>OZ001645.1:14356712-15774212 GCA_963924145.1 Pyrausta purpuralis | reverse complement strand
TTAGACCAGGGATGCACAGACCGTCGAATACTGGTGGCCCGCCGACAGCAAAAATAATACTCTCGTACATTCGAAAAATATTGAATTCTATTCCAGAATAAAACCAAAAAAAATATGTTCGAAAAGTAATTTGAATCTCGCGCGCGCGCTCTTAAGTGCACGAATTCCCGATTGCTCGCGTAGGTAGATACACGAAGCTTCCAGAGTCGGTTTCGAGATTTCTCCAGACAGTTTTCGACTCTATACGCGCGGTATACGAGGGTCAAACTGAAAGTTCTTAGAACTGGCCACTTATAAACAATATAATAAAAAAAAATATTCTAAAATTTGAAAATAGAACTCTTTGCCAATATTACTGAGTATATATTTCATTCATTTGTCATCTGTTTTACGATTTGGCGGCAAATTGAAAATTGTCTGTGTCACGTCAACATGAATTTAACACGAGAAAATTTTCGTGCAATGATTTTTTATGACTTTCGATGTCATTTAAGTCAACAAGAAAGTTATGATAGACTACGATTGGCCTTTCACGATGAAGCCCCATCTCGTGCAACTGTTTACAACTGGTTTAATGAGTTTAAACGTGGTCGCACTAATCTCACTGATGATGTACGTGAGGGACGGCCTTCTACGGCGACGACTGAAAATAAAATCTGTGTTGTGCGGCGTGTGATAGAGACTGACAAAAGAGTGACCTATCAGCAGATTCGGACAAGCTTAGGCATCGGTATGAGTCAAGTGCACAAAATCCTCCACGAACATTTAGCGGTCAGGAAGCTTTGCGCCCGGTGGATACCTCATAATTTGACTAAGGCTCAAAAACTCCATCGTGTGGATTGGTGCCGTAAAATGATTGAAAGATTTAACGGAGGTGACTCAAATGCTGTGTTCGACATACTAACAGGTGACGAAAGCTGGATTTACTGTTATGATCCTGAAACCAAAAGACAATCTGCTCAGTGGGTGTTTCCTTTCGAGGAGTTGCCAACTAAAGTGAAGAGAGATCGAAGTGCGGGAAAAAAAATGGTGGCCTCGTTCTATGGAAGGATAGGTCATTTCGCAACAATTGTGTTAGAGGATCAAAAAACAGTTTCTGCAGAATGGTACACTACCAATTGTTTGCCACTTGTCTTGGAAAAAGTTCGAGAGAAACGACCTCGCAGTAGGATCCTCCTTCACCACGACAACGCCTCGTCGCACACCGCCAAGCGAACGATCGACTATTTGGCGACATCAAACGTTGAATTACTGGGTCACCCGCCGTATAGCCCCGACCTCGCGCCTTGTGATTTTTATTTATTTCCAAAAATTAAAGAAAAACTTAAAGGAAAGCGGTTTATGAATGCTGAAGAAGCGGTGGCTGCGTATCGCGATGCCATTGAAGAGACCCCTAAGGACGAGTGGGCAAAGTGCTTTTCCCAGTGGTTCCATCGCATGCAGCGGTGTATTGACGTCAATGGACAATATTTTGAAAAGATATAATAAAACTAATAACTGGCTAATGTAATCAGTTTTTGATTTTCTAAGAACTTTCAGTTTGACCCTCGTAAAAGCCACGCTAACCGCAGCGACCCATAGTTCGGTTTTAATTTGAGTGAAGTGTCAATAGTTCTAGTGTAGATTTTAACTCGACTAGCCGGTGTCATATATTTTGATCCACATTCAACGTAGATTTCCCGTCAAGTGCCGTGTATAATTTTATATTTAAATTACCTATTTAAATCAATTATTTTTGCTAATTTAAAAAAGGATGGGTAATTTAAGTAGGTACTGTAATTGTTTTTAGGTGCTGTGTTATGTTAATCCTAGCCAGGATTAGAACGCAAAATGGACAAGCCAGGACCTAGTAAAAAACGTAAGGTTAAAGATGAAAATCGGCAGTTTCAAGAAATTTGGACTGAGAAATACTTTTTTGTATGGTCGCATAATAAAGTCGTTTGTTTAATTTGCAAGAATTCTGTTGCGATTGCAAAGGAATATAATGTAAAAAGGCACTATGAAACGCAGCATCCTACTTTTACCAAGTTTACAGGCGAATTAAGAAAGCAAAAAATGTTGTCTTTAAAACGGGAGCTTATTGGTCAGCAAGCTATGTTTACAAAACCCATCCAAGATTCAGAAACAGCTACAGAAGTTAGTTATGAAATTTCTCGAATGATAGCAAAGCGCAGTCGCCCCTTCAATGATGGGGATTTTGTAAAAGAATGCATAGAAATTGCCGCTAAGAAAATGTGTCCAGAAGCAGCAAAAAAGTTTGAGAAAATTCAACTGAATCGTATGACTATCCAAAGACGTATTATGTCTTTGTCAGGTAATATTGCGGAACAATTAAATGAAAAAACTAAGATCATTGAATTTTTTTCATTAGCACTCGACGAATCCACTGATATTACTTCCACAGCTCAACTTCTCATATTCATACGAGGTGTTACTCAAGATTTTGAAGTCATAGAAGAGTTGTTAGGAATGTGTTCATTGAAAGGTCAAACCAGAGGAGTTGATATACTCAATGTACTTTTGGATGAGTGTTCAAAAACTGACTTGGACTTATCAAAATTATCGGGAGTTGCCACTGACGGTGCTCCTTCGATGATTGGTGTAAATTCTGGGCTAGTTACTTTGCTGAAAAAGCATCTGCAAGAAAAAAACATAAACGCTGAAGATCTCATGCAGTTTCACTGCATTATACACCAAGAAGCCCTCTGTTCTAAAAAAATTGAATTTCAAAATGTCATGAAAGTGGTAGTTTCGACTGTAAATTTCATAAAATCACGAGGACTCAATCACAGGCAATTCAAACAATTCCTTGATGACATCGAAAGCGAATATGGAGATTTACTGTATTATACAGAAGTAAGGTGGCTAAGTCGTGGATTGACCCTGGAACGATTTCTAAATTTAATAGAAGAAATTGGAATATTTCTGGCGGAAAAGCAAAAGGATGTCCCGGAACTTAAAAATCCTGATTGGTTGTGTGATTTGGCTTTTTTAGTTGACATTACAAATCATTTGAATGTCTTGAACACACGGCTTCAAGGCAAAAATCAACTGATATCCCAGCTCTACGCTCACGTATCATCCTTTCAATGCAAGCTGACACTTTTCAGATCGCAATTGAATTCTGGAAATTACAATCATTTTCCGAATTATAAGAAAATGGCTGAAAAATTCAACAAAACTGCGATTAATTTCAGTTATGTAGAAAAGCTAGATATTTTGATTCAATCTTTTCAAGAAAGATTTTCGGAGTTTAAAAAAGTGAAACCTCTGTTGGACATATTCAGCAATCCTTTCACGATTTCAGTTGAAAATGCGCCAGAGTCAATGCAGTTAGAAATTATCGACATTCAAAACGACCAAGATTTACGCAACAAATTCAACGAAGGAGACTTGCTGAACTTTTACCGCTGCATTGATAAAAATACGTACAAAGAGTTGCGCATAAACGCTCTGAAATGTGCCAGCTTATTTGGTTCTACCTATATATGTGAACAAACCTTTTCGCCTTGCAAATGAAAGTTTGGAAGCAGTTTTACGTGTTGCTACAAGTAAATTTGAGCCAAATATAAAAAAGATTGTAAGCACTATGCAGTGCCACGCTTCAAATTAATAAATTCTTTTTCAATTTTAATACATAATTATCAATTCTTTATTGTCTTTAATTACCTATACTTCTGGCGGCCCGCTATCAGTTCATAATTTGCCCGAGTGGCCCCTAGTCTTAATAAGTCTGTGCATCCCTGCCTTAGACAAACCCTTCTCTATCGATGAGCTCCTATTGGCCCTTGGTGACCTCACTGACTCTTCTCCAGGTATAGACGGAGTGTCATACTCATTCCTATGCAGAGCCTCTATGAGAGCAAAGACATACTTCCTCCATTCCGTTAATTGTTTCTTTGACAGCGGATCTTTACCAGAAACTTGGAAGCAACAAATCGTTATCCCAATTCTTAAACCAGGCAAAAATCCATTGGACCACAACTCCTACAGAACGATTGCACTCTCTTCTGTGTTACTAAAAGTAACTGAACACTTGATCAAAAATCGCCTGGAATGGTTTGTGGAATCTAAAAACATCATTGCCAGTTCCCAGTTTGGTTTCAGAAAAGGCTTCAGCATCTTAGATAGCCTGAGCCTCTTAACCACTGAAATTCGCCTGGCCTTCAAAAATAAAAATTTCCTTGTGGGTGCCTTCCTAGATGTCTCTGCAGCTTACGATAACGTTCTCCTTCCAGTACTCAGAGAAAAACTTCTACAGCTGAGTATCTCGCCGAAGATGGTCCGTTTTATCTGTAACGCATTGATGTCTAGATCAATTGTTATCAAATTTCAAGATTTCCTATCTCCCTCCAACCTCGTTTGGAAAGGATTACCCCAAGGCTCTGTACTCAGCCCCCTCCTCTACAGCATATACACTTCAGATCTTGAAAAAACGGTCCTGCCCTTTGCTAACATCCTCCAGTTCGCTGACGACTTAGCTCTTTACGTTAATGGTAAATCGATCCCTGACGCATCTTCTCGTTTGAATTCCGCCTTATCCTACTTGAGCAATTGGCTTGAAGATCATGGCCTTAGCCTCTCAACGCAGAAGTGCTCTACGGTAGTTTTCACCAAGAATCTTAATTTTCCCGACCCCGATCTACATCTGAACGGTGAGCTTATTCCACAAAAAAACAGGTGAAGTTTCTGGGTTTGATCCTAGATAGTAAACTATCCGGTACTCCCCACTTCGATTACGTGGTCGACAAAGCGGAAAAAGATGTTAACATCCTCCGCTCTCTCTCTGGTGTCCGATGGGGCGCACACCCTTACTCACAAAAACTTTTATACAACGCAATAGTTCGGAGCCACTTAGACTACGCCTCATTTCTTTTGGATCCATGTAATAAAGCTGCCCTAAACTAAAGAAGGTACAATCTAAATGTCTTCGCATAATATTAGGAGCCATGAAATTATCTCCTATAAACGGTCTACAGATCGAGTGTGTAGAACCTCCTCTATATTTGCGAAGACAATACCTTAGCGACAGGTTCCTTTCCAAAATCCTTCAAAACTCGTCTCACCCTCTCTTAGCTGAACTCCAAACCTTATCTGAGACCTTAAATCCTGCTCATAAACTCCCTTGTATCTTGCACTCATTTCAAAAAATTTCACGTCTTCCTGCTCCGATAGAAAAAATCTCCATAAATCCTCTCTTCTTAACCAACTTTGAGTCGTTAACTTTTAAACCAAATGTAATTTTGAACCTGGGTATCCAAAACACTCTCCATCAGCTCCTCAAGACTTCTTAGACTTACTTTCCAAACGCTGGCCGCGATGGAACTACTTTTACACTGATGCCTCTAAACAATTGGATGGAGGTTGCGTAGGCTCCGCTGTATGGTTCCCTGTGTACAAAATTGCATTACTATTTAAATGCCCACCTTCTTCTTCCATTTTCACTGGGGAATCTCTAGCGATTCTTCAAGCTATCTCATATATAGAATCTCATAGTCTCAATAACTCAATCATCTTTACCGACTCTTTAAGTTGTCTTCGAGCTATAATTTCTAACCCTTTTAAAACCAAAACAAAATTCCCATATATACTCAAAATTCGAGAAAACCTCTTTGTCTGCAAACAAAAAAACCTAAATGTAATACTGGCCTGGATCCCTAGTCATAGCGGCATCCCGGGCAATGAAACAGTGGACTCATTTGCTAAAAACGCAATTACTACTGGTACCTATAATAATAAATAAACACTTTTCCCACGACATTACCAGTTAAGCTCGCACTCATATCTACATTTCTTGGAACACTGATTGGAGGAACTCTAGATTGATGGCAGGCAAATACTATTCCCATAACCAACAGGAAATTCTCCATAGACCTTGGTTCTTCCACCATCCCAATATTCCTAAATATGTAGTTTCCACGATCTGTAGACTCCGTTTAGGACATGCATACACCCCAGTCCATCTTGCCAAAATAAAAGTCAAGGACAGCTCTCTTTGCGAATGTGGCCTGGACGAAGGCTCCGTGGACCATATATTCTTCAATTGTCCCATAGTTGGCGCTTCATTGTATGATATCTTACCTAATTACATTCCCCGCCCCTGCAACTTTAAATCTCTTCTCGGCCTAGTCAACTCTCCTTTCATTGAAATACTTTCCAAATTTATCTCGTGTAACAAAATTAAACTTTAAACTTTCTATTTTACCCTATTCTTATCTGCATATCACTTCGTTCTCATCCATATTCCTACTTTCTTAATTCTGCTATATAAATTGTACCTATGCTATTCGAATTATGTATCTCGCTTATATTCATTTTAAATATATTCATTGAGCTGTCCTATATATTTTGTGTTTTTTAGATTTTACTAACAACACAGAACCACATTGACTCATTCCCCACAACAGTGCATAACATCTATACTCACGCGACACTGGCGAATGTGGCAACAGAGATTAGCCATTAAAAGAGAAGAAGAAGAAGAGAGGCATGGCCACTGCCATTATACCTACCAGCAGCAATGACGTTTTCAAAATAACAACTGTAGTTCAATTTTTGGCCATTCTATGTCACAACCCCGTTTGCGGTGTGTCACGAAGATTAGGTACGTTCGAGCGATTCTGTACGCCGAGCATAAATGAGCGCCGGGCTGCCGCTCGCAGACCGCGACACACGCCTGTGACTGTGTTTATATTCTTAGCCTGTGACTGTCTACGTTACAAATAAATAACTAGTAATAATTTAAGAGGTGTGTCCGTAATTATGACATTATTTATTTAAACAAATTTTGTAGGTATTCAACATTTCTTGTTCAAAGAAATAGGTTTAAGTTTAAGATACCTACCCAGTTACTTACGTCAAGCTACACGCACGCACGCACGCACGCACGCACGCACGCAGTTACAGTAAAGTACGGACAACAGCAAGTTTAGGGTAACACTGTGGTATCTTATGTAGTTGACATTAGGGCTAGTTTGCAACAAAAGTGTGTAACTTGAAATGCCGGCGAATGTACTACAATTTTGTATGGTTAGGTAAGTGTGCTGTACATACTATGTGTTTTTGGTTTGTACTTTCATTTCTCCAAGTTCAGTAATTTTGTACGAAATATTTAGACAGAGTAAACACTTATTTCAATAATTAATGAAAGCTGACACATCAATTACTTTCTCCGATAGAAAACAGTCAAGAAATGTGCTAGCTTCTAGACTATTTCTTATTTTATTTGGGTAGCGCATTGTACCCACGCGTATGTTCGTGCCACGCGCCGCTTGCAATCCTGACGCATTTAAGGCGACGAAACAGCGTTACGCGTTAGAAAGAGGCACACATAATCTCCAGATGAAACAATCTGGAATGGAAGTCGTGCGAAGTGAATAACACTTTTATGCGTTGCAGCGAAAGTGGCTTTACTTTATCTTTCCTAAGAAAGAAGAAAGAAAGATCACTGTGCTAACAAAGTGATCCTTCTGTACGTAGTACTATAATTAAAGCCTAGTGGAAGGAGAAAATAGGCGCTCGTGAGCGCTAGTAACCGCAGTCGTCGTGGGTACCAAGTGGAACGCACCTCTAGTGTCATGTGTGACACTGACAACCGATCGATTGAGTTCTGTCATCTCACTCGGTTCTGTCATCTTGCTTGCTGTGATATTGATTGATTGAATCCAAGTGGTTTGGGCTTGTATATCGTGTGGTTAAAGAGAATTCCTTAATTAAATGGGTGGTTTAGATACAATTATTTATATAAATTAAAATCTACTCTTCTTACCACGCTACCACAGTAACTTTAAATAATAAATAAAGTTATTTATAATGAAGAACCGTTTAGTACCACTTTTCATACTTTACCTTCTGCATTGTACGGTAAGATCAGTGTTTTGTAACCCATGAGATTTCTGTTATATAAAGACTTTTTATTTTACCGAATTTAAGGATAAACCAACCCTAATAAAACTTTTCCAATTCTGATTATAGTTGGGCATTGATTATGATGGATGGCTGAATATCAAGATTGAACATTCCATAAATTGCGCCGGCGAAAAATACTGCAAACGGGGTAACATTTCTCTTAAAAGTATTCGTACCGGAACATCTTTAATAGAACAAGTGACATTTGGGAGAAAACACATTGATGAACTTAAAGTATGTAAAGTTAATTTGAAGATTCTACCGCAAATTCTTTTTATGTAATTTATTTTATTGTGATACTTTTTTATTTTATCGTAATACTTTTCTTATTTTTAGGAGTTGGCAGAATTTGATGGATTTTATTCTATCAAGACAGTTTGCACTTCTGCTGATAACAAAGAAACTGAGTTTCTTTCATCTGTTAAAGCCAAAGATTTTCTTGACAGTGGCCTCTCTGATGTGATTAATGCATGGGTCCTGCCAAGTGGTGCTGTTATGGCTGTTAGTTTCCAAATTGATAATACTACACAACCATTGGTTTATGGTAGTAATACATACCAAATACATTCAAACTTTTACCTCCGCTATGTTGAACAAGCACCTGTGTAAGTATTTTGTAACAATTTTTTTTATTATTATTTGGGAAACATACCTGCAGTTATTATGAAATGAATATAAATGTCACTAAAACCAATTTCAGACTTATATCATATTTATGCCTAAAACTCAACTGTACACATTCAACTCATAAAATCCTACACTAACTTAAAAGCCAGAATAGAAAAATAAAAGATTGGAAAATATTCACACAGCACACATTTTTGAAAATATGTAGGCATACTATTAATGACCATGCTGTTTGTTGCTACTTCAGCTACCAGTCATCTGAATCTGGTTGCGAAAACAAATCATTTTTGGCAAACAACAATGTTAGTTATCAACGATTTGGCAAATGTATGTCTTTTCCTATGTCAGTTGCAACCATGGCATCTGAGACCTTCAGATTTGTGTAGTACACATGAGGTTCTTTTAAAACAATAATCTAAAAACAGTGTACCTCTTTGCAAATTTCAGGCCAGATACAGCTTCTTATATTCAAAAACTAGAGCGTGAAAGAGAAGCAAGAGAAAAAGGAGAATTAAAAGATAATAGATCATTCTTAGCGAAATATGTAAGTATATTATTATTTTAATAACTTACTTTTTTTTGTGTGAGAACCTTTTATCAAATAATTATATTTATTGTTTCAGTGGATGTACATAGTACCAATTGCAATCTTTGTCATGTTATCAGGAGCAACAAATCCAGAACAAGCACCACAAGGTGCACGTTAATAGAATTGAGAGTTTAATTACAAATTAAAATAAAACTTTACAAAAAAGATATTGTTTTAATGCCTCTACAACAATAAGCTTACAATTAATGAAATAATTCTCATCATAGAAAGGATACAAAATCAAAGTATCAGTATAAAAATAAACCTTGTGTTTTGAAGCTAATCTAAACTCATATTCATGCACCAATCTTTTCAATTTCTTCAGCATCTTCAATGTCCAGCAGTTGTATTTTCTTTCCAAAATGATTTTCTATTTCGGTGCAAATTTCCATAGCTTGAGATGAATCTACTAAGTTGATAGCAATTCCTGCCTTACCAAATCTACCAGTGCGGCCAATCCTATGCAAATAAGTTTCACAATCTGCCTTTCTATTCACATCCATAGGCATATCAAAATTAACAACCAAAGTCACCTGTTCCACATCTATACCCCTGGACAAAACATTTGTAGTAATGAGTACCTTCTCTAAACCAGCTCTAAAGCGGTCCAAAACTGCTATTCTCTGCTCAACAGTGAGTTCACCTGATAGCACAGCAACTGAGTGCCCATCCTTAGACATTTTTTCAGATAACCAACCAGCAGTCTTTCTTGTATGACAAAAAATGATTGCCTGGCCAATAGTTATAACTCCATAAATATTACAAATGGCCCGGTATTTTTCCTCAGGACTTTTACATTTTACATAATATTGTTTTATATTATCTAAAGACTCTTCCTCACGCAGCAGCCTGATTATTATAGGATTTGGGACAATTATCTCTGCAAACTCCATAACTGCACTGTCATAAGTGGCAGAAAAGAACATCATTTGGCAAGTAGAAGGTAGACATTTATGAATACGAATACATTGATCTTGATGACCTTGACGATCTATCATAACATCAGCTTCATCCAAAACAAACACCCTAATTTTACTCAAATCAAACATACCAAATTTAACACCCCAATCCAACATTTTCCCAGGTGTTCCAATAATAATATGATCCGTTATCTTGGTACCTCTAGGGACCTCTTCTCCTCTAACAGCATACTTCAACTTAATTTCAGGACAAAACTTGGCCATTTTAGCAGCAACTTCACCAGTTTGAATCGCAAGTTCATATGTAGGACTCAGGCACAAGACTTGGGGATAGTTTTTGGTTGGATCAACTCTACTCAACATGGCTAAAACAAAGGCAGCAGTTTTTCCAGTACCAGACTGGGATTGAGCGATCATATTTTGTGGAGGGTCAGCCAAAAGAGTAGGTAGTGCAGTTTCTTGGATTTTTGAAGGGGCATTGAATCCCATGGCATAAACACCCTTTAACAAGTTTGGTTTTAAATGCAAAGCTTCAAACGTTTTTACAGAATACAGAGGAGAATTGGGATCTTTGCGCTGCACTTCAATATCTAATTTAGATTCAACTAATCCTTGACGAATTATCTTCATCAAAAGTGATGTTTCAGCTGGATTTACAGCATCTGGAGAGTCTTCAGACTCGGTTGTTTGGTCATGAGCTTTTTTTAGCCCTAATCCAGCAACTTTGTTGGATATTTCCAATTCTTCTGCTTTTTGGCCCCACTGATTAGCCATGGTGAAACCTACAAAATAAAAATAAGTACATACATTACTGCTTAATTATGACAAATTGTTAAGCTAGCTGAAATATAAAAATTTCCAACATATTATCATAACATATATTACTTTCATTATTTACAAGTACCTAATGTAATTGTAGTTTTTTAACTATACAGCCTACTAAAAAGTAATAATAACTGTAATAAAGTGAATTTAGTTACAGTTTAGTTTACTTGCATTGGCAATAGCATTCGGTTCATCTTGTCGCTCACTTAAAGAAACTGATATAATAATTATTATATGAATGATTTCTGCAAAGAAAGGCTTCATAACATTGAAAGAAAGTTATGATCATCTACTGATTTAGTCTCAGTGCGTGCAAAATAAAATGGTTTAGTTAGTACTTACAGTTCGTTAAATTCAGCTTATGAAACTGAAACCGCTGCCCAATTAAAAAAGTTAACGAAGATTCATAAAGTTATTACTAATATCCCGAATTCACTGACTCTAACCAAACTGGAGGGAGGTTACAAAAGAATCAGTCACTAAGTAAGTAAGCACCAAAAAAGCAAACAGACAAACCGTACTCTTACTAATCTGTGGTGCAGACAGGAAGAGGAAAATGGTAGTGTAGTGAACGTGTAGCATTGCCGCTCGTTAGTCCAATATCGATAGTTGAGCAAATTTCCCCTAATAATAATGAGAACTACTATTTAACCGTAGAGTACATAACTATTACTTTGTAAACTAATCTTTAGGCCTAACATGCATGACACAATATTTATTACGATCGACATGACAAAATTAGTCGATCTATGCTATTTTAACAATTCAATTGGACAAATTTATCCAAAACGATAAAGAGATGCGACAATTTCTAACCATTCACTCAATTTTATGTCAAATTTGGCTGAGAATGATAAACTTGACACAATGACAGATTGACTCTTTTTTTATTTTATTTTTTAAAATACGAGTTTAACGTCTTTGGCTGTACGCCATACAGACAATTCTTCATTGTTATTTTCATTTTTAACCGACTTCAAAAAAGGAGGAGGTTATCAATTCGACTGTATGTTTTTTTTTTTTTTTGTATGTTTGTAACCTCATATCTCAGTCGTTTGTCGACCGATTCGAAAAACTTTTTCGCCTACTTAGAGGGTATACCTTCTAGTTGGTCCAATTTTTTTCAATTTGGGATCTGATCATGGGATCTTGGTGTAATCGAGGGTAACCCTTAAATTTTAAGGCACGTATAGTTTATAGTGTTTCTTTTCTAATAGTCAACATCTTGTGGGGCTGAGCTGATGGTGGAACTCCTTAACGCTTAGGATTTCAGTAATTATAATGAAAGAACTTATAATAGGTAGTTTGTAGCTTCTTAAAAAACAGAGTCATAAGGTGCCCCCCCCCCATTCTCCTGTAATCTCTAAAAATGAAAAAATAAAATTAACTTTAAAAAAGTAAAAGCCGACTTCAAAACCAAAATGCACTAAAAAGTCTTAAATAAACTCTTGACTATTGAAAGGAAAGGAACCCATTTTAGGCAAACAATTTCTTTTTGGAGTCGGTGCCATCACTTTGACCATCAAGCATCAACTATCACAGCACCGACTCCAAAAAGAAATTGTTTGCCTAAAATGGGTACCTTTCCTTTCAATAGTCAAGAGTTTATTTATTAACACTTAATTTGAGTTTTTCCACCCACGTTCGATTGCGAGCGCGTTAGAATTTTGTATGGAGAAGTTACAGCGCCATCTACCTTAACTTTGTCTTTCCCATACAAAATGTTTCCAAAATCCTAACGCGCTCGTAATCGAACGTGAGTGGAAAAACTCAAACTAAGCCCTCCGAATCTAAGGCAATGGATGAAGTCTTGGGTTCGGGAGTGAGGTCATAAGATCGGAATTAGACTCAAACTTAAAACCAATGTTGCACTCGGGAGTTAGGCCCCTGTTGATCTTTATATATTCCCAACCATTCAATGTTATAGGTGTTGTCGTTATGGCCATGTCAAAAGTCAATGCCGCTCATTACCAAAATGCTTTAAAATGTGGACAGGGTCATACCGGTGATACCTGTGACATTGAAGAGGAAAACATTAGGTATTTGTTTCTTGTGTACTGGTTAACATATGGCCACAAGTAAGAAGTGTCCTGAATATGCTAGGCAGAGGAGTATAAAAGAGTCTTTTAGTTTTAGTTTTGTAGGGTTAAGTGTAAATATTGAATTTATTATTATTTATAATGGCTCTGTCCGAAGACATTAAACTTGTAAATTTAAAAAAAAATGTGACTGTGACACTGACATCAAATAAAATTCCATTCCATGACATCCATCAATCATCACATAACCTTAAAATTTGTGTTTCTTGCTTCTGACGAAAACAAGTTTAAAGTTTGTTATAATCATAAATTCTGGCCAAGAAGTTCAAACTTCATTGCGCCATTATGTTGAGAGGCTTTCGCTCTTGTATCTTTAAGAGAAAACCACTATCAACGGTTTTCATACAACATCAAACATTTTTAACCAATGATTATCAATGTAATGAAGCATGGAATTCGCATAAAGCCTCTCCCGTTTTCAGTCGTATAAATCTAAACGACTTTTACAATATGATTGATCAGAATTATTCTTCGAAAGGTGTTATAAGTCCAATTGATGTCGACATATTTGCTAATAGTATCAAAGACTCAGATCATCTAGAGGAACTCAAAGACCTTCTGCATAAGCTGAGATTATCGGCAGCAACTGGAAACATGCTCGAGTCTACTCACCAAGCAGCCATCAGAAATTATCTTCACTTTGATAATATTGAAGAATTGTTAACCATTTTAAAGGACCCTCTTAACTTTGGAGTGTTTTTAGATGAGTTTACTGGTAACATATTATTGGATAAATTAATCATGTCATCGAATTTTGAACAAGCAGCTAATGTAGCTGCGCTAATAATGTTACAAGAAGAGTATAATAATGAAATTTCCATTGCATTGTGTCAATATGCATGTTTCAAGTATATAATGGATTATAATAAACCTACAGAAACTCAAATAGAATCAGACAAGAAAAAAAAAGTTGATGAGATTAAAATAAGGGTTAAATTTTTACGAAACCCATATTTCGATGACCACTTTGATATCAAAGATGTATTTTTATTGTCTGGCAAGACATTAGCATGGATTTCAGAAAAGAAATCAGACAACACCAACACAAATTTACAAATAATTGGATGGCTAGTGTACAAAAAATATGAAAAACTTCTACACACATGTGTTGTAAGTTCTAAAAATGAATCTTTCAAAATTTTTCCTGAAGTTATTGGTTTGATGAAAAAAGAATTGAACAGAACTGATAATGATGACTCTAAACAAGTATTAAAATCATGCATCTCAATATTGGAAGGAGTTAGCTCAGTAGATATCTCATTAGAAGAATGTATAAAAAATTGTATTGAAAATGCGATTAATAAGTCTCAAAGTCAAGACATTGAAAGTCAAGAACAGGTATGTACTTTGCTTTTTTTTTTAAATATAAGGAGTTAGCTCAGTAGATATCTCATTAGAAGAATGTATAAAAAATTGTATTGAAAATGCGATTAATAAGTCTCAAAGTCAAGACATTAAAAGTCAAGAACAGGTATGTACTTTGTTTTTTTTTTTAAATATTAAACTATGCAGATGAATAGTAAGTACTGTCACTTTTGTGGACGGTACCATCCAGACATAAAGGAAAAATATCACTTGTTAGACCAGTAATATTGAACAAAAATTTATGCTTAGGTTACAATAATTGTGGTAAACTCACATTTTTGGTATGTGGTTTGGGTCATTGGATATAATTTATTCAGATTTGAAGCTCTCTTAAATGTAAGCACTCCCAGTTATATATATCAGAAATACTGAAAAGAATCAAGGTTTTTTTGTTTAGTAAAAAAAAGTGGCCAAGAAAGGCTCTGTCAAGAAAGATTACTCAGGTGTTTTGATAGATCACATTATTCTTGATTGTTTGAGCCCTTATTGAATGTTCTGGCTATTCCCTATTTATCTTTAAAGGATAAAGAATTAGAAAAGGCGAAAACCATTGACCTGTCTTATAATTAATGTTGCCTAGGCCCTGTAAGCACTTCTTATATTTATCGAAGTAAGGCTAAAAAAGTTGAAATGAAAAAATGGTTACCTAATTAAATACCAACTTGAAAAAGTAAGGTGTATTTTTTTTAAATGTGTCTGTTGATAGCTATTGTTTGTTGCTTACATTGTTACTTTTTAAGGTTTCATAGCCAATGGCAAAAAACTGAACCCTTATAGTTTCGTTAAGTCTTTCGGTCTGGCCATATGTCACAGCCACTTTATTCTGTAATGATAAGCAACACCCTGTTGAAATTTGGTATGTATCCTGTTAACCGCTTTACAATTCTCATACAAAAAATATGATACTTAAGGTTCTTAACTATAACTTCAATTAATATAACGATAACTTCCATACATGAAACTAAAACTGTTTTTTTTGTCAAACCAATGATTGTAGGGTGTCTTTGGATAGGTCTTTCAAAATGACAGAGGTTCCTAAAACCATTTTCTTTTGAAGTCTTACGTTTTATAGATAGACGCTTCCAAAGTGGTAAACTAAGCGAGTGTAAATTTTGAAAAAAATATATAATGTAGATCTTAACAGAGGCTTGAAAATGTGCACATTTTCAACAACCGCAAATATAACTTTTTTCTCATCCAAAAATTATGAAAAACAAAGTTATATTTGCCGTCAACAAAATATTCTGATTTAGCTAAGTGGAAGTAAGTGGATTCCGTAATTCAGTTAAAATTGGCTCTCAGTGCGCGAGTCTGACTTGCACTTGGCCGGTTTTTGTTGCATATATTTTGGAGAGCTGCAAATCTGATTAAACACTATAACGACATATCAAAAATGTAGCTTTACCGCAATTAATGCCAACTCAAATGTCGTTACGACTGACCTATGTTAAAGAAAGAGGCAAAAATTCTTCTTGAAAGAGGCGTGCGGTCGACACCGTTTTTCAACCCGTAAACCTTTATGGAATAAGACAAATTTAGTCTCATTCGTAAGATAACGCACATAATATTCTGTGACTGTGGAAAAAGCCAAGGAGAAGAAAAGATACTAAATTGAGAGAGGGTTTGAAATAATTAGGATCTGTTATGTATTTCACTAAACAAATTTAGCTTGAGACACTGAGTTGCCCAGTTTACAGAGCAGAAC
Organism: Pyrausta purpuralis; assembly: GCA_963924145.1. Classification (NCBI taxonomy): domain Eukaryota; kingdom Metazoa; phylum Arthropoda; class Insecta; order Lepidoptera; family Crambidae; genus Pyrausta; species Pyrausta purpuralis. The sequence continues at coordinate 15,758,174 of OZ001645.1, read as the reverse complement.
CCATATACTTTACTAGCGGTCCCCCGCGACTTCGTCCGCGCGTTTTGAGTTTGCTCCCTCCCCTCCCGTCGCAGCGTCATGTAATATATCCTAAAGCCTTTCCCGATAAATAAACTATTCAAATCGGTCCAGCAGTTTCTGAGATAAGCGCGTTCAAACCAACAAACTCTTCAGCTTTATAATATATTAGCGCAAGCGCACGTTGTACTTAAGCTGCGAACATTATTTTGGTGCGGAGTTATGTTAAAACTGTGATAGCTCCTAAGTTATTTATTGAAATCAAATGATATAAAGGGCAAATTGGTTCTAAATGAAATGCTCGTGATGATGAATGTATTTATTTTGATAAGAATAAATACCTGTGTGTATAATACACCTCTAAAAATAATGCATTATTTTTTTTACAAATTTATTAACATAAAAAAGGTTGTAGTTAGTCAACCATAATAGATAGACATATGCTGTCGCGGACTTTATTATAGGACTCTTAATGCTGAACAATCCTGTCATACATGATTTTTGTGTAACTTAAGCGGTTTCCGCAGCGTATGCAGCGGAAGCTCTCAAAAGGAATATCTTTCTCCCGTTTTCGCAACATTTTTCATTTCTGCTGTGGTCTTATGAGTCGTATCTTTATGTTATATAGCCTAAAGCCTTCCTCGATAAATGGACTATCCAACGTAAAAATAATTTTTCAAATCGGGCCAGTAGTTTTTGAGATTAGCGCGTTCAAACAAACAAACAAACAAACAAACAAACTCTTCAGCTTTATAATATTAGTATAGATACTTAGAATAATCTAGAGATATTCGCTGAATGTCATAAAGGTATATGCACCGACGTCGGGGCACCCGGGTGAAGAGCTGGGGAAAATGTAGGAGGACGAAAGTAAAGTTATACATACTTCCAAAACCTTTTAACTGTTATTATGGGGGACTTCAACGAAAAACTCGGCAAGCAAGGCGAGGATAGTTGAAAGACCCTTTGGATATGGTCAAACGAACGCCAGGAGACATAGCTGACCGACTTTCTGGAGAAGAAGCGACTCTTTGCGATGAACTCTCTTGGCCAGGCTGTAAAATTAGACCTCAAAAACTCTCGGTCCACACTACTCCACACTTTCGACCTTATGGCATAACGTCAATCTATGGCACTTCAGATGTTGGTTAGTGCTGAAATCCTCAGCCAGCTAAATAGACGAATATGGAGATTCCTGCAACACGTCATTAACACGAACAGTGTTAAAAACGATAAAGCGGAACCAAGGCTCCGAAGTGTTTGCAAGGGACATGTCTATTGGGCAAAGCCTGTTGACAAATCTTAAGACGGAGGGTGGCAATGTAGTGTCGACGAGAGCAGAGGTTTTGAGGGAGATCGGGAAGTTCTATGTGCAGTTGTACACCTCAGTTGTCAAACTCGTTGATAGCTCGGCCAGAGACTCAAGAGCTATCCTGACCTGACACTACACCGAAGACATTCCGGACATTAGCCTCTACGAGATTAGGATGGCATTGAAACAGCTTAAAAACAACAAGACGAAACACCAGTACTTAAAGTCCTTCAGAGACTTTTTGATTCCGTGCTGCTAGAGGGCATTACCACGCCTGAGGCATGGAACAGAAGTGTAGTGGTTGTTCTTTTCACAACAATCGATGGAAAGGGCCATAGCCCTAGCAGATAGCAGACCGCTTGTGTGTTGCACGGTATTTGTTCACGACGACTTAGAACAGTATATAAATTTTCCGCAAAAAACCGTCAAAATAATTAAATAATGATAAACTATAGTAATACGATAGCTATACGGAGCGCGGGCGCCGAAACACAATAGACAACTTTCGAGAATCCGCAACCACCGCAGCCGAATACAAGCCTCGCGCCTAATAGAAATAAAGTCCACTTTCGCCCGACATAAATTGCAGTAAACACGCGCCGCGTTCAAGACTCCGCCGTCAGTCGACCGCCGCAAATGAACCGTATGATTCGAAATATAAGGACCAATTTCGACTGGCACAATATTACCGCGAACTATACCGAAACTTCTATCGCATCCCGAAAGACGCGGCGGCGCGTGAATTTTCTCGAAAATACTAGGCTGCGTTCCGTATTGCGCTGACAGCGAAAATATCACTGATATCGCGCTTACAAACCGTTCCGATTTGGCGTTAGCGAGTCAACGATAGCTGTAGTGACGTCACGGGTGACGTCACTATCACCGCCATCTTGCGTTCACAGTGCAATCGTTTTGCTGCGTTAGCACCGTGAGCGTCTAAGAGCGGACTGTCACATTGACGCATTTGACGTCTTTTTGCTTCAAAGAACAGCAAATGTGATCTAAAGCCGTTCCGAAATGAAATCGCGTCAACAGCGCTGTCAGCACGCTAATCAAGGCTGCGTTCCGTATTGCGCTGACAGCGAAAATATCACTGATATCGCGCTTACGAACCGTTCCGATTTGGCGTTAGCGAGTCAACGATAGCTGTAGTGACGTCACGGCTGACGTCACTATCACCGCCATCTTGTGTTCACAGTGCAATCGTTTTGCTGCGTTAGCACCGTGAGCGTCTAAGAGCGGACTGTCACATTGACGCATTTGACGTCTTTTTGCTTCAAAGAACAGCAAATGTGATCTAAAGCCGTTCCGAAATGAAATCGCGTCAACAGCGCTGTCAGCACGCTAATCAAATCGGAACGGCTTTTGACGCTCACAGTGCTAACAGTGATATTGGCGCAATACGGAACACACCCCAAATCGGAACGGCTTTTGACGCTCACAGTGCTAACAGTGATATTGGCGCAATACGGAACGCACCCCTAGATAGACGTCGCACCGGGTATAAAAGCCGATCGTTCGGCCGCTCCTGCATTCAGTTCTCTGGATACTCAGCGAGCATTAACAAGCGAAGAAGAACTCAAGGCGACTCCGGATTAATTTCGCACAGTAATAGAATAGTGAATATAGAATATCGACGACCTCTGCACCGACTCCGCTGCCGTTCCACCGTACTACGTTTCCGTTTATAGTACTTCCACTCGACTTAACAACGATCCACCCACCGTCTACGTGTGCTACGGACATTGGATACACCGCACACCGGAGCTTCCCATCGAAACCGTTCCAGCGCCCCAATACATTTCACTCCGTTACTCCGCCTCCACTCCAATCCGTCCCGCACAGTATTTGTCGACGAGATCGAATCAGAATTTAGGAAATACGTAGAATTAAGGTAACACACATAGCTCTGAGAATCCGTAAGCGCAAGTGGCAATGCGCAGGGCACATATCGCCAAGAACTGATGGCCGTTGCGGCAGAAAAGTTCTAGATTGGAGACCCTTTACCAAAGACCGAGCGTAAGACGTTTACCGACAAGATGGAAATACGATTATACGACCTTGTAAAGATCGCAAGATCACGCTAGTTGCAGACCGCTTGTGATCAGCTGTGAAGTCGTGGGGAAGGCCTATGTTCAGCAGTGAAAGTCCTTTGGCTCATAATGATAATAATGATGAAATGTAAGACTTGTAGCTTGAATAAAAAAAAAACAGGACTTAAAAAATAATGTAAAAAAAATATTTTATTTAAATTAGAATTTTTAAAGTGACCAGATCAAGCCGCAATACTCGTAATAATAATAATAATAACAAAAATACAACTTATTTTTGTTACAATTTACTAGCAACTTAGAATAAAACCATATAGTGTGACTGTAGTTATGGAATAGCGATATCACATGTCACAGCACAGGCATATTTTGCTTAAAAGGTGACCTCGATCAGTTTATATACTGTAATTTTTTGGTGAACAATAAAGTTATTTATTTATTATTATTAACTCGTTCAGTCTACAACCTAAGTCAAGATAGTTATTTCAACTGTTTAAACCCATAAAAAATCTAATTGTATAATTTTTAATTTATCTATCTAAATCTCATTTACCAAGCTTTTAGTTATGTACGTTCACTACATATGCATACCTAATTGAATACCTACCTACTTCGTTTTTTAGCTATTCCGAAGATGGACAGAAATCAGGGAAACAAAATTAGAAGAACAAACGAGGCGCTTAGATAGAGCAAAACGGATAGAAGCAATCGACAACAAACAAAGAAATCTTAAAGATGAAGAGCAAAAATTGTGGTTCTTTGAAAATGAAGATGCCATTGATCTTGAAATTGAAGAAAAAGAACAGACCAAAGAGCCTGTTTCAAAAAAGAATGCTACAAAGGCTGCAGATGAAGATTATATACCACCTGAGATACGACCTAAGCGGAAATAATATTTTTGTCATGAGTACTTATTATAAACTCAAAATAAAAGTTAGTACCTACCTATGTATAGTTTGAGCACCTTAATGTTTTTTAACGAGTTTATAGTGTTCAATATTAAAAGAAATATAAATACAATTTAAGTAATAATATATTTCAATTTCTATCAATCAATCCATCGGATTGAAAGCGCACCGTATTGGCCAGTTACTTTGCTTTGCAGCCACTGCGAGTGGGGTCTGTCAGCAATGAAACGACAGAGTTATTTTTTTTATCTAGGTTTATTCATATGGCATAGATTAAAAAATAAATAAAGCTGGCATGGAATAGCACTGATCATGTAATCTTTTTAGATACGGGACAACAATACATTGGCCGTAGGCAAAAAATTGTTGTCATTAGTGTCAAACATTCACTTCACGAGAGTGAGCGGAGTCAGCTAGCTTTAGTGATGTCCATACGGTCTTGTTAAATCAATCTTTACATCGATAATCTCTCTATCGATATGTACTGATCGAAATCTTTCTATCGTTAACAGCTAATCGATTATATTTTATCGATTCTCTTTATATCGATATCATTTTATCGATAGTTTTTAATCGATATAATTGGCACTACTCCTAATCGGTATTCTTAAACATTATTGTTCAATTAATTAAATAAAACATAGCAGTAGGTTTTGAAAAAAATTATTGGTCTCGTAATTGTGAAGGATAGCCGTCCAGAATTCTTCCCTCTAGCTGAATAAAAATAAGATGACAATAAAGGTTATAAGTTAAAATAAATACATGTTAACATGCATACTTTTAAGAGCACGGCATGTAAAATAATTAATTGTATCCGTCAGATCTTTGTGTAGCTTAGTTGGACTAGCGTGGGGATACAGATCCGACACGCAGGGACGAAAAAAGCATATAATGTCAAATTATACATATATAATTGTTTATAAAATAAACAGCACCTTATTTCTTTAACTGGACTAACATCAAGGAAAAGATAAAAAAATAGAAACACAAGTTAACATGCATGAATTAAAGAAAACTAAAATTATATGAGTAGGTTACTTTCTGTTAGATCTTCATGTAGCTTAATTGGTCTAGCGTGGGGAAACAGATCCAACACAGCGGCGGCTAAGCAAGCACTTACAATAAGTGCTTTGGTGTGGTGGTTGGTTCATAGTAGTTAATGATAAATATTACCTAACATATATAAATCTCTGACTAATAACATCAAGGATAAGATGCGCAGTTGGAAACATTGTAAAAATCGTTCAAAAACTTATCTCGAAAATATTAAGAGTCTTGTCGTCATCGAGGCACAAAAGTTTCAGGTTGGAGATAAGTATTCTAAATTGTAGGAACGGAATTTGTGTGGAACTTATAGCAGGATTGGCAGGTCTTCCAGCTTGAAGTGTTTGCTGCGCACTGAATGCAAGTTGGACACTGAACGGGTGTACATGAAAAACATAAAGTCATAGGCACGAATGAGCTTAATTCAATGATATTTTTCAATTTTCAAAGAAAACTCAAGAAAATCATTATACAACCACAAACAACTGCAAAAGCCTAAAGCTAGAGCAAGTTAAAAAAAATCTACCAGACTACTTACGATTGAGCTACATGTGGCAGCACCAAATCACACTTTCCTATGCTTCTATCTTTTTCTATTACCCAGAAACATTCTTTACGAGAGCAAGAGAAAGAGCGGAATGCGACCGAATATGACAGAATCAACACGCGGCGCTCAGAAACACGCTTTTCTCCCTCCGTCTGCATGATGACGTTACTGGATGATAGAATGTGATAGAAGCACAGGTAAGTGCCATTCAATGCTGCCAGATGTAGCTCAACCCTTACAGAACACCACATGAAGAAGAAAATATGCATTTCGCTATTTGGTGTAATACCCTTATCAAAATTGAAATTCAACAGAAAGAAAGGCACAGTCGAAGAATCAAGATTATGAAGACGGAATAATAAAACCCAACATTTGAATCTCATGCGATGTTTTTCAAGATTAAAAAGCTTATAAGAAAAATAATAGTTTAGTTGCAGCCTTATTTCGTTAATACACAGGTTGTCACAAAATTCGACCGATTAATAAAAAAAAATATTGAAGCTATCAGCGATTCAATACGTTATCACGACAACAATCAGCAAACCCATCTAACATCAGATACCTAAGTTAATATTTATTGAACAATTTCAACGGTGCCTTCAAAGAACTAGAAAAAATTACCTGACCAATGAAGTTTTAAAAAGATATACAATTCAACAAGTGAAACCCATATTTATATCCAAAATGAAATTAAAATATTCCACTCATTGGTACAACCATCGCTGCCGCTTGAAAATTATTTTCAAAAAAATATGCGATTACGAGAAGTGCGTGAAATAGTTAGAAATGTAACAATGATTGCGAATTTGAATTAATTACCTGTACACTAATAGTCCTCCATTGGTAAAAAATATAAAAAAAACGTGAGAAAATGAAATAAATAATAACAACCTCATCCTGGCATGATACTACTCTAAAGAAAAACCAAACAATACATTAATTTTCAATCCGCTGTCATAAATAAAAAAATGATATATATATGTGCAGGAAAACACTTCCTCAATTCACTGAAAAAAATTTGGAAAGCAGCTAGAAAAGATTAAAATATCTCTATTTGCATCATAGTAATCAATGAGCGCTGCAAAAGTTTTCGGTATGCTTAGGTATCATTTGCAACAAACAGAAATCCCATCCGCTCAGAAATTATTTATGAAGTCCTAATTGATTTTGAAGATTTTTCCAACTCATCAATTCATAAGGATTTATTCGCTCCTGATCTAACCTATCTACTATTCCAGTAAGGTATATACCTGTTCTACATATTACTAAATTTATGAAAACATATTGTTAACCATAGAATAGCAAAACATAATATTGGACATCACTCACTTCAACCAACTGTACTATATAAACTGCACTATGACCCTGTCGTGATAAAAAAATAATGGAAGTCTAAAGAGGTGTACACAGGTGGACAAAGATTACACTCCCAACGTGAAATATAATCCATACTACAAATACATACATTGACCCCTCATGAATAACTGCAATGATAAACCTTGTTGCTTTCCCACCAACATATTTGTGCCAAATTAGTAAGCATTAAGCAACCGAAAGCTTCGGGAAGGTCTTACAAGTATTTTGTGAAAACAATATTTAAAGCTATTTCGCCTACCTACTGCTAGTCATAAAATGATCGACTTTAAAATTGGCAGGCGACGCACAGAATAAATTTGATGAAAGTTTTACTATATTGCTTTAGCTGCCTTAATTCAAAATCAATCAAACATTATATCGAACATGATATATATTTTTTTGCTGGCGGCAAGAAAGTAATTGGACTCGCGAGGGATTCCGTCAAAACTCTTCAATAAATTTAACCCTCCGATGTTAGTTGAGCCTTAATCGCAGACTGTTGCAATGATATCATATCCGATATCACTGATAGCTTCAATTACTTTTTTTATTATTGCGGCCAAATTTTGTGACGACACTGTTCCCTTAACGAAATAATAAGCCACTGGCTGTTTATATTTTTTATAAACTCCTTGAATCATGAAAACTAAGGCATGATCTGCGATGTTGGGATTTCTTAGTCCATCTCCAAAATCTTCATAGCCTTCCACTATGTCTTTCCTTGAGTTGTAAATCAATCGTTTTTTTAAGGCCATTTCATCAAATAGCAAAACACATGTTTTTTCTTTTGCGTTAAGTTTAACAGCCTTATTTCTTAAATGTTCAATTAAATATCGATTTATTCCTGGTTGAAGATCCAAATTTTGCAAAAGTAATTGAAGTGTTCTGGGGCTTGGATAAGCTTTTGTCATTCTCTGCAGTGTTCTGTAAGTTCTGGGGGATTTTTTATAAATTGCCATAGCCAAGGTTTTGTCGGTAGCTGTATAACGATTCCCTTGAGGTTTTCTTCTTTGATTTATAAAATATGATTGAACTAAGCTCCTCAATGCCAATGACTTTATGTTTTTAAAATGACCCTTTTTGAGGTCCCGTATTTCTTTTTCGCAAGCTTTTAATTTATCTTTTAAATTTTGTGTTTCTGATGAATCTGAAAAACATTAAGTATTATTTACTAGTTATATATTAATTTGTATTTTTATTATAATTTTAAATGACGTTTAACCGAAAATACGTAAATTAAAAACGTACCAATATTTTTTAGTTTTCTTTTCTTTTTGGGAATGTTGGGTTGACTGGAGGTGGATGGTTGTGTGTTTTGATGAGTACAACTATAATTTTCTGTAATATTTGAACATAAATGTAAGTTTGTTTTTTTATATGAAATAATTGAAAACAACTTAATACAAACTCACAAATATTAAAATAAAGCTTACGTGGAGGAGATGATTTTCGCTTTCTTGGGTTAATTAATGTATTTGATGAAGTGGGGAGATAAGACGGGCAGGAAGGATCTGCAATAGTAAAATATTAAGTAATAACTTGATAACCTTAAAAGTTATGAACTTTATCATAACTCGTATCCACCAATACAAGATAGCTTTACCTACAATTAATCTTAATACTGATTATTATAACAAACCTGGTTGTCGTGATAAAATGTAGTCGTGATCAATAATGATTTTTTGGGCGTGTGGGAAAGAGGGGGATTGAGTATCTGTAATGGGTGGTAAAAGTAATTAGATAGCTAATAGACGTAATAACTATTAAGTAACAACTTTATATTGCATACATACTTGGTGGTACCACGTCATCATGGTCGAGTAGAGCAACTTGTACAGTATGACCGAGTTTCGTTTGACCATCAATAGATGGGCAAACGTAAGTGTGGTCATGCTGTACAAGCTGCTCCAATTTTTGGGTACTGTTGGTTGGTTTAGTAGTTCCTGAAAATGTATTAAAAAGTTAAGAATTAAGGATGTGTTCGGGTTTTATACAAAAGGCAATACCAGGGAACACTGCTTTAAATAATTCTGAATTCACATAATTTAGTGATACACAGCAAAATTAGTTTCTGTGTCATAGTTACAAATGACTGATAAAACCAACAGCATTATCTTAATGACTATAACTTAGTATGTGAAAATGGGTATTCTGTACTAGGGTATTAACCTGAGATGTTCAGATGGACCGGGAAGTTCTTAAATGCGTTTGCATGGAGCGGCGGTAAATGTAAATTTTGTGATGGAATGGCGCATTTTTTTAATCTGTTTCCTTTTTTATTGAAGTCAGACGGTGTAAAATGTTTGGAACAAATGTATTTACGGATGAGTGATTTTATGAGTAGGTCGACTAGATCCTTTCTGCTCGTTATTTGAAGCCATTTTTTACATTTATAAAGCAAGAAATAAAAATTATCCATTAATATTACGTCTTTTCCTATCATGAAAGATGCTTAGAAGTTTACATTTAGTTATATTTTATTCATCAAAAGCATTCTACTAACCGTATAATGTTGGCAGGGAAATTAGCCATAAATCGGTCTCCTCTTTCAGCGCAATAAAATTTCAAACAAATTTGGCATGTTTGCCGTTTATTGCCCAATAAATGTTCCATCTTTGCGCTTTAAAAATCACTTTTCAAAGGAATTTAATAAAAATTTTAGGCTGATCAATATTTTTCTAAAAAAATGACGAAAATTAAATGATCATGTCAATCAATCAAATATTATGTCAATCAATCAAAGTAATTAGTGAAGTAATACGATCGTAATTGTGAATGGAGACGTTTTAGGCATACTTTATTATTTGATAAATTCGTTCAGTTACGTGGCAGATGCTTTAAAAATTATGCTGGCTGGACGTAAAAACTGCCACAAAATTTTGACATGTAGAAAACTAAATAAATCAAAAAACTCGCGTCGTGAACCCATTGACACCACTCAAAGTGAGGTAAGGCTGTACCTCCTTTCTTAACTTCAGTGCGTCGGGCATCGAGCACTTATAGCCAAATCTTGCCAACAGATCCTTCGATTAAACCCCTAACAGATCTAGATTTCCATTCGCCAAACTCGATTGTTGATGTGGAATAGCAATAAATACAGTAAAACCTGATTACCATGACATATATCGTCGGTCGGATTCATTACCGGAACATTTCCAAAATTACGTGTTTTGAGATGAGTATGTAGAATGGTAGGAAATTGAATATTTTATCCAAATCACTATTGGTACAACTCGAATGTCATTTCTCTTTCACAGAAAACTGTTTATTCCGATAAAGAAATATAGATTTTAGTGATCTCTTCGTTTTCAGTATCAGTTTATTTAGAAATGTCCCACTGGCACCCTAAATTTTAAAGTGCAACCATGATTCATTAATCAAATATTTCGAAATGTTCCAGTATGGCTCTGAAATTATTCACTTGATTATTTTTAATTCGTGTTATGTGCCAGTCGCGCTTTGAACGCTCAGTGTAGTGGTCAGACGGGGATTGAAATTTGATAAAATAAATTGTAAAAATGAGTTCGAGAGCTAAAACATTGCTTAAATTAGCAATTAAGCAAAAAATAGCAAACAAGAAGTTCAGAGAGTGATCATGATGAGTTTAACAGTAAGTTTTATACAAATACTATTTTCAAAACTACTTACTATTTTAATAAAAGAAGTTTCAGATAGCTTATTATGCTAGTATGGGTCTCTTTTTGCTTAAGTTAAACAAAGTAGTAGGTTATTTATTGCCTATAACATGCTAGGTAACCTACTCAATCCTAAAATAACTAGATACTTTAGTGTGAAAATTATTTTTCAAATTATAGAAAAGGAAGAAACATTTATATGTCCACCAGATCCTGCCGTTCATTCAGATGAAGATTCAGGAGACAAAGATGCTGGTGCGGACATAAATAATCTCACTGGTTGGAGCTCAGCGCCTCTTGTGAGGTCGTATTAGCGAAAAGCTCGCGACCACGTCGTTCATGTTGAGTAACAACAAGTAATGTATCACCGCCAGAAATGCACTCTACGTTTCCCCAGGATTCCTGTAAAGGCCGAGGTCGTCGTGCTTAAAGAGGACGAGGTCGTTCTAGCTCACGTAGCCGTGGACGTGGACGCGGCAATGCTAATAATGCTAGAGTTGAAGTAGCTAGTTCAAGTGCTTCCAGTAATGATTCGGAAAGTTCTTACATAGACGAACCTATACGAAAAAAAGCAAAGCCTGTACGTACCTGGGTGAAAGAAGATTTCTCAAAGCAGTTGCCTACTTTTCTTGATGGTGATTATTCCAAGTATAGAGAAAAATCTGTAGAAATGTTCTAGATATTTTGGAGTGGAGAACACATCAGATTGTTAGTTGATCAATCGGCGAAATATGCTGCGTTCCTAAATTGCTTACTGGGATCAAGGTTCTGATATGAGAAACGAAATGATTTACAACTTATTGATATAGACGAGATCGCTTCAAGACTGCGCTTTTTGCATTGTGCAGATAATACACAGATAATGTAACCGATAAAATGTGGAAACATAAACCTTTGACTGACTTGCTTTGAAAGGTCTTTCGCGAAAATTATGTGCCATCAGCTGCTCTAAACTATGATGAGTCTAGTCTCTTATCTATACATTAGCGGAAAGCCTATCAGATTTGGCTTCAAAGTCTGGTGTTTGAATACGCCCTATGGTTATATATTAGATTTTGAAATCTATCAAGGTAAGAGTGTAAATGTGAATCCTAAGTACAAGCAAGAGTTTGACAAAGCTGCAGCTCCTTTAGCAAAGATGATTGACGATTTGTCTAGCAATGTGCAACTTCTGCCCCCAAATTTTTACTGTGATAATTTAGTTACCGGTTTTCAGCTTTTGCTACATTTGAAAAGTCGAGGCTATAATGGAACTGGAGCTATGCGTGTAAACTGCTTACCGAAAGACATTCCTTTGACAAATAAAAATGATTTACTGAAAAAAAAATCGCGGTTACTACGAATCTGTAAAATGCGTTGAAGACGATATCTCTGTCGTTTGCTGGGTGGATAATTCAGTTGTGACAGCGATGTCCACTGTTCATGGCATAAGTCCTGTGATATAGCGCAGCAGATAAAAAGAAGATAAGTGTTCCGCGACCAGCAATATTTACAAAATACCATAAATACATGGGTGGTACAGTTCTTATGGATCAGAACATAAATACGTATTGCATTGGCATAAGAGGTAAAAAGTGGTGGTGGTCTATTTTTACGTACATGATTGACGTAACCATTTGCAATGCTTGGGTGCTATCGAGACAAGCAGGCAGTGTTGAAAGCCAGTTAGATGTCCGCAGGCATATAACTCAAGCATATTAAACTCTCTAAGCGGCGGGTGGCCCAAAACTGTAAATCAATCTCGAACGGACAACTGTGTAACCGATGCTATAAGGTTTGATGGTCGGAATCACCATCTTGTTCCTTCTTCAAGCCGTCGTAGATGTGCTCAAGATGATTGCAACTCTCGAACAAGATTAGAGTGTAGAAAATGTAACGTGGGACTATGTGCAGCGTGAAATACCAAGATCCATTCCTAATTTTTGAATATTCAAAGATAAAAATAAATGTTATTTACCCAATATATACTTTTTTACATTTAATGCCACTCCTACTAGTTGTTTGTATAATAATACATATGATAATAATGTATAAATTACTAAATTTTTATAAAGTCCACGATAATCGTATGTTTTTAACCTACTGAGCATTTTTTTTCCTAGATTATTCTTTATCGGATTCCAGGTTCAATATTTTTTTTGTACTTGTATAGCATTAAGTAGACCACAATTAGGAATATATTTAAAAAAATGTCACACTTCAAAAAAAGTCTATAATGGGTTAATTTACGATTTTTTGGAGGCTGGAGAATATCATATTGAACCCGATAAGCATAACGAAAATGATTAATTTGACGAACCTAATTATTATTAGATTTAACGGATTTCTTGAATTTTTTAAGTATTAAAAAACCATTAAGATTTATAAATTGATTGGTTGTTTAATTTTATTACTGGCTTATTTAGAAATATTCCAAATAATTCTTTGATTTTCAGGAAAATTTTAATTCATTATTGGAACATTTAAAAAAAATACTGATAACTCATTAATTACAAATAATATCCTGAATCTTAGTAATACACAATAAACTTGACTATAATCTGCAAATAATTAAATTAAAAAAATATTACTAAATTGTCTCTAGATAAAATAAAATAACAGTGGAATATTTTTAAAATCTTTAAACCTTAATTACTCAGAACGGGTCATTTTGAAATGTTCCATTACTGTTTCCGACCGACGATATCTGCAAAGCCTTTACCATATTATTTATTATACAAGAATATTTAAATACAAAATTCATTATTCTTAAAAGTATGAAAGGTTCCCAATGGACAAAGCATTTTCCAACTAAAATTGGGGGAAGTCTTTCGTAAAATGTTTTTTACACCTGCAGCCTGTGATGTGCCTACACGCGGAGGACTTATCACGCTCTGCGTGACCAGTAAAATAATGCCTTTAGGATGCTGATGGGGCTGCCTAGGTTCTGCAGTGCATCGTCCATGTTTGCGGATCATGTGGATGACTTTTACGCTATCCGGAAGCGGATGGCGTAAAAGTGTTCCCGATAGATAGGCCTATAGGGTTTTAGGTTTGTTCTAAAGGCTAGCTAGCCTATGAATTAGGGACATACACAGCAAGATAAAAGCTTGAAAAGTCTTCAAGGCTAGGCCTTTTTCATAGCCTTTTTTTGTCCACCCGATGACTACTATGTAGTATGTATACTATGTAACGATGTATAATCTGTTAGCCTTATTATAGGCTAGGCGCATATTCAAAGGCTAAAAACAAAGTTTTATCGTCCTGTAGGCTAGGTCTATTTAATATATTGTTCGAGTATAATGATGGACAACTTAATTTTAAAATTTATTTATCGCACTCATGTAAGGGGCACAAGCGTTAACTTTGATTGTTATGAATGTTAACCGTACATCGGACAAGTCGCGCGAGCGCGTATTTGCTTTTACAGCAACGTATGAATGAAGTACTGTGAACTCATGAGTAATTCATGACTTGTTAGTGATTTTCAAACTACCCTCAAAATAATGTATAACAAGTAGGTACTTATTATTTCTAATTTCAAATAATATGCATCATCATTGAAAGTAAATACAATACAAAAATACTTGTTTAATTCGTACTTAGCCATTATCTGAATAATGGCTATAGCCTTATAATTCGAAAAAGAATTTAGAAAGAAATAAAGTTTAAAAGGCTATAGGCCTATAGGTTTTTTTAAAACCTATAGGCATATAAGTCTATGCCTATAGGCTTATTAAAATGAATAGCATTTTTTAAAGCCTAGTTGTCTATCATCGCCATAAAAAAGACCTGATAGGCTTAATTTTAGGCCCAAAAGCGTATAGGCCTCGGGAACACTATCGTCGATGCTTGCTAGGATACGACGGAGCCCCAACAGCATCCTGAGGATTACCAGAGAGAGGCCTTCGTTTGCGATCTTTAGGCACTGGATAGAGATGCATGTGCAGGGAGACAGTAACCGATATTTTTACTGATCGCTCTGTAGCTTTTATATTACTTAGTTTTAAGTCTTACTAACAACAATTATAAGTTAATTGTTACTAACAACTATCTCTATGGATCTTTATTGGTTTGCAATAAACGATTTATTATATTATTATTATTTAGGTAGCTAGTGGATTTTTGTGGTTGTCGCCGACGCGCCGCGCACTGCTCGACTTGAGACTTCGGTCGGTCCATAAATGATTTCGTGTGTGTCCATTGGCTCAAATATTAGATCGAACATCATTAATTTCAGATAAACATATACGTAATTAATTATTATTTATTTGTTTCAGACTCTTCTTGCATTTTCGCAAGATCATGATGAATTTTTTTCAAAGTGTCTTCTGCACGTTTTGCTTTTTCTGTTTTAATATTGTCTTCCAAATCAACAATATCGCGCGCGATTGTACCCGTGTCGTTAACCAAAGAGACGATGGTCCCACACTCGGAATGTAGCAGGGCCAATAATTTGTATGCTTTCTTAGCTTGGTCATCTTTTTTGGCGTCCTGAAAAAAGTCGTTGTGATAGTTAGTATTAATCGGAAATGACGCGTTTCTGAGATATTGGCGGTCAAAGATATTTAGAGTGCATTTTTTTATTTGTACATTTATTTTTTTATAAGAATCATGCTGAACACTTATAGGGTTTGGATTTTCAGGGCTATCGTAATAATAATAATAAATAAAAATAATAGTCCCCAAGCCGATTTCGACTAAGGTGGCCAGTCACAACGACTAGCCGTCTGCGCGGGACATATGACCTGTGTTTGCGCATGTCACCTGTGTTTGCGCACAGGTGCACTCTCTATTCCTTTCACTCTCATAGCCCGATGGGACAGCAATCTGATACGACCGGAGAGAGTTTAGGCGCAGGACCAACGGCTTTACGTGCTTTTCCTAGGCACGGGGGTGAAACACCGCCAACTTCCAACAGAAATATTGAACTCTGAACATAAATATTCAGGTATTTTTTTTTTGGCCACTGCGCCACCGCCGTTACACTTGTATGTTAAGTAATTTATGCGAAATAAATCCTTACTCTAAACAGTGTTTCATCTGCGATTGAAAAACATCTATCTAATTGTCCTTCAAGAGAGTTAATCTCTTTTTGCAGTTGCCGTGTATCTTCAAGGATTTTTTTTATTTCCATATTTTGTTTATCAACATTACTTATTATCTCAAGAATTCTTTTCGTGTAAATGGACCTGAAAAGGCAAAGTTTAGTAATTTACCAATATACCAGCTATCTTGTCACATTATTTGTTCTAAGGGCGCATACGCACGTGCTACTGAGTACAACGCTGTCTACGAACGACTGTCATTCGACTTAAACGTCTATAAGTAAACACTTTAAATGTATTTGTAGTCATAATTCAGATTACACCAACCTTTTGTTCCCTCCCTTGCATTTTTCGTACATCTTTTTTAACTGGTTTTTCACCTTCTCAACACTTTCATATTCATCTTTAATAGCCTTTGCTTCATCTTTCAAATTCGATAATATTTTTTTACATTTAGTTCTCTCTGACTGAAACAGAAACATAAAAAATCTTTATGCTATTTTCCCCTTAGCTACGTCGGACGGATGAACTTAACATGTGAATTGAAAAAAAATATGTATCGAATAGCGTAGCGTATCTCATAGCGCGAGCAAATTAAACACTTAATAATGTATCACAATGTTTACGTAGAAGCGATTACGCGAGCGTATTTTGACACCAAGGATTTGCCGCCGCGTTTACTCCCAGATTCAAAATAAAAAAGATTATTCCTTTAACGGAATTAAATAGTGTCACACGCTGGGCGCGGCATTTCTATCATAATAATATATACCTACTAGCTAAGAGATCTTGTACCAACCTCAGATGTTGTTATAGTATTTTTCATTTTGTCAATATCTACTTTAAGTGATAGGTTTTTAGATGTCAGTTCTTCGCTTTTTCTGTGTAGTAAAAAAATATTCTTTTGTACTTTTTCCAACACATCATTAGCAAAATCAACATCCTCAATGTCAGTGATGCCAATATTTTCTAATGTTTTCTGCAAATTTTTTAACTCAGATCCAACTTTCTCGCATGACTTTTGTACCTGAAATTAGAAGACAAAAAGGCTACAGGCTACATAATAATGAAAGGAAGCACTTCTGCAGTGTAAGAATCAAATAATGGTGGTTTCTTCACCTGAGAATATTCAACATCCATAACATTTCTATCACTTTCTAGACTATCTAGTTTTTGCTTTAGAACTACTACTTCTTCTTGAAGCTCTTTAAGGCTTTTATGTATTTCTGAATCTTCAAGGTTTTCATTATCAGTGATACTATTCCTTTTTTGTGATGCAGTATTCAATTCCAAAGAATTATATTGTTCTTTGATTTTCAAAAGCTTTTTTATTAGATTAGCATCCTCAGACTCAGTCATCTTTTCATCAGTGTCTTTTGGGTACCCTTAAAATAAAATTATCTATGAGATAATTATTTGAAACTCATAACACAAGCTTAAAATATAGACTATATAGAAAAAACAGCTCATTTCATTGCAAATTGCACATAAATATGGTGTTGTGAAATATTTTCTATGAAGTTTATTTATGATAATATCCCATCTTACTCTAACACAAATACTAATTTCTCCAGTTGCAAGACCTTACTTGACTTACCAAATACTTGAAGCTGCTTGGTATGTTTAATTACCTTTTACTCTTTAATGCAAATAATACATATCTTGTGCAGAAAAAATGATACATTTCAAATGATTTCATTACCTGATGAGTTATATGTACAATATGTTGCAAAGTCTCCAATATATTCCTTTGTGACATCGCAGCAAGGAGGAATCCAAATAGAGTTTAGTTCTTCATTGATTTTATTGCCGATTTCTTGTAGAAATAAATGTTTCTTGTTAGTGTATGTTGTCCTAGCAGAAGCCTTCTGACCTTCATTAGGTAATCTTTCAATTAGGAACATAAACACTTGCCTTAGATCAGTTTCATTGTAATATAAGAATGTTTGATAACCAACTTCATTTTTATATCCCAAATCCTGAAAGCATTTTTAACATAGGTATTATTAAATAATAAAATAACATAATGACATATTATAAGTGATTGATTAGACATCCTACACCTTGCACTGGTTATTATAAACATGCTTTTGCTCTGGGTGGCATTTCATACCTTACAAATTGATGCAATTTGTGATGCTACTTCTATTCTATGAGAAATTCCAGCAGGTAGTTTTGTAGGTATTTTTAAGTTGTTGTTAATCTCACTGAGACATCTTGACGCTGATTCAATTATGATTTCAATAGGTAAGTCACAAATACTTTTGGTTTCTTCTCCAATGTTTCTGAAAAATTTGACTGTTGACTTGACTTTGTAAAAGTGTTACAAGTTAGGTTTTAATCTTCTAGGTGTTAAATCAACTTACATGTTCAATTGACGAAGAAAATGTAAAATTATAGAGTCAACTTCCTCCATGATATACCTAATTAATATTATAGAAAAAGTCCAAATATTTATTGTAATAATAATAATTATTTTATGCAAATATGACTACAGGGTAGAAACAGATGGTACATTTTTATTCATTGTGGTGGAAACGACGTAGATTTGACATTTATGTTAGTTTTTTTTTTTTTTTTTTAATACAAGTTTTACGTCCTTGGCTGTACGCCATACAGACAATTCTTCATTAATTAAATTTTCATTTTTCAACACTTAAAACTAAAACTAACACTAAACTAGCCTAACTTAACCTAACTCATTGAAATGCGAGGCGGTCCGCATTCCTATGCTCAACAAGGAAGCTAAGCGCAGGAACAGCGATCAGGGTAAGACGACGCGATTAGAGCTCGCTTCACCATAATTCTCACTTTAACTTCATTGTTTTCTTCAAAGGCACGAATTATCATGGCAATTCCACCGCACAATCACAATAATTGACCCAAAAAAAACAATTTCTAAAATGAAGAAATATGGTCCGTCCTTCCCTTTTCGTTTCCCGCGCAAAACTCCATTTATGTTAGTGGGCAACGCCTTATAATCTATGCAAAAATCATAACGCACTTTTTGGCACAGACTATTTAGCAACAAATATGTCGAGGGAAGCGACGTCTGGTGACCAATGTAGGAACTAACATGTCTTTGGTTGTTTGGACCCACCTCAAGGTTACTCTCCCTAGACCTGGGGGAATATATCATGGTCATAGGAGAATTCTGCGGTGAAAATATTTAAGAATATTATGGATTTACTGAAATAAATTGAATAAAATGGATAAAAATAATCATTTTAACCTCTAGAATTCTGTGCGAACTGAAAGATGAAGAAGAAGAAGAATGAAGAGATCGATTCTTTTTTAATTTAATTAAGTATATTTATTATTAACTTAGGGTAGAGTGTCAGTTTCATTAAAATCGGTCCTGTAAATTTTTTGAGATATGGGTAATAACCAAAAATCTAAAACGCCTTCAAAAAGACTGACTCTAGCGCTTAAAATGACGCATTTGACGTCTATTTAGGAGAAGAATAATATTGATGATATAAATAAATAATGTTAAAAATCAATTATTAAAGTTTCATAGATTACCGCTACTTTTTAACAAAATATAAAAAGCGAACTGAAAACAAATTTATTTTTCAAGTCCATAGGTGCGAGGGATAGTTGAATCCTGGCGACAATCATTTGCATCACAGATGAATAATAATGTATTGATTTGCATACTAAGTAGGTACTTGTGTGAAGGTGTGAAGGTAATGTATCAATGTCATTAATTTATATTTCATATTTTATAAATTATCTTAATCCCTCAAGCGTATGTGAACGAGACACAATGCAAATTCTATTGTTATGCGGTTGCCTGCAACCGCTCGGGTGTTGAAGCATTAATCCTCTGTATAAATATTTTTTATTTATTTTAATTAATTTATAAATTTACAGGTGTTTTAAAAGCAGTTACTGACATATTGGCCTGAGACACAAAGTCCTTATTATGTGATCAGGGCACCACAACTTTTCGGTCCTGTTTCAAGAAACCGCTAGAAGATGCGAGTAGATGTAAAGAGCAACACCTTTGCTGCTAATTGGACACCAATCACATACATTGCTCTAATCCCAAAGTAAGTAGCCAATGCCAAGTGCATTGTTATGGAAATTAGACACAACGGTGGTACCACAACACCCAGATCCGAGACAATATAGAAAAGATCGTTTATTACATTGACCCGACCGAAAATCGAATCCGGAACCTCACCAAATGGCGACGCTTGAAACCAGCGTGCTAGCCACTCGACCATGGAGGTCATCAAATATATATTATTCCTAAAAGTTGTTATTTTACCAGGACACCACGTGGAGGGCACACCAGTAAGCAGCACTATGAAGACGACGTCCGAGGTTGTGCTGTTCTTGGGCCGGCTGTTCGGCAGCGTAACAGGCTCGCGCGGCGCCCCGCCAAGGAAGATGCGAGGACCAGTGAAGGAGGTTGAGGGCATATCACGACATATCGATTTTTGGCAGGAAGCTATTCGAACTCTTTCTTATCATTTGTATTTTGTGGAGCCTAGTACGGTCCAAAGAATGTCTGTTCCGACTTTAAATAGCTGGATCTTCACCCTTAGACATGTAGGCGAGATGTTGATTGATGACGTTTGTTTCAGTGACGAGTATCCTATCAAACCTCTTTCTGTTAAAGGTTGTAGTTGGACTTAGCCCGTGTTGAGAATCGTGGATCTTACAATGTGCATTGCACGGGCCCATTTATAAAAGAAAGGGTAGGTTTAGTGGAACACCTAAATATATTAAGGTACTCAATTTATTACATATAATACATGTACAACAGTACAACCTCGGGGTTTTCAGCTGGTAAAAGTCCGGCCACCGCAAAAAAACATTGTTCCCCTGAAATGTGGCGTGAGGATTTTCCCTGAGTTAGCAAAAAAACATTGCTTTTTATATCAGTTTGCTTGTTACTTAAAATTTGTATTTGAGTGCTTTGAATAATTTTAGATGATCCTGTAACTAATGTCGTTATAAGTAATGATAAGTAAATTAAATTGTACAATGTATTTTAACTTTTATCGATCCTAAGGTTATTTTGATAATGCCTAAATATATTGACTGTGACTGATTCTTTATTATCATATTATCCTTTTCGTCTCGTAACAATAATTGTATGTACTCCACTTTGTATAATTGTTAAGACCCTACTACGTGTTCATTATTTTAATAAGTTACCTGACGTGTTACCGTTTCCTAAATTTTTATGATTGTTTCTTCCTTTTCTTAAATATTTTTCCCACATTCTAGCTACAGTGTACAATATTCAAAGAATAAAGGTATGAATCTCTTAGAGTACATTGTTTAAAATAACTTGAATGATGTACTTAATTTCTGTATTTTTAGTGCTTATAGGTTTGATTTAAGGTTTTGGGAAATCACATTTCCCAAAACGCTTATAAGGATGACATCACGAATATCAAATTTAAAAATAAAATTTATTCAAATCCTCTTGACATTTCCAATATATTTATCAATTTTGTTATTGACTTGACTTATTCTGATTTTGACAATAAAACTAAAACACAATTATCTGACAATCTAAATGAACATACCATATTTTTAAGCCCAGTAAGTGATGCAGAAAACATAATAATGGGTTTAAAAAATACTAAATCATGTAGGTACGACAATGTAACCACGAACATTTTAAAACTGGTTGCTCCCCATTTATGTACTGTGCTCGCGCATTTAATAAACCTTTCTTTTATAGAAGGTATTTTTCCAGACAAGCTGAAATTATCTATAGTTAAACCTTTACATAAAAAAGGCGATAAGCTTGATCCACATAACTATAGACCCATAACGTTAGTGCCAATTTTGTCATAAATCTTTAAAAAGGTTTTTCTCATTCGACTTAATAGCTTTTTAGCTAAACAAAGCATATTGCACCCACATCAATATGGATTTCGGAAAGGTAGTTCAACGACCCTTGATTGTTTCGAGCTCCTAAAAATAATAACTGACAGCTTAAATAACATAACACCTGTTGTGTCTGCGTTCCTTGACATGAGTAAGGCATTTAATTTTGTTAACCACTCGTTGCTATTAGAGAAACTAAGTGTGTACGGGATTCGAGGCAAGGCTCTAGAGTGGGTCGAGAGTTATTTAAAAACCAGACAACAATGTACAGAAATTACAAAAATAATAGAATCGGAAAACAAACTGACCAAACAAACTTTCCGGTCCGAACTCAAAGTTAACAGTAGTGGAGTTCCTCAAGGCAGCGTTCTTGGGCCTTTACTCTTTTTAATTTACATAAACGACCTACCCAAATCTCTCAGCCAAGAATAAATTCTTTTTGCAGATGATCCTACTTTAATTATTAAATGTAAAACTAGACAAACCTTTGAAGCAGATATAAACAAGGCGCTTAGCGATACTATCAATTGGATGAGCAATAATAACCTTATAATTAACGACATTAACGTAAATAAAACCAAACTGATTCAATATTCATCGTATAATTCAACACCGATTCCTCTTCAAATTATACACGAAAACCAAATTGTTGACATGGTAGATAATCATAAATTTCTTGGTATCACTTCGATAAACACCTTAATTGGAAGGATCATGTAGATCAAGTTTGTTTTCGATTGAATAGATTTGTTTTTGCATTAAAAAAATTGAGACAAACAGTTTCAGTCGAAGCTGCCATGAGAGCTTACCACGGCTATGTCTCATCAGTACTAAGCTACGGGCTTATAATATGGGGAAATTCTGTTGATGTAGAGAGAGTGTTTATAATCCAGAAGAAGTGCATTCGTGCTATTTGTAATGCCATGTTTGATGACAGCTGTAAGCCACTCTTCAAAAGGCTTAATATACTACCCCTACCATCAATGTTCATTAGGGATATGTGTCTGTTTGTGATCTCTCATCCATAATATTTTAAAAACAAATGGATGTGAATGAAAGACAAACCAGAGCTAAGATAATGAACCGACTGTACCATCCTCCTTGTCACAAACAAATATATAAGAAAAATGATTTTAATATGTGTATTGTATTGTTCAATAATTTTCCGGATGACATCAAAGTATTCACTGACAAAAACAATTTCAAATCTAAATTGACAAAATGGCTGTGGCAACATTGCTTCTATAGTGTTAAGGAATTTATGGAATTAAAAATTAAAAATAAATAATCGTAATTATGTTATGACATACCTATTTAATCAAATCGTTATTACAATTAAATTAACCAAACTATGTTGTACCTTTGTAATGTTAGCTTTCACACACTATTTGCATACCATTGTATGGTTGAGTGCACTGGGCTTGTAATATTATTATTTTTCACCACAAATGTACTGTACTCTGGCAAATAAATGTTTTTACTTTACTTTTTACTTTTACTTTGCTGCCATGGCAGCGGCAGAAGGAGGGGCGGACTTCTTCCCCTTCCCTTCTCCCTTGCTAGGTTTGGCAGCCGTGGCGCCGGTGTGGTCGACTTTTTGCTGGCGGCCAGCGGTGGCCGCAGAGACTTGACCGGCAGGAGGCGGTCTTCGAGACCCTCGAGGCGGGCGTTCAAAATGGCGCCCACCTCCAACACTATGGGCCCTGGTGGATGAAAACGGAGTCGCGTCCATAGGTGACGGACCACGTTTGCCGGACCACGTTTCTCCGCCTCCATCTCCCGACGTAATTCAGCCATCTGCTGCCGCATTTGCGCCAGCTCACGCCTGATGGCAGAGTTCTCCTGCTATAGCAAACTCGTTTCATCAGAGATGGAGTGGCTCAAAGTAAGAGCGGTCAAATTTTGGAGGGCACTGGCCGCGTCCTTCAGTGCCTTTTGGAAGGTGTATTTGAGGTGTTTTGAACTCTTGGCCACCTCCAGGATCGTTTGTCGCTACTTGGAGGCCCTCCGCCGTCATTTCCGGACCTTCCGGCACCGGAGCAGCGCCAACAGCCGTACTGGCGGCGCACGCTTCTTTCGAAAGCGCCGCTATCCGCTCTTTCTCCTCCGGTTGCAGCGCTTCTGTGGCCAAGGATAGGGTTAGGTCACCAAGACCAGTCCCTGCTGGGGTCAATTGTCCGACCTTCCCCTTTCCTTTCTTCCTCTTCCTGTCCTTCTTTCCGGGCTCGACCGCCGGTTCATGCACAAATCATAAAATTGTACATATGGAGGACTTAATGCCAAAAGCATTCTCTACCAGTCAACCATAGGTCAGAACAGAGAAAAATATATACAGGCGGTGCAAGTAAAGTTATAGAGGCAAGAAAAGAGAAGAGAATAGCGATAAAGGTAACTAAAATACGATGATAAACATACATACTGGCTATTACTTATATACGATTATATAAAAATAAATAAATATGTATTTAGTATATAAACATACACATCATTTAAATGAACATAATATGGTACACATAGATAAATTAATGTTAATGAGACGGGTCAGTGAGTTCGTCTCTGTAAAGTGCTCGCAATGCCTTCTTGAAGGTAAATTTCGAGGTAGGTAGATGTTTGGACACTTTTTGGAAGCCCATTCCAAAGTCGAATGGCTGTGAGAGTAAAGGAATTGGACATAAAGCCAGAAGTGTGGACGGGGGGTGAAAAGTTGAAGAGAGCTACTAGAGCGAAGGGACCGGTCGTGAGAAGAGTGGAGGTATGAGAATGTATCTTTAAGATAGGACGGAGAGTTAGGATCAAAGAGAATGGAGTATAGCATGCAAAGTGTCCGAATGTGCCTACGCTGCCGAATGGGGAGCCAGCCTAACTGGTTAGCCTAACTAATATGGTCAAATTTACGTAGACCGAACACAAATCTAATACAATTGTCGAGGAGCCGGTCCATCTTACTGAGGAGATCTTGGGAGACATTTGTGCAGCAAACATCGGCGTAGTCGAAAATGGGCAGAATCAGAGACTGTACGAGTAGAGCCTTCGTGCTAGAGGGAAGGAAGTGCTTGTATCAGTATAGTGCTCGTAAAGTTCCGGTAACTTTCCTACTCATTTCTAGTAAGAAATGAGAAAAGGAGTTAATAGATTAATGAATATAGAGAACAAGATAGGAGAGAGAATACCTCCTTGCGGCACACCAACCGGCATATCAGTCCAGTCAGAAAAGGCCTGACCGAGGCGAACAGCCTGCTGGCAACCGCGTAGGTAAGAAGAGAACCAATTCACAGAAGAAGATGAGACTCGCAGATGAGAAAAGATGGCGAGAAGAATATCATGACCATGACTGTGTTGAAGGCATTGGAGAAGTCAATCAGGACAAGGATAGTCACTTGTGACTCCTCCATACCCGCCCTCACGTCGTCAATTATTTTTAGAAGAGCCGTCGTCGTACTGTGCCCCGGCCGAAATCCAGATTGAAACTTGCTTATGAGATTGTTGGCTAGAATAAACTTAGAGAATTGTTGTTGGACTGCGGCTTCGAGGATTTTGAAAAGAAAAGGTAATATGGAAATGGGGCGGAATTGACTAACAGCACTGGGATTGGAGACTTTAGATAGAGGAATTATATGAGCACGAAGCCAGATGGATGGAAAGCGGCCGCTGTGAAATGAAAAGTTGATTATATGCGTGAGAATGGGAAGGATGTCCTCTAAGATGTAAAAACTCATGTTTCTTCTGACGTTGTCACTTCCGGTGGCCTTTGATTTGATGGATAGAAAAATTTTGCGAGTCTCATCAACACTTACGGGGGAGAAAGAGAAAGTGTTGTCTGATTGGCTTGGGAGACGTTCTATATAAGAAATAGTTGAGAGTTTTATAGTATCATCGAGAAGAGGAGTGGAAGAAAAGTGTGAGTTAAGTTCATTTAAAGAGAAACTAGAAGAAGGTGTGTTAGAGGGTTGTGCTGACTGCGGCTGACTCTGGCTGGGGAGGGGACGAGAGTTAGGGGGCGGGGGGGGTTGTGTTTGGGACTCGGGTAGGTGGGAGGGCGGATTTAGGGAGCAGACCTGTCGTGGGGTTAGCCTCTTGCTCGACTCAGATACCGTGGGCATGGGGGCTATGTTTTGTAGCCCGGGGTGCGGCCCGTGGTCCGCGGCTTCGTACATCCGTTTGGACGTGCGGACCACGAACCCCTCCAGGGCCTCCATCTTGAGGTCCCTGTGTATAGTGGCATTTCGAACATATCGAACATAGCGCCCGGCCCCCGTTATAATTCGGAGCGCTATGTTCTGCTGGGATTGGAGCTGCGTACGGTGGGCTGCGCTTATCATCGCGTACCAGGCTGGGGCCGCGTATGTCAGCCTGGAGCGCACGTACGTTTTAAAAATGCCCACCTTTGTTCTGGTGGGCAGGCGGGACTGGAGGACGGGGCGCAATCTTGCGTGCGCCCCGCGGCTGGAGTCGACCAGGTGCTTGACCTGGTCTTTCAAGGTGAAGCGCTGGTCCAAGTGGCAGCCTAAGTACTTGGTACTGCGCTGCCACTTTATCTTCTGGCCGTTGAGGACCAGCTCGGGCATCTTCCTTCTTTGGGGGCCCGTGTAGATGGCGGCGGTTTTGCCCACGTTTACCGCTATCCGCCATCTCTCCAGCCAGTCCGGCAGTAGGTCGAGCTGTTTCTGCATCCTTTTCACCGCCGCCTTGACCCATGGGGCGGTGGTGTAAAATGCGCTGTCGTCCGCGAACAGCGCCAGCTCGACCTTGGGTTCCCACTCATGAAGTTGGTCGTTGATGGTGGGAACGTCGTTGGTGTAGGCAGCATAGAGGGTCGGTGATAGGCAGCTGCCTTGGGGGACCCAAGCTTCTATGGGGCCCTCTGCGGACGTAGCGTCCTCCACGGCGACCTGGAACGAGCGTCCTTGGAGGAAGGACGCTATCAGGTGGACGAGGGCGGGGGGCAGGGTGGTCGTGGCGAGCTTGGAGATGAGACCGGTGTGCCAAACCCGGTCAAAAGCTTTCTCCACGTCTAGAAATACCGCCACCGAGGCCTGCTTCTTGTTTAGGCCCTCCGATAGGTGATGGATCACCCTGGCCAGCTGGAGCGTGGTTGAGTGCCCGCTGCGGAAGCCGAACTGCTCGTCCCTCGGGACGAGGTGAGGACGCAGTCGGCGCAGCAGGGCTCGCTCAAACAGCTTGGCGGCGTGATCCAGCAGGGTGATGGGCCTGTAACTCTCGGGGCGGCGGCGGTCTTTCCCCGGCTTGGGGATCATCACCACCCGCCCTTTCTTCCATGGCGAGGGGAAGTGGTTCGTCCTGAGGGCGGCGTTGAGGATGCGCGTCAACGCCGCTATCCCCCTCCTGGGCAGCTCCGCCAGGGCCGCGGGTGGCAGGCCGTCAGGGCCCGGCGCCTTCTTTCTGTTGAGCCGGGCGGCAATCTTCTTCACCTCCGACGGGGAGATGAAGGTGTCGCCCGGGAGTGGAGGTGGGGTGGTGGCCAGGAACTCCTCCACTCTCTGGACCACATCTGCGTGGTGCTGGAGGGCTCTGGGGGCTGGCGGGTGGGGCCTGAATTGGACGGTCAGGTGATCTACTAGGATTCGGGCTCTGCCCTCGGCCGCGAATCTCCTCTGACCGTCCGCGTCCAGGAGGGGGTGCGTGGAGGGCTTGTCCCCAGTGAGGGCTTTGTTGAGGCGGTGCAGTGTGGGCAGGTCTTCTCCTGCCCTGTCGACGAGTTCCTCCCACTCGCGACCTTGCCACATTCTCACCGCCTCGGTGACCTTAGCCGTCATGGCATTCAATTCGGTTTTGACCCGTGGGCATCTCGTATTGCACCATAGCTTCTTGAGGGCTTTCTTCTTCTGAAGTTGGGCCCTCAAGAAGAGCGGGAGTTGGGGGCGTTTCTGGGAGGGGGGCGCTACCTTCTGGGTGTGCGCCTCCTTCGCCTCCCTCATCCGCTGGGTCAGGAGGGTCACCGCGGCGTCGATCTCGTCTGGGGTTGAGATCGGGCCCTCTATTGTCAGGTCCCTGAGGGCCGCCTTGTAGGCCGGCCAGTCTATACGGGACCTGGGCGGACGCACTCTCACCGCCGCTAGTGAGGTGGGCACTGTAATAAGTAGGGGGAGGTGCTGGGTATCTCCCTCATACAGCACCTCGGTGGCCAAGGGGACGCGCAGGCCCTTGTGTAGGACCACATCTATGACGTCCGCCTGGTGGTCTGCCTCACTGGGGATGTGGGTCGGGGCATCCGTGCCTACCACCTCGATGCCTCTGGAGGTGGTGGCGTTGAGCAGGCGACGGCCGTCGGCTCGTGTGAGGCTGGAGCCCCACTGCACGTGTTTGCAGTTGAGGTCGCCTGCTAAAATAGTCGGGTGGTCATCAGGAAATAAGACGTCGAGGTCCGGCGGGTGGAGTGGTGCGGTCGGTGGGTGGTAGGCGGCGTAAATACGGAGCTCGTGAGCTGTGGTGTTGACCCTGATCCCCAGGGAGCTCAGGGTCTTGAACTCCGCCCACGGCAGCTCCTCGTGGATGACGTCGCGCCTCACCGCCACCGCTGTGCCCCTGTAGGCCACACCCTGTGGACTCACTTCGTCCCTGCGGTAGATGGTGTAGTTGGGCAGGGAGAAGCGAGTGGACGGCCGTAGGTGGGTCTCGCCCAGGAGGACGATGTGGGCGTCCTGCGACTGGTCGAGCTGCCGGAGTTGCTGCTGCTTCCCGCTGATCTCTCCGGGATTCCAGTAAATCATGCGCAGTGGTTCATCACGAGCTGGGCCAGCCCGTTGATGATGGCTGCGCATGGGTCCATCCCCTGACCGATCTGGATCAGTAGGGTGTGCAGCAGCTGAATAACTGCTTGTAGAGGGAGTGTGGGGGTTGCCCCCGTCTGTTGTTGGTGGGGGTGGGGGTGGGAGCGGGGTTGGGGTGCCTCTAAGTGAGGTTGAGGCCTCGTGAATGAAATCGGGGCCGGGGGCACCTGACTTGCGAGCCCGCTCGGGGCCTGAGAAGGCGATTGGGGACGCGGAGGGGGCCGGAAGGCCGGTCGGCTCGCGGGAGGAGGGCCTCGTTGGGCCGACTTCGGCCACTGAGAGGGCCGAGAAGCAGGGCGGGGAGGCTGGGCTGCCTCGGTGGTCCTCCGCGGAGGGGGGAGCGGTGTCGCCAC
The DNA here is from genome assembly GCA_963924145.1 of Pyrausta purpuralis. NCBI lineage: Eukaryota > Metazoa > Arthropoda > Insecta > Lepidoptera > Crambidae > Pyrausta > Pyrausta purpuralis. The sequence continues at coordinate 15,729,279 of OZ001645.1, read as the reverse complement.
TGCCTGTGGGGGGATGGCGTGGGCTGCGGTGTTGGTCCCCCCGCAGGCAAAATCCTGGGGAGCTTGGGGGGGGGGGGGTAGGTGGTCTGGCAGCTTGCGTCGGGGTGGACGCAGCCGCAGGTGGGCCGGTATTGGCCTCGGTGCGGCGGCGGCGTCGACGGCGTCTGCGCCGGGATACGGCGGGGGCGGGGGCGCCCCTCGCGGTGGCGGGGTTGGCCGGGGGGGCCAATGTTGTCCCCGTCTGGACGGTCACGGGCGCCGTAGCGGCCTGTGCTAGAGGCGCCGGGGCGCGCCTCTGGCCGTCGGTTTGGGGGTGGGCAGGCAGGCGCGCGGGGGCGTTGGGGAGCGGCGGGGGGACCGTAGTCCCCATCCGCCTTGCCTCACGCAAAAACGCCTTGCAGCGATGGTCGTTGGCGGCGTGGGCCTGTGCGCAGTTGGCGCAGGTCGGCGGGTCAGTTTTCGGCCGTGGGCAGTCGGCGGCGGGCTGGTTGCCGGCGCAACGCACACACTTGATAGGTCGGTGACAATTCACCGACGAGTGGCCGAACGCCTGGCACCGATCGCACTGCGCGGGGCCCTTGCGGGGGCGCCATGCCTCGACGATGACGCCGGGCATGTTGAGCAGCTCGTCGACTGCATAGAGGCGAGCGAGCTCCTGGTTGGGTAGGTGCTCAAGCTCGACGTGAAAGAGGCAAGCCGGGTTGCCCCTCTTGCCTCTGATCCCTCGAATGTGGGAGGCATAAAAGCCGCGCTCCTCGAGGGCTTCGCGGATTAGGTCGTGCGGGGTGTCGGCCGGTAGCCCTCTAATAGCTACCTTAGACGAGCGCTCTTCGGGCGGGGAGTAGCAATACCACGCTACCGTCGGGTCTGCTTTTTCCGCCTCCGTCAGGTAGGCCTGGACGGCGCGGAACTCCTCGGGGCTCTTGGGGAGGAATCGAACCCCTTTCCCGAAAGGCCGTGCATTGGGCGGATGGCCCAAGGCCCGCTTGATGCGTTCAAAATGAACGCACCAATTAGGTAAGCACTCTACTACGATAGGGGGATAGCCCCTTACCTTAGTCTGCGCGGGTGGAGTGGCCGACTGGGCGTCAGTCCCGGTGGGAGCCGGCGGCGTCGGGGTGCGGCGAGGGGAGGCAGGCGGGCTCCTCCATTCCCGCAGCGCACGGGCGGACGGCGGCTGGGAGGCCATCGTCGCATACGACGTCGATGAGGACGCCATAGCGGACGATGCCAAGGGCTGCGAGGCTGATGTAGACGGCGGGTGGTCGTCCACTTCGTCGGACTCCGAGGAGGACGACTCGACCGCGGGTTGGACCTCCTGGCAGAGGCGCTTCTCCTCCTGGGTCGAGCTAAAGCTGTCCTCTGGAAGGGGCCGTCTGCGTGGGTCGCGCGGGTGCGCCTCGCGTTGGACCAACACGGATGATTGCTCAGCAATCACCGTCGTTGGGTCCGGGTGCTGGATCGGCCTGAACGGGGACGGGGCAGTCGGGCGCAACTCGGTGCTCGCTCTGGGCGGTCTTGGCAGCGCGGCTGAAATCGGGATCGCCGATCTCGCGGGTGGGTTGGTGGTGATGGGCGCTGAGGTCCTACGGGGCCACGTGCGTCCTGGGTCCGGTGGGACGCGGTCACGGTCACTCATGTTTACAAAAACACTAAGTCACAATGAACGAATACACGAAAGGAAAAATTAATAAAAAAGAGGGTAATTGCTAAATAAAAGTTACTGAAGGTACTTGGGAAAAAGACTAGCCTAATGGTCGCACGAAATATTTTATAACTAAAATATCCGTACACTAAACACAAAACTTAAAACTACACAAGCACAAAGCGTCAAATCGCGGAATAAAAGTGTCAAGTTATGCGTAAGGGGGCGTGTCAACGCGGTACGCGGGCACTCTTGGGAGGGAGGGTGTGTCACAACCAGCGTCCTATGAAGGGAGGTGTGTGCGCAACAACAGCCAACGTCCTACCTACTCAGAAAGAGCCGAGAAGCCGCGGAAATATTTATGGTGGCCTACATTCGCGCGCTCCCTCGCACTCCCGGACGCCGTCTCGTTCCACGCTCTCGCCGCGGCCGGCCGACACTGCCGCGATAAGGGAGATAGTGTAATGATTAGACAGAGATGTGTAGAAAACATAGGTGGTTAATATTCTGTAACGGTCAATAACGGTCAAATACTGTGTCCAAGTGCCCTGAATGGCTATAATGTATATTTTCCTATTGGTCAACTGTGTACATATTTTTATATAAATACTAGGTTAAGTTTAGGTACTTCAATATACATTCCTTCTACAACTTCAACGGAGTTATTTTTACGCAATCCTTGGTAGTTATCTAACCAAACTCTACCAAAGGGTTGTCGACCAAGACCGAGAGTCTTTAGAAACTTCCAGATATCGGAACCCGAGGCATTAGCTATATTTTCGTGGATGTGGCGGCGCTTGGCAGCTTAAACCAAGTTATTGCAGCGGTTTCTGGCCCGTTTATAAGCGTCCCACTTATCTAAGCAGCGATCTTTTTTAAAACTACGAAATGCGCTATCTCGCCTAGTCATCGCTTAACGAACCTGGCAGGTCATCCAAGGAGCTGGTGGTCGCTTAACTCAAACAGTCCGGATAGGTGCATGGGCGTCAAAGAGCTTTAATATATTAGCATTGAGCATGTCAACTTTCTCATCTACGGTATTCGCTCCACACACCAGTGACCAGTCAAGCGCCGAAGAGTCCCGCTCAAGTTGTTGCTGGTTCTTTTTTGCAAAACATCGCAGTCGCACGGTCTCAGGCTAACGTTTGGGAGGAAGAAGGTTATAACAGAGGTAGATAAGGTCATGATGTGTAAATGCGGGAGCGAGTAGCTGTCCATGCTAAGTACAGAGCTCCGGGCGCGAGGTGATGATATGGTCTATCCACGTATCACCACGTATAAAAATAGAGTTAAATAAGTTCAAAAGAAATATTTTACCGGATAACCGCTAGAAGCTTGAACGGCAGCAAACTCCCGTTTTTTTACATGCAGTCGTAGGCTCAACGGGACAAATGTCCCTTTTGCGTTTTTATTTTTTTAAACTAAGATTTCGCCGTGTTCCATTGCATTCATTCAATCACTCGGTAATTTTAACGTTACGGTATATTCTATGTCTTAATTTACAGTGGTCCAAAGCCGAAACTTGCCATAGGCAACCTCACAAAAAATATTAAAATCTGTGCGTGGTCTGTGCCAACTTTGCCGTGTTTGTTGTCATGACTATGAACTTATAAAATTCATTATTTATTATGTTTATTCACTTTATACAGGTATGTTAGTGTTTTTACGTAGTTAATATGATAAATAATGCGGTGGAATAGTATTTCTCTTCGTACCCATGTGGTTACTTGATTTTTTTACGTTTTTTCCAAGCAATTCACTCGGTTTTGGGAAATCATCGAAATACAAATGGTTATTCTAGCACAACTATAGCATATTATGAGATAAACAGTGTATTACAAGAAAGGTTAATTAGTCAAGATACCATTAAAACCATTAAACTGTTCAGTTATTAAAAAATAAAGCTACATTTAAGTGATAATACAATTCGAGTGCAATTTTGGCGGCAAAAAATGGCCGATACACTTAAATTAAATTACGACATTTGTGTTAATTTGTGTTGTACTTGTTAATAGTTTTGATTTATATCAAACTATTATATATCATTGTAATAAGCTTTTCTTGTAGAAAACAATAGTATATATTCCAAGTAACTATCACTAAGGTTTATTCATAAAACACATTAGAAACTCAGAATAATATTGTGGAAAGTAGTATTCCTTCAGTGTTTTACTTATTTCTCGACATTGGTTTATTTAATCTACTTTGAATTGACAAATGTGGTTACTCTAAGAATGTAGCTATTAAACCATTTCAATATTTTTACTTGATTCTTATAGCTAGTATAACTATGATTTTTTTTGATACGGCTAGAAACTTCCGTCGATCCTAAAATTTTATGATATTTTTAAAAGGCCTAAATTGATAAAAAATATACGGAAATGCCTCGTTTTATTTATTTCTCTTACGTAAATTGAACCAATCTTCCTTTTAAAACATTAAAAATAACACGTCATCGATCTACTTTTCAAAATAAAGGCAAAAGTATGATCATTGCGGTACGATTTTGACATTCACAGCTCAATATGCTTATTCAGGTAGAATGAAACACAACAAACTCGACACTGTTTAAAAGCTTCATTCATTAGCTAGAATTAAATCGTCACTTGAGCCGACCCACTTCTGTAAACAAGTCGTAAAAACGGCATGTTTACGACCCGGGCTCGGCGCGCAGCGGGTGACGTAATCGATCATGCTACATGGCCCTTTTTTTTTCGCCGCGTCAAGCTTCTAAAGGATAACGGTAAGTTATAAACTTGGATGAATTAACCACTGGATATGAAACGCAAAAGCGAATGTATGAAAACATCATCAACTAATTTCTGCGGGACGGGGGGAGCTTGTCGCGTCAATTGTTGACATTTAGTGCATGAAAGTGTCGATATATTTTTATCGATATGTGTTGAACGAATGGATGAACGAATCTTTTGTCAAATAATATTTATTTTTTATCACCAAAACAAATTAAATTATGTGCATCTAACGCATAAACCATCAAATGAACAATTGAAACATAGAACGTCGTTTTATATGAACGGTCTGGCAAGTAACACTAGCTTAAACTTCCAAAGACATTTTGAAACAGACCGTAAGTACACATAGCCTTGTACCATTTAAAACCTCCTATTGGATAATTAACCAGTAGATTTTTGCGTTGGCTTTAAATCACGCTTGGTGTAAAATTGATACCACATATTCGGTGATATTTTGTGGGAATCCATTTTGCTTCTCTTCGGACGGCTTCTACCCACTTTATTTTCCTTAATGGATCTACAGGAAAACTAAAATTTTATTATAAGGATTTTTTATTTATTATCATATAATATTAATTTTACAATTTTACAAACTGTTATATTGTTAAGATTACCTTAATCTACTCTCGAGTGAAACTTATTACAGATTTATAATTTATTTTAAAAGTATTTATATTTATAATTTTATAAAAGTACGTTTATCGATATGATTTATCGATAATTGTAAAGCAAATCAAATGACAAGTATAACTAAACTGACAAGGGAACGAATGATGAACGTACGACAATCCTACCGTATAAAGTATACGTTATCTTGTTGATTTTGTAGTAACTAACTGACCACCACTTTTTTAAAAGGTAATGTAACTGTTCTCTTGGAAAACACATTTCACTATTTTCAAGAAAAATTAACAGTTTTATTAGGATAAAAAGTTACTTACGGAAGAAAAGAAATATTTTTTGTCTTGCCGCTTAATTTTAACACAAAAATACGGCACCTTTACCCATTTTTTCCGACCATGTTTCTCCCTGAGCTCTATCACCGTACTGACAGGACGTCACCTGCAAGTGAGGCCAATAAGCCCGCTTCGTTGCCAAGGGGCCACAAGCGAAATTGCCCGTCATTGCGCGTCCAGTGGTTTATTCGTCCAAGGTAATAAATCATAGAGTAGGTGATCTTATCATTTCCTGGAGCGGTATCGTGTGTTTTCAATAATTAAACTAATTACTGAATAGAAAACGGGGATTCCAGTAAATAATTACTAGATTCGAAACGAGGGGGACAATTGGCAACAGTATCTGGTGTCTGGTATTACGTTCCCTCATTTTAGCCCACATTTTAGTAATAGATGTACACTCATCAATACTACTGCAGAAATCTTGCCAACTTTTACTTTTAGCTTTCTGTATTTTTGCTCAGGAGTAGGATTTCTTCTGAAGGTACTTAAAGCCAGTCGTCGTCAGCTACCGCTCTAGACAATGAAGGACACTAATACTCTTTAGGCTTAAATTTATTAGTAGGATTCGTACATAATTTGACTAAAGGGATACTTTTATTGGATGCGTGATAGATAAATTTTGTCCAAAAAGAAATCATAGTATTCTTGTATACAGCGACGGCCTTACCTATTGCGAGGCTACGAGCGGCAGGTCTTTGCGAGGCCCTTTGTCCTTCGTGATCGTGATAAGTATGTGTTGCGAAAGTAGGTCTGGTTGTTTGATTTAGGTAAATGTCATGTTTGAAGAGAAATGCTAAAGTTATACAAATGAATGAAATTTGAATTTTCAAGTATTTTATAGTTAAAGAATCACAAAATTAACAAATATTAAGTTGATAAATTTTAAGTTTGCGACTTCGCTTCAACACCCGAGCGGTTGCAGTCATCGAATTCCTCAAATATGTTTAATAATTTTAAGTCTCGAAAAACTCTTTTCAGCAGACGCAACTGTCACAGGTGTGGTGGCAATAATTTTAAGGTATATTTCGATAGTGGGGTAAACTTCAGTTAATTTATTTTCTATTATGTATTTCAGCACCTAGATAATGTCGACGTTTACTTTATACCCGCGGCTGAACATATTCAGTTCTTCGTATTATTCATGTCCATCAAATATCAACATCATACGTGATCATGTTCTCCTACTGTTATAGATATTTGCGAGTTACTGCATTGCTTCAAAATTTCACTATCACTATTTTCCTTTACTCTTTTTATACATGACACCAAATTATGCTCTCAGTTGTTTAAGTGCCTCAAACCTAGGGCGGCAGCTTGTGCGCACAATGACGACAATGAAATAAAAATAGTTTATTTTGAAAATCTCTTCTGCATTCAATTCAAGAGTTTCCCCTTCCCCTTCATAATCAAAATGCCTTTTTTGCGGCGTCTTCTGACTTCTTTGAACTGTCTGTCAATATCATTTTCCTCGGCTATTTCTCACCTTTAGACGGGATGACTGAAAACCATTTTCTCGATAATTATCGAGCCAATTTGTGAATGCATCTATAAGTGTTGTATAGCCACATCTAAGTGCATGGCTTCGCTTTTGCCACAGAATGTCATACCATATGACAAGTGACACTACAAATTCGTAGGTAGTTATTTCCTTTTTTAGGGTTCCGTAGCCGAATGGCAAAAAATGGAACCCTTATAGTTTCGTCAAGTCTGTCTGTCTGTCTGTCCGTATGTCACATCGTCAGCATTACACTGTTGAAACTGTATCTTGTTAACCGCTTACCGATTCTAATACAAAAAATAAAAAATAATGTCATTTAAGGGGTGGGGGACTCCCATACATGAAACTAAAACAAACCATCTAACTTCTAAACCAAGTGTGATGATTTTTGTACTTAGATTCAATCAGTAGCCTCTTGTAATCTTAACTCCTCATAATAACAGTTAACGTTATTTATATTTATATAAAATCGAGTATTGTTACTTTATCGAATAACGTTATCGCTATTTAATAATGGCAACACTGGCTGCCCCTTCTTATTTTCTGACTTGCGAAGTGCACTCGAAAGGCGAGGCAGTCTAGTGCTGACCGCCGAAGCGAAAGGTTAAGGGAAGGAACCTATGTTAAAATATAGTTATAATTATTAATGTGGCTAGAGATAGTGATTTGTATCAAAGATAAGTGTGTTGATCGAATAAAGAACTTTATAAACTCAACCGAGTTTGATTCACGACAGTTCAGAAGCGAGAAGAAATCTACAGCCCACAAAAGGTATGTACTATTATTTTCAAATGATAAGAGCAAGTAATATCATTTAAGAAAATTTTTTTGAAGATAACGCCATAAATACCACGATAGGATAGCATTGGTTGGGATAATATTCGGCTGCGGTTGAACTGTAGCAATATTATCCTGATTTAATCGTGTTAAGTTTCCAACTGATCGTTTGGTCAAGGCTACTCCTTGATAATGATCTGTGGTGACTAATACGAGTATGCTCATAAGCAAAGTAGGTAGGTAACAAATTGTCGGGCTAGCCCTAGGTTGTTCTTAATATGAACTGGGCCTATGCTAACTTGACGCAGTCGTGCTAAGCTATCATCAAATCATTTGGGCAAGGCTACCCTTTGCTAATGGTATGTGAAAGCTAAATGCGCGATTTATTAAATTGGGTCAACTACGTAGGCATGTTTAACAAAATATTATATATATTTTTTTCATAATTGTCGGGGTAGTGTTAGGTTGCATTGGTTGGGATAATATTTTGCTGCGGTTAAGTTGTTGCACTATTATCCTGACTAAATTGTGTTACGTTTCTAACTGACCATTTGATCAAGGCTACTCCTTGATAATGTTCAGTGGATACGAGACACGAGTACGTGCAAATAAATAGCTAAATATAATAAATGACCTCAGTAGTTCCTTCATCCTAATAGGAAATACGAAAAGAAATAGGTATTAAATATTATCATGTCACTGCCTATTGTAGGTAACTATGTTTAGTTGATTGAGAATAACCGTTCAACCTGCAACTGTTATAGGGCTAATATTTTTGTGTTCATAAATAATTATACAGTAAAAAAATTTTTATTTCAGACTTTGCATTCATAATTTGTTAACAGACTTATAAACTATGTTAGTGAGTTCAACAATTGTGTGTTTTAATCAATTGTGTTAAATTTCAACCAATTCAATTTAATTATTAATATTTATTCATATTAAGGTTAAGCTGTTGCACTGTTATCCTGACTAAATTGTGTTACGTTTCTAACTGACCATTTGGTCAAGGCTACTCCTTGGTAATGTTCAGTGGATACGAGACACGAGTACGTGCAACTAAATAGCTAAATATAATAAATGACCTCAGTAGTTCCTTCATCCTAATAGGAAATACGAAAAGAAATACGTATTAAATATTATCATGTCACTGCCTATTGTAGGTAGCTATGTTTAGTTGATTGAGAATAACCGTTCAACCTGCAACTGTTCTAGGGCTAATATTTTTGTGTTCATAAATAATTATACAGTAAAAAATCTTTATTTCAGACTTTGCATTCATAATTTTTTAACAGACTTATAAACTATGTTAGTGAGTTCAACAATTGTGTGTTTTAATCAATTGTGTTAAATTTCAACCAATTCAATCCAATTTAATTATTAATATTCGAATCATTTCTTATTTCAATTCAATTTCGTTATATGGCATGAATTGAGTGCCCTTTACGGTATTTACACCCATTGATTATGTAAGTGAGTTAAACAATACTGAGTTTTTATTTTATTTAACTGAGTTCAATTTAAGCTAACTCAAGTAAATTAAATTAGAATAATTTTTCTTTCACTTCATTTGATATGACTGGATATAAAGGCATTTTAAGGTAAATGCCTTATTGCCAATTCTACCCAATTTGAATTCATATACATTTTAAATTTAAATTAATATACATTCGTACTCATTCAATATATAACTTGAAATAAAGGCCATAGTGTCAGATTTTACAAAGAAGTTTTAGCGGCCAGGTGTGTCGCGTGGGCCAAGTGCGTCCTTAAGTAGCGGCCAGGTGTGTCGCATGGGCCAAGTGTGTCCTTATGTAGCGACCAGGTGTGTCGCGTGGACCAAGTGTGTCCTTAAGTAGCGACCAGGTGTGTCGCATGGATCAAGTGTGTCCTCAAATAGCGGCCAGGTGTGTCGCGTGGGCCAAGTGTGTCCTCAAATAGCGGCCAGGTGTATCGCGTGGACCAAGTGTGTCCATAGTTCTGTACATTTTTTTTATTCAAAAGCAGTAGTAGTGGCCAAGTCAGTCAATCAATCAATCAATTAAATTCATGTATTGTGGAATACATGTACATCAGTTATGTATACTAGCTATGTATTTATCTCGATTAGATCGGGCCATTTGTGCCATGAAGAAGCTATATATGTTTTACAAAAGGTCAAGTCTAACTGTGAATTCTTTTACTAGAATTTTTCATTAGCAACGGTCATGTGAGCCATATAGGCGCAATTACTTGCGTTCAGGATTATTTGCAACATTGTTCCTTTACTAAAATTATGCTCTAATAAATGAAGATATGGCTCCATAGTAATTAGGTTTAAAGACATTTATTGTCATAAATACATACAGTTCATTTACAAAGATAATGAAAATAAGAGCATTTACAAAGATAATGAAATAAAGATAAGAGCAATAAGGCCGCCTAAATTGTACATTTCCCTAAAACGATTTTGTAAATCAATTTATGTAATGTGCAATAAAGAGATATCTATCTATCTAAAGATAAGTATTTAAACCATAACTTAGTAAATAATTACCATATCCAAAGTATGATTTTGTTGATAACAACACTAATGCTGGTATTCTTTTTCTTCCGAGGTGATGAGACTGAAGAGCACGAGACCAAACCAGGCTGGTTGGGCCTCAAAAGACGAAAGAGCTCGCGATCGAGGTTGAGGACATCGACATCTTCTAAAGGAAGTCACAAATCAAAAAGTACTATTTCGGCGTCACCAACGCTCGAAGCCGTCGAGTCACCTGAAATTACCGTTTCACACAATCCGAAGTAACTGTTTGGCTCCGATCACAAAGAGGAAAAAATAACAACTACTATGTTTTAACTGTAGTATATTCATTCACTGGATAAGTCCTTGTACACACAATTCTGATATTTTTCGCGGAGGTTTATCTTGATTCCCGACGTTTTAACCATTGCAGCGTTCGTGGTCGCGAGTAGGCTAGGATGTTATTTATCATTTACAAAAGAAAAAAAAATATCATCACTTCTTCTTAGTAGAATGGGTTATTTTGTTACGATTGAGTACAGAATTTTGAATATATGTACAGTCGACAGCACATCAAATTACCCACTTTTGTTGCAAACTTAACCTAAGATACTGCAATTTTTACCTTGACGTGCTGTTTTCCGTACAACTGATAATTTTGGTAAATGCATAAACATCAGAAGCCCTTTTCACCGTCTTGTATGAGATCACTGTCAATGCTTTAATTAAAAATAAATTAGTGTAATATTCATTTTTAATCGCTCCCACAGACCTAATCTTATACTAAGTTGACTTTGCGAAAAATACCGCGCATTTACCACGATCATGAGAAAAATATACCTATTAGCATACGATGTCAGTAAATTCTTACTTGAATTAACGTCGTGACTTATTTCAAAACAAAGATTTAATTAATTCATTGACGCGGTAATTTTAATGTCGGGTTACTTAAACGCCATTAAAGTCGCGTAACGCGTTACAATGCAGTTCGTTTATACAACATTAATAGAAAATACCCTTACTTCCTTTATATAAATTGTTCTGTCGTTTTAACCATACTAGAACTGTAAAGAGTAGCAGATTCCGTTGCAATTTTGACAGCGCAGTTAACCGCCAAACTTGTAAGACATAAAATGTATATAAAAAGTTTATCAATTATCATTTATTTGATGAAAGAAATACACAGTAGATAAATAATTAATTACAAACTTAACACTCGCTACATGTGCACACCCGGTAGGGTACAGCAAAGTAAAGCAATTTTATAGGTGAGTTTTACCTGTTAATAAATTGTGGAGTAATTATATTAATTTTGGAACAGATGGTCCTATACCTATACATATTAATATTTATTTATGACTACTATAAACATTAAGGAACCAAATAACTTACTACACAATATTTCTGTAATACTGCACAAACAATAGAAAAATAAATAATTGAAATTATACATCAAGAATGAGCTTAGGTAGCTATACTTTACTTTTACTTATTAAATAACCTTCCTATAAGTACTCCTGACTAGTAGACAGTCAGTTAAATTAATGTATCCTCAATGTCTATATAAATTTGTTTTAAATGACATTGTTTATCTATAAATCTTTACTCCGACGATTTGTAAAAACATTTGTTTTGTGATATTATTTTTATACTTATTGTCTCTTAGCACTTTTATTATATACGTCTGTCTAGTTTTCGCTCAATTTAGTACTTATGTAAGAGACGAAAGGCATTGTCGCGGGTCAGGGTGCCCTTAAAGAATAATATTTTTTTTGTTAGGAAAAAAAAATTGTATGCAGGCCAGTTTTCAAAAAAAAGGGTCTTCTTTCTATTTTATTGTTTGATGCTCTGTTAAAATATTATCACTTATAACGAGGTGACCTTACATAATGTACTAAGCATTGACTTAAAAAGAAATATATTTTCATTTATGAATATTATATTGACGCCAAACACGACGTTTGCTCTGCAATATGCTTGGCTTTGGAGTAACTAAAGACGCATCGCAATACATTTAAATGGGGACTACTATGTAGGGACGTCTACACGCCAAAACGTCAGCGTAAATAGGAGACCGTGATCTCATAGGTCAATTAATAGATAATTATGTACAAAGGCTTTATTTCAAAACTACTTTTTATTCAAGTTCCCCACTTTGATATTTTTCTGTATTCTTGGCAATATCATGCAGTTTATTCTTTTTTACATGTAACAGCATATCGTTGAGTTTACTTTGCTGAGTAAATTGTATTCGTGGTAGGGTTTAATTATTAATGTCATTTGACTATTCAATCTAATCTCAATTCTATTTATATTAATTGTATAATGATTAATAAAGTGAAGTAGGTACTTGTTCCTACTACTAAATTAAGACCACACCTTCATGTACTGTTCGTTAATAATTAACAAATATGATTAATATGGGCCCTGAAATATTGATTTTTTCTCATCCGAACACACATAATATTAGGGAAAGTTAAACTACAAAGTAATATTTTATGTGAACAATAAATTGTAAGATCATAAGAGATTCTATAAATAATAATAATGATCCCTTAAATGTCTGTATCTCCGTAAACAGTATTTATAAGGCATTGAGAACAGACATTAGGGTAACCATTCAATTCCAATAAAAAAACCAAAATCACATAATAGCTTAATTCTTCTCGTATGACTTTGAGTGCTAAGATTCATAACTTTCATTGATATGCGCCACGCAAATTACGAAATTTAACTTTTTTTTAAAGTTATCTAAGTAGCTTCAATAATTCTTGATTATGTTCTCCACGATTAATAAGTGACATTTATTTTGGATGCTTTAGTGACTTTCTAATATCTATCTCAATACATAGTTTTATACATGACTCAATATGAAAAATTCAAATCATGAGACTGTGTTTCAGAAAGGAACTTTTGTTTTAACCTGATTATTTTATTTACCTTATACATATCATTATACAAATTGTGAACTATTATCATATTGCTGGATATGTGATTGGTGTCCAACTAATTTGTCTTTTACTGACTTGACTAATTTATTACTTTTTAAATGAACTGTTTATGTAGATAAGTTTCTTTTAAGTTAGGATCGTTTATGTCACACACTTAAAACTACAATAGGTTACCTATACATTTTCATTCATTCGTCAATTTAAAAGTCAATTTAGTTAGATTCTTGCCATATTGTTATCTTAAAATCAGATGTTTTTTTTTTATATCTTGTTAAGTATATTAGAAGATAATACTGTAATAAAATAAAATAAATATGGCTTCGATAAATGACTTTTTGTCATTCATAGACAGGAGTAAAAAAAAAGATTAGTCAAATTAATAGTTACGATTGTTACCATAAGTATAATAACATAACCATTCTTAACTTATTAGCCTGTAGAACGAAGTAACTATGAAACTATAGGTACATAATAGATTATGAACCCGGTTACATAAAATGTATAAAATGTTCGTTGCCACAAGTCTTATAAGGCAGGTAAGCAGGCAAAGTATAATCAATCTAAAGATTCTATAGATCAAGATCAATCTATATTGGTCAAAGCTACAGCAACTCAAGTCAACCAAAAATAGGTTATATTTATTAAAAGAACTAGAAATGTGATAATTGTAATTAATTAAACTTAAATGCCGAATGTGATGATTTTCTAATGTGTACGCTAAAGTAAACTTAGTTAGCCCAACAGCTTAATTTTTATTGCTTGTAATATGATAAATGTAGTATGCTGTAGTAGTATTAATATAAATGCGCCATTGTAAATATTTTTAAAAATGCACCAGGAGGTGCATTAGGTCGGATGGCCGAATGTGATGATTTTTGTACTTAGATTCAATCAGTAGCCTCTTGTAATCTTAACTCCTCATAATAACAGTTAACGTTATTTATATTTATATAAAATCGAGTATTGTTACTTTATCGAATAACGTTATCGCTATTTAATAATGGCAACACTGGCTGCCCCTTCTTATTTTCTGACTTGCGAAGTGCACTCGAAAGGCGAGGCAGTCTAGTGCTGACCGCCGAAGCGAAAGGTTAAGGGAAGGAACCTATGTTAAAATATAGTTATAATTATTAATGTGGCTAGAGATAGTGATTTGTATCAAAGATAAGTGTGTTGATCGAATAAAGAACTTTATAAACTCAACCGAGTTTGATTCACGACACAAGCAAATGTAAATTTTCAACGAAAATACATTCAACGAAAATTGGTTTGGACGAGTTCAAACGAGTAGTTTTTGAGATATAGCACGTTTTCAACAACCGCGAACGTTACTTTGTACTTCATACAAACACTATGAAAATCAAAGTGAGTTAAATATTGTGGTATTGTTCTAAGCAGAAGTAAGTGGATTTCCTAATTCAGTTAAAATTGGCACGGAACCCTCAGTGTGCGAGTCCGATTCGCACTTGGCCGGTTTTTGTTGAATGGCTTTCACTGACCAACTGACAATCTGGTGTATTTTCTGCTAAATCCTTTAAAGCATCACATATATTGCTTAGTAGGTATTTAACGGCCTACACCGAGGCTACCCTGCACTCCTTAATAAATAAAAATTAAAAGTTTTGATTTAGGCTAGATTTTTAACAATTTATTTTAAATATGAGCTTGGGTTGTTGCGCGAGGCCCCTCCAAGAGCGAGGCCTTGGGCGTTTGCACAGTTCGCCACCCCCTAAGGCCGCCGCTGCTTGTATATTGTTAGCAGTACAATTACACCAAAAAGAAATCATAGTATTCTTGTATATTGTTAGCAGTACAATTACAGCTGTCAAAATTAAAAACCGAGTCTATAAGTTCTTTCTTATATGCAAACCAATCTGCTTGTTTAAAATTTCTCCTTACAGTAATTACAATACAATGTCATTTTTATGTTTGTTTTTTATGATAAGGTGATCGCTATACCTAAGTTTTCGTTAAGAACTTGCCAGTTAAAAAATATCACTGTATCAGCAGACAAAAAAGAAATATCAGGGCAAGATTTTTGCATTGTACCGTTAACTAATTTTACCCTAGTATGTTCTCCGTTGTTCAATGACGAAGAACCATGTTCCAATCCTGAATCAAATAGTTGAAGGCCTCTTTGATCGTTTTTAACCCTCTGCGACTGACGTGGCTCAAATTTTACAATTGTACTGACGTGGTTGTACACGAGACACTGTTTAAGTAGTAAATAATTTAATAGAATTAAGTTATTTAGCTATTATATTTATTCTATTTAGATTTTAATAATATGTATTTTTTGTAAATATTTATAAATAAAAGAAACCATTTGTATTTTTAAATTTTTTATGTCTTTATTGAGATCACAGAAATCAGTCTCAAAAATTTTACTTAAACATTTATGACATAGAAAAAACTACAAAATCAACTTTGTTTAAATTTAACTTTTAACATTTCAAAAAATAACAATTACAATAATCAGTCTACTTAATATGAGGAACATTCATTGGTTAATTTTAAAATTAGACAGGTTCAAAGTCACAGCTTAGTTTGACAATTATGGCACAATGGTTTGGAGCACTGAAGACAAATTGGCTTCGAACAATCGCAGCAAGTATATCTAGTACAGTACATACACACTTTCAGCCACTTTATTATTTGATCTTCTTGACTTAAAAAAGTTCCAGTCTGTGTTCTTTTACGAGTAGAGGAAGAAGAAGTACCTGGAGTAGGATTGTTGCTTGAGTCAGCCATCTAAAAAAAAGTATTTCGTAAAAAATGTGTACAAATCACTTTCGACTATTATATAATATATATATAATATTTTGGTGTGTAACTTGTATTGTAAGTCAGTGTTTATAGAGGCAGTAAATAAAAGTATTTTTTAAATAGCGAAGTGCTTGTTTAGTTTATTAATCCATTTACAACTAAAAATTTAATATCAGTTAAGAAATATAGATGTTGACAAATTCCATTCTATGCTCAAATAAAACCAAATTCTAACCCTTTGATGCAAAATAATAAGTAATAAAAAAAATAAGTAATACACTAAACTTACTGACCTGGTAGTTTAGGGGACACTATGGGAATATAACAATTTTGCTGAGGAGGTAGTATAATAGACACTTACATAAACGGTGACGTCGTAGTCTCATGGACACCTTCCTACCTCTATGCAAACGTGCGGCCGTCGCGCTCGCGGTAGCCCCGCGCAAACTGACCGACGCGCGAGGTCACGCCGGTAAGGTACTGAGAGGGGCAGCGTGCAAATTTGAAACGTATTCAAAATAAACCGAATTTTATGTTTCGCGGTGTCTACTGGACTACCACGTCAGTCGCAGAGGGTTAATAGACCAATTACAATGATGTCCATAAAATCTCCTGCAATTAATGTTTTTCTAGAAGCTAGGCTAAAAATTCTATCCCAATCCGGCTGATTTGTACGCACTGTTGATGGACAGTAGATGGATACTATATTTTCTAAATATTTACAATTAAATAGTTTCACATATATTGCTTCTGTACACGGAGTAATCTTATTGATGGAATAAACCTGTATACTTAAAGATTTCTGAGCAATCACAGCTACTTCTCTATAAGCTTCGTATCTGTCCTTACGATAGATGTTGTATCCGCGAAGATGGATTGGGGTGTCTTCTTCTAACCACGTTTCACTAAGTATTACTATATGCACTTTTTCCTTATCTAATAAAGCGTCAAGGTCTACTTATTTAGGCCGCACACTTTGTGAGTTCCACTGTAAAATATTAATCAAATGTTTTATATAAACGTTTAACTAAATCTCCTACAGTAAACAAATTAAGTACACACGGCAGCACGTCAGAGTCTGACGATGCGATGTGCCGAGTACGGTTTGACTCGAGTCAGACTCGATTCCTGCTTTGGACTCGCTTACTCGAATACCAATTTATTTTGATTCGAGTACACCGGACTCGATTCCGGTACTCGAGTCAGGAAGAATCGATTCGTACTTGCTAACTCGATTCTATAGCGAATCCAACTAACTCGAGTCTAGTATACGAGTTTTGTTTTGAACACAAACGAAATAACTGAAAAGGGATAAATAATAACTTAGATACATAAATATTTAAAATCATAAAGCGTGGGTTTCTTCATAATCGGATATGAGCAATGTTTCTTTTGAGGTCGATGCCAACCGCAACATTAGGAAGAAAGGACTCGGTAATGAGGGTTGATTCGAGTCCAGCCGGACTCGAATCAGTATTCGAATACCAAACATAGAATTCGAGTCGAGGGAATCGAGTCATGATTCGAATACCGTATAAACTGACTCGAGTCAACTCGATCCACCAAAACGACGACTCGGCACATCACTACGTCAGACTACTACACCTTGACCTTGAGCGCTTTGAAAGTTGAACGGAGAGAATCGTGCGAAAGAGACCAATATCCTATTTCAGTCTTACTTCAAATGAGTCGTGCTGCATTGCGCCGCGGGCTCGCTTCTCATGTGATTTTGGCGGGAAGGATGGTGTGATTTATTGAAATGCAAACAAGCGGTTGCGTATTTCTTTACTTTTCGTTTTTTTTATGATATAGGAGCAGTTTTGCAGATTATATATTTATTACTTTTAGTGCCTGTATAACCGGTTCCTGTTAAAGTTCCATATAGCTATCTGAAACCCGTGAAACAAGCCCTTAGAATACTTTTTGAGTTTTATCTCATTTAAACTCTTTACGCTTTCATTACACTTTCAAAGAATGCTTTGGCCCCCTTTTTATTAATTACTATTAGTTACGTCGCCCGTTTTTAAAATAAATATTTATAAAAGTATCGTGAGAAGTAAAATAGCGCTTATGCACTCAAAATGCACATTACTTTTTAACTGTCTTTTGATATATTGTTTGAACCGTTTAGCCTTAGGTAAAGCATTTCAAGCATAATGTAGATAATACCCGCTTGATGTGCGAAGTGTGGGTTCAGTTCCAGTCTTGGACAGAAACATTTTATTCCAAGCGTTTGCAATAAGTGCAATGAACTAATTATTACGAATGACTGACTTATTATTACGCTGTAACATTACATTTTGTTCTGCATTAGCGGCAGGTTTACCTACCACAAACCATTACAAAATAGTGAAGCTAAAGGGCAAATCACAACTGATAATCTTCACTGATCAGATTGACGAGTTCAGAAGGCACTTAGCCTATCAGTTCGCGGTCATGCAACCATGAGGTTAGTCTAGTAGTATTATATTATCTGGGGTCTTAAGTTAGGCTAAGAGCGCACATTTGGCGAGACGCGACAAAGAGAACGAAAAGATAACAATTGAAACTAAACCCTAACTTAATTACATACAGTTGAAATAGCAAACGGCTCGCTCGCAAGGACATCACGATGCCACAAGAGCCGCCGCGCGACTCTCACGACTACTCCTACTAGCTTCAAGCGTATTTCATTACGTTAAGGTTTACTTTAAATTGTTATCTCCTCGATTTTTTCGCCGCGCCTCGCCAGCTGCGCGCAAAGCTAAGTTAACTTGTTTACGACTGCTTCACGTTCGCACGACCGTGCCAAAAACTAGTGAGCCAAGGGTTGAACCCAACAAACGATAAAGTATTAAAATCCTAGTCTGAGATTTGAGTCCAATTGAGCTCACGGCCTCCAAATTTGGTGAGTCCGATCGCATGAGCTAATATTATTTCGGATATTTAATATCTATATCGGATTATAAAGAAGATATTAGATAGTATTGAAGGCCACAGAACGAACGATCGATAGGGTGACGATTTGACGAGTTTTGAAACGCAATAGGAGATCCGAGGCATGATAATGGCTCATAAAAAAGTTACTTTTAATTTTCTGATATAAATAACAAAGTATAAACTAGCTATTGATTAGAAAAAAATAATAACATCATAATAAGTGAAAAATATTTATTTATTTATTAATAACTTATAACAGCATGCAGCATAATAACTTATTTATACTAAGATATTTATAAAAACGGCAGTTAAAAAATGAAAGAGAATTACATACTCCATCATAAAATTTGCAAAATTGTCGCTTAAATTTGTAACAAAATGAATACCTATAGAAACAGAAAAACAAGCTCACTTATAGAATTACAATATTTATTTTATAATAAAAACTCTCGATGATATCTTTATTCATGATTGATTGATGATTATAAAAATTTGCAAAAACAATAATATCTCGAAAACTTTTTTAAAATAGATGTAATTTTAATTACAATATAACATTTTATGAAAAAAAGATAACTTCTTGATAACATTATTAACAATAAAATTTGTAAGAATAAAAAATCATATAAAACTTCTCTACGCTCGTTCATTATGGTTATGCCATCATTAAAAAAGAGGCAAGAATTATTTTTTGCTCAAATTATTATAACTTTGATTGGGAGTTCTAAAGTTACTTTTTTAAATTATTACCAACCTAAAAATAAATCTGGTTAAACAATTCAAACCTAACCATCTTAGGACCAGAACTACCATTTATTTATATTTTTTTACCTTTTTGTGTGTCCAACTGGTGATTGGGCAAGATTACCAAGATTTACAGACAGAAGAACGAAAATTATTATGACAGTAGTAACGAGCAATATGGCTGAAATTCAATGTCAAATTCATCATGGTTTGTAGGTAATAATGAACATGTTGATGCTGATATTACTATTGACATAGATACCTACAATCAAAGCCATCTTATCGCTAGGAGCGTTCTCTTCCAGACAACATCTAGGTGGAGAAAAAAGGTCACAAATAACACAAAATAACATACGTTGAAGTTTTTATAAAAAGGCCCACATAAGGCATTTTTCCATGTTCTTACTTAATATTATCATACCACAGTTTCGAAACTTTTTTGGGCTACTACTGAGAAGATGGAGCGGAACAAACTCAGACTTTATTATCTTGCCACTTTTTCAAGATTTACAATAAGTTTAATACAATTATGTGTTTGTGAGAGCCGAACATTAATTTGTTTGCTCACCATTAAAATGAACCCAGGACTACTTTTCTCGTCGACAAATATAACAATGTTATTCTGCCAATCAAAATTATAAATTTCTAAGCAAAAACTAACTCTTGCCTCTTTGTGATGAGCATTTAGTTCTATTTTCTTGTCTGGCCGGCAGCACTTCTTCCCCGCTTCCTTCAGTCTGCTCCTGACTGTATCCAAGGAAATCTAAAAAAAAAAACAAGTGTTGGTTCCTTTTACATAGAACATGATAGTGTGAACCAACGCTATACTGCTGCAACTGTAAAAGCTTGTATGGCCGCCAGCTGTACAGGGCCTGATCACACTTTAACTTAGCAAACCAAAAGAACACTTTATGTTTTTTTTGATATTTTTGAGACTTATTTTTACTTTTATTGTTATGATAATGAATTATATTATAATATAAATTTATTCATAACAACCACTGAGATATCGGGCGGATATAGAAAATAAATAAAAACTTCATTACTATTAATTGCACTTGCAAAGCCAAAGTTGCTTTTTACAAGTGTAATTTATATTATTAAGTTTGTATAGCGACAAAACATTATAAAAACAAAAAATAATTATAACTTTATTACTCTTTTTTCCCTATTAAGGAGGGGCCTAACTAATAAATATAACTGTGACTCGATTCAATTAAAAGCAAAATATTTTTTTTTTAACTCTAGCAGGGGTAGTCAATAAATTATAATAGAGTATGCATTGGGCGAAGGATTGCCTTTGCAAATTTTCCATCAATTCTTTTTTATAGTCGGTCTACTTCCTGAGAGTTTAAAACAATCAAATAAGTAAATATTTAGGCAAACTAAATGCCAGTGTTTTAAAATATGCTATATATTTTTTCATTCTATTTCTATAGATAAATCTAGGATTGATGCAATAAACTTACATTGTAAGTAGAAGAAGTAGCTCTCGTACTGGGGAAGGGATCAGCGGAGTGTGCCGCGATTAAGGCCGCGTCCTCCTCTGCCGTCGTGGCTCTTTCATAGCGCTGGCGGTAGTGGGCTTCGATGGTCCCTGACTCTTCCCACCGCCGCAACCAGAAATAAAAAGTTTTTCGCTAAAACAAAACGTCAAACTTAGTTTATTTGCTAAGTAAATGACACATCGCTCAGGCATCAAATGGCCGCCGCCGCTCGCGTAGGTAAACAAACAAGATAATAACAACAGATTGTTGTTTAACACACCCAATAACAACAGATTGTTGTTTAACACACCCGTAAGATTCATCCATTTTATTTTGTAATGTGATATTAAATGGAATCGTTATCTGACAGTCAAACACTCGTAATAAAATCAAATAATGAATTGAGTCTTTTGTTATAATTGTTACGTTTATTTATGAAAATTTTAAATCTCAACTCAAATGAGTTAGCTAAAAGTGCTCGAAACAGTGAGTAAACATGAAAACAAGTAAAGTGTTTGGGAAACTGTTTGTGTGTCTATAAATTCGAATGAAATTAATTCTCGTGAGGAAAATCATAGCTAAGTTAACCTGCTTTTTTTGTTTACACTTTCAAAAATAACGAAAAAGTAAATAAATAAATAACTTACCGTTTCTCCAGTCTGATCACAAATGTCTTTCACACGTAACGCGCAATTATTCGCTCCCTCTCTACTTGGGATAGCGAAGGCGCGAAAAAACACTTTCAACGGTAATGTCGAAAACGTGACTGAGGAGCTCGGCGGGTCCGGTGGCAGACTGGCGGCGGCGCAGGGAGGCGTGGCCAACCCCCAGTATTTTGTCTCTATTGGCCGTTAGCTTTGAGTCTAATCGCACATTGGCAAATTTTGATAAAATAGACAACTTCACCAATAATATCAAGGAGACTTTCTTTCTAACACTCCATACTGCGTCGTAGTTATAGATATGTATAATGGGTAGCATGACGTGCTGCCGTGTGTACAACTGATTTACATTCGTCAACTATTACTTTAAGCATAGAGAGTATCTTGTTTTCAAACTTATCCTGAGACAAAATAATATTTTTCAATTTTTAAAAATTAAATTCCATAAATCAAATTTCCTTTCTCTTCTTTTGGCTGAATCTTCTGTTGTTTCTCTCCTTGTTGCCAAATATAATGTTTCCTCGTTCTCGCTCTCCATCGGAACACAATGTGTAATTTCTGAGTAATTTCCTTTAAGACTTTTATTTTTATTCTTTCTCTGAGTTGAGCTTTTCATAGAAGTAGATGTTTCTTCTTTATCTTCTTGAATCCACTTACAATTTTGTTCAATTGTAGATTATTCTTCTTATTGTTTTGTAAGTAAAACTCTAAAGATTTTTTATAAGTTACATCATTTCGCTCATGACGTATTTCCTTTTCTTTAATAAAAAACGGTCAAGTTTAATTCAATGTCATATGTGAACCTTTACAGTTTGATCACCTGAAATCTTCGGTTTCGCGGTAACTGTGTCCACCACAATTAGGGCAAAAGGTACAGAACATAATTTCTTTATGCGGCCAAATTTCCAGCACGCCGAACATTGCGTAACTGGGAACACGAATTTTTCCACCAAGAAATTAATTCCATAAGCTTCGATGACTCGCGGGATCGACACACTTTTTTTAAGACATACTCATTCGTCTCACTCACTCGTCGAGCGACAAGCGAGTCGCGAGCGCGCATGTGTAAATGCCGGGTAACAAAAATCGGTTTTATGGTCCGGAAGAAGGCATGAAACTTGGCAAAATTGTAGCTTTCGGACGTGTACTTCATCTCTGATATGGAAACTGTATGAGCTAGCATCGTACATTGCGACAACCACGGCGTCAGCGACCTACATCGCAGCGGCTGACCGATGGACCCAGCAAGCACCGTCGGCACACTATCATAAACCTTTATTTGTTAACGCACAATATAATTGTTTTAGGTAGGTACAACTTATTCAGTACAAATAAATTAGATATCAACCGTCCCTGTTGGTTCTCATTTCCCTCCGCTGCGGCCAAGGCACCTTTTGCCGTCAATATGATCAGTCTGGTGAGCCTGCCAGACTGGCAGCGGGTCCACGCCATCTACCTACTGTTCTAACGCTGCTTCCCTGGGCGACCTGGGAGCAGCTCTCCCACTTCATCATCTTTATTATATCTACGTATCTATTGTTAGGCCAGGCTAGGGACTTAGTATCTTAGGGAAAGGGATATCTACGCCACTAGGGAGTTAGTTTCCATCTTAACCTTTTATAAACTGAACGGACAGGACTTCTTCCCGCCTGTAGAGAAACACACTGAAAAATGACTAGGTATCTTACTCGGTGATAGGTGATTTTTTAATGTTTATTCACAATAAACGTAAAATTTCCACGTGAATAAGATTACGATACGCTCGCAGAACAGCTGTAACGCATGTTCTAACACATTTAGATAATTTGCAAGTCAAAAAACCCTTCCCGCATAACCCTCATTTTGGAAAGATTCCGAGAAACTTTCCGCGTATAAACCCGTTTTGGGAATATTCATGTGCGTGTGGACTAGGTGATCTTTTCAAAAAACTCATCAAACCACAACCAAATTATAAGAGGATTTAGGCAATTATTGTGAAAACGTAATGGTAAGGTATAAAAATTGTTAAACCTAAACAAAGAAAGTTAGAACTAATTACCTGGATCACTCAATATCCAATAATATACTACTACCTATGTGTTTATGATTTGCATTTGAAATAATTGTGAATAATTTGTGAAAGCTGCTTAACAAATTTTCGAATCGTTTCAAAGCCAGGTTTAAGATTTAGGTTTATATGGATTACTCAGAATGCACTATGTTTAGTTAAGTGATCTTCTAAAACACCACCTTATACTGAAAAAGTATGAAACATTATCATGTTTATTATAAATTATGCTTCTGGGAAATTTGTGAAACAAAGATCGTGATTACTGGTTTATGAGAAAATGAAAATCTTGTTTTTTCTCGATCGTCCCAACTGAGTGATGATCCTTATCTTGAATTATATTTAATAAACTCAAACTTATAGGTAGAAGGTAGTTACATCAGAAATTGTGACAAAAGATGTACTAAAATTTGACGAAGCAATCGTCAGTGCTATATTTTAAAAGAAAACTCATTTTTTGCAATCCTTAAGGGAAACGTTGAGAAAGGTGACCATATCGGTTTATTTAAGTACCGAGAGTTGTGTGAGTTTTGTTTTTAGAAGTTAAATCTTCTTATAATTTGGTTGTGGTTGGATGACTTTTTTTAAAAGATCACCCAGTCCCCACGAACATGAATATTCCCGGGTGGAATCCCATCTCTGCCCGCGACGGGCCACCAGTAAGCCGCCATCAGTGCCCGCCGGGCACCTGCGATGCGGTCTTTTTGCCCTTCATTTTCGTTGGTATGGGTGGTTTGGTAGTCTGCAAAGCGCCTTATTGTATGGTAGAATAAGTTCAAAGTAAAAATGCCTAGATATAAATTATTTAATAACAGCTATTACATAAATTCAAACAAAATAATTATTGATCATTTTCAAAATCAGCAGGGTTTTTGCGTGAACGCCGATGGTGGTCTCGTTCAACAGCTTCGTATACTAGGTACCCAATGATTAGTGCTAAAACAGAAAAAAACACACTCTTATCTTTTTTTACCTACATTTTAAACAATGTTTTGGACAAAACTACAGTAATCAATTGAAAAATTCATATTGTCATTGTGGTAAACATTTTATCAATAATTTACTAAAATCTGTGGATATCATAATAACAAGCACCCCACGCTTTTTGTTAATACGAATTTTTCAATTGATTACTGTAGTTTTATTTTTAATTTTTTAGTTCAATCAGTTGTAAATGCGTGTTTTTTTAATTTTTTAAAATTTATTTTTAACTTTTTAGCAGGGCTTGGAAACCGGTATTTTTTTTGAACCGGTTTGACGAAAATACTGGTGGAACTTTTTGAAAAAGGTTATGTTCCTTTAAACCGGTTTTTAAACCGGTTTGGAAAAATATGGGTATTTTGCATTAACCGGTTCAACTTTTCGTTCAGGCAGGACTACCACTCTGAACTTCGTTAAGATCTGCAAGCGGTGAGCGCATCTGACGTTTGTTTCTGAATCTGATAATTAGTTTAACATCTTTTGAAGAATATTCGGTCTTAAAACAAGTCGCGTTGCGATCGTCGCGAGCGGCTACGAATTAACCGGTTTATTGAGGTTCACAGTATCGCTCTTATTTGGTTCTGCTCCGGAACGGAATTTTACGATAAAACCGGTTTAACCGTTATTATACCGGTAAATCTTGAACCGGTTTCAAGCCTTGCTTTTTAGTTTGGTTTATTAGATTTGATTCCTACTTTATCGACTGTAAGTCCAAAGCTATGCAGGAATCGTATATGACACAGAAGTAATCGGGAGTAAGAACTTATTTTTAGGAGAGGGAGCCTGAGAAACGGCTACCACAGCCAAGGAAAGCAGCAGGCGCGCTAATCACCCACTCCCGTAATGAAAAGGAGGGATCCATAGAAAATTACGTTAACGTATCTGCTTCCGTTGTGCTGTGTCGAGTGCCCGAGCGAAAGAGTAAGTCCGAAACTGCAGACATGCGCAGATCACGCGATAGCTCTGTTTCTTACTCCCTTACAGAGGATCCACGAAAGAATTTATTAATCCCGGCGGTCCTTATAAGGATATGTGGAAACTGTTATTAAATTATTGCATTGTCATCGGTCCTTGATACGTGTGCAAAGTTTTAAATTCATCAAATTCCTGGAAATCGGTCAAATTAATGCTCAAAGATTCCATTACAATTTACATACATATACATAGATGAAACCCAAGCTAATAAAAAGCGTGGTAATAAAACTTGATTTCTAACAGCTGACCATATTTAAGAGAAAGAAAGAGGATCATTTAAGATTCTAAGGGTGGATTTAATTTTTTTACCAAACATGGGCTTACACGCACGTATCTATATGAAGGATAATTTTATTTTTCGATTTTATACTTGAGTAACTCAAAGTAATTTGTTGATGTTAAATTGTACTTGGAAAAATTTTACTCATAACATAACGAATGATTAATTCGTTATGTTACGAGTTAAATTTTTCTAAGTTCATTTAAATAATAATAATAAATAAATAAATATCCTTTGGAAATTCCCACACATCGCCATCTAGTCCCAAAGTAAGCTACTCAAAGCTTGTGTTATGGGTGCCAGACAACGGATATAATACTTAAATACTTTTTGTTCGTAAATACATACATGATAGTAGTAGGCGATTTCTCGACCACTACACCAGACGGGTCGTCATTAGATGTACTGAATGCGAGGTCAAGGGCTTTGATAAGCCTTTCGTCAAATATTGTCTATGTTGATATGAAAGAACTCGAGCCTCTTAAGTCTTAAAGGAACTCATCTCGTTATGACAACTTATGACAGTTCACAACTTGATCAAATCTTTGAGCCCTGAGTCCTGAGGAGCCCTTTAGGAGTCTTCTACTTTGACTCGAGTTTTATTTTTAGACTAAGTCAATTTAAAAAGACTCCATATGTTTAAACGACTCAGTTGTGACGAACGGTCTCCAACATTTAAAAAAGATTCGACTCGTTGGAGTTGTAAGTCATAAGGCGCGCACATATGTTGTAATGAGATATTAGATTAATGTAGATAAAATATACTGTGTTTAAGTGGGTACACACAATCATTAAAACAGGGCAACTATAGAAACATTATGTATGTAGTATTTTTGATGAATGTAATAAATTTAAGTTCATAATAATTTGGTTACTTATTAAATTAGAGTTGTTACATGAAGTTAATTTTCAGGGTTCCATAGTCAAATGGTAAAAACAGAACCCTTATAGTGGTCATGTATGTCTGTCTATCTGTCCATCTGTCTGTATGTCACAGCCACTTTTTTTCCGCAACTTTAAGAACTGGAACTGAAACAAAACTAAGGGTTTCTATGTGCCTACCTTCTTGGCTTCAGGTATTATAGGAAAGGGCAAGATTAAATGATGACTAAGTTATTATTAATGAATAAGTTTAGGAAATTTGCTTTATTGGTATAAAGCTTTGACTAGAATCAAAAATGCCCATTCGTAATAATTCTGAATTACAATACAATTATTTATTTTATTTATTAGGTACACTAAAGTGTTAATATCTTCACAAAGATGAAATAAGAAACCAAAATTTTGTGCCCAGGCGGGACTTGAACCAGCAACTTCTCTGCTAACCGGGCCGAAAGCTCTACCAATTGAGCTACTGTGCTGTCTGTCCGACCTTGCGAAATTTAATATCTATTAATTTAAATATGTTATTATTTTATTTTAAACAGGTCATCATATTATGCTAGACAATATGAGTTCTTTATTTAAAAGCTCGCGACTAAGTTGTTAGTATTTGAATAAAGAATTTGGAGTCATTTTATTTTCGAGTCGTATTATGAGGACTGGAGTCCCCGCAGATTACGATTACGTAAACCTGAGTCGTGTTTTTGGAGTCAAGTCTTGAAAATCGAGTCTAGTCCTAACCTTAAGGACTTAAAAGAATGCAGTCCTTCTATCTCTACTCGTATGTGCGTAGAGATTGTGTTCTATGTTAACACTTAACTTAGCACGACATGTTAAGATTACTCAAGACTAGTCACAGTGTTCAGAAAGGGAATATTTATTACGGACACAAAATAACTTATTTTCAACGAACATGGAAACGTTTCATTGTTTTCATTTGATTTCATATAAACGAAAATAATTTCTACTTACGAGGTGCAACTATGAATACATTTTCACGGAATCGGCGGAAGATGTTAGGTAATCCATTGGAAATGGCCCCCGCATAAGCTCTTTGTTCGTGTGGAGAAAGCTTATAAGAAATCAACCCTCTGATTTTTGCGAGTTCTCCAAAATGTAGACCCATTTTTGCAATAAAGTCAACTTATTGGGGAAGGAAATTCGTCTTTCTTCTTATTACGTAATAACCAACCACAGATTAGTAAGAGTATTAACCAACAGTCTGTTTTTTTTTCTCTAGTGTCAGGTGTCATGAGTCAGAAACTCACTGCTGTCACTAATGACACTGTCAAGTTGGAAACACATTAGGTATCGGACGCGGCTGACGGACGCGGCAGTAAGCCGCGACTTAAGTTGGAAACACATTATCGGACGCGGCTGACGGACGCGGCAGCAGTAAGCCGCGACCGATAAGTGTGCACAGTCTTTTCGGACGTAGCTTGCAGACGCTTTTTTTTTTAAATTACAAGTTTAACGTCCTCGGACGGAGCCATACCGTACGGACAATTCTTCATTAATAAGTTCAATATTTACACTTAGCACTACAAAACTAACACTAAAATAACCTAGCCTAACTAAACTTATTGAAATGCGGGTCTGGCGTTCGCATTTCAATGGTCATCGTGCTAGCTTTCGTGTGGACCGCGTCCTTCTGACGCAAGGACGCGTCCTGCAGCCCCCGGGCATACCGTCCGCGGACGTTTTCGGCTGACAGAAACATCCGGCGTGCCAGATTGCTGTCGGACGTCCGACAGCTAAAGGTCAGCCCAAGGTTACGTCCGCGACTTACGTCCGATAGTGTGAACGGCTCAGTGTACATTCATTACCTAAATACCTTTAAGTCGCGGCTTACTGCCGCGTCCGTCAGCCGCGTCCGATAATGTGTTTCCAACTTTAAAGGTAACTAGGTAATGAATGTACACTGAGCCGTTCACACTATCGGACGTAAGTCGCGGACGTAACCTTGGGCTGACCTTCAGCTGTCGGACGTCCGACAGCAATCTGGCACGCCGGATGTTTCTGTCAGCCGAAAACGTCCGCGGACGATATGCACGGGGTGCAGGACGCGTCCTTACGTCAGAAGGACGCGGTCCACGCGAAAGCTAGCACGCGTTTCGAAATGGATGAACGATTCATATAGTGTGTTCGCACGCAACAGAGATTTTTTATAAAACAAGGTTTAGGTTGCGTTCTTTGGCTAAATAATTTGAATAAAGTAGGGTATCATTAAAATCTATGCCTGTTGTTAATGTAGAATGCGTTTTTATGCAAATAAATATTCTGATTTTAAATATTCTGATTTTAAATATTCTGATTCTGGTTTTATAATCTTTCATTCAAATCGTTATTCTCGTGCTAAACTTCTTTCTTGAGCATTAAAATGCGAACTCCAGCCCCGCATTTCAATGAGTTAGGTTAGGCTAGGCTATTTTAGTGTTAGTTTTGTAGTGTTAAGTGTAAATATTGAACTTATTAATGAAGAATTGTCCGTTCGGTATGGCTCCGTCCGAGGACGTTAGACTTGTAAATTAAAAAAAAAACGCGTCCGCAAGCTACGTCCGAAAAGACTGTGCACACTTTGGAAACACATTATCGGACGCGGCTGACGGACGCGGCAGTAAGCCGCGACCGATAAGTGTGCACAGTCTTTTCGGACGTAGCTTGCAGACGCGTTTTTTTTTAAATTACAAGTTTAACGTCCTCGGACGGAGCCATACCGTACGGACAATTCTTCATTAATAAGTTCAATATTTACACTTAGCACTACAAAACTAACACTAAAATAGCCTAGTCTAACCTAACTCATTGAAATGCGGGTCTGGCGTTCGCATTTCAATGGTCATCGTGCTAGCTTTCATTGTGGACCGCGTCCTTCTGACGCAAGGACGCGTCCTGCACCCCGTGCATACCGTCCGCGGACGTTTTCGGCTGACAGAAACCACTGATCATGTAATCTTTTTTTTGACAGAAACATCCGGCGTGCCAGATTGCTGTCGGACGTCCGACAGCTGAAGGTCAGCCCAAGGTTACGTCCGATAGTGTGAACGGCTCAGTGTACATTCATTACCTAGATACCTTTAAGTCGCGGCTTACTGCCGCGTCCGTAAGCCGCGTCCGATAATGTGTTTCCAACAGTCTGACAGACAGTAGTAATCCATATCGCAGCAGAGTACCTATATACCTATATATATATATATATGTACTAGAACAGCGGAGCGTGCGCAGAACCACTCCGGTGAGCTAATATGATCGAAAAGTATGCTAAAAGATGATCGATTTGAACAGAAACAACAAACTAAAACTTGGTAGAAAATTCGTTCAGGGACTGGTATGAAAACCTGTTTATAGTTAGAATCTGATACAAAAAACATTTATTGATTGAAAAGGTGTACCGCCACCACCAGTGTTATATAATTAGGATTTCATTGTAAGAGATATTTTTAAAATGAAGATTCATTTTTTCATCATCTTTAATCTCTTGCTTTTCAACAGCCGCCGCCGCAGCGCCACCGCGCCGAGACGCAGGTCGCGGCGCGTCAGTATCGCTAATAGTATTTTGCGCACCTCAACAAAACTGTGATGATAATGAGATTTTTGTAACGCAAGAATAAATTTGAAACGAACTGTAGATTTTCATGCTATAAAGTATAATATTTTTTTAACTAAATAAAGAATTTTCAAAATTAATGCCGCGAACTACTTTTCATAGTAGCTGGAGCCTGGAGCCCTTGGCTGGACGAATGTTTGCAAGATATTTTTATGTCACACTGTAAAAGTGGTGATATTGGGTATGCCATATTTGATTTATTACATATATTGGATAAATGTATTAAATTAAATATTAAAAAAAATATTAATTATCAATTTATTTATTTTATTTAAATTTTTTGTGCCCCTAGAAATAAGGACCCTATTTTTTAATCACTATAATAATTCAATTTCGTTAGTACTTGTGTCGATTTTCACGTCATTTTAAATCGATTTTCGAACTCACTCGTAATATTGAATTAATAATAGAGCTGCAGTAGTCTCTTAAACGTATTAGTTTACATCTTTTTTGTATAATACGATATTCGATTTCATTTCAACAATGATGGTAACAAGGTGCGTAAATAAAAATTAACTGATGTGCAAATAAACTTACACGTTTGAAGGCCAGAAAACAATACTAAATGTGTCATCATTGATAAAAAAAATGATAAAATAGTATGCTCCTATTGCAAGCTGTGGCCTGTTGTGTATTATTATTATTATTGGACACCAATCACATACATTGTTCTGATCCCAAAGTAAGTAGCCAATGTACTTGTGTTATGGAAATCAGACACAACGGTGGTACCACAACACCCAGACCCGAGGCAAAATAGAAAAGTTCGTTTTCTACATTGACCCGACCGGGAATCGAACCCGGAATCTCATGAGATGGCGGCGCTTGAAACCAGCGTGCTAGCTACTCGACCACGGAGGTCGTCATCATGATTAATGTGATCACGTTTACCTACCTCGTTTGATACAGTCAATAAAATCCTTTATTGCCACTCGTACAGTTTGCAAACAATATGCGTATCACAAAAATAGTAGAGCTTTGTTCACACAACTCTGTTAATAAAGAAGAAAAACATTTATTAGAGGCAGTAATAAAATAAATGGTAATGTTTTTGTTTTACGGCAACTTAAAGAATATCGAAACAGGTTCAAGCAGTACTTACTTCAATGAAATTAATTAATTTAAAATTAACCGTCACTAATGTTATTTATTAAGTGTATATTGTTAAGGTATTTCAGTCGAACATTTGTTGGTATATCATAAATCATAACTTATACCTAAAAAACGAATTCGAAAGCATGAACGCTGTTATAAACATCACTTCGTTTTTAGGGTTCCGTAGCCGAATGGCAAAAAACGGATTTCTTCAAGTCTGCCTGTCTGTCTGAAATGTTGTATTCATCACTAAGATAAGACAGATGATTCATGAAACTAAAGACAAGATTATTGAATTCTGATGGGTTCCATCACATTGTGGAATCACAGGAAATGAAATAGTAGACAAACTTATGAAGATACCAACTCCTTCTATGAACACAATCATTCCAGCTTCTCCCGTTCCATTGCATATAGCATAGGAGACAAGCAAGCAGTATAAAGGAAAGTGGTTCGCAGAAATACAGGAATAAATCCCAACCAAGCCTTGGTACTTTAAATTGAAATCTCCTGCTCGGAGGTTTATCACCACATGTTAGAAGTACCTATCTATGGAAAAGTATTGCATCTTCTTTGTATCTTCTTAGGGAATTATCTATGATTATATATTGTCTTTGACTGTACTAGTATGATGTGAGTTTACCGTGAACAAGATGTCTGTGCCTTAGCTTAGCAATTTATAATATATTCAATGATTTCGCTCTATCCTTTCTTTTACTAATAATAACCAGTTTTCAATAGGTTATGGGCCCAGAGTGCCCAATAGTTAGATGTTAGGGAAAGTTTTATGGCACACGGAAAATAAATTTTTTCCTTGGAGAAAATAAAAAATGGCGACCCTAATTTCCCCAACTATCTCCGGGTCAATTCGATAATTGGTTATTCAGAATAAAGGCATTATTGGAGGAAAAAGGATTAGAATCGGTATTAGAAGGAGAGGATTACAATGAGGTAAAAATAAAATTAGATGCGAAAGCGAAATCCATTATTATCCAAAGCGTGACAGATCAGCATTTGAATTTGATAAAAGAATGCAAAAGAGCAAAAGAAATGCTAGACGTTCTGGAAAAAACTTTTCAACGAAATACGGTAATATCAAAAATAAATATTCGAAGAAAACTATTAAATATGAAGCCATTGCCCGCAGAAGGATTACAGGATTACTTTGTAAGGTTTGATAGCCTGATACGAGAGCTAGAAGTCGGAGGTGAAAAGATAGTGAAAAGATTAGCTACCTACTGACTGGTTTGGGAGATGAGTATAATCACTTGATAACCGCTCTGGAGACAGTCAATCAAGAAATAAAATTAGATTTCGTTAAATCCAGATTACTTGATCAGGAGATAAAAAGGCAAAATAATGATGTGGAACCACAGTCATCTTTTCTCATTTGCTACAGATGCCATAAAAAAGGCCACAAATCTTTCGAATGCAGAAGCAGAGGAGGCAGGAGCAGAGGCAGAAGCAGAGGTTATTATAGAGGAGGACGCTAAAATTTTTATTCGGCACAATCAGCAGCGTTATCTAATCAACCTGCTCCTAGTAATAGCAAGTATATGTTTACAGCAAGTACTGCCGCAATAATGAACGAAGATAATGATGAAAACAGAATTTTATTTATTGTAGACTCAGGTGCTACTCAACATTTTGTAAAAGAATGTTATGAGGATTGTTTGCTGAACATCCAAGAATTGGAAAACAAAATTAACATAAGAACGGCGAACGGTGGCACACTGATGGCTACTAAGAAAGGAAACCTAGATGTTAATTACAAAAAACAGTCATTAAGATTGGAAGTCATATTAGTTCCTGGCATTACACATAATCTTTTATCAGTTGGAAAACTCATTGAAAATAAAAAGAAAGTAATATTCAAGAAGGACAAAGTACTGATTATAGCAGATAACGGTAAAGTTTATATTGGAGAAAAGATAGGACTATTATATACATTTTCACTACAATTGGACAATAATAAATATGCAGACTTGACTCAAGAAAAGGATGAAATCTTATGGCACAAAAGAATGGGACATATGTGTAGAAAAAACCTCGCAATATTAAGATAACCCTATAGCAGGAGGACGTGTGATGTATGCATGAAAAATAAATCAACAAGGCTGCCATTTAGATTGTTAGATAGACCAAGATCAAGCCAAATAGGTGAATTAATTCACACTGATATTTCTGGACCAGCGAGGGTGCCAACAAAAGAGGGACAAAGATATTTTCAAGTTATCGTTGATGATTTTTCTCATTTTACGCAAACTTATCTATTGAAAACCAAAAGCGAAGCTACACAAAATCTAATAGGATTTATCAAAGAAATGGAAAATCAAGAAGGAATAAACGTAAAGAGAATAAGGTGTGATAATG
This sequence comes from Pyrausta purpuralis, assembly GCA_963924145.1. Taxonomy (NCBI): domain Eukaryota; kingdom Metazoa; phylum Arthropoda; class Insecta; order Lepidoptera; family Crambidae; genus Pyrausta; species Pyrausta purpuralis. Next base: position 15,695,375 of record OZ001645.1, on the reverse strand, counting down.
GTGGAGAGTTTACAGCAACAAATTTAAAATTATTTTGTAATGAAAAAGGAATTAAGATCGAATACACTCAGCCATATAGTCCACAACAAAATGGAAAAGCAGAGACGATGAATAGAACTATTTATGACAAGGCAAGAACCATGTTGGATGAGTCAAACCTACCAAGACATTTATGGGGATACGCTGTAGTGACTTCGACATTTTTAATAAATAGGTCACCATGCTCAGCTATATACAATCAAGTTCCAGCTAAGATTCGAAACAGAGAGTTGCACATGGATAAAATAAAGGTATTTGGATCGAAAGCATGGGTAAATATAATGCCAAAACAAGGAAAATTCGACAATAGAGCTATAACAGCAAGATTGGTTGGATATGCGCCAAACGGTTATATTTCATGGAATCCGGTAACAGACAAAATTTTAGTATCAAGAGATGTCCGTTTTGACGAATCTGATTACAAATATCAAGACAACAACAACGATAAAGAGAATAGAAATGATAGAAGAATAAAAATAAATGAAAGTCACAGTGACATTGATGTAGGAGATATTCAACAGGAAGAACAGTCTGAAAGTAACAATGAACAAGAAAGAGAACGTGTTACTACTAGAAGTGGTAGAGAAGTGAGAAAACCTGCAAGATTTGATGATTATTGCGATGTGACTGTTGATGAAGCCTATTGTTTACTGTCTAGTGAAGATCCAGCAACCTATCAAGAGGCTATACAACATAGCGAGTGGGTAACTGCTATACAAAAGGAAATAAAGTCATTAGAAAACTTAAAGACATGGACTGAAACAGAATTACCAAAGGGAGAAAAAGCTATAGACACAAGATGGATATTCAGAACAAAGTCTGATGGAACTAAAAAGGCAAGACTTGTCGCACGTGGTTTTCAGCAAGAAATTGATAAAAACTCAGATCTAGTATATTCTCCTGTGGCAAAAATGACAACCATTCGCATGGGTTTATCAGTTGCACTGAATAATGACTGGAAGATAAAACAATTAGACATTCCTACAGCTTTCTTAAACGGCAATTTAGAAAGTAACGTTTACATTAAAGTGCCAGAGGGAGTAGAAACACAAAGCAACAACGGAAGCTCGGTAGTACTAAAACTACGAAAAGCTTTATATGGATTGAAAGAATCGCCTAAGTGTTGGAACAAAAGATTTGACGAATTTTGCAATAAAATTAACTTATCCAGGTCAAAGAATGACAATTGCTTATATATTGGAAAATATGTTTGGTTGATAGTATTTGTCGATGATATTTTACTTATGGGAATGGAAAACCAAGTCAAAGAAGTTATTAAACAACTACAAGAAGAATTTAATGCTAAAGTTTTGGGCGATATAAGCAAATATTTAGGAATTGACGTAAATGTAAATAATAAAACATTTCATTTATCACAGAAGACATTTATAAGTAGTTTATTAAAGAAATATAATATGGAAGACTGCAAAGAGATGAAAACGCCTATGGAGCACAACTTCCAAGTACCTGAAAATGAAGAATTGATTAGTAATGTTCCATACAGAGAGCTTATAGGAAGTTTGAATTACCTGTCAACAATGACGAGACCAGACATTACATTTGCAACATCTTTTCGGAGTCGATATTTGGACAAGCCAACTAAAAGCTTGTGGACTGCAGCTAAAAGAATATTACGTTACCTGAAGGGTACTAAAGATAAAGAACTTATTTACTCGAAGAAAGAAGATATTAAAATAGTTTCTATTTCAGCTTTTTCAGATGCAGACTGGGCCGGTGATAAATCTGACAGGAAGAGTGTCAGTGGCATGACTATTTATCACCAGGGAAATCTCATTTCATGGTCATCGAAGAAGCAGCAGTCAGTGGCTTTATCTACCGCTGAGGCCGAGTATGTTGCAGCCGCTACAACTGTGAGTGAGCTACTATTTGTCAAAGGATTGGCAACCGATTTTCAAGAAAAGAGTGAAGCAGTTCTATATGTGGACAATCAAAGTGCAATTAAAATGATAATGAACAGTGAAAATACGCGATATACGAAGCACATTGATATAAAATTTTACTTTGTAAAAGACGTTTTATCGAAAGAGATTATTCTTTTAAAATACGTAGCAACGAATGAAAATATTTCTGATATTTTAACTAAAGCTCTAAATAGTGTTAAATTTAATTATTTCCGAGATAAACTATTTGTTTTGTAAAATGTACCTTTTGTATTGTAAGTTTGTTTATATGTCATTGAGACATAAGTTGTCATTGAATGAAATTGTCATTAAACTTATTTTTTTAGGATTTCTTATGATAGTTACATTGAAGTTTGTTTATTTAAGTTAATGTTGTTTATGATTATTTAACTTGCAATTAAAAGTTTATTTAATTGAGAGGGAGTGTTAGAAGTACCTATCTATGGAAAAGTATTGCATCTTCTTTGTATCTTCTTAGGGAATTATCTATGATTATATCTTGTCTTTGACTGTACTAGTATGATGTGAGTTTACCGTGAACAAGATGTCTGTGCCTTAGCTTAGCAATTTATAATATATTCAATGTTTTCGCTCTATCCTTTCTTTTACTAATAATAACCAGTTTTCAATACCACACTCAACAGATTAAGATTGGGACATGGAAGATTTCCAGTCCATCTCAAGAAGATCTGTATGATTAATTCCGACATCTGCGAATTTTGTTCAAGTGAACAAGCCATACTTGATCATTTAATATTACACTGCCCGGACTTTTATATACAAAGAATGCTCCTCATGGCTTACTAAGGACAAATAAAGATAAAGAAATTCCCGGCCTTCTGCCATTTTTGCTACAAAACACTAAAGCATATGAAGACATTTAGAAATATATTTTATCCACATTTCAAGAAATATGAAGAATATTACGATGAATGAATGACAAATTTGAATTAAAGAAACTGGGGAAATACCCTCAAGAATAATGGCAATAATAATAAAGATTTGGCTGGATGGCTAAGTCAATATTTAAAAAAAAAAAAACAGTTACATATGCTGCCGGCATGGCCGGCTGTCAGATACCAGCTGAGAAAAGCGCGGGAAACGGTGAATCGTGTAGGCGTCTTTTTTTGAGTCTTGTTAAAAATTTATAAATAAGGATCAGCGGGGGTGTTTAAAGTGTATAGTTAGTGAGTTTATAATTGTATGTAATTTTTATTTATTATACACAATTTATTTTGGAGATTATTGGGTAAGTTAACCAACTTTTCTCTCCTATGAAAGAGCCGCCTGACGATCCTGGCGGGACATTTGTCCCCCAGGCATCGAGTTTCGTGACTATTACACAAGGTTTACCGGATATGGACACTGATGGTTCGATTTTTGAGACTGATTGTTCGGAAAATAACAATAGCACTGAACCTAAACGTAAACGCTCCAGACCGCGAAAAATGTGCAAACACTGTAATAGAAAAAGGTCGAAAAATCGTACAGACGGATTAATTAATGAATTTGAATGCCAATGTATAGATGAGCAAAACAGAACAGACAAATATTCTCAAGACAGTAAAAGTATTCACCCCTCGGTCCACCCTCGTACTCCTCAGGTAAATAACACTATTGACACACAAGCCTCAATTCCTATTACTCTGTCACAAACTGTAAAAACTTTTGATGACTCTCATGTTCCTATTGGTAGAGTGAAGTATCTAGCCTCTGACTTATCCCCATATGTAGTACATGTCCTTAGAGAACAATCTACTCCTAATGAGAATTGTATGATGCACCCAGTATCATTTGGGTACTTCCTTAAAAAGCATTCCTTTAAAAATATTGTAAATGGTAGTCTCAAAAGGATTGGTAGGAATAGGTTATCAGTCTCATTCACAAACTTTGAAGATGCCAATGCTTTTCTCACCAATGAAACCTTAAAGTCAAATTCCTATAAAGCTTTTATTCCAACCTCCAATGTAACTCGTATGGGGGTAATTAAAGGGGTACCAATTAACTGGAGTGATGAAGACATCATTGATAATATTAGTGTGCCTACAGGATGTGGTAATATTTTAAAGGTGAGGCGATTAAAGAAAAAGAACACTTTCAATGGTAAATCTGAGTTTATTCCAATAGAAACAGTTGTAGTCACATTTGACGGCCAAGTTTTACCTAAAAGAATTTTCTTATGTTACAATGCATTACCTGTTGATCTCTATATTTATCCCACCATTCAGTGTTTCCAGTGTTGTAGATATGGACACGTTAAAAGTCAATGCAGATCTTTGCCAAGGTGTTTTAAGTGCGGACAGGGTCACACTGGCGACTCCTGTGAAATTGATGAAGATAATATAACATGCTTATTGTGCTCAGGTTTTCATATCGCTACAAGTCGTAAGTGCCCAGAATACATGAGGCAAAAGAGCATAAAGGAGACCATGGCAAAGAACTGTGTATCATACTCTGAAGCACTGAAGTTACACCCCCCAATAACAAAGTCATTTGCAGATGTGTTAATGTCTAGTCGTTCAGTCCAAGATCACATCCCAACTCCTCAATCTCTTAACCGTCGTCGTTCACCAATACCAAATTATATTTTGGATAATTCAAACACCAACTCCTATAAAAAGACAGTGTTTTTGAAACCTAAAACTCCACACAAGCCTGTTAGAGGTTATAATCGCGATGAACATGAATCACTTACAAAAGATTACAACACTCCGTTTGCACCCAGTAAGAGCATTTTAATTAATCGTGATTCAAACAATATTTCTAATTTATCGGTAAAAGACCTCATTGACGTGCTTATGTCGTCTTTGACACAAAACAATCTTATTTCACCGTCCAACGTTGCCATGCTAAAAAATGATTTAATGACAAAAATTAGTAACACTGTTTATGGGAAAGAAGTCTCAGGTAGTGCAGTGGAATTGCAGGAGTATCAATAATAAGAAAAGTGACCTGATTTATATTTTAAATAGTTCAGAGCCCTTTATAGTGGCTCTACAAGAGACTTGGCTTCGGCCAGAATATATCTTTAAAGTCTCTGGATACTCTTGTATCAGAGAAGATAGATTTGATAATTATGCTGGTGTCGCTTTATTAATAAAACATCCTTTAACATTTTCATGTATCCCTCTTCCTCAACACAGCGACGATATTTCTATCGTAGCTGCCTGTGTAAATAACATTTCTTTCGTTTCAGTGTATATACCTCATCCCTCAACGACTGTATATAATGAATAAGAACAACTTCTTTCTTGCATTCCGCAACCGGCTCTCATAATGGGCGATTTCAATGCGCATCACCCAACTTGGGGAAGCACGATGTATAATCACTACGGCAATAGGATTTTAGATATCTTGGATGCAAATAACTTTTGCATACTGAACACTGGCTGTCCCACTAGACGCACTCATGTAGGTGTGAGTGTTCCTGATTTAACCATCTGTAGTGCAAGTCTAGCATCTTCTCTAGCTTGGTCAACAGTGTCATCAACATTTGGTAGTGACCATTTTCCTATTAAAATAACTTTCCCTGCTTGTAATAATAAGCCATTGCATATTCGCTCCCCACGTCTTAAACATAAATTACAAAATGTGGATTGGAACTTATACACAGACAGAGTGGAACAGAAAATTTCTTTGTTACCGCCCATTAATAATAGTAACCAAACAGAGTGTGCTGAATCATTAGCATCACTGTTAATGGAGACTGCAAATGAGACATTTCCTATTAAAAAAACTGGTAAAAATAAAATTCCTTCTCCACCCTGGTGGGACAGCGAGTGCTCAGATGCAATAAAACAGAGGAAAGCTGCTGAAAAAGCTTACATGTCGTGTACAACAATAGAGAATTTGGAAATCTTATCTAAAGTTACAACCAGTACAAAAAAGCTTTTTAAACAGAAAAAATGGGATAGTTGGAGAAATTTTTGTCTCTCTATCTCCCCTGACACCTGTCCTTCTATAATCTGGTCTAATATAAAACGTTTCAGGTCAGCTTTTAAAGAATCACAGCCTTTTGTTCTACCTGAGAAGTTAACTGAGTCTTTCCTGGACAAACTAGCGCCTTCATCTGTTTCCCATGACTTCATCATGTATAAATCCTTATCAATTTTTGAACAAACCGGTCTTAATAGTCCCTTTAGCCTCACAGAACTAAAAGGTGTATTGTCTTATGTAAAGGACTCGGCGCCTGGTCCAGACGCAATTCCATATTCTTTTATTTCTAATATGTCTGATTCAAGTTTAGGATATTTCTTGTCTTTGATTAATTCAGTTATGATTTCGGGTAATGTTCCATCTTCATGGAAGGTACAAGAAATAGTTCCTATTTTAAAACCAAACAAGCCTTCATCTTTACCTGGGTCGTATCGTCCTATAGCTCTTTCATCAGTATTAGCCAAAATAGCTGAACACTTGATTAAAAATAGATTAGAATGGCACGTTGAAAGTAAGGGACTATTAAGTGATAATCAGTACGGGTTCAGAAAAGGCAAAAGCACTGCTGATAGCCTTGCAATCTTTACTACAGATATACGACTAGCTTTTTCTAATAACCAACACCTATTAGCAGTATTCCTTGATATCTCCTCAGCGTACGACGCCGTAGTGTTATCCATTCTTGTAAATAAACTGCAAATATTAGAAGTTCCTTCAATGTTAATAAACTTTATTGTAAATATTCTTTCGGAAAGGAGCATATATATCATTGATGAAAGTTTAGAGAAAAAATATAGAGTTTTATGGAATGGCTTGCCTCAAGGTTCTGTATTATCTCCTATCCTTTTCAATATTTATTCGTACGATTTGCAGCACTCCTTAGGCGACAACATAAGTATCTTACAATATGCAGATGACCTCCTTTTGTATATAGCGGGTTCCAATATCTCAAAACTATGTGAGGACATCAATTCGTCGCTCCAAATGCTAAAACAATGGCTAGATACGAATGGCATGTTTCTTTCGGTCCCTAAAAGTTCTGCAGTACTTTTTTCTAGAATGAAGCGTCCTCCTCCGATTCATCTTTTTTATAATAATATTCCCCTACCTTGTGACAAAAAGGCAAAATTCCTTGGGCTTGTTTTAGACTCTAAACCAGGGATGCACAGACTTATTAAGACTAGGGGCCACTCGGGCAAATTATGAACTGATGGCGGGCCGCCAGAAGTATAGGTAATTAAAGACAATAAAGAATTGATAATTATGTATTAAAATTGAAAAAGAATTTATTAATTTGAAGCGTGGCACTGCATAGTGCTTACAATCTTTTTTATATTTGGCTCAAATTTACTTGTAGCAACACGTAAAACTGCTTCCAAACTTTCATTTGCAAGGCGGTTTCGATTTTTTGTTTTATTATTATTTAGTATTGAAAAGGTTTGTTCACATATATAGGTAGAACCAAATAAGCTGGCACATTTCAGAGCGTTTATGCGCAACTCTTTGTACGTATTTTTATCAATGCAGCGGTAAAAGTTCAGCAAGTCTCCTTCGTTGAATTTGTTGCGTAAATCTTGGTCGTTTTGACTGCATTGACTCTGGCGCATTTTCAACTGAAATCGTGAAAGGATTGCTGAATATGTCCAACAGAGGTTTCACTTTTTTAAACTCCGAAAATCTTTCTTGAAAAGATTGAATCAAAATATCTAGCTTTTCTACATAACTGAAATTAATCGCAGTTTTGTTGAATTTTTCAGCCATTTTCTTATAATTCGGAAAATGATTGTAATTTCCAGAATTCAATTGCGATCTGAAAAGTGTCAGCTTGCATTGAAAGGATGATACGTGAGCGTAGAGCTGGGATATCAGTTGATTTTTGCCTTGAAGCCGTGTGTTCAAGACATTCAAATGATTTGTAATGTCAACTAAAAAAGCCAAATCACACAACCAATCAGGATTTTTGAGTTCCGGGACATCCTTTTGCTTTTCCGCCAGAAATATTCCAATTTCTTCTATGAAATTTAGAAATCGTTCCAGGGTCAATCCACGACTTAGCCACCTTACTTCTGTATAATACAGTAAATCTCCATATTCGCTTTCGATGTCATTAAGGAATTGTTTGAATTGCCTGTGATTGAGTCCTCGTGATTTTATGAAATTTACAGTCGAAACTACCACTTTCATGACATTTTGAAATTCATTTTTTTTAGAACAGAGGGCTTCTTGGTGTATAATGCAGTGAAACTGTATGAGATCTTCAGCGTTTATGTTTTTTTCTTGCAGATGCTTTTTCAGCAAAGTAACTAGCCCAGAATTGACACCAATCATCGAAGGAGCACCGTCAGTGGCAACTCCCGATAATTTTGATAAGTCCAAATCAGTTTTTGAACACTCATCCAAAAGTACATTGAGTATATCAACTCCTCTGGTTTGACCTTTCAATGAACACATTCCTAACAACTCTTCTAAGACTTCAAAATCTTGAGTAACACCTCGTATGAATATGAGAAGTTGAGCTGTGGAAGTAATATCAGTGGATTCGTCGAGTGCTAATGAAAAAAATTCAATGATCTTAGTTTTTTCATTTAATTGTTCCGCAATATTACCTGACAAAGACATAATACGTCTTTGGATAGTCATACGATTCAGTTGAATTTTCTCAAACTTTTTTGCTGCTTCTGGACACATTTTCTTAGCGGCAATTTCTATGCATTCTTTTTACTAGGTCCTGGCTTGTCCATGTTGCGTTCTAATCCTGGCTAGGATTAACACAGCACCTAAAAACAATTACAGTACCTACTTAAATTACCCATCCTTTTTTAAATTAGCAAAAATAATTGATTTAAATAGGTAGGGAAACACTTATTAATAACAGAGTTTTACTTACGATTTCACAACACAATTATACACGGCACTTGACGGGAAATCTACGTTGAATGTGGATCAAAATATATGACACCGGCTAGTCGAGTTAAAATCTACACTAGAACTATTGACACTTCACTCAAATTAAAACCGAACTATGGGTCGCTGCGGTTAGCGTGGCTTTTATACCGCGCGTATATAGAGTCGAAAACTGTCTGGAGAAATCTCGAAACCGACTCTGGAAGCTTCGTGTATCTACCTACGCGAGCAATCGGGAATTCGTGCACATAAGAGCGCGCGCGCGAGATTCAAATTACTTTTCGAACATATTTTTTTTGGTTTTATTCTGGAATAGAATTCAATATTTTTCGAATGTACGAGAGTATTATTTTTGCTGTCGGCGGGCCACCAGTATTCGACCGGCGGGCCGCAAGCGGCCCGCGGGCCGCGGTCTGTGCATCCCTGCTCTAAACTTACAGGACTTGATCATTGTTACTATATTAGTGATAGATGCGAACGGCAACTCAATATCTTACGATGTTTATCTGGGGTATGGTGGGGCGCTCATCCTTTCTGTTTAAAGCTTCTGTACAATGCTATTATCAGAAGTGTGCTTGATTATGGAACTCATTTTCTGGAACCCTGTAATGTCGTTGGTATTCAAAAATTAAATGTTATACAGGCTAAAGCGCTCCGTGTTGTAGCAGGAGCAATGAAATCAAGCCCCAATAACGCTTTGCAAGTAGAGTGTGGGGATCCACCTTTGCAATTACGACGCCAATATTTGAGCGACACATTTTTATTCCGTGCCCTTCAGTGGTCCAATCACCCCCTTTACTCTAAACTTGCCACTTTATCTGATCTTATTGATAACTCTCCGTACTGGGCTCACAAAAATCCGCCATGCCTTGTTCTTAGTTTCAGAAAATTCATTTCAATACAAGCGCCCATGCATAGATCAACTTATCTGCCTTTATTTTGTTCAGATTTTGAGTCACTTATTTTACCCATAGAAATGATTGATGTTGACATTTCTAAAGATGACCAGCAAGCTAGCATAAAGTTCAACTTTATTCTTGATAGTAATTGGCATGATTGGCACTATTTATACAGTGATGCCTCAAAACACGAGACTAATCATGTTGGAGTAGGTGTATTTCATCAACAGTATAAAGTAAACCAGTTGATAAAGTTGCCTCCTGAGACTTCAGTTTTCACAGGTGAATGTTTCGGTATCTTTAAAGCATTGGAATATATTCTTCTGATAAAGTTACGAAAAGCTGTTATATTCTCAGATTCAAAAAGCGCTCTTCAAGCGCTCACGAAATATCCATTTAAGTCGAATAAATGCTACCCCATTATCATCGAATGCAGAAAATTATTAAATAAATGCTTTTCTTTAGGAATACAAGTAGCGTTCGTATGGATTCCTGGTCACAGTAATATTTCGGGGAACATAAAAGCTGACCGTTTGGCCAATAATGCTATCAGTATTGGTGATATGTACCCATATAAAAATTACAGTCATGATTTAATAGCTCTCCCTAAAACTTACCTTCATGACTCGTGGGCACAGTATTGGAATAATAGTGGTCAAGTTAAAGGAAGATACTTCAAACTTATTCAACCATCTATACCAATAAAACCGTGGTTCTATAAAACAAGCCTTAGCAAAATTTCTACTACTACTCTTATACGACTAAGATTGGGTCATGTGTGTTCCCCAGCACATTTAGCGAAAATACATGTCATTGACTCTGATTTGTGTGAGTGTGGATCTGATGTAGGTGATGCAAATCATATATTTTTTGCCTGTAAAAAATATGATTGTTCTTCCTTTATAAAATCCTTAGTATCCCTCCGTGTCCACTTGCCTACATCCATAACTTGCCTTTTATCTTCAAATGATATAAATATTTATAAATGTATATCCTTATTTATCAACGGTAATAATATAAAATTGTAGTTTATCATATTTATCACACTTTCCCTGATCCTTCCTAAATTGTAGCTCCCGGTATCTTTTTTCTCCTATACCTTTTCCCTACCTTTAACATCGTCGTGGCAAATGCACAAGCCGTGCTAGCCAAAAACAAAAAAAACAAAAAAAAAAAAAAAAAGATACCAGCTACATGGCCGCCGACCCGTGCCACCGAGTGGTGTGAATACACCATTCGGTATCCTATTCATTTTCATTTCATTGTAGGTACTAAAATGTCATTGCTGCAGTCTGACAGATGAGACCGCAGATTAGGCCTTGCACTGGCACGCACCCGCGACGCGACGTTCACGACACTCATGACAATACAGTGTGTCAGGCCTGTGAAATAAAACTATGGGCAATATCAACGATGAATTTCATCGAGGATTACTATATTGGTGGGCTTTCCGAATTAGGTGGTCAATTCTGAAAGCCCACCATACAGCAGGGACTTCTGTTTTTACTTTAACAAAAATTACATAAATTCTGAAAGAAGAAGTTTCACATACTATAGAAAATTAAACCACATCTTACCGAGATTAAACGTATCTTTAAAAAATCCAATATATGTAATAAATCAAATATGGCATACCCAATATCACCATTTTTACGGTGTGACATAAAAATATCTTGCAAACATTCGTCCAGCCAAGGGCTCCATCTACTATGAAAAGTAGTTCGCGGCATTAATTTTGAAAATTCTTTATTTGGTTAAAAAAATATACTTTATAGCATGAAAATCTACAGTTCGTTCCAAATTTATTCTTGCGTTATAAAAATCTCATTATCATCACAGTTTTGTTGAGGTGCGCAAAATACTATTAGCGATACTGACGCGCCGCGACCTGCGCCTCGGCGCGGCGGCGCTGCGGCGGCGGCTGTTGAAAAGCAAGAGATTAAAGAAAGATTCATTTAAAAAATATCCCTTACAACGAAATCCTAATTATATAACACTGGTGGTGGCGGTACACCTTTTCAATCAATGAATGTTTTTTGTATCAGATTCTAACTATAAACAGGTTTTCATATCTACCAGTCCCTGAAAGAATTTCATCATAGCCTTTTTGAACAACTTCTTAAAAAAAAGGTAATCAATTCAATGTGCATGTAAGATATCGTTGGAATTTGATAATATTTGAGTATAATGTTCTATTATGGCTTCCAAACACTTATGCAAAATTTCGTAAGTGTATGCATGTTTGTATTTTTGTATGTTTGTCCACGGATTTCACGAAAGCGAGAAGCTATAGCGAGATGATTGATTTTTAGTTCAATCGTATACTTCAACTTAGGGTACAGTGAAGGTTTCACCAAAATTGGTCCGGTATTTTTTGAAAATATGTGTAATTACCAAAAATCATGGTAATAAAAAAATAACCAACCTTAAAAAACTGACTTAAAGCTTTTAAGTCAGTTTTTTAAGGTTAAGCTTTTAAAATAACGTATGCCTTTTGGAATCAGTGCATGTCAACTTTTTAGTTTTGAAGTCTGTTTAATTTTTGGAGTTCCCTGAACCTTTATAGTTTCGTCAAGTCTGTCTGTCCGTATGTCACAGCCACTCTATTCTGAAACTATTAGCATCACACAGTTGAAACTTGGTAAGTAGATGTTTTGAGGGAAGCACTTAGGAAAAGAAAAAGTATTCATACCATGTACGTTGACTATCAAAAAGCGTTTGATTCTGTCCCTCATAGCTGGCTAATGTAGGCACATTTATAGAATACACCCAAAGCTTACAGAGTTCCTGAAAGCAGCAGCACAAAATTGGCAAACAGTATATAGTATCAAACAAAAACGCGGAATATTGCAAGGCGATGCTCTTAGTCCACTCTGGTTTTGTTTAGTAATGCTAAACAAAACCTCTCTCCACACTTTTAAACAGATCTCAAGCAGGACACAATGTTAAATCTCAAAACGAAGAAGATGTTCTCTTCCACCTTTTATACATGGACGATATCAAATTGTATGGTAACAGTAAAAGCGATTAATTCAAACTTGCAGATATAACGCAAGAGTTTTCAAACGACATAAACAGGCAATTTGGTATCGACAAAATATGTAAAACAATAACCGAGGACCTCAACGCATGAAGTGCTTGAAAACCAGTTTTTTTTGCATCTTAGCAGGACTTGGGACAGCATTACATAACAGGATATTGATACCCTTTTTGAGTATGCAGAACCGCTGCATAGTGTCAGGAGAGTCATAAGTCGATCCACGTTTTTTAAGTATAAATATTTTAATTTTTATAAAAAAAATAGTTGTTTGTTTAGGTTTTGATGTTTCAAAATAAAGTTTAGATTGAAAATTTTGTCTCAGTTTTTCCTCTTCTTCTAAGTTTTTATTAGTTAAACTTTATCTAAAAGTTTATTATTGGATTTGATAGGCTATTAAACAATGTTTACTTTAATGTGTAGGTGACCTAACAGAAAGTTAATATAATTTTAGTTATTTAGGTTTAAATGAAATATCCGTAGACCATGTTGATGTGTGTAGTTAATTGTAGTCGTGTGTAGTTAATTAAACATATTGCATACTTAAAGCGTTTCTTTTAGATCAATAATTTAAATGTTTCACTTAACTTATTCATACAATAATAATGCGTTGGCACTTAATGCTTTCATCGATATCGTATTTAGATAAAATGAAAGGTTTAATCATTATTTTTGTTTCAGGTAATTTAAATCGAAGAATCAAGTGGAATAGCTTCAATCTAAATGCACTTACTTCATATTAGTGTTCCTTAATGCTGCTTTTCTGAGTATGAATATTTTTATGTATATATATTTAATTTAGGAATAAGTAAATTCAATATTTTCTTTTGTTTCAGGGAACGTGTGTGGTAATGTGAGATGTAAGAGCAATTTGCATAACTAAGATGTTTTTGATTCTGAAATGTAATTATGCTAAGGCAACCCGACCTGCGCATCCCCTGCTGTCAGCGTCCGTCATCCTAGTTTATTTACTTATAGTTTTATTTTTATTTCATGTTTTGTATTTGATATTTTCTCATAAGTTTTAAAGTTGTGTTTTGGCAGGTTTTTGCAAATTTCTTTTTGTGATCAGTGTTAAGGATTATGAGTACTTTATCTCCATCGGTGGGCACCCACTCACAGCCGCAGTTCTTTCAGTGTTCAATTTGTAAATCAAATAGGGCTTTTAAAGGTAAGAGGGGCTTAATATTTTTTTTTGTTTCAGGGAACGTGTGTGGTAATGTGAGATGTAAGAGCAATTGGCATAACTAAGATGTTTTTGATTCTGAAATGTAATTATGCTAAGGCAACCCGACCTGCGCATCCCCTGCTGTCAGCGTCCGTCATCCTAGTTTATTTACTTATAGTTTTATTTTTATTTCATGTTTTGTATTTGATATTTTCTCATAAGTTTTAAAGTTGTGTTTTGGCAGGTTTTTGCAAATTTCTTTTTGTGATCAGTGTTAAGCATTATGAGTACTTTATCTCCATCGGTGGGCACCCACTCACAGCCGCAGTTCTTTCAGTGTTCAATTTGTAAATCAAATAGGGCTTTTAAAGGTAAGAGGGGCTTAATATTCATATTTCCCGTAGTCATAATAGCACCAATTTACCCACGTCTCTCCCTCTACCCTGTACTCCAAATCCTTTATCTTCTTCTCCATCTTTTGAATCTATTATAACAAACCTCCACCAATCTACTCCGCTGGTTAAAAGGATCCCTAGGGGAGCGAGAATAGCTTAAGCTAAATGCCTTTCTTCTTGTATCGAAAAATGTTTCGATAATACTGAAACTGCCTGGCAAAATCTTTTACATTTTCATACTTGCTTTTTCATGTAAACTCTCCGTCTAAAACTTTAACTCGGGTGCTATTAGATAATGCTTCAAATTTCCACAATCCATCCCTTCCAACCAGTTCGTCAAGTACGATATCTTCCAAATTTAACGTTTATCGTACCGTTGAGAACAAGGTTATGGACGGCGTCGTGAAAAACGCAGCCCGAATCTTGTTCTCCGATGACACTCTCGCTCCCCCTAATTAGGAAACTCTCGAGAACCTTCCTAGTAAGCATCCTTCACGTCCAGATTATCCATCTTTACCTGTTCCTCCTCCTCAAATTTTCCAACCCTTACAGATACTTGATGACGGCGAGACGTTTGCTGCCCTCATGTCTTTTCCGGCTGGTTCTGCTGGTGGCATCGACGGCATCACTCCCAAATACCTTGAGGACTTGTTGAGTGCTTCCACTGCTGACGCCGGTAGAATTTTGCTTTCCAACATTACGAAATTCTGCAACTTTTTCTTATCTGGCAAGGTAACTGAAAGTTTTGTCCCATTTTTGTTACGTGCTAGACTTTGTGCCTTTCGAAAAAAGAGGGTGGCATTCGCACTATTGCTATTGGCTCAACGTTTCGTCGTCTTGCAGCCAAATTAGCCTGTCTCTCCTTTGAAAGAGTATTTTCAACCTTTCTTTTTCTCCTTTAAAAGAGTATTTTCAACCCATTAAGTTCATCAAATGTACCTATTTAATGAATCCTAACTTGTGTAGAGAAATAAATAAATTATTATTATTATTATTATTCAACTTGGTTTCAGCAGTAAGGGAGGTTGCGAGGCCGTGGTACATTCCGCTCGCAATTTCCTCTCCTGTGACGAATCTGAAGTTTTTTTTAAAGTTGATGTGAAGAATGCCTTCAATTCTCTTGACAGGTCTGCCTTGCTGAATGAAGTTCAGACTCACATTCCTCAGATTTATCCAGTTTTGTTTTTCAGTGTTACAATAATCAATCAAAATTACTTTACAATGAACATTCGATTGTTTCTGCAGTCGGTGTTCAGCAAGGCGACCCTTTAGGTCCAGCGCTCTTTAGTTTAGGCATCCATCCTGTCATTTCATCCCATAGCTATCCAACGCGGCAACGCAGCCAGCATCATAGCCCCTTGCAGCAAGGAAATGGTTTGGTTTTTGAATAGGTAGATATTAACGCTTTAACACCCGAGTGGTCGCATTAGACTACATAGCAATAGAACTTATATTGTGTCTCGTTCACTTATGCTTGAGGGATCAAGTGAATTTTTTTTATGTAGCATGTCTTAGTTATATTTTTTTTCTTGATTATGTAAATAAATATTTTGTATATGGTCTAGACGCTTTTATTGATTACTAACAAATCTGTATTAAATTAAATTATTAAAAAAACTCGCAAAGTAGTCCGGATATCGATATCGATAATTTATCGAGCAATAAGAGGGACATCATTTTATATTTTGTTATTTTTTTCTTAGTCTACTTCGCTCTATAGTGCTCCCATCACTCAACGTACAGTGAGACACGGATATTTGGGCTAACGCCAAAAATCAATATAGGTTTTGCCAATAAATTGGTTGCCAGATCGAGTTTAGCCAAATCTCCTAAATTTAACAGAGATTTTCGGATTTTCCTTCCTCTTTGTCGCGCATGTAGTGATTAAGTACCTACTTAATACTTTAGATGATTTAATAATCTTTAGTAGGCGCCTTGCTGGGACGGATGAGTTTCTTCTTCTTCTCTTTTTTATGCCTTTATAAAATCTTTCGCGCTCCCACCTTTAGCTGTCACCTTTATGGACCTAAATCGAATCTGCAATTTTACATAACCTGTGCTAGTTTTCGTGCTTAAGTTAAAGATGCGTTTTTCCACTAAATGATAACATAACGTTATTCTGTTCCGTAACTCAAAAGAGTAATTTAATATTTTTATATTTTACGCACTAACTTTAGAATAATTCATCCCACTCTAATTACTAGTAAAAGGTGTGATATATAGGGTGTAATTTAAAATTTAGGCCAGCTATGATTGAGAAATAAATTTTTATAAAGAGATAATCAGTAAAGGTTTTATTCCTTGGCCAGCCCAAAATCAGCATAAAAGGGAAATGAATCGATGCTAGCGACACCACAGGTTGCCGACCCACACTTTATATGGGTTCTAAACGCTCCAAGAGCTTTCCAATCTACATAGGTATCTGTCATGATAGGATCTTTTCTTTTCTTTCCTTTCCTTCTTCAATGTAAATAACCACAGAGCATATATGTAAATAACCACGTACACAATATTAGCTTGTACACGTACGAAGTATTATTTTAAAATTAATTCATACAATAGTAGCGTGAGTATGAGATTTTTATTGAAGTTAATCTTCGAAGGTATTTATCATTTATGTTTTATTTAGTTTACAGGTGCTGTACTATAATAATTACACGAGCTTTATTTGACGTCCGATTCTTTGATAAAAAAGCCGCCAGATTAGTCTGAATACATTTTGAACAGTTAAAGTTTTATTCGATTCATAAATGATGTTACGTACCTAGCATTAAATTTTATTTTTACTTTTAAATTAATGACAATGTAAGTTATTATGAATTTCATATATTTTCAGAATTAGAACGGAATCATAATCTATGAAATCTATTGGAGAGTCATCAAGTGAGATACTAGAAAACACCGAAATAGAAACTCTCACAAAGCAATTGGCAGCAGATGATCTTGCTGAGCAAGTGGTTGAACTGGCTGATAAATCAGAAACGCCTCTAAACTTGGAGACTGAGAATAGGCAGCTTACAGTAGAAGATATGGATAATGACTCAAAAAAATCACAAACATATTCTCCTAATCGACAAGCTAAGTATGGTAAGATACTTTTCACATTTACATTAACATTTGTCAATTACATTACATTTAATCTAATCACAAGTAATTGAGTTACCACAACTAATGATTTTTATTTTTTAACTGACTTAAAAAAAGGAGGTTCTTGGTTTGACCCTTGATTTAGCTGTACATTTGTAACATTAAAGAAAGTTTTCATTTTTACCTACTTCAGTAATAATTAATTGTCAGTTTGTACTTTTTTAGTATATAAATATGCACCCACCAATTCTTGTGGTTTTGATTTAAGGAATTATAGATAAACCAATCAAATTCAGATCCATACAATCTTACCAGGACCAGCAATCCTAGTCATTTCTGCTAGGGCTCTGATATCATGAATCACTTTTTAAATTATTCTAATCAGACATACCATTTTAAAATTATCATGAGAATTATATTTTAACAAAATTTTAATTAATACAACAGCAGCCAGCGCGCGCCCTAAGTGATTATAGTGTCAAAAAAGTCAAAAAAATTCTTGATCAGGTTCTTAATTAAACAAAGCAGACAGGTATTACCTGTTATGTAAGGGTAAGTACATAACAACACATGAGAGTAATATTTATTGAAATGAGTGCAACAGCATGCATCCTAAGTGACATCTCAATGTGCTAGAGTGCGCTGTAAGTTTTTAACTTTACAAGATTTTTGGAATAGCCAAAGCCTTTGCACTAGAAGTAAAAAAGTGCTGCTGCAATATTGATATCAGTCATGCTAACTATAGTCAGCTCCTTTGGCACCAAGTTTTGGGGCCCCAATGTCAGTAGAAAGTGCAAGCAAGATAGACTTAAGTTGATAACGCAGCGACCATTAGGTAGGTAGTATATTTTGATAGGTAAAGTATAAATAATAATAATAGGTAATAAATATTGGACATCAATTACATACATTGCTCTGATTCCAAAGTAAGTAGCTAATGCACTTGTGTTATGGAAATGAGATACAATGGTGGTACTACAACACCCAGACCTGACACAATATAGAAAGTTGAAATGTTTGTTTGTTTGAACATGCTTATGTCAATACAACTTATTTAATTAATTACTCAAAAATAATACTCAAAGCTCAAGTAGGAACGTATGACTCGCGCTTGCGCCAGCCGCTATGGTCGCTGCACTGGCCTCTGCGAGGACGTACTATCGAGGTCACTGCCGCCTTACCACCTGAAGAATCAAATTCGCTTGCACCACGCGTCGTCTTTACTTGAAGTTACGCCCGTTTCTGTGTGGTGTGTGCACGCGATTTTCATCGTGCGAGTGGTTAGGTGGCAGAGACCTCGACCGTACTAATCATGAAAATAGGTGCGTGTTTTGCTTTGAAATATTTTACTGGAAATCCGAAATGTACGCGGGCAACGCCGCGGGGGATGGGGGAATCGCTCTCGTGGTATATTTAATGTAAGTAGCGTGCTTTTAGACTGAACTTGCGTCATATTTTCTGTGCATGCGTGCAGCAACAGTGTTTCATAGGTAGGTATGGACAACAGATCGTCGAGGTAGACACAGTCTTATCTTATATGTTTGTAATAGGGGTTAGTTTTTAATAAAAATGTATATCCTGACATGCTGGCGACCACACTCACAATATTATCTTTTATTACTAAGAATTCGCTGTCTGTCCCTCGTTCTGTCAGAACCAAGCTGTATCATTTATGAAATGCGATAGCTAGACTATTGAAAATATGTATTTCTGTTACAGCTACAAACATAAATAAGTACTTATAACAAAATAAAATAAATATTTAAGGGGGGCTCATACAAAAATATTGAATTTGTATACCTACTGTTGTTTACTTATCAAGTACGGAACGTGCGCGAGTCCAACTCGCGCTTGGCCGGTTTGTCTCTTCTCCCGCGCGTCGGTGAGTGCGGCGTACCTTTCCGCGGCGCGTCGTGCGTTTCTACCGTTTAACCCAGTTATTACGGAAATATTACCTATGCCTCAAAAACATAAGGTCCCTATGTACAAAATTGGAACAATATTTGTTTGTTAATTATACTTATAACTTTATATAAATATATTTTTTAAATTTAAATGTAATTATAAATATGTTAATATGTATGAGTTTCAGGTACACAGAAAAGTATATTTTTTACTAATTTGGATTTGAAAAAAAAAGATAACTTGTAAGCTACTTGATAAAACTACATGTCCTTTCATATAACTCAGGTGATCTTTATAAATATCAGTAGTAATAACTGGGTTAAGGTGAGGCGGCGCGTGAAGCGACCTTCTCTCGCGCTAACTAACTATAGAAATGTACGCGGCATCACCAGCCGCTTCATCCGCCGCGATGACTAGAAATATCATTTCTCCGTAAACTCACTCATACAATCCTTAAAGTTTCATTTAAGTGCGAACCGTGCCGCTCAAGACCCAACGCGACGCTCGCGCGACACTTCGCATTCCTAATAGGCTTAACGCGCAACAGCATCGCAACTATATCGATGGTAAAAGAAGCGCAAGTGTAGAAAGGTGGTTGTGGTGTGAGTGGTGAAGAGAGTATTAGCCAACTAAGTAATGAGTTTTTTTTAAAGATGATATTTAGGTACCTTCCGAAACTTCTATGTTAACCTAACGCTTACTATGTAAACCTTTATTTTTGTTTGCAGGTTACATAAAGTATGTAAGTCTTGTGGTACTTACCGTACAAAATGCTGCATTGGGTCTTAGTATGCGATATGCGCGTACAAGAGAAGTGGAAATGTTTTCTTCGGCTGCAGGTACTTTATTTATTACTCGTAGTTTAGTAGTTTATTACTCGTAGACGAGTAGTGCAAAAGTGTTTGGCTCATATGGTGGTTAGGCGCGGAAGACCGCGACTGTACACATTATACTGATATTCACAAGTTTTGCATTTTGTGAAGTAAAAAAATACGAATGAATTCGGTAAAATCGTTGTCAAGTTATCGTTACTAAGATAAAAAGAGATTCATTGTTATTGGATTTAGGGCACAGTCCGTTTTTACAGTGAAGAAACATACTGTTAATCAACGCGATAAAAAATATTGTAGCATGTTTTTTCGATTTCCCATTGACCCAGCTAGAATCATTATAAAAAAAGATCAATGAAATATGAAAATATAATTTTATGAAGTGTCAGTACTTGTATAATTTTGTTTACACGAGTTTCTGCAGTACTTGCACACGACCTGGTTTTGAGCTCCTATGGGAAGTTGCTGATAATAACCATGATTGTGAGGATATGCGGTTACGTAATTTTTATGTGAACCTAAACCATTTAAACCACGATACGATTGTATCGTGCGTGCTATCAGTTCAGCCGGGCTGTTATTTACGAGTGTGGTTACTATTTTCAAACTCACGTTTGACGACGCGTTTGTGTATTGGTTAGAGCTCCTGAGTATTACGCCGGCCGTCGCGGGTTCGAATCCCGCAAGGGGCAAATGTTTGTGATTGCACGAATATTTGTACCTGAGTCATGTATATTTACTATGTATTTAAGTATTTATGGGAGACGCCCCCGTCATAATCATGATCTGGTATTCGTTGCACAAGGAAGAAAATCCTTACTTCAAAACCACGACAATTGGTGTTTTGTCTGGCGCATATTTATATTTATTGGACATTGCCATTAGGCTCCACCAACCGCCGCGCTGTTAATGTCGCTTCGAGTTGGACGATTGATGGCGTCGAAATTC
The DNA here is from genome assembly GCA_963924145.1 of Pyrausta purpuralis. Taxonomy (NCBI): domain Eukaryota; kingdom Metazoa; phylum Arthropoda; class Insecta; order Lepidoptera; family Crambidae; genus Pyrausta; species Pyrausta purpuralis. The sequence goes on along the minus strand of OZ001645.1, from coordinate 15,674,305 downwards.
TCGTGTTTAAAATATGTAGTATAACAATATTTTCCAAATGACTATAAAAGACACTATTAAAACATTTTAACACGGGCGTAAAAATGTGGATGATAAAGTCATGAAACGATAAAACTATCAATACACTACCTACTCTTACACTTATTTGCAAATTGATTAGGTAGGGCATTGCTGGTTTAAACAATGATTGTTTTAAAAATCAATCATTGAATGATCTGATAGGAAAGGTGTAGATTTCAATCTGTGCAGTTTTCAATCTTTTTTTTTTGGTACAGCCAGCAATCAGATTGAAAATAGTGTAGAGAAATTTCCAAACCTCATTGGTATTGGTCGAAAAGTTTGCGGACTGGATCACTTACAAGTATCTGAAACTTTCTGGATAACCGGGCCAAATGCTCTTCCAAATGCGACAGCACGTTATCTCAAATGTAGATATATGTATACCGCGCCGCCTCAATTGGAATTGCGTTTGGCCCTGTTACCCTGAAAGTTGCAGGTTCGAGTCGAGCGGGACTCGTGCGCAATTTTTGGTTTCTAATTTCATCTTTATGAATATGAAATGTGACACTCTGAGTGTTAAAACATTCTAAACCAGAGCACTCTATTCATAAAAAATATGGCGGTTCGCTGTGCTGTGGGAGGCTAATGACCTGTAACACAGGTAATCTTTGCCTAACATATTATTGGCATCAGTCTCACACAATCAATATTATATTGAAATAATTACAAATTAATGCTGCTTTCAGATGTATTTATTTGTGATGACAAATAAACTTATTATATTACCTTATTTTATAAAACCAATCATTTATGATGGTCCCAACTAATTTTCATTTTATATTTCAGCGGTTGTCATGGCAGAAGTTTTCAAACTAGTTTTCTGTATTGGTCTTGTTATGCAGGAATCTCATGGTATAAAGAAAGGATTCCACACAATGTATGCTACAGTAATATTAAATGTTAAAGACACTCTGCGAGTTTGTGTGCCATCATTTCTGTACATAATTCAAAACAACTTACTTTACGTATCAGCTTCAAATTTAGACGCCGCCACTTATCAAGTAAGTAATCTAAGATTAAGATAGATTTTGTAATTAGGTAGATTAGAGTAGACCTTTGTTGAATTGATAGTTCACAGTGATAATTATCTGATTTTTATAGTAGGTTAATAGGTAGTAGGTAGTCCAGGTGCGGTCGCAGCCTGAAATTTTGGAGGGGGACACACTACTAGAGAATACAATCCCGGGATCCCGACCCTTTTCTGATCCCGTAATTCCCGGGACTGTACTTGGCTAATCCCGGTATTTTCGGGATTGATATAAACAGGTCTATTTTGCATTCTGCGATCCGTTGCGCCTTGACTATGGCCTTGCCTAAATTATACCTTAGCATAAAATTATATAACGATAAAAAACAGACCTAAGGTACGATACGGATACGGACTATACAGGTACGGCCCTAATAATATCTTTTTCGTAGACCTTAGTAGGGACTTTCTCACACGGTAATAAGGTAATTCCCCTTCTCTTAAGGTAACTCCCCGACGGGCTAACAGGGGAATCACCCGATCACCTCATATCAAAATATTGTTGCGGGGTAATACGTCTTCGGGGATTCCCTGTACGAAAGTATAAATACGTCAGGCAATTATTATTTTTTTTCGTTTATTATTCTACCAGTGATAAGTTCAAGTAGGTGACGTCATTTAAATTTGAAAGCAAATTATCTGAAATTAAGTATTTTAAACGGCGGCCATGGCGGGAGACTTTGTTAAACATAAAAAAGACAGTGATACTTCATCAGTGCGGAGTAATTTTGTAGTTGCGTAAGACGGAAATAGTGCTAAATGTAAGCGATGCCCAGCCATTCTCAAGACTATAGGTGGATCAACTAAGGATACACATTTTTCATCCAAACATAACATCACGATTGTATCGACTAACGTTATTCGTACAACAGCTTCAACAAGTCAAGCTTTGAAAATCTGAACACAGCACCTCCGCCAGCCAAGCGAAAGTTGGATGATTATTTTACTAATGGTACCAACGACGATAGCCTGGTTGATGTTTTAGCAAAAAATTTGAAAGCAAGTAACTGCAGAACTGAAATATTTGAAAAGTGTAGGTGAACGATTCAGTCTATCTTTCGACGAGTGGACTTCAACGTCCAATAAACGATACATGGCAGTCAATGTTCATTCATATAAAAAAATTTGGAGCTAAGGACTTCTTCCTATTTATGGAAATATGACAGCTGAAAATTCTTCGCATATTAAAAGAGCGTCTAAGTAAATTTGATATTTCCCTGGAAACTGACGTCGTTGCTATTGTAACCGATGAACCGAACGTAATGAAAAAGGTTGGACAGCTTGTTTGCACTGAACAACAATTGTGTCTCGCACATGGTATCAATTTGGCCGTCTGTGATGTGCTTTACAAAAATAAAAATTATATGCAAGACAGCCCTACCGCAGATGATACTATAAATGAACCAGCTGTGACTGCTTGATTATATAGACGACAGTGATGATGATGACCATTTAGAAGACTTAAAATCAGGTTTAATCTTAATGTCATCAAATGATCTTGCGCAAGAACACATACCAGAGTTAACAGAAGATGAAAACATTAATGAGCTGATAAAGAAAATCCGCAAAGTTGTAGTGTATTTCAAAGGATCACCATTAAAAAATGAAACAGTACTTCAAAAATATGTGAAGATTGAACATGGAAAAGAACTGTCACTTCTTTTGGACTGTAAAACCACTTGGAATAGTCTTTTCACCATGCTGGAGCGATTTTCTCTTTAAAAACCTGCATTCAAAAATCTCTTATAGATATCGATCATCCAATTCGTTTAGAAGATGATGATTTTGAATGTTAAATAAAATTGTTGATGTGCTGGCCCCAATTAAATTGACAGTAGAAGTATCTGTCGGCGAGATGCTAATTTATGCACTGCTGATGCCGCCTTAAAATTTCTTATAAAACAACTATCCAGCAAAAACTCAGCAACAATCTTATCGTGTCGATGGCAAAGCGACTTAAATTTGATGTACCCAGTTACATTATTAGAATATTGTTATACAATCTTTATCATAACGACGCATATCGATTTTGCTAGGATTACCAATTTTGTTCGGTTCCTTGTTACTAAACTAGATGTCATAACGTATGTTGTTCATAAAAACACCACTAGATGTCTGCAAACTATAAATTTATCCCTGTTAGGGGATAGCTAGAAATTTTCTTTTATTATTTGGCAAGTTTTGGACATTTTTCAATTTGACCTCAGATCAGGTCATCAGGGGGGGGTCATGTAAATTAAGATACCTAAAAACAAAAATATGTTTTTGTTATTAGGTATGTAAATTATCTTGCATTAAACAAGTAAAATCGTATAATAATAACAGTAATTGAACGATTACCGGAATTGTCCTGAGAGCCGTGGTACACCTCTTCACTCCCCTAGCACCTCAACTGGTGTTGCCCTCTTGTTGTCTACGTCACTAAGTGCTAGCAACCAATTTGGAAGGCCCATCGACTGAGTGTGCAAGTCACCCCCAGCCATTTTATCCGTGTGAGAAACATACGTCAGGCAGGGCCATAGTACTTTTATAGTCCCATTTACCCAGTCCACCTAACACCCACACCTATAACCCAGTATCTGTGTCCACATCATATACCCAGTGTCTACTTAGGCAATACCCCTTTACTAATCTTGGGTTGGTTGTCCTTGGGTGCACTTGTATAGTGCATACAGGGATAATCGACAGTTCGTGTCACACAGCTTTTAGATTAATGTTGTGTGAAGGGCCTCTGCGTGTTGGCTTTGGCCCCATGTACGCCTTCCAAAGGTCCGGGACCCGGGACCCCATGGTCCCGAGAAAAGAAAAGACACGATTATAATAATTGACAATATAGTCTGCTTTTGCTAACTATTATGTTTTTTTATTATTCCAGGTCACATATCAGTTGAAATTGCTCACAACTGCATTTTTTGCTGTAATTGTGTTAAAAAGAAAATTAAAAAAATGGCAATGGGGTGCTTTAGCACTTTTAGCCTCTGGTGTCGCCCTCGTCCAGCTATCGTCGACTGAAAAGAAGAAAGATACAGACTTACATGGGCAGTCCAAAGTACTTGGATTTGCTGCAGCATTGACTGCGTGTTTCATATCTGGATTTGCTGGCATTTACTTTGAAAAAGTTCTCAAGGAGTCCGATATATCTGTAAGTATCACTATCTGTAGGCCTAACATGCACGCCTCGATACCGTTTATCGCGTCGATAAAATATTTTTATTACCTAAACAACATGTGTTATTTTGTTTAAAGCAGGGCTTGGAAACCGGTATTTTTTTTGAACCGGTTTAACGAAAATACAGGTGGAACTTATTGAAAACGGTTATGTTCCTTTGAACAGGTTTTTAAACCGGTTTGGAAAAATATGGGTATTTTTCATTAACCGGTTTAACTTTTCGTTCACGCAGGACAACCACCTGATCTTTGTTAAGATCTGCGAGCGGTGAGCGCATCTGACGTTTGTTTTTATTCAATAAAACGTATTTTGTTTGTATATCCTATCAGATACGTACAGTGTTAATTGTTCGACATTTTTTTGAAAATTTTACTTATATTATTAAACAATATAATGGCCAAGGAAATAATTGTGAAGAATCTGATAATCAGTATAACCTCTTTTGAAGAATATTCGGTCAAAAAACAAGTCGTGTTGCGATCGTCGCAAGCGGCTAGGCATTAACCGGTTTATTTAGGTTCACAGTATCGCTCTTATTGGGTTCCGCTCCGGAACGGAATTTTACGATAAAACCGGTTTAAACATTATAATACTGGTATATCTTGAACCGGTTTCAAGCCTTGGTTTAAAGCAGGGCTTAAAACCGGTTCAAGATTTACCGGTAGCGTTGGGTTTGTGACCGGTAATTTACTCAATTTCGAGTAAATTACCAAAAACATGTAATTTACTCGGTAAAATTACCGATGACTGGGAAAATATTCAAATGATTTTAATTAACAAAACTTAATATATAAATATACTTAAATCCTTTACCAAATTACCATGAATAACATTTCACTCATTTTTACTGTCTTAGCATGATGATAATTCTTTACATGCCAATACGAACACGAACTTTTGAGCTGGATTCACATCACACAAAAATATTTTATTAGGTTTATTTTTGTTTTGTACTTTGTAATTTATGAGTGATATTGTTTTTGTAATATAAACATATTAATGTTTATTTTAAAAAAGGAGGTTATCAATTCGACCCATAAGGTATGTGATATTGTTAGAATTTTATATTGTTCGAGTGGGGTAATCTATTAAGGCTTCCAAAGTTCCAAACACGTGTTCAAAATTTCGTAAGTGTATGTGTGTTTTGATGATTTTTTCACCACTGATTTCTTGAAAACGAGAAGTCATAGCTAGATGATTATTTTTTGTTCAATCAGATATATTGCTACTTAGGGTACCTACAGTGTAAGTTCCATCAAAACCAGTAGTTTTCGTTTTATAGGTTACTAATTTAATAACTGAAAATCACGAAAAAGGGTACAATTTTTGAAAAAAATGCTTCCTCATCATACTGACCTAAAAGCTAAGCTTATCATTCACCTCACCATCGTCTGCGTCGCCGGTTACTTTTCACTTTCTTACTCGAGATATTCAAGTATTTAAACAAACTAACGAGTTGCAGAGCGCAAGCCACAACTAATTCAACCTTCGGCATCTTCATGTACAACAAATGCTATGATTAATCTCGCGCATGTGTGAATCACGAAGCGTCTCGCACGTAGGTTTAATGACTTCCAGCCTCCCGAACAAGCCGAATTCTGAAAAGGCTACAGTCCATAGACCACATCTATTAAGGCAAAATATACAGAAGTCCGAGAAGTACGAGTATAATATGCCTCTATGTTTAGCGTTTGTGGATTATGAGAAGGCTTTTGATTCGATCAAAACTTGGGCGGTGCTTAGGCCTTTTCAGTGGTGTCACATTGACGATAGGTGTTAAAGTGTCTGTATAACAACGCCACCATGGTCGGTCCGAGTACAGGAACAAAATACGAGGGCGATTCCATTGCGGAGAGGTGTAAGACAGGGAGACGTTATATCTCCGAAACTGTTTACAGCGGCATTGGAAGACGCCTTTAAGCTCCTGGAATGAGAAGGATTCGGCATCTGCGTCAATAGCGAATACATAACACGCCTCCGGTTTGCCGATGATATAGTCGTTGTGGCAAAGACGCTGAATGATCTTGGCACTATGCTCGACCAAGTATCCCAACAGGTGAGTCTTTGAAAAAAACATGGAAAAGACGAAAATTACGTGTTAATAAAAGAAGTTCCCGTGTTATACCTACTCCAGTATCCGTTGGAAACTCAACTCTTGAAGTTGTCGACGAGTACGTCTACCTTAGATGAAAGATCCAATTAGATAGGTCCAACTTGGGAAAGAGGTCAATTGACGAATCCAACTCGGCTAGGCAGCGTTCGGGAAACTGCATAAGAGTGTCCTCTCGTGTCAATTACCTCAGTGTCTGAAGACGAAAGTTTTCAACCAGTGTATGTCACCAGTGAAGACATACAAATCCGTTACGTGGTCTCTAACTATGGGCCTCATAAAGAAGCTTAAAATCACACAACGAGCAATGGAGTGGGCTATGCTCGGTGATCGAATCAGAAGCGAGGAGATACGTAGAAGAACTAAGGTAACGGACATATCCCTACGAATCAGTAAGCCCTAGTGGCAGTGGGCACTTTGGCAGGGCACATAGCAGGGAACTGATGGCCGCTGGGGCAGAAATGTTCTAGATTGGAAACCCTTCGACCAAAAGCGCAGCGTGGGATGTTCACCGACAAGATGGACAGACGACCTTGTAAAGATCGCAGGATCAAACTGGATGCAGACCGCTCACAACCGGTCGCTGTGGAAAGCCGTGGGGGTGGCATATGTTTAGCAGTGGACGTCTTTTGGCTGATAATGATGATGATGATGTGTGAACATCAATGTGAACAGCAAGCTCGCGTCAGCTCTCGTGCACGAATATTTCCTCGAACATTTCGTCAATAACCAGACGAGAAGCGAGCGCGAATGTTAAATGCCATTTAATAATTTACGCAACGCGCACGGATATTTGTTTTCTGTTTTATATGGTGACCCAAGTAACGTAAAAAATAATCAATTTTTAAAGTGTTTTCTACCATCAACACCGCCAACTACCGTTTGGATTAAAGCTTTAATCATGCACAAATTATAAAATAAATAAATATAGCAACTGAATATTTTACGGTCTATTTGGTAAATTACGAGTATTTTACCATTTTTACCATAAATTACCGTATTTTTCATTACTTACCACTTTGTTTTTTTACCTGCCCAACTCTATTTACCGGTATTATAACGGTTATAAAACCGGTTTGGTTTTATCGTAAAATTCCGTTCCGGAGCGGAACCAAATAAGAGCGATACTGTGAACCTAAATAAACCGGTTAATCCGTAGCCGCTCGCGACGATCGCAATGCGATTTGTTTTTATACCGAATATTCTTCAAAAGATGTTAAACTAATTATCAAATTCTGCGGCAGAGATCTTTTGCCATTGTATTGATTAATATTGTAATTTATATGTTCAAAAATATTTTGAACAAATACCACTGTACGTATCTGATAGGATATATCAACAAAATACGTTTTATTAAATAAAAACAAACGTCAGATGCGCTCACCACTCGCAGATCTTAACGAAGTTCAGGGTGGTTGTCTTGCCTGAACGAAAAGTTGAACTGGTTAACCCATTTGCTGCCACACTTGAGACACAATAGAAATTTAATTGTTATAACGCACCGGTCCGTGCTGTGGCATGGAACCAGTTAATGCAAAATACCCATATTTTTCCAAACCGGTTTAAAGGAACATAACCTTTTTCAAAAAGTACCACCTGTATTTTCGTCAAACCGGTTCAAAAAAAATACCGGTTTCCAAGCTCTGGTTTAAAGCGACACGCCGCCTGTTTTTGTGCCGGCGCTCCGAGATCTTGACCTCGTACGAAATCTTCCAGTAATTGTTCTTGATACTTGCTTAGTCAGTACTATGTCTTAGGGGCTACCCGGATATTTAACGCGCACCCGTAAGTAATTTTTTGCTCAGTTCCCATTTTTTTTATATTTCAGGTATGGATGCGAAATGTGCAGTTAAGCTTACTGTCATTACCATTTGGGACAATGACCTATCTAATCAACAATCAGTGGTCAATGAAGGATTTATTAAAAGGTTTTGATGGTTTTGTTTGGTATTTAGTAATTTTACAAGCAGCCGGTGGCTTGTTAGTAGCGGTTGTGGTGAAATACGCGGACAACATTCTGAAAGGATTTGCGACGTCTGTGGCGATATTGATTTCTTGCGTCGTTTCAATATATTTATTTAATTTTGTATTAACACTACAATTTGCATTTGGGACCATGCTTGTAATAGGATCCATATTTTTATATGGGTATGTGCCAAAAAAGTCTGATACGCGAAACCCTTTAAACGTATAACATTAAGGTACTTTGAAACATATCACATTAAATAGTATTAATATGAAATTCCATTAAAGTCAACCTAGTGATATAAATACGTAGCCAATAAGTTTTGATAAAAACAAATATTATTATTATGATTTGTACTTACTTAATTTGTAAGTTATAATTGACATTAGTTAGTGTTTTTAACCTATTAATCGCCTAACGTCCAGCCAAAAAAACGTGCCCCTAGCGCCGGACACTTATTTTAGAACTTCCACAATAGTGGTGGGAAATAACTTCACGATAATGCATTTTTTGGCAGTATAAAAACTATTTTTAACTAATCAAAACTATGTTTTATGGTAAAATATTAAATTCTGAAACCAAAAATGATCGTTTTATAACTTAATACTTTATTTAAAACAACAAACAAAGTTTAGACAGTAAAGTAGTATTTTGCAAACATTAAAAAATATCGATGATTCAAGCCCTAATGTAAACTTGAATTCACAAACTGTCGGATATATCCGACTGGCTCTGTGATTCAAGGTAATACTTTTATTTTTAGTGATGTGCATGTCTCGATATTGCAGAAACTTTTTTCAGCTGGTCAATCACATACCTTTTTTACGTAATTTGTTTAGTTGAAATTTAATTGTTGAATATAGTAAAAGCATAAATATTAAATTATTTTTCACTCGGGTGAAAGTACCCATTACACTTTCGTATTATTAGCGCTCTCACGCCGTTCGAGCGCCAAAAACATCTCGAGTGAAATGGGTAACTTCCTCCCCTTGTATGACAATCCACTATTTAATAGTGAGCCTTATTAGTGGTTTCGGATCTCGTTCGTAAAAAAGGAAAAGTGGCAGTGTAAGCATATTTTAAATTAACAACCTCGAAATGCTTAGTAAAAAGTGGTCTTTTACTTTCCACCCTAAGGATGGATAAGCTATTTTCCACCGGGCTTTCTTCACATGAAAGTTAAATCTTCCGAACAGGGGAGATGGAAAAAAATATATACCTACTAGCGACCCGCCCCGGCTTCGCACGGGTGCAATGCGACTATAATTTGAGATTTAAACTATCCTATCTCTCAAGTTGGATCGAACTGCACATGTGTGCGAATTTTATTATAATCGGTTAAGTGGTTTAGGAGTCCATTGAGGACAAACATTGTGACACAAGATTTATATATATTATAAGATTACATTATATTTCTATAGAAACGAACGTAACATAACAATAAATGAATATTCAGATGATGTGGTCTATCATTTCAGTTCATAAAAAAACATAATGGTAGAATGTTGAGCTGCGCCTCTTAAAAACGTTCCTATTCCCTTTTAAATGCCTTTTTAAGAGGCCCTTAAAATTAAGACCATAGATACTAATAATCTGATGTCCAAGCATTTTGAGGTGAATCTCTTCTTATAGGTAGCTGATGTACTAATATAATGATTTAAGTTTATACAGGGTAAAACAAATTGCAATGAAAGGTTAGGTTATTAATGAATACAACTTCTATCCGGCACATAGAAATATGAGTTAAATACCTCTTTCTCTTTCAAACTTTCCAGCTCGAATTATAGCGTTATTTACTGCTAGTAAAACAAAGTACAAATAAACCTAACACCAATTTATCAAGCCAGGGATATATGAAAATGATGAAATGTTTTCTCAGTTGCATTTTAATAAGGCCATACACTACTGTACTATGCTTTATTTATTTATTCACTTTTATTTTAATTTATTGATTCTTGTTAGCTGGTCTATTACCAAGACTCAACTCAATTAGGTACCCCGAAGATAATGTTAAATGATAGACACTTTTATTTCTATGTTGTATTGTTCAACTAATTGCTTGCTGCAAATCAGCATTTTTTCTGACTAAAAACTATATTTATAAACACTAAGTTAAAATAAAATATTATAACGAAATCCAGTAGGTATGTTTGTAAAATAAAAAGTTATATTAATAAGAATTCGTTATTTTTCTTTTCCGCATTTGATCCAACCACTTGTCAAGCTGTTGTTGAGGAGTAAGTTGATTTAGTTTATAGTAGTCCTTGGGTGGCTTTCCTTCTTCCAAGCGAACAAAGTAATGTGAATATTGATAGCGTACTTCACCCATTCTTCCTCTGGCATGCCTTCTTATACCTTTTATGACAGTTCCTTTACCAGAGAAGGATTCCGCTGGAAAATAATGGATGAAATATATAATTTAATTCAGGAAAAAATTCTTAAGTGACATTATCTTGTCTTGCATGATCAATGAAACTAGCTGTAGGTAGAGTTCTTTAGATTTGTGGTCAGTGTTAAACCCTCACTGTGTTGTTGTTCAACAATCTTTTGTATGTGCAGCTGGATTTGGTGAACAAGTAGCTAAAGTGTTAACAAGCATTAAAAAATCCACACTCCATATCCTAGTCTACTTAGACTTAAGTCTAAATAACTAACAACATCCACATTTGTTATTTTTAAAATGTGGAAAGAAGAAATCTTTTTTTTTTTAATTTTGCCTACAACCTTCTGGTTTAACTTTTCTGATTTAATGGTTATTTTTCTGACTGATTTCTACTTTTTAGTTGAATATTAGGTAATCTCAATATTGATAAGAATATTTACCTATCCATAAATTGCTTTTAAACTCTACATTATGTTGTTTCACAGCAAGTTCTTGTGCTTCCAGTATAGCTTGCTTTACATAAGCAGCACCTTTTTTGTTGATAAATGATAACTGTTTAACTGCCTCATCTACAGTCATGCCTCTCACAAGGACAGCAATATACCATAGCTTCTCTGGACTGTATTTTATATTTGTAATTTGGTGACAAACAAACTGCAAAGTAAGTAAGATTATAATATTAAAAGAAACAACCCATTATAACCAATTAACTCTATTATAGTATCCCATATCATATGGAAAATAGAATAATGAATAAAAGGACGATTATCTTGTGAAATTGTTTTAAATCATTACACGTTCAAGTGATTATGATGAAAAGGAAATCCACTTACGGCTGGTCGGCTTTCTTCGCCATACTCTTGAGGGGGAAACACTTTATTATTGTACTTTAAAAATCTTTTCGGTAAATCTGATTTTGACCAAGCTTGAGAAGCAGGTGTCGTGTGAAACTTATTAATGTTTACATTTTTGCAGGAAGTCATACAAAGATTTTTGAATAATTTTATCATTGTTATTTATTTATTTTCTGATGTAAAATTAATCAATCCTCCGCTTCGTCTACACTTATAAAATGTTTGAGCAGGTTAGGCTAGTAATTATGAAAAATTCTTCACTCACAGAGAAGAACTTCTGGATTCATAACCTAAAAAATTCAAAATTGATATTTGAGTGACAAACACTGACATATTATATATTATATTTTTTGGTTTCACGCCTTTGGACATGAGCCAAGTTTTTTCTATCTATCTACATGGCACAAACTACACTTGCGACCGAAGGTGGGTGAATGATAGGGTAAAACGTGTAGTTTCTGGCCCCTTAAGGACTCAAAAATATCTCTCGGCTGCATTACACGCTCATATTATGAAATAAATAATTATTATACATGTATCTGTTTTCTCTCGATTTTTAAATAAAAAAACGGTAGACGCATTTTACAAAAATATAATGCGTCCTTTTGGCAGTTTCCGGCCCTCCCTCATGAGCAGTTCTTGGCCGTGCTGGCTTGCAACCAAATTTTATACTAAAACATTTTTTTTGACCTTTTGACTTTATTTTATTTTAATTTTTACTACGCATAAATAGCAAAGCGCAAAACGCTGGGTTAGGTCTTAGGCTTGACAAAAGTTGTGTTTTATTAATAACTAGGTAGAAAAATGGATCAAAAAAATAAAATTTAAGTTGCCGATCCCACAACTTAATAGTTCTTGACCATTGGTGACATGGTTTGCATTGAAAAAATATCATGATTGATTACCTATGAATTAGTTAATGTTAAAGACGCTGGAAAATTTTGATACTGTGTTACTAACCGAATCTCTCAACTCAACAGATATTAAAATGGACAGGGATAAGAACATAATATTGTAGGGCACCGAGTAGTACTCACTCCATTAATTACGTACTAAGCATTATAAAAACTTTATTGCACTGTAAGTTGTACAATTGGCGGACTTGATGCCTAAGGTCATTCTCTACCAGTCAATAACCTGGTAATACAGAGACTTTAATCAGTGGCGGAATATTAATAATAAGTGAGAAGAGTGGTACAAGAAAAAGAAGTAAAATGCACTTACATAAACATACATATACTTAATAAATACAAAATTATGATAAAGGTAACATTGACGACATCAAAAAAACACAAAAAAATAGTTGGTAATTTTGAAGTGAGCTAAGGTTAAAATAGTCGGTACGGAGAGACTTTTTAAAAGTAAATTTATTGGGGAAATTCCGATTTCATTGGGAAGATCCAAATTAATTAATTCGATTATTATTTCTCAACTTGAAATAAAAGACTCAAACGACACAAAATATGATTTCCAACTATGAAAATCTAAGTCGAACTATGAGATATTCAAAGTATTTGTCTTTAAACTTGACTCACAAATAAGAAGATGCGTAAAACAAATCTATATTACAAACATAACCCTGCGAAACAGTGAGCTCAAGTGGCACAGCGCAGCTATGATGATAGCCGACGGGGCAGAAAAAAATCTAGAGAATCAAAAGTTCAGCGAAGATGTCTACAAGCATTCGACCTTGTATCGATTAAATTAAAGGATCACCATGTATAAAGACATTTGGATGCTAACATAGCATACTCAATCCAATATCGTAACATTTTCTTTAATTGGCCTCTAGGCCCGTGACCACGAAATATAAAAATACATTATTAGCCAATGGGGCCAATAACTGAAAAGAGTACAATTTTCCATTACAGTTGCTAGCCACCCCCACAATTCTATATTTAGTTTGAATTATAAAATTAATATTCCTATCAGAATAGAAAGACAAGTAAAAGCTGTCAAACGAAACCGATTTAAGGTGTCAGTAACTAACATAAGTAAGTAACATTTGTAGCTTTGATATAACCTTTCGATCAGGTATAAGTAAGTAACTAAATATAAGTCGTATATTAAGAGGCTTCGATTTGGACTAATCTACCTGTCAAATGATTATTTGTTGGGGTTATGCCGCTGTATGGATGTTTCGATACCATCAAAGTATCGATACCTACTCATTTCGATAGTACTCAAATCTTCTTTCGATACTACTCAAACAAATACTCCTAAAGTATCGATACTTACTTATATCGATACTGTACGAAAAACTATTAATATTTTTTATTTTGAGGATGCTCACAATGAACGTTAAAGGACAATATTTTTAAAAAAATGAGAAGAAAAATAATCTACTTATTTAAAATGTTTTGCGTCACATGCTTACTTTAAACATAAAACTCTTGAGCATTAAGATTGCCCAAAAACAGTATCTGTTTAAGGTATTTTGGAAACAATCTTTTATCATAAGAGACCACAAATTTCGCAAGGTCGGACTGACAGGACGGTAGCTCAATTGGTAGAGCGTTTGGCCCGGTTAGCCAGAAATTGCTGCTTCTAGTCCCACCCGTGCGCAAATTTTTAGTTTCTTATTTCATCTTTATGATATGATTTCTTTTTCTTCTAGTGGCCATGTGCTAACTCCATATGATGTTTCCCAAAATCGTATGCAGCTATTATAGTAGACGGGACATCATGTTCTGACTTACTCAGGGCTACTTAGTTGTCTTAGGTTTTTTTAAAAGATGATATGCTGATTCGATTTGATACCAAGTACTTTTGTTTCGATACCGAGTAGGTATCGCAAGATTGATGCGATGCTATTTTTACTTGGTATCGAATCAAAAGTATCGAATACCTACTCGTATTTACTTGTATCGGAATGTCCCTATGCCGCTGTAATGCATAACAATCAATCATCGATCAAGTCACCATGTTTCAGACGCATTATTTCTCCAAAATATACACAATTTCACTTTTAAATATAAAAAATCAAATGCACGTAATTTTCAGCGAGCTTCTGCGGGGCGGTCAACTGTTTGACATCTGCCAAAAATGGTTCTGCTACCCATCTCTTTTATCACACAGTTTGCTGCTAGTGACATCTCGCTTTTGTCGTTCTATTCCAAAGGGATAATAATTTCATGGTTTGAATTATCCAAGGAAATTAAATAGTAAGCGGTTATTTAAAACTAATACGGTAATGTTATTTATCAAACTCTCTGTTAAAATGCAGTACAGTTACAAATAAAACCATGATGGCGGTGGCGGGCTACATGTGGCTACAGGCCAAGAATGTACCAATTAAAAAAAAAAAAGTCATGTTGATTGACGTTGACGTTGATATGTCAAAATTTTGACGCGGTGATCGTGACGTGAAGCTTTTCTGAATTCTGAAAAGAGCGAAAATAATACCAATAAGTCTTTTGCTCAACAAATTGTAATTTGAGATCAAAAAACACCTCAGTGTATCGCTCGTTGATATTTCTAATCTAATCATCAACGTACTCATTTCCTTATATGAAGAACTTGCAGATTTCTTAAAAACGAAACCATCTTGTTACTTGAACGGACGGTCTTGTTCTGCACTGCACTGCAGTTACAGAATAAAATTCATCCATCGAAAGTAGAATGGTTTGCAGAAAATATACAAAATTCGTTTTATAAGTACCATGTTTTGTTGTTTGAAATAAGCCCTTATATTGAAGGTTTCTAAATAACCTAATTTTAACCATGGGTGACTTATACATTGCTGTTGTTTGCTCATCTAATATGAACCGCAGCATGGAGGCCCATGCGTTCCTTGTTAAAAAGGGATTCAAAGTTAAATCTTTCGGTACCGGAGAGAAGGTGAAACTACCTGGAGCATCTGCAGATCGCCCCAATTGTTATGAGTTTGGAGTACCCTATGATGATATTTATAATGATTTGCTGGAAAAGGATAAATCATACTATACACAAAATGGACTGCTTCACATGTTAGACCGAAACAGAAGAATAAAACCAAGCCCAGAAAAATTCCAGGTATCAACAGAACGATTTGATGTTATCATTACTTGTGAAGAAAGAGTTTATGATCAAGTAATAGAATGGTTTGGATCAAGAAGATCAGTGTTTAATCAGCCTGTTCATGTGATAAACATTGACATCCAAGACAACCATGAAGAGGCAACTATAGGAGCATTCTTGATAAGTGATATGGTTACAAAAATGGCACAAAGTGATGATCTGGACAATGACATTGATGAATTACTGCATGATTTTGAAGGGAAATGCCATAGACCAATTTTAAATTGTATAATGTTTTATTGACATTCATTATTAATTAATTATTGTTTCATATTCTACAGCATAAAGTAATTTCATTTAAACATTTACCTTCCTTGTATACTTTGTCTTTAATAAGTTGTTTATGTCTGTAATTGCCAAGTATGTGCAACTTTTCTACAGCGTGGTAAGGCAATGTAGACCTGGATTGTATGGTGTACCCACCTTTGTAATACCTTCCTTTCCTCTTTGCCAAAATGATATAAAATTACCATACCATACAATGAGGTGTAACTACTACAATCTTCCTAATTCTGAGCTGATAATTTCCAATTTCTTGACAAAATTGAAGAATTATTTTGGCTTGACTTGGGATACAAATCCTGGAGCACAAGGGGTTTGGGTATCGTGACGTACAGTTATGTACGCGGTCTCAGGCGTATGACAACCATAAGAGCAAAAATCGTTGGCGCATCGCGACTTCTTTCATTCATATCATATAACGTGGCACCAGTTTTTGTATCGTGCCTGCAAGCGATTTTCGTTTCAAAGTGGTTAGGCGGAAAAGACCTTGACCGACGTAAATAGTTATTTAACTACGGTTAGGAAACTGTGGTATATGCGCATAGTAGCAATACCAAACCACCATCCATATGGAGGGAGAGTTCGCTCGCAGACTTCGATATAGGAATTACCTTTAAAGACTTCGGGACGTCAAGGAAGTGCTTACTAACTACTAGTGATGCAGAGATGCTCGGTAAGACGGTAATTCCTAGCGGTATGCATGCCTCAGGGAGCCGAGGGATTTAAACGGATACGAAGCATGCTTATGGTTACCGAGGCACGATTGGCCTAGTTGTGCGTTTTTATCTAAGCCTACCCTACCATTGCGGCCCTTAATACCATTATCGCGTCGTTATATATTATCTGCCAAATAGCTGACTCCTTTTTAAATAATGGCGCGCTCTAGATGCCAGTGTTGGGCACATATAGCTACTTTTGTGTAATCTAACTACAAGTAATCGAGTTACAAAAAGTAGACGGTAATCTGATTACTGTAATCAAATTGAATATGGCCTGATTTAACCAACTTCAGATATTCACCAATATTCCAATATTTTTTATTCGTCGTATAAAATACTAGCGGTCCCCTGCGACTTCGTCCGCGCGTTTTGAGTTTGCTCCCTCCCCTCCCGTCGCAGCGTCATGTTTTATATCTTAAAGCCTTTCTCAATAAATAAGCTATCCAACACAGAAATATTTTTTCAAATCGGTCCAGCAGTTCCTGAGATAAGCGCGTTCAAACAAACAAACTCTTCAGCTTTATAATATACTAGCGGTCCCCCGCGACTTCGTCCGCGCGTTTTGAGTTTGCTCCCTCCCCTCCCGTCGCAGCGTGATGTTTTATATCCCAAAGCCTTTCTCAATAAATAAGCTATCTAACACAGAAATATTTTTTCAAATCGGTTCAGCAGTTCCTGAGATAAGCGCGTTAAAACCAACAAACTCTTCAGCTTTATAATATAATTAGCGCAAGCGCACGTTGTACTTAAGCTGTGAACATTATTTTGGTGCGGAGTTATGTTAAAACTGTGATAGCTCCTAAGATATTTATTGAAATCAAATGATATAAAGGGCAACTTGGTTCTAAATGAAATTCTCGTGATGATGAATGTATTTATTTTGATAAGAATAAATACCTGTGTGTATAATACACCTCTAAAAATGATGCATTATTTTTTTACAAATTTATTAACATAAAAAAGGTTGCAGTGAGTCAACCATAAAAGATAGACTTATGCTGTCGCAGACTTTATTATAGAACTCTTAATGCTGAACAATCTTGTCATACATGATTTTTGTGTAACTTTAGCGGTTTCCGCAGCGTACCTACGCAGCGGAAGCTCTCAAAAGGAATATCTTTCTCCCGTTTTCGCAACATTTTTCATTGCTGCTGTGGTCTTGTGAGTCGTATCTTTATGTTATATAGCTTAAAGCCTTCTTCGATAAATGGACTATCCAACATAAAAATATTTTTTCAAATCGGGCCAGTAGTTTCTGAGATTAGGGCGTTCAAACAAACAAACAAACTCTTCAGCTTTATAATATTAGTATAGATTAGCGCAAGCGCACGTTGTACTTAAGCTGCGACCATTATTTTGGTGCGGAGTTATGTTAAAACTGTGATAGCTCCTAAGATATGTATTGAAATCAAATGATATAAAGGGCAACTTGGTTCTAAATGAAATGCTCGTGACGATGAATGTATTTATATTGATAAAAATAAATACCTGTGTGTATAAAACACCTCTAAAAATAGTGCATTATTTTTTTACAAATTTATCAACATAAAAAAGGTTGTTTTAAGTCAACCCTAAAAGATAGACATATGCTGTCGTGGACTTTATTATAGAAATCTTAATGCTGAACAATCCTGTCATACATGATTTTTGTGTGACTTAAGCGGTTTCCGCAGCGTATGCAGCGGAAGCTCTCAAAAGGAATATCTTTCTCCCGTTTTCGCAACATTTTTCATTTCTGCTGTGGTCTTATGAGTCGTATCTTTATGTTATATAGCCTAAAGCCTTCCTCGATAAATGGACTATCCAACGTAAAAATAATTTTTCAAATCGGGCCCGTAGTTCTGGCCCGATTTGAAAAATTATTTTTATTACTGCTGAACCGATTTGAAAAAATATTTCTGTGTTAGAAAGCTTATTTATTGAGAAAGGCTTTAGGACATAAAACATCACGCTGCGACGGGGGGGGGGGGAGCAAACTCAAAACGCGCGGACGAAGTCGCGGGGGACCGCTAGTAAATTATAAGGCGAGAGATTAAAAAAAATGACAGTTACGTATTGCTGACAATTTGGTGACGTTTTTAAATTAGCCATATTGTATTTTGTTCGACGAATATTTCTTATCTGAACATCGAAAAATAGACTAATTTGAAAACGTAACATATTGTCAGAAATCATATTATGTAAATGCCATTTTAGAATTGGTCGTTTTATACTTATTCATTTCGATAAATCTACTCTTCAGAATTTAAAACCATTTTCATTTATTTGTTTTTTTTGGATGTCATCAATATCATCACTTTTATCATTCATATTTTTGTATTTCTTAAGTATATGTATTCTATGTATGTTTATTAGTCTTTTGCTTATGTATCCTATTATATATATATTTATGTAATATTAGTATGTATGTTTATGTTAGTGCATTTTACTTCTTTTTTTGTACCACTCTTCTCACTTATTATTAATATTCCGCCACTAATTAAACTCTCTGCATTACCAGGTGGTTGACTGCTAGAGAATGCCATAAGGCATTAAGTCCGCCAATTGTACATTTTACAGTGCAATAAAGTTTAAATAAATTAGATATTACCTGACTTTGGTAATATCGACCCTAAGAAAAGAGATGTAACGCTGTATATACCACCATCATCAAGTCGTCGACACGCCCCGTCGGAACTACCGACGCTATTTTTGACATTTGAAAAGCGCTTAATTTCCACCATTGACAAGCCGCGAGACGCGTCCGTCGGCTCACACATTAGTAAGAGTATGTATAAATACTTCGTCTAAATAGTGACATGTCAGAACCGTCATTCTGCCGCCGATATGTCATCGAAACGCCGTCGACATATACACTCCGCTCATGTCGCTAATGCCGCAGCGGCTACCGCTAATGCCGCAGCGGCTTTTTCCATAGTACCTGACAGTTACACCATAAAAGCGTCTTTTCCACCATCGACAAGCAGTCGAGCTGTTTGCAGCAGCTATCGTTGACATCAAAAGCATCATTCTGACTTCACGAATGACATGTTAAGGCGGAAATAAAATTCTAATTATTTACAAAAGTAGTCGTATAATCACGGTAATCGTGATTGCGATTACTGATTGTAGTTAGTAATCTGAATATGTCTAACTACTTTTTTGATTACTTCATATAGTTAGTAAACATGACTACTAGTAATAGTACGATTACTACTATTACTAGTAAAGGAATCATGTTTAGTAACTAATAATTGTAATCTTAGTTAGTAAGATTTAATTTGCCCAACAAACACTAATAGTAAGTGCTTGGTTTGTTATTTGCACGATTGAAATTAATAGCAGTATCAGTATGACCCTATGGTACGCGAGCCATCGCGAAGCAAAAAGAGAAAGTAGCTTCTTTACAGTGCAAGAATTGCTCAGTTCAGCAAAGCAAAAAAAAGCAGTTTAAGTTGTCACCACCCCACATTTCTTTATATTCCCGCGAAAGAACAAATCTTAAATCAAGGTAAAAAGTTCCGCAAATAAAATTTTGCTAAAAACGCTACTATCTATTCATAACTTACCTAGTATCCAAAAATATTATTTATCTACTATTAGAAAATGAAATACAATAAAAATCAATAACACTCCACTGCTAGATACACCGCATTTAAAAAATATTGCTGTGAGGAAACGGCAAGCGCGGAAAAGGGAGTGGTGATCTTATCGTAAGAAAGATAGAGGCTTTAAAAGATATGCCTAGTTTCTTTTTCAGTAAACCCAATATCAGTTCCATGGAGCATATTGCGTCCATACTGAGGCGCGGCATTAAAAACTTGCGCGTGAGGCTCCCAATGGGCATCAATTGAGGTCATTATTTCGATAATATTATATTTTTCGATACCTATTGCGCCGCTTGGGTACCTATCCTTTCAAAATATAGTAAATATTATTATTTTATTTTGAAACTTACTATAACGTATTTGCAACTATGTAGTATAATCAAACCACGTACCTATGTAATAGGTAGGTACTTTATAAACCCTATAAAATAAATGAATAGGTACTAGCTACCCATGATTTTACTTACAAAGACAGCCGCGCGCGCGGTGCGGGTAGCCATACATACATCTACAATAGCTATCATTGCCGCAACGCAACTATCAAGTTGCGATTGCGTTTAGCTACTGTAACTTCATCGTTACAAACAACAGTTTGTTGGTCATGTTTGGTTCTAAGTAGTGCACATACACTGGTGGGTACCGTTAATAAATAAAGACTTTATGTAACCTGTATTTAATTCCTTATTATAGTACTGAAGTAGAATTTAAGTAAGTAATAATAAAATAAATAACCGTTTTTTAAATGTATTGTTTACTATTAAATAAAATACAATAAAATTATTCAAATAGTTGTTCATCATTTTCTTAATCCTATGAATAACAAAAACAATATACATTTGGTTCAGGTACATATATACTCATTTTAGCCAGTTTCAACTCAACTCCTTGTAAATTTTGTCTTTTAGCTCTTGGTATCGATTAATCCTTATTTCGGCGTACCTGAAAAACATAAAATGCAAAATATCATAACTGGTAGACGTGTAAATATCTATTTTCTTGTAAAGATCTCTATTCTAACCCCTTCCCTCTAATCAAGCCTATTGGCTTCTTCTTTGAATCTCCATGTTCTTAAATATCTCTACACCTAGCGGACCCCGCGGCGTTGTCCGCGTAAATTTCAGATAACCCGTAAAATATTTCAACGAAAAACATATTTTCCGTGGAAGTAAGAGGTCAGAAACCATTTAGCGCAAGCGCGTGTTGTACTTAAGCTGAGAGCATTATTCTATAGCGATGTATTATTATTTTAAAGTTTCATTAAATCCTATCTGTTGCATTGGCGTATGGGACTGTTTTTAATTTTTGAGGTTCCCCATACAGACCCCTCTCTTCAGCCACAGGTATGACTTATTGATTGAAATTTGAATCACTAAATTTTAGGTTATAGTATTTCTCCATACTCCATGTTTTTTAATAATTCAGAGGAGGGCTCTAAAACCACCAGCCCGGTTGGAGAGCTCACGCTGTGAGCATGCCACGTAAAACTATACATGGGAGAAACAGTCTTGACGCAAATCAATCCAAGCAAATTTCAATGTTTGTCCCTGTGATTTATTGATAATAATATTTACTCACCTTCCAAAATCAAAATCTATGTCCGAGAGCTCGTATTGGACGAGGGACCATATACCCCATAAGAAATGTGACGCCAATGACAGTTGTTGCACTTCAGCATAAACTTTGTTTACGTCCTGTGCAGGTGGATTGTCAGTGTTCATATATTCCATGAGGTATGTCCGTATCCATGACTTTTGAAACTCCTCATTTGGGTATCTGCTATAATCAATATCTTCGACCGATAAACCTAAAAGTTTAAGTGTCAAATTAATAGGTTCACATCATAATTAAGAGGTGATAGGTTATCTCGTTTGTACGAAGACGATACATTTGTTGTGAAGTTATTGTTTTAAATTTTTATGGTCACTAAAATTGGAATGGGAGACGCCCGGTTAGACGTTCTAGGTACCGCTGCAAAGACGTTGTAGCTCAAGACCTGCTCAAACTATCGCAAGACCGAGAGGCATGGCGTGTTCAGTTGTCCGACGCCAAGACTCTCTTCGGGTCGCTGAGTCACCGTAGTAAGTAACATTAGAATAGTTAGTTGTGGAATTGCAACCTTATTATTTATGAGTACCGTTGCAAGCGTCATGATCACGGAGTAACTGAAGATAATGTGAGTGAGGA
The DNA here is from genome assembly GCA_963924145.1 of Pyrausta purpuralis. Classification (NCBI taxonomy): domain Eukaryota; kingdom Metazoa; phylum Arthropoda; class Insecta; order Lepidoptera; family Crambidae; genus Pyrausta; species Pyrausta purpuralis. The sequence continues at coordinate 15,651,905 of OZ001645.1, read as the reverse complement.
GTGCCGACATATCTGACGCTCATAAAAACAAGGTAAGTGGTAGCTGTTATTAGAAACATTGTAGTCAATTTTTTATGAGTCCTGAGACATTTCTTGACATCTCCGCTTTACGCATGCTACATTCCAAGAAGGAAAATATGATTTTACAAAGTATATAAAATAAAATTTTGATATTGCTGCCAAAGTATACTAAAAAAATGCCTTATTAAATACAAACATTTATTTTGATCCACTGTGAATAATTTGTAATTTTCTTAAAAAAAAACAACGAAAATTAGGCATGGAACAAAAATCGAACTTGAGAGACTGACAAATCCTAATTGATTTTAAATCGTGTACGTCCGAATAATCGGTATGACCGTAATAATAATCAATCACTATATTTATTTTTAAAAACCGCATGAAAAATATATCGCTATCGATAAGTTATTTAAATGAGTGGTATCTTTTGTTAGAGTGTATTTTGAGGGAAACTCAAACTGGCTGAGGACGTAGTCGGCACGCACTGACTAATACCTATTATTCTTGTATCACGAACCAGTCTTGTTCAGTCAGTGGTAACGTACCACTTTACTCGGTAGAACGTCTTGAGTTGTATGATAAAATTATTTATATATTTTCTGCTTTTGCTTAGCAGATTAAAATATGAAGGAGATAAGTGTTTGTGCCAGGCAAATTTAATTACTTTGGTCGAATTAGCTAAAAAATACTCACCAACAAATTCATTGAAATGATTAGCAATGTCAAATCCTTGATAGTTATATGTTGCATATTCATAATCAATAAAAGCTATGGTCCCTTCATCTTGGTTGTAGATCACGTTTCCTAGAAGCAAATCATTGTGAGCAAACACTATTGGGCTCTCAGTTTTGATTAAATGTGATTTTAGGCGTTCAAACTCTATCCTTAGTCTTGTTATTGAGCCAAAGCTACTCACAAATCTACAACAGAAAGAAATAGACAAACAAAATCGTGTTAATAAGTAGTATTTTTAGGTAAACTTAAAGTTATATTATTTAGTTAGTGCATCTGTTAATATTTACCTACCTACCATTGACAGGTTGTATTGTTGTTGCTAGTCAATCAACCAAAGCCGGAAATTGTTTTTTTATTTTTAATAAACATCCATTAAGCTGAACGCACACTTATCCGAGCCGAACGCGCCGAAAGAAACAAATTTTAGAATTCTTTTCATGAAGTCTCATAAAACCTCGCATACTTATCCGCGTCGAATCGGCCGAATCTGGAAGAACCCTAGAAATCCCAGATAAATTCGGATGACGTCATCAGATTCGGTGCGGCTAATGCGGTCGACTCGGACGATTCCGACGACTCGCCGGATAAAATCTTCATACTCACTCCCACCTTAGATGTCGCTCATATAGCGCTATCTCATGATTTCTTCGACGCGGTCGATTCATCCGATTCGGTCGATTCGGCCGAATCGAATATGTGTGCGAGGACTCCTTTACTTCGATTCGTTCGGCTCGCAAAAATGTGCATTCACCTTTATATGGGGGTACCTACTACAATGTTATTTTACTTGAATTTATAAGTATACATGCACCTCATCACAAAAGCAAACACACTTTTAATGAATAACGGTTTAAATATAAAATCACTAATACCTTTTATGTTTGTAAGGGTCCGTAAACGTTTCCGGAAGTAGAACTAAGAATTGTTCAATTTTATCCCATACCATAGGCTCCTCTTTTATCTGTAATAATAATTTAATATCATTAATAATTACTCAAAAAGAAATAATTAAACACAATAAGATAATCAATAGATGAATTGACAACATTTAATTTTTTATTAAGGTAATAAGGTATAAAAATTCAAAAACTGTTTCGAGACTAAGCGATTCTAAACACTTTTTAAGACTGAAAAGTACATGGGAGTAGGCATTTTAAAGGTTACGCCTTTGCAATTACATCATATACAGAAAAACATCTATACTCTATTTTTAATTATATTAAAGATAGACCAGAATGACAGCATCAATCGAACTTTTTATTTTTTTACGTTAAAAGCGTAGTACCGTAAAATGCTGCAACTTTGCCAAGTAAGCGCAAATTTGCCTAATTTTTTCCGTTCTTTATATCTCAGTCTGCTTAATTTGTTGTTTCTTTCTACCATTTGTTAGTAAATTTACATTAGTATGGCAACACATTTTATTTTTTTATTTTATGGTAACTACACGGATTTATCCGTTAGCAGCGCAGAAATTGAAATTGTGTGAGCGAAAAATTTTACGGTGTCTCAAAACTTTTGGGGTTTTGTCCCAAAAAAACAGTGTTTTCGTGCTGTGATAACGTCCCAGGGTAAGAAAATATGTTCTTTTTGATGTATGGTTTTATGTTTTGATAAAATCTCATGGTTTTATCAAATGTTCTCACTAGGCAATGTTGGGCAGTGTTTTGAAAACTCAAGTGACACATCTTTGCCTGGGTCTAGGGTTGTCAAATATTATAATCAGAAATGAATACTTATTATCCTTTGGTAAATAATAATAAGCAAATGTGATTATTTCCCTATCATATAAAAGATTGGTTGTTTGTTTTTGTGCTTATTCATTAGTAATCGTAATTATAAAATTACGAAGAGAATGAAGTCCCGGGCGAAGCTAGTTTGTTAGGCTACTTACCTAAAATAAGCAACTTATTTTTTTCTTATGCAAATATATATATATTTTTCTACACGCTTAAATGATATAAAAAAATTCTTATACCTAGACCCAATCCGAAGATGAACTAATTAAAACAAAAGTAATTCTATTAATGTCGTCCGTTGTGACATCCATCTTTTTGTATAAATCTACCGTTACTTATAACGGTTCGTTGAATATAGGAAAGGGGCATTAGTGAATAAACCTTACTTTTATTTCAATTACTTATATAAAAATGGGGTTTGACAAAAATAGAAAAAGAATAAAACCAAGACCTCGTAAATATTCTGATTATTCTCAGGAATCTTTAGAAGTTGCTCCAGACCTACTGCGTGATAAAGTTATTTCGTAGTATGAAGCACACGATTTTAAGACAGAAGATTATTTTTATTTTATATACCTACCTACCGTCGCCAAATAACAATTAATCTATGAAAAGTACTGTTTGCATTTTTTTATACATACCTATTTACCGTCGCCAAATAATAATTGTCTATCCTTGATCCTTTCCTTTCCTTTGGACATTGCCATCTAGTCCCAAAGTAAGCTACTCAAAGCTTGTGTTATGGGTGCCAGACAACGGATATAATACTTAAATACTTTTTGTTTGTAAATACATACATGATATACATAGAAAACACCCAGACCAATACAAACAGACATGTTCATGCACACAAATGTTTGTATTGTGCGGGTAGACGATTTCTCAACCACTACACCAGTCGGGTCGTCAATCTATAAGTGGTACTGTTTTTTTTATGTTGTTAATAATATTTTTATTATATAAGTAACTAGGTAGGTACTTATGATTTGGGATAAGCATTGCATTCTATTATTTTGATATAACAATATTCTCACTAAAGAATTTGAAATATATCTTTCACGACCCGTCTGGTGCAGTGGTCGAGAAATCGCCTACTACGCAGCGGGTGCGGGTTCGATCCCCGCACAATACAAACATTTGTGTGCATGAACATGTCTGTTTGTATTGGTCTGGGTGTTTACTATGTATATCATGTATGTATTTACAAAAAAAAAAGTATTTAAGTATTATATCCGTTGTCTGGCACCCATAACACAAGCTTTGAGTAGCTTACTTTGGGGCTAGATGGCGATGTGTCGGAATGTCCAAAGGATTAAAAAAAAAAAAAAAAAAACTTTTGAGTATTTTTGGCACAACCCTACATCCAACTTATTTTTGTATGGGAATTCTGCAGTATCTGCTACAACTTTGCCTGTCACTCACTAAAAAAAAAACTATTACATTTATGCCCGTGATTTGACTATTAGAAACAAGAACGGTCTTTTGTGATAAACAGAAAAAAATAACTACACGATTAATAGATAACCTACAGAGATATTCTTCTAGGCAAAGTTGTGTCCTTGAGATTCAACATTGCCTACGATTTTGTACGGCTGTAATACGAAAAATGTACTTGATTTAAGAAAATTTGGCGCTTATTTGGCATCGCATAAAGTCTGTTTTCCTACTTAAACATTTTAGAATGTATAAAAATTATTACGTTCAATGCTATTAAGAAAAAACGTCAAAATCCAGGCAAAGTTGCAGCATTTTACGGTACCAATAGTGTTTTAATACGAGGGTCAAACTGAAAGTTCTTAGAACTGGCCACTTATAAACAATATAATAAAAAAAATATTCTAAAATTTGAAAATAGAACTCTTTGCCAATATTACTGAGTATATATTTCATTCATTTGTCATTTGTTTTACGATTTGGCGGCAAATTGAAAATTGTCTGTGTCACGTCAACATGAATTTAACACGAGAAAATTTTCGTGCAATGATTTTTTTATGACTTTCGATGTCATTTAAGTCAACAAGAAAGTTATGATAGACTACGATTGGCCTTTCACGATGAAGCCCCATCTCGTGCGACTGTTTACAACTGGTTTAATGAGTTTAAACGTGGTCGCACTAATCTCACTGATGATGTACGTGAGGGACGGCCTTCTACGGCGACGACTGAAAATAACATCTGTGTTGTGCGGCGTATGATAGAGACTGACAAAAGAGTGACCTATCAGCAGATTCGGACAAGCTTAGGCATCGGTATGAGTCAAGTGCACAAAATCCTCCACGAACATTTAGCGGTCAGGAAGCTTTGCGCCCGGTGGATACCTCATAATTTGACTAAGGCTCAAAATCTCCATCGTGTGGATTGGTGCCGTAAAATGATTGAAAGATTTAACGGAGGTGACTCAAATGCTGTGTTCGACATACTAACAGGTGACGAAAGCTGGATTTACTGTTATGATCCTGAAACCAAAAGACAATCTGCTCAGTGGGTGTTTCCTTTCGAGGAGTTGCCAACTAAAGTGAAGAGAGATCGAAGTGCGGGAAAAAAAATGGTGGCCTCGTTCTTTGGAAGGATAGGTCATTTCGCAACAATTGTGTTAGAGGATCAAAAACAGTTTCTGCAGAATGGTACACTACCAATTGTTTGCCACTTGTCTTGGAAAAAGTTCGAGAGAAACGACCTCGCAGTAGGATCCTCCTTCACCACGACAACGCCTCGTCGCACACCGCCAAGCGAACGATCGACTATTTGGCGACATCAAACGTTGAATTACTGGGTCACCCGCCGTATAGCCCCGACCTCGCGCCTTGTGATTTTTATTTATTTCCAAAAATTAAAGAAAAACTTAAAGGAAAGCGGTTTATGAATGCTGAAGAAGCGGTGGCTGCGTATCGCGATGCCATTGAAGAGACCCCTAAGGACGAGTGGGCAAAGTGCTTTTCCCAGTGGTTCCATCGCATGCAGCGGTGTATTGACGTCAATGGACAATATTTTGAAAAGATATAATAAAACTAATAACTGGCTAATGTAATCAGTTTTTGATTTTCTAAGAACTTTCAGTTTGACCCTCGTAATTGTACGCGATTAATTGAACTTCTAATATGAATTTTCATAATGTGATTTTACTAGCTAGGATAAATAATACATGTAAAAAAATACCTTAAGCTAAAAATATATAGAACGAGTAATGTTAAATGCGCAAAACCTCTGACAACCCAAATGATTTTAAATTCAATTGACAGAATCATAATACTGAAAAAATAACTATAATTTCGGTAGGTATTCACCGACCCATTATTAATTACTATCTACGCTCGTAAATAACTAATCTTTGCTTGTTCACGTATTTTGGCGCGTTTGCGCACGTGATGGCTTGTCTTATTAATAAATAGACAGGGTAACATTTTACTAAGATTTTTTTTTAAATGAGACCCGTATCAAAAAGTGGTTCAACTGATTCTGCTCGTGATTCCAACCAACCTATTTCCAGGGTTTGCGCATTTAACGTTACAATTGTCTACATGTTATACATAAAACAGTTTTTGTAAGGAGTAAAAAGTTTAGGTTTATCTTGCAATAGCAATATTCTAGTATGATTTTACCTATTTTGACTTTTTACCTATTTTATCAGAATCATTATCGGAATCTCAGAACGCTATATCCGATATTGAGCAATCCAATACCGTAATATCGGAATTATTATATTTCTTATGTTTTGAAACGTTTAAGCGAGCCAATTTCTATAAAATGACATAGGATTCTTGTTGTTATGTATTGTATACGCAAAAATTTACAATAAAAAAAAAAGGATTATTGTTTTTTTTTTCTAATTCCAATTATTCGAAATCAGAAATTGGAATATTTACTTTTATAATGCGCGTTGTTTGTGGTAAAATATTTTGTTATTATCATAACTAACACAGATAAATGTTATCTTTTTGTAATGTTTCCAAATTAGATGAAGTTGATATTCATTTTAAAAATGGTTGCAAAATAAATAAAAATAAGATTTTGCATATAATGTGCATAATAATGTACTTAAGCGAAAAATCACTCATAGAACAATAATTAGTCGGCGCGTTAGCAACTGAGTTGTGAGGCCACAATTTCAAAAGAATATACCTGTAAGTGCAATCGCGAAATACATGACAATGACAGGACTCAGTTAAAAATATGCCGCCCATAGCTTAGCTTTGTGTTGAATTCATAGAAGTACTATCCCCTATCGGAAGAGAAGAACAAATAAAAGCTGTCAAACGAAACCGATTTAAGATGACATGTAGGTATGTGTGCAAAATTGTTTATGTATGCGTGTCAGTGACGTTTACCATACCGACTTTTACATTAATATCGATAAATTTCGTTTGTATCAGTTATAGTAGGATCAATATAAAACACCGGCTAAGTACGAGTCGGACTCACGCACAAACGGTTTCGTATAGGTAGGGTCCGCTAATTTCTTAATAAATAAAAACAATATATATTTTTAAGTTTTATTAAATAATTCCACTTATACCATACAACTAGGGCACCGAGCCCGGGTTTACCCGGACCGAAAAACCCGGGTTTTTTCGAGCTTTTGAGTTTTTAATAAACCCGGGTTTGCGAAAGCAAAACCCGAGTTTTTCGAGCTTTTCGGGTTTTTATACTCGCCGCGTTAGTATACGCGACTTACTCAAGCAGTAACACTGCAGTACTTGACTAACCCACAAAAATATTTTGAAAACTTTCAAAATGAAGATGCTACAATTTTTTCTCGGCCTACAAGTGATGAAATGCTACACGAGATGGTAAATCTGATTAAGCGTACAAGCAAGGAACAAACCCTAACTGTAGATGAAGACCTGCAGAGTTATGGTATTACTGGCTTCCAATGATTAACGAATGAAGAGGAACTTAACCAAGAGTTAAACCAAGCTGTTGTTTCTGCTCCCCAAAGACCACGGTTTACCATTACACGATTTACTTAGTACTGTAAGAGTTGAAATGGCACTCTTTGAGAATGATGCTCAGCAACAACGAGGTCATTACTTATCGCTAGTCTATGAACATTTAAAAGCCATTCCCCCCACTAGTGTTGAGCCGGAACGCATTTTTTCTTCGGCTGGTATCGTTTGCAATAGACTGCGCTCATCTTTAAGTGACAAATTTTTAAATGCTTTAATTTTTTTACGCTCCTATTATAAAAGGAAGAAGAAAAACTAAATAAATAATCTGTTTGATTTTTTTAAATAATGCTATGAATATGTGTGCCATTTCAAAAGTTCCTAGTTGATTTTTGTTGTTTTCATTTGTTATTATGGTATAAAAAATATAATTTGTCATTAATATTATAGTAATTTAGTGCAAGGACTGATTATTACCTTGATCTGACTGAATTAAAAGCTTATTGTGAATTTAGTAATGAGATGAGTGAGACTGCAGGTAGCATTCTCAGTTTTTTACGAGTAAGTTAGCTATTAAAAAAAATGATTGTTGAAGTTACTTACAGAGTTTAGTTAACCTTAATATGATTATAGAGGGTTTGTTGTCATTAAAAAATATATATCAAAGCTCGAAAAAGCTCGAAAGCTCGGGTTACCCGGGTTTTTATTATCCAAAACCCGAAAACCCGGGATTTTTAAATCAGCTCGGGTTTTCGATGCCCTACATACAACTAACCACTTATATGATTAATGCAAAAGTTTGTGATGATGGATGAATGGATGGATATTTGATACTCTTTCTCGCCAATAGTTCTCGTTGGATTGTGGTGAAACTTTATAATACTATAGCTCATACATCAGAATAGTACAGACAACAGCACGTCAAGGTAAACACTGAGGTATCTTATGCTGTTGTAACAGGGTTGATAAAAATCATGATTTTTTTAAAGAAATCAAATAATCGGGTTTATTTGATTTAAATCGGATTAATTTGATTCAAATCAGATTTTTTTGTACTTTCTTGTCTTTTTTATTAATTTAATAGTCAGTTATTAATTTAAAGAAAAATATGTATTTTGGTTTATATTGTTTAATGAAAAAAAGCCCATTAATTCCTTATGACAGCATTTACACACTGGTTTGTTAAACTTTCCGCAAGCGGACTTTTTTTCTTTAAAATAAACCCACACAGTATCTTTTTTTCTTTGAGACATTTTTGCCATATTGCCTCTTCCACTAATCAATAACAAATGACAGAGCGTAAAGCTAACCACATCGCGTGTTTCACAAGTCCCTGGACACTTTTTGGCTGATTTGGTTGCAGTAAAAATTTATTGATTTAAATCAATGTTTTTTAAAAAAAATGACTTGATTAAAATCACGATTAAAATCAGTGATTTAAATCATATCAACCCTGTGTTGTAATAAAGGCTAGTTTGTAACAAAACTGGGTAACCTGACGTGCTGGCGACTATACATAGGCTATAATTCATAACGATATTTTTGAGATCGGAAATATTTCTCGGGTTACCTACCCGCGCGGGAACCACGGAATCAGTAGGAAAACTAAAAGATACATAAATTACACATGTATTTTTTACTATTCTATTAATATTTTAACCATATAATAACGGTTGCAATTAGTCCTACACTATAATAATAGTCCTAACCTATAATGACTGCCATATATGCGCTAAACATTAAAATACTCAATGTTTTGTCAATCAGCGAAGTAACTATAAATGAGATGACATTCCGCCTAGGTCACTAATACCAAATCGTGATGGGATAAACATATTAGTTTACCGCGTGATCAACAGTCGACACGAAATATCGATAACGTGATGCATCCCTAGTGTAAAAAGAAAATTATTTCTTTACACAAAATAATCGTATATACGTATTTATTGTTGTTTAATCTTTGCTTTTTACGTAAATAAACGTTTATAGAAAAGACTAATCATACTCACTACTTAAAAATTGAAGCACATTGGCAAAAATAAATCGTAAATTAGGACGTCTCGATTTGGAACATTTTCCCTGTGAAATGAAAATTTGTTCGTATTATTTCGCTGTGTTGAATAAAAATCAATCACCGAACAAGGCACCATGTTTCAGACGCATTAAGAAATACACAATTTCACTTGTAAATATAAAAAATCAAATGCACGTAATTTTCAGCGAGCTTCTGCGGGGTGGTCAACTGTTTGACATCTGCCAAAAAATGGTTCTGCTACTAGGTTTCGTTTGATCGCATCTCACATCTCTTTGTATCACACAGCTTTCTGCTAGTGATATCTCGCTTTTGTCGTTCTATTCCAAAGGGATAATAATTTTATGGTTGAATTTATATTTTCAATTTCTGTATAATCTAAGATCACAACGAAATACTATAATTTAATTTCAACAGTTTTCTTTCATTTGGAAACCAATCACTTTGCATTGCTCTGATTCAAGTAAATAGCTAAAGCACTTGTGTTATGGAAATTAGAAACAATGATGTTACTACCACAATAGCTAGCTAGACTTCAGACAATTTAAAAACTTAAACGATACTGACACGACTGAGACGTCGAAGATGGTAGCCATTTCCAAGGTTCCAGTCGGTGTAGCACATTGAATAATCGGTGCGCGTGCTACTAATCACTCCACTATGGAGCTAGTTGAAAGACTCAGTTCTACATACTTATTTTTCTAATATAAACTTCGTTTCTGTAAGTCGCCTCGTAAGTTAAAAAGTTAATACCTTTATGGGGAATGAGCTGTCGAAAACAAACTTATTTTTAATAACGGTCTAGCTTAGTGCGTTTAAATCAACATATAAAACTCTTACAGTATAGACAATTTTGAAAGATTGACATTCTTATTTTATTTTTGTTTGCAAATTTTAATACTGCAGAGCGTGTTGTTTTGTGCCAAACTAAAAAGTTGGATTAAAAATATATATATTTTTCTTGTAATACAATGTAAAATTGACACGAATTTTACAAAATATGAAATTCTTACCCTTAATTTCAATATAATTCAATACCGGAATTGAAAATCTTCCGATATTACATGCCCTATATATCAAATGGCTTCAGTTTTTAAGGAAAGGAAAAAGTATTTTATTTACAGTTTTTTTCGCGAATTCGGGCGATTCATTCTAAAATACCAAAACGAGACCATTTACATACCCTCTTTGTAACAACATAAAAGTATTATACAGGGTGTTATTTTGGTCAGCGATGAGTGTCTCAGGGGTGCTTGTACAAACGATACTGATGCCATTGATTGAAATGGAAAAAAACCCACAAAATCATTTTATTATCCGGTACAGCGATCGAGTCAAAACCACCAACTCCAAGTTGCCTCTCTGTAGCCTCCTCCCTCTCTTTGTAGCTTACTAGCTATGGAGTAGTATTTGGTAGATAAGCGCTAGCTACGCGCTAGGGTGCGTGTTTTCCCATTCGTTTTTCTTTTTTCAATGTTGTGAAGAGAATCATTTTTTTTTAGAATGAGCATAACACATATTATCATCCCTGAGTTGGATGTCACTGACCAAAAGAACATCCTGTAAATAGTTATCTACTTAACAAATTGATGCAGCAATCACTGCTTTCGGTCTATCACTTCAAGATTGATTAACGATTAAAAAGACCCCCCTGATAGACCTTACTCTCCCCATATAGGGTTCATTTGTCTTAACTTATATTTACGAAAAATGGCCTAAGTAATTTAAATATATTTTTGTTGCTTTTTTGACAGTAACACAAGAAATATTCATTTTCTAAGTCTGCCAAACAGTAAATTAAAATGTGTATTGTGTTACTGTTTAAAAATATATTTTTTTGTTCAATTACATTCGACATACGCTTTCTTGATATCAGACTGCAAAACAAGTGAGTTATCTCATGAATTGCTGTCGTGCAAATAATCTCAGTAACTTTGTAGTATTCATTTTAACAATTATCTAGTAAGGCCTTGAAAGGCGTTGGGAATTAGATAAGCATAAGCGTTACAATAAAATTTGGCCTTCTTCAACACGTGATTGAGGGCTGAGCCACAAGTGGTTCAGTCAGTACTGGTTATCTTATTAAGATTGGAATTATTTGAGAAGTGTTAAAGTTAAGGCCAGGAAGCGAACAAGAAGGTTTATTTATTAATACGGAATTTAATATAAAACAATACACAGTCTGGCCATAAATACTGTTACAATTAAATATAAGAAAGATATTACATTTGAATTTAGAATCTGTCATTTTTATACGATTGCTCATCGTGTTTTATAATTTTGGCACCAATACATTTTTTATAATATTTTGCGATATGGGGAGTGGGGTGATAAAGAGAACCGAATCGCCGTGATTGCATTACACAAAGTTGGTTTGGAGCCAAATGCAATTTTTAAAACTATTATTTATACGCTTGGTATTAGTCAAATGTTTGTGTACCGGGCCATCAATAGGGACAATGAGACCTCCTCTGTTTGTGACAGAAAAAGATCTGGCCGTCCGTGGACGTAGTGTTCGTAGGAAAAAGGTGGTCAAAGCAGTAAGGGAAAGAATTCGCAGAAATCCTGTCCGAAAGCAAAAAGATTTTATCTCGGGAGATGAAAATAGCACCCAAAACCATGTCACGGATTTTAAAAGATGATTTAGGACTTGCAGCCTATAAGAGACGCACTGGTCATTTTCTAACTGATAATTTATAAAAGAATAGGGTGGTAAAATAAAAAAAACTACTGAAGCGGTACGCAAAGGGAGGTCACAAAATAACCGTATTTATGCTCAAACCTCTAAGTAAGCTTTCCAATTAGTCGGCAGAGTGCAACGTGGACATTAACCGACTTCAGTGATGATTTGGTGGGGTGTTAGCTATGAAGGAGTGACTGAGCCATATTTTTGTGAAAAAAGTATCAAAACATCGGCACAAGTGTATCAAGATACCATTCTTGCGAAGGTAGTTAAGCCCCTTAACAACACCATGTTCAATAACCAAGCATGGTCTTTCCAACAAGACTCGGCGCCGGGTCATAAAACTCCGTCGACGCAGTCTTGGTTAGAAGCGAACGTTTCGGACTTCATCAGAGCTGAAGACAGGCCGTCGTCTAGTCCCGATCTTAATCCGCTGGATTATGATTTATGGGCAGTTTCAGAGAGCTTGCTCTAAACGCCATGATAATTTGGAGTCCCTAAAACAATCCATACGATTGGCAGTGAAGAATTTTCCCATTGAAAGAGTGCGTGCTTCTATTGATAACTGGCCTCAACGTTTAAAGGACTGTATTGCAGCCAATGGAGACCACTTCGAATAAGCTTTTTATATTTAAAATTGTTTTATATTTATGTATAAAACTAACACACTGTAGAAGTTTTTTTTTTGTGAAAATATTATATTTATGGCAAGACTTAGGTAGATAGGTTTAAAAATGTAACAAAAGAGCACGCTGTTATTGATTTCACCGTTTATAAGACGCACAAATTTTAGCACCCTAAGTACAAATACAATAAGGCAAATTTCAAACGTAACTCTCGAGGCCACTTAAATGGACCGAATGGACCATTTCCTTTTTAGGGTTCCGTAGCCGAATGGCATTAAACGGAACCTTTATAGTTTCGTCAAGTCTGTCTGTCTGTCCGTCCGTATGACACAGCCACTTTATTCTGTAACTATAAACATCACACTGTTGAAATTTGGTAGGAAGATGTATCCTGTTTGTAATTTTTTTTTTCGGTTTTAGTTTGGGAATACATGAAACTAAAACCGAAAAAAAAAAATGACAAATCTATGCGTGTAGGTGTCTATGGATAGGTCTTATAAAATGACAAAGGTTTCTGAAACCCTTTTTTTAAAGTATAACGTTTGACAGAGACTCTTCCAAACTTCCAAAGCGGTAAAATGGGTGCCCCCCCCCCCCCCCTTCTAACTTCTAAACTAAGCGAGTGTAAATTTTGAAAAAAAAATATCATGTAGATCTTAACAAACACTTACAACGAAATTGAGTTTGGATGAGATCGAACTATCAGTTTTTGCTTTTTGTGATGTGACATTTTAAACAATCGCAAACATAACTTTGTCCTTCATACAAACACTATGAAAAACTAAAATATTGTGGTAGTTTTGCTAAGTGCAAGAATGTGGATTTCCTAATTCAGTTAAAATTGGCACGGAACCCTCAGTGCGCAAGTCCGACTCGCACTTGCACTCGCACCGAGTTTCTTAAAATAAAGAATAGACGAGTTAGTAGCACTACAAGTTGTAGTACCCTGTTTCAGGAAGGAGGGCTCCTAAATTGATTGATACTTATTTGCCAATGACTGACCCCACGTACATAGAGCGTGCGTGTTCCTCAAGCGTGTGAACGACGATGTGTGATGAGCGGTGCGTATACGTGAGTTTTTGACCCCTCCTAGAAAGCAGACTTTTATTGCTCGATATTTTCGTCTGCTGCTTCGAATTTCGGTCGTTGTAACGTGTATACTTCTCCATACTGTAGGTACTGTACCGTTACCATGAGTTTACGACGGTTTTATTCGCTAGCGACTCTGTAAAAAAAGTCTATGGAAAATTGCACAGCGCCTCTAGCGGTCACAGACAGAAATAAAATTTTCCATACAAAAAGTTACGTCGTCGCTAGCGAATAATACCTTCGTCGCTATCGAGTTAACTCATGGTCACGGTACTGATGTATCGGCTGACAAATTCTGCAGTCAGCGATAGTTCTCGCGGACAAGCTAGTCTCCGCCCGTGATATGTGGGCGGCGAGCCTGGGGTCGTAAACAAACGTCTGTATCTACATATCAACGCGTCAACGGTGCCTAACCATAATAAGCTTCTTCTCACTCTTCTCTCTTCTTCTCAGTCTTCTCACTGCACCGTACTAACCATACCATGACCGTGACAGGCATGTAAAGCAAATCATACGATCTACCTTGCCTACTGAACGGATTGACAGCGTTCTGTCTCATTTTTTTTTTTTGCCTGCCTGACACGTTCCTAGCCAGGGCTTGGAAACCGGTATTTTTTCTGAACCGGTTTAACGAAAATACAGGTGGAACTTTTTCAAAAAGGTTATGTTCCTTTGAACCGGTTTTTAAACCGGTTCGGAAAAATATGGGTATTTTTCATTAACCGGTTTAACTTTTCGTTCAGCCAGGACAACCACCTCAACTTCGTAAAGATCTGAGTGCAGTGAGCGCATTGACGTTTGTTTTTATTCAATAAAACTTATTTTGTTTATATATCCTATCAGATACGCACTGTGGTAATTGTTCGACATATTTTTCGAAATTTTAATTATATTATATAAACAATAAAATGGCAAAAGGAATAATTCTGTAGAATCTGATAATTATTCTAACCTCTTTCGAAGAATATTCGGTCAAAAAACAAGTCGCGTTGCGATCGTCGCAAGCGGCCAGGAATTAACCGGTTTATTAAGGTTTTCAGTATCACTCTTATTTGGTTCCGCTCCGGAACGGAATTTTACGATAAAACCGGTTTAACCGTTATAATACCGGTAAATCTTTCGGTTTACGGAAACGGTTTCAAGCCCTGTTCCTAGCACGGTCATGGTATGCTACTGTGTAGTGGGCAAAAACTTCACGTCGTCTGTTGTTTTAGGGTCATGATGCGTGTGCGTGTAAGCGATTTTCGTTTCTAGTGGTCGTTTTCTTTTCGTTTCAAGACCAACCCTTTGATTGAGCCATTGGCGAATATTTTTGCTTCTTTAGTTTACTAACGACCCGTCTGGTGTAGTGGTCGAGAAATCGCCTACTACGCAGCGGGTGCGGGTTCGATCCCCGCACAATACAAACATTTGTGTGTATGAACATGTCTGTTTGTATTGGTCTGGGTGTTTTCTATGTAAATCATGTATGTATTTACAAACAAAAAGTATTTAAGTATTATATCCGTTGTCTGCCACCCATAACACAAGCTTTGAGTAGCTTACTTTGGGACAAGATGATCGACATCTAGTCCCAAAGTAGTAGTCGGGAATAGTGCTAAATGTAAGCGATGCCCAGCCATTCTCAAGACTATGGGTAGATCAACTAAGGGATTACATACACATTTGTCATCCAAACATAACATCAAGATTGTATCAGCTAACGTTATTCTTACAACAGCTTCAACAAGTCAAGCTTCTGAAAATCTGAACACAGCACCTCCGCCAGCCAAGCGAAAGTTGGATGATTATTTTACTAAAAGTACCAAAGACCTTGACGATGTTTTAGCAAGAATGACTGCATTAGATGGATTTCCATTCAGTGTATTTATAACTTCAGACGATTTGAGAAAATTGCTGTTATAGCAAAATACACGGATTTACCAAAGTCAGCCGTCACGATTCGAAAACGTGTTATGAATTACAGTGAAAACATTAGAAAGCAAGTAACTGCAGAACTGAAACATTTGAAAAGTGCAGGTGAACGATTCAGTCTATCTTTCGACGAGTGGACTTCAACGTCCAATAAACGATACATGGCAGTCAACGTTCATTCATATGAAAATTTTTGGAGCTTAGGACTTGTTCCTATTTATGGAAATATGACAGCTGAAAATTGTCTTCGCATATTAAAAGAGCGTCAAAGTAAATTTGATATTTCCCTGGAAACTGACGTCGTTGCTATTGTAACCGATGGACCGAACGTAATGATAAAGGTTGGACGGCTTGTTTGCACTGAACAACAATTGTGTCTCGCACATGGTATCAATTTGGCCGTCTCTGATGTGCTTTACAAAAATAAAAATTATATGCAAGACAGCCCTACCGCAGATGATACTATAAGTGAACCAGCTGTGACTGCTGATTATATAGACGACAATGATGATGATGACCATTTAGAAGACTTAGAATCAGGTTTAATCTTAATGTCATCAAATGATCTTGCGCGAAAACACATACCAGAGTTAACAGAAGATGAAAACATTAATGAGCTGATAAAGAAAATCCTCAAAGTTGTAGTGTATCTCAAAAGATCACCAATAAAAAATGAAACAGTACTTCAAAAATATGTGAAGAAAGAACATGGAAAAGAGCTGTCACTTCTTTTGGACTGTAAAACCACTTGGAACAGTCTTTTAACCATGCTGGAGATATTTTCACTATTAAAAATCTTGCATTCAAAAATCTCTTATAGATCTCGATCATCCAATTCGTTTCGAAGATGGTGATTTTGAATTGTTAAATAAAATTGTTGATGTGCTGGCCCCAATTAAATTGACAGTATAATCAATCTGTCGCCGGTTATAGATGCTAATATAGTATAATTACTATTATACACTGCTGATGCCGCCTTAAAATTTCTTATAAAATAACTATCCAGCAAAAACTCAGCACTTGCCAATAAAATGAAAACATCCTTAGTGAAACGTATAATGCAACGACGAAGTGATGATTTAACTGTTGTGTTGAATTATTTACAAAATCCACGAAAAGAAGATGACGATCAGTCATTATCGAATTTCGCTTGACTTATTTCCAGCTCCTATACAGGCTTTAGTGAGGAAGCAAATAGTGTTGTTAAAAGACTTCATAGACGAGATGACACGGAAGAGGAGAAAAGGTCAAGATCACAAGGTAACGAGCTAACGCCAACCTCCCGACCCCAATTGACACTAAGGGAAAAGTTGCAGCTGGAAATTGATAAGAGTATGAAATGCCATGTTCCTGAAGTACAACTAAAAAGTGAATCGGGATTAACAAATAGTATTAGACGTAAAATGAGCCTGTTTGAAAACGGAGGAGTTCGTGGATATTACTTAGAATTAACATATAAGTATCTATTATCTATACCTCCAAATGTAGATCCTGAGCGAGCGTTTTCAGCTGCTTTTTTTGGAAATAAATTACGAAGCAGGCTAGGAAGTCAAACATTGGATGCTTTGATATTTCTAAGATTCTATTTCCGAAATTCTAAATAGTGCTTTTGATTTGAATATTTATTTATTTTTTAACATCTTTTGAGAAATTATACTTTTTTTTTATTAGAACCCAATTCCGACATAAGGCTGATCCCGGGATAGTCCCGCCCGAGATCCCGCTATTACCCATCAAAAATCCCGTAATCCCGGGATTGAAAAACATGCTCGGGATTGTATTCTTTAGTGGAGCCTCTTAGGATGGGTTTCGTAATCGATAGTTGCCAGGACACCAGGATTTGTATGGACAGTAAGCAACGCGGGAAATGGGAAAAGAGCACCTTCGTAAAGCAGCGAATTATTTAACGACGATTAGTAAACTATCGATCACGTAACGGAGGCGCGACGGATCGTAGAATGCAAAATAGACCTGAGGCCTTACTCTGGACACAAAACCCGATCCAATAAATATACCCATCCCTGTCTCTCATAGCAGGCCGTGTACGCGTGTGACAGGGATGGGTATATTCATTGGATCGGGTTTTGTGTCCAGAGTAAGGGGGCAGTTTATATCAATCCCGAAAATACCGGGATTAGCCAAGTACAGCCCCGGAATTTCCGGGATCAGATCCCGGGATTGTATTCTCTAGCCTCCACTAAAGCGTGCGCCCGCGGGTGCTGAAGCCCGCCGCGTGCGCGGTGCGCCTACACTTGAGTTGCTGCGATGCCGCTATTCATACTATTAATCTATACAAATACTGTAAAGCTGAAGAGTATGTCTGTTTAAACACACTCAAATAGCCTAAAGCCTAATTTAAAACAATGTTTTGTGTTATCAAGAAAGGCTATCTATATGTACATATACACAGACAGGAACAGGGTCAAACCAAGAATCACAGGCGATGTCGCAGTCTTACGCTATTTTCTCAATACCGACAATCACTCACGCAAAAATCTTACCGCAGCTCTTTACTAAATAATAATAAATTAATATTTGTATAATACTTACTTCTGTTCCTAGTTTAACTTTGTGCATTTTTGCCATTTGCAAGGCTACAAGAGGCCATATCTTCTTGTCTAATACAGACTCGACAGTAAGTGTTTCACCAGGGTAATATTGATAAGCTAATCCATTTTCAAACAATCCATATACTTTTGGAGCAAGGCCCAGTTTATTGAGAGTTTTGATGTTTCTGAAACAAAACACATACATGATGAAGTACTTACATTTAAGCCCTAAATAATAGTCTAGCCACTTACTCTAATAGGTAGATATTCACCACTTGAAATGGGTACCATCCAACTTATTTCATTTTGCAACAAAACACTACTAAGCTTACAGAGCTAGTCCAAAGTGCTTAAAAGCTTAGATAAGATATGGCATAATATAACAAATATGTTCATTAAATAAATGATATGAGTGAAAGTGTAGCTCCTGGAATTAGGTTTCCTAAGCCAACCAAAAATTACAGTACTGTACTGTATTTATAATCTTCATACTACATAATTTTATATAAAATAAAGTAAACAACCCAATGATGACCAAGGGCTACACCTCAAGTAAGAGCCAAACTCTACCACATTTGCGGGTTCAATGCAGATAGGTGGAGAGGTGTTGCAAGGCAAGCTACAAGACTAGACTAGACCTTACAGTCAGATTTTATCAAGCAGCTCGTGACTAGGATTACATTAGTGAGTATTAAAGAGCAAAACCACTTTTTTTTTTAAATCACTT
Source organism: Pyrausta purpuralis (assembly GCA_963924145.1). Taxonomy (NCBI): domain Eukaryota; kingdom Metazoa; phylum Arthropoda; class Insecta; order Lepidoptera; family Crambidae; genus Pyrausta; species Pyrausta purpuralis. Next base: position 15,632,910 of record OZ001645.1, on the reverse strand, counting down.
AAAAGTTTCAGTTAAACTGATGGAATAATGTTTGAATAGTAAAACATATCATTGAGTATGTTTTTTTTTATGTTTCACATATAAGTTAATTTAGCCTGCAACCATCCCACTGCTAGACAAAGGCCTCAGTCACCTCTCTATATTTATTAGTTTTAGTACCTAAATCAAACCAACTTTGTTCAATGAGCAGATGCGACATCACAACCATACAGGTGCAGGCCTCAACATGCACTTCAACCTGTACGGTTCCAGGGGTGTGCACCTATCAAAAGATCTTCAACTTCTATGTGAATGCCCCAATAGAGGAGCTCAGCCCCACATGTGTTGGATGCTATATTGATGAAGTCTGAGTCAATAATGGACTGAGGAAACTGATATCTATTTGTGAAGCTATTGTGCATGATCGTGATCTAAAATATAATGCTAAAAAGAGCAAGTGCATGGTCTTTTGGGCAGGGGTAAATGTCCAGATAATATACTTGCCGTTAAACTAAATAATTCTATCTTATAATAATAAGCCACCGTGGTCCGCACTAAGCCAGCGTGGTGGAGTATGGCTCAAACTACCTCATAGTTGAGGTAAGGCCTTTGCCCAGCAGTGGGATGTTACAGGCTAACTTTACTTTACTTTAAACTAAATAATACTTTACTTATTTAGAGTAGAAAAATGTAAGTATCTAGGACACTTGTTTACCTCTGACCAAAAGACCAAGCAGACAAAGCAGGGAGAGTGAAGGGAGGTGGCTGTTAGAGCAAACATGATAGCCCGCAGATTTGCATGTTGCTCTAGAGATGTAAAAGTTAATTTGTTACATCATTTCATACTTGTAGTCTGAGGGTGAGCGAGTGATTGTATACACAAAAGCAGTTCAACACCCTTTGTAAACAGTATAATAATGTTGTTAGCTGCCCCCGCACTGCAGTGCTTCAGGGACGTTTGTGGAATATGGTATCACCTGCTACATGATCCTTTGCAAGCGGTGCACATAACGGGCACACACAGGGTTTGGGTGAGCCCTAACATTAATCTCTTACAGAGATTTGACTGTCCATTATTAACCACTGTTATGTTCATATATGGACTAATATCCAAATGCATTTGGGTGGTTGTCACATCCGGTGGAACACTCACCGTAACTCGGCACTTCTATCAATAAGAAGGTCTGTTTTGTTGCCATAAATCCGTACCAAGACAATGTTTTTACTATCTGGATCTGTGTCGAGCTGACAAGCTACCAACTTGTTAGTAATTCCATCTGTGAATATCTGTAAAGAATAACAAATTTGCTTGACCGTAATACTAATTTTATGGTCGTTGTGGAACAGAAGATATTTCAATTATCTTACCTTATACTTAATGTTGACAGTTGGCCAGCTAGGCCTGAGAACTTCAAGAAGTTTTGAAATATCCTGAGTAAGGTTACTCTCTTCAATTTTCAAAGGTACAAATAAATCACCAGGAAGAGAAACTGACGACATTGTATTACGCCGCGGTGAGAAATAACTAGTATGTGCTTCAAAATAATAGATAGAGCCGAGGGCACGATGGTTTCTCTGAAACTCGCGAACGAAACTGATGAAAGAGGACCACTAAATTCATTATCATTCATTAGGTAGGTACCTATATAAAGGGTGAAGACATCCTACCTACATGTACATACAACACATACACAGATTAGTAAGAGTATAACACATACCTACTCTGTTTTTTTTAATACAAGTTTGACGTCCTTGGCTCTACGCCATACAGACTATTCTTTAGTGTTCTTTCATTTTATATAAAACTAAAACTAACACTAAACTATCCTATCTTAACCTAACTCATTGAAATGCGAGGTGGTTCGTATTTCAATGCTCAACAAGGAAGCTTAGCGCAGGAACAGCGATCCGGGTAAGACGGCGCGATCTGATCACTTCACTTAATTCCCCATTTTAATTGCATTGTTTTCTTCAAAAGCATAAATTATCATGACAATTTTACCACACAATCATAATAACCAATAACTAAAATAATGAAATAAGGTCCGTCCTTCCCTTTTCGTATCCCGCGCAAAACTCTACATACTCTGTGAGAGATATATAGAGGCGGTTTTTTTATTATTATTTACAAGTTTAACGTCCTCGGACGGGGCCATACGGACAATTTCTTTAGTAATATTATGTTCAATATTTACACTTAACACTACAAAAATAAAACTAATCTAGCCTAGCCTAACCTAACTCATTGAAATGCGGGGTTGGCGTTCGCCTTTAACGTCTTTGGCTTTGCGCCATACAGACTATTCTTAAGTGTTTTTCCATTTTATATCACTTATAACTAAAACTAATCCTAAACTAGCCTATCTTAACCTAACTCATTGAAATGTGAGGGGTTTGCATTTCAATGCTCTACAAGAAAGCTTGGCGCAGGAACAGCGATCCGGGTAAGACGGCGCGATTAGCTCGCTTTACTTAATTCCCCACTTTAATTGCATTGTTTTCTTCAAAAGCATAAATTATCATGACAATTCTACCACACAATCACAATAATTGACCCGAAAAAAACAATAATCCTGGGAAACTTTGCTGTCTTCTGCAGACATAAATATGAATACCTCTCTATTTTACGAAACTTTAAACGGAATTGTCTCCAGAAACACCCCGCTCACGTCAGGAAGGAGTTGCAAATATCCGGTTTGGTTCAACCCTCCTCTCATAAAATGTTTGGCTGAAAAGAACAAATACCACAAACTGTTTAAAAGATACCGCAACCCTCGTGACGATGATACATTTTCTCTCCTTCGCGCCCGTAGCAAGCGTTTAATCAACCATCATCGAGAGTATGTTGCCTCGGTCGAGGACGGGATTGGCAAAAATCTGAAGTATTTTTGGTCATATGTAAATGGCAAACGAAATAAGTGCAATACCCTACCTCGCGTTATGGAATTTGAAGGGCAGCAGGCGTCGGATCTCAAGAGTGTCTGTGAACTTTTCTCAAGGTATTTTTGCTCCGTTTACGAGAAGAATTGGAATGTTCTTACTCCACTCACATCACCACCTGCAATGTCAAGCTGCAGTCTCTCAGCTGTTATGGTTACGGCTGGTGAAATAGAAAAGAGGCTTAAGGCCTTAGATATTAAAAAGAGCCAAGGACCTGATGGTATCCCACCTCTTGTAATAAAGCCGTGCTCTGAAGAGCTATCTATACCTTTATGTATACATATTGTTCAACCAATCGCTTCGCTTGGGTGTTTTTCCTGGTCGCTGGAAGGTGGCTCACGTAATTCCCATTTACAAAGATGATGACAAAACTCAATGTCAAAATTATAGACCGATTAGTATTCTATCGTGTTTTCCAAAAGTCTTTGAATCTATGGTGTACGATGTATTATATTCTCATGTCCAACCTCTTATATCTAACAAACAGCATGGCTTTGTCAGAAAGAAATCCACGGTGACAAACCTCTTAGAGTATAAAGATTACTTATGTAAAGCTTTCGCTAAAAACATACAGGTCGACTCTGTATACACAGATTTCTCCAAAGCGTTTGACAAGGTAAACCATTCCCTGCTGTGTGCGAAATTGCAGTTAATGGGTGTTCATGGATCACTTCTTCGTTGGGTAGAGTCGTATCTGTGTTACAGAAGTCAACTGGTTGCTCTTAAGGGGGTGGTTTCCAAAACTGTATTTGTAACATCAGGTGTGCCCCAAGGCTCACATTTAGGCCCACTTCTATTTAATGTTTTTATTAATGACCATATCAGCCAGCTTATATGTCCCTGTTTATTGTACGCCGACGACTTGAAGATTTACTCTGTAGTTACCAAACTCAATGACGCACTTGCTTTACAACAGGATCTTGACTCAATATCCCAATGGTGCAGCAATAATCTGATGTTTCTTAACGTTAAAAAATGTTTTACTGTAACCTTTACTAGAAAAATAAATAAAATCGTGTACGACTATAAAATCAATAACCACGTCTTAATGCGCCGTAGCTCGGCTAAGGACTTAGGCGTGATATTTGACGAGAAGCTGACGTTCAGGGAACATTATGATCTTGTATGCAATAATGCGTCTCGACTTCTGGGGTTCATATTTCGAGTAAGTAAACAGTGTAAAAAACCCGAAAGTTTAAAGTGTTTATTCAACACGCTGGTTAGAAGTAACTTGGAATATGCAGCCATCGTCTGGTACCCATTCTATAAAAAGCATATTGACCATATTGAAGGCGTTCAAAAGAATTTTTTACGTGTGCTGTCATTTCGACAGGGTCTTCACCGCAAACTTAATATATGAGGCCAGGCTTCGTCGTTTTAATATGATTTCCCTAGAGGAACGACGTAAGCGCAGTGAACTCATGTTTTTGCACAAAATTGTTAACTTTCTTATCGACTCTTACTATCAACCATAAATTTCAACACTGTTTACAGATCTCGTGGCTCTAAATTATTTTCTCTTGAAGTTTACCGTAATAATACATCTTTCTAGAATCCCATCGTCCGAATGTGTCGCCTATACAATGACATTGTGCGTACCCAGCCTGACCTTGATATATTTACTGAAAATCCAAATGTCTTTCGAAGGAGCATTGCTTCACTGTCTTGCTCCTACGGTATTGTCGTTGAGTTATAGATTTATGTGTTTGTTTTTCTTCTTCCTTTTTACATTTTTATGTTCATAAAGCTTTAGACGTCAATAAATTCTAAGCTTATATCGTAAAATGTAACTGCTAGGATGCATTTTTGTTAGGTTACAATTTAGCTCATAAGTCTAGTTAAGTATACTATATTGTTTATTAATTGTAACCTGTTATGCGTCTTTATCCAATAAAATAAATAAATAAATAACTAAAACGAAGAAATAAGGTCCATCCTTCAATGAAACTGTTGTATAACGCGTTAATAAGAGCCTTCTAGACTATGGAACATTCTTACTAGTGCCTGGAAATGTAACAGCATTTAAACAACTAGATAAAATTCAATACAAAGCTTTAAGACTTATTACTGGCGCGATGAAATCTATTCCAATTAATGCTCTTCAAGCTGAAAGTAATGAACCGCCTTTACATCTCAGGCGACAATATTTGTCAGATAAATTTTTATTTCGTGTTATTCAGTGCTCTAATCATCCGCTGATTAATAAACTCCATACCCTCTCTGAATTATTTAACACTTCAAACTATTGGACACATAAGCCTATTCCTTGTTTAGTTAAACGTTACAGAAAATTTGTCTCTCTTTCGTCTCCAGTTCATCGATCCAATTGCCTTCCTTTGTTTTCTTGTAACTATGAGTCCCTTGTGTTTCCAATTACAGTTCATTTATATCTGTTTACAAATCAGACCGTAATATAAAAAGCAATTTTAAATATTTAATAAATACATCATTCCCTGAACTCCAGCAGATATACTCTGACGCATCAAAACATTCCGCGGGGGAATGTGTTGGTGTAGAAGTACATCATACACAACTTAAGATCGTCCAAAAAGTTAAAACGCCGCCTAAAACTTCTATCTTCACCGCAGAATGTTATGGACTTTATAAAGCAGTCGAAAATGTAAAAATTATGAAATTAAATAAATCGATATTTTTTTCGGATTCCAAGAGCGCTTTGCAAGCCATAGTAAAATTCCCTTTTCATATAAAAGTTCAGTATCCTATAATTTTTGAAATACGTCGTTTATTATTTGAATGCTTTAGTAACGGGTTCTTCGTCTTTGCGTGGATTCCTGGCCACTGCGGGATTACGGGCAATGAGATTTCTGATCGACTAGCTAATGATGCGGTGCAGTGTGGGGATGTTTTTCCATACAAAATTTATCATCATGATCTCCTTTCACTACCTATGGAATACCTACGAGCCGATTGGAAAAATATTTGGGAAATGTCTTGTGAATTTAAAGGTAAATTTTATGCACAAATTCAGCCTAGTATACCGTTGAAACCCTGGTTTTGTGGTACGAAGTTAAGCAAGAATTCGACCTCAATTTTAATACGCTTACGTCTTGGCCATGTCTGCACACCAGCTCACCTTGCTAGACTTCATATTATAAATGACTCAACTTGTGAATGTGGAGTGGAAAATGCTGATGTAAACCACATACTATTCTCCTGCACTCTTTATGACCGGTCCAAATTTTATGATTCCCTAGTTTCCCATCGTGTTCCTTTCCCCACATGCATTACTCAACTATTATATGGTAATGATATATCTATACTAATATTATAAAGCTGAAGAGTTTGTTTGTTTGTTTGTTTGTTTGTTTGTTTGTTTGAACGCGCTAATCTCAAAAACTACTGGCCCGATTTGAATTTTTTTTTTTACGTTGGATAGTCCATTTATCGAGGAAGGCTTTAGGCTATATACCATAAAGATACGACTCATAAGACCACAGCAGAAATGAAAAATGTTGCGAAAACGGGAGAAAGATATTCCTTTTGAGAGCTTCCGCTGCATACGCTGCGGAAACCGCTTAAGTTACACAAAAATCATGTATGACAGGATTGTTCAACATTAAGAGTTCTATAATAAAGTCCGCGACAGCATATGTCTATCTTTTATGGTTGACTTACTACAACCTTTTTTATGTTAATAAATTTGTTAAAAAATAATGCATTATTTTTAGAGGTTTATTATACACATAGGTATTTATTCTTATCAAAATAAATACATTCATCATCACGAGCATTTCATTTAGAACCAAGTTGCCCTTTATATCATTTGATTTCAATAAATATCTTAGGAGCTATCACAGTTTTAACATAACTCCGCACCAAAATATTGTTCGCAGCTTAAGTACAACGTGCGCTTTCGCTAATATATTATAAAGCTGAAGAGTTTGTTAGTTTGAACGCGCTTATCTCAGGAACTGCTGGACCGATTTGAAAAAATATTTCTGTGTTGGATAGCTTATTTATCGAGTAAGGCTTTAGGATATAAAACATGACGCTGCGACGGGAGGGGAGGGAGCAAACTCAAAACGCGCGGACGAAGTCGCGGGGGACCGCTAGTTTGTATATAAAACTATTGCTGCATTTCTGGCTCATAATAATATTAAAATATGAAATGTGTATGTTTTTAAATAGTATGTATGATATTCTTATAACTTCTCAATTTATTTTCCTGCTGATCACCTTCCTATAATCCGCATAATCCGTCTTTCCGTCTCCTTTCCTACAAATAATCCCGTTTCCTCGTTTTTACTTGAAATTGGCATCGCACAAGCCGTGTACGCCAAAAATGTCAAAAAAAAAACCGGCCAAGTGCGAGTCGGACTCGCGCACTGAGGGTTCCGTACCAACTTTAACTGAATTAGGGAATCCATTTACTTCTACTTAGTAAAATACCACAATATTTTGTTGACTACAAATATAACTTTGTTTTTCATAGTGTTTGTATGAAGTACAAAGTTATGTTTGCGGTTGTTGAAAATGTGCTCTATCTCAAAAACTACACGTTCGATCTCGTCCGAACCAATTTTAGTTGGAAGTATTTATTAAAATCTACATAATATATTTTTTCAAAATTTACACTTGCTTGGTTTAGAAATTAGATAGGGGGGACGCCCATTTTACCACTTTGGAAGCGTCTAGCTATGAAACGTTTGACTTTAAAAGGTTTTAGGAACCTCCATGTTATTTTAAAAGACCTATCCATAGACACCCCACACGCATAGGTTTGACAATTTTTTTATATTTTATTTTAGTTTCATGTATGAGAGCCCTTAACTGTCATTATTTTTTTATTTTTTGTATGAGAATCGGTAAGCGGCTAACAAGATACATCTTCCTGCCAAATTTCAATTGTGTAATGCTTATAGTTACAGAATAAAATGGGTGTGACATACGGATGGACAGACAGACAGACAGACAGACTTGACGAAACTATAAAGGTTCCGTTTTTTGCCATTCGGCTACGGAACCCTAAAAAGGTCCATCCTTCCCGTTTCGTTTCCCGCGCAAAACCACTGACATGCATGCATTTTTTTTATTTCTATTTTTAATATACAAGTTTAACGTCCTCGGCTGTACTTCATGCAGACAATTCTTTATTGTCGTATTCTCATTTTTCAATACTTAAAACTAAAACTAACACTTAACTAGCCTAACTTAACCTAACTCATTGAAATGCGAGGTGGTCCGCATTCCCATGCTCAACGAGGAAGCTAAGCGCAGGAACAGCGATCCGGGTAAGACGACGCGATTAGAGCTCGCTTCACCATAATTTACACTTTAACTTCATTGTTTTCTTCAAAAGCACGAATTATCATGACAATTTCACCGCACCATCACAATAATTGACCCGAAAATAACAATTTCTAAAATGAAGAAATTATGGTCCGTCCTTCCCTTTTTGTTTCCCGCGCAAAAACCACATGCATGCATGCACCGACTAGGGATGTGCCATCGGCAGATTTTGGTATCCAAATATTCAGTATTCTCTGAAAAATACTTTTTGCAAAAAAAGAGTGTCCGGTACGGACTAGTCGGCGTGGATCGGTACGGGTCAGTACGAGTACCGCCGTTTTTTAGAAACAGGTAAATTGGTCTGTAACCATCAATGCTTCAAGTTCTTCGGACGATGATTTTATTTTCGATAGTACTGTGAGCCCCCCCTTTTCCTCCACTGTGAGAAAGCGTAGCGTCGCTGTGATCTCGGAGATATGAATGCGAGTTTATGTGTTATGTTATATTCAATGAAAATACTTAACTTCAGGTACTCTCTATTTTAATTAAAAAATATTATTTTCTTGTTGACACACAAATACCTGACTGACGATCGCAGGAATATAACAATTGTATGAATATGACAATCAATATAAAAAGATTACATGATCAGTGATCGATATGACAAACGTCTGAGTTTTTTTTACATTTAAAATACGACGAGTCGAACGAACGAGACGTAGAGGTTTTACGCGTAGCTTGAAACCTCTACAGTACCTACTTATTTTTTTTTTTTTAAAAAAGAGCTTTAGTGAGTCGATTAACAATAGTAAAAGAAACGAATAGGTACGGTGCTTATTTCTCATATACAGAGACAGAGTCAAATACAGAGGACTTTTATAATTGACAACATTTCAAAATTGTTATATGCTGTTACACGACGATTCCCGATCCTAGTCAGCCTCACATATTTACTTAGTTCTGTAATAGTATACTTCAGCACTAAACCACATACTCACTGTGTGTGACTTATGTATTCACTAAATTACAGATTCTCTTAGTCATATGTTCAATACATCAATTTATACATCTATCTAGATGCCGGAAGTGTCCACCATGTTGATGTCATTCGGCTTTGATATAAGAATAACTTGGATTAATCTTTAGATGATTTAATCATTATAATTATATTTTATTAAATGTTAATTGATTATTTAAAGATGATTGGGACACTTATTAGATTTTTATGTTTGCCGTATAACAAATGTTCATTTTATAAATAAATAAATAAATATAAATTATATACTTTGGACATTTCCCACACATCGCCATCTAGTCCCAAAGTAAACTAATCAAAGCTTGTGTTATGGGTGCCAGACAACGGATATAATACTTAAATACTTTTTGTTTGTAAATACATACATGATATACATAGAAAACACCCAGACCAATACAAACAGACATGTTCATGCACACAAATGTTTGTATTGTGCGGGGACCGCACGCGGGTGCGGTGCGGGGCGTAGTAGGCGATTTCTCGACCACTACACCAAAATTATTTTGGCGCCAAAAGAAAGTTAACTCTGATTGGATGGTGGAGGTTAGGTTTATTTTTAATATTGTAACTATTAAAATAATAATCTAAAAGGCTAACTTAATTCAGTGCGATTAATCCCTAAATAATTAATGAATTTACATATTTAATTAGCAGATTGTTTATCCCTTTATACAAATATTTTAGTAAATGTTCAGATATAGAAACGGTTGTCGTCCCCACCGTTTTCTACTGTTGTTAAGGGTTTTGATTTGTATAAAAGCGAGCTGCATGCCCAGAACAGGGGCTAGCCTCTATTTGTACTTTCTCTGACTTTTGTGCCTGATCTTTGCGCTATTTTATTGGAATAAATATATTGGAGAAGAACCTGAAACGTAACGTGTTTATTATTAAAGCACCCCACACGCGGTCACAATGCTCATTTTTATTTTTTTCCTGAAAGTACTTCTAAAATGAAGGCACCCATATATTTTCAGTATTTTCTCTATAATTGTTTAAAAAGTCTCTATTCTCAAAGAGCGTAAGTACATGAGGTTGGTTGTTTCGAGGTCTCGTCTTTGCTATATTCATTTTAGGGCCAATTTTTCAATGGTCTGATAAAACTTATCTGACTGATAAATTATAAAGCGACAGATTTTGAAAAATGACAGGTACCTAACTATGATTGCCGACAATTAGGTGACGTTTTCAAATTAGCCATCTTGTATTTTGTTCAACGAATATTTCTTATCTGACTATTGAAAAATCAGCTCTTAAAAGAAAAGACGTTTATAGTGTTGTTGTCTGTATCGATAGTAGAACCAGGATTTCAAAATCCATGGTATTTATTTATTTAAAACACTTCATGCACAAACAAAACGTACACATGGCGGACTTTATGCTAAAAGCATTATCTACCAGTCAACCATAGGTCTACACGGAGCTTGATTATAACTACAAGAGGTATATAAAACAAAAAAGACTTTCGCTAGGTTTGGCTTGCCTAAAGAGATAGTGTCTGACAATGGACCACCCTTTTCCAGTAACGAATACAAAAAAATTATGATTAATAAGTTAACAATAGAAAAAATGAATAAGGTAATACCTTATTCATTTTTTCTATGTTAATAACGGTGTCAAAGTAACATTAACAGCAGTATACCATCCTAGTTCTAACGGAGCCGCAGAAGGGGCAGTTAAACGTTGTAAACGTGCTATTAAAAATCTTTACAGGAGGGTTGCGATCTAAATGCGGCCTTGCAAGCATATTTAATGGCATATAGAAACGTAGAACATAGTACAACGGGTGTCTCGCCAGCAATGCTGTTACAGCGCCGAAATCTTAGATCATGGTTAGACTTATTACGGGGAAATCGTATGATTGAGGACAAAGTTAGTATAGCTCAGGATAAACAGGTAAGTTATGCAGGAGGAGTAGAGAGAGAATTGAGCGAAGGCGAAACAGTATGAGCACGTAATTTCACGGGGGGAAAGAAATGGTTAGAGGGTCAAGTTAGCCAAAAACTAGGATCACGAAATTATGTAGTAGAAAGAAGTAATGAACCACCTATTACTAGGCATATTGATCAAATTAGAAGGCGCTGCATATATGAGTGTTAATAATATTAAATTATAACGTTAAGTCTTAAATATTAAGATAAATAATTGTGTTACCTAGGTAGTACCTAAAATTAAGGGTGAGGGTGTAATGTATGAATGAATGAAGGTGGAACGATCACGATATTTATTTGTATTTTTGTAGGGTAAGTTCTTCTCAAATAAACGTTGTAACGGTCGGACGCGTTTTCTTACGCTCCCTAATACTAATTTGTGTATTACTGCCGTATTTCATATTTTACACTGGCGACGAGGATGGGATGGTGGGATCCCATCATGTCGTTCGTTTTAAAATAATGAAAACGACGGATAGAGAGGTTTTGTAGAATATTTAATTTGTAAATAATGTAAGAATATACTTTTCAGGTTGGTGGGCAGGTATTCATTAGGTACAGAATAAATTCAACTTTGAAATTGATGACGCTTCGCTATCTGTTGGTTTAGAATGTTTTTAACACTACCAGTATTATATTATTGTCACTTAGGTGCACAGTTTTTTCTTAACTCTGATATCTAATGGTTTAGAATGTTTTTAACACTCAGTGTCATATTTTATATTTATAAAGATGAAATAGGAAACCAAAAAGAAGCGTACGGGCGGGACTCGAACCAGCAGCACGCGAGTGTGATACGTAGATGGAATAAACGAAAAGGGTTTATCTAACAGAACAAGCGGCTGTTGCTGCGGCATCATTATGGCCAATGATGACTGGCTAGTCCTTTATTTATTGTAGTGGGCGGAGCCGCAAGCATACATGTCTGTCTGTGAGAGGCCTATGGCTAGGCAATTTTTCCTCACACGAAGTGGCCCATGGCGTGTCAGGCACAGCCACCATTTGGTTGTACCTGGCAACGCCAAATACAATACAAAAATGTGTTATGATTATGAATAAAATTTCATAGGATAAGCTTACACCTGTTTAATTTTCATTGTAATGTCTATTTAATAGATCTAATTAATTGCCGTATAAATTAAAAGTTCTGTCCTATTTCGGTTAACCAAACATTTTCATACATCATACATAAAATATGGAAGTTTAATTCTCAGATATATTCGGGTCTTCTTCAAACATAAAATCACGAGGATTCTTTCTTGATTTCAAATAGTGAGCTTTTTCTACTGCTTCATAAACGATATATCCAGCTATAAAGGCTGAAAAGAAAACTATAAATAAGTAAATAAAGTCCAAGTATTTGTGGGAAAAACTGCCTTCTTGCCATAGGGGCCATTCAAGTATTACGTAAGCACTATAGGGGGACGGGGGGGGGGTCTTTACTTTGCCTATTTTTGATGACATGGGGGTCGGGGGGTCGAGATGGTGATTACGTCAGCAGACCGGCAGTAGTTTTTTTTTCACATGGGCAACCCACACATTGTCGTTGTTTGAAAACCAAACCCATTTTCGGGGATACTTACAAATTATGCATACGTTTAGATCAGAGATGCACAAACTGCGGCCCGCGAACTCTAATCGAGTAAACTGTCCTCAAATGTACTCCCTCGAACATACATTTGAAGGAAAATTATTACTGCTGGTAAAGGATACTGCAAAAGTTACAAAGTTAACAGATTTTCAGTAAAGTTTAAATAAATTCTAGGGCTCGCTTCGCTCGCGTATTATCCTTTGGATTTTGACGTTTCAGTCTTAAATTTATACTCGCCGTCATAAATCAATCTTAAAAAAATTTATGCGATATTTGACATCGCTTGCTTCGCTGTAGTAGATGTTAAAATTAAAGAAAGTTTTTGCGGTAGCTTTGGTTATTTTTTGCTTATTTATTATTATTAGGTACAGCGTTTACGTAAGCAGGGAGGGGGGAGTAACAGCTTTGCTTACTTTTGCTGACAAGGGGGAGGAGGGGGTAAATAATTGTCATAAATCTGCTTACGTAATACTTAAACGGTCCCATATCAGGAAATGGATTGAGTGGCTAACTTTGTACCGGCGCTAATATTGCATATTTTCCTTTAAAAAATGGCCAAGTGCGTGTCAGAATCGCCCACTCCACTTACTTCCCACCTAACCGAAATACCAATTTTTTTTTGTCGACAGCAACAATAACTCCGTTTTTCATGGTATTGTAAAATGCGATATATGTCAAAACTACTAGTTTGATCTCGTCTGAACCATTTTTTTTTAATTCGTTGAAAGTTTTTGTAAATATATATTTTTTTTAATTTTCACTAGCTAAGTTCAAAAGTTGGAGAGACGGGAGGGGAGACGCCCATTTTACCATTTCTGTATCGCCTATCTTACAAATGTTTGACGTTGAGATACAATGGTTTTAGGAACCTCCATGTCATTTTAAAAGACCTATCAATAGATCACATCTTTCTGACATATTTTCTTAATAAAAAATTTAATTGCCGTTCCATGCAAAATGCCTAGGCCCTTAGGTACTTTGCGCTCTTTGGCTCGCTTAACATCATTATCATTCTCACCCATTTAGGCTAAATACCGGATAAAAACGCGGGAAAATACCCCGTAAATACCAAAATGAAGGGTAAATATAAGTTTTACCACTAATTCAATATTTTCCAGTCTACAACCAAATCAAACACGTTATGCAATTGTATTAGGGTCGAACTTACAACAAAAAACTGGCCAAGTGCGAGTCGGACTCGCGCACTGAGGGTTCCGTGCCAACTTTAACTGAATTAGGGAATCCATTTACTTCAACTTAGTAAAATACCACAATGTTTTGTTGACTACAAACATAACTTTGTTTTTCATAGTGTTTGTATGAAGTACAAAGTTATGTTTGCGGTTGTTGAAAATGTGCTATATCTCAAAAACTACTGGTTCGATCCCGTCCGAACCAATTTTCGTTGAAAGTATTTATTAAGATCTACATTATATATTTTTTTCTTGGTTTAGAAATAAGATGGGGGAGTGGGGGGACGCCCATTTTACCACTTTGGAAGCGTCTAGCTAAGAAACGTTTGACTTTAAAAAAAAATTTTGGTTTTAGTTTCACGTATGAGAGCCCCCCCTTAACTGTCATTATTTTTTACTAGCGGTCCCCCGCGACTTCGTCCGCGCGTTTTGAGTTTGCTCCCTCTCCTCTCCCGTCGCAGCGTCATGTTTTATATCCTAAAGCCTTTCTCGATAAATAAGCTATCCAACACAGAAACATTTTCTCAAATCGGTCCAGCAGTTCCTGAGATAAGCGCGTTCAAACAAACAAACTCTTCAGCTTTATAATATACTAGCGGTCCCCCGCGACTTCGTCCGCGCGTTTTGAGTTTGCTCCCTCCCCTCCCGTCGCAGCGTGATGTTTTATATCCTAAAGCCTTTCTCAATAAATAAGCTATCTAACACAGAAATATTTTTTCAAATTGGTTCAGCAGTTGCTGAGATAAGCGCCTTCAAACCAACAAACTCTTCAGCTTTATAATATAATTAGCGCAAGCGCACGTTGTACTTAAGCTGCGAACATTATTTTGGTGCGGAGTTATATTAAAACTGTGATAGCTCCTAAGATATTTATTGGAATCAAATGATATAAAGGGCAACTTTGTTCTAAATGAAATGCTCGTGATGATGAATGTATTTATTTCGATAAGAATAAATACCTGTGTGTACAATACACCTCTAAAAATGATGCATTATTTTTTACAAATTTATTAACATAAAAAAGGTTGTAGTAAGTAAACCATAAAAGATAGACTTACGCTGTCGCGGACTTTATTATAGAACTTTTAATGTTGAACAATCTTGTCATACATGATTTTTGTGTTACTTTAGCGGTTTCCGCAGCGTACGCAGCGGAAGCTCTCAAAAGGAATATCTTTCTCCCGTTTTCGCAACATTTTTCATTGCTGCTGTGGTTTTGTGAGTCGTATCCTTATGTTATATAGCTTAAAGCCTTCCTCGATAAATGGACTATCCAACATAAAAATAATTTTTCAAATCGGTCCAGTAGTTTCTGAGATTAGCGCGTTCAAACAAACAAACAAACAAACAAACTCTTCAGCTTTATAATATTAGTATAGATAGCGGTCCCCCGCGACTTCGTTCGCGCGTTTTGAGTTTGCTCCCTCCCCTCCCGTCGCAGCGTGATGTTTTATATCCTAAAGCCTTTCTCAATAAATAAGCTATCTAACACAGAAATGTTTTTTCAAATCGGTCCAGCAGTTCCTGAGATAAGCGCGTTCAACTTCAAACCAACAAACTCTTCAGCTTTATAATATAATTAGCGCAAGCGCACGTTGTACTTAAGCTGCGAACATTATTTTGGTGCAGAGTTATGTTAAAACTGTGATAGCTCCTAAGATATTTATTGGAATCAAATGATATAAAGGACAACTTTGTTCTAAATGAAATGCTCGTGATGATGAATGTATTTATTTTGATAAGAATAAATACCTGTGTGTATAATACACCTCTAAAAATGTTGCATTATTTTTTTACAAATTTATTAACATAAAAAAGGTTGTAGTAAGTCAACCATAAAAGATAGACTTATGCTGTCGCGGACTTTATTATAGAACTCTTAATGCTGAACAATCCTGTCATACATGATTTTTGTGTAACTTTAGCCATTTCCACAGCGTACGCAGCGGAAGCTCTCAAAAGGAATATCTTTCTCCCGTTTTCGCAACATTTTTCATTGCTGCTGTGGTCTTGTGAGTCGTATCTTTATGTTATATAGCTTAAAGCCTTCCTCGATAAATGGACTATCCAACATAAAAAGAATTTTTCAAATCAGGCCAGTAGTTTCTGAGATTAGCGCGTTCAAACAAACAAACAAACAAACAAACTCTTCAGCTTTATAATATTAGTATAGATTTTTTGTATGAGAATCGGTGAGCGGTTAACAAGATACATCTTCCTACCTAATTTCAATTGTGTAATGCTTATAGCTACAGAATAAAATGGGTGTGACATACGGACGGACAGACAGACAGACAGACAGACTTGACGAAACTATAAGGGTTCCGTTTTTTGCCATTCGGCTACGGAACCCTAAAAATGAATAAAATAGATTCTATTTATGAAACACAAAATATTTAAGTGTTTTTTTTTTTTAATTTGGCGCTTCACCATATGTTATTAATTAGTCCTTAAAACAATCAGTTTACAACAAAATAAATGTTGCTTTAACCGGTTAAGTAAACAAAAGGTTTTGGAGCTCTATTTTTGAATCACACGCTTCAAGATGGCGAGTGATTTTCGTTCGAAGATGAATTAAAAGTCATAGAAAAAAACTCGTAGTCGAACGCAAATCACTCGCCATTTCAAAGCGAGTGATTAAAAAATAGGGCCCTTGATCAACAAGTACGTCAGTGATAATACAAGGTCGAACAATAGATACCCTTTTTCGACAATTGGTGGCGTTAGGTATTAAATTTGACATAATCATAATTCATGACATTGTGCATTGTGAGGATATATATTTTTTGACCTTTTGTTCCTTGATAAAATTGATCAAGAGCAAAACGACCCGTGATTTATTTTTGGACGAAAATAAAATAAAAGTTGGATGCTGTTTATGTCTGTGCCGTCTTTGACAACCGTTAGATTTAGATTTAACGCATTGAGCTTGTTCGTACAGTGTTCGTGTGCTGCTTACGACAAGCAGTGGCTAGGAGGCCCCCATTTAGTCGTTGTTGCCGGGGAAATTGTCCAGGGTATTATAGTCGTTACTATCATCACCAAGCGAAAGTAACGAATATTGCCCTGTGAATCAGTAAGCTCAAGTGGCAGTGGAAAGGGCACATAGCACAAAGAACTGATGGCCGTTAGGACAGAAAAGTTATAGATTGGAGACCCTTCAATGAAACGTGCAGCGTAGGACGTCCACCGACAAGGTAGATAGACGACCTTGTAAAGATCGTACCTATATCGTGAATGTGGGATCACACTAGACGCATATCGCTTGGGAGCCCTATGTTCAGCAGTAGACGTCCTTTGGCTGATAATGACATTGATGTTGACCGAAAGTGCTCGAAGTGGCTAAGGCCCTAGGCATCGTATGGAACGGCAATCAAACATTTTAATAAGAAATTCTATATGTGAGCGTGATGGCTGCCGCGATTGTTTACATTGCACAACAAGCGGTTACGAGTAAAAATGTTAAAGCAGTGTTTTAACAAACAACTCACTCGCTCTAGTGTGACATTTAGAGACCGAAAGGGTGATTGTTTTCTATTTCCTGATATGAAAACCTGGCTGCGAAGAAAAAAAAACACATTAAATAAAGAAGTCATTGCGAAAACAGAAGCTTATTTTGCAAAGTTTTTGAAGGGACAAAGAAGTGGCAGAATCGTTGAGAAACGTTGTTAGTACGCTTAAATAATGACTACGTTTTAGAGTTAATAAAACGAAATTGAAAAAATACGCGTTTTCATTCCGAACACGGGTACTTAGTACGTAAGTACTAAGTACTTAGTACTTACGTACTAAGTACCCATCGACCCACGTAGATACCTCTTTTGAGTATTTGCTTTAAACCGACCGTTACTCAATTATCATCTGTTTCTCTTGTGGATTTTTGAGAGGTTTGTGATTTAATTGTGATACTTTTTGGACTGAAGACTATTACTGCTGTTACGTCCACAACCTTTTATATTAATAAAACATCATTATTTCATTGGTAGTTTTGTTTTTTAAAGTTGAAGTAAGGTTAACATGTTTTAAACTAACTAAAAATACCGAATTCTGGTCTGTCATCACCCCATATTAACAAATAATCGTGTTTACCCATGATTTGGGAATTTTACCTGGAAAAAACCTTATATTTTTCCCAAAATGGGTATTAACCCGGTATTTTCCCATCGCCCATCTCTAGTTGCGACTCTGTATTTTATTTTGATGGCCCGGTACCGGGTTGCAACCCGGCAAATGGGAAACTCTGTTACAAGTGATAAGGAATATATAGAATAGATGAAGTTGTATTTAGAGATCTTTACGAATAAAATACATCTGGCGTGCGGATATTAAATCTAATATTATTCGTTACAGCCAATCGGCTGTAATGAATAATAATAGGTCAATCAATCGATGTGACAGGTTTGAATTTTAATTTCAGACTTTACTTACGCGGTAATACAATGAAAATACACTCGCGGATTCTTCGGAGCATATTAGGTATTCCAATAGAAAAGGCTCCAGCAAAGGGCTTCTGCTCATGTGGAGACAACTTATAGGCGATTATTCCGCGAACATTTGCAAGCTCCCCGAAATGTTTGCCCATTTTTATCAATTTAAATTGTGTGTACTTTTGAAAATTTTCACAAAGCAATTATAAACGTCCGAAAGTGGTTTACTTACTTAATGGAAATTACTACACTACGAACGGAATATTCAAGAATATCTAATAACGTCAATTAATATCCAAGGATCCTCACTTTGAGTAATGTCAATAGGTTCACGATGCGACTTTTTGGATTTATTGAGTTTTCTACATGTCAATATTTTTGACAGATTTTATGACCAGCCAGCTTAATTCTATGTATCTATTCTTCCACATAAATCAACGAATTTATGAAACGAAAAATATGGCGAACAAACATAAGTAGCCTTACACAAACTCAATTGAATTACTGAAGTTTAGTGTTACGCTAGTGCAGTATACTGCATGGTATATTCAAACTCTGAAAATTTTAGGGTCCCATAATAATTTTGTAACATAATACCGAATCTACAGAAAATATGATTTATGTGAACCTCGTTTGAAAGATTACATGATAAAAGATTAAATATATCTAAAAAATATTACTTGATGTAGACGGGACGTAAGGGAGTCTAACTAAGACCTAAAGCTCCAAGCCAATCTCACCTTCACGTGGTTCGTCCTGTTTATACAGACGAGGCTCTGGCGACCGACCGATGGCGGTATAACCATCCAATACAAAGCGCAGCTAAATGTTAAACTGTGACGGGCAGCAGCGTCACAGCTGCAAGGGGCTGCGCCTCTGCGCTCGCCAACCCGCCTGCCAAGAGTGGCGAGTATTGGCAAAATCCCCTCATGAGTGCACACAAATAAACCAGGTCCCCAGTCTCCGGCAGCCCCGCTATTCTTGACTTTGGTAGCGGTCAAGGTAACGGCGGGGCAGGGGGTGCTAAGAATCCCCGGAGGCGATCGCGCTGCCACCCCTGACGACAACTGGCCCTGGTAACTTATAACGCGTGCACACTGAGGACAGACGAGAAGTTGCTCGAGCTGGAGGAAGAAATGAGCAGGTTACACTTGGACATAATGGGTTTATCAGAAGTCCGTAGAGAAGGCGAGGACACGATAACTCTGCAGTCCGGCAACCTGCTCTACTACCAGGAAGGCAACCAACAAAAGTCCCAAGGTGGTATCGGGATTCTCGTTCACAAGTCCCTCGTCAACAATATCGAGACCATCGAGAGTGTGTCGAGCAGGGTGATATACCTTATACTCAGAATATCTAAGAGGTATTTTTTAGTTTATTCGCTGAAGGTCATACAGGTATATGCACCGACCTCGACACACCCGGATGAAGAGGCGGAGGAAATGTATGAGGACGTAAGTAGAGCCATATATACTTCCAAAACCTATTTTACTGTTGTAATGGGGGACTTCAACGCAAAACTGGGCAAGCGAGGCGAGAATGAGTTGAAGGTGGGACCTTTTGGATACGGGCAAAGGAACGCCAGGGGACAGAGGCTGGCCGACTTTCTGGAGAAGATGGGACTCTTTGCGATGAACTCTGTCTTCTAGAAGCCGCCTCAAAGGAAATGGACCTCATCATGACTTCCAAGAGACGGTTATTCAATGATGTCTCCGTGATCAACAGGGTGAAAACCGGTAGCGATCACCGAATGGTTCGAGGCACATTGAATATAAATGTCAAATTGGAAAGGTCCTGCCTGATGAAGTCCACGCTCCGACCGACTCGTGCTCATATCCAAAATCCCGAGAGCTTTCAACTCGAGTTGTCAAACCGCTTCGATAGCCTAAACAATTGCGTAGGTATCAGTGGACGATATAAACAACGGGTTTATGGAAACTATCAAAAACTGTCGGTCCACACTCTCAACCTTATGGCAAAACGTTGATCTATGGCACTGCAGACCTCTTTAATTCCGTGCTGCTGAATATTCACTTGCGTACACCATGGTTTTAATTTCACCCCACAAATAAAAATCCAAAGGCGTGAGATCAGGGGATCGCGCTGGCCAGCTGATTGGGCTGACGAAAACGTCTCTGCGTTTCTCGGAGGTTATTTATCTGCGAGTACACGCTAACCATAAAAAAAAAGCTCGTGGTTAGAGTACGACATTATCACGAACCATGCACTATCACTTCACTGCAATCCAACGAAGGTCATTGCGATCTAAACAAACTTATCGCAAATTCGCCTAATTAGGTCACGGTCGCGTGGTCACTGAACGGATTTTTTCTGTTTACGGGGCACGCCCGGGGCGCGCGGCGCGGCGGCGGGTTCAAAGAGCTAGCGAGTGGGTGGGGCGAATCTTGCGCATCGTACACTTTATGCGATTGAGATAAAGATTATATTTTCTTAGCACTTTCCGTACCTACACGTTTGGTGACGCGCTTCATAGAGATATTGTTATTATAAACCACGGACGAGTAAAAAAAGTTTATTTTTTACTCGTCCGTGTTATAAACATGCCATTTAATGCAATGCGACTCTTGTGAACTAAAGTGCTTAGCATGTTTAATGTAATATTTTATGAGTTTTACTTTGTAAGCTTGATTTAGGTTGTTTTTAATTTGTATTATGCTTATTTATTGACTTTATGTCTGGCTAGTGCGAAAACACGATTACAGTTTCAACACTTACGATTTTTAATTTGATTTCACAGAATGCATGTATACCCGTAATACTACCTACCCTTAAAGTTTGTCGATTGTTTTCGGGGTCACCCTGTACATGAGGTCACGTGATCGTGAATGCCTAGCAGTGAACGTGACTCTGATATTGGCACCATCACATTTCAAGCATTCACGTGACACATTCAAATTGCATTTATTGGAACATTATTCAATAATGTAAATGTTAAATAATTTATAAATAAAATGTTTTTGTTGATTAATATACTACCGAGCTCAAGTGTTAACTCGTTTTTAAAATTAGGTCAACGAGTCTATTGTAATGTACCTACGAGTACATACTTATGAAATAAATTAAGAAAGCTACTACCTATATTATGACTCTGTTCTGAAACTGATGTCTGATGTGATGGATGTCAATCCATTGACATCCATTAATCAGACGGTGCCATATTTGTGTACTCTTTTAGTTCGCGAGGCGTCATTACTTCTAAATACAATATCATTGGCTAAAACGTGTGTTAAAATGGCTTATAATGGGGTTGGGTCATTCCTATCACATCTTGTCATAATACATTTTTTAGGCCCTTCAGTTTTTTTAACACAGATATTTTGTTTTTTATTTTTATAAAAAAAAAGAAATTCACCATTTGCATTTTTATTAACTGCGATGTTTTATCTACATGTTAGGGTATGATTACGTAAAACTTTTGTTTGTTCCTGAAAATCCTGAAAAAGTAAATCTGTGAGCTAAATAAAAATAATGTAAAAACGATTACGATATGATTACTTCCAACCGTTATATTAATTCAGATTTCGAAAGCCAGCATCATAGCCTCCTTGCTGCAAGGAAATGGTTTCGTTTTTAGGGTTCCGTAGCCGAATGGCAAAAAACGGAACCCTTATTGTTTCGTCAAGTCTGTCTGTCTGTCTGTCTGTCCGTCCGTATGTCACATCCACTTTATTCTGTACCCATAAGCATCAGACTGTTGAAATTTGGTAAGAAGATGTATCCTGTCAACCGCTTTACGATTCTTACACATAAAATAAAAAATAATGATATTTATGGGGGGGTTCCCATACATGAAACTAAAACCGAAATTTTTTATTTTATTCAAACCTATGCGTGTGGGGATAGGTCTTTCAAAATGACATCGAGGTTTCAAAACCATTTTCTTGTAAAGTCTAACGTTTCACAGCTAGACGCTTCCAAAGTGGTAAAATGGGCATCCCGCCCCCCCGCATCTAATTTCTAAAATAAGCGAGTGTTTTGAAAAAAATATATAATGTAGATCTTAATAAATACTTTCAAAGAACATTAGTCGGGACGATATCGAACGAGAAGTTTTTTAGATAGAACACATTTTCAACAACCGCAAACATAACTTTGTTCTTCATACAAACACTATGAAAAACAAAGTTATATTTGTTGTCAACAAAAAAATGTGGTATTTTAGCTAAGTGGAAGAAGGTGGTAGTTAGTGGTTTTCCGACTCCAGTTAACGTTGGCACGGAACCCTCAGTGCGCGAGTCCGACTCGCACTTGGCCGGTTTTGAATAGGTAGACTTTTAGTATATTTTTTGTTGCATGTCTTAGTTTTATTTTTTTCTTGTTTGTTATTAATAAAAATCCCCTACACTGATAAAGACCCAACATAATAATAATATAACCCTTTTTACAAAACACACAAAGTAAATAGCAGATGGCGGTCTTATCACAAAGCGATCTCTTCCAGACAACTTTTGGGTAAAGGCATAGACTATAAATAGGAAGGCGGGGTACTCTGATTTGGACAGTAATTCGCATCTACCATGGACGAATCGCATGAGCAGACTAAAATGGATGGCAAGCAAACAAACGACCAAATACAAAACAATGGGCATGTTGTATCCCCAAACTTGTTTTTGCACATTATTTTTCTTACTCTCACCTGCATAAATCGTAAGTTGTCTCGCTCACACGCACCGGCTAACTTGAAGGACAATTAAGCCGAGGGACCCCCGTTAGACCTACTACCTGGGTCCTTATTTTTGAATCACTCGCTTCGAAATGGCGAGTGGTTTTCGTTCGACAACGAGTTTTTTCCTATGACTTTTAATTCATCTTCGAACGAAAATCACTCGCTATCTTGAAGCGAGTGATTCAAAAATAGATTTCCTGAACCTTTTCAACTATGTTTTTTTCTATGAGTTTAAATACAACCCTAGGCTGTTATACATCGTTGGATAGCTGATAAAATGTCGATGTTTTAAGCAGATCTGCAGAGCAAGTGCCATAATATTTTTTTGAGATATCCAGAAAAGAAAAATATTTGTACATATTTTTTTCTTAAATTTCGATCGTCTACAATGACCTATTTTGTTAACTTACGTGCAATTTTACTCAATGAGGTTATTAAGCATCCCATTCTTCATATAAAAAAAATAATCAAGAGTCAAAAAAAAAAACCAATTCAATAGCCGAAAAATTGGGGATTTTCATAAAAAAAACTGGAATATGTCGAAAACGGTTAAGTTTAGGATGGGGGGTTCCATAGTGAAATCATTCAGAAATGATGTGTACTACACGCCCTTAACGGATCTAGGTCGACTTTTCCTGTAACCCTGTACCTACTTGATATAGTATTTATGCCTACATTGTATATTTTAATAAGTTTGATTTATTCTGACAACTTTAATGGTTGTGCAAAAGACAGTATCTATTTATGGATTTTGGTTTGTATGTAAGTTTTTAAATTTTTTTTAAATGTTAGCATAATTTTAGTTTCCTTAATATCTGTAGGTAATTTATTGTATATTTGTGCGCTCTCGTAAGTGATATTCTTTTTACCGTAGTTTGTTCTTGGTGGTCGCAAAATTAGGTTATTAGCACTTCTTAGCATTTTTGTTAGTATACTTTTCTTTTTTGTAAATTTTGTATTAATATGTATGTATTTATTTAACTTTCATGTGAAGATAGACGGGTGGAAAATAGCTTTTCCATCCCTAGAGTGGAAAGTAATTTAGTTTTAATTGCTACGATCAGACATGGTGCTAAAGATAATTGAGTCACATTATGTCATTAAAATAATCAAGCTTTTCATATTTTTACGATTAGCTAAACAATAAAAGCGTGTTTATTATGTTTTATGATTTGAAAAATTTACAATTGGTCTAATTTTTCACAATTTAAAATCTACAAATATATTTCGGTTGCCCGCCATACGTAATGTCACTTTTTTTTTCATTTTAAATTGTCACATTTTGTTTGTCTTTGACGATATTTTTTTTTAGTTTGGTCGATTATTGCATAAATTATTAAGTTAGTCTTTATGATCGTTCCTCTTTTGTTGATTCGCTTGTTTCTGCTCATGTTCCTTTTCCGACCTGCATTCCATGTCTCTTGTATTCCAATGATACGAATATTAATAAAATTTTATCTATGTTTATCATTGACAATAACATAAAAATCTAAATATATTTACACATTTATACATTATACAGTGTGTCCCTGGATAAAGTGCAATCCCGAAAGGGGATGAAACTAGACCATGAATCATTGACTAGAAAAATATTAAAAAAATATATAAAAAAATAGTGTAGGATTTATTGGTATTTTAAGATTTTCATGTTTCATTAAGGACTCTATGTACAAAAGTATTGATTTCTTCCAAAATAATGGGTCTATTTCTTTGAAAAAAAAACAGTATGCCTAATACCTGGCGATGACCATGAAATAATAAATAGTCCGCAAAAAAGTAACTATCTTGAAAAGCTATTACTTATTTATAAAAAAATATTTATTTCTTTATTGGGAAATGATTCACTGTGTCCATCCTTTGGTACTCAATGAACCGGGGGCTGGTACACAGAGAACCGTGTGTGCAAACAATGAACCATGATAATAACCAAAGCCTAAAAATGATTGGATTTCAATGAAAGTAGTGAAATAAAACTCATTAACTAATTTTAATTATACAATGTGTTCCGACATCAGTGTCGGACCCTTTAATGCTATGAAATATAGTTTTTTTTATCGACAAATTGGCCCTCAATTTTTTGTTTTCTGTCACGGTTGTATTATGGCGGCCATTTTGTTTTTTTAGTAACCAAACCCCGGACTTTCGTACTAATTCGACCACAATTGCTCATGTTAATGTCCTATGTACATAAAAGAGGTCTCATTTGATAGCTAAATATGTACACAATAATTACACAGGCATCATATTTTAATTTTCATGTGATAAAAAATAGAAAAAAATATTTAAAGACCAAAAAATTTGATTTATTTCTGTGTATTTTTAATTATTGGCCTCTTGTGAAAAATCTAGAGCATTAAATTGCTTATTTTTTATTTTAAAACGATAGAAGAGAATGTTCACTAAAATACAGTCCTAAACTTCTTTCCTCCCAGTGAGATAGTTTAGACGTTACAACGTACGTCGGGTTTCCTCGCCCCTTCTGGGCGGCTCGGGTTCGAGCCTCAGCTCCTTCCCCGGGCTTCATCTCATGGGCCTACTGGCCCACGGTACTGGGAGCCGCATTGCGGCCGTCTTGCGACGACAGGTCTGTATCTTCATCTTCTGCCAGAGCCAGCTGCACAGTCGCTGCGGGTTGCCCATCAGGTGAGACCCCGTTCGGGGAGGCCCGATGAGCAGGGCAAGCTGACTGCGGCTGACTCTGGCTAAGGAGGGGACGAGAGATAGGGGGCGGGGGGGGTTGTGATTGGGACTCGGGTAGGTGGGAGGGCGGATTTAAGGAGCAGACCTGTCGTGGGGTTGGCCTCTTGCTCGACTCTTGTACCGTGGGCATGGGGGCTATATTTTGTAGCCCGGGGTGCGGCCCGTGGTCCGCGGCTTCGTACATCCGCTTGGATGTGCGGACCACGAATCCCTCCAGGGCCTCCATCTTGAGGTCCCTGTGTATAGTGGCATTTCGAACATAGCGCCCGGCCCCCGTGTTAATTCGGAGCGCTATGTTCTGCTGGGATTGGAGCTGCGTACGGTGGGCTGCGCTTATCATCGCGTACCAGGCTGGGGCCGCGTATGTCAGCCTGGAGCGCACGTACGTTTTAAAAATGCCCACCTTTGTTCTGGTGGGCAGGCGGGACTGCAGGACGGGGCGCAATCTTGCGCGCGCCCCGCGGCTGGAGTCGACCAGGTGCTTGACCTGGTCTTTCAAGGTGAGGCGCTGGTCCAAGTGGCAGCCTAAGTACTTGGTACTGCGCTGCCACTTTATCTTCTGGTCGTTGAGGACCAGCTCGGGCATCTTCCGTCTTTGGGGGCCCGTGTAGATGGCGGCGGTTTTGCCCACGTTTACCGCTATCCGCCATCTCTCCAGCCAGTCCGGCAGTAGGTCGAGCTGCTTCTGCATCCTTTTCACCGCCGCCTTGACCCATGGGGCGGTGGTGTAAAATGCGCTGTCGTCCGCGAACACTGCCAGCTCGACCTTGGGTTCCCGCTCATGAAGATGGTCGTTGATGGTGGGAACGTCGTTGGTGTAGGCAGCGTACAGGGTCGGTGATAGGCAGCTGCCTTGGGGGACCCCTGCGTCTATGGGGCCCTCTGCGGACGTAGCGTCCTCCACGGCGACCTGGAACGAGCGTCCTTGGAGGAAGGACGCTATCAAGTGGACGAGGGCGGGGGGCAGGGCGGTCGTGGCGAGCTTGAAAATAAGACCGGGGTGCCAGACCCGGTCAAAAGCCTTCTCCACGTCTAAGAAGACCGCCACCGAGGCCTGGTTCTTATTGAGGCCCTCCGCTAGGTGGTGGATCACCCTGGCCAGCTGGAGCGTGGTGGAGTGCCCGCTGCGGAAGCCGAACTGCTCGTCCCTCGGGACGAGGTGGGGACGCAGTCGGCGCAGCAGGGCTCGCTCGAACAGCTTGGCGGCGTGGTCCAACAGGGTGATGGGCCTGTAGCTCTCGGGGCGGCGGCGGTCTTTCCCCGGCTTGGGGATCATCACCACCCGCCCTTTCTTCCATGGCGAGGGGAAGTGATTCGTCCTGAGGGCGGCGTTGAGGACGCGGGTCAACGCCGCTATCCCCCTCCTGGGCAGCTCCGCCAGGGCCGCGGGTGGCAGGCCGTCAGGGCCCGGCGCCTTCTTTCGGTTTAGACGGGCGGCAATCTTCTTCACCTCCGAAGGGAGATGAAGGTGTCGCCCGGGAGTGGAGGTGGGGTGGTGGCCAGGAACTCCTCCACTCTCTGGACCACATCAGCGTGGTGCTGGAGGGCTCTGGGGGCTGGCGGGTGGGGCCTGAATTGGACGGTCAGGTGATCGGCAAGGATTCGGGCTCTGTCCTCAGCCGCGAATCTCCTCTGACCGTCCGCGTCCAGGAGGGGGTGCGTGGAGGACTTCTCCCCAGTGAGGGCTTTGTTGAGGCGGTGCAGTGAGGGCAGGTCTTCTCCTGCCCTGTCTACGAGTTCCTCCCACTCGCGACCTTGCCACATTCTCACCGCCTCGGTGACCTTAGCCGTCATGGCATTCAATTCAGTTTTGACCCGTGGGCATCTCGTATTGCACCATAGCTTCTTGAGGGCTTTCTTCTTCTGAAGTTGGGCCCTCAAGAAGAGCGGGAGTTGGGGGCGTTTCTGGGAGGGGGGCGCTACCTTCTGGGTGTGCGCCTCCTTCGCATCCCTCATCCGCTGGGTCAGGAGGGCCACCGCGGCGTCAATGTCGTCTGGTGTTGACATTGGGCCCTCTAATGTCAGGTCCCTGAGGGCCGCCTTGTAGGCCGGCCAGTCTACGCGGGACCTGGGCGGACGCACTCTCACCGCCGCTAGAGAGGTGGGCACTGTTATAAGTAGGGGGAGGTGCTGGGTGTCTCCCTCATACAGCACCTCGGTGGCCAGGGGGACGCGCAGGTCCTTGTGTAGGACCACATCTAAGACGTCCGCCTGGTGGTCTGCCTCACTGGGGATGTGGGTCGGGGCATCCATGCCCACCACCTCAATATCTCTTGAGGTGGTGGCGTTTAGCAGGCGACGGCCGTCGGCTCGTGTGAGGCGGGAGCCCCACTGCACATGTTTACAGTTTAGGTCGCCTGCTAGAATTGTCGGGTGGTCCTCGATGAAGATTCCGTCGAGATCCTCCGGGTGGAATGGGGCGGTTGGTGGGCGGTAGGCGGCGTATATGCGGAGTTCGTGTGACGATGTATTGACTCTAATCCCCAGGGAGCTCAGGGTCTTGAACTCCGCCCACGGCAGCTCCTCATGGATGACGTCGCGCCGCACTGCCACCATTGTGCCCCTGTAGGGCACACCCTGCGAACTCACTTCGTCCCTGCGGTAGATGGTGTAGTTGGGCAGGGAGAAGCGAGTGGACGGCCGTAGATGGGTCTCGCCCAGGAGGACGATGTGGGCGTCCTGCGACTGGGCGAGCTGCCGGAGTTGCTGCTGCTTGCCGCTGATACCTCCGGGGTTCCAATAAATCATGCGCAGTGGTTCATCACGAGCTGGGCCAGCCCGTTGATGATGGCTGCGCATGGGTCCATCCCCTGGCCGATCTGTATCAGCAGGGTGTGCAGCAGCTGTATTACTGCTTGCAGGGGAAGAGTTGGGGTTGCCCCTGTCTGTTGTTGGTGGGGGTGGGGGTGGGGGCGGGGTTGGGGTGCCTCTATTTGAGGTTGGGGCCTCGAAAAGGAGATCGGGGCCGGTGGCACTCGACTTGCGAGCCCGCACGGGGCCTGAGAGGGCGATTGGGGACGAGGGGGAGGATGGAAGGCCGGCCGGCTGACAGGGGGTGGGCCTCGTTGGGCCGACTTCGGCCTCTGAGTGGGCCGAGAAGCAGGGCGGGGAGGCTGGGCTGCCCCTGTGGTCCTCTGAGGAGGGGGGAGGTGTGTTGCCACTGCCTGTGGGGGGATGGCGTGGGCTGCGGTGTTGGTCCCCCCGCAGGCAAAATCCTGGGGTGCTTGGGGGGGGGTAGGTGGTCTGGCGGCTTGCGTCGGGGTGGACGCAGCCGCAGGTGGGCCGGTATTGGCCTCGGTGCGGCGGCGGCGTCGGCGGCGCCTGCGCCGGGATACGGCGGGGGCGGGGGCGCCCCTAGCGGTGGCGGGGTTGGCCGGGGGGGCCAAGGTAGTCCCCGTCTGGACGGTCACGGGCGCCGTGGCGGCCTGTGCTAAAGGCGCCGGGGCGCGCCTCTGGCCGTCGGTGTGGGGGCGGGCAGGCAGGCGCGCGGGTGCGCTTGGGAGCGGGGGGGGGGGGGACAGTCGTCCCCGTCCGCCTTGCCTCACGCAAGTACGCCTTGCAGCGACGGTCGTTGGCAGCATGGGCCTGTGCGCAGTTGGCGCAGGTAGGTGGGTCCGTCCCCCTCGAATGGAGCACGCCTTGTCGTGGCGAGGGGGCTCAGTAGCCTGTCGCAATCCAGCGGCGGGTGAAGCCAAGATGCTCCGTGGAGAGTGCCGCTGCGTCTGTTCCCGTATCGGGCGGCAGTGGCCATAGTGAGTCGCGTCTGTCTCGCATCGAGCGGCGACTCACTAAAAGTCGTTGGACTCCCAGCACCCCTCTGGTGTATCAGAGGAGGCAGGGGATGTCCTGAGGACTTTGGTCCTCTGGGCGAGCTCGGCGTGCATTTGCCGTCGGGCGTGGCTCGCCTCGTCGGGAGGGTCTCGGACAGACGGTGTGGGGACACCTCTGTCCAATCACAAGAGACCCTTCTGAGGCGCCAGGGTGCCGTCGGGAGTGGGATCGCCCCACTCCGTGGAGATCCGCCCTCCTCATGGAGGGTGGAGGTTGCGCTGGCAAGGGTCGCGGGATCAAAGCCACCAAACGCGGCGGGCGTCGTCAGGTTTTAGTGGGTATACCCGGGGGCGTATCCGGGGGAGTCCCACACACGCCCCTCCGTTCCCCGGCGGAGAGGTAAGGTGCGTAAACTGCATTTCCTGACGTTAAAAAAAAAAAAAAAAAAAAAAAAAAAAAAAAAAAAAAGGTAGGTGGGTCCGTCCTCGGGCGTGGACAGTCGGCGGCGGGATGGTTGCCGGCGCAACGGACGCACTTAATAGGTCGGTGGCAATTCACCGACGAGTGGCCGACCGCCTGGCACCGATGGCACTGAGCGGGGCCCTTGCGGGGGCGCCATGCCTCAATGATGACGCCGGGCATATTCAACAACTCGTCGACTGCATAGAGGCGAGCGAGCTCCTGGTTAGGCAGGTGCTCCAACTCAACATGGAAAAGGCAGGCCGGGTTGCCCCTCTTGCCTCTAATCCCTCTTATATGGGAGGCGTAGAAACCGCGCTCCTCGAGGGCTTCGCGGATTAGGTCGTGCGGGGTGTCGGCCGGTAGCCCTCTAATAGCCACTTTAGACGAGCGCTCTTCGGGCGGGGAGTAGCAATACCACGCCACAGACGGGTCTGCTTTCTCCGCCTCCGATAGGTAAGCCTGAACGGCGCGGAATTCTTCGGGGCTCTTGGGGAGGAATCGAACCCCTTTCCCAAAAGGCCGTGCGTTGGGCGGATGGCCCAAGGCCCGCTTGATGCGTTCAAAATGAACGCACCAATTTGGTAAGCACTCTACTACGATAGGGGGATAGCCCCTTACCTTAGTCTGCGCGGGTGGTGTGGCCGGCTGGGCGTCGGTCCCGGTGGTAGCCGGCGGCGTCGGCGTGCGGCCAGGGGAGGCAGGCGGGCTCCTCTATTCCCGCAGCGCACGGGCGGACGGCGGCTGGGAGGCCATCGTCGCATACGACGTCGATGAGGACGCCCTGGCGGACGATGCCGAGGGCTGCGAGGCCGATGTGGACGGGGCAGTCGGGCGCATCTCGGTGCTCGATCTGGGCGGTCTTGGTGGCGCAGCTAGAATCGGGATCGCCGATCTAGCGGGTGGGTTGGTGGTGATGGGCGCTGTGGTCCTACGGGGCCACGAGCGTCCTGGGTCCGGTGGGACATGGTCTCGATTGCTCATTTTTCACAAAATAACACAATTCGAACACAAAATAGTACTAAGAAAAATATGAAACAAAAAGAGGGTACGTGCACAATAAAAGTTACCGAGGGTACTTATGGAAAAAGGCTAACCTACTGGTCACACGAATTATTTTAAACACTTAAATAAACGTACACTAAAACACAAACTTAAAACAAAACAGGCACAAAGCGTCTAGTCGCGGAATAATTGTCAAAAGTATGTGTTGGGGGCGTGTCACTCGCGTACGCGGGCACTAGTAGCAGGGAGGGTGTGGCACAACCAGCGTCCTATGAAGGGAGGTGTGTGCGCAACAACAGCCAACGTCCTACTACTGACGTTACAACAATTTGAATAAGACCCTTTAAATACGCTTTTTACCTAATACTAGTGTAGTGTATGTGAGAAAGAGATAGAAGTATTCTGTCGTCTCCTACGCACACTGGTTACCCGATAAGGCCGGGGCGGGGTGGTGGAGGGGATACTCTGCTCGCCACCACGGTGAAGGACGGACGTGATAGAACAGTGTAACGTAAGGAGCCGATACCCGGGACGCCGGGATACTACATTTTGGCAACGAGGATGTAAGTACTGTGAATCAGTATTATTATATATAAAAAAAAGGATGAAAATAATATGTATTTGATATACAGTTCAAAATGAATTGAGTATAATGATTGAAGTAACATGGGGCATAACACATTTGCTAACAACAATGTTT
Organism: Pyrausta purpuralis; assembly: GCA_963924145.1. Lineage (NCBI taxonomy): Eukaryota > Metazoa > Arthropoda > Insecta > Lepidoptera > Crambidae > Pyrausta > Pyrausta purpuralis. The sequence goes on along the minus strand of OZ001645.1, from coordinate 15,601,244 downwards.
TGTCCAATAAGCAATGTTTAGGGCTAATACAAAACACTTTGTTCAAGGCATTTTTAGGGTTCCGTAGCCGAATGGCAAAAAACGGAACCCTTATAGTTTCGTCAAGTCTGTCTGTCTGTCTGTCTGTCTGTCTGTCTGTCCGTCCGTATGTCACAGCCATTTTATTCTGTAACTATAAGCATTACTCTGTTAAAATTTGGTAGGAAGATGTATCCTGTTAACCGCTTACCGATTCTCATACAAAAAATAAAAACATTTTAGGGGGGGCTCCTATACATGAAACTAAAACCAAAAAAAAAAATTTTTAGTCAAACCTATGCGTGTGGGGTTTCTATGGATAGATCTTTAAAAATGACATTGAGGTTCCTAAAACGATTTTCTTTTAAAGTCTAACGTTTCTTAGCTAGACGCCTCCAAAGTGGAAAAATGGGCGTCCCCCCCCATCTAACTTCTAAGCTAAGCCAGTGTAAATTTTGAAAAAAAAAAAAAAAAATATGATGTATATCATAACAAATACTTTCAACGAAAATTGGTTCAAACGGGATCGAACTAGTAGTTTTAGAGATATAGCACATTTTCTACAACCGCAAACATAACTTTGTACTTCATATAAACACTATGAAAAACAAAGTTATATTTGCAGTCGATAAAATATTGTGGTATTTTACTTAGTAGAAGTAAGTGGATTCCCTAATTCAGTTAAAGTTGGTACGGAACCCTCAGTGCGCGAGTCCGACTCGCACTTGGCCGGTTTTTTGTTGTTAACACGATTTTAAGTAAGCGTATTCCAGGCGCAACGAATGGGGTAGGTAGGTATTTATGTTTTCTTGATATTTGACAGTAGGCGAATTCATTTGTGATAACGAAGAATAAAGGTTATTAGTTATTTGTGTACCTTCGACGTGTATGTGTATGTTTGAAACGATGGCGTATAAGAAAAGAGGTTATATTGCATTTGACGCGTTGTTGAAACGAATAGTAAAGTTTTGTTTGGTGTTCGAAGGTACAATTTCATATTATACTTTTATTGTAACGAAGGGGAAAGTATTAGTATGTATAATTTTACTATGATTAAGGTTTGCAAATGATTTCCTATGAAATGAATCATACCTTCTCGTATTCAATTGCGATAAATTTTGGTGAACTTCGTCTGTTCTACTTTATATTATTTTAGAGTTTTATTTTAATTTGATATTAAAGTGTTGACATAGGTTTATAATATACAGTACTACATCTTTTGGAATAAATTTTAAATAGAACCTTCCATATTACTATGCTAACACAAAAAGGGAACTTCCTTACTTAGGCATTATTAAAGGCACAACAAAAGGAAGTCAAGATATTTTTTAAACTTTCGCGTTGCATTATAACTTTAAACTTATTATTATTTGAGTCTCCTCGTGACCACGACGGTTGCGGCACCGTTGAGGCGTGGAGGGTGTAAGTGGTGACAATGCTGCTGCATGATATGCGTCGCGTATGGACCCGCAGTTATAAGTTTTAATTTAAAAGGAAGTCAAGATCTTAAAGATAGTTTAAGCAATAAAATATAGGTACATAATTTAAAAAGGTACATGCGTGCATAAAGTAGGCTGGTGCGCGAGTAGGTTTACATAATAATAACTAAGACAAAGGCTTAAGAATAATAAGATTTATTTGGTAATTATTATGGTGTTTTATTTGATGATAATGATGCTTATTTTGATAAAAGTGAGGATAATGAAGTTACTTTGAAGTAGTGATGATGATGATGATATGATGACGATGATAATGTCGATGCAGATGATGACGATGATGATGATGACGATGATTATGATGACGGTGACGATGATGATGATGACTATGATGATGACGACGATGATGATGATGGTGATTATGATGGTGATTATGATGATGATGACGGTGGTGATGATGATGACGACGGTTATGATGATGACGATTGTGATGATGACGATGGTGATGATGATGATGATGACAGTGAGTTTTAGGTGAAGTCGAAGATGGTGACGATAACGATGATGGTGATAATGATTATTAGGTAGGGTTTTAGGTCGAAAACATGATGGTGAATGATAGAGATAATGAATCATTTTTGCTATGGATACGGTCAACGAATGAATGGTGTTGTTGGGTTACGAGCGAACAACGTTTGTTGATAGCTTCAGTACCTAATCATCATTCTTTCCTTGTCCACAGACGCAATGGCAAACCTCACGTTAGACAGATTTGAATGCAATGGTGAGGCTGGCTTGGTAGGACTTAGGTGGGAAAAATGGAAGCGCAGTTTAAGCATTTACCTGGAAGCCGCCGACCTAAAAACAAGCAGTCAGTTTATTGCATTGGGGTGGCCCAGAACTTCAGGAAATCTTTTACAATATACCGGGTGCTGATGTGACAGATGATGGTCAAATAGATGTTTTCAAAATAGCCATAGACAAATTAGATGAATATTTTGCCCCCCAGCAAAGCAAAAGATTTGAAAGACACATATTCAGGGCGATAAAACAAGAAGAGAACGAGAAATTTGAGAAATTTATTGTAAGACTTCGACAGCAAGCCTCTAAATGCAAATTTGTGGATTTAGATGATCAACTTATCGATCAGGTTACTGAAAAATGCAATTCTGAAGAGTTACGGCGTAAAATTTTGAAATCAGGAGACGACATGAGTTTAAATCAAATAATTTTAGAGGCTAATGCTTTGGAAATTGTGAGCATACAATTAGACATTTTTTGCAATAAAGGGAAGATTCAAGACGTTAACAGAATAGAACCAAAAACTACAGGGTGAATTTGAAATCAGTCGACAAAACTTACGAGGATGTTTCATCAATAGTACTGATAAAGAAATAAAAATATTAGTGTGATCGGAGCAGTACATAAAAAACAAAAAAATATGCTATTGTACATTTTGGTCAACATGTTTTGTACGCAACTGTACAGGCGGAAAGTCGCGAGTTGCGGCCGAGAGACGATGCGTACCTACAGCATTACGCCTCGTAGGTATTCGTATTACGCGGGCTTTTTACAACGTGTATTATGAATAAAATTTACAAGAGAAAAACATCTATCAAAATTAACTTACCAGAGCTACGTGTATTTTAATAATTGTTCAAAGTGACCACCTTCCCTGTGAATGCACAAGCCCAACCGAGCACGACGCCGATGGTTGTTGGATTGTAAAACTTCCCTTCGAGAATTTTAAAACGTCAAATGCACAAACAACCCATTCCCTGAGCTGAACCACTGTTGAACATTCACTTGCGTACACCATGGTTTTAATTTCAACCCACAAATAAATATCCAAAGGCGTGAGATCAGGGGATCGCGCTGGCCAGCTGATTGGGCTGACGAAAACGTCTCTGCGTTTTTCGGAGGTTATTTATCTGCGAGTACACGCTAACCATAAAAAAAAGCTCGCGGTTAGAGTACGACATTATCACGAACCATGCACTATCACTTCACTGCAATCCAACGAAGGTCATTGCGATCTAAACAAACTTATCGCAAATTCGCCTAATTAGGTCACGGTCGCGCGGTCACTGATCGATCGGATTTTTTCTGTTTACGGGGCACGCCCGGGGCGCGCGGCGGCGGGTTCAAAGAGCTAGCCTGTGGGTGGGGCGAATCTTGCGCATCGTACGCTTTATGCGATTGAGACAAAGATTATATTTTCTTAGCACTTTCCGTACCTACACGTTAGGCGACGCGCTTCATAGAGATATTGTTATTATAAACATGCCATTTATTGCAATGCGACTCTTGTGAACAAAAGTGCTTAGCATGTTTAATGTAATATTTTATGAGTTTTACTTTGTAAGCTTGATTTAGGTTGTTTTTAATTTGTATTATGCTTATTTATGGACTTTATGTCTGGCTAGTGCGAAAACACGATTACAGTTTCAACACTTACGATTTTTAATTTGATTTCACAGAATGCATGTATATCCGTAATACAACCTACCCTTAAAGTTTGTCGATTGTTTTCGGGGTCACCCTGTAGAAATAAGCCAGTACCTAAGAAACGGGAATGCTTCCGTTGTGGGAGTTGGAACCACATCGCAGCAGATGATAAATGCCCTGCTAAAGGAAAAAAGTGTTTGGAATGTGAGAAGATAGGCCACTTCAAGGCTCAGTGTAAGAGTAAGGATTTGAAAAGAAAATATGAAGACCAATCAACAAATAAATCAGAAGTACCAACTAAAAGATGGAAACAAACTAATAAGGAAGTGAGAAATATTGAAGAACAAATAAGCACTAACAGACCAGAGGAAGAAATTCACTATGTTTTTAGTATTGGAGACGATGATATGGTGACATGTACAGTAGGAGGAATAAAAGTAGAAATGTTGATTGATTCAGGGTGCAAATATAACTTGATTACTGACAAAACATGGCAAAATTTGAAAAGTAATAGGATACAGGTTTCTGAACAAACGAAAAAATCTGATAAGACCTTTCTGGCATACGGGAGTACTACTCCACTGAAATTACAAGGATCGTTCTGCGCTACAATTCAGTTGGCTAATAAAAAGAAAGATGCGATGTTGTACGTTATTGAAGGTGGGACCCGAAATTTATTAGGCAAAATGACAGCAACTGATTTGGGGGTTCTCAAAATTGGTTTAGACGTCAATCAGGTGGAAACAAACTCGGAACCATTCCCGAAGGTTAAGGGGGTATTAATACAAGTACCTATCGATGATAACGTTAAGCCAGTTTCACAACCTTACCGCAGAGTTCCTATTCCATTAGAAGAAAAAGTCGACTCCAAAATAGAAGAGCTTTTAAGGAAAGACATTATTGAGAAAGTAGAGGGCCCTTCAGAATGGATCTCTCCAATAGTTCCAATTCTCAAGGAGAACGGTGATGTTTGCATTTGCGTTGATATGCGACGCGCAAACACCGCTATAAAACGTGAAAATCACCCCTTGCCTACCATGGACCAACTGCTGCCGAAGATTAAGGACGCTGAAGTATTCAGTAAACTGGATATAAAGGATGCTTTTCACCAGTTAGAACTACACCCAGACTCAAGGCACATAACAACATTCATTTCCGCGAAAGGTTTATATCGCTACAAAAGATTGATGTTTGGTATATCATGTGTGAAGTTAAACACACGCAAGTTGGTTAAACACTGTTTTATTATTAAGTTACCCGCAACTGTCATACATATATAATTAACTTGAAGGTAGGCATAATATACCACATCCTTCCCCTTTTACATAATAAAAACTATAAATAATACAATCTTATAATCTAATAATAGTTATGCATTCAGAGTAGCTGCTGCGTAAACTTTACTTTTTTTTGTTAAGAAAACGTACCAATACACATACAATATTTACTTATCTTACTTAAAAAAAAATGTATTCCATGAGCTGTTTAGTAACACACAAACAGGTAACAACAATGGGAAAACGTTGCTTTGAAAAAAATAATAATTTAAAAGTAAACTTGTAAATTATAACAACCTACAACAATAAGAGTTTTATATGCTGATTAAAAATAAGTGTAAAAAATACATGCAGATTCCTATTTGCTATTCATTTGTAAGGATGCCTGTCTACGGGAGAACTCAATAAAACAGTTTATACACGAAACGACTTATTTTATTGTCCTTGCACACAATAAGTACATGCGATAATATTAAGATCTAAGTTACGCGTGTCCGTCTAGGTTCCCGGCGATCGACTGGCGATCGGACGCGGTCGCCCGTGACTTATCGCTGCGTATGCACAACGTGACCCCTACACTCATCCCCCCCTTTTTAAAAAAATGGAAAAGGGTAAAATTCTCACACAAAAATAAACTATTTCCCAATACGACATTATTCATAAGCTGCGCGATACGGTTACATTGTGGCGCAGCTCGCGTTTGCTGCTGAGCGCGCACATTCCGCACGGCGCGCCGTCGCGCCGAGACTATGACCTCATTGTTATCGGATTCGCGGTACACCGTATCGCGCTGCCTGTACAGGAGTTCCAATTAACAATTTAAACACTTAACAAGAATTCAATCTATAAGTATTACTTATTACTAACACGATAGGGGTTGAGAGTATAACACAAGTCTTAAAACTTACAAAATAGGATGTACACATTTACTTAGTTCAGTATCTACTACGCGCCCATTTAGTATCATCACAAATTATTGTATACGCTTAACACACTATGTACTGTTCCCGTGGTAACTGTTGTGTCTGCGGGGGGTCCGACTGCACCTTGACTACGGGTGTCGCCGAGGTTACATGTGTAACTTCCCTCCGAAGCCACGATCTTACTTTCCTTTTGCACCGTAGTCTCAACGCATAACATAGTATTAGTCCCATGATTATTGCTATGCTCATTAACACAATTCCCAAGTAATTCAACTTTGTGTCGACAATTCCTGTGGTCACACTGGCCTGAGCCAAGCTTACATTTTCCTTACTATGGTTAACACCCATTATTACTTTGTTAAAATTTTCACGACAATATCTTATAAGATTCAGATACACAATAAAACATATTAGTCTATTTTCACGAATTAATAATTCTAAAGTTGCTTACTTAGCTATAGTGGACCTAGTTATAACTTGCCTCCATGTTCTAGATAAACTGACCGAATCATCATTCGACGCCACAACGTAGTACTTAAGCGGTAACTACTTATGTGGTCCTCACAGTTCGCGTGCGGTGCTCGTCCAGTGTGCTCGTACGCTAGCTTTAGTAAACCCGTTCAGTTATTTACCGTGATTAGTGATGTAGATCATATCGGTATCGAACATTGATAAAGGTTCGTGTCTGATCAAATGGATAAATATTTGACAAAATCACCCTCTTCAAGCAGTCTAAATTCCAAAAGGCCAGCTGATAATTCGAATGATGATTGGCGTGCCCCCAAGCGGTACGCAGCTCGCAAAATGACCCAGCTAAATAATACTAGTGCCATAGGTCATGAAAACCGGTTCCAAAGCCTTCCTCTGGAGGGCGATGCAGCAAATGATGGAGAGGTACACCTCCGGGACGCTTCTTCCATCATCAAGAAGCCTGTTCACATCCCACCAATCATACTTCAAGTGCAAAAAGACTGGACCCATGAGGTAATCAAAAGTACTGTCGGCAAGTTTAGCAAACGCTTCCACTTGCAGTATAGAAATGGCAGCAAGGTTGCCGTACTTTGTCATACAGTTGAAGATCACCAGGCTGTAAAAGATGGTTTACGCCAAGAAGGCAGCTCTTTCTTAACATACACTAGGAAAGACGAAAAAACACATAAAGTAGTCCTCAAGGGCCTGCCAGCTTACGTGGAAGACACACTGCCTGATGAGTTAGAAAAACTAGGCTATAAAATTACTTCTATAAAAAGGCTGAAATCGAAACACCCCGGCGACCGTACCTGCCCACCGCTCCTGGTACAATTATCTCCAGGTGCAGACATTGCAAAGTTTCGCCAGATCAAGTATCTCTGCAATTGTGTGATCAAAATTGAAAAATTCAAACCTAATCGAAGCCTGGGTACCCAATGCTTCAGATGTCAGGAGTTTGGGCACTCATCACTTAATTGTAACATGCCAGCGCGTTGCGTTAAATGTACTGGGCTACACAAATCTTCCGACTGCCTCAAAAAAGATCGCAGCACCCCAGCTCAATGTTGCAACTGCGACGGCAACCACCCAGCCAACTACAGTAACTGCAGTGCAAGACTCGCTTACCTACAAAGACTTCAAAAGAAAAAGGAAGCTGAACGTAAACCACCAACGATTCCCCTTTTGCTACCAAAACTCCCTCGAAAACCCGCCGTCCCATCGCAGTCCTGGACTGCGATAGTGTCTTCTGGAGCTGTTGTAGAGTCCACGGATCCCGTCAACAATCAAGCTTTCACCGCCACCTCTGCAACGGACAATCCAATCTCAGGTGATCCTGCAATTGAAGAGATGTTAAATATTCTTTTGGCTTTAAGGAAGGTCAAATCCCAATTCTTATTATGTAAAACCCAGTTGGAGAAAGTGACACTTGTACTTACCCAACTTGGTCACTATGTCTAGCTTCCCTGGTGTGCGTCTGCTCTCATGGAATGCCGATGGGCTGCGTTCTAAAATCCAAGAACTATTCTACTTACTTGAATCCGTACCTGCTGATGTAATCGCCATCTCCGAAACGCGATTAAAACCTAACATACCCCTCCTCACTCCGGGCTACACTTGCTATCGTCAGGATAAACTTTCGTGTGGCAAAGGTCAGGGCGTTGCCATTCTAGTCAGAGACACAATTGAACATCACTTTATACAAAATCGTAAAACTACAAACATCGAAGCAGTCGGTATTACTCTCAAACTGGCAGGTGTTGAACATGCTATATTTAGTATTTACCAATCACCGAATTTACCATTATTGTGTAGTGACCTCGATTTATTGTTTGGGCTGCTTTCTCATACCATTATTGCCGGTGACTTCAATGCTAATCACAAGCACTGGTTTAGCAGTTACACTAACACTCGGGGCAGAACTTTATTTCGGCACATGTTGCATAATGATTTTGTCATTCACGCACCTGACAAACCAACGCAGGTAAACTATTCCGCGTTTCATAAAGCGACTAGCCCTGACCTAGTTCTTTCTCGAAATGTTACCGGCATAAGTGACATTCGTGTACTGGTGGCACTTTCATCTAATCATTATCCATTGTACTTCAGTGTTGGAGGTAGTCTGAAATATAAAGAAACAAAGCGTCGCTTTTGCTATAACAAGGCAAACTGGGATCTCTATCGGACCATTCTTGATACTCATATCTATCTGTCTTCATCGACTTTTAAATCTATTGACGAGGTAGATCTGGCAGTAGGCTACCTTCAAAACACCATTCTTAGGGCCCGAGATGCTACGGTGCCAACATGTGAGGTGAGTGGCCCCAGTAGATATAAATTACCAAGTCACGTAAAGCGTCTAATCAAATATAAAAATTACCTTCGTCGCATAGATGCGGGTCTGCCTTGTTCAGTTATGAAAAGACAGGTTCGGTATTCAATTAACACCCTTCGTACTCAGATAGCCTTTTTCATTAAGTTACATAAGGACAAGATCTGGAACGATAAACTTAGCAAAGTCGACAATCCTAGCAATGACATTTGGCGTTTAACTAAGTCGCTTAAGCCTAAAGCTCAAAATATACCACCTTTGAAACATGCCGACGGCTCCCTATCGACAGATAAAAAACAGCAGTGTGAATTATTGGCTTCTGCTTTTCTCAGTAACATGAAACTTACCGTTGACTGGTCTAGCGCTGAAATTGATGATGTCATCCAAACCTCACTGCAAACTGTTGAAGATTATCAAATTACTAATCTTGAAAGACCTGTACGACCGCTAGAGATACGTAAAGCATTGATGACTTTAAAACCGCGTAAATCGCCGGGACTAGATGGTATCACTAATGTGTTGCTAAAAAATGTATCACAGAAAACGGTCGTGTTTATTACTAAAATTTTTAATGGTTGTTTTTACTTGGGCTACTTCCCTAAAGCTTGGAAGACGGCGAAAGTGATTGCTCTTAAGAAACCGGGAAAAGATGATTCTATCCCTACGAATTATCGTCCAATTAGCTTATTACCATCCCTAGGAAAGCTTTTCGAAAAAGTAATATATACTCGCTTACTGATGGCATCCAACCACTTACTCATTAATGAACAATTTGGCTTTCGTTCATCACATTCCACTACACATCAACTTGCTAGAGTATCTGAACATGTCTCACACCATCTTAATTTATGCCAATCTACTGGCTTATTCTTGCTCGACATCGAAAAAGCATTCGACACCGTATGGCATGACGGTCTCCTTCATAAATTAGTAAAACTGAACATACCAGGTAATTTAATCAAACTAGTCAAATCTTATTTGTCACACCGCCAGTTCATTGTTGCCTTAGATGATGAAATCAGGTCATCATGTCAAGCCATTCCCGCAGGAGTCCCTCAGGGGTCTATCTTGGGACCATATTTGTTTATTTTGTACCTGAATGATATACCTGTTCAGCCACGAACGAGCCTCGCCTGTTTTGCTGACGACACGGCCTCTTACACTTCGTCAAAGGACGTGGATCTCATTATAAGCCGCCTCCAACTTGCTATTGATAAACTTGGTTCATACTTCACTAAATGGAAACTCAAATTGAACGCCGCAAAAACTGAAGCGATCCTATTCACCCGACAGCGTCAAGCTCCAAAGCGAACGCTCAGTATTTCAGGCCTCCAGATTCCCTGGAGTAGTGCGGTCAGATACCTCGGTGTTAGAATGGACACAAAACTTAACTGGTCCAAGCATATTGCGGACTTAAGAGTCAAAGGTGCTCAAGCGCTAGGTGCGTTGAGTCCAATACTGAACCGTAAAAGCAAACTAAGCCCTAAAACCAAGCTCAGAATTTATACCACTCTTGTCAGACCGTGTATAACGTACGCCTGCCCAGTCTGGAGCAGTACTTGCTTAACAAACTTTCAATTACTTCAAGTAATCCAAAATAAAGCTTTAAAAATTTCATTTAACACCAGATTTAAAACTAACTTAATTAAATTGCAGTATAAAATTAAACTCCCTTCGCTTATGCAATATATTTTAAAATTAACTAAAAACTTTTACACTAAAATCACTTATAACAAAAATCAATTAATATCTAAAGTATGTATAACTAAGAAATTCGACTTACCTTACATCGATAAGTACGGAACATATCGCCTTCCGCATCACTATCTTTTGTTCCCGCCTGGAGGCCTACAATGAAACGTTAGTCCGTATTTTCGGGCCCGTCCGTAACCCGACCGAAATACGTGACTCGTAGCTACCATAAAATATTTTCGGATGCTTAGGTTTAGTTCGGACGCATAGACAAAGTTACGTGAACGAATGATTGAAAAAGGTTATTTATAGTGCCTGTCCTAAAAACCGGTAATAACATGAAAAGTTTAAAATTACTTGTATTTTAATAGTTTTAACGCTTTTAATCAGTATATTTATGCATTCCATTTTATAAACTACAGTTAAAATTAGTGGAATGCTCCGTATGTTACTAAAACATTGGCAATTTTTATCAAAGAAATTCTGTGAATACACTTTAAAATACCTAAGATAGGCCAACCAAATAGAGAATGTCACGTCCCACTAATAACATTTTGATGTTGAGAGGATATTTTCTACCGCAGTATTATACACATAACATAGTTTGTTTACGTTCGTTTTGTGATGTATGTGATGAGATTTTCATGCGATTCCGAGTAAAAGAAGTTTAACATTCAAGTGTTTTTTACCTCGCGCCGAGTTCTCAAGTGTTCTAAATCATGAGTGGCAATATTTCATCTGATATTGGAGTAAAACTCAAAAAAGGGACGCTTATGAAGACTAAATCATTCATGGTTCAAATTCTCCTCACTTTATATTTGGTGTTCGTAACGTCGTCAGGGCTAAAAATTTATCCACCACACAACACTTTCATGTAAGTAACTTGACTATATTCCTCTTGTCCCTATTCTATGTAATTTCTTTTCTGTAACTAAACTTTGAGTTCTCTTTGCAGAACCTACAATCATGTCGGCACCACCAACTGCAGAGCAAATTGAAATGCTTCTTACTGTATTAATATTCACTATTTACTTAAAAGTACACCTCAGTGTAAGAAAAAACCGAAAATGTGATAGAATTATCAAAAAGTAACTTATTTCAGGAATAAAATGTTAATCCGAAAAGCTTACGGTAGCACTTGAGTTATCGTGAGAAGTTCGGGTAAACGCCCGAAAAACTGTACGTCAAAATCGAATTTTCGTGACGGGCTCGAGTGTTCATGGTAAGCTATCCGTAACAACAAACGTCAAAGCCCGATTTCGTTCCGTTGACGGGCCCGTAGTATTTTCATGGTATGAAACAGCCCGAAAATACGGAGTTCGTTCGGGTTTCGTGTGTTCATTGTAGACCTCCTGATACGTCACACGGACCGGTGACAATGAGCCGGCGCACAACCAGTTTACCGATGCCTCGCGCGAGCGACGCGATCTCCCCTCCGTCGCCTGTCTCGTAACACGAGCGGGGGACGGGGGAGCTCATGTTCTTACTGGACATGACTTTGCTTTGATTACACCTCTAAGTACGGTAATAGTATTTTGTTTCGGTGTATTCATACCCACTACTATTTTGTTATAATGAAGCAATAAGCATTAATTACTACAATAATTTTGCACTTTTATATAATACAAAACGTATTAATTTGTGTACTATAACCGTTTTAATAAACTCAAAATAATTATGTAATTAAACTTTGAAAGGTGACTGTTTCTAGCCTCATAAAGTAGTCTATAAGATTTGTAATTGTATGACCGTATAATTAAGTTATGCAATGTAATAACTTTTAATGATAATAAAGAATTTTGAAATGAATGAATGACTTATGTGGTCCTTGAGCATAACTAACTATATGTGCGAAATAAAATTACCTAAGTTATCCTTATCTATCCCTTAACTACGTCTGCGGCCACCTTTCTAGAGGCGCCGACTTGAAAATGTCCCCTAATGGTCAAAGTCCTAACCGAAACGGGTAGCTGCTGAGGTGACCTACTCTGCAATAAAAAAAAATAACAACACACTGGCCCTGCAGCATCCACCTCAACAGCGCCCAACATCAGTGTCCAATTTGGCCAACTTACTCTAATTATTTAATCTATCCTAAAACGTACGGGTAACTTAACTGCCCGTCCACTACGTGTTACTGACTTCGTACCTATTGTGGTCGACGCTTTGCTCGTTATGTTGCTTGGCAATTTTTCTGTTGCTACCGGCGTATTATTGCTCGTGTTTTCGTGTTCTTTCAATAAGTACGCTGGTTTAAGCCTGTCAATAGAAATTTGTGCATCTCTATTAGGTAATCGAACCGTATAATATTTACTTTCTCTTTTCACAACTTCATAAGGACCGTCGTACGGTGGGTGTAAAGGCTTCCGTACCGCGTCGTTTCTAATAAACACATGACTAACTTTTTCTAAATCAGGATGAATAAATATCTTTCTCGAATTAGAATGTATCTCTGTAGTTGGATGTAAATCTTTAAGTGTGCGCCGCAACTGCTCTAGGTATACGTGTTCACTCGGTGCTCCTTCCGACTTTTGTTCGTAAAAATCGCCTGGTAACCTGATGCCCTGTCCGTAAACTAACTGTGCTGCGCTTAAACCCGAATCACTACGCATTGCGGCCCTTACTCCTAGTAGTACCGTATGCAGTTCCTCACTCCACGAATTGTGCCCTAATCTAGCCATTAGCGCCGCTTTCATACTACGGTGCCAACGCTCAACCATCCCATTACTCTGTGGATGGTATGGGGTAGTTCTAGTTTTCCTTACTCCTAGTATTTTCATTAAACTATTGAAAAGATCGCTTTCAAACTGACGGCCTTGATCGCTCGTAATGATTTTGGGACTACCGAAACGACAAATCCATCCTTCAAAGATTACTTTGGCCACCACGTCAGCTGTGATCGTGTGAACAGGAAAAGCCTCTTGCCATCTACTGAATCTATCAATTACTGTCACTAAATACTTGAATCCCTCCTGAGTGGTCGGAAGTGGCCCTACTATGTCAACATGTATGTGTTCGAATTTTTCACGCGGTTCAAACTGTCCTACATCAGACACCGTGTGACGCGATACTTTTGTGCGTTGGCACGCTATACAGGTTTTGGCCCAAGTCCCTACATCTTTATTTAATCCAGGCCAAAAGTACCTTTGTGACACAAGTTTTCTAGTAGTCCGGACCCCGGGATGACTGATACCATGGACTGTTTCAAACGCTTTCTTTCTGAAATCCTCAGGAATGTAAGGTCTCACTTTGTCAGTAGAGACTTCACAGTAGATCGTTTTATTCGAACCTGGCACTAAGCATTCTTTTAATTGTATTCGTGAGGTATCGCTTGGTTCGTTTCGCAACATTGTAAGTTGATCGTCAACTTTCTGTTCGTCGGCTATTTCTGCGAAGTCTAGCGTTGTTGGGCAAGCGATCGCCTCCACGCGCGATAGCGCGTCTGCTACAATGTTTTCGCTACCTACTACATGGCGTATTTCTGTCGTGTATTCACTAATATAGGCTAACTGTCGTATCCGCCTAGGTATGTCCCTGTCTGAATTTACTTTACTAAATGTGAATGTTAGCGGCTTATGGTCTGTATAAATTACTAATTCGCGACCCTCGATCATGTTCCTGAAATAGTGCACTGACATATACATGGCTAAAAGTTCCCTATCGTAGGTACTATATTTAGTTTGTGTATCCGAGAGTTTCTTTGAGAAAAAACCTAAGGGTGTCCAAGTTTTACCGTTCCATTGCTGTAATACTGCACCAATACATGTATCTGACGCATCTGTCATAAGCGAAAGCGGGGTTCTTTCTAACGGGTGAGCTAAAGTAACGGCGCTTTTTAGGCTTACCTTACATTGCTCGAACGCACTCACCGCAGCTTCCGTCCACTCGATCTTAGTTTTGTCGTTCTTTTTTGAGTTGTGCAGGTACTTGTTGAGCTCGCTCTGCTGCTCCGCAGCTTTCGGCAGGTGCAACCTGTAAAAGTTAATCATACCGAGGAAGCGTCTCAGTTGCTCGACATTTTCTGGTCGTTTGTAATCTAGCACGGCCTTAACTTTTTCGTCTAACGTCCCAATTCCTTGTGATGACACATGATACCCTAAAAATTCAACGCTACTTTGCAGGAAGTCGCATTTTGACATATTTATAGTTAGTCCGTAGTCCTCAAATCGTTGGAAAACCAATTTCAGGTGTTTTAATTGCAGTTCTTGTGATGTGCTTGCACAGACTACGTCATCAATGTAACAGAATATGTGTGAACTCTCGCCTTCTCCTTCTTCTCCAGTTATGTGTTCGATACCTTTTAAAACTACATTATCCATAAACCGTTGAAACGTTTGAGCTGCGTTACAGAGGCCAAACGTCATTCGGGGAAATTCGAACAGCCCAAACGGTGTTATTATCGCTGTTTTCTCTATATCGTCTGGATGGACTGGTATATTATGAAATGCTCTTTTTACATCAATTCTTGAAAATATTTGCTTACCCGCTAGTCCATACGTGAAGTCTTGCATTCGGGGAATGGGGTACCGATCCGGCTTTGTAATTGCGTTGAGCCGTCTGAAGTCGCCGCAGGCACGTAGTGTCCCGTCCTTCTTAGGCACCACGTGGAGCGGACTCGCCCATTCGCTCTTGGATGGCCTGCAGATGCCCATGTCTTGCATTTCCTGAAATTCTTTCTTAAAAAGGTTATACCTATCTGGCGGCAACGGCCTTGCCTTTGAAAATACCGGTTTACCAAATGTTTCTATATAGTGGAACACGTTATGTTTCTGTTCGGTTTTGAAATTCATCGGTTTCGTAATATTTGGAAACTCCTTAAGTAGCTCTAGACACACGTGGTCCTTCCCGTACGTATACACGGATGGTTCTAAACAATTCGACAATGACCCCACGGTTGACAAGTTAAGTAACTTTGTCCACTAATTTCTTTGCGCTTAGGTCTACTACTAACCCGAAATGTTTTAAAAAATCAGCCCCTATTATCGGTTGACTGACCTTGGCTATTACAAAGTTCCATTTAAAAGCCCTTCTTAACCTTAAATTTAATTCTAAACTTACAGTCCCAAACGTCCTTATTTCTGAGCCGTTAGCCGCGTATAACTTGTACGTTTCACTTTCACTTACAAGCCTTTTGTCCACTTGACTTAACGGTATCACTGATATATTCGCGCCTGTATCAACTAAAAAGTTTATCCTATTTTTTTACGCACAACACACAGAGACGATTGTTCTCGATGGCGGCTACGTTACCTCCCGTCTCCTGAGAGCCCGCCGCGTTTAGTTTCCCGACGTAGGTTTCCAATTACACGGTTGCTCACATTTGATCGCCTGTGGGCCGTATCTGTAATGAAATCGGCACAACCAATCCGGGCTCGTTGGTGTTCTGCTCGGCGATCTGGCTCTGAACTGCCTGCCCCGGTTCTGAGGTCTGCTGTTTCTGTGGTTTGGTTGTCCTCCGCTGCTAACTTGCTGCCTCAATGATGCAACCTCCAGGCCCAGCTTGTTCACCTGCGACAGCAACTCCGTCATTGTGTCGTTTACTGTGGTGCTGGCTTTCTGATTACCTGCAGCCGCGATTTCTGCCGTGCTTTGATTATTATTTAAGCTCTCCAAAACCTTGTCTGCTATTCCCGCTAGGTTCTCCAATTTTTGATCCTGGCTGGCTGCAAGCACTGCCCTGACCGCGTTAGGTAAACGTGCTATCCATAGGTTCTGCACCGTGTTTTCGCTAGCCTTGCAGTTACGCGCTAGATCACGCATTCGCCGCAGTAACTGTGATGGCTTCTGAGTTCCCAGGTCTAATTCTCCCACTAACCTTTGAAATTGACGCTCCGGCGATTCTTCATAAATTTGTATCAGCTTCTCCTTCAATTTGGTGTAGCTATTTTCTTCTGGCGGGTTAAAAACCATATCCGCCACCTGCTGCATGACGTCACGGCCTAATTTCGCTATGACGAGTTGGAACTTCGCTTCGTCACTTTGTTTCTGTGGATTCACCACCGCTTCAAACTGGGCAAACCAGAGTCTGGGTAGCTCTACCCAAAATTCCGGTATACGCGCCGCGACTGAAATCACTGCTAAACTCGCTTGTTCCGCCATCTTTAACCTGTTTGCGTACAGGGAGCCGCCGCCGGTCCGTTCACCTTTGCACTTTCTCAACCGTGACAGGACCTCAACGTGGAAATTAGCGCGGGTCACCACTGTAAGGATGCCTGTCTACGGGAGAACTCAATAAAACAGTTTATACACGAAACGACTTATTTTATTGTCCTTGCACACAATAAGTACATGCGATAATATTAAGATCTAAGTTACGCGTGTCCGTCTAGGTTCCCGGCGATCGACTGGCGATCGGACGCGGTCGCCCGTGACTTATCGCTGCGTATGCACAACGTGACCCCTACACATTCATTACTGTTAGCGAACAAGGAATTAGTGAGCATTCGTGCAGTTCTTTCCCTAGATCTTTCTATAGGTACTAGCGGTTCATTTGGTGAGAACTCAACTTCGCTGGTAATATTAATAGATTCACTAGCGCCAGAATCGTCAAGCGAGTTGCCCGGAGACAATGGAGTCAGTTGTTCCGCCCGTGAGGGTAGCAGACTATTGCTCAGCTGATCATTTTCATTTAAGCTGGTAACTGCCTTGCGTCGCCGGCGCCGCACACTAGGCAAATACATTGAATAATTATGTGTCTGTACTGTAGTATCATTTTTATTTTTCTTTACTACAACAGATTTTTCATGCAAACTGGACCTGCGTAACACCAATTGGTTGCGTGTTCGACGATATTTACTTCCGTTTTCATCTTGAACAATGTATGAACGCGGCTCCGGTGACTGATCTACGACAGTTACTCGTTTTCTTTCATTCGATATCAAAGTCACTTTATCACCCACACTAAGCCGTTTTAGTGATTTTGCTGAACGGTCATGGTGAGCTTTCCCCATGGACTTATGTACCATTAGAGATTGGTAATTTTGGTGGTTATCTACTGGTTCAGTCAACAACCCGTCTGTGATCGGTAGTTTAGTTTTAATCCTTCTACCCATAAGCATTTGCGCCGGAGAATCTAAGCCATTCCGTGGCGTAGACCTTAGATTTAATAATCTTAAGGAGAAATCCTGACCAGAGTCTATACATTTTTTCAGTAGATTTTTTACAGTTTGCACGGTTCTTTCACTTTTTCCATTAGACTGTGGGTAATGAGGCGATGAAGTTATGTGTCGTACTTCCCATTCCTTCATAAATTGCTTAAAATCCTTCGAATTGTACGCCGGCCCATTGTCAGTAACTAATTCAGCCGGTATGCCATACCGCGCAAATTGTGATTTCATAAAGTTGATTACATGTTTACTACTCGTCCCTATCAACTCCTGAACTTCAACGAAATTCGAGAAATAATCAACGAGTATGATATACCTCTTCCTCCTGTAATCGAATATATCGGACGCTAGCTTGTGCCAAGGCAGCGCCGGCACCTCGTGCAGCAGGAGCGGCTGGCGCGGGGCGTGCAGAGCGCACGCGTCGCAGCGGCGCACGGACCGCTCGACGTCGTCTGCTATGCCCGGCCAGGGGCCCTATTCTTGAATCACTCGCTTCGAAATGGCGAGTGATTTTCACTCGAAAACGAGTTTTTTTCTATAACTTTTAAATCATCTTCGAACGAAAATCACTTCTTGAAGCGATTGATTCAAAAATAGAGCTCCTGAACATGACGTCTCGCGCGCGCCGCTTGCACCTTTCTATGCCTAGGTGACCTTCGTGCACTCTCCGCAACATTTCTGGGCGCAAACGCATAGGTTTATAGACACATTCCCCTTTGAAAATCACGCCGTTAATATAATGAAGTTCTTCCCTGTACGGCCAAAAAATACTTAACCTATCACTTACATCGCGCCTATTTTTGGGCCACCCGTTAATTATTAATTTAATTATGTTCCTACAGTCAATATCTAGTTCTGTTTCTGATCTAATAAGTTGTATTTTAGAGTCACTAAACGATAGGTACATTGTCTATCATAAAACAAGTCTGTATTTCTACTTCATCCGTAACGCGTTCATTCATGACCTTTGTCAAGGGAGCTCGTGATAGGGTATCGGCAATATACATAAATTTACCGGGTGTATATATGACCTTAATATCGAATCCCTGCACTCTCATCATCATACGTTGTAAACGGGCTGGAACCGAGACGAGCGGTTTGGTAAACAAGGCCTCTAATGGCTTATGGTCAGTTTGAACCGTAACATCTGCTCTTCCGTATATGTACTGCCTGAACCGTTCTACTGCAAAAACTATCGCCAGCATCTCTTTTTCTATTTGCGCATACCTAGTCTGCGTGTCAGTGAGCGTGAGTGAGGCGAACTCCACGGGGCGGCCGTCCTGCAGGAGCACGGCACCCAGGGCGACGCTGCTAGCATCCACCGACAGCACGACGGGCGACTCAACAGAGTATAACGCTAACACTGGAGCACAAACTAATTTGTTTTTCAGCACGTCAACCGCTTTCGAATGATGAGCCTCCCAAACCCAGTCTGAATCTTTTTTCAACAAACACCTTAACACATTTACGGATTCTGAATAATTAGGTATAAATTTTGATAAATAATTTATCATTCCCAAAAATCTTTCTAAAGATTTTTTATCTGAGGGATAGGGCATACCTAGTATAGCTTCAACTTTTGAATCATCGGCTCTCATACCATCTACATTAAATTTGTGTCCTAAATATGTAATTTCAGGCACTCCAAACTTGCATTTATCGCGATTAAACTTAATACCTATTTTCAAAGCTCGTTGTAAAAGTGCCTCTAACCTTTTGTCATGTTCGGCTTTAGATTGGCCCCAAACGATGACGTCATCAACGAATGATTCGACCCCTTCTAAGTCCTCCAAGTGCTGTCGCAGCTTAGCATGAAAAATTTCTGGTGCGCAACTTATACCGTACGGTAAACGCAAGAATTGATACCGGCCGAATGGTGTACTAAAGGTGCATAAGTCCGCGCTGGCGTCATCGATTTCGACCATCCAGAACCCACAGCGGGCGTCAAGCACGCTAAACACGCTGGCGCCGCGCAGCTTCACCGCCAGCTCCGTCACCGTCGGCAGCGAGTACTGCGCGCAACGCACCGCTCGGTTCAGAGGTCTAGGGTCCAAACATACACGAATGCTGCCATCTTTTTTAGCTACTAACACAATGGCATTAACCCAATCAGTAGGATGAGTTACTTTTCGAACAACCCCGAGTCCTTCCATTCTTTTCAACTCCAATAACAATTTATCTTTGAGCCCTAAAGGTATTTTTCGAGTAGGTGATATTACCGGTTGTACCTCTTTATCTATTAATATGGAATATTTTCCAGGTAATTTACCCAGTCCCTCAAATAAACTTGCATAATTTTCTATATTTATTGTATTTACACAATCTATCAATCCTATTGAAATACAACTTTCTAAACCAAGAATATTTTGACAGTTTAAATCTGCAACTACGAATGGTATCAAATATGATTCATTACGATATTTGATATTTAAATCTGTCACGCCAATAATAGGTAACCGGTTTCCTGTAAAAGAATGCACTCGCTTCGTAAACGGTTTAAGTTTTTTAATAGAAAAACCAGCACGAATGAAGTTGTCTTTAGAAATCACATTGATCATGCAACCTGTATCTATTTTAAGCGTGATTTTCTGACCTTGACATTCTATAATTTCAAACCACCCTTTAGTGGACTTACTTGGTTTTTTGTCCTCCTTTAAGGTATCTACGTAAAACATATCCTCACTAACACTTTCTGACGAATCAACACTCAAAGGGGAATGCTGAAATTTGGCCTTGACTGCACAGCATTTTCAATTTTATGGATGAGCACAAAATATTTTATTTTTAATATTCTCGCTGTTCGTTTTTCAAAATAAGTTGGGAATAGTTTTACTGAAAAAAAAACCGGCCAAGTGCGAGTCGGACTCGCGCACCGAGGGTTCCGTACAAACCTGCAAGGTTTACAAAGTTCGTTCATTACGACAATCGAGTCATAACTATGGTATTTTTATTGCAAAATGAAATTCATAACATTACAATGGGGAAAGATGGAGGAGCATAAATTTAAGACAAAGATCTCTTTATCCTTTAAGTAATCCTTTATTTTATATTAACACATATCATTGAAAAATGTTGCCCTCCCCATACATAGTATAATAACTCGCGGTCATTGCTGTAACTACAATTATGTTTACAATCACATTTTTTTTGGTGGTATAACTACTTAAAATTTTAAGCTTTTCGGAATTTTTCTGTTACCTGTGCTGTAAGCTATTGCTTCTTACCAAATTTCGAGATTCTATGTCAACGGGAAGTGGTCTTTAGGTTTTAATTCCCTTGCGTGTAGTTGCGAGTTTCAAAATATGCGGTATCAATGGTTGTACTTTTGCGTTTTGCGTTTTTGCGTTGACTTAGTTTTTTTTTTCACGGGTTAAAGGCAATTAGATCTAAGTATTTGATATGAATTTCAACTTGATAGCTTTACGCGTTCATGAGGAAAAAAGTAATAAGTTTATATTTATTAAAAAATATATATTTTGTAATGTAACAAAAAATTTAAGGTTTTCGGAATTTTTCCTTTATGTGTGCTATAAAACGTTGCTTCATGCCAAATTTCAAGATTCTAGGTCGACTGAAAGTACCCTTTAGGTTTTGATTCCCTTGCGAGTACTTGCGAGTTTCAAAATATGCAGCTTATATTGCTGTTTCTTTTGATTGCGTTGACATAGAAGTTTGATTTTGTTACAGCTTAAAGATATTATAGACCTGAGTATTTGGTATGAATTTCAATTATTAACCTTTACTCGTTTATGAGGAAATGGGTAGTATGTTTAAAATTATTAAAAAAAATATATTATGTGATGTAACTAAAAATTTATGGTTTTCGTAATTTTTCCTTTATCTATGCTATAAGACGTTGCTTCGTACCAAATTTCAAGATTCTGAGTTCACGGGAAGCACCCTGTAGGTTTTGATTCCCTTGCAAGTGTCGAAAATTTGCGGCATAAACGGCTGTATCTTTTGATTGCGTTGGCTTAGAAGTTTGATTTTTTCACAGCTTCAAGGGACAGTAGACCTGAGTAATTGATATAAATTTCAGCTTCATACCTCCACGCGTTCCTGAGAAAAAGGGTCTTGACAGACGGACGGACAGACGGACAACAAAGTGATCCTATAAGGGTTCCGTTTTTTCCTTTTGAGGTACGGAACCCTAAAAAACGATGAAAACGACTACAATATTTTTTTGTATTGTGTTTCCGGCACTTTTCGGCATCAACAAGTTACCATATAAAACGAGGGATCAGACTGTTATTTTTGGTAATCGTTATTATATGTATGTAATCTAAACCTTTTATAAAATAATGTAGTGTTATATATGTCCCTATATATTCATTACTAGCGGTCCCCCGCGACTTCGTCCGCGCGTTTTGAGTTTGCTCCCTCCCCTCCCGTCGCAGCGTGATGTTTTATATCCTAAAGACTTTCTCAATAAATAAGCTATCTAACACAGAAATATTTTTTCAAATCGATTCAGCAGTTCCTGATATAAGCGCGTTCAAACCAACAAACTCTTCAGCTTTATAATATAACTAGCGGTCCCCCGCGACTTCGTCCGCGCGTTTTGAGATTGCTCCCTCCCCTCCCGTCGCAATGTCATGTTTTATATCCTAAAGCCTTTCTCAATAAATAAGCTATCCAACACAGAAATATTTTTTCAAATCGGTCCAGCAGTTCCTGAGATAAGCGCGTTCAAACAAACAAACTCTTCAGCTTTATAATATATTAGCGCAAGCGCACGTTGTGCTTAAGCTGCGAACATTATTTTGGTGCGGAGTTATGTTAAAACTGTGATAGCTCCTAAGATATTTATTGAAATCAAATGATATAAAGGGCAACTTGGTTCGAAATGAAATTCTCGTGATGATGAATGTATTTATTTTGATAAGAATAAATACCTGTGTGTATAATACACCTCTAAAAATAATGCATTATTTTTTTACAAATTTATTAACATAAAAAGGTTGTAGTAAGTCAACCATAAAAGATAGACATATGCTATCGCGGACTTTATTATAAAACTCTTAATGCTGAACAATCCTGTCATACATGATTTTTGTGTAACTATAGCGGTTTTCGCAGCGTACGCAGCGGAAGCTCTCAAAAGGAATATCTTTTTCCCGTTTTCGCAACATTTTTCATTTCTGCTGTGGTCTTATGAGTCGTATCTTTATGTTATATAGCCTAAAGCCTTCCTCGATAAATGGACTATCCAACGTAAAAATAATTTTTCAAATCGGGCCAGTAGTTTTTGAGATCAGCGCGTTCAAACAAACAAACAAACAAACAAACAAACTCTTCAGCTTTATAATATTAGTATAGATTAGCGCAAGCGCACGTTGTACTTAACTTGCGAACATTATTTTGGTGCGGAGTTATGTTAAAACTGTGATAGCTCCTAAGATATTTATTGAAATCAAATGATATAAAGGGCAACTTGGTTCGAAATGAAATTCTCGTGATGATGAATGTATTTATTTTGATAAGAATAAATACCTGTGTGTATAATACACCTCTAAAAATAATGCATTATTTTTTTACAAATTTATTAACATAAAAAGGTTGTAGTAAGTCAACCATAAAAGATAGACATATGCTATCGCGGACTTTATTATAAAACTCTTAATGCTGAACAATCCTGTCATACATGATTTTTGTGTAACTTAAGCGGTTTCCGCAGCGTATGCAGCGGAAGCTCTCAAAAGGAATATCTTTCTCCCGTTTTCGCAACATTTTTCATTTCTTCTGTGGTCTTATGAGTCGTATCTTTATGTTATATAGCCTAAAGCCTTCCTCAATAAATGGACTATCCAATGTAAAAATATTTTTTCAAATCAGGCCAGTAGTTTTTGAGATTAGCGCGTTCAAACAAACAAACAAACAAACAAACAAACTCTTCAGCTTTATAATATTAGTATAGATTATATTCATTATTATTGTTAAAAGATGCATAATGCAGTTTTTTATTCATGACAATTATAGTTATAATATTTATAAAAAAGCAACACCGAGGGGCTTAAAAAAAAGTCAACAAATGACAGCCGGCTGACATTTGTCAAAACAAAACATTCTCTATAGTCCTTGCTGCGTTTGCGCCATTGTGACTTGTGTGTGTTTCTTTGCGGTTTTTTTTTACTGATTTAGCATGAATTCTGACTCCGACGATCCTTCTATTCTCATAACACTCAAATGTTGCATAATATGTCTCTATTTAGTCTTACAACTGATGTATTTGTATGTAAAACATTAATTTTATATATATTAAAGAATGTTTTTTATAAAGCCAAATCCGAGTTTTATGAAACCCTATCTTATCATAATTGGTTATTATTATTAAATATAATAATCCCATAATAGTTTCATACGTGTGCACTAAGGGCCTAAATTACTATGGCCGTCTGGCATTCCCCTTTGGACAAAGTTTTAATAAGGGTTACCATCAATTCCTTAACTGATAATTAAGATAAGGGGTCATCTTGAGACAAAATATTATAAGAGGAATATTATAATCTTTAATAAGTTCTGCACGTGATGTTCGGTCATAACCTTTTTCATATTTTTGCTTTCAACGGTAACCTAGTAGCCCACTAGGTTACCGTTGAATTGTTTATTTGTATGAAGTAGGGGGCTTTCTTA
Source organism: Pyrausta purpuralis (assembly GCA_963924145.1). NCBI lineage: Eukaryota > Metazoa > Arthropoda > Insecta > Lepidoptera > Crambidae > Pyrausta > Pyrausta purpuralis. The sequence continues at coordinate 15,576,911 of OZ001645.1, read as the reverse complement.
TTGGTGGAGTCATGTTGAATCTAGCTAGATGATGATGGTTAACGAAAAGATTGTTGAGTTCTTGGCAAAGAAGTCAAAATATCTGCATATAGGATTTTGAGATTAGAGGATGTAATTTCAAGGCATATGAAATACAATTCTTAGCCATTGATTCTTTACTGGATCTTTGTCTATTAAATTCAGGACATTTTTTCTGTTAGCATACTCGTAGTGTTATCCAGAACAAAGACAACAGCTGAATCACCTTCCTCAGCTAAACAACTTTCACCTGTATGGTTCTGACCGCACTTGAAACACCTGAGAGACGATTTACACTGTGTTTTTATATGTTCAAATCGGAAATAGTTGAAACGTTGCACAGTTGGGTAGATAATAATTTATTGAATATACAGCTAGGGAATTATAGCATAAACAACTCTTTTTAGAAAGACTTGGCCATCAAAAGTTAATAGTTACTACTGTTAAAATATGAACGCTGCCATTGCTTATAAATATTTAATGTACTGAATGCATTCTTATCATATTTTTTTTTTAATCTGTGACAGCCTGACAGCTCTACTGTTAATTTTGTCTTCTGTCTGACCTACTGAAGTAAAATTACCCCTGTCAGACTAGTGGCCGTAATCCAGATAGTTCTGGACGTAAACTAAAACTTTATGGCCGCAAACCAACATTTGGCCTATTTTCGATTATTATTTATTTCTATTTTGGATGCCTCCTTACTCAATTTTTTATTACCATTGGCAAAGGTTTGTTTCTTCAGCAGGTGTAAATGTTTGATTGATTTTGAATTAAGGCAGCTAAAGCAATATAGTAAAACTTTCATCAAATTTATTCTGTGCGTCGCCTGCCAATTTTAAAGTCGATCATTTTATGACTAGCAGTAGGTAGGCGAAATAGCTTTAAATATTGTTTTCACAAAAGACTTGTAAGACCTTCCCGAAGCTTTCGGTTGCTTAATGCTTACTAATTTGGCACAAATATGTTAGTGGGAAAGCGACAAGGTTTATCATTGCAGTTATTCACGAGGGGTCAATGTATGTATTTGTAGTATGGATTATATTTCACGTTGGGAGTGTAATCTTTGTCCACCTGTGTACACCTCTTTAGACTTCCATTATTTTTTTATCACGACAGGGTCATAGTGCAGTTTATATAGTACAGTTGGTTGAAGTGAGTGATGTCCAATATTATGTTTTGCTATTCTATGGTTAACATTATGTTTTCATAAATTTAGTAATATGTAGAACAGGTATATACCTTACTGGAATAGTAGATAGGTTTGTAAGAGATCAACAGAATCAAGAGCGAATAAATCCATATGAATTGATGAGTTGGAAAAATCTTCAAAATCAATTAGGACTTCATAAATAATTTCTGAGCGGATGGGATTTCTGTTTGTTGGAAATGATATCTAAGCATACCGAAAACTTTTGCAGCGCTCATTGATTACTATGATGCAAATAGAGATATTTTAATCTTTTCTAGCTGCTTTCCAAATTTTTTTCAGTGAATTGAGGAAGTGTTTTCCTGCACATATATATATCATTTTTTTATTTATGACAGCGGATTGAAAATTAATGTATTGTTTGGTTTTTCTTTAGAGTAGTATCATGCCAGGATGAGGTTGTTATTATTTATTTCATTTTCTCACGTTTTTTTTATATTTTTTACCAATGGAGGACTATTAGTGTACAGGTAATTTATTCAAATTCGCAATCATTGTTACATTTCTAACTATTTCACGCACTTCTCGTAATCGCATATTTTTTTGAAAATAATTTTCAAGCGGCAGCGATGGTTGTACCAATGAGTGGAATATTTTAATTTCATTTTGGATATAAATATGGGTTTCACTTGTTGAATTGTATATCTTTTTAAAACTTCATTGGTCAGGTAATTTTTTCTAGTTCTTTGAAGGCACCGTTGAAACTGTTCAATAAATATTAACTTAGGTATCTGATGTTAGATGGGTTTGCTGATTGTTGTCGTGATAACGTATTGAATCGCTGATAGCTTCAATATTTTTTTTTATTAATCGGTCGAATTTTGTGACAACCTGTGTATTAACGAAATAAGGCTGCAACTAAGCTATTATTTTTCTTATAAGCTTTTTAATCTTGAAAAACATCGCATGAGATTCAAATGTTGGGTTTTATTATTCCGTCTTCATAATCTTGATTCTTCGTCTGTGCCTTTCTTTCTGTTGAATTTCAATTTAGTTAAGGGTATTACACCAAATAGTGAAATGCATATTTTCTTCTTCATGTGTTAAGTTCAATAACCTTATTTTTTATGTCTGATTATCGTTTGATTTTTATTCCTAGGTAGTGAGGATCCATTGTTTGCAGGAGTAAATAAGTGTTCTAGGTTTTGAAAAGGCTAAGTCATTGAAAATGTTCTGTAAGGGTTGAGCTACATCTGGCAGCATTGAATGGCACTTACCTGTGCTTCTATCACATTCTATCATCCAGTAACGTCATCATGCAGACGGAGGGAGAAAAGCGTGTTTCTGAGCGCCGCGTGTTGATTCTGTCATATTCGGTCGCATTCCGCTCTTTCTCTTGCTCTCGTAAAGTATGTTTCTGGGTGATAGAAAAAGATAGAAGCATAGGAAAGTGTGATTTGGTGCTGCCACATGTAGCTCAATCGTAAGTAGTCTGGTAGATTTTTTTTAACTTGCTCTAGCTTTAGGCTTTTGCAGTTGTTTGTGGTTGTATAATGATTTTCTTGAGTTTTCTTTGATTGAAAAATATCATTGAATTAAGCTCATTCGTGCCTATGACTTTATGTTTTTCATGTACACCCGTTCAGTGTCCAACTTGCATTCAGTGCGCAGCAAACACTTCAAGCTGGAAGACCTGCCAATCCTGCTATAAGTTCAACACCAATTCCGTTCCTACAATTTAGAATACTTATCTCCAACCTGAAACTTTTGTGCCTCGATGACGACAAGACTCTTAATATTTTCGAGATAAGTTTTTGAACGATTTTTACAATGTTTCCAACTGCGCATCTTATCCTTGATGTTATTAGTCAGAGATTTATATATGTTAGGTAATATTTATCATTAACTACTATGAACCAACCACCACACCAAAGCACTTATTGTAAGTGCTTGCTTAGCCGCCGCTGTGTTGGATCTGTTTCCCCACGCTAGACCAATTAAGCTACATGAAGATCTAACAGAAAGTAACCTACTCATATAATTTTAGTTTTCTTTAATCCATGCATGTTAACTTGTGTTTCTATTTTTTTATCTTTTCCTTGATGTTAGTCCAGTTAAAGAAATAAGGTGCTGTTTATTTTTTAAACAATTATATATGTATAATTTGACATTATATGCTTTTTTCGTCCCTGCGTGTCGGATCTGTATCCCCACGCTAGTCCAACTAAGCTACACAAAGATCTGACGGATACAATTAATTATTTTACATGCCGTGCTCTTAAAACTATGCATGTTAACATGTATTTATTTTAACTTATAACCTTTATTGTCATCTTATTTTTATTCAGCTAGAGGGAAGAATTCTGGACGGCTATCCTTCACAATTACGAGACCAATAAATTTTTTCAAAACCTACTGCTATGTTTTATTTAATTAATTGAACAATAATATTTAAGAATATCGATTAGGAGTAGTGCCAATTATATCGATTAAAAACTATCGATAAAATGATATCGATATAAAGAGAATCGATAAAATATAATCGATTAGCTGTTAACGATAGAAAGATTTCGATCAGTACATATCGATAGAGAGATTATCGATGTAAAGATTGATTTAACAAGACCGTATGGACATCACTAAAGCTAGCTGACTCCGCTCACTCTCGTGAAGTGAATGTTTTGAAAAAAGCGCGGGAAACTTCGCGGGACTCGGTCGACATTTTTGTCTCTTGTGAAATTATTTTTTAGATTAGTATAAAAGGATCAGATTAGAATTTAAAAGTAGTTAATTTTGTGTATTTGTGTATTTCTTTTATATTACAAGTAGTTTGGCGGCTTATTGGTAAGTGTTTCCATAAAATTTTGTCATCATGAATGAGCCAGACGATCCTGGCGGGGGATCTGCTCCTCAGGTATCATATAATGTAACTATTTCTTATGATGGAGAAAATATGGATGCGGAGGGATCACATCCCGATACTGATAGTTCTGTTAATTTAAATAACAGTGCACCAAAACGAAAAAAGTCATCAACACATAAGTGTAAACATAGTAAGAAAAAGAATAAGAAACATAGCAAATCATCTATTCTTGGCATTGTTGATGAGTCTGACTGCCAATGTAACCTAAGTGACAGTGATAATTCTTGTGCAGATAACTTTAAGAGTTCAGGTAACCCTATGTCAGTCCCACACACCAGTTCTCCCCCTGCATCAGCTTCAGGTACTCAACCTCAAGCAATACCCTCACGCGATTCAACTCGTCCAACTGTTGGTAGATTTTCTTACCAGGCTTCAGATTCTGCACCATTTATTGTTCATGTTCAGAAAGAATTACTATCAGGTGAAAACAGCAATATTCACCCAGTTTCTTTTGGCCATTTCCTCAAGAAAAATAATTTCAAAAATATCATTGATGGCAGCTTAAAAAGAATAGGAAGAAATAGGATTGTCATATCGTTTTCTAAGTAAGAGGATGCAAACTCATTTATTGGAAATGAAATACTACGAACTAAAAGCTACAAAGCATTCATTCCGGTTTTTAATGTAACTCGTATGGGGGTAGTTAGAGGTGTTCCCGTAGATTGGTCGGATGAAGAAATTATCTCCAACATTTCAGTCCCAGTGGGATGCGGCAATATTATCAAAGTCCGGAGACTAAAGAAAAAAACTGTCACTATTGGAAAAACAGATTTTATACCTATAGAGACTGTGGTCCTAACATTTGATGGTCAGGTTTTACCAAAGAGAGTTTATATGTGTTACAATTCTTTGCCAGTTGATTTATACATTTACCCAACCATTCAATGTTTTAATTGTTGTCGTTATGGTCACATTAAATCCCAATGTAGATCTACACCTAAATGTTACAAATGTGGGCAAAACCATTCTGGTGATAGTTGCTCCGTGGATGAGGAGTCTGTATCTTGCTGTCTATGTTCCGGTAATCACTTTGCAACAAATAGAAAATGCCCAGAGTACACTCGCCAAAGAGCAATCAAAGAAACCATGGCCAAGACCTGCATATCATATGCTGAGGCAGTCAAATTGCATCCTCCTCTATCAAAGTCTTATGCAGATGTTTTGACTTCATCCCCTTCGTCACTGTCTAATGAACCAAAGTTTTCTTTTGCTCCTAATGTCAATAGTAAAAATGCTAGTAACATAATATCTTACAAAAAGACCATTTTCAAAAAACCTAGTTCTCCTCCTCCACGAAGCAAAGGTTATGACCGAGCGGCTCATGAAGCCATTATTAAAGATTATAATACTCCCATCACCAAAAGTGGATGTACTCTTATTAATAGCAATTTAGTTAACTCGCATGACAATATGACAATAAAAGAATTATTATCAACCCTAATAACCATGTTAAATCAGTCCAATTTCATATCTTCACCGTCCCACGTTGCCCAACCCCATAAGGAATTTGTTAGGTCTAATTACATTGACTCTGGAAAAGGTGATTCAATGGAATTGCCGCAGTATTAGCTCAAAAAAAAGTGACTTAATTTATCAAATAAATCGATTCAATCCTTTCATAGTTGCCCTCCAAGAGACCTGGCTTAAGCCAGAGTCTCTTTTTAAAATTAAGAACTTCACTTGTGTTAGAGAAGATCGCTCTGACAGCTATGCTGGTGTTGCACTTCTGGTTCATAGCTCTTTACCTTTTATCCATATCCATAACCCTTATCACAATACTGATCTCTCCATAATTGCAATCAAAGTTAGTAATATCTGTTTTGTTTCAGTATATATACCTCATCCTTCTTCTTCTATTTTCAATGAGTTAGATCATATAATATCTTTGTTACCTAAGCCCATTCTTATAATGGGTGACTTTAATGCCCAACATAATTTATGGGGTAGTTGTATTCCCAATTGCTATGGCAGCAGAATTATAGATATTCTAGACAAACATAATTTATGTTTACTTAATACAGGTGTGCCTACCCGCCGCACTCCTCCAAATGAAGGAAATAGTGCCCCAGACCTTTCTCTATGTTCTCCTAATTTAGCCTCCTCTCTTACTTGGTATACACTTTCATCTTCATATGGAAGTGACCACTTCCCTATTCTTATTACTTTCCCAAATTCATTTGGCAAGAAATCTGTTGTTCATATGCCTCGTATCAAACATAATTTAAATAATGCTGATTGGAGTTCATACAAAGTTAGAGTTAATGAAAAAATTGGTTCTCTTCCTCCGATAAATAGCAATAATTCAACTGTTTGTGCTGAAGCTCTTGCTTCAATTTTAGTAGAGGCTGCTGATGAAATATTTCCTCATAAAAATACTAGTTCTAGGAGAATCCCTTCCCCTCCGTGGTGGGATCAAGAATGCTCTGCTGCAATCAAAAAAAGAAAAGAAGCAGAGAAAAATTATAAATTAAATTCAACTATGGAAAATCTCAATATTTTATCTGAATTAGTGACCAGCACCCGCAAATTGTTTAAAAAGAAAAAGTGGGAGGGATGGAAGAAATTCTGTTCCTCATTATCTCCAGACACCCCTCCATCTATTGTTTGGAATAACATTCGCAGGTTCAGATCTGTGTTTAAAGAGTCCAATCAATGTTTACTTCAGGATGAAATTGCTGATAATTTTTTAGATTCACTTGCTCCTCCTTTTGTCCCTGAATTTAACTCTAGTATCTTATTTTCTTCTCCTGAAATAAGTTCTGGCATCGGTTCTCCGTTTAGTATGTATGAACTTAAAGGAATATTGTCTCATGTCAAAGATTCAGCTCCTGGCTTAGATAACATCCCATATTCATTTCTTTCTCATTTAAGTGACTCGTCTCTTGCATATTATTTATCTATTATCAATTCTGTTGTTTTTTCTGGTGTCATTCCTCCAGGCTGGAAATCTCAAGAAGTAATCCCAATACTAAAGCCCAATAAAACTCCAATAGAACCCTCATCCTTTAGACCTATTGCTCTTTCCTCTGTGCTAGCAAAGGTTGCTGAGCACTTAGTTAAGAATCGCTTAGAATGGCACTTGGAAAGTTATGGCTTATTAGCTTCAAGTCAATTTGGTTTTCGCAAAGGTAAAAGTGCCATGGACAGCTTAGGCATTTTTACTGCTGACATCAGGTTAGCATTCACCCAAAATGAGGTTATTTTAGCTGCCTTCCTAGATATATCTGCTGCCTATGACTCGGTGTTAATACCTATCCTGAGGAATAAAATGCTTTTATTACAAGTTCCTTCTGTGTTTATTAATTTCATAATCAACATGTTATCAGAAAGATCAATACATATCAAACAAGGAAGTATAAATAAATCTCGTGTTATCTCAAAAGGTATTCCTCAAGGATCGGTATTATCTCCGATTCTTTACAATATTTATTCATATGATTTGGAAAATTCTATTTATGTAGCTGGGTTAAATGTTTTACAGTATGCAGATGATTTGCTCCTCTATGTTATTGGTAAATCTGTATATGAATGTTCCCACACTTTAACATCTTCTCTGGATAATTTGAAAACATGGCTGGATCTTCATGGCTTGAATCTTTCTGTTCCAAAAAGTAGTGTAGTTTTATTTTCTCGCATGCGTTCACCTCCTCCTGTTTCTGTAAAATATAATGGATCTGATATTCCTGTTCATAAAGAAGCTAAATTTTTAGGAGTAATCTTAGATTCTAAATTTACTGGCATTCCTCATTGCTATTACATTTCTACCAAGTGCGAAAAACTTCTAAATGTTCTCAGATGTTTATCAGGAGTGTGGTGGGGTGCTCACCCTTTCAACCTTAGACTTGTATATAATGCATTGATTAGAAGTAATTTAGATTATGGTTCATACTTTTTAGAACCTTGTTATATCACTGGTTTGAAGAAATTAGACAGCATTCAGTTTAAAGCATTAAGAATTGTATTAGGGGCCATGAAATCCAGCCCTATTAATGCCATGCAAGTTGAATGTGGAGAACCTCCTTTGGCATTTAGGCGTCAGCAACTATGCGATAAATTTATTTTCCGTTCCTTCCAGTTTTGTAATCACCCTCTTTTATCTAAATTGCAAATGTTATCAGATTACATTGATGAGTCCCCATATTGGACTCATAAAAAGACTCCATGCATGGTTATCAGCTACCGTAAATTTATATCACTTCAAGCCCCCACTCACAAATCACTGTATCTACCTATATTTTGCTCTGATTTTGAGTCTCTTATTATTGCACCAACAATACATCCTGACTTAGGTATTTTCAAAAATGACACTAATGCCAATACTAAACTCAATTTTACTCTTGATCGCGACTGGCAAGATTGGCATCATATTTACAGTGATGCCTCTAAACATTACAATACTGGAATTGTAGGCATTGGAGTGTATCACCACCAATTAGGAATTATTCAAAAAATTAAACTTCCTCCAGAAGCATCTGTTCATACAGGAGAACTTTATGGAATCTATAAAGCTATTGAGTATATATTGCTAATGAAGTTAAGTAAATCTTTAATACTTACAGACTCTAAAAGTGCTTTACAAGCTCTGGAAAGATTTCCATTTTACTACTCTTCTGGTAATCCAATCATATTTGAGTCCAGAAAATTACTTCAAAAAGCTTCTGCTAGAGGACAGTCTATTAGCTTTGGATGGATCCCTGGCCATCATGGTATTTTTGGCAATGAAAGGGCCAATAAGCTGGCGAATGATGCTGTAGATGACGGTGATATGTTTCCTTATAAAAACTTTTGTTGTGACTTACTTGCTCTCCCCAAGATTCACCTTCATAACCTGTGGAGTGAGGATTGGGACGTTAGTGGACGCTCCAAAGGTAAACACTTTAAACTCATCCAACCTATGATTCCTACAAAACCATGGTTTCACTACATGAGGCTTGGTAAGTTAGCTACAACATGCATTATCCGTATGAGGCTGGGACACGTTTGCACTCAAGCTCACCTCGCTAGATTACGAATAATTGACTCAAACTTATGCGAATGTGGTACTGGCATAGGCGATCTGAACCACATCTTCTTTTCGTGTCCTCTTATAGATCATTCCTCTTTGTTTTCCTCTCTTGTCTCCCAACGTATTCCTCTCCCAACCTCTATCGTAACTTTATTATGCATGAATAATTTAGATATCTATAATATTTTGTCTTTATTTATTGTAAGTAATAATATTAAATTGTAAAAAAGATAGTTATAGAATAGCCAAGAAAAGTAATTGCATTTTTAACCTCACAAACAAATTGACAATTAGTCAATTTGTTTGTAAACAAACTAACCTGATCCCATTCCATTCATTCCGTTCCGTTCCTTTCTTTTTTATTTCTCCTAGTTTCCCTACCTTTTACACCCGTCCGTGGCAAATGCACCAGCCGTGCAGAGATACCAAAAAATTAAAAAAAAAAAAAAAAAAAAAAAAGTGAATGTTTGACACTAATGACAACAATTTTTTGCCTACGGCCAATGTATTGTTGTCCCGTATCTAAAAAGATTACATGATCAGTGTGTCTGACCTCCTCGGCTCGCTAGGCTAATTTATAATTTTATTTTAATTTAATAATGTAATTACTATTTGACGATGTATTGCAACTTTATTTCATGAAGAAATAAATGCTTGTAATAATCAGCGTGCGGTCTTTTCAATTCCACGAATCCTGCTGCGCCACTTCCACTCGCCCCTGGATCAGCTCTCGCAACAGGTTATGGGCCCAGTTTCGAAGACAAGAAACGTGGAAGGTGAAAAGGCTAAAACCAAGAAGCACGTTGGTTATCCTCAGAAGCTCATGCAAAGGAATTCCAAAGCGGTGAGATTTTTTTTTGAGAAAAAGTGACCTGCTTCTACCCTCTAAAAGTCACTTCACAAAACCGCATGGTCATGGAGAATTCTTCGAGTACATCTGCAGGAAGTTATGTAATCAGCGGCGGCTTTAATTTTGAGAAACTAGAAGGCGTCTCAAATTATGTCAGCTGGAAGTTTGCAATCAAAAACGCTTTGATTCTAGAAGGATTATGGAATGCCGTCCTAGGCACAGAGGCTGACGAATCAAAAGTAGCCAAAGCACTAGCGAGAATATCACTAAGCCTTAAACCCTCTTTATACCAAATTTTACATGGTATTACCACAGCAAAAGCAGCATGGGACAAGCTGAGAAATGTCTATGAAGACAAAGGATTATTCAGACGGGTTGGTCTACTTCGGCAACTTCATAGGGTGGACTACAATCAACATCAAAATATGACAAAATACATCGACACAGTTTTCTCCTTAGTACAGCAATTAGCGGACATTGGTAAGGTCATTGAAGATGAAGAGATTGCGGAGATACTTTTATCTGGGCTCCCTCAGGACTTCGACACACTTGTATCGGCCTTGGAGACAGCATCGTTGACCAATTCTCTATCTTCAGAAGTTGTCCGTGCTCGATTAATTCAGGAAGAATACAGAAAATTGCACACCGAGAACCAGCAAATACTGCACAGTAACAGTAATTCATCATGTAAGAAACCTGGACACATTCAGTCGCGCTGTTTCAAGCTGAAGCGCCAAAAGCAAGAAAAGCGTAATCAAGAGAACACTGCATACGCTTCATCGTTCTACGCGTCTGATAGTGTGGATTTTATAGTGGATAGCGGATCGTCTTCGCATATGTGCAAAAATAAAAATTACTTGGACAATATTAGACAAAATAAGACTATAATTACTTGTGCAGATAAAGAAACTAAAATGAAAAGCTCTGGTGTTGGAGATATTCACATAAGCATTAATGGTTGTAATAAAATTTTGAATGATGTCATGTATGTTCCACAGTTGACCGAGAATTTGCTTTCTGTGAGTAGATTGTGTGAGAGGGGTATGGTTGTGATTTTTAATAAGGATGGGTGTTCTGTCTATGATAGTTGTGATATTCAAGGCAAGCCTATTATGTCTGCTAATCTAAGTAAGGGTGTTTATAGAATGAAATGTACTTTTGCAAAGGAGCGGTCGATGGCTGTTCTACATGAAGTGCAGAAAGCACAGACCGCAAAGTATGCTGGGTCAAATGGTTTGAATGCTAATTTATGGCAAAAAAGGTTAGGGCATCTGAGTCTTCAAGGTATGTATACACTTCAGAAATGTGCAGCACGTAAAGTATCTTTTCAGGTTGACAAGGAGAATCTAGTCCCGTGTGTCGCCTGTCTGGAGGGGAAGCCGGTGGCCAAGGCTTATCCGAAGGAAAATGCAAGACGTGCAAGCCAGCCGTTAGAGTTGATACATAGTGACGTCTGTGGCCCGATGAAAGACCCCAGCTGGAGTGATGCAAGGTACTTATTAACACTTACTGATGATTATTCTAGAAAAAGTTTTGGATATTTGTTAAAGAAAAAGTCAGAAGTTTTAGACTGTTTTATCCATTTTAAGAACTTTGTTGAAAAGCAGACTGGATTGCATATAAAATGCCTGCGTTCTGATAATGGCGGTGAGTACTGCAGTGACAGTTTTAGGAAATTCCTTGAGAAAGAGGGAATAACTCACCAGTTGACTGTACCGTATTGTGCTCAACAGAATGGCGTGGCAGAGCGCCTTAATAGAACTTTAATGGAGAAGGCTAGGTGCATGTTAATACAGGCAGGTCTCTGTAACCGTTTTTGGGGTGAGGCTGTTATGACGGCAATTTATTTGAAGAATAGATCCCCCACTGCGGCGTTAGCAGGACAGGTGCCTGAAGAGGTCTGGTCCCGACACTCAGTTTGTCTCGGACACCTCCGTGTATTTGGTAGCATTGCCTATTCATTAATTCCTGAGCCTACTCGTACAAGTAAATTGAATGCTAGGGCAAAGTATACGTTACCCCAGCCAGATTTTGTCGAAAATCACATTTTTTTTTAAGTAGATAATTAGAAGTCCAACTTCTTCAATTGTTGTGCTGATTTTTAAATTTGTTTTGCTTATGGTTTTTTAGTTATTTGACAAAAACAGATCTGGCTGGCGTAACGTTACCCCAGCCAGATGTTTTATTAATTAAAGGGTTTATTGAAATAAACTTTAGGTACATAATTAGTATTCTGAACGAGGTAAATGTTGCCACAAAATTTAAATTTGTATCGTTTATGGTTTCGGAGATATTCAAAATCCTGCTGGTGTAACGTTTACGTGTTCGCTGTATCTCCGAAACGGCTAAGCGAATATGTATAATTTTTATAATTTTTTGTACACAGCTTCTATGAATTTGTTATAATTTGTTTGCCAATAAAAAAAAACAAAATAATGCACCGTTTAGAAGTATTTTAATTAATAAAAAAACTCAAAAATAGCTCCTAGCTCTTCAAAAAAGAGCTCTAAAGCCTTATTTGAAACGTCATTTTGTAGCTTACAACTGCCTTCAAATGTTTGTAAATTTTCATTAGAATCCTGTAGGTATTTATTAAGTTACAACGATATTTAATTCAGTTCTCGTAACGATGCGCTCCGGAGATTTTAAGCCTCCGATTTACTGAGTTCCTTGTGGATTTAAAAGTTGAATAAGATATCATTAATTAGTATTTTAGTTCAATTTTCTACCTGTAAAATTTCAGCGTAATACGATTTGTAATTACTGAGATAATTAAAAGAAAGACATTAGGTAGTGCATGATCATGGCAACCCGACCAAGTATAGATGGTTACGAAAAAACGGCCGCGTAGTACTTTATGCCTACCTTTTAAAACGTATAGTATAATAACGCTACATGCTCAATACAGTCGCGTACAGAATTAAACTATTCAGCCTATAGCATAGTATATATCTTGAAATGAATTAAATTATATATTTTTAATTTGTGTCTATTTATGTTACCTACTTAAAATACTGTACCATTCATTACCTATCTTATTTAACCTGTTGTGACGTAAGCGCTAAACTTATATATTTTTTAACAAAATAGTGAAATATTTAATTGGCACAAACACGGTCCCGTTGCAGTTTTAAAATAATATAGATAGAGAGATAGAAGACTTTGTACTTAGCGCGCTGCATTCGCGCGTGTTCTATGTTCTTCACAGTTATGCACATGAGACGACATCATTGCAACTTACTGAAGAAAGAAAGAGAGCGTCGATAACGCGTCCTTGGGACGAGGGACGGAGGGCGGATGATTGTTTGTCGCTCGATAGAGTTAGTCAAAGATTTGGTTTCGTTGAATGAGTGCGCATACGCTTCCTTCGCAATTTCGTTTAATTTAAAGTGAACTACTATGAAGTACTTCTATTGCGGACCATAATACCTGAGTTCGTGAGTTACTAATGAAAAAGGTAAGCTACTTAATGTATAAAAATAATTTTCCTTTTTAATCATTACATAGTAAAAATAAAGTCGCTTTATCTGTCCCTATTTCCCCTTGAACGCTTAAATCTTTAAAACTACGCAACGGATTTTGATGCGGTTTTTTTGATGATGATGATTGATGATTAAAGAGGAAGGTTTTATAATAACTATATTAGAGCTGTATCTATGTCCGAAAGTTTATTTTGATATTTAAAATCGAACATTTTACTAAGTACAATGTGATTTAATTTAGTTTTAATAATGATCTGTGATTTTAATAATAAAACTATTTTTATAAGAATACTAGCCAGCCAGTCATCGTAATGTGCTCTTAAAATAATAATGTCAGTCAATAATTTATTATGTGATTGTTAGTTCATGATTTGAAAATCAATGTTAATCTTTTGGAAGTTAATTTATAATTATGTTGAGCCAATGAACATTTATTATGCTGCTATAAGAAAATATATAACTAAATTAAAGTGTTTAGGTACTTCGCATTTTTCTTTGTAAGTTTATAAGACATGATTTGTAAATAAAAATACTCAAATTAAGATGATATTGTTTTCGTTTTACACTTCTGTACGTAACTGTACTTTACGTTTAAAACTATCCTATTAATTTCAAAAGGTAGGCATAAAGTACTACGCGGCCGCTTTTTCGTAACCATCTATACTTGGTCGGGTTGCCATGATCATGCACTACCTAATGTCTTTCTTCTAATTATCTCAGTAATTACAAATCGTATTACGCTGAAATTTTACAGGTAGAAAATTGAACTAAAATACTAATTAATGATATCTTATTCAACTTTTAAATCCACAAGGAACTCAGTAAATCGGAGGCTTAAAATCTCCGGAGCGCATCGTTACGAGAACTGAATTAAATATCGTTGTAACTTAATAAATACCTACAGGATTCTAATGAAAATTTACAAACATTTGAAGGCAGTTGTAAGCTACAAAATGACGTTTCAAATAAGGCTTTAGAGCTCTTTTTTGAAGAGCTAGGAGCTATTTTTGAGTTTTTTTATTAATTAAAATACTTCTAAACGGTGCATTATTTTGTTTTTCTTTATTGGCAAACAAATTATAACAAATTCATAGAAGCTGTGTACAAAAAATTATACATATTCGCTTAGCCGTTTCGGAGATACAGCGAACACGTAAACGTTACACCAGCAGGATTTTGAATATCTCCGAAACCATAAACGATACAAATTCAAATTTTGTGGCAACATTTACCTCGTTCAGAATACTAATTATGTACCTAAAGTTTATTTCAATAAACCCTTTAATTAATAAAACATCTGGCTGGGGTAACGTTACGCCAGCCAGATCTGTTTTTGTCAAATAACTAAAAAACCATAAGCAAAACAAATTTAAAAATCAGCACAACAATTGAAGAAGTTGGACTTCTAATTATCTACTTAAAAAAAAATGTGATTTTCGACAAAATCTGGCTGGGGTAACGTATACTAGGGCAAAGTTATATATTTTTGTCGGTTATTCAGAACGAACAAAAGGTTACCGACTCTTAGACCCATCTAATCCGAGGAGAGTAATTATATCTAGGAATGTTAATTTTATAGAGGACAGATTTTATAAGGATTTTGAAAATAATGACATGAAGAACAATTTAATAAGCGATAATTTAAATGAATTTATAATTTTATCAGAATATAATGATGAATTAAATTGTAATAGAACTGAATATAATAATGATTTGAATTCTACTCAGAATAATAATAATTCTAGTCAAAATATTAATAAAAGTATTAATTCAAATGATAAACATGATTTTTCGTATGAATTTACAGATGTTGAGTCTGGCGATGAATCCGACGAGTACCCAGATGCAGAGCAGGCCTCTGCTGAGCCTGAGTCTTCAGTTCGGGAGCCGGAGGCGCAGCCGGTGACTGGCGAGGATGCAGCAGCTCGAGGGGAAGGCGCGACTAGTACAGTAGGTCCTGTCACTGTCAGCGGCCGCCCCGTACGCACGCAGTACACGTGGTATACCGCCAATTAGATATGGCGATTATGAAATCGGTATGTACGCCAACTCTTTATTTGAAGAACCCCAAACGTACGAAGAGGCTATGACGTCATCAGACTCCTCCGAGTGGAAAAAGGCAATGAAAGAAGAGTATGAGTCACTTGTTCAACATAATGTATGGGAGTTGGTTGATCGTCCTTCTGATGCCAATGTCATTAAATGTAAATGGGTGTATAAGAGGAAACATGATACGTCAGGAAATTTTGACAGGTATAAAGCTCGCTTGGTCGCTCGCGGCTTTAGTCAAAAGAGAGGACTGGATTATTCTGAAACTTTTTCGCCAGTTGTTCGACATTCAACAATGCGTATTCTTTTCTCACTTGCACATGAATTAGATATGTCTATAGAACACATAGACGTAACTACAGCATTTTTGAATGGCGACTTACATGAAAGAATATACATGGAGCAACCACAAGGTTTTGTCAGTGATGAGAACAAGGTGTGTATGCTAAGAAAAAGTCTGTATGGATTAAAACAGGCTAGTCGCATGTGGAATCTGAAGGTGCATGATTTACTGTCGAAGAATGGCTATGTGCAAAGTAAGTGTGAGCCCTGTGTATATGTCAAAAAGTGTGGAAGGGATCTCACCATCATAGCTTTATATGTTGATGATTTTTATATTTTTTCGACTTGTAATACAGAGGATTTATTTAAATTATTGAATGAAAATTTTTGTATAAAGCATCTTGGTTCACTTACGAGTTGTTTAGGCATGCGTGTCACTAGAAATAAGAATGTTTTAATCTTGGATCAATCTGAATATATTAAGAAATTACTTCAACATTTTAATATGACAGACTGTAAGCATGTATCCACACCTATGATAGCAAATAGTAATTTATCTAAAACAGACAATGAACCTTTAGATGATAATGTTTATCAGTTCAGGCAATTAATTGTCTGTCTAATGTATTTATCGGTTTGCACGAGGCCAGATATAGCTTTTAGTTGCAGTCAGCTCAGTCAATACTTGACCAATTTTGATAAAAGTCATTGGGTAGCTGCTAAACGAGTATTGCGATATTTGGCGGGTACCATTGATTTAGGACTTTGTTTTTACAAGAGTAAATCTCTAGATTTGTTGGCATATACAGACGCTGACTGGGCTAACGATAAATGTGATAGGAAATCATACACGGGCTTCGTTGTGAAACTAGGTAATAATACAGTTAGCTGGGAAGCTAGAAAGCAGCGCTGTGTGGCACTGTCCAGCACTGAGGCTGAGTATGTAGCCATAAGTGATGTTGCGAAAGAGTTATGTTTTATTCAGAATTTCTTGTTGGAAATTTATGATAAACATATAGAGACTATTATCTATAATGATAATCAGAGCGCACATAAACTGTTGCTGGCAAAGGAGTACTGTCATAAGCGTACCAAGCATATTGACCTACGTTACCATTTTGTAAAAGATTATGTATCAAGACGTAGAGTTACAGTTAAATACTTACCAACTGACCAAATGACAGCCGATCTATTTACCAAGCCCTTATGTAAAACTAAACATTTTAATTTTGTCGAAAATTTGAATTTGAAGCATCTGTGATATTAATGTTTAGAATATTATTGTGAATGATTTTGTTTGTTGTTTTGCCTGATAATACTGATAATTGCCTAATAACTTGTAATAATGTTATGTACTGACTGACATAAGATAATGGTAGTAGAGCAAATATTGTACATTACTAAGATAGAGTTTGGTAGAGACTTATTTTGTAGAGTCTTATGATAAGAATGAGGGGAAGTGTTAAAATATGAACGCTGCCATTGCTTATAAATATTTAATGTACTGAATGCATTCTTATCATATATTTTTTTAAATCTGTGACAGCCTGACAGCTCTACTGTTAATTTTGTCTTCTGTCTGACCTCCTCGGCTCGCTAGGCTAATTTATAATTTTATTTTAATTTAATAATGTAATTACTATTTGACGATGTATTGCAACTTTATTTCATGAAGAAATAAATGCTTGTAATAATCAGCGTGCGGTCTTTTCAATTCCACGAATCCTGCTGCGCCACTTCCACTCGCCCCTGGATCAGCTCTCGCAACAACTACAGACTCAATAGGTAGAAATTCAATTTTTCCATTCACAATTTTCTTTTTCTTTCAACGCCTGACTAAATTATCTTGCCGCAGCCTATTGGGACTGTGATATGTTAATTACGTCATCATCTGTCCATTCGCAAGGAACACCTTGAACTACCTACTCTCATAGGAGAAAGTGCCTTGGAGCAATTAGACATGTTAAAGTGTTACTGTTAATAAAGTCATTTGCACTAGTGTAGCTGCTGAAAGATAAAAGTCATTTTATTTCTGCCTATTTTTTTGAGACTTTCATCAATTATGTTATTAAATATATTTTTTTAAGAAATATCCAAATATTACTGGGTGGACATAACAATTTTCATCAGGAGAAGCTGGCTCCCGTTGCATATTAACAATATTATGGGGATGCATCCGAGGCTTGATATAGCATTCTACCTTAATAATACTAGTTGAAGGTTCAGATGACGGAGGACGCGGCGGCGTTCGGTTTAAACGGCGGCGGAGTAGGCGCCGGTACTAGGGTTATTTGTGTCGGTTCTAACCTAAGATACTTAATTGTTTTTACCTGTCGCCGGGAATCGCTCATATCATATCGTATCGGATTCGCATTTACATTTGTCATCGTTTAACACTGAGTTAAAGACTTTGTTTCGTGTTTTTCTACGTCTTTAATTACAATGTTTGCAAAATCTTGTATGTCACTTTCGTTTAGTATCACTTGATACATAATTTTCAGAAGCAAGAGATGCTTCTGAAAATTATCGCATGTCGCATATTTTATTAATTTTAGAAAATGCGGGTAGCCAATTAACAGTTCTAGGTGTTCCATAATAAGAAATCACATACTGTAACCCTGTATCAAAAAGTTTTATGCGGCTATCGCTATGTTACCTAATGAAGGTATTTTAAAGGTATGCGCAAATATTTCAGCTCCTAAAAATTCGACATGATAAAAAATAGTGTTTCTAGTTGTAATCACTGAGCGCCACAGATTAGTAAGAGTATGTCTAAGTAAAGAGATGAGCGCTGAGAGCTGCTGAGCGCTTGCTGACCCATTCTCACAGGACGCGCCCTACTCCGTTGTCCCCCCTAAGTGATATCGCTAGTTTTCAGGATATAATTTATAAATAACGTCTAACCACCAATGACATCGGATAAAATTTATGTCCGTATAATATTCATACAGTGATCATAAGCGATAAGTCTTTTAAATTTACATTTAGGTATGCTTTGGTTCAGTCGAAATCAGTTTATAACAAAAACCAACCATGCAGATTTTGCATGTTTTTAAAAAATAAAGAAGGAAAAGGTGAGCAAACATAATAATTAACTTTACGCTCTTCCGTTTTTTAGTCCGGTCAAATTAGACATAAAAATAGGGATAAGGTTACAAAAATTCCCACCTAGCTGAAAATTGGTAGGATTGTTTAAAACACCATCATAAATGAAATGTAGAAAGTCCCCATCGATCCGATACCTGGAAAAAAAGTTACTCGGGGTCAAATGTCACAAAAACGGGTTTTTCACGATTTTCAGCAAAACGGTAAGTTTTATCATAAAATTAGCCAGACAAAAATTGTAGAGCAGATAAATATCTACAAAAAATGACTATATACTTTTCTTCCTAAGAGCCACCGTTTTTGACATATAACGATCCAAAAAGTTGTAATCGTCATAATATGTATAAGTACACCACGTCTATACATCGCTGAAGCTGTAATACAAGTAAAAATATTATTCTATCGGTCAGTGTATCTTACACATATAATAGTACATTATGATACAAGTGTGCTAAGTTGACCATTATATACAAGGCTATATTGTGTGCGCACGAGCGAAAGCGGGTGCGCCATAAGAAAGCCGCGTATATGTATAATGGTCACAGGCACACGCGTATCATACGACGTTTTTCAACACACTTGCGAGGAAAAAACAAGACTCTTCATTTCCTAAGTTTTTAATTATTAAAACATTTAGTAAAAATACATTTCACTCGATTTTGATGGCAACGACTTTCGCACGCGTTTTTCGCCTCGTTACGTATGTCCGGCGGAGTAAATAATAGGTTTTCTTCATTTTCTTCACTTGAAGTAGTAATAGTTAATTTAGAAGTTTAATATTTTCATTCATATTAAACTTCTTAATTAATGCAAACTTCGTCACAGCCGACAATTATTATTTACGAAAAATGGCGCATTGTTTTTTTTTTGGCCGCGATACCGATGCGCGCGCAAGGTTTAGGCGCGAACTAGATCGGCCAAAAGTCAAGATTAAAAATGTTATAATTCATGTTTAAAACACAAATCACAGAAAATGCTAAATGAGTTTGAGCTATTTTTTAAGTAATAAATCTGGATTTACCATTTATTGAAATAAATATGTAGATACTGTTATTTTTCGCATAAATACTGTTTGTTGCTAAAATAAAAGTATTGTATAACCCGACTAAATTATATCGCTTCTTCTTCTTACTTACGACTTGGTAATAGGGTACAAATGTAAATTGGTCGGGTTAATAAACTGAAGGCACTAGTGCAATAATATAATGAAAAAGCACGCGTGTTTAATATCTATGATTATGAGACAAAAATCGGTGGAATAAAAACGTCGTTTTGAGCAAGTGTGTTGAAAAATATTATAATTATGAGAATGTCGGGTAACTCAAGAAGAAGTTATCACCAACGGAATTTGGTGTCTTCTCTCTATGTATGGAGCTCCTTAAAAAAACTACGTGCTTAGATAAGTTTCGATATGCATGTTTCGTTAAAAATACCCGAAATAAAAAACAAGTGCAGTTAGCTTGTCTTCTTCCAACCTCAGCGGCTGCTCATCAACATCTTTTTCGGGTATATTACCAAGTTCAAGTGTGGCTTGGTTATCAGCTAGACCCAAAGGAGTGGGGTTGGAAGTTGGTCGACAATACATTAGAACCAGTTCAAATTTTACTCCCACCTGCGCCGGAAAAACTGTTAAATACAATTTTTGCAACTGTAAAAAGGGATGTAGTGCTAAATGTGGTTGCAAAAAAGTTGACCTGTTTTGTTCTGTAGCATGTACTAATTGTCAAGACCGGTCGTGCTCCAATGTTGAATCACCAACAATTTAGGATTCATTTGATGTTAACGAGGAGACATGCGATTTGTCATTATTGGAGCAATTTACTTGCAGCGAGGATGAAGAAGAAGAACAAGGAGAAGAAGAAGCAGAAGTATTAGAGAATTATGAGTCAGATGGATAAATATCCCTATATTTTTTTAACTTACATCGCTTTTATCACTTTTATCATTTTCAACCGTTGCCAATATCTTTTATTATTCAAAAGTTTCAACTTTTTGGATCGTCATATGTCAAAAACGGTGGCTCTTAGGAAGAAAAGTATATAGTCATTTTTTGTAGATATTTATCTGCTCTACAATTCTGCCGTCCTATCGAAAAGTGCAATAACTATGTTTTGACTACTCTCGAGATATTCGCGGTTAACGATTTAATTTTTGTTTTGAGTGTATCTCCGTAGCTATAAAAGCTATCGGTTTGAAACTTTTACTAAATGATGGATAAAATAATGTTTAATTTTATTTGGTATATTATATTTATATATAAGTTTATATACACACACAAAACCGCAATAATGTATTTATCATTAGGATGTATGAATTGTTTTGATATAGCATTCCTAATCATAACTGCAATAACTACACTACTTATTGCAATATTTGCTAGTAAACCGACATATTGCTCTTTTAGCTAGCACATACTATATGATGCCCTACGAGTTTTCTTCTAACCATATGTGCAATAACTGTCCTAGTTATTTCGGTTTTCCTTAGTAAATATTTTAATTTTAATTTAATATAAAGCAGAAATAGTTGATTGCAAGAATACAATAACTTTATATAAAAATAATAAACCAAGTTATTTAGTATAAAAATATTTCTTTATAAAGTTCAATTATATGAAATTGTAAAAATCTTATAAATGCTATCAATTAAATCACTATAAGCGTTTTATACATAACATACTACTTTTAACAATTAATAAAATCACAACTTACAACCTCTGTAGTTCTACATATTAATAGAAAAAAAAACACTTTTGAAATTAACAATCGTCTTGTTTACATCTTTTCTTATCCAAAAGTTTTACCTCTTACCTAAAATTAATAATAGTAAGGGTTATATCTATATGAAATGGCATTTTTTTTTAAATCAGTCTTAATTTAAATAAAGTACTTACGTAACCATAACCTAAATATATCCTTGGTTGTGTATTTTTAATTTTGTGCTGAGACGATAGGTCTTGATAAAAATAGAAATCTGAAGTAGTCATCACTTTGAACACGTTTTTCTTCGAATTTGACAATTTTACAGTATCTACAAAATCGTCAAAATGAACTTTTTTTTTAAAGACTTTTCAACTTGATGGTGAAAATGATTAGCTGACATGTGTGGCCGGGTTCGAAATACTTTATTGTAATAGATTCAGCAGCAATAAGATGACTATTAACTATGTTTACTTAGAAAGACATGAACGACCAATTTTTGTTCTGAGCCGCACAATTATCAACCCATAAAACAAAATGTTTGACATCACGATTGTATACGAAAAATGACTGATATTTAGAAACGATGTCTTCTTGATTTCGTCCGGAGACGGTTTCGTTCCACAATACAGCAAAAGAACTACCTCCAAGGGGGACAAAACTTTCGTTGAAAGCAATAAGGCGTGGGTAAAATATGGCAGACTTGAACTAATCATTCTTGGGAGCATTATAACTTTCTGTTAATCTACAGAATAGTAAATACAATCCTCGTCAGTAGAAAATGCTTCCTTGTCGTTCTGGTATTCTTTTCGCTTTTTACTTTTTACTTGTAAAGCAACTTATGTTTATTATAATGAATACACAGTTCACAATTTTCTTCAGAGCATTCTCTATGTGGTTAACTCTTACTTGTTGCGTTTATGACTAGAAAATATGCCATTTTTTAAAAAAAATAAGTGCAATATCTGGACTTATTGCGATTATTTTATGTAACATAATAAAATATCAAAGCTATCCAAGTCATAACTCAAGATATTTCGGTTATTATTAGCTACTTATAAATAATAATATTAGATATTGCAGTTATGATAACCAATAGAACCGAAACTATTGAAGATACAAAAAATATGTCTAAGGCGAAAATATAGAGCTCATTTTCCTGACTACGGATATGGTCTTAAGTCAATTTGCCTAAAAACTCGACTTATTGCACTCTTCGTTAGGACGGCAGAATTTTTGTTTGGCTAATTTTATGATAAAACTTACCGTTTTGCTGATAATCGCGAAAAACCCGTTTTTGTGACATTTGACCCCGAGTAACTTTTTTTCCAGGTATCGGATCGATGGGGACTTTCTACATTTCATTTATGATGGTGTTTTAAACAATCCTACCAATTTTTGTAACCTTGGATGTCTAATTTGACCGGACTATTTCTGTAGTAAACTAGCATGTCAATGTTTAGAATTATAAAGTGTAGGCGCTCACGGATCAAAAGGCCTTATAGGCCTTGTATCGACATTTCGTCTGGTGATAGGTCGCGGTGGAAAGCCGTGGGGGAGGCCTATGTTCAGCAGTGGACGTCCTTTGGCTGATAATGATAATGATGATGATGAAGCATTGTTTACTAAAGATGTGTAGCTTTTTCCTGTATTTAGAATAAAGTATAGATATCCTAAATATTTTTGAGGTATATTTTGTACTCCCAAAAAGACATGTATAGGTAGTCTAATTAGTAAAAGTATACAAAACCACGGTTGTAATCGCTTCAATACCCGATCGGTTGCAGGCAAACGCATAACTATAGAATTTCTATTGTGTCTCGTTCACATACGCTTGAGGGATTAAGTCTATCTTGGTTATTGTATCAAAATATTATGGTTAATTGGTGTGCACCAAACAACCAAATCTCCATATAAAAAAGAGAAAAACCGGCCAAGTGCGAGTCGGACTCGCGCACTGAGGGTACCGTGCCAACTTTAACTGAATTAGGGAATCCACTTACTTCTACTTAGTAAAATACCACACTATGTTGTTGACTGCAAATATAACTTTGTTTTTCATAGTGTTTGTATGAAGTACAAAGTTATGTTTGCGGTTGTTGAAAATGTGCTATATCTCAAAAACTACTAGTTCGATCCCGTCCAAACCAATTTTCGTTGAAAGTATTTGTTAAGATCTACATTCCTTATTTTTTTCAAAATTTACACTGGCTTGGTTTAGAAGTTAGATGGGGGGACGCCCATTTTACCACTTTGGAAGCGTCTAGCTATGAAACGTCAACTGTAAAAGAAAATGGTTTAAGGAACCTCAATATCATTTTAAAAATCCTATCTTTAGACACCCCACACGCATAGGTTTTAATAAAAAAATAATTATTTGGTTTTAGTTTCATGTATGGGAGCCCCCCACTACCTACTGACCCACCCGATCCTCCGGATCGGGCCCCCTCTCCAATGGAAGCATCATCCCTCGATGATTCGTTATCACCTCCGGTGTTTACTCAAACAACGGCTAGCAATCGCCGTCTAAATTCACCCGCGGAATCCGATCCCCCTAAACGGATGAACACAGAACTACCGACTCCATCACCCAATAACTCACAACAAATTTACGTCCATCTGTCCTTAGTAATCGCTCCTAAAGCTTACAGTGATTAGTAGTAGACACTAGTACTAGACAAGGGCCCTTTCATCGTACATGTCAGCCTCATTGACTCTGATCCCGCATCTCCTATATCTCTTCAGCCCATGAGATTCGGAAAATTCATTGTCCACATTAAAATCCAGCATGTTGTTCTTGATGGGGTTAAGAAAATCGGTCGAAACAAGTCTGTTTTTCATTCCACAGAAAGTCTTCTGTGGAATTCTCCACTGCTTCCGCAGCAAATAATTTCTTATCAAATGAGCTGTTGCCACTCCACAAATATGTTGCTACAATCCCAACATACAACGTCACTAGAATGGGTCTTATCAGGCGCATTCCCTCTGATTGGACTATGACTGAATTAGCTGAAGCATTATCCGTGCCAGCGGGGTGCGGCATTCTCTTGAAAGCAAGGCGATTAAATAGAAAGGTAGTTGCAGACGGACAAATCTCGTGGGTCCCCACCCAGTCAGTAGTGGTTACATTCCAGGGCCAAGTTCTACCCGAGAGGGTATACTGCTTTCACAACTCCATCCCCGTTGAGACGTACCAACTCCCTACCATTCAGTGCCTAAATTGCTGCCGCTTTGGCCATGTCAAAGCACAATGCCGGTCTAAGCCAAGGTGCTTCCGGTGCACTCAACCTCACTCTGGAGACCAGTGCTCTATTCAGGAAAGTGCGGGCTCTTGTGTCCTCTGCACTGGCTCGCATTTTGCCTTGAACAAGTCTTGTCCTGAACACGCTCGCCAAAAAGTAATAAAAATGGCAATGTCACAAGACAACGTGTCATACGAGCAGGCTTCTGCTATTTATCTACCGGTACGTAGATCCTACGCTGTTATGACCAGAACCCCGGCCTCCTTTTCTGGCTCCTCGATAGCACACCAATCACATTCTTCTCCCCCTCCGTCAGTCTCATATAAAAAAACAGTTACTCGACCTTCTCGCCCCCGGGCGCCCTTGAGTAAAGGCTATGACAGACAGGCGCATCAGGCAATTACTCGCGATTGTGCCTCCTCCCTCCCGAATGTTCCCTCTTCCCCTCCTGCCTCACCTGAAGACAATGAAAATCTTCTCGAGTAGAGATCCTCTCCTTAATTCTTCGCGTAGTTACCGGTCATGGAGACGACATACCGTCTAACGTTGCCGAAAAGCTTTCCCAGTTCTCCCAATTCTCATTACGAAATAGTTATAATGAATCTCAGTCCCACGGTAGTTCAGTGGAACTGCCAAAGTATTAGACGCAAAAAAACATGTTTTGATTTATTTTATCAACAAATACGCTGCATCTTTGCCGTCTCGGAGACATGGTTGGTGCCCGAATCACGTTTCCGTGTTTCGGGCTACGCGTGCCTCCGGGATGACAGAGATGATGGCTATGCAGGCAGTGCTTTACTCGTAAAGCGCTCCCTGCCTTTTTCCCAGATCTCCCTCCCCCCGCACAGTAAAGCCATTAGTGTAGTGGCTGTGCGAGCGTTTGATATTTCATTTATCTCTGTATATATCCCATACCCAGACTCAACATCCCTTAATGAACTCTGCTCTATCATTTCATTCCTCCCCCCTCCAGTTCTTGTTTTGGGCAACCTTAACGTCCACCATTTATCCTGGGGATGCCATTCTACGGATCCTCCAGGGACAGTCCTTGCAGAGCTTTTGGATGACCTCAATCTGTGCATTCTGAACGATGGTAGTCCCACTAAAAGAGTCCTCCCTTCTCAAAATCTAGCTTCGGCTGTAGACCTATCTATCTGCTCTCCTAATCTAGCCCCTCTCATCACCTGGTGTGTTCTAAATAGTTCATTCGGCAGCGACCACTTCCCCATCCTTTTAACTCTTCCTAGCAATGTTTGTGAAAATCCTCGCTTGCCTCCTCTCTTAATCCCTCAAGCGTATGTGAACGAGACACAATAGATATTCTATTGTTATGCGGTCTCATGCGACCGCTCGGGTGTTGAAGCATTAAAGTTTAATTTAAATAAGGCCGATTGCCCCAATTACAGGTCTTCAGTTAATGATAAAATTGATTCCCTTCCAGCAATTAGTCCCAATAACGCTCTCTCCTCTTACTCTCAGTTTGTAACTGCTTAACATAGCTGCGCATCTGATCACATTCCAGAAAAAAGCTGCAATCATAAGTTATCCCCTCCCTGGTGGGACTCTGACTGTACAAGATCTGTTCAGAAACGTAGGGAGGCTGAAAAAATATTCAATCGATCAATGACCATGGAGAATTATATAAATTACAAACGGGTATCGGCTAAAACTAGAAAGACTTTGGCTAAGAAAAAAAAACTTGGCTGGACTAAATTTTGCGAGTCAATGTCCCCCAGAACCCCTTCCTCACTAGTGTGGAAGCAAATTAAAAGATTCCGTCTATATCTAGACTGCCCTAATATCACTTCTAATAACCCTTCTTCTTGGCTTAATTATTTCGCTGACAAACTTGCCCCTCCTTTTGTCCCTTCATAAGACTGCTTTCCTTCTTACTCTTCTTGCTCTCCTCTCTCTAAAAACTTGGATAACCCTTTCTCTTTTGAAGAACTTCAACTAGCCCTCAATGGGTTGACTGACTCCTCCCCTGGGATTGATGGCACTCCTTATTCCTTTCTGTGTAGATCTCCTGACAAGGCTAAGTCTTATTTCCTCAATCTGATTAATTCCTTCTTTGACCAGGGCTCTATCCCAGACAATTGGAAGCAACAGTTGGTTATCCCAATACTCAAACCCGGAAAAGATCCTCTCGACCACAATTCCTATCGTCCAATCGCTCTATCTTCTGTTTTTCTAAAAGTAATGGAGCACATAATTAGGAATCGGCTGGAATGGTTCATCGAATCCCGCGGCATCCTAGCCAAGAGCCAATTTGGCATCCGCAAAGGCTTGAGCACTTTGGACAGCTTAAGTATTCTTACTTCCGATATCAGGCTTGCTTTTAAAAATAAGGAATACCTAGTTGGTGTCTTCCTCGATATTTCCTCGGCGTACGACAACTTCCTTCTTCCGGTGCTCAGGCAAAAACTGCTCCATCAGAGTATCCCAGAGAAGCTGGTTCGTCTCATCTGTAACTCACTGATGTCTAGGTCCATTATAGTTAGACATCAAGATACTATTCTCCCTCCGAGATCTATCTGGAAGGGCCTGCCTCAAGGTTCCGTTATTAGCCCCTTACTCTACAATATTCTCATGACCTTGACTCTACAGTAAACCCCTTTTGTAATATTCTTCAGTACGCGGATGATATTGCTCTCTATTTCTCTTCCAAATCCTTATCTGAAGCAACAACCCGGCTAAATTCTGCTCTTACATATCTCGGCGACTGGCTTTCTAATCACGGTTTCTCAATATCTGTCCCTAAATGTTGTTACGTTATATTTACTCACAAACCCGCAATCTCTGAGATTCAACTGCTTCATAACGGTGAACCTATCCCTTTTTCAAACAAAGTAAAATTTTTATGCCTAATTTTGGATTCTCGACTGACTGGCACTGCGCATTTTAATTATATTAGCCAAAAAGCAGAGAGAGGAGTAAATGTACTCCGCGCCCTTTCAGGAGTACGATGGGGAGCTCATCCTTATTTGCGGAAACTAATATATAATGCGATTATCCGTAGCCACTTCGACTACTCCTCCTTTTTACTAGATCCAGGCAATAAAGCGGCTCTGGAAAAGCTATCCAAAATTCATTCAAAATGCTTGCGAATCATTCTGGGAGCGATGAAATCTTCCCCTATCAATGCTCTCCAGATTGAAAGCGTTGATCCGCCTCTTTTCCTCCGTAGACAGTATCTTTCTGACCGCTTTTACTTAAAAGTTGCGCAAAATTCCTCCCACCCTCTTTTGGCTAAACTTGAGCTTCTCTCATCTTTAACCGATCCCTCTGAATCTCCGCGAAATATTCCTTGTATTCTATTAAGTTTCAAGTTTAACCGTCTTCCTACTACAATTGAGAAATTTTCCTTGAATCCTCTTTTTTCAAACAGCTACGAGTCTCTTATCTTTAGTCCCCCTGTAATATTACTGTTGGTGTTACACTATGGAGAGAGTACAGTCGTCAAGCCCAGAGAGCAAGTGGACTGTAATTTAAATTTAACACTAGGCACTGACTGTTCCCCAGTAAAACACTGCACTTATACTGACACACATTAATTTATTAATACTTTTACTATTTTCACAATTCACTGGTAATTACTGGTACTTCACTTTTCACTAGTAGCTGTATTCACTATTAAACCGTAGGAAGGAATGAACGTACTGCATACAAATTCGGCTCTATTCTTGTATGATTTTCTGCGTTCAATTAGCGACTAAAGCGATCCATTATTATCTCTAATTATTGAGCACGAAGTTTGCACACGGCACTACTATGTTCATTTCTTTCTTACATATATTGCTATCCTATTTAATTTTTCTTAACAATTTTCGTATTCGTTCTTACTTATACATTTTTCTCTTTCTTTAAGTCTAGTAGAAAATTAGTAAATAAACGACAATATCAAAGCTTAATGAAATCATATGAAACTTCTCTTGGTCTTGTGGCTGTTGTTAACATTCTCCCCCCGGCGAAGGTGTACCGTAGCCTCCTCCGGTAGACAGCCTCTCGTTGGTGCAGCGCGTCCCTTCCCTCTGGTCCGGGGAAGGTGCGGACGTAGATATCACGATGATCTTAGAGGTGGGTCTTTTGAAGGTCCCACCTTTGGTTAGCACATCTACAATGCGCGTGACACCGTCAGGTCCTGGAAAGGTCCTGGTGACAGTGCCTCTCGGCCACATGTTCCGTGGTAGTTGTGGATCAGCGATGATGACCAGATCACCTGTTCTGACGGCAACCTGGCGTTCGTGACGGTCAAGGCGTGGCACCAGTGTGGGTAGGTACTCGCGCATCCACCGCTGCCAGAAGCTGTCCGACAGTGCCATTGCTGCTCTCCAAGCCCGCCGGTCCGCTTCTTCGCAGGCTCCGGTGTGTGGTAGTCCGGTTGATGATCCCAGAAGAAAGTGGTTGGGCGTCAGCGCTTCTGGGTCTTCTGGATCCACGGAGACATGGGTCAATGGTCTTGAGTTGATTGAGTATTCAGCTTCGGTCAGCAGAGTGGTCAGGGTCTCTTCTTTCGGCGCTTTCTCCTTTAACGTTGCGGTAAGCGCGTTCTTGACCGAGCGCACTAGCCTTTCCCATGCGCCTCCCTGGTTCGGAGCTCCTGGGGCTATGAATTTCCACTCGGTGTCGTAGTTCATCGCCAGTCTTGATAGTTCTGGTAGCCATTCGGCATAAGCTTTCTTTAGTTCTATGTCTGCGCCTCTGAAGTTTGTTCCATTATCGCTGTACAGCGTCTTGGGCCATCCTCTTCTGGCAGCCATTATTCTGAGAGCCATGATAGCAGAGTCAGTGCTTAAGGAAGCGACTGACTCTAAATGGATGGCTCTTGTTGTCAGGCAGGTGAAAAGAGCACACTATCTTTTTTCTCGTCGTCTTTCTATCGTCACTGTGATGGGGCCGAAGTAGTCTACTCCGCAAAAGCTGAACGGTCTGTGGTATGACTGCAGGCGTTCAATCGGTAGATCTCCGATTGGTGGGTTTCTTGGCTTCGTCTTTCTTAGTTGACACATCTGGCAGTCGGCGGCTACTTTCTTCACTGTAGGCCGCAATCGTGTCACCCAGAACTTTTGTCGAACGTCGTTGACTATCCTCTCGGTGTTCGCATGGCCAGCTCTTCGGTGTTCTCGCCCGATGAGTAGTCTTGTGAATGGATGGCGCTCATCCAGCAGTATAGGTCGCTTTGCTGTATCAGGTACCGCTGCCTTGTTCGCGCGCCCATTGAGCTTTAGGAGTCCATCTTCCCATAGCAGGTCAAAGCGATGAAGAGGGCTTGATCGGGGCACGATGATGCCTCTCTTCGTGCAGTCTATTTCGTGAGGAAACGAGTCTTGCTGTGTTCGTCGCAGCCAGAGATTCGTTGCCTTCTTGATGTGTTCATGGCTGAGCGTAGTCTTCTGTTTGCGGCAAAGATCTACGAACTGTAATATTCTTGCCGTGGCTCCAATCAACCGATCGTATGAGGAGAATCGGCTGATGTCAGGCAGTGCTGCATCTTCTTTTTTCCGTTCTTCAGTGATGACATGTAGTAGTTCCGTGGCTATGTCATCGCTGCTATCTTCTTGGCGTGGCCAGTCACGTTTAGGCTTCTCCAAAAATGACGACATTCCAAACCATGGATCATCTTCGGACGTTGGCACGTAGCCTGTTCGCGTTGCTACGTCAGCTATGTTCTGGTGAGTCGGCACCCACCGCCAGTCTGCTGGCTTCGTTTCTTCTGTGATCTCGCCGAGCCGGTTTGCTACAAAGGGCGTGTAGCGTCGACTCCCGTTCCTCAGCCAATGTAAGACTGTTTGCGAGTCACTCCAGTAGACCGTGTCATCGATGCGAAGTCTGTGTTCTTGTTTGATGGCCTTCGCTAACCTCGTTCCAATTAATGCTGCTTGTAGCTCTAGCCTGGGAATGGTTTGTGCTTTGAGCGGGGTGACCTTCGCGCGTGCTGCCACCAGCACAACTTCCACTTCCTTGTTGCTGTAGGTGAGCCTCCAGTATGCAGCCGTTGCGTATGCTTCTTCGCTTGCATCACAGAAGATGTGCAATTCTCGACGTTGCACTTCTCTCCCCCCGTTGTAGCTTCGGGGAAGTTGCAGCTTCTTGATGTTTTTTAAGTTTGCGATCCAACCGTCGAATTCGTTGGCGATGTCTTCAGGAATCGGTTCGTCCCATCCAGTCTTGAGGCGCCATAATTTCTGAAGAGTGATCTTCGCTGCAATGGTGTAGCAGCTCAGAAGTCCCAGCGGGTCGTAAATGCACATTACCGTTGACAGGGCTTCTCGTTTCGTGGGGGCTCGTTCTCTTGACTTCACGGCTTCTGAGACTCGAATCAGCGAAGTGTTGAAGTTTGTCGGTCTTCGGGTTCCATAGAAGTCCCAAGGTCTTCTCTTGTCCTCCTACTGGTGTTGTTTCCGCTTTTGCTCGTCTGTCCTTTGGTGTGACCTCTAGCAGCTCCTCGTTGTTGCTGCTCCAACCTCGAAGATGGAAATCGGCTTTCTTGTGTACCTCGTCGACTTGCACGATGATTCGTTTGGCGCTCTCCAGGTCGTTGAAGCTATCCACGTAGTCATCCATGTAGTAGGCTTCCATGATCGGTAGAACGGCTTCAGGGTGTGTCTTCGCGTGCTGAAGTGCGTTCTTGTTCCGGACGCTGTGTGCCAGGAACGGAGAGCTTGATGCGCCAAATATCATTGAAGTCATCTTCATCTTCACTGGTTTGTCTGTTGATTGTTCCCTCCATAGGAACATCTGCGCAGGTTGATCTTCCTTTTTTATCTTCACACGCAGAAACATTTCTTCTATGTCTGCTGTTATCGCGTAGGCGCCTTCTCGGAACCGGAACAGTATGGTCTGCAAAGACCATACTGTTCCGGTTCAGAAGGTCCGGCCCCTCCAGCAGGCAATCATTCAGGCAGACTCCGTTCGCCTTGGCTGCAGACGCTGTTCACCGCGGTTTCTTCGAAGATCTTCATGGCTCGTAGGTCATCTTCTTTCGTGAATTCATTCTTCATAGATATCCCTAGCGAGTCGACGCGAAAGTGATGTTCGACGAGATCTTCGATCTTCTCATCTAGTTTGATGTGCAAGATCTTCTCTGTATCTTGACAGCTTCTAGGTACTCTTTCGTGGATCACCCATCCTAGTAAGGTCTTGGAGGCTGCCGGCTGATACGGCTTGCCCGCTCGCAGCTCCCTCGTGATGATCAACGGCCAGTTGTCAGTTCCTATGAGGACTCGTGGCTTGGCGTTCTGGTAGGCTAGGCTTGAGATATCCAGTCCTCGCAGGTGTTCCAGCTGTAGTGCCTCCTTTGGCAACGACTGCGTCGATAGGTCCAGACCTGCCATCGTTCGGAGTGTGATGACAGAGCTGTGTCCGCTGACGTCATCTCCCATGATCTGACGTCTTCTCTTGGTCTTGTGGCTGTCGTTAACAATTACATTTTGATATTTCTAAAGACTCTATTTGCGCCCCCCAAGAGTTCCGTTCTATCATGTCCGATCGTTGGCAAGGTTGGACGCCAATTTTCACTGACGCATCCAAGTTCTCCGATGCTGGTTGTGTCGGAGCCGCGGCATAGCTCCCAACGTTTAAAATAGCCTTAAACTTAAAATGCCCTCCAGTCTCCTCAATTTTTACAGGCGAATCAATTGCCATATTAGAGGCTGTCATGTATGTAAAATCCCATTCCCTAAATAACTCCATTATCTTCACTGATTCATTGAGCTGTCTTCAAGCAATTTTGGCCAATCCTTTTAAAACTAAAACTAAGTTTCCCATCATTCTCAAAATCAGAGAAGCTCTCCTCGAGTGTAAAATAATTGGTATAAATGTTGTTCAGACCTGGATCCCCAGCCATATGGGAATACCTGGAAATGAAACCGCTGACTCTTTTGCGAAGGTTGCCATCTCTTCTGGCTCTCTAGAACACTATAAATTATTTTCCCATGACGCCTTGTCCCTCCCTCGATTTCACTTGTATGAATCATGGAACACTCAATGGAACTCCACCAAGAGATCCGTTGGAAAATACTTCTCCGATATCCAGCAGACTATTCCCCCAAGACCATGGTTCTTCAAATATACCAGCCTCTCAAAAAAAGTGGTTTCTAGTATCTGCAGACTCCGTATTGGCCATTCTTGCACTCCTGTACACTTGGCAAAGCTCCGGATTAAGGACATATCCCTCTGTGAGTGTGGCCTCGACGAAGGCACAACTAACCACATCTTTTTCAACTGTCCTAACATCGGCGCTTCCTTTTTCGATTTCCTTCCTAAAAGCTTTCCCCGCCCAACTAATATTAAATGTGTTCTTTGTAACCTCTCTCCACCGCTTCTTAAATCTCTTTCAAAATTCATACTAACCCAAAACATTAACTTATAACCAAATGTAGAGCAAACCTGTGACAAACAAATATGAATTGTTTTCTTCATTTTTGTTTGTCACCATTTTCCTTTTCACCCCACTCTTCCTCATTTGACTCCATCATCCCCGTTATACTAATCGCTTTATAAAATATACTACTTTTAAATTTTGATGTGTTCATGTATTTGTGTTGTCCTCTTTGTTTTAGGTGGTACATTTGCTTAAAGCCAGAAAAACATTCATTTTGCTTATATATCCCTTTTCGTGTAAATGTTGCACACGTGTCATTGGCGGAACGGTATACCGAACGAACGGCTGGTAAACTTAAGTACGTCGCCACAAAAGAAAAAGAAGAAGAAGAATGATCCCATCCCACGCTCGAGGACGTCACTTGCGACGGCGATGGCGGTAGCTGGTGTTAAAATCATAAGTACCCAGCTGCTTTCATTGTGCGGTGCACTCATTGTATTCCAACTTTTATTAAATAAAAATAATACCTGTTTGTACTTGACGTGAAAGTTATAAATAAAATAAAATGGTAATAAAGAAAATTGCAAAAACCATTATTAATTTAAGCAGGGCTATAACCTGCAACCTATGGCAATTAATGGAGCTGCGCTCTCACCAATCGAAATAACACTGTGTCAAAATTGTTAAAACCATTATAAATTATATAAATGCACTTGTAAAAAACAACGGTGACAGACAAGGAATCTAACCCTGTGTTCTATGCAATTTTTAAAGTTTGCGTAGGGACTAAACGTTTGGAATGGACGCCGTCCATTTATTTCTGGATTTTCAATGACTCACCGGTTGTATTTCGGTCTCTGGTGGTGTCGTCGACCACACTCCGTCCAAGCTGCATCACGCGATGTGGACGGCTCGGCGGTGTTGATGGTGGCATGAATACATTATCTCGGGTTTGAAAGTCCATGCGGGTTGCACATGGTAGGTTTTAGGAAATAATTGTGAAAACATAATGGCGAGGTATAAAATTTGTGAAACCTAAACAAAGAAAGTTATAACTAATTAACCGTATCACTCAATCTGGACGCCTGCAGTATAAACCAAAACGCATATCCAAGAATACATATACTACCTATGTGTGTATAATTAATTTGCAATATGGATCACTCAGAATGCACTATGTACAGTTGAGTGATCTTCCAAAACACCACCTTATACTGAAAAACTATGAAACATTATTAATTATAAATTATGCTTCTGGGAAAATTTGTGAAACAAAGATCGTGATTGAAATCTTACTGGTTTAAGAGAAAATGAAAATCTTGTTTTTTCTCGATCGACCCAATTTAGTGATCCTTATTTTGAACTACCTATATTTAATAAACCCAAACTTATAGGTAGAAGGTAGTTACATCAGAAATTGCAAAAAATGTTGTAATAAAATTTGACGAACCAATCGTCCCTGTCAGTGTTATACCTATTTTAGAAGAAAATTATTTTTTTGAAATCCATAAGGAAAACGTTGAGTAGGGTGACCATATCGGTTTACTTGATACCGAGAGATGTTTGAGTTTTGTTTATAGAAATTTTAAAGATAATTTTAGAGTTTTTACTACATAATTTTCGCATAAAATTGCTAACTGTGCTATTAGGTATTGTCACACTGCATTACGTTTATCATTCAGTGAATAACACTAAAAAAACATCTTTCAAACTTCTTAAAACAAAACTCACACAACTCTCGCTACTCAAGTAAACCGTCTATATGGTCACCCTACTTAACGTTTTCCTTAAGGATTGCAAAAAAATAATTTTCTTTTAAAATATACCTAACCATTACAGGAACGACTGGTTCGTCAAATTTTAGTACATACAACATTTTTCACAATTTCTTATATAGCTACATTCTACCCAAAAGTTTGGGTTTATCAAATATAGTTCAAAATAAGGATCACTCAGTTGGGACGATCGAGAAAAAACACGATTTTCATTATCTCTTAAACCAGTAAGATTTCAATCACGATCATTGTTTCACAAATTTTCCCAGAAGCATAATTTATAATTAACATGATAATGTTTCATAGTTTTTCAGTATAAGGTGGTGTTTTGGAAGATCACTGAACTGAACATAGTGCATTCTGAGTGATCCATGTAAACCGTTCTGAATCTTAAACCTGGCTTTGAAACGATTCGAAAATTTGTCAAGCAGCTTTCACAAATAGAATTTTATTCAAATGCAAATTATACACACATAGTTACTATATGTATTCTTGGATATGCGTTTTGGTTTATACTGCAGGCGTCCAGATTGAGTCATACGGTTAATTAGTTATAACTTTCTTTGTTTAGGTTTCACAATTATTTCCTAAGTCCTCTTATAATTTGGTTGTGGTTGGATGAGTTTTTTGAAAAGATCTCCCAGACCAAACGCACATGTTCAATCGAGCTAAGTCTGAGAAGACGAAGCTAAATGGTTTTATCGTGGAAGAGTCCGAGTACTAGAAACCTTGTATTACGCTGATTACGCACAATACAGTCCGAAATACTGTACGATGCGTATTGACTGAACAGTAGAGGCACAGAAAATAAAATAGTACTAGTACTATTATATTTTCTGTGGTAGCGGACTGGAGATAGGTACTTACAGGCGCGGTCGCAGCCTGAAATTTTGGAGGGGGTCACTCACTCACTACACTAATAAAAAAAACGGCTAAGTGCGAGTCGGACTCGCCCACTGAGGGTTCCGTGCCAACTTTAACTGAATTAGGGATCCACTTACTTCCACTAAGCTAAAATACGTCAATATTTGTAGACAGCAAATACAACTTTGTTTTTCATAGTGTTTGTATGAAAAACAAAGTTATGTTTAGGGTTCTTGAAACTGTGCTTTATCTCAAAAACTACTATTTCGATCCCGTCCAAACCAATTTTCGTTGAAAGTATATGTTAGGATCTAAATTACATTTTTTTTTCAAAATTTACACTCGCTAAGTTTAGAAGTTAAAGGGGGGGGGGGGGGGGGCGCATTTTACCATTTTGAAAGCGTATATCTCGCAAACGTTACACTTTTAGAGAAAATGGTTGTTAGAACCTCTATCTCATTTTTTTTTGGTTTTAGTTTCATTTATGGATTAGAATTATCGTAAAGCGGTTAACAGGATACATCTTCCTACTTAATTTCAACAGTGTGAGGCTTATAATTACAGAATAAAATGGCTGTGACATACGGACGGACAGACAGACTTGACGAAACTAAAAGGATTCCGTTTGTTTCCATTCGGCTACGGAACCCTAAAAACTGACTAAGTGCGAGTCGGACTCGCGCACTAAGGGTTTCGTGCCAACTTTAGTCAAGGTAAACACTGCGGTATCTTATGAAAATAATAAATCATAGCTCGGCCTCAGCCCGGTTGGGCCGGCAAGTATGTTGCGCGGGCGCACCGCCGTTTTAAAAATTATATTAGGTATTTAAAAATTTTAGTTTATTATAAATAATTTCAATAAGTATAAAATTTTATATTAATTTATTTTTTTATAAAAAAAATTATAGTACTTTCGCCAGCATCTTAGGTTACACACACTTTTGTTGCAAACTACCCCTAACCTAATGTCAACTGCATAAGATACCAGTGTTAACCTTAATTTGCTGTTGTCCGTACTTAACTACAAAACGAAACTTTTGTTTAAGTGAACCTTATCTATCGTTCCTTTATAAATGCTATCAAAATCGAGATTAATTTTATTGGAATACCTAAAAATTAAGGGTGATATTATATAGCTAAAGTAAAATAATGAACTGTAGCTCTTGGACTATTGGATTTTGCTCTACGTAAATAAAATCCCCTAACACAAAAATACTTAAGTAATTTGGTAGGTACTTATAAATATTATGCTAAATTTAAAGTAAGTTTATTGACCTGTTTCCGTTTATTTTAAGTTAGATTGACGTAAGTAACTGGGTAGGTATCTTAAACTCAAACCTATTTCTTTGAACAAGAAATGTTGAATACCTACCTACAAAATTTTTTTTGATAAATAATGTCATAATTAGGAACACATATCTCAAATTATTAATAGTTATTTCGTTGTAACGAAGTCAGTCACAGGCTGAGAAAATAAACACAGTCACAGGCGTGTGGCGCGGTCCGCGAGCGGCAGCCCCGCGCTCATTTATGCTCGGCGTACCGAGTCGCTCGAACGTACCTAAACTTCCGAGTGACACCCCCCCCTGTAGAGGCTGAAATGGTATAAGCGTGGAAAAGTCCGAAATACTTTCCGAGATGCTATAAACCTTGTATTTACGCACAGATATGAGTATTTGTCCAACGATCCGGCAGGATCTTGAGTTGGAGGAATACAATCTTGATAGTTCACTAAAATCACTGACAAAAAAAAATATTCTGCACGAAAACAAATCAGTGGCGAAGCACAATTAGCGAATAAAGACTTGAAAACTATGACGCGGGGGATGTGACGGAACGGAAGTGTTCATAATTGATTTCATTCTTTTTACCGGACATGTAAATTGGCTCTATTTTGTTGTACCTAATTTATTTTTTCTGGATCTAAAATTGTGCTATGTGGTGATAGGTGGAAGCGATACTACATGTGTATAATACTAACATAGAGGACGAATACTAAAGTATAATTAACTTTATTTACTGATATTATAAGTGCGGCGCACTTATGAAATGCGGGACACACCCACTTTAAGACTTCTAACTCGTTTTTAGGCACAGTATAAAACAGCTAACCAATAAACGTATTTTATTGATCAATAATAAAACAAAAGAATTGTTAAATCATTCATTTACTAAGCCTTTAACATTAAAAATGCGCAAGTAACATGTAAAATGGTATAACCATTTAGTATGTAAATGTACAACATAGACCAATAAAAATCTATGTGATGAGAACAAAACAAAAATGGAATCATCAAATTTAATGCATGTCGAAACAAAATTTATGAATTTTATTATGTTCAAGGTTTTAGGTACAGTGTACTACTATTTGTTCTTGTATAATATTCAATTCAACCACACACCAAATTTTACAGTGGGAACCTAATTACTATAGTAAAGTATGAGATTTTGAAGTTCGATAGAGAACTTATCACGTAAACTTATTTAAATAGAAAGTGTTACATATTTAATTTCTACAGTAGATGGGTGAAGTCAAGGTTCATTCGAACTTCGAAAGTTAATAAACATCAGTACGATTTCTTCTTGCTAACTAATTTTGAGATGTTAGAAGCTTACTTTTAAACAGACTTATTTCCGTCCAAAATAGAGGGTTTATGGACAATGCAAATATAAGCTATTGTTTTTAAGGCTAATATATTTTATTAAACCTAAAATAATTCACATATTTATATTTTTGAAAGTGACGGTTTAAGTATATGCGAATCG
Source organism: Pyrausta purpuralis (assembly GCA_963924145.1). Lineage (NCBI taxonomy): Eukaryota > Metazoa > Arthropoda > Insecta > Lepidoptera > Crambidae > Pyrausta > Pyrausta purpuralis. The sequence continues at coordinate 15,538,378 of OZ001645.1, read as the reverse complement.
TCATTAAGTTCCAATTCAAGCTTCGACGTGATTTGTGTTTATCCCTACAGCTATTATTTATTGCCTGAATTTTATTTAAGACGCTCAAATAACTCGATTTCATCACCTTTAATTTTTTACCTAATGGTGTGTGGTGTAGTAAGCCTATGAGTACCAACAAAATTCTAAAAACTAAGAGCATATAATGTCTGCTTTTTTTATAAATACCTCTTGCTAAATAAATATGGTGTGTCTGAACATGTGCTTGCAGGGAATTATTATGGTTTTATAGGAAGTGGTTTGTTTGTATCACAAAATTTAACATATCCATAATTATAGACAAGCAAGACTTCATTCAAGGTACGCGTCATCGTTCCCCCAAAAAAACAAGAGTCCTGGTTTAGATACCATAAAAAAGTTCCGTGTGCAATTGACAATAATATATTGGAGATTAGTGTTGCTTTCGAATGGAATGGTTTTCAAACAATATGAATAGGTAGGTATGTTGACGTCACATCTGATTAAATTTTCCTTTAGTAACATAGATCCACCACCGTAAAACGAAATGTATATACGAGTATTTCTTTCGAAGTTCGATTTGCATTGCAGATTTTATTGATTATACAGGTAGTAGGTAGATAATTTATTAGTACCATAACTTCCTCAATTTAATTAAAAGGAAATTACTGCTTTCAAGTGTGAAGGGTGGTAAAAATTTTTTGAAGACCCACACTAAATTCTCCACAGTATGATTATAATATTTTCCATTACTTAATCATACAAATAGTATGTTGAACTGTACATTGCACGCTACATATGAACTTTTTTTTTTATTAACACCTAAATTATTTATGAATGTTATAATATTATAAAAACTTTCTAGACCCAATACTCTGGAGTAACATTTAGTTTTGGACTTCACTATAGTTTTTACACCCTTCACGTATAGTAATTAATTTTCTAATAATTCAGTGACTAAATTCAATTGATTTATCACATTTTATTAAGGTAGACTGCATTGCAGTAAATGCACTAAGCATATAAATTTTATAGTAAAATATAAATACATACACAGTATCGTGTTAAATTAATACTAGTCTGTGTTAAGTCAAAATAAGAAATGCGCGACTAATATTTATTCCTATAGTTATTTCAGCTGAAAAAAAATTGCTCGCAATCGCAACACATGAAACATGACCGGGCATACTGTCATTCGAATTAAAATAAATATTATCAATTATTTAGTAGCGCTCGTATCGGGTATCAGGAGTCGATACGAACACATCAAAGACTAAATAATAACGGACAATCCATTACCAAAACGTGCAAAACGATAACAAAATCAGCGAGATTGGCCAGAAGAGGCGGGATTAATGTATCGGTCGCGACAAGCATACAGGGTGTAGATTTCAATCTGTTCAGTTCTTAGAGGTGATTCTATACCATAAGCTAATCATTAAACACGAAAGAAAAATATGTTCAAAATGACATGCTTTGAGGTTGGTTAGAGAAACATAATAATTTACACAAGTTCAAAGATGGAATAATTTTGAGTGATTTTCTAAAAAAATACACGCGGTAGAAAAGCGTGGTAGAAAGAGACGGAAATAGTGGCAGCTGACCTAAAATTGAGTTAATTTATTCAAAATTTTTTTTTGCATGTTTCGTGCTCAGTATGAGGCATGAAATCACCTCTCTAAGTACTGCGCAAATAGGAATGTACACCTGTACGCACGAGTAGACGTGCAGACTGAGCGTACGGGACGAGTGTGTAGCGAGTGGTCTGTGGCCGTAGTGCGAGTTGAAGCAAGACTTACTCGATAAAACGCATCCAGCGCGTTAACGTGAATTTATATGAGATTGAAGCAGCGCCGTCTAGTGGCTAACGTTTACACTAAAACAATCCCATAACTTTAAAAACCCTCATGACATGATATGATGACATTTCTTTTGCACCGTTGAGTCCCGATGGCATTCCAGAATGCCATCGCTCCCGCAGTCGATATTAACTCTGATTGCTAAAGTAATAAGGTTCTGAAAAGCCTGAGACTTTTTTTAGTCGAATGAATGATAAATTCTCCGTCCATTCATACCAAAAAAACAAATAGACTTTAAAAGAAAAAAGATGAGGAAAAAATTTGACATTTCTGTATGGCGGTTACATGCTCATAATTTCTGCAAATGCAATTCGGCAGTTTTATTGTTGATTTTGTTGGCCGATAACAAATAATGTAAACATCATAAAACTCTCCGGTAACACTGTAAGTAGTTACTTTGTTTCAAGCTTCTCAGAAATGTAACCCAAACCGTCTCGCAAGTGTAAACATTTGGCCTCACGAACAATAACAGAGCGATAAGCGCCGAGCGCAGCAAAAAAATATTGAGCGTCCCAAGTGGCGGTAATAAGCGGCATAAGGGTTAAAACATGTTTACGGGCTCGATGCGTTTGATCGAGTAAGTCTAGCTCCGACTCGTACTTCAGCCTCTGTGGTGTAGTGAGTTATTGTTTAGTCTGGTGCGCGCGCCGCTCACTCGACGTCCATGTTCTCGGGCGGCTGGTCGGGCGCGGCGGGCTGCCCGTCGCCGGCGGTCGGGTTGGGAGGGGGCGGGGTCTTCTCCTTGGGCTTCGGCTTGTTTAGAATCGGGTTCACGATGTTCTCAAGATTCTGAAATAAAAAAAAAAACAGATAAGATTGCAAACGTCTGGATTGAATCTAAGCATACATTTCATAGCCATCCGTGCCATAGTACTAACCCCGTTTTACGATATTCGAAAAGATTGGGTCAGTGTCGCATCACGTGTCTCACGTGATAGCCTCAATTAAAACAGAATAAAAATGGAATATTCATGATAGATTAATGATGGCTTATAGTATGAGCTGAGCTGCAGCTCGAACCCGAGCCGCCCAGTAAGGCGATGAAACCCGTCGTCGTCGATGCGTTCGATCAAGTAAGTCTCACTCATTTTCGCCCAACGGTGTGTCGGCGCGTACCTCTCGCTCCTGGCGGATCTGGTGCGTGTGTGCGGCGGCGGCTGATGACGGGGCGCGTGCGCGAGCGCCCGCCGCGCGGCCTCGAGCCACTCCACATAATATTTTCAATATTTTCTTTATACTTTCTAAATTTTGACGTGACAACGTCTTATAAATTGGTTTGCCGGGTGACACTTCAAGAAACTGCGTTACGCTCCGCTCACGTTATGTGCTCACACTGAGAGCGAGTGAGAGGCACGCGTCCCTTCCACTCGGGCATGGTTAGCCCGCCTAAGAGCGAGAGAGACAGACATAAAAAGTCGTTGTCACGTAAAACTTTTGCCCGTATACCGACTTTACAGGCAACCAATTTTTTTTTTATACTCTGTATAATCCTTCGCGTGAACAAAGGCCGTAGTGCGAGTCGGAGCACGTCTTATTCGATCAAACGCACCGAGCGCGTAAACATGATTTCATATCTGATTGTTTTAGTGTAAACGTTAGCCACTAGATTGCGCTGTTTCAATCCCATATAATTTCACGTTTATGCGTTCGATCTTGTAAGTGTCGCTGCTACTCGCACTAGGGCCACAGATGGCGCGGCGCGTACCTGTCGCTCCTGGCGGATCTGGTGCGTGGTGTGCGGCGGCGGCTGGTGGCGCGGCGCGTGCGCGAGCGCCCGCCGCGCGCCCTCGAGCCACTCCAGCGCGCCCTTCGCCGCCTCCGCCACCTTCTGCACGTCCGCCTCGCTCAGGTGCGCGTACTTCGCGTCGCCGGACCTGCGACACAAGCGTTTGTTACTAGCGCGTCGCGTAAAGCCGGCTCCAGACAAATGTAACGCGTAATGTTATCCACCGTGTAATGAAACACGAATGGTACGTGTGGACGTACTACGAGCATTTCGTGTAACAATCCTAGTGCCGTCCACACGTAGAATTCGTGTTACATTACACGCTGAATTACATTACGCGTTACACTCGTCTGGAGCCGGCTTAACACGCAATAATAATAATATTTTTTTTTCAGACATAACATCTATATGGGCTAGTATCACAAAAAAACTTATTAACTAATTTTAGTAATTATAAATACGCACTAAGTTTAGAGTTTACATGTAATTTAGTCCAGTGTTCTAATAAATGAACCCTGGCCCCAACCGGCAATAACGGTGAGGAGACCGTTACCGTAATGTAATCCCCGTGTAATGTAACACGAATTCTACGTGTGGACGGCACTACGAGCAATTCATGTAACGCTCGCTCCGGTGCTCGGGTCTATCCATCGGCTGTCGGTTTTTGTGCGAACACAAAGGCGCTCGAAGTGCTCGATTGAACGGCGTTCGTGACGGTCGTGTCGTATGTATCACGACCTTCCTATTCAACATGTTCGTAGCAACTGCGTGAAAACAGTTCTTGAAATAGATTCGTGGAAACAATTCGGTTTAAGTTCGTGTGCCGTCCATATTGTTACTCCAAATTACACGTTATCTTACATTATGCGTTACACTCGTCTGGACCCGGCTTAACATCCGCGAGGAGTTTGCAGACTCCACTCTCGTGGCAATGTGATGTTTATAACATAAACTAAAGCATTTAACCCTTTATTCATAATAACTCAAACAGTCTAATAAACCTGATTTAACTACAACACTGCTTTGTCTCGTTCTTTCTTGGCGCTGTCATCATTTGACAGAAGAGTGTAATAGCTAAAATACGTTTATTAGACTGTTTGAGTTATTAAACGAGGTTTACTCGATAAATAAGCTTATCGAGTAAACCAACAGTTTTTTTTAAGTAACCCTTATACCAGCTTCGTAAAGTAGTGAATTATTTAGTTTGATGTGCCGTTGTCCGTGTGCTGTTAAACAACGACTAAAAGGTATATATTGCATCGTAACATATTAAATTATAATTTTTGAAATAACTTAGTCAAATACCTGTCACATACCAATTCAGGTGTGTACATCCGGCCGTCTGAGCCAGGCTTCTATAGAGATCTTGCATATCTAGGCTGATAACGAATCGTTAGTGACGCTGATATATCCAGGTTTTATCGTTTGTGACGCAATAGTTTTCTTGGAAAATCAAAAAAACTAGGCTCAGACAGCCAGAATTTCGCATTTTCTGACTTTCCAGATCTCAACTATCAGAGGGTTTCAGGTCGCTGTTTCTTATAAAATGTGATGTGACGCGTTAGTGACGGTCATCCGAAGTAGTTTCATCCATTTCAATCCAGTACTTTTTGAGAAATCGTGATAAACGTGTGGCTCAGACAGCCTGATATCCGGTCGTCTGAGCCAACTTGTTTTTCTCTATATTTCACGAAATGTTACGTTTCGGACAAATGTTTTTAGGATTTACTGATGTGACGACGTTAGTGACAGCTTTCGACCAGATTTGAACCTTCGTGACGCACGCTGTTTGGAGAAATTGAGAAAAAACTGCTGGCTCAGACAGCCGGATGCTGGCTGTCTGAGCCACCCAGTTCTACCACTTCCAGGTGTTGTACGAAGCTGAAAACTCATCTAATCTGATGTGACGCGGCCTCTAAGTACAAAAAATCGTAAGTGACGGCTCTATATGCCGCCAATCAAAAGTTATAAGCATTTCAAATGTTTTCCATACATCGATGCATATGGGTGGCCACACTTCGCACTCTTTATGGAAACGGAAAGACAATTTAGTAGAAAATGTAAGCTAAAGCCCCTCATATCAAAGCGGATGCTTTCTCCTGCTATTTAAATATTTAATTACGTAGTCAATAACTACGCCGATGAAGGAAAATATGTTAATTATGTATGGGGTATTCCAGGTTTTTTAAAATTACTCTTTATTTAAAAATAACCACTAGCTCCAGCTGGTTAGTACAATGTAAGACTTTTTTGGTATTAAATACATACTAAGTACTCATTCCTCAACTCGTCCCATATGATTACGGCCCATTTGGGACAAGATGCAATAATTAATTTTTATCATTATGCAAATCGTCTCCTGCTTTTTCGGGTGCAAAATAATAACCATAAAACAGCGCAGAAGGTGAAACGCAGTTCTCTGGGACCGCTTATTATTATTACGAACAAAAATTACTAAGCTAGCCTTAACACGAGACACGCGCCATCTTTGTGTCGTTGACATGCCTACAATGCGCACTAAACAGTTTTGAACAATATTTCTGATGCGGGGGAATAAAGAATGGAATGCGCTACCGGCTGAGGTGTTCCCGAAACCCTTAATTTGGGCATTTTCAAAAGAAGAATGATTACGCTATTACTGATCAGACATGACCAATCCTCGACGACATCATAACTTACCACCAGTTGTGATAGTGGTCAAATGGCTGATCATATATATAAAAATATATAGATAGACTATAAAATTATGCAGGATGGAAAGAAATCATCCACTGAATAACATTTATTTTTATAGCTCAAAAGATTGTTGTTGAATTTTACAAGAAAGTTTAAATATGTATGTTACAAAATGTATACATAATAAATAAAAATGTAAGTAAGTAACAATGTATATGGCGGTAAGAGAGGTGCGTAGAAACCAACTTACGAAAATAATGAAATAAAATGAAAAATATATATTTTGTTTTGGACCTGTCATGTTTATTACCACAGGTTGTAGCGTTTATCTTCTTTTAAAGTTTATGTTCATAGGACAAGTAACAATTATTTTGTTTTAATAAAGCAATGATATAAGTTTTGTGCTCGTGGATTTTTACTTAGTTCGTAGACTTTATTGATTTTTTGACGAGTGTAGTATACCTATTTACGAGGAGTATTATTCACATTTGACTAAAATTGTTATATCAGATGTATATTATATTTTACTTTGTCATCATTAAAAGGGTTTCCTTTCATACAACAAAATTGTGTTAACTTTTTTGTAACAATATTATTATTATTTTCTGATTATACTCATATTGATAGTTTTAACTTTTTGATTACATTAAATGACGTTAAAAATCATTTGATTAAATTATCTGCATCTCGTCCAAAATAAGCTGTAGACATGTATGGGATGAATTGATGAACTACTATTTGTATAAATGCTACACCAGAAACAATTCGTAAAATAACTTTTTTATTTACTAAAATATTAATAACAGGAGACTTCCACATGGTAATTCTTAGACGTTGGGTGATATCAGAATTATCAGTAAACAGCTATCTAAACGCCGAGTTAAAAAGTAAGTGCAAAGCGCTGAGGATGCCTAGTCAGCCTGGAGCCTATCTTTTTTCAAGAGAACGCTGACTACGCTTAATAAAAGTAGTAAGTAGTCCAACTAAATACTGCTCTGCTTACTGAGGTCTGAGTCTGGAGCTCACGTCAAAACATGCCTGATTGTTGTCATAAGTCTTTGTGCCCCCTTTTAGTATAACTAGCCCAATATTATCACCATAAATTTCTTTAAATGCATTTTTTAATGATTACTTCGTAAGTGCAGGTTTCCTTGTCAGTACATCAGTCACTAATCAGCAGTGCGGATTTTTTTTCAGCAACTGTCATCACTGTAAATGTCTACTTTTTCGTCTGACGCTATCTTGCATGTCGAATTAACAGTGATTAAAAAGTGTTTTAATGTTCTTATTTAACATATTTTCTTTAACTTGATAGCATATTCCTGTTTTTTTAAATGGTGAATAAAATATGAGCCTGTACAAGTGTACATGGTCTGATAATCTTGGTAAGATCATCTCTTTAAACTAGAAATAAAAATCAAAGCCTTCTTTTAAACGTTGAGAAAGTTTAAGAATTACTCAGGACGAGCTGCAGTTTGTTAATATATATCTTTGATTTTCCGCATTTCGTCCCAAATATTATATAGGCATGGTGGGACGAGTTAATGAATTACTAAGTTTTACATCCAAACAAAAAAGGAAACGACTTTATTTTTATTTATTTTTTATTCAAAATGGATTTGCTCTTGACTCTAGCCTACACCTAATTGGGCTTAGACAGAGTCGACGATGGAGCGAGCTCACCCAGAAGAAGCCTGTTCACTCTGTTTTTAAAAGTTTTCGGGTTATATTCTCTTGGAAACACCGATGCAGGCAAAGAGTTCCACTCTTTGGCTGTGCGCATTATAAAAGATGATGCAAAGCGCTTTGTTCGCAACAGTGGAATATACTTGATTATACAGTGGACTTGCAGAATTAAGTTAGTATTTATATTGATTTTTTGCATCTTGTCCCAAGTGGGCCGTAAAATCACATGGGAAGAGTCGAGTAATATGTAAGTAGTATGTACCTTACCAAAATTCTCTAATATTGTAGTACCTTCGATAAACTAGCGGTTGTTTTCAAATAAATAGTAATCTACAATTTTTTCCTTGGAATACCTGAGACCATAAATAATTTACATATTTTCCTTCATCGGCGTAGTTATTGACTACGTAATTAAATATTTAAATAGCAGGAGAAAGCATCCGCTTTGATATGAGGGGCTTTAGCTTACATTTTCTACTAAATTGTCTTTCCGTTTCCATAAAGAGTGCGAAGTGTGGCCACCCAAATGCATCGATGCATGGAAAACATTTGAAATGCTTATAACTTTTGATTGGCGGCATATAGAGCCGTCACTTACGATTTTTTGTACTTAGAGGCCGCGTCACATCAGATTAGATGAGTTTTCAGCTTCGTACAACACCTGGAAGTGGTAGAACTGGGTGGCTCAGACAGCCAGCATCCGGCTGTCTGAGCCAGCAGTTTTTTCTCAATTTCTCCAAACCGCGTGCGTCACGAAGGTTCAAATCTGGTCGAAAGCTGTCACTAACGTCGTCACATCAGTAAATCCTAAAAACATTTGTCCGAAACGTAACATTTCGTGAAATATAGAGAAAAACAAGTTGGCTCAGACGACCGGATATCAGGCTGTCTGAGCCACACGTTTATCACGATTTCTCAAAAAGTACTGGATTAAAATGGATGAAACTACTTCGGATGACCGTCACTAACGCGTCACATCACATTTTATAAGAAACAGCGACCTGAAAGCCTCTGATAGTTGAGATCTGGAAAGTCAGAAAATGCGAAATTCTGGCTGTCTGAGCCTAGTTTTTTTGATTTTCCAAGAAAACTATTGCGTCACAATCGATGAAACCTGGATACATCAGCGTCACTAACGATTCGTTATCAGCCTAGATATGCAAGATCTCTATAGAAGCCTGGCTCAGACGGCCGGATGTACACATTCAGATATAGCACATTCATGAGATGCCTAAGACCCTTTACTCACTGCGACTTTAAGCAGCGATCCTGTCGCGATGCTATCACGCGTTAGCATCGATGCAATGTCAACCTTTACACACTGCGCTTCTTTTAGCATCGATACAGTCGCGATGCAGAAGCTGGAAATTGTCAAAATATGTACTGAATTTTGGCGACTGTATTGATGCTAACGCGCGACTGCATCGATGCTAAATTAAATCTGTGTGGCGTGCGTCATTGCGTGATTCGCGATGCTGAAGCACGTTTTCAAAACGCGCGATTGCTTCGATGCTAAAAGTCGCAATGTGTAAGGGGTCTAAGGTCTAAATAAATATTATGAATTTCTCAATTTGAAAACTACAACTTACTTGTAAAGATCGACGGCTTTATTAGTTAGTTGTATGGCAAGCGACAAGTCGTCCAACGCGCCCGGCCGCAGCTCGAACTCGAGGCGCCGTTGCTTGATCGGCTCGCCCTCGCTCCGGAGCTCAGTCAGCTTGTCGCTGTACACCTGGAAAACAATAATAAACTCAAGTGTCTGCCTATACATTAACAGCCTTATTCATAATAAACAGTCTAATAAACCTATTTTAGCTATTACACTGTCAAATGATGTCAGCATCAAGAAAGAACGAGACTAAACAGTGTACTAGTTCAAACAGATTGATTAGACTATTTGCGTTATTATAAATAAGAGAGATAAGTGTACAAAAATTTTAACAGCCTAAGCGAAGCATCATTATGAGATGACCATGAAGGATCAGTGTTGATTGGCGGAATATTAAGGTATAAAGTACAAGGTTCTACCAGCCTAGCTATCAGATCTTATGAATATAAAATGAAACAAAAGAAAGCACTTGACACGGTGTTCAATTCATCGTCTGAAACAGTTGCTTTTTTTTTCATTTTATATTATTAAGTTAAGGGCTTACTAGATTTGATATAGGCTATCAATCAACCAATATTACCAACATGCCTTTCGAATTACGAATCGTTTGTGATAAACGTCACTAATATACTCTGAATGATCACCCATACAAACGCGAATGCACCGTAGGTTGCTCAGCTTCAGTTCAGTAAAGACTACCAAAGCAGTGCCAAAAAGCACTTCATTAGCCATTAGCAAGCCACAGACAGTGATGAAACATATCCCTAAATTATAATATTTTTTTTATACTCAAAACAAATATTAATATCCTCAGAAATGCAGGTTTTTTTTTCAAATTTAGTAGTTATTAGCGAAACACGAAGTTATTGCTATAACTATTTTTGGGGAAGTTGAGCATGTATTATACTTCACTTATTGGTATTTAGGGCTACATTCTAATTCAAAATAAGTAAATTCAATGCGGGCCAAGTATTCTATGGCAAGTGATCAATTGCCTTTTACATGTCACTGCTTAAGTCAGTTCCTCGCCCTCGTTGTGCAGACACTGCTTCGCGCAGCACGTACACATACCAACAGATAAACATTCCTTTCAGTCTTTTACAAGAGGGTTCCGCGGCGCCCGTGTAAAAAGTTTAGGTTGCAATGAGTTTTTATACTGTACCTACATATACAAGGTGTTACAAAACTACCCGTTACAAATGAAGGGAGCTTCTCAGAATCAACACCTAAACAAGTTTCTCCTAGAAACAAAAAAACTCTCCATACAAGTCACACGGGTCACGTGAGCGATTTAGTATGGCAAGTCAAAAAAAAAGTAAGTTTTTCGACCCTGTGTCTAGGAGAAAGTTGTTAAGTTACTGATTCTGAGTAGCTCCCTTTATTTGCAATGGGTAGTTTTGAACCTTGTATAATGGAGTGAAACATAATAGTACATAATTATCATTTATCCCTTAAAGGTTAATTTTACCACATTTATATAGTTAACAAGCCTTACGACTTAAGACTCCTAAAGCGATAAGTCGTAAGTCTTTTAAGTCATTTTTAAGCTATTTAAGTTACTGCTGAGCATTAAACGTTAAAAGACTGGGACTAATAAGGCTAGTCTTATGGCTTCAGGTTGGCGACTAAAAAACTGAATTAGTCGTGCGTGAGGCGTTAAAAAGGAGGCGAGTCTATATTAAAAGCCTCAAGTCTGAGTCACTTTCATCATTAAATAGCTAAGACGTGACATGTTGTTGGAATGGTCACCCATCCAAACGCGACCGAATAGTATCTACGTTGACGACTAAAACGCGTCGTCCACTGTGCTAGAGAGAATATACAGGTGTCCAAAAAAGAGCGTTGCAAACTGACGCTGGAGTTAGCTTAGTCATAGACCTACCAGATAATTTTACTTTTTTTAAATTATGCCACTTTTTGTCTTATAAATGGCACACTAGACTGACACTGGAGATTGCTTAGTTACATGAATCTAACGAAAGTGTCATGGTTTAGGAGATAATGCCACTTTCTTGTTTTCTCTGTACAAGAAAAATGCAAAAAAGCGGCATTATCTCCCAAACTAAGAGACTTATTAGAATCAGAATCAGAATATTTATTTGCTCAAAAACACGGTATCTAAAGATGGTACATACTAATAAATTAGTGCACATGTTTTGCTATTACCAACAGCATGCAAATTTTATACAATGGCATAATGTAATAGAAAATGACATTAATTGATTACAAATTACATTATAAAATATACATATTGAAATCATATTAAATAAATTGGAACATGTCATATTAAAGCAAAGTCTTTCATGTCATAGAGTAATGTTATTTTCATTTGAAAGGTCTATGACTAAGCTGTCTCCAGTTTCAGTTAGCACGCTCTTTTTGGGACACCTAATAAGTATAAAATCAAAGTACCTGTCTGTTCTGCTCCTCGCCCTCGTCGTACAGCCACTGCTCCAGCGCGTCCAGCTGGCTCACCAGCTTGCTTCGCTGGTCCTCGGCTACGAAGTCATGCAGCGTCTCGCCCTCGGACAGCTTGCCGCGCAGCTCGTACACGTACTCCTCGAGCGCGTTGCGAGCGTCCGCGCGCTCCTTCTCTTGCCGGTCTTGCGCTTGCATTTTACCCTGTTTGAAAAATAAAGTGTTACAATTCTTGTTGGCCTGAGTCTTTTTAACACTTTCCGGCACGGTGAACGGCTATAGCCGTAAAACAATAAAAAATATATTGTGTCTGGGATACCGCACCGGAAAGAGTTAAGTTGAATGAATGATTAATTCTCCTTTCATTCTTACCAAGGACAAATAGATTTTAACCCGTCGTCAGCTTAAGGCCGTATCCGGGCATGTACCTCAACTGCTGTGTGCCGGATCCGTCCAAAGTCAGTCCAAAGTCATTTTGGCACTAATTTATCATTTATGTGCAAGAAATAAGGTGTTTTATTGTTTAAAACCTATTCATAATAAATAAACCCATGATCGACAACTGTCAGTTATGAATTTTATCCATCCATAAGTCTAACAGACTGTTTTCAAATAGTAGCGTCATAGTGTTGCTAAGTGACTGGAGTGCGTGTGTGAAAACTTGAACTTTTTCGGTGTAATTACTAAAAATGAAAATAAATGTTTTTATTACGTTATTATTTAGATACTATAGAAGCCATTTAGCTTGCTGTTTTGTTAAAATAACGATGTTTTTTGGCTATTTAGCCGCATCAAAAGTCCATTCATTGAGTTGGTCAATTCAGTGGTACATGTTTCTTCTGTTTTTATACATAATATCGAATACGTTTCGTATAGATAGAATATGTTTTAGCCGCCAAATTTATTATAGTTATAAATTGCACAAACTTTTTTACAATAAATGCATTGTTTTTGTAAATATTCTTCATTTTATCGAGACTAGGAATCCGTTGCACGCACACATACGCAACATCTCCGCCATCTTTATTGTATCGTACACCGCCTCGCGACGCTAATATACAGCATGCTGTTAAAAACTTACGTAGTTAGGTACGTAATACGTGATTTATTTCATAGATCGAAACTTTTCTATTGAAGACACAAAATATTGGTTTTCTAGTTGTCCATATCGAGTACATGTCCGTGTTTAGATTCGTTAGATTAGTCTCAGTGATTCGATGACATAATGTTCAAGATACCTGATGATGGAGCCGGTAGGTGGTACACAGGATCTACGCTCTGGTTGTCCGTACCGCGCCGTGTTTGGGCTCGTTAGATTGGTCTCAGTGAGCACTTTCTGATGACATGATGTTGAGGGTCTGATGATGAAGCCGGAAGGTGGTATACAGGATCTACGCTCTGGTTGTCCGTATCGCACCGTGTTTAGGCTCATTAGATTGGTCATAGTGAGCATTTTCTGATAACATGATGTTCAGGGTCTGATGATGGAGTCTGAAGGTGGCATACAGGATCTATGCTCTGATTATCCGTACCGCGCCGTGTTTAGGCTCGTTAGATTTAGTCTCAGTGAGCACTTTCTCATGACATAATGTTCAGGGTCTGATGATGGAGCTGGAAGGCAGCATACAGTATCTACGCTCTGGTGGTCCATACCTCGCCGTGTTTAGGCTCGTTAGATTGGTCTCAGTGAGCACTTTCTGATGACACGATGTTGAGGGTCTGTTGATGGAGCCGGAAGGTGGTGTACAGGATTTACGCTCTGGTTGTCCGTATCGCACCGTGTTTAGGCTCGTTACATTGGTCACAGTAAGCAATTACTGATGACGACTGGAAGTTATTCGTGGTCCTCTAATAAAATATGTTAATTTGTAACAAACATTTGTATTATTTCTTCAAGAATTTGTTTTTCAAATTTCATGCACTAAAAACAAACATCCTTTAGAAGTGCCCAGATCCGACCTAAAGCAGTTAGAGGGATATTGAAAATGGACGGATACGGGACATAAGCAATTAGGCATTCACCACATGCCGCCATTTTGCCCAGATACGGGCATCAGCAGACGAGCAAGGCAAGCAGGTCACGCACACAAACATACATTTTTCGAATTTGTTTTGCAGTATTTTTTTGCAATATTCTTTATGGAAACTATAGCAGTGTGATATGACAACGTAAAGATTATTTATCTGGCTTGCCACACTGCCAGTATAGTAGACCATAGACAAGTGCAAATGAATGAACAAGCCCATTAAAAAAAAGGTAGTTTTGTAGGCACGTGTTTACGTTTTCAATGAAAAATAATTATTTTTTTGATATTTAGATGTATTTTACTTGTTGTTTTGTGAAAATGAATAAATTATTTAACTATAGAATGCCTCAGATAAATCTACATATCAATAATTTCGAAGTGATAGAAGTATAAAGTTTGATGTAAACAAAGTGCAAAATGGTGGAATTGTGTTTCGTACATGAAATTTTGTGAGGTCGATTATAGACAAATTTAACACGGAAATACTAACTTTTCCGCATTATTGGATTGTTAAAGTGTTTAACTAAGTGGAAAAGTAATAAAACATAAAATAAGTGTACATATTTTATCGAAAAATAGGTAAAATATCCACAGAGGGTCGCTTTTCGGCAAACATTTTTTATTCAATGCCCTAAAAATATAAAACAAGTATTATTTCGCAATAAAGTGTAGTGCATAAGATTCTATATTTACTTAGGTTTCAAACAAAATACTTTGTTTTGGAAGTCCCAAACAATTATACACAAATATACAACAAATTGTAAGACACTACGCGCCCCCGTCACGCCGCCGTGAATGCGCCGCAGACAAGGTGTACAGATATGCGCATGCTGCCGCAGCCTAAGGGTTAAAAGAAAAAAGATGAGGAAAAAGTTTGACATTTCTGTATGGCGTTTACGTGATCTTAATTTCTGGTTGAAAAAACAGTATTTTAGTGTGTTCTATGTGAAAAAGAATAAGTTATTTGCTATAATATCTTTTGTCCAAGTTATATTAAGTGTTAATAATCGTATTTCAGTGCAACTTAGTGTGTAAATTGAAAGTGTATTCATAAATAAATTAATAAATATTGGACACCAATCACAAACATTGCTCTGATCCCAAAGTAAGTAGCCAATGCACTTGTGTTATGAAAATCGGAAACAATGGTGGTACCACAACACCCAGACCCGAGACAATATAGAAAATATCGTTATATACATTGACTCGACCGGGAATCAAACCCGAATAAAGCTTTTTAACCGACTTCAAAAAAGGAGGAGGTTACCAATTCGACTGTATGTTTTTTATTATTATTATTTTTTTGTATGTATGTTACCTCATATCTCAGTCGTTTGTCGACCGAATCGAAAAATTTTTTCACCTACTTAGAGGGTGTCACTTCTAGTTGGTCCCATTTTTTCCATTTTGGGATCTGATGATGGGATCTTGGTGTATCGAGGGAAACCCTCAAATTTTAAAGGCACGTATAGTGTTTCTTTACTAGAATCTTAATGTTGACGTGTTGTTACGTCTGATAGTCAACATCTTGTGGGGTTGAGCTGATGGTGGAACTCCTTAACGCTTAGGAGTTCAGTAATTATAATGACGGAACTTATGATAGGTAATTT
This sequence comes from Pyrausta purpuralis, assembly GCA_963924145.1. NCBI lineage: Eukaryota > Metazoa > Arthropoda > Insecta > Lepidoptera > Crambidae > Pyrausta > Pyrausta purpuralis. The sequence goes on along the minus strand of OZ001645.1, from coordinate 15,522,770 downwards.
GTAGCTTCTTATAAAATAGAATCATAAGGTGCAGCTCCGCCCCCCCCCCCCCCCTGCTCTTATGTAATCACTAAAAATTGAGAAATAAAATAAACTTGTAAAAAAAGTAAAAACCGACTTCAAAACCAAAATGCACTAAAAAGTCCTAAAATAAACTCTTCACCATTGAAAGGAAAGGAATCCGTTTTAGGCAATTAATTTCTTTTTGGAGTCGGTGCTGTGATAGTTGATGCTTGATGGTCAAAGTGATGGCATGAAGAGTTTATTTTAGGACTTTTTAGTGCATTTTGGTTTTGAAGTCGGTTTTTACTTTTTTTTAAAGTTTATTTTATATAGCTTAAAGTTTTTTTTGTTAAAGTAATAAATATCAATATTGCTGTATGAGTACCTATTTTGTATTTTTAATACTTTTCATAAATGAATTATTATAAACATTTATGATCTTTGTACAAACCATGATTTTCATAATCAATTTTTATTTAAATATTTTCAAATCAATTAAAAACAAGAATTGAAAAAATTGGAATTTTCGATTATTTAAGAACAACACTATTTTCTAATTTCGAAAAAGTGGTCACCCACCAAATGTCATTTTGGTCTATTTAATTAAAAATCAGAGGATGGAACGTATTTACCATACCAGATCAATAAAACTTAATATTTGCATCAAAGTATGTATACCAGGTACAGGCTAAAATTCTACCAAGCCTAGTGGGAGCGGCACTCGCTTTCCCGAAATACTTTTAAAAAGACCGTAGTATTGAAATTTAACCTTAAGTTCATTAAAAAAAGGTCTGAAATTGCAAAAAACGAAAGAAATACTCGCAACGATAACAAACCGACAAAAGCGCGCGCGTCTCCCTCTGTCTTAGCGAGATCTTCGGATCTTTCGCTTCCTGAGCGATGCGTTCCGAACTCGATCTCAAGTTGCAACTGATACAGATACGTTTTGAAGCGGCGTTTGGGTTTTGAAACAGTGGAAAATCTTGAAGTAACGACTCAGTGAGTAGTTTAGTAAAAAGTTACACAGGTCTAGTCTAAGAGCCTTATCAGCAGCGGTCTGTGAGCGGATACGATGCTGGCCGGTTGCGCGTCCGCAACGAGTACTCTGCGTATTCGCGGTTGCTCGCAACCGTTGCGTGCTCGCTCCGCTTTGATAAGGCACTAAGTGTCTAAACACACTATGTTGATTTTACGGTTCCACGTAATCGGCTGATTTGACTCATTATAAGCGCCGAACTTACTGATAATGTGTGCTCTATAGTCCACAGAATAAGAGTCTAAATACACTACGCTGAGGTTACGCGACCGGAGTTCCGCGGCTGAATTTACGCTCCGACGTATTCAGCATAATGTGTCGTCGTCGTCAGTAAGACAGAATGCATTGCGGGCGTAATCATTTTCGGTCGCGTAACTTCGGCATAGTGTGTTTAGACACTAAGGGTGCGTTTACACCGAAGCAGCTAAGTCGAGTTGAATGGACGGAGATGTGTAAAACTTGAAACTGGCTGCTGCTCAAAATACATGAGATTACGCTGGTGATTTTATTTAGCAACAGCATTCGTCAATTCTACATGTCTCAGCTTAGCTCAACTTCAGTGGAATCTCAACCTTAGTAAAATGTCATCGATATCATTATTAGATTATTCTGCTGAAATATGCATACCTCTTGTTCCATGTAGCTGTTGAGCTCCGTTTGGGAATATCCGTGAGTGCGCGCCTCGATGGGCAATTCGACAGTTTTGACTATAACCTTTTTGGTCTTGTCTTTTGACTTGTCCTTTTTATCATCGGCGTTTTCCTGAAATAATAAGGAACACGGTTCACATCTCGTATGAAGATCTTTTTCCCCACCACCGCTTTAGCTTGGAAAAATATTATTGTATACATATAATTTTAATAACATAAATATATAAAAGCACTTCTCATTTCCAAGCAATGCGGTGACCCATTTGCACCTACATGAGACACCACATGTGAGTTTCTTTAATGCTTCAGTTACACAGACATTAGAGAAACTCCATCCTCCAAACTGGCTTTACTTTTCCAACCATAAAAAACGAATCATTATTAACAACTGTAGGAATAACAAAACATGCGTGGACACAGAGACAGAACTGTAAACAAAAATTGGTTCAAAAAGCGAGTAAACAGACTGTTGAAGGAGAGGAAAGTCTCAAGAAAACAAAAATGTGCAAATGGGACCTCAGAAAAAGAGGATGGGGAATATGAAAATTGTGGTATCTGCTGCCACATGATTCGAAAGCAACACTAAAGTCAGCGCGTTAGCAACTGAGTCGTGAGGCCCTAATGTCAATAAATATAGGAATATACAGCGCGCCGCTTTATCGCTATGTGCAAGCGAGATAGATAATACACTGATAGGACTCAGTTGATAACACGCCGAGTATAAGGATCGTCTAATAACCTTGGTGAGCTGCAGCTTCTACTAGCAAAATGTGGCAGCAGACACCACGAAGTCACTCGACAAACGCGCTACCGAAACATACCCCGCTGAACCACTGGCCTACTCTCTGTGTCCACGACTGTTTTTGTTGCGGCTCGCCCTTCATTTCGTCTTCCCTCACCTCTTGGTTCTCGGACCCGTTTTGCGGTTGCTCTTGACTACCGTTGGTTTCCATCGGGGCCTCCTGGTTGTTAGCGTTCTCATTGGAATTCTCCATTTCGACACTGTCGTTCTGGGTGGCGTCTTGTTTCTTTTCGACCAGAGACGCGGAGGCGACCGTAATGATACCGTGAATGTTCACTCTGACTTTGAGTTTGACTTTTTGCGACTCTCCTTCTGCCGTCGGTTGCACATCTTTGATGTGCCACTGACCTAATATAAATAAGTTTGAGTTATAATTATGTATTCTTTATGTGGGCAAAGACAATTGTTGTTAGACAAGCATTTTTTATAAATTTTGAATAGACAATACTTAGTGCTTACCAATGAATGTATCCGGGTAAGGTACTTGATCTGAGTAGTAGGCACTGACAGTGAATGGCTCTTTTCTGTAGAATGTCAACATCTTCGAGAATGGTGCTGCATGGAAAGCCGGGAATACCTGTTTAGGGAAAATACTTTAAGTGGGCTAATAATAATAATGTTCACAATCTGAAAATAAAATTTTCCTTGTTTTATTATGTCGAATTTACCTTATGATTGCTTGTGAAAGTGATTTGTGTATTAAATGGCTGCTGAATTTTATACGAATGTACATGTAAAAAAGTGGCTGTGAGCAAGCCTGGCATATTATTGTGATAGTGAGTTCTAAAGCATCGCCCCTCTACAAGCGTTGTGATCCTGACTCTTTGTTTTTATTTCTAGAGCAGCATTGCTGCTTGGTAGTCTCAATATAGTTGAGCATATCGATCTATAGTATATCAATATTAGGCTTGAGTAGTACATGTACTATGTACTATTAGGAATTAGTTCCTTTTAGTGACAGAGAACGAACTATTCTCTTCTGGTCGTTTAAATCGGTCTTTTAGTTCACTTCGGATCCGCTCGCGGGAGCCGGGCCCGGCCGAGTAAGAACGATTATTTACGAGTGACTGAGTGAGTGGAAAGATCAGAGACGCGTGTGCTTGAGAGGGACGGACGATGTACTAGATTGAACGAGAACGACAGGATGTACTAGATTGGACGAAGGACTCATAAGTTGTTGGTCAAAGTAAACGTTATAGATGTAGCAATAAGGTCTATATTTAATTTTAATTCCTTAAATTCAAGGACCGAAAGAACTTTTTTGAACTTTGACGTTTGTTGACATTAGTAAGCAAGTTAGTAATTGTTTTGCGTTAGCTGCGTTACCTAAGTTATTGGCGCGTAAATCTAAGGTTCTTAAATTGTCTTAATGTTCACGTTTGTGTGTCTAATGTCAGAAATTCGCTTACTTATGAAGTAACCTTCATTAAAAATAGCTTTTCAAGAAGTTTGTGGCGCGTATGCTTGGATATTTGAGTGTGTTGTAGTAAACATTGAAATGTGTGAAATTAACTTTTACTGATGCTTCGGAATATTGATACTAATGAAGTAATGGATTGTTTGCATGAACTTTACTAACTTTAATACTGACTGTCTGTTTTGGGTGTAATATTTTTACTTCGTGTTTTTTTATACTGGTGTTGGTTAAATGTAACCATTTTTGCTGAAGTTCTGCTAGACACTGAAGATTGAAAATGGCGCCAACTAGATCTAAAAGAAGTGATATCTGGACCCATTTTATAGAAGGTACGGACAATCGTGCTAAATGCAAGTACTGTAATTGTCATCTGAGTACAAAAAGTGGATCATTGGGCAATTTAAATCGCCACTTGAAGAATAAACATCCACTTATTCCCATGAGCGTGCAGAGGCAACCCGTTGCCGCAGCTTTTGATGCAGACACAACTGCTGTTCGAGAAAATAACTCTAATTCCAATAACAAGGCCTCAGAACAACAATCCAGCAGTAACTTACAGACACTGACAACGACTTCTGTGCCTATTACAAATTACATTAAAAAACCCCCTTCAACACGTAAAGTCGAGCAAATTGATCAACAATTAGTAAAAATGGTGGTAAAAGGTCATCATGCGCTACGTTTGGTAGAGGAACCAGAATTTAAAAAACTTATTGACATGGTGTCAAACTGCGCTGGGTACCAACTTCCTTCAAGAAAAACTTTAACCACAACGCTCATACCAAAAACATACATGGAAGTATTTGAAAGAATACAAGTTCAAATACCCGAAGCAGATGCTGTGTGCTTAACAACAGACGGTTGGACATCCAGTTCCAATGAAAGCTATATAGCTGTGACTGCTCACTTTATTAATGCAAAAACTATTTTGTTTTCAGCTTTACTTGGATGCATCAATTATAATGAACGACACACAAGTGCTAACTTAGCTACTTTTTTAAAACAAGTAGTACAAGATTGGCGTATTGATGAAAAAGTTGTATGCATTGTAAGCGATAATGCCGCAAACGTATTGGCAGCTATTAGAACGGGAGAGTGGAAATCAATTCCGTGCTTCGCTCATTCCTTAAATTTAATTGTACAGCGAGCAATGAATGATATAAATGTCACAGTCACTAAAGTGAAAGCAATAGTTGAATATTTTAAAAAAAGCACTATGGGTTTAGTGAAACTTCAAGAAATTGAAAAGCAAATGGGTCTCCCGGCACTGAAACTGAAGCAGGAATGTCCAACACGATGGAACTCTTGTTATGACATGTTAGAGCGACTTTTAAAAGTTAAGGATGCGATAATAAGTACATTGGCGCTTTTAAGAAGTGATCTTTCCCTCCAGCCTCGGGAATGGGAAATCATAGAAAAGGTGATACCTGTGCTTAAACCTTTTTATGAGGTTACTACAGAAATAAGCGCTGAGAAGAGCGTAACATTATTAAAAGTATTAGTGTTTATTCAACTATTGTCAAAACACGTGACCCGTATGTTGGCAGTGCCATATGAGCACGTAGAAGTTCACGCAATGATTATGACCTTACGGACACAGTTACACGAACGGTTTCGTGACTTGGAAAAAAATCCGCTTTACGCAGATAGTACTATACTAGATCCAAGATTTAAAGGAAGAGGTTTCCGAACGCCAGACGGTTTCAAAACCGCTAGTGATAGTTTAAAACGCCGCATATGCCAACAAATCGTACCCCGATCTATTCCTCCACAACCTGCAATTGCAGGTACTTCATCTTCAGCTGGACCTACACCAAGCAGTTCAAATGATCCTCTAACTTTGGCTTCTACAAAACCAAGCATCAAGGGATGAATTCGACCGCGACTTGGATATCATCACAAGGCCGGAAAACCCTACGGCAGCAGGAGTACGCGAATTCGACAAGTACCTTAATGAAGAATATGTAAAAAGGCAAGAGGATCCGCTGCATTGGTGGGCTATTCGTAAAGAGGTGTACCCACATCTTTATAAATATGTATTAAAAAGACTATGCATACAGGCAACTTCTGTTCCTTGCGAAAGAATATTTTCTAATGCCGGGCAGATTTTGACCCAACAAAGAACCCTTCTGAAACCAAATAAGGTGACCCAGCTGTTATTTTTACATAGCAACCTTTAATAAAAACTACTTTTAAAAAAACACAAACAAAAAATATAAAAAAAAAGTTAACGTATGTACATATACACAGTACATGTATAACTATAATTGCGCTACGCGTACTAATCTTTTATGTCTTTGTCTACGTACGACTCTACTACTGGTAGGTCATAATGATCAGTGAACTATAATGAACTAATAGTACTAAAAGACCGAATTAGTTCCTTTGAGCAATTGTACTAGTACGGAGCGCTCCTTTTGGTGTCTGGATAAGAACAAGACTAATCAATATACCTGTCGATAATATCGAAGATATTATTGTACCATCATACTACTAGAATAGGTCTATCAATATTATAGATTATTTTTGGGATAGATATACTGTCAACTATTAAAAGCCAACCATTGCAACAGACCTGACAGAATGGCAGTGTATTCGCAGTAGGTAAAAAGGTACATATGGCGGACTTAATCTTTAAAGCATATTCTACCAGACAACCATAGGTCTAATCAGAGAAAATGCTGGCGGCGCGAAGGAATTCATACAGGGGGCAAAAGAAAGAGCTCGACGATTAGAATTACAATAGGTATTTTAGAAAAAAATACATTACATAAATACCGTATACATTAATACATGATTATGAAATTATAAACATACACATACACACACGTACATGTGAGAGAAAGAAAAAAAATGTCAGTGAGACAAGTTTGATATATCTCAATTAAGTGACCAGAGGACATAGTGCGAGTCGGAGCGAGACTAACTCGATCAAACGCATCGACAGCGTAATCGTTTCTTTGTATGGGATTGTTTTAGTTTACCCGTTAGCCTCTAGACGGCGTTGCTTCAATCCCATATAAATTCACGTTTGATCGATTAACGGCCGTTCCCTATATGCAAACTAAGATCAAAGATAGATAGCTATCCTCGAACTGTTGTCACCAGCTATCGACCATAATAAACAGTTTCTATATTACAGATAGGTGTTGCTTATCTCCAGTTAGCAGAAGATAGGCCACATTATCCAAGCCCTCCCTTACGTTTCGAATTACGCAGTTGTACAAAACCCTCTCAATTACGTCGCGTCAACGTTTTCACGATATTTGTGGTCATTATGATACACCAAGGATAATATTTATTTAATACGTTTAAAATAGTATTTATTTTTATTGCTGTGTACCTAATTATATATATATTCTATTTTGGGTAAAAATATTATGTGAAGCATGCATAGACTTTACGTAAAATGGAACGTTTTTGAGCTCTGACAGACAGCTGATTGATTGACATCATACCTACGTCAATTGATTGAAAATTAATACTTTTTAACGTAAAAAGTATTTATAAATTTTAAAATTCAAAACGACCGATTGAAAAGAAATATAAAGTTATAGTTCCAGTTTATTTTCGCAAACGTTTCAGAATTCTATCAGTCCGGTTGCTTAGAAAAAACAATGTGTCCAGCTGGTAAACAATGTATTCAAGGAGGACTTTATTTCCATAAAATAAGTGCAGTGAGTGAGTATCAATTGTACTTTCACAAACAAGTCGTGTCGTTTACGGTTTTTAAAGGATATTGACCAAAGCCGGGTCCAGATTGCGTCTTTGTAGTTTATATTTTAAAAATCTTGTTTGAATTATAATTATACTGGTATTTTAAGGGTAACTAAGTTATTAAGTATTGAATTACTTTAGTAAAATATAACAATTACCTTCTGAATGTATCAAAATGAATGTAGGTGAGGTGCATTAACTCTGCAATCACAAAACATAACCTCAAAATGCCTAATCTGCCGTTGAATTCCTTGTAAACATCGTTTATCAAAAATATTTTTTGTCTGTATTCTTTCAAATATTTAGGTATATATTTTATCCAAACATTTTGTAAAGACGCATGCTGCCGCAAAGTGTGCAGAGTTTCTATAGAGTTTTGGTCAATATCCTTTGCTTAAATACCAGTTGTTTTCATGTTATACTGATTTGTTTTATTTACTTCTTTCAGCCACAGCAAAAAGTCCACCTTCCCTTGACAAAGGCATAGATGATGATGCTGGTGGAATTATTTCAGGCTCATCGAATGCTATGCAAAGCATCGGGTACCTTCCCAGTCACTCAGCTGTTCCCAGAGAAAAAGTTGACTGCTTGAACTTGGATTCAATATTGTTTGCCACCCAAAACTTATATGTTTTTCATAAATTGTACGAGGTAGCACCTTACATTCTACAACTACGAACACGTCAGTGACCTACATAGCAGAATCCAGCACCGTCGGAACTCACACTGGCGGCCCACCTATTAATGTATCTGTTAATATTTTAAATAAACTAATTTACTACCAATAAATCAGATATTATCCGTCCTTGTTGTTCTCATTTCCCTTCACTGCAGCAGACACCTTTATCCTTTATATATTTTTATTTACACCTTTGCCCTATGATCAGTTTGGGCAGTCTGTCAGACTGGTAGCGGGTCCCACCACCTACCTACCATCTTAACGCTGCTGCCCTGGATGACCTGAACGCAGCTCTCCTACCACATCATCCTTATTATATCTAAGTATCTTTTGTTAGGCGGGGTTATGGCTAGGGTCAGTTTCTTAGGGTAAAGGAACATCTTCGCCACTAGGGAGAAAGTTTCTATCTTAACCTTGTGAGCAGCAGGACTTTTACATAAATAAATCAATGAAACATTTAAAACTAGTAATTTGCCAGGGTGTACAAGAGCGTTATCCTCCAAAATCCTAGGATTGAATTCTGGGGTTACTAGAGATAGTCAAACTGACTGACAGTCAGATGAAAAACATTATAGGAACGCAATAAACGTCAATTTCATACAAATGCCTATCCCTAGTAAGCTATCCGTCCTCCCATCGATAAGATGCATCCAGAGATAGTTTACCCTACTGCCAGTAGGTTTATAGAAACAAAAAATCTAAAGGTAGATAACCATTTCTAACTCTAGTAGGGCAAAACCACAGTTAGAATGGATATAGGGAACGGCCGTAAGTGTTGCACTGTATGCTAAATACCCTCTGCATGGGGCATTGTAATGATAAAAAGCTAAATTCTCTCCATCATATTAGAATTTTGGATGCTCCTTTGTTGAAATTATTGAGAAAAAAAATAAAAAACGTCAATACAAAAAAAATATATTATTCCGCTTTACGTTTACGTTTTCGACTAGCAACAAAGATCGAAAGATGTAGTTTTAAACATGCAATAACTTGATGCAAATGAATTGATAAACACATTGTTTAATTTAGAAATATTTCAGATTTTTTATTTTAAAATTTTGACCAACTTTGAAATTTTTTTTCTCCAAAACTATAAATAATTGACACCCGGGAGTTTTCGTCTCGTATTTAGAATATCAAAACGTATTACTTTCTGAGCTTCACTTGAAATGTCCCATGCAGAGGGTATTTAGCATACAGTGTGTTGGTCGGAGTCGCAATACCTGTTTAAACCCATTAACCGCCGCAGTCGTATTTATCCGCGAGCAAGAATTCGGGTCATAACCGCCACAGTCGGAAAAATCCGACTGCAACTTTCTCGTCAAATTTTATTCAAACTAAATAAAAAGTATACACGTTCGTTTTATGAAATGCTCTAGCCTTATTATTACCAATATGATTTTAAAAAATATCAACAAACATTAACATCGCATAGGCTGCTCAATTAGTGATTTACTTATAGTTGAAACGCCGAAGTCGTTGCCGCAGTCGCATCCGACAGTAGTGTTGTGGTAAAATTGTGTATATATTTTTTCAGAAAGTGAGATATTTTACAATATGTATGTGTTGTTCATGATAGAAATAAGTCAATAATATTGGCAATTCTATTCTGTCATTATTGGTTTTAAGTATAAAAATGCTGATTTTATCACAAAATCATCAAATGAACATTCAAGTGTTATTGGTGATGTGACATCACTATTGCTACGAATAATAAACTATTGCGCCAACGCCACAGTCGGATATATCCGACAGTTTGTGAATTCAAGGTTACATTAGGGCTTGTATCATCGATACTGCCTAAACTTTGTTTGTTGTTTGTTAAATAAAGTATTAAGTTATAAAACGATGATTTTTTGGTTTCAGAATTTAATATTTTACCATAAAACATACTTTTGATTAGTTAAAATTAGTTTTTATACTGCCAAAAATTGCATTATCGTGAAGTTATTTCCCACCACTACTATGGAAGTTCTAAAATAAGTGTCCGGCGCTAGGGGCACGTTTTTTGGGCTGGACGTCCCACGGTTAATATGTTAATTAAAGTGTGTTAATAACTATCGTGTTTTAACTACTTAATTTAAAAATGAATCACCTCCATGTCGCCGTCCTCCCCGCGCGCGGCGTCCCAGGCGAGGCGCACGGCGTACGGCTGCACGTCCGTCACGCTGAACTCGCGCACGCGCACCGCCGGGCTCAGCATCGCGCACTGCAGCGCGCAGCCGCGCGACACCGACTCGTCCTGCACCACGCACGGTCTCATCTCAACGGTAGGTTTCAGGATACTGTTTGGGCTGGCGCGATACTATAGTGCGTCCACGATGTTTGCCGAGGCGCGGACCGATTGTTTTTGAAGTGAAACTTCTTTATCGGCGTCGGAAAAAAAATTACCGTCACATTTTTCGGTTACGCGTCACATTTTTCCGTTACGCGCCATCTTTTTCTTGCCCCTACCACGGTTGGTTCAGACGAAGAGTACTTTCACTTTCTCATGCTGTAATAATCTTAGCAGCAAAAAGGTAAAGTGAAATAATTGTATTATTTGTATTCATGCCTATGATAATAAAATCCTTTTGTTTAAACTTTATTAAACCAATTTCTGGAAAGTTGCATGTAGATCATTTTTCGAAAAATAAGGCCATAAAGTAGTTTCACTTCTTACGTATGTACACTAGTACACGCATACATTTTTATGCAATAATGCGCAAGATGCGTGCGCGCCAGCCCGAACAGTATTGTACGCGCGTTTTCTGAACGGTGGGACTTCACCGCTACTCAAGCGATGAGTACATCTGCATACGACGGCTGTGACACTGTAACTTAATTTAGATTCAGTGTCGCAGTCGACGGATGTTTTTGTTTCTATGCCTTATTATTATTTCTGTTTATAATACTAACACTAGAATATAAGACCTATGTTACTAACACTGAGTATGGACGTCATTCGGAAATAAAAATAAAAATAAAATTTATAGGCATGGCCGATTTTAATCGTATACAGGGTGTCCCAAAAAGAGCGTGCCGAACTGACACTGGAGTTAGCTTAGTCGTAGACCTTTCAGATACACTGTTTTTTTTTTTTTAATTATGCCACTTTTTGTCATATAAATGGCACTCGAAATTGCACGTGGAATTTGCACGCTCCTTTTGGGAGACCTAGTATGGATATTGAAACATATATTAGATAAATATCATTTAATCCGATATCAGTCCGCATCAAAACGATTTTCGAAACCCTATATTGCTGCATCAATGTGATATGATATGTCTTGGATCAAATTGCTACCATATATTTATGGGTTCCTGATGCAATGCCGAAACAAACTTTCCTATGTATGTACGAACATTAGCACGTCAAGATAAACACTGGTATTTTATGCCGTTGTAAGAAGTTAAAAGATTGAAAGTTTTCCAACCAAAATGGTGTTCAACCTGGTGTGCGACTGTACTATGAAGTTAGCTGCCGCCTAACGACTTTAAGAACCAAAATAACTTTTATCACGATCAAGTCTCGTCTTTTGTTTGAATTGACGCCTGGCTGAGACCTAACATACTTTTACCACTGATTAAGAACCCTGTTTTTTTTAAAGTGACAAGTTGATCTTATACAAAAAGAATGCAATCAAAGTAAAAACAGAATAATCAAAATATTTCAATACCTGGTTTAGAGTTGTAGAAGCATGCTTTCCGAAAACTTGCTCAATCAACCCCTTAACAGCAGGGATTCTGGTTGATCCTCCAACAATTTCCACAGAGTAGATGTCCTCAGGTCTGAGCTCTGGAACATAGCAGTGTGTATGTTTTATATCTCGTTACATACATAAATTATTTTTTTCTCTAACTATTAGTGTTCATAAATGAATACAAATACACTAGGACTGTATTCTTAAAGATGAAATAAAAAACCAAAACTTGCACACAGGTGGGACTGGAACTCTCAACTCCTGGCTATCCTAATGCTTTGTAGAACTGTAAAGTGATTGGAGTCCAGCCTGTGTGCAATTTTTGGTTTCTTATTTTTTCATAAAGCATTTTAAACCACTATTATTGTATTCTTACTGATATTGAGAAGCATTAATTGTCAATTAGACTGATATCTTACTGGCATTGTGAAGGATAGCACGCAAGGTCCGTTCGACTTTGGTGAATGTATCAGCACAGAGCTGCTCCATCTGTGCCCGCTGCATGTCCCCGGACACGTCACGCTCCTCCATAAAGCATTCGATATTGAGCGGCAGCCGTGTGCTGTTAGCAGACATCTGCTTCTTGAGCTTCTCCACCTCTTGCAGCAAGCGTTGGTAGGCTCTATAAGAACAAAGCTTGATTATGCACAAAGCAGAAATTCCAATAAGATGAGGCTGGTGTTTGTTTAGCCGTTGGGTGACCAATGAATATAATATTACATTTTTTAAAGTCTTTGCACATGAAAAAAAGGTTCACTTGTGATGTAAGTTTCGTACAATTTAACCTTAAACTAGGCTAAAGGAACAACGAGACTAAATTATTTTGAACCTTATGCAAAAGCCAATAAAATATTTTGTAAAGTTAGACCTGGATAAAAATTCAAAATTATTTAATTAATTGTATGGTTTATTTACATGACCCAATTTGAACACATAATTACTTGTACCTTTGATTTTTCTTTGGGTCTAACTTATATCTGGTAACAAAATCTTGACAGAAGTATTCAGCAAGAGCACTGTCGATGTCTCTGCCTCCACACTGTGAGTCTGAGGCAGTAGCCAATACTCTCAATTTACCCTTGTTGAAAGCGCAAGCAGATACCTAAAACATTAATGACACAATACCATAAATATCTGAAGAATAAAGTTTTTAAAAAGAAAAATATTATTGATTATCTCACTATAGCTGATTTTAGCCCAAGATGATTGCTGAGACATTGTCATTGTGACAATTTTAGTGATGTAACATAATACAATTGAACTAATGTTTTTTGTACAAATAAACCTATTTGTACAAATAAATCTATTTGTACATTACATTATTTTGAAATTAAATGTTTTATATTTTGTATAAATCCATTTCTAGGCTGAGGACATATAGATTCAATTTTCTTTTTAATCTTGTCTTGTCATTCTGTTGAAAACAAGTTATTACAAATTTGAATAAATATAGCCTATCAAGCCAATAGCTATCATATCATTCATGCAGTTTTCATAATGCCCATTTCTATTATTTGAACTCACAAAATTTTAGACTGATTAAGTTTTGTCAATGACTATAGTTCCCGTTCCCAATTATTAAATCTTTATGGTTGATCAAAATAAATGTTTAGATATATAGATATATTTTGGCAACAATATTAAAATATTATTCTATTTACTTCATAAGATGATATTTTCATTCCTGGAATGTAGTATGCGTGGCACCGAAGAATGTGTCTTGTCAAAAAATGTCTCAGCGATCATCTTAAATTAAATGGACTATAAGTACCTGAAGGGAGCTATGTCCAAAGTCTACGAATACTACATTTCGAGGTTTCTCTTCAGGAGCAGGTAGGTCTTGTTTATAAATGCCATAAGTTAAAGCTGTAGCAGTAGTCTCATTCATCAAACGTAGTACATTTAGTCCTGAAAAAGTCAATTTGATAGCATTAATCATATTTATAACATCAAAAATATTGGTACTGATTGTACTGATCTGATTGTAAGCATCAGTCCTATAGTCATTTGCCTTATGAGAATAATGTAGGTAGCAGACATCAACAATAGCCATTATATTTTATCTATGTGGAACTATTGATTTGTTTGTCAATCAAGGTCATTTAATAGTTCATGGACAGTAACAAGTTAAAAGTTATTGACAACTCCTACCAGGAATACTTATACATGTAATATTCACAAATCAAACTTTACCAGCAATTGCAGCAGCATTTAATAGAGCATTTCGCTCTGCATTTGTGAAGTAGCTGGGCACTGATATGACACAGTCATTAATTTGAGTCTGAAGAGCTGTGGTTGCAACATCTTTTAATTTAGTAAATAGCATTGCAGTAATCTGAAAACAATAAAGAAGGAAATAGGATTTAATGCCAATAGATTGATGCTAACAAATATTACAGTGAAACTTATAAATATGGCATTTAAATAGAAACTTACTTGTTCCGGACTAAAGACATTGTCTTCACCAAGATAGTTAACTCTAATTCCAATACCACCATCTGCTCTTTGTTCTACTTTGAACGGAAAATGCTTCACCTCTTTTTGTACAAGGGGATCTGAAAACTTTCTACCTAATAATCTTTTGAAACCAAAAACTGTATTCTTCATATTTGTGACCATCTGGTTTTTTGCAGCAACACCCAATATTCGGTTTTTCGAGGAAAATGCCACACATGATCTGAAAAGGTTATTTTCAGGTCAATAAAACAACTGGCATTGACAAGGAAATTGAGAAATTTGTGGTATTGTAGTAGAAACCATGGAAATTGTTTAATTTCCATGGTTTGGTTCTATTAGCGCTACATGTCCAGAAATGTAACCCAAATTGTCTGAATGACAAGTTGCCCAAAATGTAAGAGGTTGAGGTCTGTGGCCAAATTTAATGACCTAGGATGGCGTTCTTATAGGTTATGATGACTGAGGGCATGTGATTATCCAAAAAATACTTACGGAGTACCCCGAAGACTGTAATCGTTGGCTATTGTCTCTATACCACCTGCTTTTGCTACGGCGATATAGCAAGATTCGTTACCAAAATCTATACCAATCACAGACATTGCAGCCATGATGATGAATAATCTTCGTGTATTTCACCTCTGAATTCAGTAAAACGAATTTTTACACTATACGCGACAACAACACGTTGCTCTAGCTTGACAATCACTCAATCAATCGCAATCGAACGCCGGCTGTCGCACTCGCTCGTACCGGAATTTTCTAGAATAGCTAGTGCTGTACCTACTTTTTTTCTCATGCATGAACCATGAATCAATGAGCGGAGCGACTGTCAGATGTTTTGTATGTCATACCGTCGCACGCAGCAGACAAATCGTATAATATCTCTGGTTTCTCTTCAAAACGTATACAAGCCGTATATTCCGTCAGTTACCAATAATGTGACGTCATGACAGTTGAGTTCGACGTTCGCAGTTTTGCAAAATGCCGAAGGCAAAATGTCAACTCAATAAAAAATATTTGCTTACACAATAACAGCATAACAACGATAAAACCATAGAGTATAGTAAATATACCAAAAGGGATAAAACACAAAAATAAAAATCCAATAAACTTTTGCCGCTCGAAACTACCATCGTTATCACATGGTCTGCATGATGACGTCCCGTTCAGTTTGAAGCAATTGGAAGCACTGAACTTGATACGTTTGACAGAATTTTGACATGCTTGATTGAGTAACGTGACGTCATACTTCGTGATTGACGTTTGATCGTAAAATATAGATTTTATTTTACTTAATGAAAATATCATAAATATGCAATTATTGTGAGAACTAAAATTGTTATTAAAATCTTTTGGCTTTAAATGAACTATATGTGAAATATCTCTCATCTTAAATGTTAATGACTTTGAATAAATCGACAGTTATCTGAGAGTATATCCATTTTCCACTCTACCGTCTTCTGTTCTAGAATATCATCACATGGTGTTGCGATGCAGCGTGAAATAAGTGCTTATCGAGGTTTATCCTAATGACGTCTGCTTGCTATATTATTTATTTCAGAATATCTTGTGTCTTGTACCATTATGTCAGAACATCTTGTGTCACCTTTTTCCACGGTATAATACAACATTGTTTATTTGACAGGATTTTTACTTACACACCGTCTGCGATGGGGTAGTTAGTATTGATTTGCCGGATAGTAGAACAGTTCAATCATTTTTTTTTGTTTAAAATTAAATGCTCGTAATAATGTATGTTTATGATGTTGAGCGTAAAAACTCGTGTGCATCAAAACACCTTTCAAAATAGTACATTATTTTTTATCAAAGGAAATGGCCGCATCTCCAAAGATTGTTTGCCCCAAAAGTAAAAAACAATGCGTCAGGGGCCAAAACTGAATTAATATGAATTCGTTTTTTAATCTTGTTTTAGAATAAATATAGGTATATGTTTTAGAATATATATATGTATTACATGTATCCGTATATAGCAGGCTTTTCACGTTTAACGTAATTGACTATGTATGGAGTCAATCTCTTTTACATTGTCTAGGGCCCCAATTCCACCAATTATTTGTAACAAAATCACAATGGAATAGATTTTTGACCCATACTAGAACAGTCAAGAAGTGTTAGCAGAAGCGACCTCTAAGTACCTTGCGCCATCTGTACAGATTAATTGTATACAGTTCAAATAAGCGCTATCTAGGCAATCAAATTAAAATAATAGTAAACCGTCACTTCGCCGTTTCTTTCCAAAAAAACCAATAACCATAATAAAAAAACAATAACCTTAGCAATTACAAAGCAATAGCAAGAAGAAACCAAAAAAACCAGTAAAAGTTCAGCACTACAATTTGGTCGGCGGCGCTGACAAATTTTGACTCTTTAAAATTATAAGTACTGCAGTAGAAGAAATTTTGTGGAAGCATCAGAAGCTCTGAAGACTTACACTTATCATCTCAAAGAAGATAAATAACTGAAGTCTTGTCTGTATGGTTAAAACCTTCGGCCTTTTCTAACTTGTTTGGGAAAAAACAGTACCAAAAAAAAAAAGAAAAAATTAGACATTGGCTGTCATTTTGATTTTTGACATTTGTTGACCACAGCCACAGATTATAAAAAGTTGTGCCTCTCCTACCGCCTGGCAAAAAAACATACGAAAAATCTACATTTTTCACTTTTAAATAACTTTCAGAGGTAAATAAAAAGCATTAATGATTGTGCTTTTAATTGCCGTAGTAGAGACCAGAAAACCTAACTAACTGGCCAAGTTAGAGACAAAAAAGATGACATGATCAGTGTAAAAGACGAGGTTATCTTTCAAGCAGCATGTTTGACTGATTGCCGATTGCATGTAAACGATTAGGTACTTATAGCAGGCTTACGCTTACGTTTCATGAGGTCACCTTCAAATGGTTGATACTTAACATTATTACTTTTCACCCGCCCTGCCTTATTTCCACTATTGTGTTCGCGCTCCGTTCGTCATATGGAATTTTAATTCAATAACACCTTTCAGCTGTACTAAATTCTTCAGTATGAGTGGTGAACCTCAAGCGAAACGTACGAAAATGAGTGCTCTTGATGACTTGAAGCAATATTCGGTCGTGGTGGCTGACACCGGTGATTTTGAAGGTACCTGAATATTTATTAAATGGATACATTTCTATCTATCCTATATTGATAAATATTTATCATATTTTACTATTTACATGAAACCAAAGATTAGCCAAAAATAAAATTTTACGTCTTGGCCATGTCTAAGTATGACCTTGTCAATGCAAGGTTAAGTTTTAGCTTACCTTCAACAGTTAGTGAAGAAATTGTATGTAACTTTTTTTTTCGTAGCTATGAAAGCTTACAAACCCACTGATGCAACTACAAACCCTAGTCTCATACTATCTGCTGCTGGTATGGAACAGTATCAACATTTACTGGATAAAGCTATAAAGTATGGAAAGGATACAGGAAGGTGAGTAGATGTGTGGTGTATACTTAGAAGTATACTAACAAAATTAGGCACAATTTATAGACCCCTTTTGTTTTTACTGTTAAACGGTGCATAGGCAAGGTTAGGACCCCAAGGATCTTTGGACTAAAGGCTTAGAACTGTTATAATGAAGTAATTGTTTGAAAACTTTTATACTACTCCATACATAGGCTTCTTATTGAAAGTCTAGGTAATTTAAATTAACATATTTATTCCAGCACAGTGGAAGAGCAGGTTGCTGAAACATTAGATATGCTAAGTGTTTTGTTTGGCTGTGAAATACTTAAAATAATTCCAGGAAGAGTATCTGTTGAAGTTGATGCAAGGTGAGAGACCAAGTTTTTTTAAATTATGGAATGACCATGAATGGATTCCCTTTTGTATTAGTGTGTACTATATTTATATTTTTACAGGATATCATTTGACAAGGATGCTAGTATTGCTAAAGCAATAAAATTAATCAATATGTTTGCTGAGTATGGTGTGAAAAAAGAACGAATTCTCATTAAATTAGCTTCGACTTGGGAAGGAATACAGGCAGCAAAGTATGTTATAATAATATATACTTGTTAAATTTATTTTTAAGTAAGTTATCATAATAGTAATACTAATATTCAAATTTCATTTGTCTATAGAGAACTGGAGAAGAAACATGGTATTCATTGCAATTTGACTTTGCTGTTCTCCTTGTACCAAGCAATTGCCTGTGCCGAAGCTAATGTTACACTTATATCTCCGTTTGTTGGACGAATCTTGGACTGGTGTGTATTATATCTGATACTCTTTCATCATTGATGAAAATTTCATCATTGCCTTCTTAGGCAAAAATTTCCTTCCCTGGAATAATGCTATAATATAGTGATGTGCTAATATTGAGATAATAAGATAATGTAGTAGTAGTCAATAAGATAATGTGGCCAGAATTCATAAGAAAATCTGTAAAAAATCATAAAAAAAAAGTTAACATTGCTTGCAACTATTAATCTATCTAATCTATCCAATTTTCAAAAATACAATCATTATGCCTTCAAGAAGTTTGTAAAAATCACAAGCATAACAAAAACATATTAATCCCTCAAGCGTATGTGAACGAGACACAATGCAAATTCTATTGCCAGCAACTGCTTGGGTGTTGAAGCATTAATAGAACGCGAATTACATATTTATTTAATTCAAATAATTTTAGGTATGTTGAACATACAAAAAAAACTTATGAAGGTAAAGAAGATCCTGGAGTGCAATCTGTGACTCGTATCTATAATTACTACAAGAAGTTTGGATATAAAACCCAAGTTATGGGGGCATCATTCCGGAACACTGGAGAAATTCGTGAATTAGCTGGGAGTGATTTACTGACTATTAGTCCTAAGCTCCTACAAGAACTTGCAAGCAGTGATCAGCCATTGAAAAGAGTATGTATATCTTCAATTTCCCACTCCTTTTTGTTGTTTGTTGGATTCAAATCATTTTATTTATCTAGCTAATGTTACGCATTTTCTTTGGCCTTGTAATATTTCCTTCTTTTCATCTCTGATATTACCCTATAATATACCTATATTATATTATATAGGTGGTCCAACTATATTATATAGGAGGTCCAAGAAGTGACGTCTTTTTTTTTGATTTCTCATACCTTGATTCCAATGCAATGCAAATTCTAGTTTTTGTGTTTTTTACTGTAATTTTCCAAATCTCTTACCTAATAGTAAATTAATATTTTTTATCTACTCTCATATCGTTAAATTCAAAATACGAAACTCAAAACGAGTTTATATAGACGTACTTTATAAATAGTATATCGAAATGAAATTAAAAAAAATAATTATGACACTATTTCTCTAACAAAATAATGTTGTAATATTTTTTTTTTTCATTACGATACAGATTACAGATCATAGATACATCTATTTAATTTTTTATCTGTGGCTGCGCGCGCTTTGGCGCATGCGCGGTGATAACGGGAATTTTGGCGTCATAGTACGTTTGTGTTTCGGTAGATAATTATTAGTGTTTATTAAAATGTCTGATAGTGAAAGTGCAGAAAATTTGACGCCGCCCGACATTTTAGAGACTGCGACAGCAGTCTGTCTTAATCTACTACCAGTAAAGTCAAGAAAATTATACGATAAATGTTATCAAGACTTTTTAGCATGGAAATCTTTATCTTTTATCACGGACGAGTAAAAAAAGTAAGGACTCCGCGTCACCTACATATAAAGTGAAGCACCCAAAGTAAGCCAGCATACGTGTAAATACGAAGCTACACGCACACACTGACGCAAAAGTAAGCCAATCGGCCGCCATTACCCTCTCTGCCATTGTCTGTGACAGTGCAAACCTTCGCGTATTAAAACATGAAAAAATACCGTCGTGTATCGTTAAACGGTGTAAAAATATTACATTTCTTCAAAAAAAGTGCCAAGGAATTACCTTTCATAGGTTAGCCAGTACCTATTACGTTAATTTCTGTTCTTTTTAAAATACAAAAAATATTTATTTGGAACACAAAACCTCCACTCCACGTGATTTGCCGGTGACAGTAACAGCCAGTGTGGCCGGAAAATAAATAGGGACTTTACCCGAAAAAACAGGCTAAGTGCAAGTCGGACTCGCGCACTCACAAGCTACAAGTTGGTTTTAAAGCAGTATTCTACTGCATAAACACAACTTTTTTAAGTTTTTAAATTTAACTTCAGTATATAATTTAAACAGCTCTTTATTTTTTTGACATTTAAATAAATTGTAGTGTATGTGTAACAGAAAATCAAGCAAATTTATTATTTTTTTGTATTCGTAATAATAATTAGAAGAGCTGGCAAGATTTTTTTATTTACATAAAAATATAATGAATTCCAACCAAAAGAGTTACAGGTATGTAATTTATCTAGCCATTTCGATATCAGGTTGGCGACTTACATTATTTTTATTTTTATTGTGGTTTTGAAAGGCACATTACTTCAAATTTTACGCACATTGCTCACTTGCATAAACGAGTAATACATAACTGATACACCTACAAAATAAAGGGAGTAATATTTGTGTCAACTGGTATCCCCGTGACGCACACACATACAGCATAAAAGTGGCTTCACTTGCTAGTATCGCGGTGCGGAGTCCTTTCTTTTTTACGTCTTTTATTTGATATGTTCGTGTTCAATGAGAGTAGATAAAGTAGTGTATGAAACTGCACATAATTAGGTATTATACACTCGTGTGATTCTTTTAAAAAACTATATAATAGGTACCTCTCATTATGTACCAGTTTCATAAACTACTATTCTATCACTCTTTCATATGATAAATTAATAACATAATATTCTTCATTAAAAGTTTCTAAAAACGGGGTCAAAATTGAAATTTGTTTATTTAATTTTTTAGTGATGATCACTGAGACATTTCTTGGCATGACACATTCTTAAAAGTATAAAATCAAATAAATACAATAAAATTTGGATATTTTTGGCAAACAAAACATATTAAAGATAAACATAATAAAAATACTTTATTGCACAACATGAACATAATAATTACACACGATAGTATCTTATACAGTGTGTCGGGGATAGGTATAGCGCTATACAGAGGTATGTACGTATTTAAAAGCAATTTACAAAAACTTTTAAAAATGGAACAATACTGAAAACTTGAAAAAAAACGCTTTTCCGTACTAAAATTATCAAGGTAAGTAAGATTTTAGTACGTACGTACCTTTAATATCTCTATTCCTACCCCGGACACAGTGTAAATTCGCTATTAGTACAATTAGGCGGTATCTACTTCCAGACAACCTTCAGGTAAAGAAGAGCATGAAGAATGAAAGAAGAGGTATGAAACGATTACCATCCACCGTGAATGATTAGTAATTATATATTCGAAAATATGTATGATACGGAATTCGAACTATTGGGAACGTGACGAAGCGCCCTCTGGCAAACGCAACTTTCAGGGGACCTGTCAAATAGTGACTGATAATAAGATTTTGTTATTTAATAATAAATAAAGCAAATATATAAAATAAAGTCATAGTATTTTAGAGGCGAAAAAATTGATATTGTAATAAAAAACGGGTTGATGTGTAAAACACAAGAACAATTTTCAGCCCCAAACTTTGCTTAAAGGTAGCAAGACCGCAAATCTCTCTCTGTACAGGGCACAGGGGTAGGGGGGGAAGCGATAGCTGGTTGGCATGTGGGGTGCTGAACCATTTTCAAAGCATTGACGACAAACACTTATTATAAACAAGTTTCACTAAACCCAGTAAGTTGCACATTTCTGCCAACGCTAAGCTTTAGGTCGAAAGGTCTTCAATCTAGAACTTTTGTGCCCCAACGGTCGTCAGTTCTTCGCGTGATGTGCCATAACCACTGCCACTTGAGCTTACTGATACGTAGGAATATGTCCGTTACCTTAGTTCTTCTACGTATCTCCTCGCTTCTGATTCGATCTCGTAGAGAAACACTGAGCATAACCCTCTCCATCGTACGTGGGATTTTGAGCTTCTTTAAAATTTCCATCGTTAGAGACCACGTTTCGGATCCGTATGTCATCACTGGTAATACACACTGGTTGAAGACTTATGTCTTCAGACACTGTAAAGACCGCAGGATCACACTAGATGCAGACGGGTCTACCTTGTTTCGCAGAATTTTTATTGTCATAATTTTATTTGGCATATCATCAAATAGCATAAACTTCCTTTCGCAGAACATCAATTAGCATTCTTATTTATCAGACGTTCAAAACGCATAATCGTGTAAGCTAGAATAATCTTTAGGCAGAAATTTAATATCCATAATAGTCTTAAAGCAGAATCATCCTAACGCATAAAGTTCACAGATAGAATCGTCTTGTGGCATACAATTCGTATGTATAGTCATTAATAGGCAGAATCATCCTATCGCAGAAAGTTCACAGTCCGAATCGTCTTTTGGCATATTTTTCATATTTAAAATCATTACAAGGCAGAACTATCATATCTCAGAAATTTTACATTTATAATCATCTTTTGGCATACGAGGGTCAAACTGAAAGTTCTTAGAAAATCAAAAACTGATTACATTAGCCAGTTATTAGTTTTATTATATCTTTTCAAAATATTGTCAATTGACGTCAATACACCTCTGCATGCGATGGAACCACTGGGAAAAGCACTTTGCCCACTCGTCCTTAGGGGTCTCTTCAATGGCATCGCGATACGCAGCCACCGCTTCTTCAGCATTCATAAACCGCTTTCCTTTAAGTTTTTCTTTAATTTTTGGAAATAAATAAAAATCACAAGGCGCGAGGTCGGGGCTATACGGCGGGTGACCCAGTAATTCAACGTTTGATGTCGCCAAATAGTCGATCGTTCGCTTGGCGGTGTGCGACGAGGCGTTGTCGTGGTGAAGGAGGATCCTACTGCGAGGTCGTTTCTCTCGAACTTTTTCCAAGACAAGTGGCAAACAATTGGTAGTGTACCATTCTGCAGAAACTGTTTTTTGATCCTCTAACACAATTGTTGCGAAATGACCTATCCTTCCAAAGAACGAGGCCACCATTTTTTTTCCCGCACTTCGATCTCTCTTCACTTTAGTTGGCAACTCCTCGAAAGGAAACACCCACTGAGCAGATTGTCTTTTGGTTTCAGGATCATAACAGTAAATCCAGCTTTCGTCACCTGTTAGTATGTCGAACACAGCATTTGAGTCACCTCCGTTAAATCTTTCAATCATTTTACGGCACCAATCCACACGATGGAGTTTTTGAGCCTTAGTCAAATTATGAGGTATCCACCGGGCGCAAAGCTTCCTGACCGCTAAATGTTCGTGGAGGATTTTGTGCACTTGACTCAAACCGATGCCTAAGCTTGTCCAAATCTGCTGATAGGTCACTCTTTTGTCAGTCTCTATCATACGCCGCACAACACAGATGTTATTTTCAGTCGTCGCCGTAGAAGGCCGTCCCTCACGTACATCATCAGTGAGATTAGTGCGACCACGTTTAAACTCATTAAACCAGTTTTAAACAGTCGCACGAGATGGGGCTTCATCGTGAAAGGCCAATCGTAGTCTATCATAACTTTCTTGTTGACTTAAATGACATCGAAAGTCATAAAAAATCATTGCACGAAAATTTTCTCGTGTTAAATTCATGTTGACGTGACACAGACAATTTTCAATTTGCCGCCAAATCGTAAAACAAATGACAAATGAATGAAATATATACTCAGTAATATTGGCAAAGAGTTCTATTTTCAAATTTTAGAATATTTTTTTTATTATATTGTTTATAAGTGGCCAGTTCTAAGAACTTTCAGTTTGACCCTCGTACATTTCATATCCATAGTAATTGAAAACAAGTAATTGAAACATAGTAATTTAACCAATAATAATTCAGCATGCAGCATGCATGCAAGCATGCAGCATGCAAGCAAGCATGTAGCATGCAAGCAAGCATGCAGCACGCAAGCAAAGCATGAGCAAGCAAGCAAGCATGCAAGCAATCATGCAAGCAATCATGCATGCACAACAGCTTGCATGTATGCAAGCAAGGATGCAACATGCAAGTAAGCATGCATGCAGCATGCAAGCAAGCAACAGCTTGCATGCAGCATGCATGGTTTCTGTCACGGCTCCGACGCTGCGGGGCTCCGGCAGTCCCACACGAGCTTATCGTCGCAGATGGTTTTCGCTCACCACCGCAGCTTCGGCTTGCTGGCCAGCCTCAGTCGCGGCGGCGAGCTTTCAAACCACCTGCTCCTCAGCTCGCGGGCTGCCTCGCCCCTCCACGCCTACGCGATTTTGAATTACACTCTAGGGGTGGGGCAAACAAGACTGCGTGGAGTCTGTTTTGCACCGATTCATTTCTGTCACTAACTTTTGTACCACAACTTAATGACTTTTTAATTCAATTTTAGGGTAAAATACTATTTAAAAGAAATATCAATATGCGTAGTGAAATTATTCTAAACGAAATTCTGCTTTCTTCATAGTATGCCTAGTCAAATTATGCCAAATAAATAGCGTACCTAATAAACATTATGCTTAGCGAAAGTATGCAAAGTAAAATTTTGCCAAAGGTAATTATGCTTTATAAATTTCTGCTATCTTAAAAGTATGCCATTGTAAATTCGGGCATATAAATATTCGACCAAACAATAATTATGCTAACAGAAAATTCTGCCTGAATAATATTCGACTAAAGAAAATTATGCCAAGTGTGTTATGCCAAGTGACTTTCGGAGCAAAAAGATTCTGCCAGATAGAGGGAACCCGATGCGGACAGCTTGTGATCCGTCGCTGTGGAAAACCGTGGTGGAGGCCTATGTTCATCATTGGAAGTCCTTTGGCTGATAATGATAATGATACCTTACACTCCGCACAGTGATTGACAATACTTTAACGAGCTAAAATCGTGTATGGCCGTAATAATCAATCACTACATTTATTAATGAAAACCGCATGAAAAATATGACCGCTATCTATTAATAGGCTATATTTTTTATGAATATCCTACTTGTTCATGTTTTCTAATGTTTTCTTCTTGTTTTTAAAAAACATTAGTCAATAAGTTTAAAACAATATCGTCTCTATATTCCCTGATCCTGGAAAGGATTTAAATATAAAACGTTGTAAAAAAAAGGCACTACTGATTACTTTGTTCGAAATACATGTTTAATTTTATTGGGTTACAAGACTTAGATTGTCGAAATGACAACGTCTCAGCAATCATCTTAGATTGAATCACTATATAAAATTCTTTTTAAAATTCTGTTCCCTTGCAAAAGCTTCACACGTGACATTGGCGGAATAATTGCGGAAACGCACATGGCCATAATCTCCAAAGAAGAAGAAGAAGAATCACTATATACTTTGATAGGACACATTACCTACGATAGGATAGGATCGACCAAAATGACATTTGGTGGATGGCCACATTTTCGAACAGCATTGATCATAAATAAACGAAAATTCCAATTTTATTTATTTGTTGTTCTTAATCTATAATAAAATATTCAAATAAAAATTGAGTATTTCTTATAATCTATTTTAAAAAATATTAAAAAGTTTAAATTAGCAAATTCATACAAGAATATTGCTATTGCAAGAGAAATCAAGATGTTTTTACGCCTTACAAAGACTGTTTTATGTATTAAGTTTATTTATAGCTTTATGTAACGCTTATCATGTATTAGTTATCCTGATTAGTAAAATCGAATTAATCAAAACTTATACCACAAGTTCAATTAATCGCGTACACTTCAAATGTTACAACACTATTGGTACTACGCTTGCAATATATAAAATCTCTAATCTAATTAAAAATCAGAGTATGGAATTAAGTTAAATTTTCAAAGTGCTTTTAAAAAGTTCGAAATGGACGTTTCATAGATTAAATTACTTTTAAAAACTCAGCATAAACTCAGAAATCTATGTCTCTGTCACCGCAATATTGTAAAAACCGCGAGTTTATCACTTAACGGTTTTAAATCCAGTAGATTGTAATCTGTCGATTTATTGTGAACAAGTTCGACAATGTTCAGCATTTATGCTTTTTTTAACCGACTTCAGAGAAGGAGGAGGTAATCAATTCGACTGTATGTTTTTTTATGTGGCTGTGTTACAGGTGTGTTAGTGTGTTATGATGTAACACAGCCACATAAAGTATTTTTCAAATCGGTCTTCAAATGACTTTTGAAGACTTTGAAAAATATTTTCTGTTTTTACTGACTTCAAAAAAGGAGGAGATTAGATATCAATAAGACTGTACGTTTTTTTAAATATATAGTTACCTCATATCACAGTCATTTGTAGACCGATTTGAAAAAGTTTTTGGCATAAAAGTTATACCTTCTAGTTGGTCCTATTGTTGCCAAGTCGGGATCTGATAATGGGATCTTGGTGCAATCGAGGGAATTTTAAAGGCACGTATAGTGTTTATTACTACAATCTTAATGTTGACGTATTATTGCGTCTGATGGTCAATGTCGTGTGGAGCTTAGCTGATGGTGGAATCCTTAGAATTTCAGTGATTATAATGACAGAACTTATGGTAGGTAATTAGTAGCTTCTTAAAAAAACAAGAGTCATAAGGTGCAAACCCCACTACACCCTCTTGTACTCACTAAAATAAAGAAATAAAATTAACTTTAAAAAAAAGTAAAAAGGTACTTCAAAACCAAAATGCATTAAAAAGTCTGAAATGAACTCTTGACCTTTTAAAGGAAAGGAATCTATTTTAGGCGAACAATTTATTTTTGGAGTCGGAGCCATCACTTTGACCATCTCAAGCATCAACTATCAGAGCACCGACTCCAAAAAGAAATTATTCTCTAAAATGGATTCCTTTCCTTTAAACGGGCAAGAGTTTATTAGTAGATTTTTAGTGCATTTTGGTTTTGAAGACGTTTTTTTTACTTTTTAGGTTTCCGTAGCCGAATGGCAAAAAACGGAACCCTTATATTTTCGTTAAGTCTGTCTGTCCGTATGTTACAGCCACTTTATTATGCATTTTTCTATTAGTATTACTGAAAGTTGAAACTTAGTAGGTAGATGTATCCTGTTAACCGCTTTACGATTCTAATGCAAAATTAAAAAAAAAAAACATATGAAAGTAAAACTTAATTATTTTTTTTGACAAACTTATACGTGTAGGGTCTATAGACAGGTCTTATAAAATGACATCGATGTTCTTATAACCTTTTTATCTAAAAGTGGAACGTTTGAGAGATACACTCTTCCAAAGTGGTAAAATGGGCGTCCCCCCATATAACTTTAATTTATTTATTTTTCGAGCACTTCGAAAATTTAACTCAATTCGAGTCCAACATAAAATTTCACTTTCGACCCTTTTTTCGGAGACTTGAAATCAATAATATTTTGTAATAATCCATCATATAAAAGGGTGATTTAAGACGATGAATCGTAAGAATCATGTTCTTTAAAGTTCCTTGGGTAAAATATTTGGAAATTTACCTTAAAAAACATAAATTCTAAACTATAGAAAATCGCGGAACATACATGGGGTGTTTTCGGATACACCCAGGTGTGAGGAATCTAATAAAAATGACGTATCTCTTGGACCTTCCTGTATATTTTATATTTTAAAAAACATCTTTTTGGTTTGTTTTTCAGGCGTTAGACCCCAAGGTTGCTGCAGAAAGTGATATTGAGAAAATCTCATTGTCTGAGGCTCAGTTTCGCTGGCACCTCAATGAAGATCAGATGGCTACTGACAAACTCTCTGATGGCATCAGAAAGTTTGCTGCTGATACAAGGAAACTGGAATCTCTAATTAAGAGTCTGCTTGCTAAGAAGTAAAATAAAAAGTATGATTGGAAGCACAAAATAGGATTAAGTGAAAATTTTGCCATATGGCATCATATCTACATTTTGGATTACTTTATGTCATTAAATGACGACATATATTAAGCATACTAAAGTACAATGAATAACTTAGTTTTGTAAGGTTTGGCCAAACCATACAATCCATTTTTAGAAAGTTTCGAGTTTGGGACCATAATAAACATTCCTTCTGTTCTCTATTATGTTATGTTTTTGTTGGGATCGGATTTATTACATTGTTATTAAAGATTATAAAAATGTACGATATGTTTTCTTTGTAAAAAGCAATTTTAAAGTAATTCTTACTACATATAAAGATAACCATTACAGGTGATTCAGTATTAGGTATATCCATCCCGACCAATGCGGGTTACGGGTATACCTCTTTATTGAATATCGTCATTGATGCATTATTTTTTAAAATCTGGTTTTAAATTAAATAGACAAAATGACATTCGGTAGGACACCTCTTTTTCGTAATATACTGGTAAGGACATTCCATCAAGTTTTATAGGAAAAGAACTGCAGAGACCGCCAAAGTCGCAGAACAGATACTCTGTTTTGGTTCTGCTGACTTTTAACCAACTTTTGGCTAACGTTCTCCAGCCTTTGTCGCCATTCCTCCAGTCTGTCCTGAACCTCCTGAGCCTGTTCACCAACAAGTAAAATGTCGTCAGCGAAGATCATGCACCAAGGGGCCTCTTTCTGTACGTCCGATGTCAGAGCATCTATTACTATAAGAAAAAGGTAAGAACTAAACGCTGAACCTTGGTACAAGGCCACAGCGACATTGAAGCTCGTGGTTATCCCGGCTGCGGATCAAACATGAGTACAGCCTGCCGTTCATGGTTTTTATCACCTGCAGGTATTTTCCAGGTACACCTTTCATCTTAAGGGCCCGCCACAGAACCACACGTGGTATTCGGTCGTATGCCTTTTCGAAGTCGACGAACACCATGTGAAGGTTTTTGTGTGCACTTCTGTATTTTTCACACATTTGGCGAATGGAAAAGATGGCGTCCGTCGTACCTGGCATAAAACCAAACTGGTTGTGTGAAATTTCACACTCTTCTCGCAACCTTTTCTCGATGATCTTCTCCCAAACCTTCATGCTGTGTGACATGAACTTTATTCCCCGATAATTATTGCACTCTTGCATGTCCCCCTTGTATTTAAATATTGGTGCCAACATACTGTTGCACCAATCATCTGATATCGTCTAGTAACTTATTGAAAAATAAAGTTACCCACTTTTTCATACTGCAAAAGGCCAAAAGGCATAATATGTTTTTTACATTCTGGTATGCACTAAACGCATATAAAAAGTGATAACTAAAATATGCAAAAAAACAGAGAGAAACAAAAATAAAATTAAAACGATTTTTTTATTAATTAAATTAGCAAATGTCACATTTACGAATCGAGTTAAAGTTGGACCTTGCAAAAAGTTTAAGTTAATGGTTGGACTTGAAAGTGTCATGGAATGAAAATGGAGGTATGTATGTTTAAATTATAAAAAAAAAAAGTTAATAGAATAGCTATTCAGGATTACAATGCAAAATAAAAAACTGAAAAAACTTTATACCTGTAGCCAGTAGCCACTTTAAGAAGAATTATTTAAAGTGTAAATTTTAAGTTTTTTTTAAGTACATAAGTTAGAATCTTTTTTAGGGTTCCGTAGTCGAATGGCAAAAAACGAAACCCTTATACTTTCGTCAAGTCTTTCTGTCTGTCTGTCTGTCCGTCTGTCAGTCTGTCGTCTGTCCGTCCGTCTGTCCGTCCAACCGTCCGCCCGTTCGTCCGTATGTCACAGTCACAGCCACTTTTTTCTGTAACCATAAGCATCACACTGTTGAAATTTTATAGGAGATATTTAATGGGGGGCTCCAAATCATGATTTTTTTATTTTCAAACCTAATACGTGTTGCTCAAACCTATTCTTCTTAAGTCAATTTTGATCCACGTTTTCCCTTTCATGCTAAGATTCCAAGCGAGCTTCGCATGGGGTTTTGAGTCAGGCTGGTGGGTGGGCCGCACATAAAGGCTCGGCAGCCCGCGAGCCGCAGGTTGAGTATGGTTGTTATAGTGAGGCGGCGCATGAAGCGACCAGCGTCATCCCACGCGTAAACCAAACGTGAAAGCCTCTTTAAGGAGACGCGTGGCTCTGCGCTTCGTGTTGCGCGACGCGGGCCCCCAGAAACACAAACATACGGTTCATGGAGAAGCGTTTTCGCAAGCGTTTGTTTGAGTTGTAGCACTGCATGCGCTGCCTTGCTGCTTCGGTCGCGGCAATTGAAGCAACGCAAGGACGAATCCGCAAATGAAGTGGTGGGTGAAGCGTTACATAATTTATTTTTAAATGCGAGTAATAGCTAATTATCTTCAAGCAATATGTCAATGAAGTGGTCCATTTTATTACTACTAACAATACACACGTTTGCTCTTTGTAACTAGTCAAATTCGACTGGCTGAAGGTTGCCAAAAAGCTGCAAGTGTCGCAGCGGGTGTCGCTCACAACGACGCCCTATACAACACGGCGGGCGACGCCGCGTACATTTCTATGGCGTGGGACGACGCAGGTCGTTTCATGGGCCGTCTTACTACAATCGGTAGAAATGCCCGACGCGCTGCGGGAAGCCGCGACGCGCGAAGCCACGCGCCTCCATGAAAGAGGCCAAAGAAACGCAGCCGCGTCGCGAAAATTTCAAGTTCACCCACCGCGTCACTTGCAGCTTCGCCCACGGCTTCAAACGCCGCGTCGCTTCAAACGCTGCGTCAGACGCTCCATATAGTCCATTGAATGAGTCCCTCCAAGGGGGGTTTAGAGTGCGTGAGTTAGTAACGTAAGATCAAAGATGTTTCTTCGGAAACATGTCAAGAGTCCCTAGGTTATAAACATACTAAAACCTCGGGACACTAGGAGGAGCCCCGGAGTGGGGGGAGGGGGGGAAAGGGTCCATTTTTTCATTTTTCGCTTAAATCTCCAAAACGGTACATGTTAGAGAAAAACTTTCAAGGAAAAGTTGAAAGGCCATAAAATTATCTACAAGTTGTACCTTAATATTTTTTTTCTATTAGCAGCCGTTTTCAAGCTACATCCCATGAAAGGTGAAAAATTCGAAAACATAAGCAAACTTTAGCATAAGCTTAACGAGGGCGGACCCCTTCCCATGCGACGTGTGAAACTTCATCGAAAAAATCCGAACAACGGATAATGTTGGGACATTGATGTCAAATAAGAGGCACTAGAGGAAAAAAATAAAAAGTTCAAGTATCGTAACTACCCTAATAAAATTCAATTCCTCCTAAACGCCTCCATGGTGGAATCTGGTATTTTTATCAATGATAGACCTAATTAAAAAAAAAATGGCTATAAGACGCTCGCTCCCTTCCCCGTGTTGCGGCCCGGACTATCACTTCTTAAACGTCTCTGCGCCCTCTATAACAACAGGTTCAGTATGAGTACCAAACCACTGACTGCTATAAACGGTCAAAACGCCTGACGCGCCGCGGGAAGCCACGCCGCACGCGACACTGGACGCCCCGCGTCTCCTGAAAAGAGGCCTAAAAGTCGCATTGTTCAATGGGTCTTATAAAATTGGTATAGTTACTGATACCTTTTCATTTGTACCTTCTAATATCTAATTCCTTCGACTACCTACCTAGAAGGTAGATAGATACCTACTTACTAGTGATAGAATGCGTTCTGAATCTAGAGTAAACAAAGGTAAACCGCAATGACGTAGGGGGCCGATTTGTATGCAATATGCAATGTAGGTTCGGAAATGAGTTGTGTGCATGAGTTGCACGTCGGGCGGCAGCGCGCCGTCCTGTAATCAATACGCCGCTCTACTTTCAGTGACCTTCTGCCAACTGCCTCCCTTGTGTATCTACTCACTAGCGTTCTTGAGCGACGTACAATGAACTTTTCTTCTTTTCATTTCCTCCCTGTTCTACTTAGTGAGACTACGTTACTAATTTCAAAAGTAGATAGATTGTCGTAAGATATTAAGAAAAAAAAATCACTAATAGGGTCCGTTGGGATCGTGTTTTTCTGGAGAATAATAGGTGTGTAATTAAAACTCGGAGTCGAGATTGATAGGGTATTTTTACGAAACCATACAGGGCTGTTACAAAACAGAACAGAGAGATAAAAAAAATATGACAAAGTAAACAAAATCGAGTTTTTGGTAGTTACCTATGAGTTAGCCCCACAAGGTGAAAACCCAACTGTGCTCTAATTAATCCTAATGTTTAATGGCATGGGTCGGTGATGTGAGGTTTCCATAAACATACTGACGAATTCAAACGGTTAGGTAATTACTAATGTGATTAGTTTTTTATATTGAGGTACTTGTAGGTGAGTACTTAGTGGTGGTATGCGTTCAATCTGACTTAGTTAGGTAATAGGACTAACAGGCTAATAAGAATTGGAATTAGAATGTAGCGGTGGGTGGTTACCATTAATAGACAAGACGTTGATCAACCATCTACTTGTTTGATCCCGTTCATATTTCTTTATTTATTAATAATTAAGCCTATATTTCTTATGTATGATAAGTTGAAGTACGTATCTAAGTACATTATTAAATATTTCTTAAGTTCAACATCACTGTGCCTAGATTATTATCTATTCCTCTGATTGATTCGGGATGGATCTGTTTTACGTAGCTTCATTGGAGAAAATTTCATAGCGGGGTGAAGTAGGGTGAGGGGTACTGTGGAGGCGAAGGCTTGATATTGACCTACATGTTCATTCAGAGTTCGGTCGATGCGAAACTTGACATCTGCGCGTTCCTGCGTTTTGTATTTTTTCGATTTAACGTTTAATCCACTCGCCAGCTTCACGGCTTATTTGTTTTATTACTTCAGTGCTCAATCCGCCAGTGATTTGTATGATTGGCGAGGGCGGGTCTTGGCTAGCGATGGTTATAGCTGAAGCTCCGCGAGTGTGATGTGTTGTGCGAAGCTCGGCAGTTCCTGTGTCATCGATTCAACCCTGATTTCAAATAAAATGCTGAAACAACCACTCGTGCCCTAATATAATCCAGTGAGACCTGCCACTATGGATAAAACATCTAAAACGCTTATTCCGGCTGTTACGAAAAATATCCCCTCAGTGGATATGAGTTTCTCCGACGTGAGTAACACTTAAATTTTCTTGATTGTGTTTAAGTAGATAATATGGCACGCACGCCTGAATCATAACAATTAAGCATATTTATACTCATCTGTTTGATTATTCAGATTACAATAAGTAAGAATAGAACTTAACTAGTATCACAAAGTGTAGTTAACAGCTGATAGTGCCATACTTTACAAATGCTTAGTAGTTATATTTTATTCGTTTTTCACGTGTACTTGTGGTTACGACTTACTTCTACATACGCAGTCCGTGTGTGATACCTTATTTTGGTACCTAGTTATAATAACGAAACCACTAATTGACATGATAAGCCGAATCACAATTATCAATCAATACTGATTTAAACTTTTAGGCAGTTACGCTTTACCGATTTTATTTTCGGTCTTCGGTTTCTTTATTAATATCTAGTGCTACGTTTTTTTTGTGTTTGAACACTGGACTCAAATCACCTAGAGCAAGGGCAGTTAATAGAGATACCTACACTGTATCCTTGGTTAAAGTACAATTCTGATAGGAGCTGAAAATGCAGCAAAAAGAAAAAAGAAATTTTTGCTTATATTTTAACATGAAATTCTCATTTTGTACTGGTTTGCCAGGTTGTCTTGCTCTGAAATGTTATCTTTTGAAAGCATTGGTCGATTTCAATGAAATAAGAAAATTGATAAGCCAAATACATGATAATGAAGATGAAATGACAAAAAGTTAGATTATTACACTTTGGTTTTTGTAATAGGTATTTCGATTTTTTATTTGTGTACATTGCTGAAATTAACCGCTCCCTGTAAAAGCGCATGACAGTTATTTATCAGTCTTTAGTTCGCTATTTTACAAACGAAATATAAAATGTAAACGAGTAAATGATCTGTTTCACAATTTCGTTAGTTAATGCTTATTGTCGATGGCAAAACAGGCCCTTAATATCTGTTATCTGATTTTATATAAGTTGTGTAGGTAGTCATGGTTAAGATTTTCCTACTTCTAACATTATTTTCAGTTCAAGGAAGAACTTAACAGCGAACCAGCAGCCGAGGAAGCGGAGCCCGAGCGCGGGAACTGGACCGGACGTTTCGACTTCTTACTCTCATTGCTAGGCTACAGCGTCGGGTTAGGAAACGTCTGGAGATTCCCATACTTGTGCTATAATAATGGCGGAGGTAAGTACCTGTAGTTTAATACAAACTTTGATCTTAATTTAGTCTGAGCAGCACTAGACCGGGCGCTTCGACTTCTTGTGGTCGTTGCTGGCATTGGGCTAGAAAACGTGTGGAGGTTCAGAGGGACTTGTACTATAATAATGGTGGAGTTATGTGAAGCATAATATTCTACAGAGAATGCTATTTTGATATTTTACATTTCGGAAAAAATATATAATATTTCAAACCATGACTGACTTTGCCAATTTTGAAAATAGCATGGCATAAAGGCGCGTTGGCATTTAACTCTGTTAACTCTGGGTGACGCAAGTGGGCCTAAGATACATTTATGATAAACCGTAAAATCTTTTCAAAAATCATTCTCTGAATTCCGGAGCGGTTGACTGTAGAGAATGCCTTAAGGCATTAAGTCCACAAGTTATACAAGTTACAGTGACATAATTAAATAAATAAAAAACATTGCCGGACCGATTAGGTATAATCATTCACGACATTGCACTATTCTTGTTAAATAGGTAGTGATCATCTACTAACCCTTAGGTATTAATTACCAACATCTCCGACTACACCTTAGTATGACGTCAGCGCTAATTAAGCGTATTTATTGTTCACAGGTGCATTTCTCATTCCCTTCACGGTGATGCTGATCATAGCAGGGCTACCTTTGATGTTTATGGAGCTATCCTTCGGCCAATACGCGGCCCTAGGGCCAGTCGCAGTCTACAACAAGTTCTGCCCTCTGTTCCAAGGCCTCGGCTATGGCATGGTCATCGTCTCCTGCATAGTGATGCTCTACTACAATCTCATCATAGCTTGGACGATCTACTACATGGCGGTGTCGTTCGCTAGCATCTTCTATCAGCTGCCGTGGCAAAACTGCGACGCGGATTGGAGCACCAAATGTATGTGCCTACTTGTACTTCTTAATAAATCTAATTAAATGCGAGGCATACCTACTCACGTAGCAAGTTTCCAATAATATTTTGGTATGTAAATATAGACCGTATGATTATAA
This sequence comes from Pyrausta purpuralis, assembly GCA_963924145.1. Lineage (NCBI taxonomy): Eukaryota > Metazoa > Arthropoda > Insecta > Lepidoptera > Crambidae > Pyrausta > Pyrausta purpuralis. The sequence continues at coordinate 15,487,196 of OZ001645.1, read as the reverse complement.
GACAGACTTCAAAGTATTATAACAAACACGTTTTTCTTGGCTACACGTTGGGCGCCAAAGTAATGCAAGTATAAACTGAAAATATTGTCCATTAAAACGTACGTTTTTTTGTTTCAACAATAGCCAGAAGAAAGCATTTTTTTCTCTTTTAAAAGTTATGGATGCTCGACAAGACTCTCACTCAATCATAACTTTACACTGAGCATAAATTAAAGTTAAAGTTGTAATAACAGTTCAAGATCTTTTTGAATGTCAATTATGGCACAGGTATTCATAAACTCGACTTTTTGAGAACTCGTTAGTATAGTTGTAAGTATTACTCACTTGTTTCAGATTGCTATTCGTACGAAGAAGCAGATGAGTGTGAGGCCAAAAACGGGACTTATTATTTCAGACAGTGCCTGAATCAATCTTACGCTGCTCTACACAATATAGCTGCATTGGCTGATGTCGCTCTCAGGAAACCTCCAGCTGAAGAATACTTTACGTTAGTATCCGATTTATAGTCTTTCATTTCACATAAGCATCGCTAATTGATTGTGTTCTCATAAATTCACTGCTAAGCTTTCTTCCCAAAAATTCATCGTAATCTTCACTCAAACCATAAGACGCAACCACATATTTGTTTAAGTAAGTGTTATTGCGTCCTTGTTAGTCGCTACTTACGCTTGTTTAAACATGCGATTTTTCTTACAGCAATCAAGTTCTGGGACTTTCATCGGGTATCGAAGAGACTGGGCACATACGATGGGATATGGCTATCTGCTTACTCGCAGCATGGTTGATCGTTTTTTTATGCTTATGTAAGGGTGTGCAATCTTCTGGAAAGGTATGTAACTACGTAATAAAACTACCTTTTCAACGATCGCTAAAAAGTAGCGATTACTTACTTCACTCATACCGAATCGATAACGGAAATGAGCTCTTAAAAAAACATGACTTCTTGTTTGTTCCAGGTTGTTTACTTCACAGCGCTGTTTCCGTATGTAGTGCTTGTAATATTGTTTTTCCGCGGGGTAACGCTGCCTGGAGCGTCGACTGGCATTTTATTTTATCTCACTCCAGATTTCAGTCAATTACTTAATGCTCAGGTAAATATTCAAAAAGAGTGGATGTTATTATTAATAAACTAATGATGAATACTTAAATCATTTAATATAAACATGTTTTAGGTGTGGGGAGATGCAGCTGTGCAAATCTTCTTTGCTCTTAGTCCAGCTTGGGGAGGCCTGATTACTTTATCTTCTTATAACAAATTCTCCAACAACTGCTACATGTAAGTGACTTACGAATAACCTTGTAGTTGGGCTTAAAGTCAGGACTAGGTAATATCTGTCTATACACTGCTGTTCAGATCCTGTCCATAAATTAAAGTGGGGTACCTATCTATAATACTTATTATAATATCCTGTAATGATAGGTGTACCTACGTTCGGAAAATAAATAAATATAATTGTAATTCCTCTGTAAATTAGGTAGATACAGTCCGGTTTTTTTTTGTTAGTCGAATATTGTAAACAATCTTGACATTTCTTTTTAAGGAAATGATTAATTTAAAAATAAGATAGACGCAAAACTCACAACTTACTAACGTAATTCATTCTTGAATACCTACTGCGATCTTTTAAAATCAAATAGATAATTAATTTTATTTACTGATACTATTTTAAAAGTTATTAAAAGATTGTTTATCTGGGGGCACGGCAGTGCCCCCATCAAGTCAAGCAAAAAAGCGTCACGGCCGTACCATCCTTTTCTCGAAGCAATTCAGGCCATTTTCGACCCCCTGTAACTTCGTTGTGGATAAAACTAGAAGACTGAAATTTTCAGGAACCATGCAACATTGTAAAGACACGGTATATTTTAAATTTCATTCAATTTGAACTAGTATTTTAAGAATTATAACGGGTCAAATTTCTTAATTTTGTCACTCATTGACTCACCGATCATCAAAATTCTAAGGCACTTCTAGCAGACCTAGAAGTTTCAAATTTGGAATATAAGTAGTATTTCGTGTATGAATCAAGGAAAAACTAAAAAATCTAGAAAAGACCGCAAAGAAAATTAAGCCCATACAGCCAAGTTTTCAGTTAAATTTTTCAAAATTGACTTTATTCGTAACGATGTTTTACGGCAGTTATTATTATCATGTGCGAAGCCGCGGGTTTAAGCTAGTCCCATATAAATATAGGCGCATGGTAGTGCCCCTGCCAAATCGAGCAAAAAATGGGTATTCCCGTCATGAAAACACGTGTAAATTAAATTATTAAACACGTACCTACGTGCGTATTCGTACTTATTACGAGTGCGTAAGGATGTAAATTAATTATTATACCACGCGCTGCGATGCTAGCGAGTGAGCGCGGGCCGTTACTACGCGCTGCGCGGTGCTAGCGCAAGGCGCGGGGCGGACACAGTGGCGGGGCGCGCGGAAAGGTGAATGTCGCCGAGCGAGCTGTCGCGGTGCTAGCGCGAGGCGAAAAGTTCATAAGTCAGAGAGAGGGCTTTAAGAAAATTCGTTGCTGGTAGATATACATATATACAATAAGTAGAATGTACCGAAAAGGAAAAAAGTAGAACTGTCTACAAAATACAAAAAGAAATGAGATGTGAGAGTGAGAATGAGATGAGAAAAACAATACTTGTCAAAAAAACCAAGTCTCGCAACTCAGTTGTTCTGCGGTTACAAGTTGTGAGATCCATGTAATACCAAGTCGGTTATTAATTTATTCAATCTCTACTTAAGCGACTTTCTGTCTTAATACGTCCAGCCTCTAAGACCACGATCGTGGTCCATAACAATTGAAAATCAATTGTGTCTGGAATCTCCGTACTCGAAGCATTAAGTTGTTACGTAATAATTAACAGCATCTTATAGTGACGCATATGAATATTAAAATTCTTTAATGTTTTATATAAATATATTGAGACTTGGCCATCGCACTAAATAATTGAATTTACATGTGTTTTCAGGCGATTGAATTTACACATGTTTTCAGGCGGATACTATTTACAGGACCATTCCAATTCTTGTGTTTTTGTTACAGAGATTCGCTGATTGTAGCCGTCTCTAACATAGCGACTTCTTTCTTTGCGGGCTTAGTCATATTTTCGGTAATTGGATTCTTAGCTCACGAACTAAACGTCGAAGTGGATAAAGTGGTGGATCAAGGAGCTGGCCTGGCATTCATTGTTTATCCAGAAGTGGTCACAAGATTGCCGTTAGCACCTCTGTGGTCTATACTGTTCTTTGTCATGTTACTGACTCTTGGGCTTGATTCACAGGTACGATCGTGCATTTATGTTTATGGTCAGCTTGCTATCAACTGAGTCCCTTCAGTGTCATGTCTATCTTACTACCATTGAAGCGGTGTATATTCCTATCCTAAGACAGTATAGCCTCAGGAACACGACTCAGTTGCTAACGAACTGACTCTAGTCACAAGACAGTAACAGAAATCAAACTTGTGCATATGTACTTATATTTTTAATCTATAAACTCGCTGATCTCGCTACGGATGTCTACTCGTACTTTAGCACAAAAGAGCTATCGTGGTCGACGCACTCACAAGTGCTGTTTGATATTTTGTTAAGAATAATTTGGGGAAACGAAATTATAAATCAAGTAACTTAGTTTACACGATAAAAATATAATATAAGACTTTTAATTTTCTACTACAAAATTAATCCGTAGTTATTATAGTCGACGAAATGACGAAATTTCTTTTGATCGATCCGTTTTAGATCTAAACCTATCAAATGACAGTAAATATTACACAACATCTTTAAAAAAAATAATGATGAATATCTATGAATGAATTCTGTAACAATAAAGATACCTCGTTTAAACAGATTCAAAATAAGAAACAGATATAAAAAGGGCTAAAGTCACCTTACAACATATATGGGTATTTTCACCTTATAAAACCCTTCACGGGTGCGTGTGGCAAGAAGCGGGCGGCACTCCGGCTCGGATTGTCCCTGAATGTTTCGAGATCTCATGTCCGTAAGCAGTGTCTATGTGAGCGTTGCTCGAGCGTGCTTTGTACCTCCGTAGTTTGACTTCTGTACCTACTAGTATCAATATTTTGTGCTATAGCTGTCTATTTGAAATACAATTTCCTTCGTTGTATGAATTTACGATTTCTTTCAGTTCGCACTTATGGAAACGGTCACGACTGCTATCTTGGACAGATTTCCAAACTTTAGACAGAAAAAAGTTTGGGTTGTATTGACTGTTGCCGTATTTGGTTATCTGGGTGGACTTATCTTCACTACGAATGTAAGCTATTTTAATGCCATTTTTGAACACATTTAGAAAACCTTATTTGTAGGACAGAAGTAGGTGTATAACATTGAAATGTCCTATGTTTTTAGAGCGGCATGTACTGGCTACAACTTATGGACAAGTATGCAGCAAACTGGTCAGTGTTAATTATTGCCATTGGCGAGTGCATACTAATTGCATGGATCTACGGAGCTGAGAAGTTTTGCCGTGACATACAGCGCATGATCGGTCGCCAGTCTAAGCTTTGGGTTATCTTTTGGAGCGCGATGTGGAGGGTTATCACGCCAGCTGCTTTGGTTGTACGTATTTTATTTATTATCTGTAAAATACAGCATGTGACATTTAGGTAATCGGAGCAAAAAAAAGCAATGATTCTACAGAGTTATCTTTTGACCTGATCATCGTTTTTAAAATGCTTTAACTGAGAGATACACCTAGTAATCCGAAGTAATAAACCCTGATCAATTTACATATATCACTCATTCTAAATGTCAATGTCAACTATTCCGACTGGCTGGACACATTTGTTTGTTGGCTCGATTTATTTAGTTTTAATTTCACTAGTAAAATTATAATATCACGTCTTAGTCAAAATTCCTGCGACATATACAAAGACAAAACATACAGTCCAATTGATAACTTAAAAACAATCGATTTTAACAATTTAAAACCATTCAGAAATAATTACTGACTAGACTAATTACGTCTTAAAGGGGTCTTGATTTTGATGATTTTGATTGCTCGTATTACAGGCCACACCTTCTGTAAACTACTCATATAGTCCCCTAAAATACTTAATTTATTGATTTCAACGATTGTTATTACAGTTTATACTGGTGTTCAACTGGATTGAGTACAAGCCGGCTTCGTACGGCCACTACGTGTATCCGATGTGGGCAGATGCCGTTGGGTGGACGCTTGGTGTGTTGCCAGTGGTCGTTGTAGTCCTGATGGCCGTGGACCAGATCTGCAGTGGACCTGACGATCTGACAATCATGGAGGCAAGTGTTTTTTTTTGCTAAGACGTGTTACTGAATGCCATTCAACCATTTCAACCTGCTTGTTATGCAGGCTGCTAACTGGCTAGGTATTTATTTGCATAAATTGCTTTGGTTCCTTTGCTACCTACAAATCATTGTTTCCCAATATCTGGGGGCACGGCAGTGCCCCCACCAAGTCGAGCAAAAAAGCGTCATTACAGTGTACTAATATTTATATAGTCCATGACAGTCCATGACATTCTTGAAAAGTCTGTTAGATGACAATGACTAGTACCTATAGGTATACTTCTGTATAAAGATGGATGATTCAGTTTTGCATCATGAACAGTTTCGGGGCTCGCAATGTAAATCAGGTAGTCTTCATCCACCGCGCTGCCCTACTACATATGAATAGTTAATTTTAATATGATTTAGAGTCGTTTTTACCGACTTAAAAAAAGTAGATAATCATTACTAACGTCAGATAGGACTTATCCGAGGGATAAGTATAAAATGGCCGATTTTTAAAATGTCATTAACGTTGATGATAGCGGACAAGTAGGTGACGTTTTAGAAAAAGGCGTTTTATATTGTATTCGACGAATACTACTTATCTGACATGGGTAAAATCGACTTTTATACCTTTAAATAAGTTATATGTAGACCGCATGGACGAGCCTAAAACTCAAAATGTTATTCATAAAAATGAAATAAGAAACCAAAAACTTGCGCACGGGCGGGGCTTGAACCAGCAACCTCTTGGCTTACCGGGCCAAACGCTCTTACCAAGTTTTTGGTTTCTTAAGAAATTTAATTTCATCTTTATGAATATAAAATATGACACTGTGACTGTTTCAAACATTCTAAACCATTAGATAGCGAAGCGTCATCAATTTCCAGTTGAAGTTATTCTGTAAACAATAACTGCTTGGGCCCGACGGCTAGATGGAGCTAAGCGTCACGCAATGACGTATCTATAAGAGACCACAAATTTCGCAGGGTCGGACTGACAGCACGGTAGCTCAATTGGTAACAGCGTTTGGCCCGGTCAGCCAAGAGGTTGCTGTTTCAAGTCCCGCCCGTGCAAGTTGTTGGTTTCTTATTTCATCTTTATGAATAAAAAATATGACACTGTGAGTGTTAAAAACATTCTAAACCATCAAAATGTTTTTTTTTTTTTTATATTTGAGTACATCGGATATTCTTAAATGTAAGATGTGCCAAAATATGCTATGATGTAGCGTGCAAATATTTAACATACCAAATTGAAATTTCAACACCAACAAGCATCGGAATCAGTAACTTAAAAGCTTGGTGGCAAGATAACTATACTATGACCAGGTTCTGCATTTGGTTGTATTTCAGAAAGCCGACATCAGAGACTTAAAAGCTTGTTGGCAACATAACCATACTATGACCATACTGAATTTGGTTGTATTTCAGAAAGCGCGAGTCCTAGCTCGTCCGACCGAGGAGTGGGGTCCATCAGCTACGGCAGGCCTCGCCAGCGTTGCTCTACGTACGGAGACCGAACTGTCACCGCCCGTGCTTCTGCTGCACGGCCGCCCGGTGCTGCGCGAGCGCGGCGCTTGACCCCCGCACACACACCCGCTGGTGGCCATGCGGAAGGTACGCATGTGACTCTCGCTTCGGTAACGTCATCATCATTAGAAATATCGCACACATACTAACAAATCATCTCACACCAGGCGAGCCTTGTCAGAGCAACGTATTTAACCAATAAACCAGATAAGATAACACACGCTGCCACGTTCAGTTTCGACCACAATAGCCACTATAGAATACCCTATAGAAAATGACCAACCAGAAGAATCAAGCTGCAAGCACCCCCTCGCTTGCATTCTTCCTCAAGAAGTTGACAGACGGAGTTTCACAGACTATAAATCAAATTTTATATGTCACGTGGTTGCGTTTGATGCGTGTAACTCTTGACTTTGTTACATCATCATCATTGGAACCTGCCTGGCTTGCCTGCCCTACTTATGCACGGCTGCTATTTGCAGCGGTGCATGCAGTTTCTGGATCTGCAGCCAAGAGAACATCTATATCTGATAATATAAAAATAACTCTGCTTCTTAGTGATCATCATTATGATGAGTAAAGTCCGTTTTACTTTGCTAGTAGAATATTGTAAACAATCTTGACATTCCTTTTTAACGAAATAATAAATTTAAAAATAAGATATACACAAAACTCACAACTTCTATAGAGATCTTTTAAAATCAAATATTGAGTTAATTTTATTCAGTGACATTATTTTTAAAAGTTATAAAAATATTGTTTACATGCGAAAACCTAAACCGCAGGGTCACCCAGTCTTAAGCATAGCCTGCTCAAACGCGATAATCATCTATACAGCAATTACGATCGACTCATCCGGACTGGTATTTGTCCGGTACTCGACGGCTGCAGGCTTTAATGAAAATGAATTTATCACCCTGTTCTTTTTCATATTTCCAGACTTCACAAGATGGCGGCGATTCGACATCCATTACAAGCGGTATAGAAAACGAGGTTAAGAAATCTTCGTCAGCAATCGCAAAGATCAGAAGAAGCTCCATTAAAAAGAAAGTACAGAGTTTCAGCCATGAGTCAGACGATGGTGTTATAGAGCCACTTTTACAAAAAGATAAAGATAAGTCCGAATTACCCAGTCAAAGTGCCAAATTTTCAATGTCAAGAACTAAGACTGATGTAGCAAGTGACAAAATGAGTGACACAGAGAAATTGCTTCCTGATAATAAGGTTGAAAACTCAATACTAACAAGTTTTGGTCGTGCGCCTGAAAACCTACGTAACGGAACCAAAGACGGGTTCAAAAGTTTTCCATGTACGGCAAGTTCAAATCATAACCATATGAATACAAATATATTTAGTAATTCTGATTCCATAAAAATAAATGTTGAACCTAAGACACAAATTTTAGTAGAAATTGATGGAAAACAACATGGAAGCTTTAGTTCAGGTCCGTTGATATTTACTACAGCTAAAATTCACACGGACGGAAAAACTATGCAAATGGAACCAGTTCAAGTAACACCGGTTCCAATTTTGTCTACCGTTGAAGGCAGTGTAATAAAAACGAGTTCTATACAAGACAATAAAAAAGTGAATTTAGGATCGGCAGAGAAAAGTAATACGTATATACGAAAGTCAAATGAAACAAAAGAAAATGACAATGTTAATCTTAAGACCGGTTTTTCAAGCCTAGTCAATTCAACAGATTACCCCAGAGATTCTTCTGCAGACAAGAAATCTTTAAGTAGCGCATTCAATTCTCATCAGTCAAATTTAATCGCATCTAACGTTAAAGTTGGCAGTAACGGAACGACTACTACTACAACATCTAATATCTCAATTTCAAGTACTCCAATGCAAATCGATAAAACTTTTGATAAGGAATCACAACCCAAGACTGAATCGATAAATGTAACAGTCAATGATAAGAAAAGTATGACCGGTGTGAAACAAGACATAGATGTTAATAAAAATTTCCAAACATCCACAAAATCGCAAGTGACAGAATCTGGAGCAGATGTAAGCTTAAAAGAAAAAAAAGATTTAAATAAAATTAAACAACTAATAAAACAAAAAGATACCACTGAAGATAGATATAATGATGAACATTGCAAAACGAATAGCAATTATGATGCCAATATTACTGAAACTAGAGAAATTCCGTTTTCTTCAAAGAACCACATATTTGTAGTTGATTCTAAAAACAAAACTGATCAATTTTCTGAAGACTCCGGTAGTGCCCCGAGCAAGCCTAAATTAGCAATGTCACAAGATAAAACGTTACCTCCAACTGTAACCGTAGCTGTGACAAAATCACGTCCGTTAAATGATGAAATTACAACGACATCATCCAAAACAATGCCTGCTAAAAGTTCAATTTGCAATGTACCTCCCAATATGTCAAACACTACAATTACAGCTACAAAACCGAATATCACAAAAGTAGATAGCTCTTCTGTAGCGAAAACCACTATGAGTGCATTAACTTCAGCGTCAATTACAAGTCCTACAGCAGGAGTTTCACCCATATTTTCAGTACCAAAATCTTCTATTAACTCTATGACAAAAACATCCAGCAAAGTCGTATCTTCGAATACTAATACTCCAGTTTTATCGGATAACAACACTGTTTCTAGTACTTACTCAACTTCTAACGTAAAAGCAAAGCCTGAAGATATTTCAACTTGCAAGTCAACACCGAAATCGATACCATCTCAATCAACATTTACTCATAGCGGGGCGGAAAGTGAAAAAACACCAACATCTACAAATACAACAATCGACACTAGTTCATCGAAAACGCCTAAAACTCAGTCTATGTCAAAACAAACCACACCACTAAATGTGTCCACAAATAATATTTCCGTTACTAATATTTCAAATGTATCCAAAGATAAAGTGGATAAGATACCGAGACCGTTAGCTGATTTAGTACATACAGAATCCTCGACTTTCGAACCACCAACATCTGTGCTAATAAAAACACCCCAAACGTCAGCAATTTTAACTAAAACTAATAAGTCAGAGAAAATAACCGAAAAGCCATCAACTGTGCCAAATGCAGGAAAAACCAGCGTCCCCGTCACGTCAAAGGCTACCACAAAGTCGAAGCCTACAACAATTCCAAGTGCAACTGTTACTACAAATAGTCAAAAAGCATCAACAACTACGAACAACACAAGCGACCGTCAAGTTGGTACAACAATAAGTTCCGTCAAACCAACATCTACAATATCTGCAACGTCTGCTGCTGTAAATTTACCTAGTCAGAAGCCATTGCCTGATAAGAAAAAAATAAATGAAAAACAGGCGACGAAAGCACCTGTGAAATCTACATCTACTGGTCCTTCACCGTCAACTGCAACTAGTCAAATTACAATGACATCTAAGAATAAAATTAACGATCGTGAGGCTTCCACCAGTGCGTTGGCGAAAGCTTCCGACAAATCAACACCTACTACAACTTCAACGGGGACTGTCGATGTTAAAACTGGTCATAAGCCATTAACCACTACTAAAAAAACAAGCGATAATCAAGTGACGACGAAAGGACCTGCCAAATCAACCGCTACAACGTTCTCAACGACAAGAACAGCTGTTGTTTCTGAACCTAGTCAAAAGTCATCAACAACAACAAACAAATCAATGAACTTACAAAGTAACGAGCACAAAAAAGATAAGTTAAAATAGTAATATTATATTAAAGACGAACTTTAATTTAGGAAATAATTAACCCTTGGCTCAATCCAAAGTGATAATTAAGTACCTTCATTACGTTGTTTTTATGATAACTTGTGTGCTTTTTTGAACTACGTAAATACAAATAGTTAATTATTAAGAATTCTTCTTCTTTTATGTATATTTTATTAACATAATATAATATAATAATGTGTAATACGTGAATTGCTGTACGATGAATTTGTCATAGTATGATTTCAAAGGAAAATCGTTCGTTCAAGTGATTTTACTATAATGAAGCAACAGACTTTATTACTTTAGGTACCCTTTTCTTCCTCTACTTCTATGGCTAGAGCAAGAGAAAGATTCGAACGTAGTTTTAGTTTTTCGATATAAACCTGGTATATTTTTTTGGAATAAGGGAATGTCTACAAAATATGCTTTAGGCTTCTTATATAGCTACTAATATTGGAATGTTAGTCTACCAATCAGTGTAAACGAATATTTATTTATGATGGATCTTTATAAACTTGAAAACAGTGTATATTATTTTTAATTATGTAAAATGAGTACCTAATCATATGACCAGGTGAGGAGGAATACACTGAAGCAATAAATAATAGCAGACAATTAGGCAATAAACTAGGATCATACCGAAATACAATTTGTTTAAAGCGATTTATATAAATAAACTACTATAACTTATTAATTTTAAATCTGAAAATTCAAAATCAAAGATAGGCTGAGGCCGTACATGACTTACTAGGTCGATCAATAAGTACCCGTTTTTGACGATAGAGGCTTCAACCCAGGACTCTGAAGACAATTCAGCGCCTCAGGTAGCTACTCAGCAGTACAATGGAGAGATCTACGAGTTCAGCAAGCCAACTCAAGGTCTACCATCAGCAGCTCAGAAAGAGCTTTCTATCGTAAACGTCCCAGATCCTCAACCGACCCGATCTCAATTCGATGCTACCCAGGGCAACAGCAATGTCCAGGAGTATACTCAGCAGCCTACTGGTCCTAACTTTGGAGCTAGACCTCAGAGGCCTCAGTTCGGTTCTCAAGATCTGAACCAGGGCGCTAATTCCCATTTCAATACTCAAGAATCAGTTGATTCGCAAGAAAACGAGCGCAATCCTGCATGCAAAATTGTGCTTTATTTAAGGGTATTTTTCGCTGGCTTTTTTACAGCTGTTTTTATCTTTCGTGTCTAGTGTTTCTTGAGAAAATTGATCAAGAGCAAACCTTCGGTAATTCACATTTTATTTTTGTACGAAAAACATGCGATAAAATAAAAGTAAAGTTCGATGCTGTTTATGGAGACCCTTCGCCGTCCACGACAATCGTTAGATTTTGATTAATGAATTTAAGGGTTGTCGTACACCTCGGTTCAGTTCAGTTTTTAGCACGGTGTGGCCAGGACGGCCGTCCGACGTGGTTACCGAGGGAATTGTCGAAAAGGACCAAGGTATTATTGTCGCTGATCGGCGAACGATCGAGCAAGGCATCGGCGCGACGGCTGCCGCGATTGCTAACACTGGGCAACATGCGGTTACGAGACACAATATCGAACCAGTGCTTGAATAAACATCTTACTCGCCTAACTGTGCCTTTTTTATTCCTTAATATGGAAACCTGCCTTGAAAGAAAAATCACACCAAGGAAAGAGATCAGCGCAAAAACAGAGGCCCATTTTGCATTTCAAAAACGTAATTTTATGGGTTTAAAGAAGTGGGAGAAACGCGGAGGAAAGTGTATACGCCTAAAAAGAGTTTACGTTTGAAAGTAAATAAAATAAATTTTAATAAAATGCGTTTTCGTGTCAAACACGGATACTTATTGATCCACCCGTGTATCATCTACGTTGCAAATTTGCTCATACTGTAAAAATGGAATTGATTGTTAATGTAAAGGTTTTAAAATTTAACAAAGCAAGTATAATGAAGAAGTCGAGAGATGTTAACAGAATTTACAATCATGAGGAGTGGTTGAGAAAATGTTTAATACTTGCAAGATGACGTGTTACTCGAAGATTATAAATATTTTGAAAGTTTTTATTTGGATCGGCTGGTGGTGCTAGGAAAGAAATAATATTTTTCATATATTATATTTTAATGTCCCCAACAAGACAATTTATATACTACTTGACCTATATTATACGACGCAGCGTCAATTTTTATAATATCTACTTGATGAAGTTAAAATATATCACTTCTTAAATTAAACGAGAGAAAACTATAAAAAGCAGGGTAGCGACAGATAATAACCAAAATAATATCATTTTACGTTTATTACATAGATATTTAGTTTTACTATACATATTTTTACAAATTGACTTTAAATATTAAAATCTAAAACATCTTACTAAGTAAACATAATTCACCCCAAAGGGTTAATTAATACTTTACAATGGATAGTAATATTTTGTATTTTGACCCCGTCTTTTTTTACAAGTATTAAAATTTATTCATTGCAAGCATTTCTATGTAATTTTCCTTAAGAAGTTACAGTTATTCTCTAATATCCACTGATAGGAATTTTAAATGTAGGTGATAAAAGTACACTCATTATTTTTAAAGTTTCCGTAAGAATGGATGATAGTTGTGTAAAATTGTTTTTTTTAGTTATGTTCGTAAGTGTATATCATATTATAATACATTGGCTTAAATGCGTTAAAAAATGTGTTTTTGGTAATAATTTATTAGCTAGTCTTGAAGTTATGCCATCACAATGGTTTTTAGAAAATGCTAAAATACCTATGTAGATTCCATTTAGAAGATAGGTACGTCCAACAAATACCAAATCCGTCTAGTTTTGCACAAACTTTTTAATTCCAAGTACCATAATTCTCTGTGCTGCCAAATTATCAAAAAATATACATTGAAAAATATATGGCTGTCTTAAAACAAATACGTTGCGGTAACATCATTACTTTTATAGATTTTGAGCCTGATGCAAGAACAAAATTTCATAATGCACGTTTATTATTACCTAATTTTTAAATTTATATAGGTACTTAAAATTTAAGCCAAACTTCCAACCTATCTTCTTAAAAACAACTACGAACTAATCTCACTTTAACTTAATTTGACAATAAAAAATGACATGCTAAGATTATGAAAAAGAGATTGATTAAACCATTATTTTCATATTTTGGTTTTTCAGTAAGTAAGGTACTTGCGCATGGCGTAATTGACGTATTTCTACAAGTAAAATGGAAAAAGTGTGTTATGTTTATTAGATATTTAGCTTAATTAGTATAAAATAATTAGAAAATAATAGTTGCACTAGACCTGAGTGAATATGATTTGTTATTATACCTATTAGGAATAACTTCGGCAGAAAGATCGTCGATTCGTTAACTGTTATGATTTTGGATGAGTAAGACTCGCTCATGAAATTATTGATTAGTTATCAATTATAAGCGAAATAATCGCACATCTTTAATGAAAATAGTTAGCTGCATACTTAGGTTCACTTATAACATCGTATCAAGTCGAGTTAGATCGTTAGACTTGTCGTATAGAACTTTATTGTAATAATTAGAATTCTAGAATTTAAGGCAAAGTTTGTAATAAACCTTTATTAAGTTGTTATTTTTTTTGAAGAATTTTTTTTGATAAAATATCATGTTTTATCCAGTAGATGATAATTTTATAAAAGATCTTACAATTTGTATTGATATTGATGACATACTTAGTAGGTATACCTTGACCTATGCTTTTTAAATAGGTTCCATCGTACGTACTCCCACTACTACCAACATAATAATAGAATACCAGTGATTACTGATAATACGAAAAGGGTAGGTGAGGGTAGTTAGTGCCCGAGCGGTTAGTGCAGCGCGCGGCACGACGTCGCTCTGCAGCGCGTGCGCAGAGGGCCTACTATAAAAAAAGGATTTCCGGTTGCAATCCTTTCTACAAAATGCTTCGGATCCGCATAACGATCATCGTACTGATGGATTTCGTCTTGCGCAGTAGGCATCCAGGCGAGGGTGCGGGTGCGCTGTCACAGCATGCACCGATACAGGGCAATATGGATATTGAATAACGTACTATGATAGAGTAACTAATCTCAAAGATACGTATATTTGTAAGTGACAATTATAGTACGCCTAATTCATTTTAAATTAGCGATATTGTTGTTAAAACTTGATGTATTTTAGAAAATTATTGATTAAAAATCGATGTTATATAGATGTTTATTGTAAATATTAGATTTATTGATGCCAAAGAAAAGTATGAAAATGTTCTAGAGTGTTATAGAAGGCTGTATTTTTGGGTGATATTTTAGAGACGGATGACAGCATATCTTTGATAAACCATTTAAAATACCACATGAAAAGGGCAAAGATTGAAAGGCATAGATTCGTAATGATGTGATAACGCAATTGGATTAGATTTAGTGTTGTTGTGCTATTAATAAAATATGTTCAAATGTGGTTATTTGTTTTTATCTCACTCCAATAAATACATTGTCATAATCATCCAATTCACCGAGCCTAACTCTTAAATTTAATAAAAAAATACTCCAAATTAGCGAATACAGTGTGGTGGTTTTCTACTTGCCCTCCACATTGCAGCTTAAGAATCGGGGGTCACCTACCTCTTAATACGTTATTTAATTTAATAAAGTGTAACAAATAAATTTGCATATTCAATTTTCTGCATTTCCAAATGGTTGACTGATTGAAAATATCTGAGGCATTAAGTCTACCAATTGTAAATCTCTCAGTGCAATCAAGTTTAAATTAGTAAATATTAACGTACAAAGAATAGCAATTTACCAAATAGCTTAACTTTTCAAAGATTAAAAGTTAGTAGGTATGAACCTCTTTCCGAATTCTTACATGTATATTTGTTGTTTTATTAAGATTGATTTAAATTGGCAACGCTACGGGGAGATGTTTTATCGCGCCAATGACGTAGCCGTCGAACTTTCTTTGGTTGCTTTTATTCTACCAGTCGTGTCAGTGTTCAGGCCGCGAGCGAACGCCAGTCGAGGCTTCGATCGCTCGGCGGCTCGGTTTCGGTACATATTTTAATTCCACATAACCGGTAATCGTCAGTTCGAGCGCTGACATTGCCACTACAAACTAACCGTGAAGAGTATTGAAACTACTCGTAGTATAAAGATATAATAACACTGATCCATAATTTTGATGTATGAAGTGAATTTGTGAAATGCCACCGATTTATGTTCAAGTGAAATTGGACGCTCATTGGCAGCGAGAATGTGCTGTTATTTTGAACTGATGGATTCCGATAACAGCTTTGACCAGTGAAGCCTTTTGGGACTTAACGGTGAGTGTTCGTACTATTAGGTACTCGTATGTACAAAAACATATTGGCCATTTTTATACGTAGCCACTTATTATTTTACTAGTATTATAACAACAATTCAGAGATAAAAATGACATAGTTTATCTTGTTATCCAATATTTATCTATTGCAATGCATAAGATTAAACATCTATAGCAGACTACAGCTTCTGAAACAATCTATCTTCTTATCTAGACCTATGGGTTGGACATTAAACAATGTCTTACTTAATTAGAATTACAACTGACACTGAAATTACAAATTTTGTAGTTACGAATGTGACAGTGTTAGCAGGTTTATTCAACCCCAGTTTCAATCCTTCATTATCTGCAACAGGATATTGTCAGTTAGCCAACTTACCCATGTTATTTTATGACATCTGAAACTGGAATCATATCCTGTTAACTGGGTAATACCACTATTGAACGATCCTCAAGTTTTAAATGAATTAATTTTACCTCTCTCTCGAAATTAGTAGTATATTGATAAAAATGGGCAAATGTATTCGATACTTTAAGTACTGAGTATTTTACGATATTAGTAAAATCGGTAGATGGATAATAGCTTATTACCGATTTAACTTATTGCATAAGTTACAAAGCAAGGAAGAGTTAAATAGAGGCATCCTCGATTACGGCTAATTTTGTATAGTACATCAAGGTTGCATGTTTGTTGTTACAAGTCTTTATATTGATAAAGCTTGGACTGCGCAAATGTCGATTTTCCGGTACAAACTTTTACTCCGTTTTTACCTTTTTAGCGAGGTTTCCAAGCAACAAGTATCCTTTATCCGTCTCCATGGTCGGAACTATTTATGTTTTATTTTTTAAACTTTATTGCAGTAACAAGTTACATACAAACATACTTTCGTGTTTTTATTGAATAAATAAAAACTTGTAAGAATAGGCAGCTTGTTTGGATTGGGTATCGTCGAAGTGCCTATACCAAGCTATCCTTCAGTATTCGTAGAAAAACCCTGTAAACAAAAATCTTGTTATCACCATTGATACCTAGTTATAGTGTGTTAAACTTCTGAGATAGAAGCAACTGATAACTACGCAAAGTATTGAAGTTCAATTAGAAAATGAAGTCTGTAGCTTATATGGGAGCGTGTGAATCGCGAGCAGAAACTGCGGCGGTCTCGCCCGTCAGCTCACTTTCCATCCATTCATGGAATCTTCAGCTTTTTCATACGATTTCTTTCGACCTCATATAATGCTGGTATACGATACTTGTTTCATAATTGTCAGCTTTCCTCTTTGTTTATTTGTTTCTCTCACAAGTTTTGTGAAATTAAAAGAAGGAAAGTGCTGAAATTATTTTTTTATTATATCACGATTATGACATCAAAGTGAAGGGTGTGACGATTCAAGTGGCTTAATCAGATGTGAGGATAGTAAGAGGATTTTAATTAAAGTTTCAAATAGGCGTCGTCCTCCTCAAATAAATGTCATAGTCCTAAATAGCAAGAACACTAAAATCTTTTAAAAATACGTTCATTAAATCGTTTCCCATCTTAAAGATTTTAATAAAACTCTTATAAACACACCAGTTATTTTCACGGAGTAAACCGATAGCACCGTGCGGGCTCAACGGAAACCTCTACAGAGTTCATTCAAAAAGAAGCCCTAAATAGCGTTAGATTCTTTGTAACATCGTTGTTATTCCAACAATTTTAATGCACTAGCATTAGCATTTGCTAGAATGATTGCGGTCGTGCAAATTGAAGAGGTAGTGGAACGCCGCAGGTGTATCAAGATGTGTCCGATTGCGCAAGGCTGCACGATGCGGACTCCACTCCGAACCTTTCCCATCACCTATTATTACAAAAGCAAGTTTCTACTTTGACCTAATCGTTTTTCCTGGTGGTTTAGTAAGATTTTGACACATTATATCGTGCAAATGTTACGTACGAGTACTTAACATGTTTATGATATATCTTTGTCTGGGATTGACGCCTTCGAGCGCCAGGTGGGCCAAGTATTGTAGGGCATGCAACTCGTATCTATGAATAGTATCGGGCCGGCATGCGGCCCAGAGGTCGGAGGCGGTTAATTGGCGAGGACTCGTCGCGGCCGGTTTGTCCGCCGGTCATTATTTCACGGCATTTCTAGTCCGTAAGATAGCGTCGCTCTACTCCAACAACGCCATTAGTGATACCGCTTGGACTACCAAAGTGGTTCACTCCTTATCCTGTCGCCTCTACCACCACTACGATATAGCACGAGGAAGTCATGCATTTGCGATCAATAAACAGAGAAATAAAGATTGAATAATTTCAAGAAATGTTAAACTACTCGTACGAGTAGTATGTACGTGTTTTATCGTTAGATTATTTACCTAGTAGGTAGGTACTGAGGCTGAAGCTTAATATAATACGCATACACCGATATAATAATTATGTTGTTAAAACCACCAACATTATGATGATTAGGGACATAGAAAGGAAACGATAGTATGATTCTTAGTAAGTACTTAAAAATCTGTGCATAGATAAAGTTTTTTGTTTTAATAAACAAAAAGTTGATGTGGCTAAGTGGCAATTTTACTAAACAGCAATTTAGCAGAGGGTCCGCACGGCCCAAATGTTTCAACACCAAACGGCGCAAACACATAATCACTTGCAAGTGAGACGTATTTGCGACACTTGGCGTTTTCAGCCAACTCCGCTGCTGCTCCAGCTTCTAGGGCTGATTCTTTGAGATGGGAGGGGGCAAAGTATCGACAAAAGATGCATCCCAAACCAAGGCGGAGATCCACACACACCCAGAAAGACTCACTATCGAAAAGAGTGCCTAAATTTTTCGACGGTAAAGAATGAAGCCAGTGACCAGAATCTTTGCAGGAAACCGCCAAGAGCCTTGCACGACCACTGTCACTGACGGAATTTTGAAGTAAAGAATTGAAGGTCTCTCTCGCCAGAGGGACATCCCAAAGTTTTTGTTGGTGACATTCCTTTGTAATGTCTTCTCCAGGACAGAGACCTTGCCAAAACTCCTCCGCCTCTCTCACCTCAGAAAGCTCCCACCAAAACGAATAGGAAGCGAAGCCTGAGCCCAAGAATTATTATAAAAATGTTTTTTTTTTCCAAACTATTTTTAAGAGTGGTGTCAAATAGTTTTAAATAATTATTTTTTTCCAGATAGGACTAGCACGTAGGAAATATGTAAATTTAGGCCCAAAAAGACACGATTTGAGTACAGTAAAAGCAATGTGTGAATTTAGGTGTTCTAATCTGGGGGCTGATAGGGTGAAATCATTCAATTAATTGTGCCTAAGTATATACTCAACAGAATTGCATATGTGAAGCGGTAGATTTAGCCTCATCCTTAACTGAAGCTCTCACAAAGTACCTGTGTTCCTTTTTTTTAATTGTGCCATGTGGAACACGAGTATAATGTAACCCAACTTGCAACTTAATACGTGTCACGCACAGGTTTCCAAAGCCAGTGTAATCGGAAATTAGGAATCCCCTCAATAACAACCAACCCCAAAAGTTTTCGTTTTGTTTCCTAGCAATATTGATCTGTTATTTTTGAAATTTTATTGCTTGGAAGCATAGTTTAATCTTGTATACAGGGTGTTGTTTTGGTCAGTGACATCCAATTCAGGGATGATAATATGAGTTAGGTATGCTTATTCTAAAAACATGTTTTCTTTGAATTCTAAGCAAGTTTTACACAAGAAAACCTCTTCACAACATTCAAAAAAATTATGAAACGAATGGGAAAACTCGCACCCTAGCACGTAGCTAGCGCTTTTCGACGAAATACTGGGCCGTAGCTAATAAGCTACGAAGAGGCTACCTGGTGTTAGTGGTTTTGACCCGATCGCTGTACCGCATAAGAAAAAAACGATTTTGTGGTTTTTTTCCATTTAAATATATGTATACGAGGGTCAAACTGAAAGTTCTTAGAACTGGCCACTTATAAACAATATAATAAAAAAAATATTGTAAAATTTGAAAATAGAACTCTTTGCCAATATTACTGAGTATATATTTCATTCATTTGTCATTTGTTTTACGATTTGGCGGCAAATTGAAAATTGTTGTCACGTCAACATGAATTTAACACGAGAAAATTTTCGTGCAATGATTTTTTTATGATTTTCGATGTCATTTAAGTCAACAAGAAAGTTATGATAGACTACGATTGGCCTTTCACGATGAAGCCCCATCTCGTGCGACTGTTTACAACTGGTTTAATGAGTTTAAACGTGGTCGCACTAATCTCACTGATGATGTACGTGAGGGACGGCCTTCTACGGCGACGACTGAAAATAACATCTGTGTTGTGCGGCGTATGATAGAGACTGACAAAAGAGTGACCTATCAGCAGATTCGGACAAGCTTAGGCATCGGTATGAGTCAAGTGCACAAAATCCTCCACGAACATTTAGCGGTCAGGAAGCTTTGCGCCCGGTGGATACCTCATAATTTGACTAAGGCTCAAAAACTCCATCGTGTGGATTGGTGCCGTAAAATGATTGAAAGATTTAACGGAGGTGACTCAAATGCTGTGTTCGACATACTAACAGGTGACGAAAGCTGGATTTACTGTTATGATCCTGAAACCAAAAGACAATCTGCTCAGTGGGTGTTTCCTTTCGAGGAGTTGCCAACTAAAGTGAAGAGAGATCGAAGTGCGGGAAAAAAAATGGTGGCCTCGTTCTTTGGAAGGATAGGTCATTTCGCAACAATTGTGTTAGAGGATCAAAAAACAGTTTCTGCAGAATGGTACACTACCAATTGTTTGCCACTTGTCTTGGAAAAAGTTCGAGAGAAACGACCTCGCAGTAGGATCCTCCTTCACCACGACAACGCCTCGTCGCACACCGCCAAGCGAACGATCGACTATTTGGCGACATCAAACGTTGAATTACTGGGTCACCCGCCGTATAGCCTCGACCTCGCGCCTTGTGATTTTTATTTATTTCCAAAAATTAAAGAAAAACTTAAAGGAAAGCGGTTTATGAATGCTGAAGAAGCGGTGGCTGCGTATCGCGATGCCATTGAAGAGACCCCTAAGGACGAGTGGGCAAAGTGCTTTTCCCAGTGGTTCCATCTCATGCAGCGGTGTATTGACGTCAATGGACAATATTTTGAAAAGATATAATAAAACTAATAACTGGCTAATGTAATCAGTTTTTGATTTTCTAAGAACTTTCAGTTTGACCCTCGTATATATATATATATATATATATATATATATATATATATATATATATATTATTTTTTTTGACATCAGTATCGTTTGTACAGCCATCCCTGGGTCGCTCGTCGCTGACCACAAAACAACATCCTGTATAAGTCGTTACAGTACGTAGGGTATAACATAACTTAGGTATGCTTATCACTTTAACAATCATAGGACCGGCATTAAAATTTTTGAACGTTTCCTCGTATCACGGAAACTGGTTTCGTTTTGCTCTCTAGCGTTACCTTCTAGGTTGAAGCAATTCTTTGTAATAATCAGTAATGTCTTACTCAGCTTAGGTTGCTCATAATTTCAGTAACCGTTCAAGTTAAAATTAATGATTAAGTTAAAATAACATTTAACTGACTGATGCTTCACTAAACATAATGTAACTGAGAAGTTAAGTAAAGTTACGAATTACTATTTTTTTAATTCTATTTTAGTAAAATTAAAATTTAGGTATCTTTATGTTAGTGCTAAAATGTGAAAAGTTTGAATTATTTTAGTGCATCTGACTGCTAGGGTCAGTTACCCATCTTGCATTACTAACCATGACTCAGTATGGAGTTTGCAACTTTATTTAGTAGAGCTAACAAAATGGCGCTGCTACACAGCCGTTTAGAGTTTGCGTTAACTCCGGTAGAGCTTAACAGCGATTTAACGTTGGTTAGATAGAGCTAACATAAGACAGTGAAACCGACCTTTTTATTATTTTGCGTTTTAGACGA
The DNA here is from genome assembly GCA_963924145.1 of Pyrausta purpuralis. Classification (NCBI taxonomy): domain Eukaryota; kingdom Metazoa; phylum Arthropoda; class Insecta; order Lepidoptera; family Crambidae; genus Pyrausta; species Pyrausta purpuralis. Next base: position 15,465,458 of record OZ001645.1, on the reverse strand, counting down.
GGCCATTGCTCTTTTCTAAGCAAAAAAACGGGTAACAGTTGTCGACCGGGGATTCACGGTCGAGCGCCCGCCACCTGCGCGCGTAGCCCCTGGTTCGGAGCCTGGCCGATATGCCACCTTCCGGAGGTGTTGTATTGTTTGATCACAATATTGTCTGCATTTCTCTATTTAAACTTTCTTTAAATCTATGGTTGACTTTGGAGAATACTTCTGAATATGCCATATATAACGGTTGTTTGTGCATAACTATAATAATTATTGGGCACTTCTTTCAATGTTACAGAAAAATAACTGTTTAGATACATACATTTTACGTCACATAGGGGCTAACACCATTGAACTTTCATGCTCTTTTAAGGATATTACAGATAGAAAACTTATCTGTATTGTTGTAGCTGTGTCGGGTAGGCAAATTGTAGCGTGTCGTATTATTAGGTTTTGTGACAAAAGACAAATACATTAAAACCCGATAGTACGATTCTGTCAGGACTCAGCCAAAAACGCGTTAGAAGCGGGAAATCGTTACAAACGAGACCTATGAAACAGGGTCTATAAATGATTTACATGCCAGAATCGCGTTTATATGCTTTTATGAATTGGTTTTAAGAGCACCAATCAAAAAAATATATTTAATAAATCGTTACAGGTACAAAATTAGCACAAGTACACAAATAAGTAGAAATATAGACGTAACTGATATAAAAATGGAGATCGGGGTTCTATTTGGACCTCTAATTTACCATCAGACAAAAAGGTCAAATTTGACCCAAAATGAGCGTAGTAAGCGGGGAGACGAATCGTATTAAGCGGGATCCAAATGTATGAAATCGTACTCCAATGTGAAGGGACCGACGTTTTATTGTATGTTTATTATGGGGGTTCTACTGTATTCATAAAATCAAATTAAAAATGATGATTTAATGGTAACTGCATTAAAACTTTGAATGAAAGATGTTATAATTTAAAGGTAAAATAATAAATCTACATGTAGCATTCGATACGGAACTTGACGGAACTCTATGTTAATCGAGTATTAAAGAGAAGAATGTAAGTTTACGATTCGAATGTTGTAACTTCACTCAATATCCACTCGTAGCGACTCGCATTTATGTAGAACGTCTCGCAACGATTGTCATGTTATGTCTTGCACCTGTACCAACTGTAGGTATTCGATTTAAGTATAGTATCACCTATTAAACTTATTGGTATCTTCTTTGCTATTACACTTTGCCCGAAAATACTGTTCGGGTACGTAGATGTAATTAGATGCCGAATAAGCTAGTTGAGAAAGCCTAATATTAATCAAGGTTTTGTCTTCTGGCCGTAATTATTTCAGCTCGGTAGTATGTATTTTTTTTAATTCAGTAGCAGTAGAAGAGCTTAGAGTAAGTACCTTATATAAGAAAAAAAACTAATTAAATCTAACCTAACCTATATCAACCTGCCGGCCTAATATGTGCTTCAATGCGCTAATTATATCGATTATTCTGAAGTCCAGATACCACAGATACAGATTTCTTTCCTGCGCAAGCCAGCTAATTAAACTACAGCGTTCGGATCAAACATCATGTAGTGTCAATGAGTGCAGGCCAGGAACATACGAACAAGTTACAGGCAGGAGGCTGCGACGGGTCGACGACCGCTCGGAGGAGGCTGCACTCTAGCCCTGCCCCTGCACCCTCCCCCGCTCGCACAACCTTTTGATCACTTTACCTCAACTGCTGATTCATGGGTTCAGCCAAAATTACTCTAATAGTTATTGCTGTGATATTTATTAATGACTGATATAACTGCACACCAGAAATAGAGTGCTGACATCTTCATTACATATCATTAGTAGGTAGTAGGTACGATATGTAAGTAAATGCAACATTACATTTGATTGAATTCGATACTGGCATTCCACCGAAGCTAGCATTCTACTGCTGAATATGACGGCATTATAGATAATGTCAAGGGAATTATCGTGTACCTTCTACCTCAATCTATCCTTCACCTTAAAATAATATTATTAAAATACCCGTAGAAACAAAATAATATTGTTTTTTTTAATGTGCTATGTTTTCATCATGCTTGCTTACCGCTTTAGCACATCAAGTTTTCTATGTTCATTATTTCTCATGCGAAAATTGTCAAGAGTTACACTCCATATGTATTTCTGATGGTGTATATCCACACCGCCTGCCGGCATTGCCGGTTGATTAGTTAATGACGATTTAGAGTATCCATGATAAAATACAGTTTGTTTGGACAAATTGGACTTATCAAAGTGAGAAGTACATTTTAAAAAAAAAAATATTGTTATAAAAGTAAATCTATTTTGATTGATAAACATATTTTAAAATGACAATAGCAATTACTGTTAAACTGTGAGATAATCTTTTTATAGAATAAGATAGTCCACATCATTACATCATATTTTGTTAAACTGCAGATAATAATAACAATAAAAATATTATTCTCTAACGGGATCGATAAGAAACCCATGGAAAATGACAGTAATTTAAGGCTATCCGACAAGATTCAAGAACTCTAATCCGTTAGAGTTCTTGAATCTTGTCGGATAACCTTGAATTACTGTCATTTTCCAGGGGTTTCTTATCGTTCCCGTTTGAGTACGGTACAAATTTTGCACTTATGAAAACGTGTTTTAAATTACTATTACCACGCATAACATCAATCATACACACATACGTAGTATTGGCACTGATTATCAATCACATATGAATTTACCATTAACGCCAGTTTTCTTTTATACTCAATAGTGACCCGTAGTACTAAAAAGAAGGAAATTCTACAGATTTCTCGGCATTATGTATCAAGCGTTTCAATTGTGAAATTTTGTGGCATAATATTAATTACTATGTATAATACATTTAACAAAACTGCGAGCCCTTATAACCTGATTACGCCATATGTAAACGGCGAAATTCTACGTTTTGCATGCGACATATACACCAATAGTGTTTGAAATGAAGTCCAATATGCCATTTTGACAAATGAAATGTCACTTTTATGGCACCAAGCAACCACAAGCAACAAGATCAAATAATTTGGACATTTTGGTATTACATTATTGGTAAATATAAATTATTTACTAACTTCTTATTAGAACAAGAAAAGGCATCTACAAGCGCCCGTTGCACCCATCCTCTTCGTTTCTTTGTTCGTAACATATGCCGTATCCCTACAATGACATGTTGTGAGCAAATTTCCCATATGTGACTAAATCATATGGAAGACGATGTTCAAGGATTAGCGGGTTTCATATTTAAACAAAGTTAACCAGTTTCACTATCCGGGCGAATGCCTAAGCCACTCGGCTACGCCAGACATTGGGCAAGTGCCTCTATCTTAGTTCCCAGGCCGCGTAAATTCATAAGTACATATTACAGATATCACACTCATGTGTACCTTGGTTCACAGATCAGTAATGTACGCGACTTCGACGGCGTCGACGACGTCGGGGTCGGGGCGGTGCGCAGGCGCAGCGGTGGCGGAACGGCGCGTGCGCGTTGTGCGTCTGCTGCGCCCGCGACGCGCCGCCCCTGCCTTCGGCTTCTCCTTGCGAGGTGGCAGAGAGTACGCCACCGGATTCTTCGTGTCAAAAGTAGACTTCAACTCTGAAGCGCAGCTCCAAGGATTGAAGGTATGTTGATCTTTTAAATAATTTACTAGAGAATACTTTAAATGTATGGGTTCTAGATTCGAGATCGAGACCCTTCGATCAAAAACGCAGCATAAGACGTCCACTAGCACGTCTAATAGTGATCACAGGATCGCGTTAGACGCAGCTGTGGAAAAATTTGAAATTAATTAGTTATATAGCTGTATGTCCATAATAAATAATAATAAATAAATATTTGACAACATCACATACATTGCCCGACGACCCGTCTGGTGTAGTGATCGAGAAATCGCCTACTACGCAGCGGGTGCGGGTTCGATCCCCGCACAATACAAACATTTGTGTGCATGAACATGTCTGTTTGTATTGGTCTGGGTGTTTTCTATGTATATCATGTATGTATTTACAAACAAAAAGTATTTAAGTATTATATCGGTTGTCTGGCACCCATAACACAAGCTTTGAATAGCTTACCTTGAGACGAGATGGCGATGTGTGGGAATGTCCAAAGGATATTTATTATTTATTAATTGCTCCGATCCCAAGCTAAGTAGCTAAACCACTTGTGTTATGGAAATCGGAAACAGTGGTGGTACCACAACACCCAGGAGCTCTATTTTTGAATCACTCGCTTCAAGATGGCGAGTGATTTTCGTTCGACAACGAGTTTTTTTCTATGACTTTAAATTCATCTTCGAACGAAAATCACTCGCCATCTTGAAGCGAATGATTCAAAAATAGAGCTCCAGACCCGAGACAATATAGAAAAGATCGTTTTCTACATTGACCCGACCGGGAATCGAACCCGGAACCTCACGAGACTTGAAACCAGCGTGCTAGCCACTCGACCACGGACGGAGGTCGTCAATCCATACATAAATCTTTGACTTGTAGTTAATCAATAATTGTTCGAAATCTCCATCCAATTTCTTTGAAAAATTGGATGTGTAGAACAATGATACAGGAATAACAACGAATTGTGTTTAACAAACATTACTCGATCCGACACCTGTTCGCTAAAGCTCGTTTTGTTCTTTGTTCAACACAAATTGTTACATTGTGCTAAGTTCTTATTCTTTTTACACGATTATTGAGCAATGGAGCATTATCGCATTGTTTAATTTTCTGTGTTTGTTTCATACACACGTGACCACAAGGGAAGATTGGATCTTTGTTGTTGACAGTTTTTATCGTCGTAACCTATTGCACAGATTCCCACAGTTCCTGTACTTATCCAACAGCTGGGCGCGTGCGAACGCCTCATTTGTGTGTGATTAAAACGCGCTGGGCTGGCTCGCTGGTTAAACTCAACATAATTACTCGCACTTACCTACATTCGAGGCTAAATAATTGTCGTAAGACGCATTGCATTTATTTCGCCACTGACGCAACAACACAGCTGTTGTTTCCTTTGCTTTGGCATAACTCAATCTGAGGTTCCATTGATGATCACAGTGTCAAAAGCATCTAGGTCAAACACTCTGTGCAGATTGCGTCGTAGTCGTCGCGGAGCGTTGTTGCATCGTCGAATAATAGCAGGCAGTGGTATCGATCAATAAAGACGATCCTATTCTACTATGCTATCTATCCTATGACTATCCTCTCCCCTGGAACCTTAATCCAAAATGAAGGGTTTGCTGTTCAGAATGAGATTTGAATCTTAGACATGCTTTTGAAAACTCTTATTGAACACATTGTGTTTCGTGCAAATAAGTGAAATGACACTTTCTAAAAAATAAAGTGTACTATACCAGAATAAAGAAAGATATGAGAGTGAATAGATTAATTAAATCTTGACCGTATTACAATTGGTGCTCTTCATAATTAGATAGCGTTAACGACATGAACGCATGCATTATTTGCCACTGTTTCGGAATTTTATTTCACACGATTACTTCCCTAACAAAGAAGTTACGAAAAATTCACGAGTACATCCGCTGTTATTCAAATATTACAATGGAGCATGAGACAATTACAGCAGATAATCCTGGGAAGTGGATATGCTCAGCTTCAAAACTGTATTTCGATTTATATGAGTCAACGACATTGTGGAGTCAAAATGCTATAATAAAACGTACTTTTATGTAAGTACCTATGTGAAATGGAAATCAATGTTCAATCTTGATGACTCGCTGCATAAGTTCAATGCTGTTTCATTCAGTGAAATCCTAACCGACAATACAAATTAGAGTAGGTACTCGATCCTATAATCACTTGCAATACTTAAGTAATTATTGCCAATAATTTTCTACAAGGTCTAAACACTATTTAAACGGGAAGAGAAATCCCTCCAGCTGATGATTACATACGTTTCAGTGAAAAGATCTCGAAAGCCTGTACTCTTACATAGTGGTATGCTAAATGCAGGAAGAGGCGTATGCGCATGTAGAGATTGTTGAGACGTAATCATAAGACTATGTGGACATAAGCCATGGTTTTTGCAGATACCAATTGACTTTTATTAGTATGCATTACCATGTGTTTTTTTTTAGTTTCAGCAAGTTCAATGATAAAATTACAGTGTTTCACTGTTATTGTCTGACCGGCGCGCGAGTCGGAGTTACCACGGTTTGTCTGATTGGCGACTTTCTAGCGCGGTCCAGTCGCGTGCCTCTTTTTGTGTTAATGTTTGCCGATTGTGTAACATTTGCTAAAATAGAAAAGTGCTAGCGGACCTTCGCGCTATGAGACACAGGTTTGTCTCGTGTGAAGTTGTAATCACCTATGTTACAGATGTTATTTTTTAAAACTTTAGACTTGAAACCAAATATATGTAGATACTCGTACAAAAAAAACTTATAAACCTATTTAAGTAAAAAACATAGCCAAGTTTATGTTGGAAACAAAACACCATGTCCATGGCGAATTGATATCGCAGCGTGAGTCATAGATTACACGCAAATATCGCATAAGCACTATGTTGTGTGTATATTCAGGTGCTTGATATTGATCGAGTCCACCTACCTAGATGTGTCTTTCAAAATTGATAAAAGTGAATGTCAGATTATAATTTCTGCATGCGATAAATACGAATTTACATCATTTCCGACATTAGCCATAATCATTTTTTCCGTATGACACAAATGACACAACACAATGAAAACGATTAGATGAGATTATAAGACTTCATAAGCATGAACTGTCCAAGCGAACATTAGCATCCGCTCAACTTCTGCGAAACGTTCGCAAAGCGTCTGAAGATAAACATTGTTTTAAGAACATAAGGTGTTAATAAAATCCTCAGGAAAGCGACATTTATTTCGGCATTCCGGGCGTCATGTAGTCTGGTACGCGTCGCGTCACCCGCCAAAAAGACGAGTTGGAACGAAAGTTCGATCGAAAGTTGTAATATGTGGGGCACGGGCCGACCCGTCCGGCTTCTTTTACCTCGGCCGACGAGACGAAACGCGAAGAAAGTACTGCTTCGTCACCGAGGCCGAGCGTGCGCGACAGCCACGCACTGCACCGGCTGAGTTACACCTGAGCAACTGTGACGTCATATCACTTCATTCATACCATACCACATCACATCATAAAATTGGATGTACGCACGCTATAATCTCAGTAGATAAACATGACCAGTGCAATTTAGTAACTACCATTGGTATGTTCTTCTGATTGGGATACTTTAATAGTTGTGCACTTGTTTAAAGAGAAGTACCTACCTACAGATGAGTTGACGGTTAAAGAGCCATAAATAGATCGTTATTATGATGTTGTTGATGCATATGCAGGTGATTATTGCTTGCATTTACGTAGTACCTATGCATTTACGTCAGTTTAAAATACAATCGGAATATATTTAAAAGTACTTCAATTCTCTTACGTAATAGGTACTTATTGTGAAATAAGAATTCAATTGGCTCTACAATCTATAAGTGCTTAAATATCAGCAATATATTTATTGTTTACTTTGAAGAGAAAGTCTTACTACGTGATCATTCTTCTTTTTCAACTATTGAGAATCATAAACTAATAAAAATCACTATTTAAAAAAACATGGTTGGTACAGCCATCGGTATAACAATCTAAGTCATTCATAATAGTCTAAATTTGTGTTTTTTTAAGAACTTATAACAACGCATTTATTACTTCGGTAAGCATAACATTTGAGAGTTAGTTGAGCTAAGAGTCACAGAGAGACATTCGGGTCCTTTTATAAACTTCAAATCGCTAGATAGTCAATGAAAGTAGGCCAGGGTTTCTGTTCTGGTTTAGGGCCGGGAATTGAGGTATGTAAACTGCCTAGCTATTTTAGGAGTGACTAATTGATCTAGAATCACAAGAATTTGTCTATTAAGGGCTTGGGGCCAAGTACGCTCACAAGTTTAATCGTATTTGATATAAGAGTACAATCTGTAGCATTTTGCACTTATAAAACAATCGTCAGTAACGATGACCTCGATGATAACAGACACAATCCTATGAAGAATAAGCTATGAATAATGCTCCCATGTATCTTTGGGCATTCTCGTGGTTTGGCCTCGTTGCGTCACCGCTCTCGACAGGCGCAGGAGCTGCTGCCATGAACCACCTTGTGCCAAGCCGTGGCGCAACATCCAACTTGTAATAATAGCGCATTCTTGTATTAACCTTATGTACAGTACATCGGTACTATTCCACATTTAGGAAGTCAGCTTTATTAGATTTTAAAGTGAAAAGTTTACACATCTCCTCATTTGTGCCGAGTAGTTAATAACTTATATAGATTTTATACTTTTCTTGTCTAATAGAAATCATGACTCTGTCATATTAACGATTTTTATGACCTTCTAGCGTAATAGTCACTACAACTGTTTCTCAATAAAGGCAGTGATCACAAACAATAAACTGAGTTTTTGTATGAAAATTGTAAAACCATAGAAAATAGCTGAAGTAAAGTAAGATTCTGTTCAAGTTCAATGGATTTTTGACATAGAGCAATCGCAAGAGTTTTAAAGATAAAATGTGCCTTCCAAATCATAGAAATGCTTGTTCGTGATAAATAGACTATACTCATATGGTCGCTATGGTCACCCATCCAAACACGACCGCGCTGTAGGGTTCTTCGGTAAACCACTACCAAACCGCTGCCACCCCTGCGCTCCAAGAACTACGTTGTTGTAGGTATTGCCTTAAAATTTATTTAAAAATAAAACATTTCTGCTACAGGTTGGCGACCAGCTTGTGAGCGTGAACGGGTACCGGGTGGACGACGCGGTGCACTCTGAGCTTGTGCACTACCTCGCCTCGCAAACCCGCCTAAAGATCAAAGTTAGAAGTAAGTATGACTAGTATAGAAGTGCACATCATTTGATTGAAAACAATATTGTACTTAATTGGGGAAAAACACCTTTTAAGTAACACCATCAAATCACAAAGAAAATGTATTAAGAAATTGTTTGTGCAGTATTGCAATTATGAGATCATGTAGAACTCAATCAAAATAATTACGTTTCTATAAAAAAGCAGTACTAAATTAAATTTTATTTTAAAATGAAACACGCAAAGCATGCACTAGTGCACTGCGTAATTACATCCTTGTTTTTAAAACATGTTTTGAGCAAAAGTGAAACCAAAGAAAGCAGAATACTGTAACGAGCATTTTTAACAAAATTGATCAATCAAGGAAGATGATTAGAAGAACATTCGGTTGCGCAATGTAACACCCATGTCGCCCAATTCAACTTGTTACGTGGGTTGCGATTGTGAATTGTAGCTGCTAATGTTATTATGCTAATTAATCAAAACTCACCGATGTTACGCCATTAGGAGGAGTGTGTGATTGTCGGCACCGAATTTTGTAAGTGTGATAATCGTGAAAGCGCGTGGGCTACCTGGTTCAAAATCCGCCTCGAACACTACCTATTCGTTGCGTAAATAACTACACCAACGAAATGGAAAGTCGGACTCCCTGACTGTCCAGCATCTGTTTCGATAGAAACTAACCGAATCGAAGACATGAAAGTAAATAAAACTAAAGAATTGTGTGCCCAATCGCAATTACTTACACCCGATATTTGTGACTCACTTACTCTTCTCAAGTCAGATAGGCTAGGTACTGACTTCTCTTACCAGATGTTGAATAGGCTATAAACTTATGATTACTGTGAAAAATGTTTATATAGTTATGTTTCTCTGGGTCTATTATACCAAAGACGTTTACAAGTCACATTTATAAATCCATAGGAATGGATCCAGTACTAAATTTATGTATTCACAAAATATCTTTTTCTAATTTCAGACGTTGGAATGTTACCTGTCAAAGAGTAAGTACAATCTTTAGAGTCTAAGCGTATGCCGCAGTCCCGTCGCTATGCCACTTTTACAAAGCACGTGCTAAAAGGAAGCGGCTTTGCCACGATTCACAAGTATTTTCGCAGTGGCATAGTGGGACTGTGGCATACCAAACATAAGGCGGACTGAGCTGCTATCAAAAACAAAAATAATGTGAAATGAGCGCCCGAGAGATCGAGATTCATGCATGACGGTGACGGTCGAACTGTGTTTCCATAAAAAGCGTTAATATCAAATATTTGAACGTTGATTGTCGACTCTGACTGGCCAAATCCGTATTGTTTGTCGTAGCAAAGCGCACGAGTCTTTGTCGTGGCAGTTCGTGTCGGAGCGGGCGTCGCTGTGCTCGGACGTGTCGTCGTCGCCCACCCTGTGCCATGACACAGAGCGGCTGGCGGACATGCGACTGTCGGTGCTGGTGCCCCCGCGAGCGAAGCTGGGATGTGGGTGAGTACACGGACAAAACTAACAGAGAACACTTGTTTCTAGTTAGCCTACTCTTTCTTATCCAGACAGACAGAGAATACGTAATGTGTGACGCTATATGAGTTTTAACTTTTTTATGTTTTGAATTTATCTGAACTTCTGAAGGATATTATAAATAAATATTGAACACCACATTGCTCTAATCCCAAAGTAAGTAGTTTGTTATAGTAATCAGACGCAACGGTGGTACCACAACACACAGACCGAAGACAATATAGAATATTCTGATTACTACATTGACCCGATCGAGAATCGAACCCGGAACCTCGGATCGGCGACGCCTTGAAACCCAGCGTGCTTAGCCACTACACCACAGAGGTCGTCAAATTATAGTAAAGCGTAAAACACAGATTGGTTCTTAAAGATTACAACTATAATTCAGCTTGATTCTCCAATCTTGTGTCATTCACTGGAGAATGATCTTATGACTTACTGCAAAAGTTTTGACATTGAGTTCTATTCCTCATTCTCAGAATCTGCAAAGGCCCCGACTGGAAGCCAGGCATCTTCGTCCAGTTCATCCGGGAAGGCGGCATCGCGCAGGAGGCGGGCCTGAGACCGGGAGACCAGATCCTGTCGTGCAATGGGCAAGATTTCGCTAACGTCTCATTTAATGAGGTGTGTTGGCCGGTTTTTTTTCGCAATTCCGTTCTGTATCCGCGTACATTGCGCATTAGTTTAAGCGCGGATTTTAAGAAAGTTGATATCTTATCTAGCTCAGCATATCTTTATTTCGTTACTTACATCTTAAAATAAATTTATCCCTACATAAATCTTTTAAGTTACTTTGTAAAATTTAAAGTGTGTGCATGCATAATAGTGATATTAAAGTTATGAAGGTATTTCTTACTAGACAATTGATTGGCCTAGAATGATTTGATATAAGATGATGGCATTTCAAGTGTTTTTCAATTGGAAGAGCCGGTTAGCCAAAAAGCCGGTTGCTAGTTAGACTCCCGCCCGTGCGGGCCGTGCGAACTCTTATAGTTTCGTCAAGTCTGTCTGTCTGTCTGTGCGTATGTCAAAGCCATTTATTCTGAAACTATTAGTATTACACAGTTGAAACTTAGAAGGTATATACATGATGTAGATCTTGACAAAAACTTTCAATGAAAATTGGTTTGAACGAGATCGAATTCGTAGTTTTTGAGATCGAGCACATTTTCAATAAAACATAACTTTGTTATTTTTACTCGTACAAATACTATGAAAAACTAAGTTATATTTGCTGTTAACAAAATATTGTGGTATTTTGGCTAAGTGGAAGTAAGTTGATCTCTTATTCCGTCAAAGTTGGCACGGAACCCTTAGTGTTCAAGTTGGACTTGCACTTGACCCGTTTTATGGTTTTTTATTTTCATCTTTTTGAGTATTAAATATAAAACTGTGAGATTAAAAACATTATAAACCATTGTTTACCAGTCTTTAAAAACATTCGTCTGATTGCTTTTTTCAGGCGATATCAGCGATGAAAGCAGTCGGCCGTCTCGAGCTGGTGATCCGCGAGGGTGCGGGCACGGAGCTGGTGTCTCCCGAGAGCTCTGGGTACAACAGCTCGGCGTCGTCGGCGGCCGGCGAGCGCAGCCCGGCGCCCGCGACGGTGCCGCTCGCGCCGCCGGCGGCGTTGCGCAGGCGCCTCGCCAGCGTCGCCGAGGAAGCCGCCGACCGGGCTGATAGGTAAGACATCTTTTATCTTCGCTCGTTTTGAACTGCTTATTGGTGATGCAGAGGTCGCAGATTAATAAATAATAAATATCCTTTGGACATTCCCATGCACACATCGCCATCTAGTCCCAAAGTAAGCTATTTAAAGCTTGTGTTATGGGTGCCAGACAACGGATATAATACCTAAATACTTTTTGTTTGTAAATACATACGTGATATATATAGAAAATACCCAGACCAATACAAAAAGACATGTTCATGCACACAAATGTTTGTATTGTGCGGGGATTGAACCCGCAACCCGCTGCGTAGTACGCGATTTCTCGACCACTACACCAGACAGGTCGTATGAAAGAGATAATAAAGCCGCTGATCGGGCTGATAGGCTAGCTACCCTTATTTGCCAACCTAGGTAGTCTTCAATTTTGTGATTCTCGAGCTCCGAGAGCTCTCAGTGCAACACAGCGCTCCCACGGCGTTGTGCGCGACCTGCTAGTGTTGACGAGTAAGCCACTGACCAAATTGATAGTTTAAATTTTCTCAAAATTACGGGTAGACTTTAGCTGGCTAGCTAGCTGTGAAAGATCCGGGTATAACATTTTTTCGCCGTCAATGGTGCCGCTTGTGGCGCCCGTGACCCTTCGCAGGGTCGCGGACGCAGCAAAACAGCAAAATGTTTCTTGATTAAGCCATAGTGCACATGTTCTTACACCATAAGGGTAGCAACCTATTCTTGTTGCTGCGTCGGTTGAGCTGATGGGTCTGTCACCATCGCCTGACTTTAGTACTACCTACCTTTTCACTCATGACAATGAATGTTTTTTCAGTTTTGGACTTAAAGTCTATAGAATTAAATTTAAAAATTGTATTCATAAAGATGAAATAAGAAACCTAAAATTTCGCGCACGGGCGGGACTCGAACCAGCTACTTTCTGGCTAACCGGGCCAAAAGCTCTACCAATTGAGCTACCGTGCTGTCAGTCCGACCTTGCGAAGTGGTCTCTTATGGATATGTCATTATGAGTGACATTTAGCGCCACCTACCCGTCTGTTTATGCAACAGTGGGCCAAGAATTTATTCTTTACAGAATAAATTCGACTTGGAAATTGATGACGCTTCGCTATCTAATGGTTTGAAGTATTTTTTAACTTTAATTGCCCGGCACAAAAAGAGTACCTTTACAAATCGGGCATTGACTCTGAAAACGACGGCACATAATGCTGGTTATTAAATAATGGTCTCTTTTTTTCAGATTGACTATGACTAGACTAAAGCGGAGAACGTGGGACAGCTTAGAATTCGATTGGAAAGAACCCGATGTACATAGTTTCGACATCGACGCGCCCTCCGACATAGAGCCGGACTACGACAGCCCCAGCATACCAAACAACCCACACACCTTCGAAAATAAACACAACCTTAGGAATATCTCAAAGAAAGACTTCATAACGACTCCATCGAATAGGACAATAATTAATTTAACCGAAGATGGTGCTACGATACAATGTAGTTACGACAACCAGTCGCCGAGGAAGAGCACGTTTACGGCAAATCATACAAGTAGAGACAATGAGAAAAAAACTATAGTGGTCGAGGTGCATCATAGTAGTGGACCGCCATGTCCGAAGCAGCACTGTAACTACCCACCTCCCCCAAAAAAGGATGATTTGGACTCTTCGAGTATATCCAGCTCAGCTACATTATCGAGTGCCATTGCTGAAGAGATTCAAAGAAGGAAACTGGTAAAAGTTTGATGTATTCTTTATTTTATTGTATCTTTTTTACTATACAGGGTGTTTGGTACGTCGTATGCCAAATGAAAATGACTTATAATGGGTCATTAGCTCTCATTTTCTACCTATATTTTTTTTGGACCACGCTGGTTAATTTTACATCGATTTTTATGAAAAATATTGTTTGCCCAACCAAGACAAATATACATATATTTTTATACCACTGTAAAACAATAGCATTTTTAAGGGGTTCTGTAGCCGAATGGCAAAAAACGGAACCCTTATAGTTAGGTCAAGTCTGTCTGCCTGTCTGTCCGTCCGTCCGTATGTCACAGCCACTATATTATATTATTCTGTAACTATAAGCATCACACTGTTGAAATTTAGTATGATGACGTATTTAGTGAACCGCTTTACGATTCTTATACAAAAAATAATGATATTTAAGGTGGGGCTCCTTGGATGAATTAACCACTGGATATGAAACGCAAGAGCGAATGTATGAAAATATCATTAGCCAACTTCTGCGGGGCGGGGGGAGATTGTCGTGTCAATTTTTGACATTTAGTGCATGGAAGTGTCGATATTTATTAATCGATATGTGTGGAACGAATGAATGAACGAATCTTTTTTAAATTATATTTAATTTTATCACCAAAACAATAAATTACATTATGGGCATGTAATGCACAAACCATCGAATGAACAATTGAAACATAGAAAGTCGTTTTATATGAACGATCTGGCAAGTATCAGTTAGTTAGTGTGAACTTCCTAAGACATTTTGAAACAGCCCGTTAGTACACAATATAGCCTTGCACCATTAAAATCCTCCTATGGGATAATTAAGCAGTAGATTTTTTGCGTTGGCATTCAATCACGCTTGGCGTAAATTGGATGCCACATATTCGGTGATGTTTTGTGGGGATCCATTTTGCCTCTCTTTGGACTGCTTCTACCCACTTTATTTTCCTAAATGGATCTACAGAAAATATGAAAAAATATTATAAAGATGTATTGTCAAATATGAAGTTTAAAATTTTAAACCCAACTGTTGTATTTTTAAGATTACCTTAATCTACTTTCGAGTGAAACATTTTACAGATTAATCATTTTATTTTAAAAGAATTTATATTAAAAATTTATAAATGTTTATCGATATGATTTATCGACAATTGTCAAGCACAATTAAAATAAACTAACAAGAGAACGAATGATAAACATATGATAATCCTACCGTATAAAGTATACGTTATCTTGTTGATTTTGTAGTAACTGACCACCACTTTTTTAAATGGCAATGTTACTTTTCTCTTGGAAAACACATTTTACTATTTTCATGAAAAATAACAGCTTTTTTGGGATAAAACGTTACTTACGGATTAAAATAAATATTTTTTGTCTTGCCGCTATAATTTTTACACAAAAATAAGCCACATTTACCTATTTTTTCCGTCAATGTTTATCATTGAGCTCTATCACCGTACTGACAAGACGTCACCTGTAAGTGAGGCCAAAAAGCCCGCTTCGTGGCTAAGGGCACAAGCGAAATTGCCCGTCATTGCGCGTCCAGTGGTTTATTCGTCCAAGTGGGGCTCCCATACATTCATGTATGAGAGCCCCTCCCTTGACGAAAACTGAAAAAAAAACAGTTAAACCTATGCGTGTGGGGTGTCTATGGATAGGTATTCTGAAATGAAATAGAGGTTCCTAGAAACATTTTATTTTAAAGTCTAACGTTTCATAGCTAGACGCTCACAAAGTGCTGAAATTCTCCCAATTATCTTAAATGTAATTTTAAATTTATAAGTGACATCAGTTCCCGGACCCTCCGTACTAGCAATGCCCTGCAGCTGTACACACCTTTGCATAAGACTGCTTATGTCTCCAACTCTTTTACCCTCAGCGCCATCAGACTTTGGAACTCCCTCCCAAATACGATCAAGACATCAACATCAAAATATGTGTACAAAAAGTCTATAGGTACGCAATCTTTTTCTCAATGAGAATAAATAATATGTTATCTCTTTAGCATGAAGTATGGATTTTATTGTATTTATTATGTTTATGTAGGTTTCTTTAAAAAGTATTTATGTAAGTAGTTCATTCATTTTGGTAGTTTTTTTGTTATTTTACGCCGCCTCAACTGTTTCAACTGTGCTTATGAAAACATTCAAACTACTCCGTAACTTTTTCATTATGTGACCTAGGTCGTAAATTGCTGCATAAAAAAATCGCACTAAAACTGGTTTTTGTATGATAAAAAAGGGGGCAATACACAAAAAAAATGCCCGAGACGTATATGGAATATAGGAAATGGAATCCTGTCAATTTATTTCAAAATATACCAAGAGTCCGTGCGAGCCGTGTTTCGATACGATATAAAAAACCGGCCAAGTGCGAGTCGGACTCGCGTACTGAGGGTTTCGAGCCAACTTTAACTGATTTAAGGAATTCACTTTGCTAAAATACCACAATATTTTGTTGACAGCAAATATATCTTTGTTTTTCATAGTGTTTGTATGAAGAACAAAGTTATGTTTGCTTGTTGAAAATGAGCTATATCTCAAAAACTACTAGTTTGATCTCGTTCAAACCAATTTTTGTTGAAAGTATTCGTTAAGATCTACATTATGTTTTTTTTTTAATTTAAACTCACTTAGTTTAGAAGTAAGATGGGGGGACGCCCATTTTACCACTTTGGAAGCGTGTATGTTTCAAACGTAAGACTTTAAAAGAAAATGGTTTTCGGAACCTTAACGTCATTTTAAAAGATCTATCGATATATTCCCCACATGCATAGGTTTGACTAAATAATAATAATTAGGTTTTAGTTTATTGTATGGGAGCCCCCCCTTAAATAGCCCCCCCCCCCTATTTTTTACTTTTTGTATAAGAATCTTAAAGCGGTTAACAGGATCCACCTTCCAACCAAATTTCAACAGTGTGATGCTTGTAGGTACAGAATAAAGTGGCTGTGATATACGGACGGACAGACAGATTTGACGAAACTATAAGGGTTCCGTTTTTGCCATTCGGTTACGGAACCCTAAAAACACCCCGTTAAGGCTAGCTTATGACCCTGACCCCCACTATAAGCCAATTTCATTTGGCACAGGATGTACCAAACACCATGTATTATATGCCAAGATTTATAACCATACTTATTTCATAACGTAGATTTATCTTTTTATAATATCAGTAAAGTCAAGTTATCTATCTATGGACTAGCATAGTAGTCAGTATCAACCTTTGCTAGTAGAGTAGAGTAGTTCAATGTCGTCACACGTTATAACGTTATCGTATATTCACAGAATAAAAAGAACTCAAATCCAACGGAAAACAATTCAGTGACGAACCCTCCTAAGAAACCTAGTGTACCAAAACCCGTCGTGAACAATGATCAAAAGAAACAACACGACGCATTGATGGACGAGTTCAAGAAAGTGCACAGGAAAATGTTTGCCAACCAAGACGACACCACTGCTAAAGAAGGAACCGAGACTGAAACTACCAGTCTGGTAAGTATTTCTTTAATTATTTTTTGCCTTATTTCTTTCAATACATATTCGGTTTCAATCCGAATAGGTATAATGTGTTTTCGCCATGTTGTATTTTGGTGTATGAATGCAGTAGCACTGATCATTCGTATACATATTCGATTCAGATGAGTATGAAAGCGTCTCTTAGGAAATTATAGTGAAGATGTGCACTTTAATTTTTTTTTTTAAAGTGCACATCTTCACTATTAATTCACTAAGACACGCTTCCTCCTCTCTCCCTAAGAGAGGTTAATAGAATCGACCTCTTTCTCCTGTGGTTTTCAGTCATTGGAGTAGAGTATTTTTGGAATCAATCTATATTTCTTAGCATTGATTCCAAGAATTAAAAATATTAATAATTATCATCATTATCAGCAAAAAGATGTCCACTGCTGAACAAAGGCCTCCCCTACGGTTTACCACGCCAATGATCGTAAGTGGTATGTATCCAGTTTGATCCTGCGATCTTTATAAGGTTGTCTGTCCATCTTGTTGGTGGACGACCTACACCGCATCTTTGGTCAAAGGTTCTCTAATCTAGAACTTTTCTGCCCTAACGGCCATCAGTTCTTCGAGCTATGTGCCCTGCCCATTGCCACTTGAGCTTACTCTCGAATTCTCAGGGCTATGTCTGTTACCTTAGTACTTCTACGTATCTCAGAGAGAAACACCGAGCATAGCCCTCCATCGCTTGCTGTGTGATTTTTAGTTCGGATTATTTTTTGTTTCGGGCGTCATTTCTGGTAACAAATACTGGTTGAAGACTTTCGTCTTCAGACCAACAAAATTAAAATTATTATCCCTTTGGAATAGAACGACAAAAGCGAGATGTCACTAGCAGCAAACTGTGTGATAAAACGAGATGGGTAGCAGAACCATTTTTGTCAGATGTCAAACAGTTGACCGCCCCGCAGAAGCTTGCTGAAAATTACGTGCATTTGATTTTTTATATTTAAAAGTAAAATTGTGTATATTTTGGAGAAATAATGCGTCTGAAACATGGTGACTTGATCGGTGATTGATTGTTATGCATTACAGCGGCATAATCCCAACAAATAATCATTTAACAGGTAGATTAGTCCAAATCGAAGCCTCTTAATATACGACTTATATTTACCAATGCGCTTCAAATTTAAAGTACGCAGTTTGATTATTCTATTCTACAAACGTTAATTTACGTAAAAAATAAAGACAGAATAACACAGGGAATGTTTATCGACGAATATTTTGTATAATGAAATAACATTTAGTTTTACACTAGAGCTGCATGTTCAATATTTTGTGTCGACTGTTTATCATGCAGTAAACTACTATATTTAACTTAGGAACATTGTTATAAATCACCTGATCGAAAGGTTATCTCATTTAAAGCTACAAATGTTACTTACTTATGTTAGTTACTGACATCTTAAATCGGTTTCGTTTGACAGTTTTTACTTGTCCTTCTATTCCGATAGGAATATTAATTTTATGCTTCAGACACAGGGAAAATTGAGACGAGAAGACATTCTCACGAATTTTCCCGAACGCTGCCCAGCGAAGTTGAATTATTCTGTTGACTTATTTCTCAAAGTAGGACCTACCTAATAAGATTACTCGTCACAGGTAGCTATGTACTTGTCGATTACTTCGAGAATTGAGGCTCCAACATAAATGAAAATAGAAGATACTAAACAAAATTGCCTACTACGCAGCGGGTTGCGAGTTCGACACACAATACAAACATTTGTGTGCATGAACATGTCTGTTTGTATTGGTCTGGATGTTTTCTAGTAAATCATGTATGTATTTACAAACAAAAAGTATTTAAGTATTATATCCGTTGTCTGGCACCCATAACACAAGCTTTGAGTAGCTTACTTTGGGACGAGATGGCGATGTGTTGGAATGTCCAAAGGATTTATTTATTATATTTATCGATTTATTAAACAAAATTCCTCACAACTGCGATTATAATGCGTTTTGTTAACATTTTGTTCGAAACACTCCCTTTGCTAATAAGTTATTCGTAGTGTTTTAGTTTTTACTCGTATCTTCCGAAACTGGTAGACATCCAGTGCTATAATTTATAACCTAAGCATAAAATCATTTTGACGCGACTTCAACATAGACAGGTTGTATGTTTTTTAAACATTACAATAACCTAAACTTGTTTTAGAATAATAATATCCATTGTGTCAAAATTCCAATGTCAGTAAATGTAAATTGAAAGTGAACATGACCTCTGAACCGTTTTTTTTTAAATACTGCTATGCTTTGTCTGCTTGCTACGATGAAGATGCAGCGACAGCGACTAGTATCATAACATAAACTATCCCTTATAGTGGAAGCTGTTCGTAAAAAAAAACCGGAAATCGATATACAGTTAGCCGTTTGGCACACGAATACTAGAAGTCAAAAGAAAACTTTTTACCCGAAGTACCTAAACAAATCTTTGGTAATCACCAAATATTTTGTATGGGATTTTAAAAAATATCTTCAGAAACCTTTACTAATACGAAATTCAGAAACCTTTATATACGAGTATTGAATGTAACAGATGTGTTCGCAGTGTTCGGTCTGCTCGTTATTCTGCAGTAGTGGCAATAAGACACATATCACACTTGTTATCGTGAAGTTATCAATATTATGTCGAGAAAAGAGAAAACAGTTTATTCTTTTATTTTTTTCTAAGTACATACACAGTTAATTTATCTTTCACTTTGTGTATGAACGTACCGACTATCTCACAGAAATATGTCGCTTATCCATAAAATCGATCACCACAACATTTTCAAGTAGGTACCGACACCTATTTTTAAATATTACTAGCGGACCCAGTGAACTTTGTTTCGCCCCCATTCCCATCTCGCCCCGGGTCCCGTCCCGCCCAGTCCCGTAAATTAAAATTTTAAGCGGTCTCAGAGTATCTTAAAAAAATGATGGGTATGAAAAATAGATGAATAAACAACAATAAACAAACTGATATCTGATGTAAAAACTTGATATTTAATCTCTCGCCAAACAACATAAGATGTCATCATCGCATCACAATCACACAGCTAAAATTTATTTTTCCTCACAGTCGAAATGAAAAATAGTATGTTTAATTCGGATGAAAGCACCCATTTCACTATCGAAGTATTAGCGCTCTCACTCCGTTCGAGCGCCAAAAACATCTCGAGTGAGATGGGTCACTTTCTCCTCTTGCATAACAATCTACTATTCCATCACAAGGATGGAAAGTAATTTAGTTTTAATTGCTACGATCAGACACGGATTTAAGGATAATTGAGTCACATCATATCATTAAAATAAAATGGCTTTCCATATTTTAAAGATTCGCTAAACATTAAAAGCGTGTTTATCATGGTCACTAATTTTAAAATTTACAATTGGTCTAAATTTTTACAATTTAAAATCTACAATTAAAATATTCGGCTGCCCGCCATATTGCTTTTTGTTATTTTGTTTCTTTATCATAGTTTTATACTCTGTTTTCATACGTGACGTGCCGATACTCCTTCTAATCCTGTGTTTGATGGATGTAATAGTACTGTGTATTGTGTAAACTATCATGTTGTGCAAAAACTTGAGTTTAGGCATACGCCCGGATTGCGTAAGACACGGGGTTCGTTTCCTCATCTGTCACACAGCTAATGTTGCTTTTTATAAGTGCAATTTGCAATTTATATTATTAAGTTTGTATAGAGATAAAACACTTTAAAACAAAAATGTAATTATATTTTGTGTAATTTTTAAAAATAAGACCCATTGTAAAACTTTAATTCAATACATATTTTTTTACTGCGACTCAATTATCCTTAACCCAATGCTTTGACACCATGCCTCGACTCCATGTCATGCCAATTAAAACTTAATTACTTTCCACCCTTGGGATGGAAAAACTATTTTTCACCCGACTATCTACACATGAGTGCGCAATTTTCTGAACAGGGTAGATGAAAAATTATGACATAGTACCTACGTTAAATAAGTATCGTTAAATCCTTTAGAGGTAATTCGAAGGAACACGATTTTTGAATTCGTAACTTTATTTGGAGAAGTAAGGAGGTCAACATCATCACAAGTCCCAGCCCGTAGCCCTTGAGCCGGGAGGAGGTGGAGGATTAGAAGGTTAATTTTTGCCTTAATTCTCGGAAACTATACGTTCATCAAAATTTGTTAAGTAGTTTTAGAGATATGGACAAAAACAAAGACTAAAATACAAAAATACCACGTTAAAACTGTAAGGGTCACGTTATGCATACGTAGCGATAAGCTACGCTAGACAGACATATCAACAAAACTATTGAACCGCTTTAATAAATATACATGAAAAGGCTTAAAAGACTTCAAATGAATTGGTTTTACTTATAAAGAAGACAAAGGTGTAATTAAAGCCCTTTTATCGAGATCATTGAAGGTTGTTTTAAAGTTTAAACGTATGTTTGTTGTTGTTGTGTTTGTACGAGACTATTTCTTTTTGCCCACATCTCAAAAACTACTGAACCGATTTTTATGATATTTACACTGGTCCTTAAGTCGGAATATACTTAATTGTTTAAAAAAAGAATAATCTCGACACAATATATTGCTTCCAATATATTAGTGAACAAACACTACATTTTACAATTGACAACATTTCAAAATTTTCATATGCACATTTTTATTTTTTTCCTGAAAGAACTTCAAAAATGAAGGTACCTATATTTTTTCATTTTCATTTCTTTTCAGTATTTTCTCTAATAATAATTGTTTAAAAACTCTCCATTCTAAAAGAGCGTAATTACAGGAAGTTGGATGTTTCGAGGTCACGTCTTTACTATATTCAATAAAAAATATCTGACGTTTATAGTGTTGTGGTTTGTAGAATTAAGATGTCGATATCAATGGTATATCTGTTACGTACGGCTAAAGGTAGGTGTGAAGATAAACTTTAGGTTAGCTGGCTAAACTTAGGTTTATCGTCGAGAAGCAGCTAAAGTTCGATAACATGTTAGTTTGCGTCGTGATATTCCATCTTTAGCTGGTTAATGTGCACGCACATTAACCGAAACGAAACGGCTAAAAATGAATTCGATAAGTGCGCCGGGCCGGCGCGGAGGGTTTGAGGGGGCGGTGGAGAGACCACGCGCGCACACGTGGCAATGTTTTGGTTTAGTTTTGCGTCATCATTGTGATAAGTATAATGAAAGTGATTATTTTTATTAAAGTTTTCGTGTCAAAATAGTAAACATAATTACATTGTTTCCTTTTCCATTTCCTTCTACATTTTTAGCCAGGGGCCTGCAGTTACACTTAAGTTTAGCCGGCTAAAGATAGAAGAAACTAACATTACCACCTAGTCTTAAGGATACTACCACGGATAATCTTAAGTTTATGTTCACACCCACCTCTAGCCGTAACATATCCATTGAGTATATAATATTACTTTATTATGTAACATTACCTAATTTACGCTATGTCAAAAGTAACCAAACAAAATAACGCAGCAACCTTTCTTATTTAATAGTATTATGATGTCTGAAAATTACTCCAATATTTTCTCATAACTACAAATATCAATCATATTTCGAATGAGGAATCATGATGATTATGTCGTATCTGAACTAAAAAAATGTTTCTAATGTGTAATCTCCAATTTACCACACCGTAATTTATCGATAATGTCCAATACAATACCGGAAACAACAACAACACTAAACGTCAAAGTGATAACTGACAGCAAGCTCAAAGTTTATTTTTTTTTCTGCATGAAATGTCATTGCAAAGGCGTAACCTGTGAAATGCCAACTTTCATGTTCTTTTCATTCTTTTTCATTTAACTTTTAAAAAAAATCGGAAATAAATCTGAAAAAATGTTCAACGTGTATAGAAATGCAAAATCTTGAAATGGTTTTCGAGTTTTCACACCTTTACAAAAATGAAATGTTGTCAATTATACAAATATAAAACAAAAACATACTTGAAAACTTGAAAAATTTAACACACTTATTTTGACACCTAAATAGATAATCATACTCAAACATTAGCCAATTCCAACGATGTCAAAAAATACAGGCCGAACTAAAAACCTAATTTTTTAGGTCGGATCAAAACTTGACTTAGTAAAACTTGCAGCACATATATCTTTGATTGTAGAAGGTCTCATGTTGCTAGGGTCAAAGTTACTGATATATATGCAAATAACCCAAAAATATTGCATTCAAACCCTTCCCTCCTCCCAGCTCAAGAGGCACGGGCTCGGACTTTTCATATGTTAACCTCATAACTAGTTTAAAAAAAGTTACAAAGACAAAAAATTTGATCCCTGGGATTCCCTCTAGTAGGTATCCTTTTTTCCTGACCTATATTTGAAAATACAAATATCCTTTGCACAAAGTTTTAGGAGTCAAGTGGGTTATCGTCGAGGTCGAATGATCGATTAAAAAAAACACAATTTAAAATATCTTGGCTACAAATACGTTACTGTTTGTCCTAAGTATCAAAACATCATCTTTCTTTTAGCATTAAAGTGTTTAAAAATAAATGCTCTGAATAGTAGGTAATTATACGGATGTAATACAACACAATGCCATGTTTTGAGTATAGATGAGAAAACACAAAATACTTAGGTACTGAACTTTCTCAAAACAAATAAGACACCTTAGACTGGAGGATGTCATTTCGATGTTTAGTACCTATGAGCGAAAGACTCGTTACGCCGCGGCGAGCATACGAGTAAACAACCACAGGAGCTCTATTTTTGAATCACTCGCTTCAAGATGGCGAGTGATTTTCGTTAGAAGATGAATTAAAAGTCATGGAAAAAAACTCGTCGTCGAACGAAAATCACTCGCCATTTCGAAGCGAGTGATTCAAAAATAGGGCCCCAGGGCTGCCGCACGCCCGTGACTACGTTACAACTTGATTGATATAGCTACACTTTTTTATTTTATTAATAATAATACTACTAATAAAATAGGTACTAACTTAACTAATCAGTTACTTACCATGCATACTTGGTACCCATTATTTAGCCCTTAGGCGACGAATTTACATAAAATACAAAATAAGTCTTCCGTCCATTTCGTTAAAGAATAAGTATGCAAAATTTTAAGTAAATTGGACCAAGGAATCACATTGTCCCATACAATCTTAGCCATATTTTTCACCACTAAAGGTATGGAAGTTCGAAAAAAATCCATCCTTATCGGATCCCTACGTCATACAAATAACACACCTTAGGCTGTATATCGTATGGATTAAAGTAATAAATTAAAAATTTTCATGGTAAATTTTGGGATTTAAGTTTTTATACTCTTGTATTGGGTATTTACGAACGTTGACTATAATTTGAAATAACTAACGAATGTGAAAACTATTCGCGGCTGATTGTCCACAGGATTATACCTAATAATGAAATAACGCTTACATGTTCATGTAACATTTTGCAAGGCGACAATTACGAAGCTTACGAAATTAATACGGTCACTTTGGCACGAATAGTTACTGCATGCTTACATAAAGTCTATTGGACCGTTACGCGCTAGGTAGTACTTTCTGTCTTTGTATGCTTTTTTTAGTAAGGCATTGAATATAAAAGAAAGAGAAATCAGAAATAGCATTGGACTCCGCTAAAACAACTCACATAACGTAATAAAGTTCTTATACGTGTAAATACCGTCTTTGAAAAAATAATTTGAAAAATCGCCTCCTTGTTGTGACTGAATGTGGCTGAATACATGATATCATGAATGCAAAACTCACGTCATCTACTTTAAGTGTCCGCTTTGTTTACCTACACACCAACTTGCTAATCAGCTCTGTCTCGGGGAGATGAATCTTGTTGCACATTACTGTAATTACGGGCAACAATTTTCAAGAAATGTTGAAAGATTAGCGCGAACGAAGTATTTGTGATTTATTTTTAAGTGTTACTAAATGGTTAGTAATAGCAGCCATTTAGGCCATTAACTAACAGTTTTGTTAATTAGTGAGGTCATAAGATACCTAACTTTTTCAAGTTATTATGAACACTTTAAAGCAAGGTAAGTTTTTACTTTTGCGTATAAAATGATCATACATTTCTAGCTTTTAGGCACGATGTTGTGTTCCTATACTACTACAATAAGTACTGCATTATCTTGTAATAAATTCCGTTTCGATTTGCTTGTCGAATCTTGTTAACAATCTTGACATACATTTTTTCCGAAATAATTCATTTTAAAGTAAGATAAACACAAAACTTACTTACTAAATAGGTAAAACATAACTATGTATGCTAAATTTAGGACTGAGATCTTTTAAAATTAAATAGTAAATGAATTTTATTCACTGATTTTATTTCAAAAGTAACTAAAACATTTCACATCTTGGGCGCATCTATCTGGGTGCAGTCTGCACACGTGCCCCGCCCACTCCCACTTTGCTGTCTTCTCACCAACGTCCGCTGTTCAAGTCATGACGACAAAGAGGTAGACTTAAAAAGAGGTAGTTTAACGACTTAATCAGCTTTGCGGGAGTTTGGGTGTCATTAGCTGCTGACGAGACCACTGGAAGGTGTTGGGGGAAAACTTTGCCCAGCAGTAGGATAAAACAGGTTAATAAAAAAAAAACATATGATGAAAATAAGTAGGTAACCAAAAATTGCGCACGGACGGGACACGAACCAGCAACTTTCTGGCTAACCGGGCCAAACGCTCTTCCAATTGAGCTACCGTGCCGTCGGACCGACCGGACGAAATTTCTGGTCTCTTATGAATACCTACGTCATTTCGCGTGACGTCTGCGCTATTCACCCTAACTGTTTTACAACAGCAGTGTAAAATATGACACTGTGAGTGTTAAAAACATTCTAAACCAAAAAAACATTGTTTACATTATTCGACTAGCCCACCTCCACCATTCGACTAGAAAAACCAACTTTTATGTAGCTGTTGGAGTTTGTAATCATTATAGTTATGTTCATTATCAATTGTTATAGCTGATATAGCCAAATTAATTACTTAATAAATATACAACTTTCAGTAAAAGTTATTAAAAATGTACCGATAGATAAGTGGCATCGCTATAATATGAAAATAAGCATAGTTAATTAATTTGGCCAAAATTTTTACCATTTTATAGTGCTTAATAATTTGGTGACTACACTTCAATAGTCACTAATTAATCAATTAACTATGAAACATAGAAATTTGCCCATCAACAGCGTTACTGTAGCAAATCGGTCAAAATCGTTTTGAAAATCACAAATGAACGGTACATCCGGACGTGGTTGGTAGCGTAGCGAGATAGTTTTTTCAATACAGTTGCTCGTGGTATACGGTTGGAGGCACACAATGATTTCGCATGTTTCTGCCTTGCACTGATAACGCGGCGCGGAGGGCCCGGCTCGCGGGCGCGGGCGGCTCAGTCGACCGGCGTACGCGCAGCTCGCAACGCACCATCCGCGCTCTCTCATTTCGCTATCGCAATTTTCCGCGCTCGGAAAAATAATCGCCTGACCTTCACTTGTTTTTCAGGCATCATTGAAATGCTCGCATTGTTATTATTAGTTGTGTGTGATTTGTGGCATTTTAAAAACCAAAGTGAACATAGCGTTTAAATATAAATAGTTACTTGAAGTAGTGACGCGATGCAACTATATTAACTTTGTTTCTTATGTGCACGGAAACAGTTTAAGATAATGAACAGGAATAACAAATCTAAGCCGCTTGTGGTTATACAATGTTACGAAGTAAGTTGCATTCTGTGTTATTTTTATAAATAATCGCTTGGAATTTGTGTTAGTACAGTGATAGTTATCTATTCGATTGGTTTGCTGATATAACAGGCGATCGATAATACGATGAGTATTCTTATAATGTGTACTAAACATTTACTGTGGGTAACTGCTGTGATTTAGATGTGATTTTCCTTCTTTGTGGATTGATTGTACCTATTATCAATATGATATCACTCTGAATCTGAATCTTGCCATAATCACATTGATTAACCAAATTGAGGTATTACATACTTGATTGATTGATTTATAAGAAATCTACTAGGATTGGACTTTAACTTCGTATTCTTTATAAGTGTCCTCTTCACGAACAACTGGCATAGGCTTTCTGACCAAAATATTTTTTTTCTTTTTTTATTGTCGTTTTGAGGGTTTGTTTCGCCAAAAATTATCATGTTAGGTAATTGAAGTACGTGCGTATACCTATTGCATGACATCACTGAAGCCGATAATCTCTCAGTTATATGTGGATTTAAAAAGAAATGGTTTTGACACTTTGTTTCATGAACATAAACAGTCATGGAGAATTTACTTATCAATTTAAAGTTTAAAGACGCACTCTTTTGAAGTACATGATTATATTGTCGTATCTAAGAGAGGGAATATAATTTCTGTACCTATTCGTATTTAGTGATTCATCTAAGGCTGCGTTTGTTTAATGCTTTAAATTAAGTAGCTATTAATACAGATCATCTACGACGGAGATGTGGTTCAGAACCACTGTTTTATAGTGCTGAGAATATTTTTCGCGTATTATGTTGTTGCATAGAAAATTATGAAAAAATTCTTACTGTCTTTCTGTAGGTAGGCTGTTGTCCAATCATATGTAAAGACGGGTTTGAGGCATGCTGGTCTGGCTGGCATATTATAATGTGCATATATTTTTAGATACCTATATAGTTTATGCTACCCTTGACACAGTGGAAACTATTCAATAAAATTATATTATAGTGCGTGCATTATACGACTATACCTTTATGTATAAAGACATCAACATAAAATACAATTTGTAATTAAAATGTTTCTCCATATACCAATAAACCGAATTATAACATTACCAAAAAACCGGCCAAGTGTGAGTCGGACTTGCGCACTGAGGGTTCGGTGCCAACATTAACTGAATAAGGGAATCCACCTACTTCCACTTAGTAAAATACCACAATATTTTGTTGACAGCAAACATAACTTTGTTTTTCATAGTGTTTGTATGAAGAACAAAGTTATATTTGCGGTTGTTGAAAATGTGCTATATCTCAAAAATTCTCTAAATTAGTTCGGACGGAGTCGAACGAGTAGTTCGTTCGATTCCGTCCGAACTAATTTTTGTTGAAAGTATTTGTTATGATCTACATTAAATTTTTTTTTCAAAATTTACACTAGCTTAGTTTAGAAGTTGATGTAGATGGGAGGGGGGGGGGGGGGGGGGGGGGCATTTTATCACTTTGGAAGCGTCTCGCTAAGAAACGTTAGACTTTAAAAGAAAATGGTTTAGGAAACCTCCATGTCATTTTAAAAGACCTATCTATAGACACCCCACACGCATAGGTTTGACCAAAAAAATTTTTTTCGGTTTTAGTTTTATGTATGGGAGCCCCCCCCCCCCCCCTTATATATCATTATTTTTTATTTTTTGTATAACAATTGTAAAGCGGTTAAGAGGATACATCTTCCTTCCAAATTTCAACAGTGTGATACTTAAGTTACAGAATAAATTGGCTGTGACATACGGACGGACAGACAGACAGAGACTTGACGTAACTATAAGGGTTCCGTTTTTTGCCATTAGTAGTTAATGGAATCAGGCGTTACATTGCGGAAGTCCATTAATAAGTTGAAGTTTATAAAATTATTTTGCTTTAAATTTCCGCTAAGCGAAGGATTAGTAGTTGCGATCTCCGAATATTTAAAGGATTAAATGCGTTTCAATCTAATGAAAGCTACGATTATACATGCTCCGAACACTAAATATACTTCAACGCGTTTCCAAATTTCCAAAACTTGGTATAATGCGAATCCTCAAAAGACACAATCACGGATCCGCAAAAGTTTGAAAATACAGAAGACCATAAGAATGCTGCTACAGGATCTGCCGCGAAGATTTAAAATACTTTAACGCATTCCAAACAAACATTTTCTGGAGACCTCAGAAACGCTACGATGGCTACGATATCAAATGCTACTAAGACGAAAAGAATTAAACGCGTTCAAAAATACTAAGACCTTAGGAATGCTACGACAGCAGCTGCTACGAAGATTTAAAAGACATCAACGCGTTCAAAGTTCTAAGACCTTAGGAACGCTACGATTGCTACGATATCAGACGCTACGAAGACTAAAAAGACTTCAACGCGTTCTAAAATTGCCAAGACCCAAAAAATGCTAAGAAGATTTAGAATTCAACGCGTTTCAAAATACCGAACATCCTAAGAATGCTACGAAGAGTTAAAAAACATCAACGCATTTGAAATCAATCAATCAATCTCAAGACCTTAGGAACGCTGCAATTGCTACGGCAACAGCTGTTACGAAGATTCCAAAGGACTGACGAGTTTTCAAATACCCAAGACCTTAAGAATGCTACGATATGAACTGCTACGTAGATCAAAAAGACTTCAACGGGTTCAAAGATCTTAAGACCATAGGAACGCTACGATTGCTACGATATCAGACGCCACAAAGACTGATAAAACTTTAACGCTTTCTGATATTCTTAAGACTAGGAATGCTACGGCAACAGCTGCTACGAAGATTCAAAAGACTTCAACGGATTCGAAAATTCCTAATACTTTAGAAATGCTACGAAGATTAAAAAGACTACAACGCGTTAAAATTTTAGAGACCATAGGAACGCTGCTGCTACGATTGCTGCGATATCAGATGCTACGAAAACTGAATAGGCTTCAACGCGTTTCAAATTTCTAACGACCTTAGGAACGCTCCAATTGCTACGACAACAGCTGCTACGAAGATTTAAGACTTTGATGGGTTTTGAAATTCCTAACACCTTAGGAATGCTTCGATATGAACTGCTACGGAGATTAAAAAAACATTAACGCGTTCAAAATTCTTGTAGGCTATCTTTGCTACGATATTAGACGCTACGAAGACGGAAAAGAGTTCAAGGCTTTTATATTTATTAGCGATTCAATTGCTTCAAGCAAAACGTAAACCTGACTGTTTTCCTTGACTGCCAGATTATTATTTCAATAAAAAATATACAGCGTCTATCTAGGTTCTTTCTAGCTCCCCAAGTTTGAATTTTGACAACAAATATTTGCCACTATTCTTAAGATCACAGATGTATTCTTTTAGAAGTCTTACGTAACCATTTGATTTCAGGACCGGCAACAAACTCTACCTCTGAGAAAGGCTGAGTTCGAGAATGGAGACGTCACAACGAACAATCACGCGCCGCCGAAACGAGAAGCCACCGACAACCCACCGCCTCCGCCACCGGTTAGTTATAGACTGTTTTCTTTTGTTATTCGAATATTGAAAACATACTTTAATTAAATTTTAAAATTTTATCAGCTAATAAAATTAATCGACTATTTTATTTTAAAAGATTTCAGTGTTTTACGAAGCATTGCCTATGTAGGTTGCAAATTTCTCGATATATTATTTTAAAATAAATTATTTCGTTAAAACGGAATGTCAAGATTATTAACAATATTCGACTAGCAAAGAAAAATTGAATTTTGTTCGATTATATTTTTGTAAGATACAAATAGCGTAGTGAAAAACTATTCAAATATTAAATTACCAGTTGCGAAAAAAACTTTGTTGCGCGTCAAAGTTAATCCTTATTCGTTTAGGATAGAATTAAGATCAATTTTGTCTTGCAATAAGGCATTAAATGAAAACTAAACTATTATGCTGAGATAGGTAAATACTTATTATTTTGTTCGTGTTTCAGATGCCTACTTCTAATGGCCACCAAAACGGACATGCCAAAGCAGTAACGAATAATATACAAAATATACAAAGTATCAAGCCAATGCTCCAAGAAATAATCAAAACCCAAACACTCAGGAATGGTACATTGACTCGGACTCCTACACCGGATTACAATAATAAGTCTCCTGCTCAGTTGAAATCGAAAAGCAAGGATGACAAGGCCGAGCTCGAATCGTTGGAGTCGTATAAGTTAAAGAATCCAGTGAACGTCCCACCGAAGCCACCGTCTAATTATTTCATGCGGGCTCCGAACGGAACCGCGACTATGAAGAAGCTCGCCCGGCCGGTGTCGGTGACGATAGGTGGGTTCAAATTCCGCTCGCAATTTTTTTTGGTTCCAAAAAGCAAGCACGCAGATTGACACACACACACCACACACACACACACAAACGGTAACACATGGCTACAGGGCTGCCACCAAACCATGTCCATCTTGGAGTCAATAGTGGCTCAGTGGGCGCGTTAGTCACTCTCTTAGTTTTTACAATAGTGGCGGCGACCACCAACACCATGCCACCAGGGGCCGCGATTAATGCACTACTCTTACTTGGGCATTAATGATAAAACAATATGTTTGACAATAGGTGAGTACGCGGGCGGCGCAGGAGGACGTCGAGAGCCGACGAAGCTGGAATTCCTAAACGGCGACAAAACGGACTGCGCGAGCGCACCCGATGACGTGCCCATCACCAATCGACTGCAGTCCGAACTGGCTATGACCCTGTCCAGATCCAATTTGCGTAAAAAGACTGAGGCTTTGGTAAGATCGCACGCTTATATTTGATTCAATATAAATGAAATTTAGCAAAAATGTATGTTTTCTTATGAATAATGAATGAAGCACCAATTAATCATTGATAACCGTTGATTAATGGATCTTAGAAGTACAAGATACAGTACAATACGAGTGAATTGGTCACTATGAAATTTTCCATTTTTATAAGCATGTGAAATGTAGGTACCGTTGTAATACTGTGTAATAAAAACATATTTTTCAGGATGTCGCTATTGGTAAATACGGTTACGCTAGGGGTCTGCTCCTTAACGAAGATAGCGATACATCAATAGATAAGAATTTCCATGCCAGATACGGCAACTACCTACATCCGCTGCCACCCTCGATTAATATACCCAAAGTCGCAAAACTCAAGTACCACATACTATGAAGTACATCTTCACTTACTACCCGTACGAATATATTACGATGTTTTGTTGCATTTAACTTTATGGGATTCAAATAAATCACTTAAATCACGTACATATGCATGTAATATTAGTTAGTTGCCAACACAAGCACTTTTCAAGGGCAAACTAAGTTGGTATAATTAGGACTTTATGCACAAAATAGATCTGTGGAGGTCTCTGTTGCAAGCAACTGGTTTCTATGATAGATTCTTCAATTAAGTACTCAGATAATTCCACGAGTCGATGAATAAACCTGCTAACTACGTGTACCAATCTTAACGGTGATGGTTTGATTTTTCCTTCAAAAAAGGTTATGGAAAAATTTACAAACTTTGATAATGATAATTGAACGTATTGTTTTGTTCACAGGCTGACGCTGGTCGATAAGTAACGAAGATTAGGCTAATAATGCATACAATAATATAGGCTACAATTTAATTAAATTGATTTAAGCCTCTGCACGCAAGACTTGGTTAGAATTAAAGTTTCGACCAAAGCTTTGTAAATATAGGTCTTGTTATGTAATAGAAAAACGAAGACAAAGATTTATGAGATGCCACGGCTGAAATAGTATTCAATTTTCTTTTTGTTTTAGAATTATATTACCTTACATTGTAATATTTTATTTATGGTTATACTGTCGTGTTTGAATTGAAACAGGAGTCTAGCTAAGTTTTTAATTATTATTATTATCCGTGGTCATATCTTATTATTCATTATTATATAGGTATCTTGAATGAATTTTTGCGTCTATGATGTAATGAATTGCCTAAGTCATATTGTAATGCGTTGAATAAATGAATTATAAATATAATTTATTGTTTTATTTAATGATTTGTTGAGATAATCGTAACATTGAGAAGATCGCAGAGTAACTATGTCTAGTAAGTGCGTTTCACCCCACGACACATATTTATCTCTGCCGCTTTTGGAGATATAGGAGTATGTATGAAATTCGGATTTTTTTGACTTAAAGTAACTTTTTTAAAAGATCTTATTTAAAGGATTCACAATGAGAATTTAGTGTGTATGCATCACACATTCATACCTGACGATCATATCTGTTTTTCATCAGCCCATCAAAAATATTCAATAATTTAGGATATTTACCATGTTTTTGTACCTGTACCTAAGAATGTGAAGAAGTTCCAGGAATACTGGAACAAGAATCAGGCCAAGTGCAAGTTGGACTCTCGAACTGGGGGTCCCGTACCAACTTTCCCTAAATTAGGGGTCCACATACTTTCCCTTAGCCAAAATACTACAATATTTTGTTGACTGTAAAAATAACATTGTTGTTCATAGTGTTTGTATCACGGACAAAGCTATATTTGCGGTTGTTGAAAATGTGCTATATCTCAAAAACTACCATTACGTTCTCGTTAAAACCAACCAAAACTTATTTTATATCCGTTCAAGCATTAATGTATAATTAGATTCGTCCGGTGATATAATACTGATACCACTGAGTCACTCTCAAGATAGCTTCTAACAAATGCGTTATACAATACTACAGTCGCTTTTATGTTTTTAAGCCGTGAGCCGTTCGTATAATAAATTGTGTGATATATATGTGATAATACATTTTGTGAAAACTTGTGTGATATGATTGCTAAATGAAAGTCCTGCAGTAAGTTGCACACCTAGGTCCCTGACTTCGTTCAAAGCGACCCCTGCGACTTCATATATGTGTGTTGTATGGGATTGGGTGCGCGCGTAAAAGAAACGGTAACACATTAAGAATTTTTAAACTGCAACCCGTTCTCCTCACTACAAGCCACCACTCTATTCTTATGGTTTTGTAATTTTGTACGGTCTTCTGGGCTTCTGACCGTACTGTACAACTTGAGGTCATCAGCAAAGAGTCGATAAAGATAAGTGTAATGTGTCGTGGAGTGAAACGCTTACAATGACTTCTTTTCTAACTTAAGTGATTTTTTTAGCTGATCTCATTATGGTTTCCGATCAATTAACAAATTAAGAATTTCCTCGATACAAAAAAAAACTTGTTTATATTTTTCACACAGAAGTAGTCAAGCCAGGACAATAGTATTTTTTTGCCGAAATAGTGATAGTTGTGCCACCAATAAAAATCTTTAAAAAAAGTAAAATCCGACTTCAAAACCAAAATGCACTAAAAGTCTTAAATAAACTCTTCACCATTGAAAGGAAAGGAATCCGTTTTAGGCAAACAATTTCTTTTTGGAGTCGGTGCTGTGATAGTTGATGCTTGATGGTCAAAGTGATAGCACCGACTCCAAAAAGAAATTGTTTGCCTAAAACGGATTCCTTCCCTTTCAATGGTGAAGAGTTTATTTAAGACTTTTTAGTGCATTTTGGTTTTGAAGTCGGATTTTCCTTTTTTTAAAGTTTATTTTATTTCTTTATTTTTAGTGATTACATAAGAGGGGGGGGGGGGGGGGGGACGGGAGTTGCACCTTATGATTCTATTTTCTACAAAGCTACAAATTACCTATCATAAGTTTCGTCATTATAATTGCTGAACTCCTAGGCGTTAAGGAGTTCCACCATCAGCTCAGCCCCACAAAATGTTGACTATCAGACGTAACAACACGTCAACATTAAGATTCTAGTAAAGAAACACTATATGTGCCTTTATAATTTTAGGGTTTCCCTCGAATACACCAAGATCCCATCATCAGATCCCAAAATGGAAAAAATGGGACCAACTAGAAGGTATACCCTCTAATTAAGTGAAAAAAATTTTCGATTCGGTCGACAAACGACTGAGATATGAGGTAACATACATACAAAAAAAAATAATGATAAAAAAAAACATACAGTCGAATTGATAACCTCCTCCTTTTTTGAAGTCGGTTAAAAATATATGGTTCGGATAGAAAAGCATCCAGTTTTTTTAATTTTAGGACTACTGTAAGGCGCCTTGAAGGGGACCATCCTGGCTGATGGCTAATAGCAGGATAGTCCTTCAGGATAGTTCAAGGGGTGTGGCTTTTTTAACCTCTTCTTTCTAGGAACTGAACAGGAGGCCGATTCTCGCGGCAATCGGTCCTTTTTACGTGTGTGAATTCGATTGCGAGTTTAACCGTTTTACCTAAAACTAAAAATATCTACACGTAAAAAAACTATCGCACGAACAAAATTTTAATACATAGAAATCGTGACCCTGAGAAACCAAAAACTGTTTTTTCTTCTACAAAGAAAATTCAATCAGTGTATTTTTTTCGAATACGAATTGCACGAGGAGAATTGATCAATTTTCTTGACCAATTAATATTTAAATCATATGTTCATTTGTTTATGAAGAAAAAACTCTGCAGCTTCGTGATTTAAAACATTTATCGGTGTTGAGGGAAGCCCTTAAATTGCCTATTTTTTGATAGTGTCCCTAATGAGACGACCACGACTGTACCTCAATTATGATTAGCTAACTAGGTGATTAACTAATCACCGTTCAAAATCAGCTCACCATTGATGTCTCCCAATTTCTTTACTCTGACGTAGAAAACAGTTAGACGTGTATTTTATTGAATTTAATTTGTATTACTAAATCCACAGCACTAATGATAGATAATATAAAATACAGACATGTAAGACTTACAGCCAATGACGGATTTACATTTTATGTACAAAAAATAAGTGTAAGCATGTTTTGTAGCACACATGGCGTCCAGCAGTGATTCTGCAATACTATGGGTTGCATGCCACCTGCAGGAGGGCCCTAACGGGACACTTAGTGGAAGACGCGGGAGTGCTTTTATTAATTTAACGCGGGTTGATATTATACAAAGCATAAAATAAAGTTACATACAGTGTTGGGTAATTAATAGTTATAGTTACCTACATCAACCAAAAGTTTATTTCCATAAATCCGAAATTTCTGGTCTGATGGTCTGGCCTGCGCTATCTACCCTCCCAACTCTTTTACAACAGCAGTACGCGTAATGACGTAGGTATTCATAAGAGACCAGAAATTTTCGCACGGTCGGACCGACGGCACGGTAGCTCAATTGGAAGAGCATTTGGCCCGGTTAGCCAGAAAGTTGCTGGTTCGAGTCCCGCCCGTGCGCAATTTTTGTTTTTTATTTCATCTTTATGAATATAAAATATGAAACTGCGAGTGTTAAAAACATTCTAAAACATTGAATACTAGTCATACCAAATACACGGTGACTATACAGAATGTTGTCAAATTTAAGGTGAATGAGACCATCAATACAAACCACTTTTACTGCGGGGTTATGGTCTAAAGCTTAAATAAATTTTCAAATGCCCCTTACAAATCTGTCAGCTACATTGACGATAATGTATAGAGAATCAGGAAAAAAAGTTTCGAATGGATGGCCTCATAGTAAATGTTGTAGGTATTAATGGTCTCATTCAGCTTCTTAAATTTGGCAACACCTTGCACAATCACCCTGTATACACCATCTTGGTAATATTATTTTTAATGTCAACCTTATCACATTGGCGCATAGAGGACGGCACTGCTGGCGGTATGCGAGCGTGTTTCGAGAGGAGCGGAATGCTGCGAACGAAGCACCCGCTCCGCCTGGAACACCCAGCGCTCTGGCGTCAATCTATCAATTAGGCAATCAATCAATGAAGATGAATAATAAAAGGATGTCATGTATGTCATAAGTCGAGTTTTTACTTCATCTTGGTTTTGGTTTTGAGTCGAGCCGTTATGTCATTATTATTTATGTTTATTTATTTATTCATTATCCATCATATTTCTCTTTTTCATTTGCCATCATAGATGTCTTACGGATCTTTCAACAGAAAATATTTACCTTGCAGTTCGAAATCTTCAAAATACAAAGAGTGCGATGATACTGTACTGGTCCAAAGCCCTTTTTTAGAAACAACACGATCCGGAAAATATTTAAACTCAGTGATAATGTGTTGGTAAACATATGGCTTTATGTAGTGTAGGTGTAACAATAGCGAAAAATGTAGAGTGCAATGAATGATCTGATTATGAGTCAATCCAAATACCTAGAGCTCTATTTTTGATTCACTCGCTTTAATAAGGCGAGTGAATTGCGTTCGAAAACCCATTAAAAATCAATGGAAATCACGCAAAA
Source organism: Pyrausta purpuralis (assembly GCA_963924145.1). Classification (NCBI taxonomy): domain Eukaryota; kingdom Metazoa; phylum Arthropoda; class Insecta; order Lepidoptera; family Crambidae; genus Pyrausta; species Pyrausta purpuralis. The sequence goes on along the minus strand of OZ001645.1, from coordinate 15,428,171 downwards.
TGTAGACATAGCTACTCACAAAAATCAGTTATGTTTTTTCAAATCACTTTTGCGTGAAATTATACTAGTTTTCATTGGGAAACCGAACATTAATCAATGAATTTCACACGCCATCTTGACGCGAGTGATTCAAAAATAGGGGCGCTAGTCTCATTATTAGGATAAATTTGATATAGCGAATGAATGTTCTATTATTTGCATCTCAATTGATTACAGGCTCAGTCAAATAGAACGCTTTGGATGCGGCACACCGCGTAAAACTTTCATTGTGTACTAAAAAAATGTCTAGGCAGCGTTAACAAGTCAATGCTAATTTATACTAATATTATAAAGCTGAAGAGTTTGTTTGTTTGTTTGTTTGTTTGTTTGTTTGAACGCGCTAATCTCAAAAACTACTGGCCCGATTTGAAAAATTATTTTTACGTTGGATAGTCCATTTATCGAGGAAGGCTTTAGGCTATATAACATAAAGATACGACTCATAAGACCACAGCAGAAATGAAAAATGTTGCGAAAACGGGAGAAAAATATTCCTTTTGAGAGCTTCCGCTGCATACGCTGCGGAAACCGCTTAAGTTACACAAAAATCATGTATGACAGGATTGTTCAGCATTAAAAGTTCTATAATAAAGTCCGCGACAGCATATGTCTATCTTTTATGGTTGACTTACTACAACCTTTTTTATGTTAATAAATTTGTAAAAAAATAATGCATTATTTTTAGAGGTGTATTATACACACAGGTATTTATTCTTATCAAAATAAATACATTCATCAACACGAGCATTTCATTTAGAACCAAGTTGCCCTTCATATTATTTGATTTCAATAAATATCTTAGGAGCTATCACAGTTTTAACATAACTCCGCACCAAAATAATGTTCGCAGCTTAAGTATGTACAACGTGCGCTTGCGCTAATATATTATAAAGCTGAAGAGTTTGTTTGTTTGAACGCGCTTATCTCAGGAACTGCTGGACCGATTTGAAAAAATATTTCTGTGTTGGATAGCTTATTTATCGAGAAAGGCTTCAGGATATCAAACAGTCGCGGGGGACCGCTAGTATAAAATACTAGCGGTCCCCCGCGACTTCGTCCGCGCGTTTTGAGTTTGCTCCCTCCCCTCCCGTCGCAGCGTCATGTTTTATATCCTAAAGCCTTTCTGGATAAATAAGCTATCCAACACAGAAATATTTTTCAAATCGGTCCAGCAGTTCCTGAGATAAGCGCGTTCAAACAAACAAACTCTTCCGCTTTATAATATATTAGCGCATTAGCGCAAGCGCACGTTGTACTTAAGCTGCGAACATTATTTTGGTGCGGAGTTATGTTAAAACTGTGATAGCTCCTAAGATATTTATTGAAATCAAATAATAAAGGGCAACTTGGTTCTAAATGAAATGCTCGTGATGATGAAAATATTTATTTTCATAAGAATAAATACCTGTGTGTATAATACACCTCTAAAAATAATACTTTTTTTTTACAAATTTATTAACATAAAAAAGGTTGTAGTAAGTCAACCATAAAAGATAGACATATGCTGTCGCGGACTTTATTATAGAACTTTTAATGCTGAAGAATCCTGTCATACATGGTTTTTGTGTAACTTAAGCGGTTTTCGCAGCGTACGCAGCGGAAGCTCTCAAAAGGAATATCTTTCTCCTGTTTTCGCAACATTTTTCATTTCTGCTGTGGTCTTATGAGTCGTATCTTTATGTTATATAGCCTAAAGCCTTCCTCGATAAATGGACTATCCAACGTAAAAAAAAATTTTCAAATCGGGCCAGTAGTTTTTGAGATTAGCGCGTTCAAACAAACAAACAAACAAACTCCTCAGCTTTATAATATTAGTATAGATTACACTGATGTTTGATTTCAGCCCTTACATCACGAAGATTGATAGTTCGATCGGTACATGGTCAAAATCTTTTCGCACAATCGGATGAACAATTTCCACTGGATTATTTCTATTCACTCGAGACTATCAAACTCGCTGTGTTCAAAAAAACTAAAAGAAAATCGATTAAGCTTTGTTTTACAGCCAAAACGAGATATTTTGATTTAGAACAATGGAACAAAAGTCAGGTACAAATAAATACCTTGATTTTCGTAAGTTGCGCCACGATTTATTATGGTGCGATATTCTTGGGAGAAAATAAATGCAAATTGATTTGTTACTGATTCTAATCATTGCGCCAATATTGTAGATATTCTGGAAATTATGGTGTTTTCACATTGTGGAATTGAACACGGACAAGAGGTGGCCGTTTACACACTCGCGAACTAGCTGTAGCTATACGGATGCCGACAAGATTCTGAGTAAAGTATGGAGTATTTTTAAAACAAAGTCACGACAACCAGAGTTAAAACGTGTCGATGCTTAAGTACGCTAAAGGTGAACGCACATTTACCCGAGCCGAACGCGTAGAACGAAACGAATTTTAGAATTCTTACTATGAAATCTAATGAAACCTCGCACATTAATCCGCGTCAAATCGTCCGAATCAGGAAGAACCCTAGAATTCCTAGACGAATTCGGATGACGTCATCAGATTCGGCAAGGCTAATGCGGTCGACTCGGACGACTCGCCGGGTATTCAATTCTTACTCACTCCCACCATAGATGTCGCGCATAGCGCTATCTCATTCTTTCTTCGACGCGGTCGATTCGGCCGATTCGGTCAATTCGGCCGAATCGGCTAAGTGTGCGAGGCCTGCTTGACTTCGATTCGTTCGGCACGATCGGCTCGGATAAATGTGCGTTCAACTTAAAGCTTAAGTGATTTAAGTATTTGAAGAATCGAACTAAAACAGGAAAACAAGTCTTGTAGAATTCTAGACTATGCACTTTCGATGCGTTAGAATAGAATTTGTCTGTAGTAAATAAGCCTATGCACCAGCTTGATATTATATAATATGTACGCAGGTCATTTTCTTTTTATCTACAGTTAATTACACTCGTGGATGTGGTTTGTCTAGTCTAGCAAGGTCGTCGTACACAGTATTATGACGTCAGCCAACTAGGAAAGCGAATATTTATTATTGGTTTGCATATATTATAGTTACAGGGGAAGAACGCATACATAACGAAAACCTATATGCGTCACTTTATTTTTCAGAAAAAACAATACGCTTGGCTCGACAAATATGTATATTTGGGATCAAAAAGAGCTGCAGAGGATAGTATTCGGCCCCAGCCTGTCCCGGGTCTCGGTCCCACGGAGGACATAAAACTTTGGTATTTGAAGCAAGAGCATTTTGGTTGCTGGGACCAGTCCGAGCACTGGGTTCAATGTGACAGCAGTTCCTCGTGATGATTGTTCTGTTGTTGTTGATTGTTCTGATGATTATAGAAAAGGGAAGAAATAAACGATATAAATAAAAATAACCGTTTTTACTCTTAAATGGCACCCTAAAGCCCGATTTTTCAGCGTCAGTTAAGGAATGTTCGTCGAATAAAATTCTTCTTCTTTATTTATTGAATGGCGACGAATCAGATACCTAATAGCTTGCGCCGTACTGAATTCCGCCAATGACACGTGAGAGGCTTTTACACGGACAAGTCGTATAAAATACAAAAATACAAGACGCCTAATGAAAACGTCACCTATTTGTCAATAATCGTTGATGTAAATTAAATTTTAAAATCAGTCGTTTTTATACTTCAACACCCGAGCGGTCGCATGAGACCTCATAACAATAGAATATCTATTGTGTCTCGTTCACATACGCTTGAGAGTACGCTTCACTTACGGCCGTTCCCTATATGCAAACTAAGATCAAAGATAGATAGCTATCCTCGAACTGTTGTCACCAGCTATCGACCATAATAAACAGTTTCTATATTACAGATAGGTGTTGCTTATCTCCAGTTAGCAGAAGATAGGCCACATTATCCAAGCCCTCCCTTACGTTTCGAATTACGCAGTTGTACAAAACCCTCTCAATTACGTCGCGTCAACGTTTTCACGATATTTGTGGTCATTATGATACACCAAGGATAATATTTATATAATACGTTTAAAATAATATTTATTTTTATTGCTATGCACGTAATTATATATATGTTCTATTTTGGGTAAAAATATTATGTGAAGCATGCACAGACTTTACGTAAAATGGAACGTTTTTGAGCTCTGACAGACAGCTGATTGATTGACATCATACCTACGTCAATTGATTGAAAATTAATACTTTTTAACGTAAAAAGTATTTATAAATTTTAAAATTCAAAACGACCGATTGAAAAGAAATAGAAAGTTATAGTTCCAGTTTATTTTCGCAAACGTTTCAGAATGCTATCAGTCCGATTGCTTAGAAAAAACAATGTGTCCAGCTGGTAAACAATGTATTCAAGGAGGACTTTATTTCCATAAAATAAGTGCAGTGAGTGAGTATCAATTGTACTTTCACAAACAAGTCGTTTGCGTACGGTTTTTAAAGGATATTGACCAAAGCCGGGTCCAGACTGCGTCTTTGTAGTTTATATTTTAAAAATCTTGTTTGAATTATAATTGTACTGGTATTTTAAGGGTAACTAAGTTATTAAGTATTGAATTACTTTAGTAAAATATAACAATTCCTTCTGAATGTATCAAAATGAATGTAGGTGAGGTGCATTAACTCTGCAATCACAAAACATAACCTCAAAATGCCTAATCTGCCATTGAATTCCTTGTAAACCTGATTATTTATCAAAAATATTTTTTGTGTGTATTCTTTCAAATATTTAGGTATATATTTTATCCAAACATTTTTTAAAGACGCATGCTGCCGCAAAGTGTGCAGAGTTTCTATAGAGTTTTGGTCAATATCCTTTGCTTAAATACCAGTTGTTTTCATGTTATACTGATTTGTTTTATTTACTTCTTTCAGCCACAGCAAAAAGTCCACCTTCCCTTGACAAAGGAATAGATGATGATGCTGGTGGAATTATTTCAGGCTCATCGAATGCTATGCAAAGCATCAGGTACCTTCCCAGTCACTCAGCTGTTCCCAGAGAAAAAGTTGACTGCTTGAACTTGGATTCAATATTGTTCGCCACCCGAAACTTATATGTTTTTCATAAATTGTACGAGGTAGCACCTTACATTCTACAACTACGAACATGTCAGTGACCTACATAGCAGAATCCAGCACCGTCGGAACTCACACTGCTGGCTTACCTATTAATGTATCTGTTAATATTTTAAATAAACTAATTTACTACCAATAAATCAGATATTATCCGTCCTTGTTGTTCTCATTTCCCTTTACTGCAGCAGACACCTTTATCCGTCCCTATGATCAGTTTGGGCAGTCTGTCAGACTGGTAGCGGGTCCCACCACCTACCTACCATCTTAAGGCTGCTGCCCTGGATGACCTGAATGCAGCTCTCCTACCACATCATCCTTATTATATCTAAGTATCTTTTGTTAGGCGAGGTTATGGCTAGGGTCAGTTTCTTAGGGTAAAGGAACATCTTCGCTACTAGGGAGAAAGTTTCTATCTTAACCTTGTGAGCAGCAGGACTTTTACATAAATAAATCAATGAAACATTTAAAACTAGTAATTTGCCAGGGTGTACAAGAGCGTTATCCTCCAAAATCCTAGGATTGAATTCTGGAGTTACTAGAGATAGTCAAACTGACTGACAGTCAGATGAAAAACGTTATAGGAACGCAATAAATGTCAATTTCATACAAATGCCTATCCCTAGTAAGCTATCCGTCCTCCCATCGATAAGATGCATCCAGAGATAGTTTACCCTACTGCCAGTAGGTTTATAGAAACAAAAAATCTAAAGGTAGATAACCATTTCTAACTCTAGTAGGGCAAAACCACAGTTAGAATGGATATAGGGAACGGCCGTTATTCAGTCGGATAACTCTTACCTGACGTTGTTAAAATGGGCCCTTAGGCTCATACCTAAACATGTTGCCGTAACGTTACGGTGCGAGGGCTTCTTAAACGGTGTTATCAATCAAGCAACACCGTTTAAAAAGCGCTCGCTTTCGCATATGTTGCAAGTCAGCCGACTACTAGACTAGCTTCCTCCTCACTTCCGTTCCGAAGTAAAGTCGCGGTAATTCGGTAGACTGATGTAGGTATTTAGCGTCAGCAAAATGAGCAGATTCTCCTACCACGACTATACGAATTTTCTTTATTTTTTTTATGTAGATGTATGACGTGTGAGTTACGACAGTCGTCAGAACAAGTAAATCGATTTTCCTGATTCACTGTTAGATTTGTCTTGATCGCGAATATAATCTATACTAATTTATTAAGCTGAATAGTTTGTGTTAATCTCAGGAACTACTGAACCGATTTGAATAATTATGTTTATGCTCAATAGCTTATTTATTGAGGAAGGCTTTAGGCTAAAACAGCCGTCGCAGCGTGATGTTTTAGCCTTTAAGATGTGAGGGGAGGGAGCAAACTCAAAACGCGCAAAGTTGCGCGTTACCATAAAACGGGGCCCGGAACCGGAAACAAAGTTCGCTGGGAGCGCTAGTTTTTAGGGTTCCGTAGCCGAATGGCAAAAAACGGAAACCTTACAGTTTCGTCAAGTCTGTCTGTCTGTCTGTCTGTCCGTCCGTATGTCACAGCCATTTTATTCTGTAACTATAAGCATTACACAATTGAAATTTGGTAGGAAGATGTATCTTGTTACCGCTTACCGATTCTCATACAAAAAATTAAAAATAATGACAGTTAAGGGGGGGCTCTCATACATGAAACTAAAACCAAAACAATTTTTTTTGGCAAACCTAATATGCGTGTTGGGTGTCTATGGATAGGTCTTTTAAAATAACATAGAGGTTCCTTAAACCACTTTCTTTTAAAGTCTAACGTTTCATAGCTAGACGCTTCCAAAGTGGTAAAATGGGCGTCCCCCCCATCTAACTTCTAAACCAAGCCAGTGTAAATTTTGAAAAAAATAAGGAATGTAGATCTTAATAAATACTTTCAACGAAAATTGGTTCGGACGGGATTGAACGAGTAGTTTTTGAGATATAGCACATTTTCAAAAACCGCAAACATAACTTTGTACTTCATACAAACACTATGAAAAACAAAGTTATATTTGCAGTCAACAAATTATTGTGGTATTTTACTAAGTAGAAGTAAATGGATTGCCTAATTCAGTTAAAGTTGGCACGGAACCCTCAGTGCGCGAGTCCGACTCGCACTTGGCCGATTTTTTATAAACCTTGTACGAACGATAGACTCCATAGTTGTAGCTGCATTTGTCGACGTTCGCGTACTTATGGTTTTAAAATATTATTGGGCATATGAAAACAAACGCTACCATAAAAATACAAAAACAATAAGGACATGTATCTCTCAAAAAGCAGCTTGATTTTCTTACAAGGTTGATAGTTTATTTACAGAATTTCTATGACTTACAATAATTTATGTAGAATCATGTACTGCCAATTGCGTTATTTATTACACTATTCAGATAGTTTATTTTCTCTTCAGTTGTTTCCAGTACAACATATTTAGACCATAATATCTGAAAAAAAAAACCACTGTAATAAGCCCACATGCACAAATTAAGCTAGATCTCTAAGTTTATCCTGAGGTTAAAATTGTTTCATTCTGTCTAAGCCAAGTGACAACATTAAAGAAAATCGAAAAAATAAATAAGTGTGTACTTTCTTTGAGGTTTCTTCCTTAGTAAGCAGCTTCCTCACTGTTCCTAAGATCATCTATGATAATGTGTTGTTTTACTTGAGTAGTCAAAACTAGGCAAAATGAACTACAAACTAGGTACTGATGGAAACTGAACCTACCAATGAAGCACAATACCCTAGAGCTTTGAGTTCTTTGATCTTTGTCTGAAATGGTCCCACGGGGGTCTCTGTATTTTGGATGATTGAATATTTTCCTGCAACTACTAATGCTATCCAGATATTATTATCAGGCACTTTGCGGAGTTCCCCAAATTGAGATGATTTGAAATGTTTTTTCACTTCCACTGGTTGACCATCATGATTGTTGCATAAAATTATATCTGTGAAGAAAGTAAAAAAACACAAGCCTTTAGATTACAAGACATTGCATAATTAGATTTTGTCATAATTTGCTTCAATAGTAACTTACCTCCTCTTTGGTGGTGCGTGACTATATGATCACCTATAACATACTCTTCGCCACCTCTTTGTTCCTTTAAAGTTTTAATGATATCTAAAACCATCTTTTCATTTACATTATACTGTTTTTTATAATCATCACTAGGTACAAAATCTGTGTATTTTTTTGCTAATATAACAGCACATTTATCACTAAGACAATGCATGTTTGATTCTGGGCAAAATATTTTAGCAGTGTTATGAATCGCGAGAACTTCCCTGCCATATATCATACAATGTTTCCCATAGGTTTTTTCTAAGAAGTCAGGACTCAAGACTTTGGTCATAAGATCTAGTGGGTGTACTCCTAAATATCCTAAGAATGCCACACAACATGCAAAAGATCTCCCATGCCTTTCAATTTCAGGCAACCTTTCTGGTTTTCGTAGCTCTTCCAAAATTTTTTTGATAAGGCACACTGGTGTCTCTGGGATAAAATTCAAAGTACCATAAGTTAATACCAATCTTTCTAAATCTTTTAGTCTAGTTGTATCAATTGTGTTAATGGCAGACATTGCTATCTTATTTAAACATTCTTTGTGTAAAACAAGCATTGCATTGCCCAACAATGCTATATGGACATTACACATAGTTGATAGGCGGGGTACTTCATGTTGGAGAACATCCAAAATTTTAAATACTTTTCCATCAGGGCATGCTTTTTTGGAGTAGCGCACAATCTTCAGTAATGCAGCCAACGCTACTTCATGAATGTTCTTTGAGTTTTCTATTATTTTGTCACTTATTTTAGAAATTAATTCTAAACTTCTGATTGGGGTTTTGCTTTTGAAAAAACCCATAGACATCACAGCCAGTTCATCATTGGAAAATGTTTCAAAATTTTTGTCAAAATGAACTTCTAAACTGTGTATATCCTCTGGGGCTTTCCTCTTAACTCCAATATAGAACATAGTTTGTACTAGTTGATTAGGTGTTAATTGCTTTGCTTTACTAGCCAACTTCTGCAAACATTTAAAGGTATAGTCACTGGCTGTTGTAACATTTATCATGTAAAAAAATGCCAAAAAGTTTAACATTTCATCAATAGACCATCTCTTAAGCCTGTTCAAACACTCATCATCTAAAGCAGCCCAAACTTCTATGTAATTCCTTGTTCTGATTGAATCAGTTTCTGGCCATAGCAACAGGTAGTGAAACAATGTTTTAAGTTCATCGTCTGTAGCTAGTTTTATGCTGTCTGTAAGATTATCTATGTATCCATCAAATATTCTATTTGAAATACACACATTATTCAAATTGCTATATATTCCTAATTTTGCAAATGCATCAAACAATAGCGTTGGGGGTGTATTTGTCCAGGTTTCATTTAAGATTTTATCAAATTCTTCTTTCGTTAGTGCGGAAAGGTGGCTACTTTTAGGCCTGTCTAAAAACTTTACTACATAGCCTTTATTTTCCATTACACCATAAGCAAACTGGTTTTCATATTCTAAAAACATTTTCTTTTTCAGCATGATATTACAGTGGAGTTTTCGCTGAAGTATCGCAGATAAATTATATTTTGAAAAGATGAGCAATTTGTTCATTCGATCCCTATGATGATTTTGAAACAAACAACGAAGTACTTTTGAGGCCATTGTTGTAGGAATATGAGCTATGTTATGTAAAGTTAATCACTGCACAACTTATTTTAAATTATTTTATTCAATATTTAGGAAATAATATTTAAAAATCTTCTTTCGTTTGTACGTTAGGAATAACAAAGAATATTTATACAGGATTATAGATAAGAGAGCAGGTGACTGACAGCCAGCTGAAATGACATTTATTTTCTTAACTCTTAGTAACACTTGTGCATTCTCTTCTTGAAGGCACCGTTAAAAATCGGAAACATTATTAGAGCTCAACAGACAGGAGCGCTCAAAAAGCATACTAAAATATTTGTCTTACCTATTTATGATAATAACAAATAATTCATTAATATGTGCTGTAACTGACAACACTTGAAAAATTTTATATGCACATTATGATTTTAAAAATTTGATATGCACATTTCCTGAAAGAACTTCAAAAATGAGGCACCCATTTTTTTAAATTTCTTTTCAGTATTTGCTCTAATAATAATTGTTTAAAAACTCTCCATTCTAAGAGAGCGTAAGTACATGAGGTTGGATGTTACGAGGTCACGTCTTTGCTATATTTGATTTAAAATTATACGTTTATAGTGTTATTGTCTGTATCGATTGTAGAATTAGGATATCGAAGGTAGGTATGTCCATTAAGTATTTAATTCATTTTGATATGTAACAATACCTGCCCCCTTAAGTTGGAAACACATTATCGGACGCGGCTGACGGACGCGGCAGTAAGCCGCGACCGATAAGTGTGCACAGTCTTTTCGGACGTAGCTTGCAGACGCGTTTTTTTTTTAAATTACAAGTTTAACGTCCTCGGACGGAGCCATACCGTACGGACAATTCTTCATTAATAAGTTCAATATTTACATTAAGCACTACAAAACTAACACCAAAATAGCCTAGCCTAACCTAACTCATTGAAATGCGGGTCTGGCGTTGGCATTTCAATGGTCATCGTGCTAGCTTTCGTGTGGACCGCGTCCTTCTGACGCAAGGACGCGTCCTGCACCCCGTGCATACCGTCCGCGGACGTTTTCGGCTGACAGAAACATCCGGCGTGCCAGATTGCTGTCGGACGTCCGACAGCTTAAGGTCAGCACAAGGTTACGTCCGCGACTTACGTCCGATAGTGTGAACGGCTCAGTGTACATTCATTACCTAGATACCTTTAAGTCGCGGCTTACTGCCGCGTCCGTCAGCCGCGTCCGATAATGTGTTTCCAACTTTACTCTGGACACAAAACCCGATCCAATGAATATACCCATCCCTGTCACTCATACCAGGCCGTGTACGCGTGTGACAGGGATGGGTATATTTATTGGATCGGGTTTTGTGTCCAGAGTAAGGGGGGCTGATTTAAGTTATGCAAACAGTGACCAGCAAACAAACAGTAAACAGCAACAAAGCTAACGTACGTAGCATCCTTTCTTTAGCATCCCTTCTTATTCAATATTGTAATGAAATCTGAAAAATACTCAAATATTTTCTTATAAAAACAAAGATCAATCATATTTCCAATGAAGAATCATAATGAATATTTTGTATATGAACTAAAAAATAATTTGAAGGCAAAATATATTTTTGATTATAATCTTCTACCAATACAGTACAGCACCTAAAACAACAACAACACTAAATGTCAAAGTGAGAGCTGACAGCAAGCTTTAAGTTCAAAAGCAAAGTTCTGCATGAAATGTCATAGTAACCCGTGGCAAAGGCGTAACCCGTGAACTGCCAACTTCCATGTTCTTTTTCATTTAACTTTAAAAATAAAGAGCAAAAAATCTGAAATAATGTTTAACGTGTTTAGAATCGCTAAGTATCAAAATGGTTTCCGAATTTTCATACCTTTTCAAAAATTAAATGTTATCAATTATCTGCCCTAATAATCGTTTTTGAATTATGATTCTTATTCTCATTATGATATAATAAATAACAGAATTGAAATGGAAATGGCAGGCCCGACGGAATAGCTTGGTTTTGATATAATTAAATAGGTAGATAAATATTTTAGTATGCTTAAGCATTTTAGTCGGGGGATATTAGACATTTTATTTAAAGGTTTTTCGATCACGAAGTTATTTTTAACGTCGTGGGTTTTTCCTTTTTTTTAACCTTTTTAATGAATTTTATTCGCTTAACGCATAAGTGATTCCTCAATAACTACGTATTATGCAAATATCTCGTAAATTAAAATCTGTAGCGTGTTTACTTTGTGAGTAGGTAGGCCAGTAAAGTTTATTTATATATTTTCGGTTATGATATTTATTATTATAGCCGAAGAAGGCGACTACTTAACAAATTAAACTTCAATCTTACCTGTAAACGATAGCTGTAGCAACGACCCCTAGCAGGTTAATACTATTGTAACTATCTTTAAACCATCGCCGATAATTTTTGCAATTTTTTTTCAAGACATTCTGGAGATAAATGGGAACATTAGATAGTCATTTTACGAGCGAAAGAAATAGTGACCCGGCGCCCCCTGGTGGATTACTACTGTAAAACGTATCTAAGAACCAGCGTAGATTTATTACAAATCCACTACAGAAAACTGCATGTCAATCAGTTAAGCTGTACTGGAGATACATCACAACATTCGATAGTCATTTTACGAAAGAAAGAAATGGCAACTGCGGCGCCCCCTGGTGGATTAATACCATAGAAGTACTATCCCCTTGGACGAATAAACCACTGGACGCGCAATGACGGGCAATTTCACTTGTGCCCCCTTAGCCACGAAGCGGGCTTTTTGGCCTCACTTGCAGGTGATGTCTTGTCAGTACGGTGATAGAGCTCAGTGAGAAACATTGACAGAAAAAATGGGTAAATGTGGCTTATTTTAGTGAAAAAATTATAGCAGCAAGTTTAAAAATATTTATTTTCATTCGTAAGTAACGTTTTATCCCAAAAAAGCTGTTCTTTTTCATGAAAATAGTGAAAAGTGTTTTCCAAGAGAAAAGTTACATTGCCATTTAAAAAAGTGATGGTCTGTTACTACAAAAACAACAAGATAACGTATACTTTATGCGGTAGGATTGTCGTTTGTTTATCATTCGTTCTCTTGTCAGTTTAATTTCAATTGTGCTTGACAAATGTCGATAAATCATATCGAAAAACGTTTTTTTAATTATTTCTTTAATATAATAATTACTTTTAAAATAAAATTATAAATCTGTAAAATGTTTCACTCGAGAGTAGATAAAGGTAATCTTAAATATGCAACAGTTAGCTTTAAAATTTTAAACTTCATATTATATGACAATACACCCTTCTTATATAATTTCAGATTTCCTGTAGATCCATTATGGAAAATAAAGTGAGTACAAGCCGCTGAAGAGAGGCAAAATGGATTCCCACGAAACATCACCGAGTGACATAATGCCAACGCAAAAAATATTCTGGTTAATTATCCGTTATGAGGACTTTAATGGTGCAAGGCTATGTGTATTTACGGGCTGTTTCAATATGTCTTAGGAAGTTCTAGTTAGTGTTACTTGGCCGACCGTTTATATAAAACGACGTTCTATGTTTCAATTGTTCATTTGATGGTTTGTGCATTACATGCCCAGAATGTAATTTATTGTTTTGGTGATAAAATTATATAATTTTACAAAAGATTCGTTCATTCATTCGTTCCACACATATCGATAAAAAAATATCGAAACTTTTATGCACTAAATGTCAATAATTGACACGACAAGCTCCCCCCGCCCCGCAGAAATTGACTAATGTTATTTTCATACATTCGCTCTTGCGTTTCATATCCAGTGGTTAATTCATCCAAGACTATCCCCTAATAATTTTATGAGTAATACCATAGCAGTACAATCTCCTATCGGAAGAGAAGAACAAATAAAACTGATTTAGGATGACATTTATGTGTGTAAAATTGTTTATCTATTATGCGTGTCAGTGATGCTTGTCATACCGCTTTTTACATTAATATTGATACCGATTTAGTATCAGTTATAGTAGGTGTCAATATAGAACACCGTCTAAGTACGAGTCGGACTCACGCACAAATGGTAACGTATTCGGAGGGTCCGCTATTTTTTTAATAAACTAAAAACAATATATTTTTTATTTAATTAAATAATTCCACTCATACAATACAACTAACCACTTATATGATTGATGCAAAAGTTTGTGATGCTGGATGAATGGATGGATGTTTGTTACTCCTTCTCGCCAATAGTACTCAATAGTTTGTGATGGATGAAACTTTACTATAATTCATACATCAGAATAGTACATAGGCTATAAGTTTATAACGATATTTTTGAGATCCGAAATTTTTCGCGGGTAGGTAAAGCCGCGGGAACCGCGGAATTAGTAGGAAAACTAAAAGATACATAACTTACACATGTATTTTTTACAATTCTATAAATATGATAACAATATAATAACGGTTGTAATTAGTCCTACACTATTATAATAGTCAAAACCTGATACCTATAATGACTGCCATACGTCGCCGTAGAGTGAAAACCTCGGGAGTGCATTTTTGCTCATTTTTTTATTATTACATTATTTGAAAGAAAACCTCATGACGCACATGCTAGTTTAACTCACACGCTCTGATGATCTGATACAAATAGCGCCTTCTATGACGTTCAATGAGAACCTTGTATTTGCTCGCGTTAACTAGTCTGGTGTGATTACCTCGAGACGACAGGTCGTAGTATGTTAAAATCGTGAAAACAGACATTCAAAGTGCATATACGTTATTAAGTGCATATTCATATACATTAATGACGTTTGAACGAACTTAAGTTTTACTCACAATAACAATTAAAACAAAAATCTACGTAGTACAATTTTATTTCACCTTACGGTTTTTTTCACCTCCTAAAAAGTTTACTCAAAAACACATAAGAGGTTTTCACTCTACGATGCGCCAAACAGACTAATACCAAATCGTCATGGGTTAAACATATTAGTTTACCGCGTGATCAACAGTCGACATGAAATATCGATAACTTCATGCATCCCTAGTGTAAAACGAAAATTATTTCTTTACACAAAATATTCGTAAATATGTATTAAATGTTATTTGCTTTTAACGTAAATTAACGTTTACAGAAAAGAGTAATCATACTCACAACTTAAAAATTGAAGCACAATGGCAAAAATAAATCGTGAATTAGAAGGAGACGATTTGGATTTTTTAACTGTGAAATGAAATCATAAAAAATCAAATGCAAGTTATTTTCAACGAGCCTCTTCGGGGCGGCCAATTGTTTGAAATCGGTAAAAATGGCTCTGCTACATCGCATTCCGCATCTCTTTTTATCACACAGCTTTCTGCTGGTGACATCTCGCTTTTGTCGTTCTATTCCAAAGGTATAATAATTTTATGATCAATACTATAACACTTGTCTAAAAACCATCGCAATAAATAACAAATCCACTGCAGAAAACTGCATGTCATTCGGTCAAGCTGTTCTGGAGATACATGCGAAGATTCGATAGACATTTTACGAAAGTAAATTGGCAACTACAGCAACCCCCTAAGAACAATGTGTCGTTATAAATAAATTAGAAAAAAGGGGCAAAAAATTGAAAAAGATAGCATAAAGGTCAAATTTCAAAGACAACAACTACGGTGTGCCACAAGGCAGCATTTTAGGACCAATATTGTTTTTACTCTACCTACATAAATGATCTCCCCAACGTAACAAAACACAAATCAGTACTTTTTGCTGACGACACCACATTTATTATAAAAGCAAAAAATAAAGAAATCTAGAACACGAATTAAACATTACCATAACAGCAGCAATTAAATGGTTAAAGGAAAACAATTTGAGGGTAAATTTAGATAAGAACAAAATTACACAATTTCATACGTATTAATCTCCCAAACTAGATATCAATATTAATTATGAAGGAGAACTTATTCAGACTGTGAATACCATCAAATTATTAGGCATAATTTTAGATGCAAACTGTACCTGGAAACCTCACATAGAAAATGATTGTAGCAGACTCAGCCGATTTGTATTTGTCCTTCGTCGGCTGCGAGAAACAGTTTCCTTCGAAGTAACAATGCAAGCATATTATGCGTATGTTGTTTCTGTTCTACAGCATGGCCTTATTATCTAGGAAAATTCTGTAGATATCAATATTGCTTTTTAAATAAATAAAAAAATGCATTCGTGCAATGTGTGGTGCTGACTGGTCAGATTCTTGCAGGCCCCTATTCAAAAACTTTAAAATAATTACACTTACCGGTCTTTATATTTAACAAATAAATATTTTTGTGAAAAAACATCCAAACTTCTTTCTAACCAGGCCAATTTTAATTGAAATAACACTCCGTAAACCGAAAACCTATTGCCACTTCCATCTGGTAGATTATCTTTATTCAAAAATAACGCATATGCAATGGCTATAAAAGTGTTTAATGCATTGCCTGATGATCTTAGAAAGCTTTTGGGTACAACTTTTAAGAACAAATTGCACTCGTGGCTAACAGAACGCACTTTTTACTTTTTAAATTAATATTTTACTTACGAGGCCATTTAAATATTGGATACATACATACATATATTTATTTAGTTCTTAGTCCAGCCCTTTTTAGTTTAGGCATCCATCCCGTCATTTCATCCTTAAATTCTAAATTCAATGCCTGGTATCTGGATGACGGCTCCTTTGGAGGCAAAGCAGATGTTGTTTTCCAAGACCTTGTCCTGATTATAGAAGGATTTAAGAAATTAGGCTTGGAACTGAACCTTTCAAAATGTGAACTTTTTATTAATGATCACGTTTCGTCTGGTTCCCGTCAGGCAATCATTGATAAATTCAATTCCCTTGCTCCTAACATCAAAATTCTGAATTCTGAATCGCTTTGCCTCCAGGGTGCCCTTCTTCTTGATCCCAGCATTGAACCTTTTCTTGATAAAAAATTGAATGATTTCACCCTTTCAGCCCCCAGATTAGAACACCTAAATTCACACATTGCATTTACTATACTTAAATCGTGTCTTTTTGTGCCTAAATTTACATATTTCTTACGTGCTAGTCCTCTGGAAAAAAATATAATTATTTAAAACTATTTGACACCACCCTTAAAAATAGTTTGGAAAACAAATTAAATTTACATTTCGATAATAATTCTTGGGCACAGGCTTCGCTTCCTATTCGTTTTGGTGGTATCGGAATTCGCCAAATTTCTAGTATAGCCCTCTCTGCTTTTCTCTCCTCTTTGCATAGCACTTCCGTTTTAGCCGGAAAAATCTTTGAACATCCTCGCCAACTTTCTGAGGTGAGAGAGGCGGACGAGTTTTGGCAAGGCCTCTGTCCTAGAGAAGACATCCCAAAGGAACGTCACCAGCAAAAACTTTGGGATGTCCCTCTTGCGAGAGAGACCTTCAATTATTTACTTCAAAATTCCGTCAGTGACAGTGGTCGCGCAAGGCTCTTGGCAGTTTCCTTTAAAGATTCTGGTCATTGGCTTCATGCTTTACCGTCGAAAAATTTGGGCACTCTTTTCGATAGTGAGTCTTTCCGGGTGTGTGTGAGCCTCCGCCTTGGTACCCCTATATGTGAAATTTTTACGTGTCCATGTGGCAAGGAGGTTGATAAATTTGGTCTCCACTGCCTTTGTTGCCAGCAAAGCGCTGGGCGTCTCGCCCGTCACGCTACCCTTAATGACGCCATCAGAAGAGCTCTTGCGACCATAAATGTTCCTTCCACGTTGGAACCACGTGGTTTGGTCCGTGATGATGGCAACAGACCCAATGGCCTAACGCTTATTCCCTGGGAACGGGGTCGGGCCTTACTTTGGGATGCAACTTGTGTCGATACTTTGGCCCCTTCCCATCTCAGAGAATCAGCCCTTAAAGCTGGAGCAGCAGCGGAGTTGGCTGAAAACGCCAAGCGTCGCAAGAACATTTCACTTGCAAGTGATTATGTGTTTGCGCCGTTTGGCGTTGAAACATTTGGGCCGTAGGGACCCTCTGCTAAATTTCTGTTTAGAAAAATTGCGCCAAAATTAAATTCTTTAACAGCCAATAATAAAGCTGGATGGTTCCTAGCTCAAAGGATCAGCATAGCTATCCAACGCGGCAACGCAGCCAGGCCAGGCCTCCTTGCCGCAAGGAAATGGTTTCGTTTTTGAATAGGTAGATATTAAGTTATTTTTTATATTGCATGTCTTAGTTTAATTTTTACTTGTTTGTTTACTGTACCTTTAAAATAATAAAGCTACCTTCATTTAATTCATCAGGGTATAAACCTGTCTTAATACTACAATTGATAAGATTGGCAATAGCTATTGATATATCAGGACCTGCTGCCTTAATATCTGATGCTTTAATACTATCTAGTCCTGGTGCCTTATTAGTATTAAGTCTTTGAATAATTATAGTAACCTTGTCAGGGATGACCTTTTGAAAATGAAGGCTACAATCAATCTGTGTTTCAGAATGAACGCATGGCTTCGCCAGTGACACATCACAGTTAGGGATAATATTTTTAACCGTGTTATCAAATTCACGTGCAACCATATCTGCAATGTTTAGTATTGAGACCTTGGGCATCAAACGCTTTAATTATTATTTCATCGATAATGTCATTCGTCCTAACATTCGATTTACGAATTGATACATTTTTTTAACATTTGTAAAGTTACTTTTTATTTCATTCATGTAGTAGGAATTTCTTCTATTTTCTAAAACTTTATGCACTTTGTTTCTAATTTTATTATACCCTAGTCTTAAAGCAGGATTATTTGCGCTTTTTTTCCATAATCTAAATAGTTGGTCTCGTTTTTCACATAGGCGGGTAACATTTTTATCAATCCATGGCATTCACTACGTTTAACTACACTTTTCTCAGAGCCCGCTGACTTTATTGCGGCATGTTGTTAGTCGATATCCAATCAATATTTCTTAATCCCTGTTTAAGGGTCTCGTTATGAATAACATGTTTTGTGACACTCTGTATACTGTGTCAGAGATGCATGCAAGGATAATAGTACGGTGATCAGTCAGTGTCACATTGAGCACTGCCGCGCAATAATTGCACTAATCTTAATAAAAATACATTGTACATTGAATAGTATTAAATCTGTAAGGCTGGACCTATAGGGTCGCCTTGCTGAACACCGACTGCAGAAACAATTGAATGTTCATTGTAAAGTAATTTTGATTGATTATGGTAACACTGAAAAACAAAGGGATAAATCTGTGGAGTGTGAGTCTGAACTTCATTCAGCAAGGCAGACCTGTCAAGAGAATTGAAAGCATTCTTCACATCAACTTTCAAAAAAACTTCAGATTCGTCACAGGAGAGGAAATTGCGAGCGGAATGAACCACGGCCTCGCAACCTCCCTTACTGCCGAAACCAAGTTGAATGGGTTGAAAATACTCTTTCAAAGAAGAAAAAAGATAACGACAGGCTAATTTGGCTGCAAGACTACGAAACGTTGAGCCAATAGCAATAGGGCGAATGCCACCATCTTTTTTTTCACAAAGGCACAAAGTCTAGCACCAAATAAAAATGGGACAAAACTTTCAGTTACCTTGCCAGATAAGAGAAAGTTGCACAATTTCGTAATGTTGGAAAGCAAAATTCTACCGGCGTCAGCAGCGGAAGCACTCACCAAGTCCTTAAGGTCTGGTCACACAGCCGGCGGGGCGGGACGGCGACGCGACGCCGGCGGAAGGCCAGCGGGTTGGACGAGTTGTATAATATAGAAATATAGGAGACATGACAGACAGCGCCGCCACGCTCGGCGGGGCGGTAACTGGCGCGTCGCGTCGCCGTCGCGCCGAGCGCGAATACAAAACACAGCGCGGCGGGGCGGGCCACCGTCGCGCCGAGCGTGGCGTGAGCGGGACGGCGAGCGTTGTGTTATATGATGTTCGTATTTAGTAGCCACACAGACGGCGGAGCGTGGACGCGTCGCGCTCGGCGGGACGGAGTTTTGTATTTTTATACAACTTTTAGTACCAAATAAAAGATGTTGAAACAATTGAACGTCTGATAGAATGAGTCAGAGGTTACACACTGATAAACGACCTTAGCCACAAAGAATATAAAAAAGATTCTCTGAAATCTGCCATTTCTTGCCTGCAATCTTGCCATCACGTCACACCGCGGGCGGAACGGCCGGCGCGACGCCAGCGGGACGGTCACGCCGGCAGTGTGACTGCCTCATAGCGCTGGCGTTCCGCCGGCGTCGCGTCGCCGTCCCGCCCCGCCGGCTGTGTGACCAGACCTTTAAGGTGTTGGGGAGTGATGCCTTCGATGCCGCCAGCAGAACCAGCCGGAAATGACATGATGGCAGCAAACGTGTCGCAGTCATCAAGTATCTGTAAGGGTTGGAAATTTTGAGGAGGAGGAACAGGTAAAGATGGAGAATCTGGATGTGAAGGATGCTTACTACGAAGGCTCTCGAGAGTTTCCTGATTAGGGGGAGCGAGAGTGTCATCGGAGAACAAGATTCGGGCTGCGTTTTTCAGGTCGCCGTCCATAACCTTGTTCTCAACGGTACGATAAACGTTAAATTTGGAAGATATCGTACTAGACGAACTGAATGGAAGGGACGGATTGTGGAAATTTGAAGCATTATCTAATAGCGCCCGAGTTAAAGTTTTAGAAGGAGAGTTTACGTGAAAAAATGAGTATGAAAAAGTTAAAAGATTTTGCCAGGCAGTTTCAGTATTATCGAAACATTTTTCAATACAGGAAGAAAGGCATTTAGCTAAAGCTATTCTCGCTCCCCTAAGGATCCGTTTAACCAGCGGAGTAGATTGGTGAAGGTTAAGGTAAACTACCGACCAATCACATTGCTCCCTACACTAGATAAAATAGTTGAAAAATATGTTTTCGAGCAAATTCATATCTTCTATTCGCAGCACAGTGTTATCTCTCAAAATCAGTATGGGTTTCAGGCTGGTAAGGAAACAATGGACCTTTGGCAAGATTCACGGATGTGTTTAATGAGGAACTGAACAAAAAACATTTTGTTTTAACGCTGTTTATCGATTTCTCACGTGCTTTCGATACATTACAACATTCACAAATAGTTAAAAAGTTGAACGATAGCGACGTTCGTGGACCATTACTTGCATGGTGTGAAAATAACCTCAATAATCGGAAGTTCTCTGTTAAAGTTGGTAACTCATTGAGTTCATCTGTGGATGCCACGGTGAGCACCGCGCAGGGTTCTGTGCTAGGGCCATTGCATTTTGTTACATATTATGTTAGTGATATGAGTTAATGTCTAAATAATTGCATGTGTTATCAATTTGCAGACGATACATGTTTAATTGCTGCAAATAAAGATCTACACACAGCTTGTGATCTATTGCAGTCCGATTTAAACTCATTGCTGCGCTGGTGCCACGATGCTGGCCTGGTATTTAACTGTGACATAACCAAACTCATGGTTATTAAATCTCCTTATGTGAGACATGTCCCAGTAAAACATCTAGCGGCCCATGACCACGATTGCCTCCACACAACTAACACCACGCACACTGGTTCAGAATTCCAAAAAAGTAGACTTAGGGGTCGATGTTCACCTATAAGCCTGAATTTTTTTAACGTATTCCTCTTTTGATTTCAAATCATAACTGATTGCAATTTTTCTTAAAACCTTGCTAATTTTGAGGAAAAAAAAGTTAATCATTTTTTTGTATGAAGAAAAAGTTATTAATGTGAGTAACTCCAAAATGCACGCGTGTCACACAACGCCACCTAGTGGGCACTAAAGAACACATTATATTATTCCCTAACATAAATGTAAGTTTCTTTTTTCTGTTAACTTGCAACTTTCAGAGTTACAGGCGATTAAACATCGGTAATAAATAATGATATTTATTTTGAATTTTTTGTAGATTAGATACAAAAATCCTTCAAATATTGTTCGGATCAGATAAACAATAATTAATTAGGTACATTGTAACACCCAACAACCATTGAAATGAGTGTTTCACATACTAATTATTATGTAACAAATTTGAAAAAAAAAATGCCAAATATCATTTGTAGCTAAGTGTGGTCGTGAATTGGCTTGCGGCTTTGCGCACCTGTGTTGCACGTGCGCGCGCTTTTATTTGGGCTACCTGGAATAGTTATCACCTACAACTTCCGAGTCCAAATCTTTAAATATTTGTACGCTACAATAGAGCATATTTTGGCGAAGTTTTTTACATTTAAGAAGATCTGAATGTACTACCCAATTATTAGAAAAGAAATTTTTGAGTTTTGAGTTTGAGTTTGAACCATCGCCACTAGATTACTAATAAATTTGATCCATGGAAATCGTACTATAAAAGGGGTTTTCACTTGCCATAAAATCGGGCAATTCCGATGATTTTATATGTTGTATGTAATGAGGTGGTAATGATAAATATAATTTTTCGACCTCAAAATCCCTCCACAACATTGTAAAATTCATGAAAAAACTTTAAATTTTGGATCATTTTTCAGTTTATGCCATTTTTGACCACCAAGGACCTGTTTTAAGGTAGAAGTCATTATTAATTCTTTTAAAGAAGACTAAATTTGCAACAAAATGAGAATAGTTGGGTCTCCATAAGCTGAATAGTTGCAAAGATACAGCTGTTAAAATGTTTGCAAAATTTCTTAAAAATAGAATTTAGATTTGAATTTTATTGCAAATGTAG
Source organism: Pyrausta purpuralis (assembly GCA_963924145.1). Lineage (NCBI taxonomy): Eukaryota > Metazoa > Arthropoda > Insecta > Lepidoptera > Crambidae > Pyrausta > Pyrausta purpuralis. The sequence goes on along the minus strand of OZ001645.1, from coordinate 15,405,807 downwards.
TCTACTTTAAAGTAAAGAAAAACCGGCCAAGTGCGAGTCGGACTTGAGCACTGAGGGTTCCGTGCCAACTTTAATTTCAACAGTGTAATGCTTATAGTTACAGAATAAAATGGTTGTGACATACGGGCGGACAGACAGACAGACAGACAGACTTGACGAAACTATAAGGGTTCCGTTTTTTGCCATTCGGCTACGGAACCCTGAAAATGGTCAAAAATTTAATGGCTTTTCATGAATTTTTCAATGTTCCGGAAGGCTTTCGAGGTTGAAAATTTTTATTTATCACCACCTCATTACATAGTTACAGTATATATTAAAAAAACCGGCCAAGTGCGAGTCGGACTCGCGGACTGAGTTTGTATGAAGTACAAAGTTATGTTTGCGGTTGTTGAAAATGTGCTAATCTCAAAAAGTTATGGTTCGATCCCGTCTGAACTAATTTTCGTTGAAAGTGCTTGTTAAGATCCATATTTTTTAAAATTTACACTGGCTTAGTTTAGAAGTTAGATGGGGGGGACGCCTATTTTACCACTTTGGAAGCAGATAGCTATGAAACGTTAGACTTAAGAAGAAAATGGTTTAAGAAACCTCTAAGTCATTTTAAAAGACCTATCCATAGATAACCCACACACATAGGTTTGACTAAAAAAAATTTTTTTGGTTTTAGTTTCATGTATCCCTTAAATATCATTATTTTTTATTTTTTGTATAAGAATCGTAAAGCGGTTAAAAGGATCATCATCATCAGGACATCTTCTTACCAAATTTCAACAGTGTGATACTTACAGTTACAGAATAAAACGGCTGTGACATACGAACGGACAGACAGAGAGACTTGACGAAACTATAAGGGTTCTGTTTTTGCCATTCGGCTACGGAACCCTAAAAAACAGAACTGCCCTATTTGATGCAACTCAAAATGTAACAATTCCTTGGATCAACTGCATTTTACCACTTTGGAAGCGTCTATCTATCAATCATAAGACTATAAAAGAAAATGGTTTTAAGAACCTCTATGTCATTTTAAAAGACCTATCCATAGACGTATAGGTTTAACAAAAAAAACGGTTTTTTAACAACAAAAAAAACAATTTAATCGGTCAAGCCATTCTGGAGATAAAATGGGAATACTATATAGATTGCCATGTTACGAGCGAAAGAAATGGTGGCTTCAGCACGCCCTGGTTGATGATTACTATAATGGCTATTTAAAATCCAGCGTAGATTCATTACAAATCCACTGCAGAAAACTGCATGTCAATCGGTCAAGCTGTTTTTGAGATACATAGGAACATTTAATAGTCATTTAACGAAAGAAAGATGGCAACTGCAGCGCCCCCAAGTAGATTAACCACTTTAATACCTATCTAAGAACCACTGCCAAAAGTTACTAATTGATTGCAGAAAACTGCATATCAATCGGTCAAGTCATACTGGAGATACATGGAAACATTCGTTTGCGCACACAAACACACAAACATCCTCTCACTTTCAAATGCATGTACACGTTCTCCGTCCCGTCCCGCGGGTAAAAACTAAACAAAATTATAAATAAATTACAGACACGATTCACATTATTGTAGTTGGTTATCGTACGTTAGCGGTGTAATCGTTTGAAGTCCCCATTGTTTGTAAGGATACATTTATGTATGTCAAAAAAAAAAACAGTACAAAATTTGGTCGACAGTCAGCACGGCAAACTAAGAAAAGATGGCCATTTTTGCAGAATGGATGAATTTTATAAAATATTTATTTTTTAATTCTGTGTTATTCATAAAACAAAATCAGGTTTGAAAATTGAGAGAAAACAGGATCATGACTAATGATTACTTATTAAATAATATAATGAGCAAGTAATGCAGACGAGTGATATTTTTGAATTAGTCAAAGTCCCTAAAGGGCCAGAAACTACACGAATTACCCTAGTTTTTGGGGCAAAGTTAAATAAATGTAAAATTGACTCAATAATAAAGGCTCATTTACATCAGACAAGCGAATGCTCATTTAGTTTGTTTACATTAAATAATTTAATAAGTGGGGATAGAATGAGCATTTGTCTGATGTAAATGGGTCTTTATTATTTAGTCAAAGAAGATGAATATCACAATACCATAGTACTTATGTCCATGCTATTGAAGTACGGGAATCGTGACATTTACATTATCTTGGCAACAAAAGTAATGAGTTCCTTAAGTATTCAGGGTTTAAAAGATGCATGACTCGGCATGAGGTATGAGCTGGTAGCAGTGCATTCTTGGGAATCACTTTAGACTCCAAAATACAATGGGGTCCTCAAATAGAGGCCTTGTCAGGAAAACTAAGCTCAGCTGCTTTTGCTGTAAGAAAGATAAGACGTTTGACTGATATAGAAACAGCTACGTTAGTTTATTTTATGTTGTATGTTATATGTTATTTCCGTCGCTTGATGTCCTGCGGCATTTTACTATGGGAATCGGCTGCTGACATAGAATCAATTTTTGTATTACAAAAAAGAGCCGTGCGAACTATTTATCTAATTGCGGCAGTGCCGGCGGTCATGACGCTCATACCGCTACGGCTGCCGCTGGTGCTGAGGTAGGTGTGAGTGATGGATTATAAATAACATTTAATAAGTAAAAATTTGTCATCATATTGTTTATTGAAAAAACTATTTCAAAATTAGATCATCTCATCTAATAATGGGATCCTACCCGGTATTTACCCAAAACCCGCTAATAACTGTGACAGTCTTTTGACCACTGCGATTGTTAACGCAAGAATGTTTCAGTAGTAATTGGTATATGTGTTATTGAAATAAATTGAATTCGAAAATGGGTAAAACGCGGGAATATACCTGGTAAATACCAAAAGTAAATATAAGTTTTGCCAATAATTCAATATTATACAGTCTACAATCAAATCAAAATGCAATTGTATTAGGACCGAACTTACAACAAAAAATCGTCTTTGCTTTTAAGATCAGATTTGATGTAAAAAAAAAAACACAATTTACACGCAAAAATAAAGAAAGTATTGATGTGTTTCTTACATAAAATATTTACAGGAATTTAACTTGAAAAATCAGAAAATAATAAACACGATCCTAGTCCGATGTAAGAGCGCAAGCCGACGGCCAAAGAGGGCGCTCGCAGGTCTGCTTTATTTTTGAGCGGAAAAATATGCGTTAAATAGCATCGTTGATCACTGATGGAGGCAAAAAAAATATAGATTGGAGTCACTTCGACCAAAGGCGCTAGTTCTTACTTCTCGTTTTTGCTCGTTATTATTTTAGTGTAAACGCTGAAACCGAGTTCCTGTTTACATTCAAAAATCCAGAAAGAATGTTTTATTCCAGCTCTGTTACTTTGATCATTTGGTCGAACTAAACTCACCACAACTTTATTCTATTGCATTACAAAAAACTCGTCAAGTCCAAGCAAGGGTCATAAACGCAAGAAGAGCTTTCCAATTACAGATCTGTGCTTACCATACTCTTACTAATCTCTGGTGCTTACCCTTATATAATCTATAGAGCAGGCTGACGCCATTTTTATTGCAGTCAGTGATTTTCGCGCCCGCTAATTACAATAAAGACAGTTAATTTTGTGATGTTACAATAATTACTGAGATAAGTCGCTGCTACACGTGAATTTGCCAGCCCGTTCTAACATGTCACAGACAGAAGAAGCCATGGATGTAGCGGATGTTGGTGATAATTCGGTAATACAAACAATATAATTCACTTCTATCGACGCATCTTTTTTGAAATCTTGTAATAACGCTAACATTTTGTCTTCCGCGCAGAATGGATCATCCAGTGACACCACTTCATCAAGAGGAAAGGAAGGTGATTTTGAAAGTAAAATAGAAACTGACCGTTCTAAGCGGTTTGAGTTTTTATTGAAACAGACTGAGATTTTTTCTCACTTTATGACCAATGCCCCGAAATCAAATAGCCCACCAAAAGCTAAGGCAGGGAGGCCCAAGAAAAACAAAGATCTCGATACATCTGGTAGTGCAGGAGAGTAAGTAATTTTCAAGTGATGATTCAAAACAGATGTTGTTGGGTACCAGTCTTTATTTGTATTTTAAAATTGCTATATAAATAAAGTTGATTTTGTCTAAGATGATCGCTGAGATGTAGTCATTACGCTTCAACACCCGAGCGGTCACATGAGACGGTATAACAATAGAATTTCTATTGTGTCTCGTTCACATACACTTGAGGGATTAAAAAATAATGATGTAATCCAATAAAATTGAGCTGATGTTTTTCATATAAAGTAATTGTTTAGTTCCTTATGTTTGTTATTGTAATTTAATGTTTTTATATTTCGCAAGTATTTAAATCCTTTTCTGGCTCAGGGTACTAGAGAATATTCAGGGTATAATGTCTTATCTTTTTCACTGATTATTCTGTCAAAAACAAGTAGAAAATTGGTAGTAAAACGTGATAGAGTAATATCCATTCATTTTAATTAATATAGGCTATTAATTGATAGCAATCATATTTTTCATGCAGTTTTCATCAACAATTAAAGCAGTTTCACCCCTTAGGAACAAAGATGGCACCACTTTTCTAAAATAACAATTAGAAATTTCTACAAGTCGAACTATTGCACCAATTTCAATGAAACAGGTGTCAAATTAAAGGTCATTATATCATCTATTATTAGAAAAATCATGGTCAAGAGAATACTTACCTGACATGCACAAATATATTTTTTTAGTTAAAAAAAAGTTTTCATCACTTTTTACATCATTTTATCAATAACTAGCGGTCCCCCGCGACTTCGTCCGCGCGTTTTGAGTTTGCTCCCTCCCCTCCCGTCGCAGCGTCATGTTTTATATCCTAAAGCCTTTCTCGATAAATAAGCTATCCAACACAGAAATATTTTTTTCAAATCGGTCCAGCAGTCACTGAGATAAGCGCGTTCTAACAAACAAAGTCAGCTTTATAATATATTAGCGCAAGCGCACGTTGTACTTAAGCCGCGAACATTATTTTGGTGCGGAGTTATGTTAAAACTGTGATAGCTCCTAAGATATTTATTGAAATCAAATGATATAAAGGGCAACTTGGTTCTAAATGAAATGCTTGTGATGATGAATGTATTTATTTTGATAAGAATAAATACCTGTGTGTATAATACACCTCTAAAAATAATGCATTATTTTTTTACAAATTTATTAACATAAAAAAGGGTTGTAGTAAGTCAACCATAAAAGATAGACATATTCTGTCGCGGACTTTATTATAGAACTCTTAATGCTAAACAATCCTGTCATACATGATTTTTGTGTAACTTAAGCGGCTTCCGCTGCATACGCTGCGGAAGCTCTCAAAAGGAATATCTTACTCCCGTTTTCGCAACATTTTTCATTTCTGCTGTGGTCTTATGAGTCGTATCATTTTCAAATCGGGCCAGTAGTTTTTGAGATTAGCGCGTTCAAACAAACAAACAAACAAACAAACTCTTCAGCTTTATAATATTAGTAAAGATATATACGACTGGGTACGTATTTTGCTAATTCGTATTATTTCCTAGTAAATACAGTATTTGGTAAAGAAAATCACACTTCAATATTTTTAACAGTTATTGAGATATATATTTTTGAGTGTAGACAGTAATTTCTCGGGCGCACCAATATCAATAAATAGTATGTACAAAATGTTTTGTTTTGTTATTTTTAATAAATATGTATATTGAAAAGAGTGATAAGCGACTAAATCATGCTAAATTTAATTTAATTTGCAGTAGCGAAATTTTCATCTCTAAGGAACATAGATGACGCCACTTTCTTTGAAAATAACAAAAAAATCTAACAAAACAAGCCAAACCACCACACCAATTTTTATGAAAATGGTGTCAAATGAAAGTTATATATATCGAAAAAAAAAAACATGCAAAGAAATGATTTCAACCTTGCGACCTTATAAATTGCCCATTTATTTTTTTAAGTTTCAAAAATAATAAGTTTAGCTGCATATTACTTAATTTTATAAGAAATAATAAACATGGGGTATATTAAGGGAAATTTATATTATTGCCAATTAAGTATAGTAATATACAAATGAAACCGCATGTCAATAGCCTTCACAATTATTGAGATATTACATTTATCATTGAAATCATTGCGCTTGAGAAGTTACTGCCCTAATTAATAATTTTGTATCAGAGATTATTGAAAAAAATGACATGCGATTTTCTTTGTATCATACTGTACTTAACTTTTTAATTCTGTGCTGCTGGAGGGCATCACGCCCGAGACGTGGAACAGGAGTGTGGTGGTGTTGATCTACAAAAAAGGAGATAAAACCTTATTGAAGTACTATAGACCCATCTGACTCCTGAGCCATGTCTACAAGCTGTTTTCAAGGGTCATCACGAATCGTTTCGCACGTATGTTTGATGACTTCCAGCCTCCCGAACAAGCTGGTTTCCGAAAAGGCTATAGTACCATAGACCACATCCATACCCTTAGGCAAATTATACAGAAGTCAGAGGAGTATAATATGCCTCTATGTTTAGCGTTTGTGGACTATGAGAAGGCCTTTGATTGGATCGAAACTTGCGCGGTGCTTCAGTCTCTGCAGCGGTGCCACATAGACTATAGATATATAGAGGCGTTAAAGTGCCCTTACAATAACGCCACCATGTCGGTCCGAGTATAGGAGCAGAACACGAGGGCGATTCCACTGCGAAGAGATGTGAGACAGGGAGATGTGATATCTCCGAAACTGTTCACAGCGGCATTGGAAGACGCCTTCAAACTTCTGGAATGGGAAGGAATCGGCATCAATATTAATGTTTGAGATTTGCCGATGATATAGTCGTTGTGGCAAAGACGCTGGACGATCTTGGCAATATGCTCGAAGACCTTGACCGAGTTTCCCAACAAGTGGGTCTTAAAATGAACATGGAGAAGACGAAAATTATGTCGAGCTCCCTTGTTGTACCCACTCCAGTATCCATTGGGAACTCAATTCTCGAAGTTGTCGACGAGTACGTCTACCTGGGACAAGTGATCAAATTGGGAAGGCCCAACTTCGAGAAAGAGGTCAATCGACGAATCCAACTCAGCTGGGCAGCGTTCGGGAAATTACGCAAGAATGTCTTCTCATCTCATTTACCTCAGTGTCTAAAGACGAAAGTCTTCAACCGTCGTCGTCGTGTGTGTTACCAGTGATGACATACGGATCCGAAACATGGTCTCTAACTATGGGCCTTATAAAGAAGCTCGAAGTCACACAAATAGCGATGGAGAGGGCTATGCTGTGTGTTTTTCTACGGGATCGAATCAGAAATGAGGAGAGACGTAGAAGAACTAAGGTAACGGACATAGCCTTGAGAATCAGTAAGCTTAAGTGGCAATGGGCAGGGTACATAGCGCGAAGAACTGATGGCCGTTGGGGCAGGAAAGTTCTAGATTGGAGACCCTTCGACCAAAGACGCAGCGTGGGACGTCCACCAACAACATAAACAGACGACCTTATAAAGATTGCAGGATCAAACTGGATGCAGACCGCTAGTAATCAGTTGCTGTGGAAAGCTGTGGGGGAGGCCTATGTTCAGCAGTGGACGTCCTTTGGCTGATAATGATGATGTACTTAACTGGCAATAATACAAATTACTCTTAAAATTTCCAACATAATTATTAAGTAAAAGCAGCGCAACCATTTTTTTCTGAACTTAAAAAAAGATATGGGCATTTTATAATGTCGCAAGGATGAAATAATTTCTTTCTGTATTTATCTTTCATTTGACAACTTTTCCATATCAAAATTGGTATGGTGGTTTGGCTCATAGATTTTTTTGCCAATTTCAAAGAAAGTGGCGCCATCTATGTTCCTTTAGGGGTGAAAATTTTGCTACTTCAGATGAAATTAAATTAAGCATAATTTTGTTGCTAATCGCTCTATTCAATATACATATTCCTTAAAAATGATAAAACAAAATATTTGATACTAAATAATCATTGATATTGGTGCGCCCGAAAAATTCCTGCCAACATTAAAAAATATTATCTCGATAACTATTAGAGATATTGAAATGCGGTTTTCTTTACCAAATACCGTATTTGCTAAGTAATTATACGAACTAACCAAAAGCATACCCAGCCATATAATTTCTTGATAAAATGAAGAAAGAATTGTGGAAAACTATTTTTTCTAAACTGAAAAAAAATAATTGTGCATGTTCGCAAGATACTATCTTGACAATGTTTTTTTCTGTGATAAACAGTATTTCATTTTAAACCAAAAAAATATTTTTAAAAAAAGTGGCGCCATCTCTTTTCCTAAGGGGTGAAACTGTCGCTGCTGCGTGTGAAATCGCTTATTTTGGTTTCCATCACTGTGCAAAGTGGCTTGCTTTTATCACAAAGTGCAGCTTTTCGACGAAATTTCGCCATAAGACGTATCATTCCATTCGTTTTTATTTTTTTTAATTAGATTAAATAACTACAAATCATCATGGTGGATCATAATAAATATTTATATTTAATAAAGCATTCATTGGTCATGTTTTGGCAACAATATCAAATATTTGTTCTAATTACTTTGTGAAATAATATTTTTGTTCTTGGAATGTAGTACTATGTGAAATCAAAGAATGTGTAATGTCAAAAAATGTGACCATCATAAAAAATGACCATAACAAGTACCTAGTTTAGGATATATTTGTATATAATTTTACTTCTTATTGATTTATAGTCACAGACACCGTAAAACAGAACAAGAAGAAGATGAAGAACTATTAGCAGAAACCAATCTAAAACAGAAAACAATATTTCGGTTTGAAGCATCACCACATTATATTAAAAATGGTGAGATGCGAGATTACCAAGTTCGTGGTCTCAACTGGATGATTTCCCTTTATGAAAATGGAATCAATGGAATATTAGCTGATGAGATGGGTCTTGGAAAAACACTACAAACAATTTCCCTGCTTGGTTACATGAAAAATTTTAAGTAAGTGGGAGTGTAGACAGATCAATTTATACCTACTTTTTCTCAAATTATTGCATAATACAATTGAATGCCATTTTTAGAAATGTCCCTGGACCACACATTGTTATTGTGCCAAAATCTACACTTACCAATTGGATGAATGAATTCAAAAAATGGTGTCCTTCATTGAAAGCTGTCTGCCTCATTGGTGATCAAGAGACTAGGGTAAAGATAAGATTATACATTTTAAAATATATAATGGTAAACTGTTGTTAAATTTTAAATTATATATTGATTTCCAGAATACTTTCATAAGAGAGACCTTGATGCCTGGGAATTGGGATGTCTGTATCACCTCTTATGAAATGATTATAAGAGAAAAATCTGTGTTCAAAAAATTCAACTGGAGATATATGGTGATTGATGAGGCCCACCGAATCAAAAATGAAAAGTCAAAGCTCTCCGAACTTTTAAGAGAATTCAAAAGTATGAACCGCTTGCTTTTGACTGGAACACCGCTTCAAAATAATCTCCATGAGTTATGGGCTCTCTTGAATTTCCTATTACCAGATGTTTTTAATAGTTCAGATGTAAGTAAACAAAAAAAAATATTCCTAGGTGTAGTTATACCTCAATCAATCAATCATATTTTAAATAAACAAGTGTAGTTAGTATTTTTACTAAGTATTACTTTTCTAACCATTTCCAGGATTTTGATTCTTGGTTCAACACTAATGCAGCTCTAGGTGATAACCAGTTGGTGTCACGTCTGCATGCAGTGTTAAGACCATTTTTATTGAGACGTTTGAAATCTGAAGTAGAAAAGAAACTAAAACCCAAAAAGGAGTTGAAAGTTTACGTTGGCTTAAGTAAAATGCAAAGAGAATGGTACACAAAAGTGTTGATGAAAGACATTGATGTTGGTAAGTATTCAGCTAAAGTAGCATGCAACAATAATTAAAAGTTTAAATAAGAAATACAGATTTAATTGAATGTTTTTCCTTTTCTTAGTGAATGGTGCCGGTAAAGTGGAGAAAATGAGGTTGCAAAACATTCTTATGCAGTTGCGCAAATGCTGCAATCACCCTTACCTGTTCGACGGCGCCGAGCCCGGCCCGCCCTACACGACTGACGAGCACTTGGTCTACAACTGCGGGAAACTCGCCATTCTTGACAAGCTCCTGCCCAAACTCAGGGAGCAAGGCTCAAGGGTCCTAATATTCTCACAAATGACAAGAATGTTGGATATTTTGGAAGATTACTGCCACTGGAGACAGTACAAAGTGAGTTGCTTTTTAGGGTTCCGTAGCCGTATGGCAAAAAACGGAACCCTTGTAGTTTCGTCAAGTCTGTCTGTTAGTCTGTCCTTCCGTCCGTCTGTCTGTCTGTATGTCCGTATGTCACAGCCAACTTTATTCTGAAACTATTAGCATTACAAAATTGAAACTCGGTAGGTAGGTGTATCCTGCCAACTGCTTTACAATTCCCATACAAAAAATAAAAAATAATGTCAGTTGAGGATCCCATACATAGAACTAAAACAAAATAAAATGAGAGGTGTATGAATAGGTCTCTGAAAATGTCATAAAGGTTCCTGAAACCATTTTATCTTGAAATGAAACGTTTGTAAGATAGACACTACCAATGTGATAAAATGAGTGTCCCCTCTAACTTTTGAACTTAGCTAGTGAAAATTTTAAACTAAATACACAATGTACATTTTCACAAATAATTTCAACGAAAATTCGTTTGAACAATATCAAACTAGAAGTTTTAAGATAGAGCACATTTTAAATAACCGCAAACATAACTTTGTCCTTCAAATGTACACATAAATACTATGAAAAACAAAGTTATTTTTGCTGTCAACTTAATATTGTGGTATTTTGACTAAGTGGAAGTAAATGTACCCCTAATGTGACCTCTAATTAAGTTAAATTTGGCACGGAACCCTTAGTGCGCAAATCCGACTCGCACTTAGCCGTTTTTTAATCTGTTGAGATTTTAAGTAAAAAAGGTTTTTTTTTTGTGATGTAATTAGACCTGCATGAAATTACTTTTTTCAGTACTGTCGTTTGGACGGCCAAACACCCCATGAAGACAGAAACAGACAAATTGAAGAATATAATGCAGAGGGTAGTGAAAAGTTTGTGTTCATGTTGTCCACAAGGGCTGGTGGTCTCGGCATTAATTTAACATCGGCTGATGTGGTCATCATATACGACTCAGATTGGAACCCTCAGATGGATTTGCAAGCTATGGACAGAGCTCATCGTATTGGACAAAAGAAACAAGTATGATTTACTTTTCTCTATGTTACATGATGCAAGAAAAAGGTACATTTTAATGTTTGTATCCTTTTTTATTTCTTCTAGGTACGCGTTTTTCGTCTCATTACTGAAAATACAGTTGAAGAAAAAATTGTGGAGCGTGCCGAAGTCAAACTGCGTCTCGATAAATTAGTTATCCAGTCAGGGCGACTAGTCGACGCCAAAAACCAACTGAACAAAGATGAAATGCTCAACATGATTAGACATGGCGCTAACCATGTGTTTTCGTCAAAAGACTCTGAAATCACTGATGAAGACATTGATTCTATACTGGCTAAGGGTGAAACTAAGGTAATTTAACAAGCTTATTATTTATAAATAGCAAATTGCACTTGTAAAAAGCAACTTTGGCTGTTGTGACAGACGAGGAATCGAATCCCGTGTCTTACGCAATCTGGGCGTATGCCTATTAATTTGCGTTTATTAATTTGCTATTTATATTATTAAGTTTGTATAGTGACAAAACACTATAAAAACAAAATAATAATTAGCTTATTATTTAATCAAAATAAGTCTTGACGACCCGTCTGGTGTAGTGGTCGAGAAATCGCCTATTACGCAGCGGGTTGCGGGTTCGATCCCCCGCACAATACAAACATTTGTGTGCATGAACATGTCTCTTTGTATTGGTCTGGGTGTTTTCTATGTATATCATGTATGTATTTACAAACAAAAAGTATTTAAGTATTATATCCGTTGTCTGGCACCCATAACACAAGCTTCGAGTAGCTTACTTTGGGACTAGATGGCGATGTGTGGAAATGTCCAAAGGATATTTATTTATTTATTTAATTGTTAATTTTTACAGACTGAAGAACTCAAGCAGAAGTTAGAAAGTCTAGGAGAATCCTCGTTGCGGGCATTTTCAATGGACACGCCAGGCGCCACTACTGATTCCGTATATCAATTCGAAGGTAAGTTAACTGTGTGGTCGAGGTCTCTGCCGCTTTACCACTGGTAAACGTAAAACACGACATATAACGGGCGTCTTGCCTATTCTATCCAAGGTACTGGAGAAAATAATACTCCGCAGAATCATGCCATGTCTCCTGGAACGTAAAGTGATACCAGACCACCAATTCGGCTTTAGAGAACGTCATGGCACAGTGGAACAAGCCCACAGAGTATGTGATGCCATAAGAAAGTCCCTAGAACAGAGAGAATACTGCTCGTCAGCGTTCCTAGATATTCAACAGGCATTTGACAAGGTCTGGCACCGGGGCTTACTTTGTAAAATCAAACAGAATATTCCCCATTCATACTATCCAATATTCAGATCATACCTCGAGGATCGCATATTTTATGTGAAAGAAGGTGATGCCAACTCAAAATTTTATGAAATTTACGCCGGGGTGCCACAAGGTTCTGTACTTGGCCCCATGCTCTACACGTTGTACACTGCTGACTTACCGCTTACGCCAGGGACAACCACGGCTACATTTGCAGACGACACTGCTATATTAGCAAGTAATAAAGATCCAGGAGTGGCGTCAGAGAACTTACAGAAGGGACTCAACAATGTAAACGACTGGCTCCAGAAATGGAAAATAAAAGCAAGTGCTACAAAGTCAGTTCATGTGACATTTACTCTCAAAAAAGACAACTGCCCACCTGTAAGGTTGGGCCAGTGTGCTCTGCCGCACAGTGACCATGTGCGATATCTTGGCTTGCACTTGGATCGTAGACTAACTTGGAGGCACCACATTGATTGTAAAAAGCAGGAACTACAGCTAAAGTACAATAGCCTATACTGGATGCTGGGTAGGAACTCAAGACTTTCTCTTGACAACAAACTTCTCATATACAAAGTCATCCTAAAGCCCATTTTGACATATGGTCTGCAACTGTGGGGCAGCGCGAGCAATTCAAACTTAAATATTATCCAGCGCCAACAGAACAAGATCCTAAGATCCATTGCAAAGGTGCCATGGTACATAACCAACAATGAAATTCATGAGCATCTTGAAGTTAAAACAATCAAGGAAGAAATTCGTAGTTTGGCAGCTAAGTACAAAGAGCGGTTAGTCCACCATCCTAACGAACTTGCTCGCCAACTCACCATGGACCAATATGTGAGACGTCTAAAACGTCATCATATCCTAGAGCTAGAAGACCGCCAGTAGCACTGGGCAACGGATGAGTAGACGCTTCCAATGGGAAGACACTCCTCACGACAACATACCATTCAAAACATTTGCTCATAGTCTGAGGACTGATTGCAAATGCACCCATAGGAAAAAAAAAAAAAAAAAAAATATAACGGGCGTCACTTCATTGACAAGACGGCGCGAAGTCCAAGCGAATTTTGGTTGTACAGAAATGTGTAACGTTAAATATGCAAAACCCGAAAATAGTTTGATTGGAATAACGAGGAGAATAAATTAAACCACTTTTCAATATACGTCAAATTTTTCGAAAAATCTTCAGTTGAATGTTGCACTGTCTATTCATTAATAAGATAATCCGTGCGCAAGGTCGCCAAAATACTTATGCAATCGTTTGTTGTATAAAAGCGTAGATAGTAATAATATTAATCCCTTTAGCGTATCTGAACGAGACACAATTGAAATTCTATTGTTATGCGGTTGCGGGCAACCGCTCAAGTTTGAGGCGTTAATGACAAAACGGCACAGACCCGGCGACCAAACACCTTTTAACCTCTCGTATGCTTAGTCTCAGATCTGTGCAACCCCCGTAAACTGCTTTGTCTTAGATCTAAGACAAGATGACTTTGGTCATCTTTTACGCAAAAAGAACTCTTACTTTAAATCAATTACGTGTTTTATTCCTAATTTCCGCTTCCCAATAAAATAGTCAACCATAAACACCAATCATCCGGTCAAATTGAAACCGTAATTTAGTCAAAAAGTGTTTTTAAAATTGCGAACCCGGTACGGTAAAGTGCGATCACAGTACTCCGGTAAAAACCTAGTTATTTGTGGGAAATCTATAAGAAAGGTAAGTAAATGTAACTTTTTATAATTCTTCATGTTCTCTAGAACCAATAAATTAAAAAATCGCCCATGATTTCTCTAAAACAATTATGGTAATGACAAATAAAGATTAGGTGTTCCCTATCAGATGTTAAATACAATAATGTTCTCAGTGTTTTTACGCGTAATTATAACATACTAACCAAAATTCTTTTGTAGCTTTGATCGATGTTTATTATAATTGTAATTTACACTAGTTTTCTTTGCAATAAGTACAAAATATTGTCAGAAATCGTTATTTTTTATGAAACTGGCATTGAATTACACGCACACATGGAAACGAAGTCCGCCATTTTTTCTTGTATAGACACGACTTTTTGAAACGGACCGTTAGGGATCTATACAGGCTGGTTTTAGAATTCAAATTATACTCGACAAACATTTTTTTTTTAAGCTTTCGCGCTCCTGCTAGTAAGCTAAATATGATTTGTGTCATGACCTGCTGCTGCAGCTAGGATTGTCTTCTCGCGAGGGAACTCCTCAACGGTGAACAGCTCCGACATAAAACTTTGTGTATGCTTTCTGTATAGACAGTGGAACCGGATTTGTGTCACGACCTGCTGCTGCAGCCAGGATTGTCTTCTCGCGAGGGAACTCCTCAACAGTGAACAGCTCCGACATAAAACTTTGTGTACGCTTTCTGTATAGACAGTGGAACCGGATTTGTGTCACGACCTGCTGCTGCAGCCAGGATTGTCTTCTCGCGAGGGAACTCCTCAACGGTGAAAAGCTCCGACATAAAACTTTGTGTACGCTTTCTGTATAGACAGTGGAACCGGATTTGTGTCACGACCTGCTGCTGCAGCCAGGATTGTCTTCTGGCGAGGGAACTCCTCAACGGTGAACAGCTCCGTCATAAAACTTTGTGTATGCTTTCTGTATAGACAGTGAAACCGGATTTGTGTCATGACCTTCTGCTGCAACCAGGATAGTCCTTCCGTCAGGGAACTCCTCAGCGGTGAACAGCTCCGACATAAATCTAGCGATATTTTATTAATGGTTACTTGTGAAAAATACAGCATTATTTTTAACTGAACGGTTTTACTTCTCAATCTATATTTTAAAATCATGAAAAATAAAAACTTTAGCTATTTTTGTCCACCGAATATAATATATCTGTCCCAATCTACTTCTTATAGTGCGAATGAAACAGGTTTCCGGGGACAAAAAGCCGTCGTCTGCGCTGGATATTACGCTGTTCCGTGTCTTATTTTCTAAATGAATACCCTGTATACATCTGTATGCCCAGATCTGCGCCAAAGCATACAGGCGTATACTTGCTATGCCCAGATCTGAGACAAAGCAAATTGGCAGCTACAAAAGGACGTCATGTTGGATTAGATCTAAGACTAAGCAGACGAGCTATGCAGACAAGCCACGCACACATGCACACAAAATCTAAATGAAATCTGATATTATTTTACCGATTCTCTATAATATTGTCTAAGAAACGTGTAGTAGTGTCATATATGATAGGAAAGCCCATTTTTCTAGCTTGCTACACAATCCCCATACTACACCATAGACTCTAACGACACTGAGAAAAAAAATCCGGAAAAAAGGTAGTGTCAAAGTGCCTTCTCTTCAGTTTTTAGATTGTTTTTCTAATTAAATGCTATAAATAAGCACTTTTTACATATTTTATGTGAATATCGATATATAATTATGAATCTAAAAGCATATACGCAGTCTAGTTTTGAAAAAAACACGTACAAATATAATTCCAAAGTACAGTGTTATGAAATGCAAAATGGTGAAATTATGAATCTTATTTGCTACTTTCAAAGTGATATTATTTGGTCTTCTATAGATAGAAATCAGTAAACGTTTTGATTAACGAATTACTTAGACCTTCTAGTATGTGAAACATAAAGTAAAACAAGAATTGGTTCGCACAGTTTATTGAAAATCGTTCATGTTTGGTGATAGGTGAAATGTTGATCGTAAGTTTGTGTTCGAGGGCCTGTAGAAAATAAATAAAACCATTTAATGATTAGCATACAAAGCATAGGATGTGGTATTCAATAAGCTTTAAGGAACACTAACTAGTTTGGTATGAGCCCTAACAATTATTTTGAAGAATTTGATTTTTTCGACGACTGTGCGCGCGCGTGCTATTGTGGCGCGAAACCTCAGCAGACAAGGGTGCATTTCTGCGCGGCTTGATAGCATACGAAAGGTTAAAACCCTTAAATAATTTTTAATTGTATTTGTTCTTTCAGAATTAGGTTAATTATTGAATTAAAATCATTTGGGGTGTCTGAGATTTTGCGCATTTAACATTATACGTTGTATAAAGCAATTGACAAAACGCGGTCACATGCTGCGTACAAGTTTTCTTTTCCAGCTTTTTGTAAAGCATCAGGGCAAACTAGGCGTTTAGTAGCCGCGCTAAGCAGTCGCATCAAACGCTCTCTCTTAACATGATTTTTTATATATAACTAAAATAGTGGCTACTAAGCCACTAGAGGTCCCGTATATTGAACGAATAAGTGGCTAGACTGAGCCTCTATTGTCGCATTAAGCGGCTAAAAGTGCGCTTGCCCTTAAACTGGTAAGGCGTCGGTGACCTCGATGTACCTATATCTAGCGGTCTCCGCGACTGGTTCTGAGTTTGCTCCCTTAAGTTGTTGGTGTTTTATAGCCTAAAGCCTTTCTCGATAAATAAGCTAACCAACACAAAAATATTTTTTCAAATTAGTCTAGTAGTTCCTGAGATAAGCGCGTTCAAACAAACAAAGTAACTCTTCAGCTTTATAATAATAGTATAGTATAGATCTTTTCATCAGCCCAAATAATTGCTAACATTAGTCTTGTTTTCATTGTTTTAAACAGGTGAGGATTACAGGGAGAAGCAGAAAGTACTCCCGATGGGTAGTTGGATAGAGCCTCCGAAACGTGAGCGCAAAGCGAACTATGCGGTAGACGCCTACTTCCGCGAGGCTCTGCGGGTGTCTGAGCCCAAGGCGCCCAAGGTACAGGTAAATAAGTGTAAAGAGCTAAAACGCAGGTTTGATGTCTCATTTTATTTGCCGGTGCTGGTTTTCTTCTGTATCACTCATTTCTATGCTGTATGTATCTTTTGATTAGCTCTTTATACTGGTGCTGCGCAATGTTGTGGCAGAAGTGCATATGTAGAATAAAATATATACTCGTTTGCCTCATAAAAAGTATTATACTCATTTTAAGTATGTAATCCTATTTTAAAATATGTATGCAATATTATGTAGTATTTATTATATTATACGCTTGATTTTCATCCTTCACTGAGCGATTTAATCCTATCTTGTAATATTTGACGGTGATTTGTTTGCTCCGTCAGGCCCCAAGACCGCCGAAGCAGCCTATAGTGCAAGATTTCCAGTTCTTCCCACCTCGACTCTTTGAACTTCTTGACCAAGAAATCTACCACTACAGAAAAACTCTGGGGTATGTTTTTTAATGTCTATCTGCTGAGTTACGTTGCCTAGTAATAGTGACTTGAGTTTGTTGCGCAGCTTCTTCTCAGCACAATTGTACCGAATCTGTGGTACGGTTTATATTGAGACGTGTAAAAGTGCCCCCAGTGGGCTTATTTGCATAAATAAATGACTTTTATGACTAAGTATCAAAGGCTCAGTTATTATTCACACACAGCAATACTAACGATAACAAAACGATACTATAGGATAGCTCCGATACTAGCTGTGTATTGTAACCTTAATAAATTAAGTTTACAATAAACGGTTAATAAATTTAAAACTGTAATAAAAAAAAACCTTATGACGAAAGGACTCTATTGTTGTTGCCGTCAGTTTTACTTATGTATATTATGTAAAACGTAAATTTCAGGTATAAAGTGCCGCGTAATCCTGAGTTGGGTCCCGACGCAGCAAAAATTCAGCGAGAAGAACAGCGCAAAATTGACGACGCCGAGGCTCTCACTGAAGAAGAAATCCAAGAAAAGGAACAACTGTTAACACAAGGTACATTTGTTAAATCTTGAGAACTTTACTGGTGTTTGAAAACCTGTCACTCATCTCACGCCCCTCCCGCTACCCCGTTTAGTCGCCCGAATTCGTCCGTTTCGCGTCAATAAAGTTTATTTTTGCACACCGTTCCTAGCGTCACATCGCAAGTGACAGGTCCAAAACTTAGTCTTATTTTATTCACCAGGATTCACAAATTGGACAAAACGAGATTTTAATCAATTCATCAAAGCGAATGAGAAATATGGCAGAGATGACATTGAAAACATTGCAAAGGATGTTGAAGGGAAGACCCCAGAAGAGGTATGTAATCATTATCAATCATTTATTCCATGTTTGTTAGGCCCAATCAATAAAATAACGATTTGTCATTTATTCAGGTAATGGAATATTCAGCCGTGTTTTGGGAGAGATGTCATGAACTTCAGGATGTGGACAGAATCATGGGACAAATCGAAAGAGGGGAAGCAAAAATACAAAGAAGAGCCTCCATTAAAAAGGCTTTAGATGCCAAGATGGCCCGTTATCGGGCGCCATTCCATCAGTTAAGGATCTCATATGGTACAAACAAAGGGAAGAATTATGTAGAAGAGGAGGACAGGTAATACTGATTTTCTTAAATTATTTTGTGTAGCTTAAATGAAAAAGGCGTGATTGCCCTGCGATTTATGCTTTAACATTCTTATTTCACAAAAAAATAAACAGTTGTTCAAGAAAACTAGTGACATAAAAAATAGAAAACATACATCACACGATTTTTTTTATCGCGCGATTGAGGAGAAAATATAGTACACTGTTGATGTATGTTTATGTTTTTTTTGTAGGTATTAGTTTCGATGAAAAATTATTTTATTTGTTTGTGTATTTAGACCCTTTACACACTTCGGCTTTTAGCAGCGATGCTAACGCGCGTTAATATTGATGCAGTCGCAAAATGTCAACCTTTACACACTGCGCTACTTTTAGCATCGATACAGTTACGAAGCTAAATCATATTTTGAGATTCTCAATCTTCGTGATAAATTGGACTAACACCTTTGTTCCTTCGATATATATTTTTTACTTTGCTTTTTTTTTTTTTGTATTAAGAGATTATTGTTTCTTTCCTTTGGATTGTAGTTGCCCCAATCGGGCCTTATCTTGATATCTGACTACTCATATGTGGAGATTTATTATTAGTATTGATGTTAGCATTAAGTTATTTAGATATAGTGATTATTAAAACTGTAAATCTTCCTAAGAATATATAAAATAAAAATAAAATAAAATGCTAACGCGCATTAGCATTGATACAGTCGCGATGCAGAAGCTGGAAATTGTCAAATTATGTACTGAATTTTGGCTTGATTGAATTGTTTTGGACTCACGCAATAAACAGATTTAATTTACCATCGATGCAGAAGCGCGTCTGCATCGATGCTAACGCGCGTTAGTATCGATACAGTCGCCAAAATTCAGTACATAATTTGACAATTCAAAACTAGCGACTGCATCGATGCTAAAAGCAGGGCTTGAAACCGGTTCAACATTTACCGGTATTATAACGGTTAAACCGGTTTTATCGTAAAATTACGTTTCGGAGTAGAACCAAATAAGAGCGATACTGTGAACCTAAATAAACCGGTTAATTCGTAGCCGCTCGCGACGATCGCAACGCGACTTGTTTTTAGACCGAATTTACTTCAAAAGATGTTAAACTAATTATCAGATGCTTCAGAATTATTTCTATTGACATTATATTGTTTAATATTATAATTAAAAGTTACAAAAATAATTTGAAGAAATACCACTGTACGTATCTGATAGGATATATCAACAAAATACGTTTTATTGAATAAAAACAAACGTCAGATGCGCTCACCGCTCGCTGATGTTAACGAAGTTCAGGGTGGTTGTCCTGCCTGAACTAAAAGTTGAACCGGTTAATGCAAAATACCCATATTTTTCCAAACCGGTTTAAAGGAACATAACCTTTTTCAAAAAGTTCCACCTGTATTTTCGTTAAACCGGTTCAAAAAAAATACCGGTTTCCAAGCCCTGGCTAAAAGTCGCAGTGTATGAATGGTCTTTGAAATAAGAAATTCGCTTTAAAGTAATAAACACATCCATCATTACGAACATTGCAGATTCCTCGTGTGCATGCTGCACAAGCTGGGCTTCGACAAGGAGAACGTGTACGAGGAGCTCCGCGCGGCCGTGCACGCCGCGCCGCAGTTCCGCTTCGACTGGTTCCTCAAGTCGCGCACCGCGGTCGAGCTTCAACGCAGGTTGGTTTTGCAACTACCCTCGTTTTAAATGGCCGTGGCCTCATGCGTTGTTTGCCTCAAATGTCAAATAATATGCTTCTGATCAAAATTTAATTATATGAATTCGGTTTTTAAGCTTGTTTTAGAATATACAGGATGGCCAAACCAGTGACGTTCAAAATTTTTTTTGGAAGCCTTTCTATCCAGATGTACCCTATGTATGTTAGTCGCGATGCTGAAGCGCGATATAAATAAATAAACAATTTATTTATGTTAGCCGAATTGTCGTAGTTTACGAGGTATCAATTTTTTTCGCTAAATTTAAAAAAAATCAACATTATTCCTCCACTGTTATGGTGTTATTTAGTTTTTTTTTATTGCAATATGATCCTTATAAATTAAGTTTACGTAGATAAAATTATGAGGTAGCTAAAACTAAGAATAACAAAAGTTCAAAAAAAAAAATTGAAAAAAATTATAGAGATGAGGGTTCGTTGAAATGAAGACAACCAATCAGCTTCGAGTAAATATTTATTATGTCCTTGATTTCCTAACTACAGTCTTTATATACTCTTATTCTAATACTATACTACAAAATCCTCGAAAACTTTATAAAACTTGGCTATTATAAATATGGTATATTTGGATAGCCCTGGATGTGAAAAATCCAAAAAAAAATTCTGGACACTGTTTTGGCCAACCTGTATAATAAATGTATCCGTAGATAGCAGAGCAGGGTTTTCACCTTTAACGAAATCAACTATGTTTGGAGTCAATATTCTCTTCCGCACTGTTTGCCCCAATTCTACTAACTTATTGTAACAAAATCATAATGGAAATGAAAACCATAGCAAACCATCTCTTTGACTTCCCTCTTCAATAAAAGCAATTCTTCAAGCAAGCTTTCTTACAAGAGCTAACTGATTGTCTCTTGTTGGGCTACTATGCCTGCGGTCGCGTGCTTCGAATCCCCGCAAGAAGCAAATGTTTGTGATGAGCACGTACATTTTTACCTTATTTATGGATGTCTATATGTATTTAAGTACTGCTAGCAAATAGGATATCGAGAAGCATGAAACAGCACTACTCGAGCTGTTATTATTCACGAACGATAGCCCCAATTCCGCTCGCTAAATGTGTGTTGCTCTGTGTTCATTTTATTACAATAATAAATAAAAAGATTCATGGCAGTATTTTCTTCAGTGTCATCAGTATTTATGGGAGACGCCCCCATCATTATCGTTGTCTGGTGTTCGTAGCACAAGGAAGAAAATTCCTTAGTTTAAAACCAAGACAATTGGCTACTTGACTGTTGTAACATATTACGATGAAATGTGTTGGACTTGAAACTTTAGTCTAAAAAATAATGGCACATCTATTTTCGCAATAAAAACTAAGTTTTTTTTTTATAAATAACTTTGAATTTTTTTATCTTACACTTACCAAAACATGAACAAACCGATCTGTATACGTAAGCAGTACTATAGATAAAGCAAATTCCTTTATTCGAAATATCGTAGTTTTGTTTTTGAAACTCTTTTCTATCATCGTACGGTTTTACCTTTTCGGGTGCAGTCCATTAGTAGCTCACGACAACCGCGTCGCCGATAGTGACCCATCAAGTCAAGTGGTGGGTCCTGGTGAGCGGCGGAATATTAGGGATAAATACATATCTGAAGTGACTTTTTATTAAAATATGTCGTCTGAATACTTTATTACGAATAGAAATATTTAAAGATTATTGTTATTATTTTTTTCTATACAACGTGTAACGTTAAATGCGCAAAACCTGAAAACAGGTTGCTTAGAAAAACAAGCAGAATCAATTGAACTCCTTTTTAATATGGGTCACATTTAAAAAAAACTTTATTCAAATGTTGCCTTACCTATCTATTTATAAATATATTAATATCTATTTATCAATAAGACAGCCAAACCTGCCAAAATACGTACACAGGCAATGGTTAGTTCTTTATAAGCGTTTACGAGCGAATCCTCTCTCGGTAGAGCGTTTTCCGAAGAGCAAGAAATGATCAGAAGTGCCGGTAAAACTAAAAATCCACATAAAGCCTTAAATTATTTTTTAATAATAGTTTTACTCTCCCTATACAGGGTAACTTTTTTTTCAGTACCGAAATTATGTGTAAAGACTGTACTGATGAATATGAAAAACTTTTACTATGGGGGCAATAGTAAAATCGAGAAAAAAAATCAATTGGCGCGCGGTCAAAATAAATGAAACAGCTGTTTTTTTTCTCGATTTCACTATTGCCCCCATAGTAAAAGTTGTTCATATTCATCAGTGGTGTCTTTACACAAAATTTCGGTACTGATAATAAAGTCACCCTGTATATCTGTCTGAGGTTTTCACATTTAACATAACACGTTGCATATGAATTTAATTTAATATTTTTATATGTCATTTCAGATGTAATACGCTTATAACATTAATCGAAAGAGAAAATCAAGAGTTAGAAGAGAAGGAGCGTGCTGAGAAGAAGAAGAAGAGCGGGAACGCGAATCAGAATACTCCTGGTGGGAACGCGGCAAAAGGCGCCAACGCAGGCAAGCGCAAAGCCGAAAACACCC
Organism: Pyrausta purpuralis; assembly: GCA_963924145.1. Taxonomy (NCBI): domain Eukaryota; kingdom Metazoa; phylum Arthropoda; class Insecta; order Lepidoptera; family Crambidae; genus Pyrausta; species Pyrausta purpuralis. The sequence continues at coordinate 15,382,749 of OZ001645.1, read as the reverse complement.
CCGACAACTCACAAAAACAAAAGAAAAAGAAGAAATGAAAAAAATAAAACTGCAATAAGGCAGTAACTTAACTTTGAAGCTGATTTTAGACAAATTCATTTTTATTTGATTATGTGTACTCTTAACTTTAACTTAAACATTGAATTTAAATGCTTCCCATTTCGTCGGAGATCAATACCTAAAAAATATCAGTAATAACAGCAGATCATGTGAATTTTGGTAATAAATTGAATCATTCCTTTTAATATTTATTTGATTGTGAGATGATTTGTCTTCATTTGCATCGTCATGAAAGTATTAGCAATGTGTGTCATTTTATACAAGAATAAAGTGACTTTTACGTATATTATGCTTTTTTTATTTTCGCAATGGAATGTATATATAAATTCCCGAAAAAATATTAGGACCTGTACCGGTTACCTTGAGTTTACGACGGTTTTACTAGCTAGCGACGACGTAAAAAAGTCTATGGAAGTTTGCACAGCGCCTCTAGCGGTCACTGTCGAAACTTATTTTTTTCCATACAAAAAGATACGTCGTGTCGTCGCTAGCTAGCGAGTAAAACCGTCGTCGTTAGCGAGTAAACACAAGGCAACAGTATTGTACGGCTAATTTCATAAAAATCGTTAGTTCAGTTTTCGAGTAACTGTAAAATATACAGGATATGAGCAAAAAATTACATGACAATCCACTTTGTAGTAATTATTAAGGCGCTACCCGGATTTCCAACGCGCGCAATAGCGCCACTTTAGTAGAAAAATCATAACTCGTTAAATAAAATACCAATCAAAAATCTGGTAAACAAAATTGTACTACAGGTTCTATAGTTAATTTAGTACGTTCACATTGTTTCTAAAGTAGTTTACTGTAGTTGGAGTTAGAAAAGCTGCTAAATATAACCACTTTTGGCAATTTTTCTAACTGTAACCGTATAACTACTTTAGAAACAATTTAAACGTACTGAATAAACTATAGAACCTGTACTACAATCATGTTTACCAGATCTCTACCTACGAGGGTCCCGGGTTCAGGCTGAATGTTTGTTCGAGTTTTTCTGTCTTAGGGTCCCCGACGACGAGCAGCGACGATTTGTAGCGTTTGAAGGCGGCCACCGGTGTTAACCGTGTGCGGAGAGTCCATATAAAATGTATGGAAACTACAGGAAATATGCCAGTGGCGGCATTCGTGCTGTTGTAGCGTGTGGCTCGTGAGCGGTGTGTTATAAGCAGTGACGAATTAAGACTACCTACTTGATGCCATAACCAATCCATGCTTATAGGACCCCTTTTAACCTTTACCGCCTAAATACATTGGTTTATTGTAAAATAAAAGAATTTGGAAGTGGAGAACTATTTCAGAGCTTCCAGAAACCTTCAGCTTCGATTGGTTTAAGTAAATTTAAATAATCAAAAGATCAATAAGATAATACCGCCTAAATTGTACATTTCCTTAAAACGATTTTGTAAATTAATGTATGTTATGTGCAATAAAGAGTTATCTAATCTATCTATCAATCTACTTAAGATATTTCGACTTTGGATATTATCAAAACAAAACAAAACTACGTACCTAAGCGTACACAATATTATGAACAGAACTTGAGAGAATTGTCGAAATAAATTGTATTACTTACGCATAGAAGCCGGCCCGGCACAATGATTAAAAACAACTTTCGATTGAAACAGATTTGCGGAGGCGCCAGGCTTGGGGCCCGCGGGGAAGGAGTGGTTTGTGATTGGCTGAATTGTCGCATGCACTAGCGGGTAGGAGTGGGCGAGCAGGAGTGGGGTTATTACTCTAAGGCTGCATTTCGTTTTGCGCCAATATCACTGTTAGCACTGTGAGCGTCAAAAGCCTTTCCGATTTGATTAGCGTGCTGACAGCGCTGTTGACGCGATTTCATTTCGGAACGGTTTTAGATTACATTTGCTGTTCTTTGAAGCAAAAATACGTCAAATGCGTCAATGTGACAGTCCGCTCACAGCCGCTCACGGTGCTAACGCAGCAAAACGATTGCAATGTGAACGCAAGATGGCGGTGATAGTGACGTCAGCCGTGACGTAACTATAGCTTTCGTTGACTCGCTAACGCCAAATCGGAACGGTTTGTAAGCGCGATATCAGTGTCATTTTCGCTGTTAGCGCAATACGGAACGCAGCCCAAGTCGGACTCTATGTCAACTTAAAACGCGCTAATTTTCAAATTAGTCCTAGAAACTTTATTTGGTATGTTTTTTTTTGGTGACGTGAGAGTGAGACGTGATGCTCCAAGGTCGCATTTTTTTTTGTGATTCCTATGGTGCCTCCTCAGACGTGATGCCCTAAGCAATTTCTTAATTTGATGAAGAGTTAATACATCACTGGTAATAAGAAATACTTGAGAACAGTTTGGATACAGGAAGTTGTGATGTTGGTGGTGATGACACCCCGTGCCTCGGAAAAAGCATGATAGGCCGATATGGCCCTGCACCTGCGATCTCTCATCTGTTCTGTCAAATCTGCCATCTTACCGAATTAATGAGAGGGAAGGACCAGAGAGTTCACTTGTGTATTGCACACACATCTAGGCACTTTTATAACTATGTAGGTACCTCAGACCTGGCTATGTTACGAGAATTAGAGTATTTATTTATTTAAACTTTTTTGGACTCGGTGAGTCAACCGGGAAGGAGAATGCTATTATATCAATTTCAATTAGTAAATCAAATGTAATGTAGATACTTATAATATTAGTATATTTTTGCAATACATTACATACAACGGCGCCTCAGGATTATTTTATAACATACAAACAGTGCAGATATTACACAGCACTTAGCCTAAATATTTTTCCTAATTTTTACGATGAAATGTTTAACATACATGGTTGATACATTTTTTTGAGAGCTAAGCGATTGTATGGCTTAATTTCGGTTTTATAATATGACAAATTATATTGGAGGCTGCTGATAAATAACTGATATTAGACTACATTCTAGTTCCTACTGCTGACTAGACATTAACTGCAAAAACAGTTATCTTAAATACAGAAGAGTGTGTCCATAATGATAGTCTAATTTGATACACTTTTCTGATGATCAACAGTACTTTTTGATTATATGTCGGTAACTATTTATCAAAATGTTGTTACATCCTATTCTAAACCTTCATACCAATTTATATTTTTCCTTGCTCAGATGAATAAAATTAATGAGATCATAAATGTTCTACAAATAAAATAACTTCACATACCTATTAAGTAAAATATTTACTGTGCAGGTAAAATGCTCTGGGAGAAGATTGAAATTCAGTCTGCAGTTCTGCACATGTCAGGTACATAACATAATCACAATTTCACTAAAGTTCACTCTGATATATGGAACACCGGTGGTTGCGAAGTTAGATTCGTCACGCATATCGGTTCAGCATTTCATGATGAATTGCCATTTTCCCCATTATCTTGGAAACTATTGACATTGGTAGAAAAGGGTGCACCCAAGCCATAAAGATGACCACTCGTGCTTTCAATGTTGTCATCAAAAAATATCTGTAACAAAAATAAAAAGTTTTACTAGACTAATAAACAATAAAAGAAACTTGTATGATATTTTTATAGAATAATTTAACTACCTCTTTAATTTTGAAAAATGCCATTCCTGTCAGATGAGAATCAGAGCCTGCTTGGTGCTGCGGTCCCACTCTCCGCAGTTCCAATTGGTCTGCAACTTCTTGCAAACCTCCCTTCAAGTTTTTGCATAGTTTCATCAAATACTGAAAAGAAAAGGCCAATACAGAAACTATTACTATCTGGTAAATATTTACATTATAATTATCTGTGAGCGAAGTAGGTTGTGGGGGAACAGAGTAAAAACAAAAACATGTTTGAGGATGTCTGTCACCATTTCTCTAGCAACTTTATTATTTTATAAATAAGTAAAAACGTAACGTAATAAAATAAAATAAATCGATAATACAATATTAATATTAACTACTTTTTGTATTAAAAGCCAGCCATTTGTCATTTTAATGTCCTCCTACTCGTCCGAACAAAACACAATTCTAACTAATATAACAGAAATTTTATACACTTACTTTAACATCATAAACTGTAGGAAAATATAGACGTAGACTATCAAAGAAATCATTTTCTTCTTGAGGTAAGTTTTGATCAGTGAGGAGTTTTAGCAAATAGCCAAAGTCATATCCAGAATGAAAACTAAGCCAGTTGATATCATCCATTAGCACTATTCCTGGAACACAAAAGATACATAAGAATATTATATTTATGGTGTTCCGATTGAGCTGACCATGTTCAGTTCAGTTCAGTAGTGTGCCTTGGTCGGGCCCAGGTATAATTTTGTTTGGGGGTTCTTATTAAGGGTAAAGATTTCACACAAAAGAAAAAATAAATGTATAAAATTTTAATATATATTTTTATATTTATCCAAAAAAAATATGCTAAATTTATACTCGCGAGCCGTAGCTTTTCTTTGTTCCCTCAATTTGTTTTGACCATTAACACCTCAATAGCTGAAATTTAATTATTTTTTTGTTATAAACGCTTTTTTACCATGATTTTCAAACTAAGAACATGATTATAGTTATTATGCAATGAAAGCAAACGTGAAAAAAATGTGTCGGTATGTGTCGCTTCCCCAAACAAGAAAATAAGAAACTGTGATAAGCGAGCATAGCGAGCACGCAAAATTCTTGTTTACGACGCTTTGAAAACCAAGACCATAACAAACGTTGGTGTTGATATTAATGTTGACGGCGCTTATGATTGTAATAAGGATTGTAGGCATGCCACTATTGTCCTATCGAAGTTCTTAAGTTATATGTTATTAATTATCGAGGGCGGCTGTAGCTCTGGGGCCCCCATAAAATGTATACGACAGATAAGGCGGTAGTTACGCCCCTGATTGTTCAGTTGTTACCTGAAGACATCAGTAACTCCGCAAACTCCAAAGGTTCAATTCCATGTTCTTCGTGTTCTCTAAATTGCAGTCCAGAATTTTGCAAAAGATCAATAGAATCTTGAGCATACATATCTTCTCTGAAAATAAAAAATAAACATTCTTGATTGTTAGTTAACTATAGTAAATTATTTAAAATCATAGGCACTTTTCCAGAGTTTGTTTAAACTGGTTGTTGGTGGTGAGTGACTATGGAAATGAAATGAAATGTTTATTATTTGCGTAAGAAAAAGGTTACATTTTTAGATGGAATTCAAGGCACAGTTTCGTTCGTCTTTTTCAAACTATATATTATAGCATTCAAATATTGAGTTACACAATTATAAGGTTAAGGCTTTGACTGCCACGAAACTAGACAAAATAGAAAAATATTGAATGGGGGTCACCGGTGACCACCATGGCGCTCAATGTGTTAAAATTCATATATGCAAGAATGACCGAACAGAAGAAAACAAACCTTTTACTAACAATAATGAAAGTACAATTTAATTATTATATATTATTCAAAACTTCAGCATCATATACGCTCACAGTAATGCACACACACACACACGCACAAACACACACATGCACACGCCACATACATTACGCACCCTCATATACTCGTAAGTTGTTGTTTAATGTGCATATAAGTTATTACTATGTACTTTTGCCTCATTATAATATTATTATTATTTTTGTTTTATAACCGTCTTTCCGCCTTTATCTATAGGGGCCTGTTTGAAAACCAGCGCTGAATTAATTTCAGAAATGGCTGAAACTGGTATCCATTGCCTCAAATTTATCTTTGTCACCTCATTGTTAATTTTTTATTTATTTATTTATTTATGTGTAGATTTCACTTTGTATTTGAGATCATATTGTAGCTATGTAATTGACAACATTTCATTTTTGTAAAGGTATGAAAATTCGAAAACCATTTCAAGATTTTGCATTTCTAAACACGTTGAACATTTTTTTAGATTTTTACCCGCTTTTTTTTTAAAGTTAAATGAAAAAGACTGAAAAGAACATGGAAGTTGGCATTTCACAGGTTGCGCCTTTGCAATGACATTTCATGCAGAAAAAAAATTAACTTTGAGCTTGCTGACAGTTGTCACTTTGACGTTTAGTGTTGTTGTTGTTTCCGGTATTGTATTGGATATTATCGATAAATTACGGTGTGGTAAATTGAAGATTACACAGAAGGAACAAATTTTTAGTTCAGATACGAAATAATCATCATGATTTCTCATTCGAAATATGATTGATATTTGTAGTTATGAGAAAATATTGGAGTAATTTTCAGACATCATAATACTATTAAATAAGAAAGGTTGCTGCGTCGATTTGTTTGGTTACTTTTGACATAACTTATGTTATAATTAGGTAATGTTACATAATAAAGTAACATTACCTAATTTAAGATACTCAATGGATATGTTACGGCTAGAGGTGGGTGTGAACATAAACTTAAGATTAGCCGGCTTTTATCTTCGACTAGGTGTTAATGTTAGTTTCTTTTATCTTTAGCCGGCTAAAATCAAGTGTAACTGCAGGCCCCTGGCTAAGAATGTAGAAGGAAATTGAGAAGGAAACAATGTAATTATGTTTAATTTTGACACGAAAACTTTAATAAAAATAATCACTTTCATTACACTTATTACAATGATGACGCAATACTCAACCAAAACATTGCCACGTGTGCGCGCGTTGTCTCCCCCCCGCCCCTTAAACCTTATCGAATACATTTTTAGCCGTTTCGTTTTAATGATGGAATATCACGACGCAAACTTACATGTTATCGAACTTTAGCTGCTTCTCGACGATAAACCTAACTTTAGCCGGCTAATCCATACCATTGATATCGACATCTTAATTCTACAGACCACAACACTATAAACGTCAGATATTTTTTTAATCGAATATAGCAAAGACGTGACCTCAAAACATCCTACTTCCTGTACTTACGCTCTTTTAGAATGGAGAGTTTTTAAACAATTATTATTAGCGAAAATACTGAAAAGAAATGAAAATGAAAAAATATGGGTACCTTCATTTTTGAAGTTCATTCAGGAAAAAAGTAAAAATGTGCATATGAAAATTTTGAAATGTTGTCAATTGTTCTGGCAATAAATGATTTACAATTTCAATTCAAGTCAAGTACATATTAAAATCATGGACATGGTATGTCAAGTTAATCAAAATTATCATATGTCAAGAATATTAAAATCACATATCAACTAATTTAATAGAAATAAATCAAAATGCAAATTAGTCATCTATTAAAAATTTAAATTTCATTGATTATAAAAGCAGTGTTCAGCTAACCAACTGACGAGGGCACGCTTAAATCTATCGAAGGGTAACTCCTTTATTTTTTTGGGGTATTTTATTAATGATCAAAATGGACATCCAATAAAGGTTTTTCGTAAGCCTAGCGCTCTTGGGAATTTTATTAGACACTAGTCTATTTGCATTTCCGGTGCTTCTCGTGTATATATCCTTTGCTTGCTTGAAGTTGTACATGTTTTGTTTGACGAATTTTGCAATTTTAAAGATATAAAGACTTCGAAGGGGTAGGATTTTAAGATGCTAAAAAGAGGTCTACATGTCTCGTCAGGGACTGTGCCACATAAGGCCCTAATGCATTTTCTTTGTGCAATAAAAGCTTTATTTACGTCAGTACTATTTCCCTATACAATAATTCCGTATCGCAGGACAGATTCAACATATGAAAAGTATGCTGTGAGTGCTGTACTTTTACTAGCTACTTTGGTTAGTTTGTACGAAGCAAAAGAGAAACTGTTTATTTTGTTGCATACCTTTCCTATGTGAATTTTTCAATCTTGTTTTTGGTCGACCCATATGCCTAGAAACTTTGTTGTGTCCATGCCCTTAAGCAGTTGTCCTTCGAAATGTATGAGAATTTTTGGATATAAAATGTCATTAAAAATTAAAATGAATATAATATGTTTTGTCAATACTTATGACTAGATTATTGTCTCTTATCCACTTTATAATAGTTTTTACCGTGTTGTTTATTTAATTTATAAGACAATTTAATGACATTTTTTAAAATGTTTTTACAATAACAGAGATATCATCGGCAAATAGAATGCATTTATGTTTAATAACATTTGGAAGAAACAACAGCAGGCCCAACACACTTCCTTGTGGAACCCCAAACTTATTAACTTTTAACTCGGACTTGTATTTTTCTGTTTTAGTTCCTCCAATGCTACAATTTTCCAACTTCTCGAGAAGTAGTTGATGTGAAATAAAATCGAATGCTCTGACATGTCAAAGAAAAGCACTGTAGTATAATTTTCATGGTTTAGGCATGTGGGGTCTCATTAACCAAGTCAAAAACAGCATGTGCAGTTGGTTTCCCCTTTTGAAAACTGTACTGGTTTTGCTTTAGCACATGATATTTGTCAAAAAACGATTTCAGTTTAGCATGCATTACTTTTTCATACACTTTTGACAGTATTGGAACCAAAGTTATTGGTTTTATCGGCTTTCTTAAATAAAGATTTTACAATAGAGAATTTCAGCTTTTCAGGAAAAGATCCAGAGACTAAAGATATATTTATTAGAAAGGCTAAAATCATGCATATTTTCTGGTGTAGTGGTCGAGAAATCGCCTACTGTGCAGCGGGTTGCGGTTTCGATCCCTGCACAATACAAACATTTGTGTGCATGAACATGTCTGTTTGTATTGGTCTGGGTGTTTTCTATGTATATCATGTATGTATTTACAAACAAAAAGTATTTAAGTATTATATCCATTGTCTGGCACCCATAACACAAGCTTTGAGTAGCTGACTTTGGGACTAGATGGTGATGTGTGGGAATGTCCAAAGGATATTTATTATTATGTTCTTTGCATGCCTTAATGCAGTCTGTGTATAGAATTATGTTGATTTTGATTGAATTTTTTTTAAGCAAAAAACATAATTAGTGGTCAATACTTACTGTAGATTAAATTTGAAGTTAAATTGCCACGTAGTGCAGCCAGGCGGAGTTTTGCCACTTTCATCCATAAAAGTGAGACCTAGTTGTATGATCCTTAACAAATCCACGTTACACCTGTTTTTTTAAAAAGTTAAAGTATTTTATTCTAATTATGTAGATAGTTAATTCACAAAAAAGGTGTACATGTACTTACCTCAGTAGCTGATATTGGTAGTCTGCTGTAGATCTGAACTCCCCAATAGGTCTTGCCACAACACCAGGAAATTCTGTATCCATTGCTACCCAGTGATATTTTTGAACAACCTGGGTATAGGATTCAAACCTTTAATACCTAGTGTTTCTGTTTCTTATAATTTGTTTATAAAGGGACAAAGATGGAAAGCCATATACAATTACACAGTTTGTGTATGTATTCTCGGCCATCTGTCCCAATACTCAAAAACAAAACAAAGTTTTCCACATTACCTGCCGAATAACATGAAACTCTTCATGGAGGTTGTGATTCCAGACATTTTTGATTGAACAATCCTCTTTCAAGACATTTGTAACAACGGAGCCAAAACTAGCTGCAGGCATCTGTAATATTTACAATCAGTTTAAATTGCTGCATTTCACTTATTTATTTAGTAAAAGTAGATTGTAAACGGGATTACCTTTGTGAGATAGTTTTCTGATGAATATTTAACCTCCTCGTACTGTGTGAACGCCGTGTTTGATGGGAACCAAACGACAATTTATTGAAAATATGAAGGCTTACTGGGCCAAATAGAAATGGATATCCAGTGGAAATGAAGATTATGCTCAAAAATACCGCAAAATTGGTGAAGAAGGCAGGCAGGAACGAACAGGGAACAGCTGATGACAACCACAGACAGACTACACATCGAAAAGGGCACTGACACTGACAGTGACAGACATCATTTCTATTGATCTTTCTACGGTCTTGGATATTGTTGCAGCGTACCACACCACCCAGTCCACGCTACTCACCAAACGGACCGACTAACCACGTGGGTGTGGTGGCTCCCACCTTTAAAAAAAAAAAGTGACATTGTCATAAAACGTCACGCATCCACACGAACGCCATGTGGGTTCAGCAGTAAACAGCTGTTTTAAAGCGCTGAGTAACAAAATGGCGAAACATAAAGTATTTGGCTGGTCCACAAAAACAGTGCTGACATTGATGTAAGTAAGCGCTTAGGATAATTCTTTTTTCTGCTGTTTTACTGCTCAAGACAAGAACGCCTTATTTCATTCGTCGTGTCAGTTTTATTTGTAAATTTCTGAATTTTATTGTTTGTTTGTTTTTATATAATCCATTCCACTACATATTGATAATTGAGTGTTTTTTGTCACCTCAAGCAATTTAAAACGCTAATCATGATAAAAACAATCATCGTGTAACCTTCAATCTTTTCTACTCCAAAGAGCTGGATTTTCATAACATAACGTTTCAAAAATCAAATCGGAAACCACGGCGTCGAAAAAAACTGACGAAACTGCCTTTTCGGAAGCAGAAAACCGATACAAGGTAAAATATTATTAGATAAATGTAACAGAACCAAACAAGATACTTTCCTTTCACTTCAGATTGTTTTCGTAATTATTTCAGATGCCAGCAGCTAGCTTTGGTTCTATATCGCAATTGCCCGCCAACGGAGATTGTGGCATAAAAGATGTATGGAATCATAATCTGCACGAGGAGTTTCAGATCATTAGACAGGTAAAAAAATCTATAATTTTCTCTCAAGAACACGTATTATAATTCGCAACTCGCGGTCAGAGTGTATCGTTTGCGTGCGTGTATTCTGCAATATCGTCTTTCAATTTTATTTATATTGCAGGTTGTTCAAAAATACCATTGGGTGGCAATGGATACTGAATTTCCTGGAGTTGTTGCAAGACCTATAGGAGAGTTTAGATCGACCGCTGATTATCAATATCAACTTCTGAGGTAAGTACTAACTAAGTATGTTACATACAACTAAATTAACTGCTAATGTAACAAGAACAAACAATAAACAGAATGTTTCATGGTTACAGGTGCAATGTAGATCTTCTAAGAATAATTCAATTGGGTCTTACATTCATGGATGAGAATGGTAAAACACCTCCAGGTTACACAACATGGCAGTTCAACTTTAAATTCAATTTGCAGTAAGTTTATAAAAAAGCTGCGCTAAATCCTCAGGTTGTTGTTTACAAACAATCAATTGTTATTGCAAACAAATTTGGTTGATAGTTATCTGAAAATCATTGTACTATATTATTCTATTAGGTATTCAAATGATGCAATAATTTTACTTTGTTTAATTCCAGGGAAGATATGTATGCACAAGATTCAATAGATTTACTGCAAAATTCTGGGCTACAATTTCGAAAGCATGAAGAAGATGGAATAGAACCATTAGAATTTGCAGAGTTACTTATGTCATCAGGTAGATTATCCAACTTGGACCTATAGAGATACTGTCGTAGAGATTTTCAACACGCTTAATCACTGAGTCCTAATAAGTAACCATCAACTTTCTTTTCCCTTACTTCACATGAAAAGATGCTCCATATTTGAATTTATCATTAGAAAGTGCCTATTTGTTAATAGTGAAACAAGTCCTTAATTAAGCAGAGTTAGTAAAAAAACAATGCATTTGAACTTAGTTGTTAGTCGGCACTTGAGACAACCGTTAATTTGTACCCAATTTTCTGCTTGTTTCTACTACCATTACATTAATCATAAGACTTAATAAATATTAGAGATGCGCCGAGTAGCACTTTTGCCGAGTACCGAGTACCGTTTAGTTTTACTCGGTTCATTTTTTTTCCAATCGAGTACTCGGCCGAGTAACTCGGTTACAATCAAATTCCTCTTTCGGGTGTGTAAACAAGTACAAACAGGTACGCGCAAAATTAGCTTTATCGAGCGAGCCATTAAAGCGCGATGATCCTAAAAGCCCCATTACTCTAGAAAAAGCTGACAAATCCAGAACTGGCACGTTTAGCACGAGAGTTACTATGTGCTTCTGCACGCACCGTGCATACGGAGTAATTACTTTCGGAGGCTGGTAATGTCTACGATTAAAAAAGGAATAGGCCGTTACCAGGACGTGCAGAGATCTTTGTGTTACTGCATCATAATTTTACTTTATAAATTTTCACATTTTTTTTCATTCTCTAATGTGCTCCTCGTATTGTCTCATTACCATTCATTATCATATTTGAGATTGTGATAGATATCCCCTGTTGTTAAGATGATATCTACCTAAATATACTGCTTTAATTAAACCGAGTATACTCGGCATTAAAACCGAGTTACTCGGCCGAGTACGAGTATTAAAAAACCCGCCGACTACGCCGAGTACCGAGTATTAACCGAGTACTCGGCCCATCTCTAATAAATATATTTACCATCAGTTAATTAATTGTTATTTTATTTGCAGGGCTTGTTCTCATGGACAACATTAAATGGTTGAGCTTCCACTCTGGATATGATTTTGGCTACCTACTAAAATTACTAACAGATCAAAATCTGCCACAAGACGAGAATGATTTTTTTGAAAGCTTACGTCTTTATTTTCCAACAGTCTATGATGTGAAGGTATGTATCTCTTTTTTTGAAGTTATGTTCTCTCACTTCTTTGTCAAATATTTTCGAAATCAATGTTTTAGAACTAAACACGAAATACTAATATGAAACAAAAACCTGTGTGCTCCAGCATTTACTCATATTAGTATTTTGTATTTGAACCTGTCATGTTGAGTTCTCATAAAATATTTTTATGTCAAAAATGGGTACTAAACTTTTGGCTCATTTTCTGTCAGTCTTTGTTTCATTGACTTTTACTTTTACACAGGGTTGGCTATTATCAAGATAATTATTTTCTCTGATAATTATCTGATTATTATCCGATAATTATCTGATAATTATCCGACTATCAAATCAAATAACGCATATATAAATTAAAGTTTTTTTCTATATTTAGATATTACTTTAAGTTTTACCTGTGACTACTTTTGTTAAAAAAACTGTTAATTGTGATATGTGCACGACTAAATTATTGTAATTTTTTAGTGCTATTTACTAATGTTTTAATTAAATATAATGCAATTTTATAATTTTTAATATATTTTTTGTATCGCTATAAATCAAAGGCATTTTTTATTTATTTAAGATAATTAATTATATATAATATTTTCAAGGAAAAAATGTTCTTGTTATTATACTCATTATTATTATTATTATTATTAATAAAATCACATTTAAATCACATCATCACGAAAAGGAAAACAAATAACAGTGACGGCGAATTCCGTACGTTTGGATACACGCTTGATATTGTTGTTGACGAAAAAACATGCATTTGGGTACACATATATATTATTTCGTTTTGTTTTGTACAATATCAGTTATTCGTTATTATCAACGATAATTATCAACACTTAATTATCATGATAATTATCAAGATAATTATCGCGATAATTATCTAAGCCAACCCTGCTTTTACATTTAAAGTATTTACCGTTGTAATTTTCTTTCAGTATTTAATGAAATTGTGTAAGAACCTGAAAGGTGGACTACAAGAGGTAGCTGATCAACTTGAACTACGTCGAGTCGGTCCACAACATCAGGCAGGATCAGATTCTCACCTTACTGGAATGGCATTCTTCAAAATTAAAGAGGTAAAGCTTCATTTGTCACTACGTATTTTTCTAGCTATTTCCATGCTTGACCTCCATCCAATATGATTTTATGAAAACTTATAAATCACTATGAGTATTGTGTACATGTTAAGTACGGCCTGAAAATTATATATAAACTATGTCGGCCTTGCCGGATATTCATTGGATTAGGTTTGAATTAGAGATGTACCGACTAGTCGCCGACTAGTCGGCCATTTTTGTAGTCGGCGACTAGTCGGCTAAAACCGCCGACTGGTCGGCCCGCTTATTACTCGTGTTAATTAGCTTAAAAAATAGAGAGGGTGATTGAAATGAAATTGTATCTTTACTCTTGTTATTTTTTATTATAAGAATCACAGTTTTAAATTTAAATAGGAACTCTTCCTTTGACATCCCCTTATGTTATTCAATCTCGAAATTAATAAAAAAATCGATACAAGTATCTAAGTAAAATAAGTAAGTATAAATTGGTTTAACAAACTTTTTTTATTAATAATGTTATCTGTAAAATATTTTTTACTTGGTAGGTTATACTTTGGTTTCACTTTTTTCATAAAATTTTTAAAGCCAGTATTTTCAACAATAGACACCGGCTGGTTGTCCAGGGCAATCATTTCGCCAATGGCTACACTAATTTCCTTTGATCGCGAATCTTCATAAGACGACTGTACGACAAAACTTTCTTCAATATTTTGCTGGTATTTTTATAATAAACTAGCTTTTGAAGAAGAACCTGGTGTTAAAAACCTGTAAAGAACCTAGTGAAGAAAAAAACAAATGCGTAATTCCTTTGTCGACATCACGCAAACAAACTATTTAGTTAACTTCACTATTAATTCAATTATTTGCATATAGAGCGCGCTCACATTTCCGACGTCACCCGGATTTTACCGAAAGTAATGATGGGCCGACTAGTCGGCCGACTATTCGGCCATTTTGCTGCCGACTAGTCGGCTCGTCGGCTAGTCGGCCAAAGTCATAGTCGGCACATCTCTAGTTTGAATCATTGTTAATTTCACTGTTTAATTATAATACTAGTTTAAAATCAGGACCAAACAAGTAATGTGACATAAGGGTAACATAATATGTTGCATTTTAGCAGCATAAGATGTTATAAAAACAGTCCAAACCTAGTCTATTTATTTGTGGTAAGACCATGTGACTTCTGTGTAAGTTATATTCTAAAATGATTTTATTTTTTCAGATATTTTTCGATGACAACATCGAGAGTTCAAGTGGTCACTTGTATGGACTTGGAGCGCCCTTTTCTGTTAATGTAAACAACTTCCAAGACAACGGGGAAAATGGGAACTCATCTTGATCCACAGAATCAGTGGGTGTAAACAGGTTGACACCCCAACCACGGTTGTTTCATCTGAAAGAGTGATTATCTGGTCACCTTTGTGCAGTGTACATAAAATTGTGAACAAAATAGACAATTAGGAACTTATTCTGAATTAATTCTGAACATTCTGCTTGTAAATAAACTAAGACACAAATAGTACCTTTTGTATACATTGTCACTCAGTACCATAATTATCTGTTTCAAGAGAACAAACATTACTTATAAAAGTTTTCTTCTTCCTAAGTGCATGTTTAAAGAATTATATAATTGATTCCATTTTAACGAGCTACAGTTTACTTTATATATTTGAAAACGAAATTGAAATGATCAGTGATAAAAGTTTTTTATTTTTTTTATGTGTGTGTTCCAATGTTATTCATTCATCAACTCTGTTTTATTTTAATTTACATGTCACGAATATATTTTTATCAATTTATTGAACTTAATGAAATAGTATACGTATTTTATACAAATTATAAGATAGTTTAGAATAAGTAAGTTTCTTTTAGGACGATTATTTTTATTACCCATTTTATATAAGAATACTTTGTACTACTCAAAGGTGATATTATAATTTTTCAAGATGTAATCTTCTGTTTATTTTCCTTTTACCCCAGGCAAGGAAGGATACGAGAGGGAATCGCTTGGAACACATTTTTGGATTTTGTAACTTTGTTTGGACTCCTTAGGAGGTTAACATACCAAAAGTCCCATCCCGTACCCCCTGATCCGGGAGGAGGGGGAGGGTATTTATTAATTTTTGTTTTTTCGCATATGCCACGTGTCACAACGACTTGATACTTTCTCCGAAATCATGAGAATCAAGTAATGAGATTTTCTGCAACTTTTACTCGTCAAGTTTAGAACTGATTTTAAAAAAAAAAGTTTTCGATACGCCCTGTATTTTTTGACATCGTTGGAATTTGATAATATTTGAGTATGATTATCTATTTAGGTGTCTAAATAATTGTGTTAAATTTCGCAAGTATGTATGATATTATTTTTTAGAGAGTTTTTGAAAGCGTTTTAAACGTTGGAACTTGATATATTTTACTCCGCTGTATTTCTTTTTGTACAAATCTCACAAACTACTTAACCGATTTAGATGAAACTTGCACTGTTCCTTTTATTAGAATATGATTCAATGAATTAAAAAAACACCATATTTTATCCGAGATACTCGTGAAAGAAATAAAACTAAAATAAAATTTACGAAATTTAGCAAACGTGTTTGGAAGCCTTAATAGAATATCTACTATATATACTTAAATATTATCCAATTCCAAGGACGTCACATAAATACATGTCGAATTTATAACCTCTTTTTTTGTAGTGGGTTTTTAAACTAGAATAAATTTGACTTGTAGCCAATTTTATCAGTTTTCATTTTGTAGAAGATCTCATGTCGATAGTTTCCGATGGTTAAGCGAAAGCCCGAAAGTTAAACTTCAAAACCCTTCTTTCCTCCCGGCTCATCAAGAGATAC
The DNA here is from genome assembly GCA_963924145.1 of Pyrausta purpuralis. Lineage (NCBI taxonomy): Eukaryota > Metazoa > Arthropoda > Insecta > Lepidoptera > Crambidae > Pyrausta > Pyrausta purpuralis. The sequence goes on along the minus strand of OZ001645.1, from coordinate 15,366,330 downwards.
ATACCGACTAAGAGGGATACGGGCTGAAACTTTTGATATGTTCACATCTATACTCGTCAAAACAAAAACAGTCAAAAATCATGTTCCTTGAAATTTTCTCTACAAATACTTATTTGACTAGCCTACCTTGTGGTAAACCTGATAGTATCTGGGCTGCGAAATAATTCCCAGGCCCTAAGGTAAGGGTGATATAATATACCTTATAAATGTCTCCGGAGTACACAGACTGATTTGTATAGGTATACCGACCCATTTAGGGTGGGAGAGTCCCACATGACATAGCCCCGGATTTCCCCCGGTATCAGTCGAAATACAATGCATGCAATATGAGCAGATCCTAGACTGCCGTCTGACGACAGCGGGTATGCGTTGCGCGCCCCGATGCCTCCGCCTTCGCAATCGTTGACTTCCTGACCGAGGCATATGAAAACAAACCTTTAATATTTCAAGTGGAAGGCACTTTGTATAAATACCGTGTGTGCGTACTAGGTTTGCGATTTATTTGAGACTGCACTCACCAAGATCGGTCACACACAATGTCCTGTATGAATGAATTGCAAAGATTACAAGAAATCGCGATGCGATTGCAACGTGTGTCGCATGCCACGTACATCCGTATTGAGAGCTACGGAACAAGCTTTAAAGCCTGATTTTTCCAACGTTAGATAAGGAATATTTCTCGAATAAAGCACAATACAACAAACTTGAAAACGTCACCTATTTGTCGAATAAAGCACAATACGCCTAACTTAAAAATGTCACCTATTTGTCAGCAATCATTTTAGTAAAAGTCATTTTGAAATCATTCATTTCATTTTATATTTATTTCGTCGGATAAGTTTTATCTGACGTTGGCAAAATTGGCTCTAAGCCATCTTAAAGTCTTTCTAATGTATTTGTTTATATCTTCTATCAGTTTATCTGTACTTTGAATGCAGAAAAATGCGGGCAAACGTAATATTTTTTACAGTCTACCGTAACATAGGGTAGGTAGGTATTAACTATATATGCTTTTAAAATTTCGAATTAGATGGTAGAGGTTTATTCTTAATTCCACGGAAGTCGTTCACTAGAAAAAAACATCTTATTTCACTAGATTATACATATAAGACACGACATAAGACACATTTATTCACTCTTTTGGTAGTTTAGTTAAAAAATAAATTCTAGACTTCAGTATACAATAATACATGAAATTACATCTTCGGGCTTTCAGTAACTAGTTTTAGAACCCTAAAGCTTTATCTTTTAGTTTGTGTCGTACACAAATGCAGTAACATGAAAAACTGGATGTCAAAAAAAACAACACTTGCAGTTTTCAGTAAACTGTGGTAAGGGTTGTCTGTACTAGGTATGTTTTGTACGGGTTTCATTTCAGTAATTTTCGTTACGTGTGTGAGCAACCCGCTGTTCGTTGTAGCAGGCAGTCGGTCGCGTGTCGCCGCCAAAGCCGCTTGCATCCACAGGATTAACGCGCCGGTCGGCGAACGATCGCAAAGCGGGAAAGTTTACGTGATAATTTGTTTAATTTGTTGTTTATTTTTTTAATATGTGAACTACTATTTTTGTTTTGTGTGTTTTTGTTTTCATTATTTTCGTGGTTTATTTATTTATTTTCACGTCCATCGGAAAATAATAAGGGGTAAGTTAATAGTCTTCTAATGCCTGATTTTTTCCAGTCTAAATTTTAATATGTCATTTACATAAACGATTGTTGACAAATAGGCGACGTTTTCCATTTAGGCGTTTTGTGTTTTATTCGATGAATATTCCATATCTGACGTTGTTGAAATCGACTCTCAGTCGGATGTAACTTAAATATGCGTTAGTAAAATCGGCCCCTAGTGGCAAAGCTTAAAATACCCTTGTTTTATAAACGAAAATACTTCAGTAGGAAAATCTAGCATTTACTACCTTCATGTCAATAGGTACCGAGGTACTCGTGGGAAACTTATCTTCTTACGATTTGTGATTTTGGGTGCAATGCTGTTTATTCTATAACAAAATACTAATGGTGAACTTAACAACATGTAGCATTCTCCTCCAGTCATTCTTTAGTGCTAAGCAGACTTTTTTTGTTTATGTAGTAAGTAGGTATTAATACTTATTTTTTATTTATTTTAAATACTTCATGCACAAACTGAAGGTACATATGGCGGACTTAATGCTAAAAGCATTATCTACCAGTCAACTATAGGTCTATACTGTATGAAAATGCTGAAAATGCTGGCGGTGCGAAGGAGGTGATAAAGGGGCAAAAGTAAAAGCTTGACGATTAAAACTACAATAGGTATTTTAAACAAATATGAACATGCATACTACTTATTACATAAATACCGCATACATTAATACATAATAAACATACACATTGAACTTACACATAATAATATTAATAAATAATAGTACACATGAGAGAAAAAAAAAGAGGTCAGTGAGACAAGTTCGATAACTCTACTTGGTTGTTAAAGAGGTGGTAATTTTTTGTGGTATGATTGATATTTCCTAAATAAGTATTTTTTCACTCATAAATACATTGTAAAGAAGGCTAAGAAAGATTTAATACATACATGTATATGTATAACATCCCCCTAAGCCTTCTTTACGCACTCTACCTTGAAATCGTAGAGTGCGTAACGAGTGCTAGTGCGGAGCTTCTTGGTCATGAATGTTACTTATGTTTAGGTATTCCACTTCACCAATATTAAATAAAATATTCATTTGACAAAATGCTCGAAAAAATTTTACACATTAAAGACGTGTCGCAGGACATGGAAAGTCGTTAAAACGAATAGCATATAAACCATTTCGAGGGACAATCCCGCATGGATACTAAAACGGGGCCTACATCACTGAATATCTCCCCATCTCACGTTAGACCGTGCGTGTTCATTGTGAAGGATTCGGGATGAAATACATGACCAAATTGGTCTTACTGTGTAAAAGGGCGTTAAAAACATTAGAGCCAAATGCATGGGGGTGGTTGACAATCGAGTTAAGAATACTTACAGGAAAAAATATATTATTTTAAGTAAAGAAATATTTTCTAAGTTTAAAAAAAATATATTTTTACTGTATTGTCACTCGACTGTTAACGACAGCCTAGAATTTGACTCGTACTTTTTTACCCTCTGCATAGAATTTTAGGGAGCCGTTAACATTTTATTTTATATCTTACCATTTTTTTCTTATACAGGGTGAAATAAAAGGACAAGCCAAATTAAAAGAAGTGGGTAAAAGTAGTCTAGAATACAAGAAAAATAACAATATCTTGTATTTTTTATAATTATTTTTCCTGTTGGTTTTCCAAACTCGATTGACCATCAGCCCCTTGAATTTGGATCGGACTTTTAGTTACATCCTGTATTCAGTTTAGGTACCTACGTTACAAAAAGAGCTAGTGCTCTTTTATCTTAAAATAGTAGTCTATTTCCAGATCAACGGCCTATTTCACAACGTCATGAAATAAGTTCTAGTTAACGTTATCGGTCCAATACTTCACACGAAATGTCGTTCCATATTTGAATTAAATTTCGTTGGTTAGTGAATCCGTCAATGCTGAAACGATTTGTCTTCTAATTAGTCAATGTGTAAAGTAATTATGACCGTTTCTGTTACTCTTGTCATGATTGTATCTGTTACGTAAATTCCACCTTAACGCCAAGCTACTGGAGCTCTATTTATATATATCGCGTTAAGGTGGAATTTACGTACTAGGGCCCCTGGAAGTACTGATCCGATTATGATGAACGTAGAGTAGCAAATATTTCGTTTAAATCTAACGTATACGTACGATATATATTACAAATTACTATCGATATAAGATAGACGAGCTCGATAAACTGATTAACAACTCCATGTTTCAGCTTCATATAATGTACGAGTCCCAGACCAAACCCCAGCTCGCCAGACTTTGGCCTTATTTATTGAGAAAGTTCGACCCAATAGCACATAAATCAATGATTTATCGGTTAAAGTATGACCTGCAAATTGGTTATGAATCTATAACCTGACTTTAACTAAAAGCAATAAGAACCTACATCTGCAACTAACTTTATTGGTGATAGTGTCACATAAAGCTGTACACAGCAGCCTTAATTTGTTAGGAAGGTAGGAAATTATTTCAGGATATTGGCGGTGGCCTAAATAGTAGCTTATGTCGTATAACTTATGGAGTGATTCAGTCCACGCGACTTCTGATTGTGACGGTGAAGTTCTTGGAGTTGCAAATGTCAAATAACTTTTTAAGGTGACTCTTGTTTTTGTTTTGTTTTTTTGCTATAGGTAAAGGACATTAGTCATTTTGCACAAAATCAAAAGTACCGGCCGGCCAGTGAGAATAAATGAAGGATTATTATTATAATACATCACGCGGGGGCGATTTTTATTTATTATGACGACAATAGTCTACGATTTGGGGGCAGGCAGTTTATTAAGTACTGAATATTTCATTTACATTATTTTTTCCTAAGAACGAAAGTGCCGGCCAATGAAATCAAATAATACATTATTATAGTTAATATCAAGACTACCATTTTGTGACATTGTACGATAAGCGACCAAGCTGTTATTTAAATTTGAAGATTTTTTAAAAGCCTGAAAGTGTCAAACCAATAAAAAAACTAGGTTAATATCGGCATTCACGGAGCCAAAGCCAATTATGTGGTATTTTTTTGTCATATGAAGTTAATTATAAATTATGTTATTGAAGGTAACAGTAAAAGCCGAAGCTATAGATTGAAACACATTTTTATAATCTTCCCATCATGATTTACTACATTTAGTCGAAGTTTCGTATCAAAAGGACCAAAAACAGGTCGTACGAAGTTCCCTAGCGTCAGATAGTCAGCCAGCTATCAAAACCACCACAAAACCAAACTGTATAAATAACTGATTATTTATTTTATCTTAAGGTAAGGAATATAAAATAATTGAGGCCGAAGAAAACTTTTTTTAAATGGTGTAATCAATCATCTATTTTCTCTGCTCAAAAATCTAAAGTGCCAAATTTTTGGTCCAAGAATGTATGGAACGTGAATCTTGAACTTTATGATTGTAACTTTGCATAATCTAATTCTAATTTTCTAATACTTTCTTTCGACTGTCTTGGGATTAAGTACAGAATACTAATAACCTTATTTAAGTTGGAAAAGAAAGAGTTTCAGTCTCAAGATGAAGAGGATTATACGCATTTAACTCACAGCTTTATTGAGGGTTCATTTGCATAATACCTACTCACTAACTCTGAACATTTTTGATTTTGAATGAAGAAGGTCAACTCGTCTCTTTTTTTTGAGAGAAGGGCCGATGCTCATAAAGGTTATCTTATAAAAACGAAATATAAACACAAGCACTCATCCATTGTATTGGATTCTGATACCTACAGAAATGTATTGCGAATAACTTCTTTTTGCACATGAGTGCTAAGTAAACTTATTTGCCAAAAAGCTTCGTTCCACGCAGAATATTGTGTTTCGTGTTTGAGTAAGTATTTGTGTTGGCGTCAGTTTGCCTTCTATTATTTTGTTTGTGGAGTTCCTACAGCGGAAATGACTTTGTTTACTTAATTTTTATTCCTCATCGTGACTCTAACAATTGTTATTTTTACATTTTGATATTAAGTATTTAATTGGCAAAGATCCAAAACACCTTCCCTGTGTTCTTTATTTTTTGTTATTACAATATGGGTCTTGTTTTTCGGTTCCGTAGCTGTATGGCAAAAACATAGACTTATGTATTATACAAAAATACCCGCGCCGGAACGGAGAAAGTGTATGCGTTTGAGATGCCCCTATGTATATACTTGTAATTACTTGGTTTGGTTATCTATACTAATATTATAAAGCTGAAGAGTTTGTTTGTTTGTTTGTTTGTTTGAACGCGCTAATCTCAAAAACTGCTGGCCCGATTTGAAAAATTTTTTTTACGTTGGATAGTCCATTTATCGAGGAAGGCTTTAGGCTATGTAACATAAAGATACGACTCATAAGACCACAGCAGAAATGAAAAATGTTGCGAAAACGGGAGAAAGATATTCCTTTTGAGAGCTTCCGCTGCATACGCTGCGGAAACCGCTTAAGTTGCACAAAAATCATGTCAAAATTCAAATTCAAAATTCAAAATTCTTTATTTCTTAACAAAGATTTACATATTTTAACTGGATGACGAAGCCTCCTTTTAGGCGTTTAAATTGCCTGTGCCAGGAGACAACGCTCTGCATAACTAAAACCTTAATTATATTTTACTAATAAAATTTAACAACATCATATTATCGTTTTTAACAATTCAACTTAACTCTAATTTTGATTTCTATTTCTACTAGTCTAGTTTTGTGCTGGCGTGTGTATGTGTAAGGTGAGGATGTGTTGTGTAGAGTGCATGTGGTAAGAATATAGGTTCTCCCTTGTTTTGTCGAACAACGTTTGATATAATTTCACTTCACAAATATTTAAAACATCTAATTTCATTTGATATAATTATTCGATTCCTATAATATTTATTTTATCTAATTTTGATTGACATAATTGTTCATGTAATATAATTTCATTTCATCGAATTTTCACTTTGCCTAATATCACATGACATAATGTTTGCTTGGCCTAATGAGTGCTTAATCTAATTTTTATTTAACCGAAACTTTATAACTGAACTTAAATAATTACAAAGGGGGATGACATCAACAAAGGGGAATTCTGGCGCTCGGCGGCCGCTGCCGCGGCACGCTCGCTTCGCTCGCTCGCCTTCGCGCGTTGTCGGATCACTGTTCTAACCTAACCTAACCTAGATAACACCAATAGAGGGGAGTTCTGGCGCTCGGCGGCCGCTACCGCGGCACGCTCGCTTCGCTCGCTCGCCTTCGCGCGTTGTCGGATCACTGTTCTAACCTAACCTAACCTAGATGACACCAATAGAGGGGAGTTCTGGCGCTCGGCGGCCGCTACCGCGGCATGCTCGCTTCGCTCGCTCGCCTTCGCACGTTGTCGGATCACTGTTCTAACCTAACCTAACCTAGACGACACCAATAGAGGGGAGTTCTGGCGCTCGGCGGCCGCTACCGCGGTATGCTCGCTTCGCTCGCTCGCCTTCGCGCGTTGTCGGATCACTGTTCTAACCTAACCTAACCTAGATGACACCAACAGAGGGGAGTTCTGGTGCTCGGTGGCGCTCCTTTTTTGTGATAAAATGCAAAATATTAAAGCTTTATTTTACTCAAGTTGCCCTATATGCTGTTTTTAAAATAATACTGTTAAAAACTTATAATTAAAAAAAAAAAAACAATATAGGCGAACTGATCATTATACTAAATAAAAGTATGTAAAATGATAATTATACAAAATAAAATTAGATAAAACAAAAATTAGATGAAATGATTATTAGGTCGAATGATGATTATGCCTCTTAAATGTTAGCACAAACGTTGTTATATCAAACAAATATTATCTGTTATAAAAAATATGTTAAACAAAATTATTTTAAACAACCATTATGTTAAGAGTGATTAGTAAAAGTGAAATTATATCAAACGTTTTTCGACAAAACAAGGGAGAACCAAGAATATATATTGTGAAGTGTGTATGTAAGTATACGTATTTGGTGTGAGGATGTCTGTTATACTTGTATTTGTCGGTAATATTTTATCATGCAAAAAAGCAATCTGCTATTTTAGATTTGTTAACAGTTAAGTTAGTAGTAAGTTTTGAGAGCTTCCGCTGCATACGCTGCGGAAACCGCTTAAGTTGCACAAAAATCATGTATGACAGGATTGTTCAGCATTAGGAGTTCTATAATAAAGTCCGCGACAGCATATGTCTATTTTTTATGGTTGACTTACAACCTTTTTTATGTTCATAAATTTGTAAAAAAAATATGCATTATTTTTAGAGGTGTATTATACACACAGGTATTTATTCTTATCAAAATAAATACATTCATCATAACGAGCATTTCATTAAGAACCAAGTTGCCCTTTATATCATTTGATTTCAATAAATATCTCAGGAGCTATCACAGTTTTAACATAACTCCGCACCAAAATAATGTTCGCAGCTTAATGCGCTTGCGCTAATATATTATAAAGCTGAAGAGTTTGTTTGTTTGAACGCGCTTATCTCAGAAACTGCTGGACCGATTTAAAAAATATTTACTTTACTTTACTGTGTTGGATAGCTTATTTATCGAGAAAGGCTTTAGGATATAAAACATGACGCTGCGACGGGAGGGGAGGGAGTAAACTCAAAATGCGCGGACGAAGTCGCGGGGGACCGCTAGTGCACTCATAAATTGGTAATTTATTTTCAAGGAATAATGAGTTTACTTTCAATATCCAGTAGTACTTTCCAAACTGCACGCCAGTGCCTTACGCTTGGTGAATATGTGTGTTTTTAGGGTTCCGTAGCCGAATGGCAAAAAACGGAACCCTTATAGTTTCATCATGTCTGTCTGTCTGTCTGTCTGTCCGTCCGTATGTCACACCCATTTTATTCTGTAACTATAAGCATTACACAATTGAAATTTGGTAGGAAGATGTATCTTGTTAACCGCTTACCGATTCTCATACAAAAAATAAAAAATAATGATAGTTAAGGGGGGGGTCTCATTATTCAATGTTTAAAATGTTAAATAGTTTGAAAGTAAAATGTTTTTGTTGATTAATATACTACCGAGCTAAAGTGTGCACTCAATTTTAAAATTAGGCCAACGAGTCTATTGTAATGTACCTACATACTTTAAAAAATATATTAAGAAAGCTACTCTATTAAGATTCTGTTCCGAATCTGATCTCTGATGTGATAGATGTCAATCCATTGACATCCATTAATCAGACGGTGCCATATTTGTGTACCTACTCTTTTAGTTCGCGAGGCGTCATCTACTTCTAAATACAATATCATTGGCGATGAGAGCCGAAAGCAGTCGAGAAAAGACGTTAAATACCTAAAGACGATGGCGTATCTATAAAACTAATATCCCTAGGGGATAGTACTTCTATGGGCGTATCAGAAGCATACAATTATTATCGATATTACTTCTATGATCTGAAGTGATAGTTTTCGTACCCAAAGATATACGACGCATCGACGATTACAAACGATTAAAAGCGAAGAAAGACACCGTCAAAGATGAAGTGACGGCACCAGCGCAGACATCCGAAAATTTACGACGCATCAACGATGGCAAACGATTAAAGCCGAAGAAAGACATTGTCGAAAATGAAATGATGACAGCAGCGTAGCATCCGAACTTTTACGATGCATTGACGAAGACAGCCGATTGCTGTCAACGAAAGAATTTTCAGAAGGTGTCAAATGACAACTAACCAGTTTCGATGGAAGATGGACAATGATATTGTATTAAGAACTAGATCACCGGTGAGAGGCTAAAAGATGGCTCACCTAAACAACACCTCACTTTAAATTGGGGTCATAAATTTGACGTAGTCTGTTTTTGATGGCGTCAGTGTCTCAATGGCTCAGCCTTTTAAACTGCAGAAACACCTAACTAAATAAAATTCAAATTTTTAAAAATGGTAAATAGTTTGAAATTAAAATGTTTTTGTTGATCAATATATACTACCGAGCTAAAGTGTGAACTCAATTTTAAAATTAGGCCAGCGAGTCTATTGTAATGTACCTAATGTACATACTTTAAAAAATATATTAAGAAAGCTACTCTATTGAGACTCTGTTCTAAAATTGATGTCTGATTTGATAGATGCCAATCCATTGACATCCATTAATCAGACGGTGCCATATTTGTGTACTCTTTTAGTTTACTTCTAAATACAATATCATTGAAGATGGAAGATGAAACTAAAAGTTTGACGGATGACAGTTTAGACAGATAAACACTAAAGAAGGAAAAAAATAAAACGATGAAAAAAATGTTTAGAGAAGAATAGTCAACGAAAACGGACTTCGAAGCAAAAATACTTGAGTATGTCGAAAAAGAAAGCTTTGGTGGAGAAAAAGACGTCAGCGCAACTATATGACGAGGCGAAGATTTATATTTTTATATGAGTTTGATTAAGTGTGTGTGGAAAAAGAAAATAAAGTTGTAGGAGGAGTGTGTTTGTTGCAAAACTAATGAGGGATGATAAGGAGGTCTGACGGATGGATAATGGCGATGATGGTGGTTGATGATTGATTAATGCTGTTGATGAGTGAAGATTTTGAGGACAGACTGTAGTCGGATGACCGAGTGTAGTATATGGACGTGTAACGTAATGTAAGAAAAATAAAATATATGAGAGATTGAGCCAGAAGAAGAACGTTTGAATTTATAAAAGACGAATGCAGAAGTTGACGTTACGATAGACATGAGAGAAGTGTTCAGGTCTAAATATGGATGTTCAAACGTGAAGACGTATTTGTATAGAAGACGATTAATAAATCAAGTCCCACACCTATCTCTTAAGGTTTGATCATTATTACCTTTATTGTGGTAATGAAAATTGATTACATCAATGCATTATTTTCCATTGTATTCCCATGAACATAATATTAATCCGAATCCAGAAAAATACTTCATTTGCCACAAGAATTAATTATGAACATATTTTCCCATGCAACCTTTGGATTCCAATAATTATCTTTATATATGTTTTGAAATATAGCATGCGCTTATGTGCGGAGCGACGCGCGACGCGCGGCGTGTGGGGTATGTTTTGGATTCAATAGTACGGATACATTCTTGTGCAGATGATTGCTGACAAATACACACATCAAAAGTGTCTAGGGATCAAGCATTTTATGCGGATTTCTTGAGATTGAGATGTGGCTTTGTAATAAATTTATGATTTTATAAATTTATATTGATCCTTTTTGGTGCATTTCATAATTTGAAACAGGAACTGTCAATCAAATTCGAGTAAAAGATGAAAATCAGCTGTCAATATTTTCCCTATAAAAACATACAACGCATTGAAGACATTATTAGTGCTACTGTTTCCCTACTCCTGATTAAAACCAACGTTATTATGGAGCGGCGACGTCATTTAAGTAGGGAAGAAATGCTCAGAGCCGTGGGAATGATAGAAGCTGGTTCCCGGCAACGTACTGTGGCTTTAGCTCTGAATACAAGTCAGAGTGTTATCAGTCGACTTTGGACACGTTACCGAAGCAGTGGTACCGTAGTTGAGCGCCATGGAGGGCGGTATCGCTGCACCACACGGAGACAAGACCGATACATTCAAATCACAGCTCGAAGAGCTCCAACAATAACCGCCATGATGTTAGCCGTGAGGCTTCATCACTCTTCAGGGAACTTAATTAGCGACCAAACAGTCAGAATCCGCTTGCATGAAGTGAACCTTCATTCCCGAAGACCGCTACGGGTACCACCTATAGCAATGCACAATCGTAGGATTCGATATCAATGGGCTCTTGAACACAGAAATTGGGCAGAAGAACAATGGCGTTTCGTGTGCTTTTCTGATGAGTCTCGTTTTGGTATGAGACCGGATACAAGACGTATACGACATTTGAGAACCCCTGGACGCCAACAGCGATTAAAATCCTGCCAGGAAGTCTATCCTTATAGTGGTGGAACCATTATGGTATGGGCGAGTATTTGGATCGGCGGAAGAACTGATTTGATTTGGATCAGAGGCAACCTCAACGCTCAAATTTATGCTGAGACGATTGTATCAGACGTCATCGTTTCTCTAGTCTCTACAAGTGCAAATCGGTCCCTTATTTCAGTTAATGCATGATAATGCACGACCGCACACCGCAAGAGTTGTAAGACAGACTCTCGCCGCAGCTAACATCAATGTCCTGCCCTGGCCTGCTCAGTGGCCAGACTTAAACCCGATTGAGCATGCATGGGATATGCTACAGAGAAGAGCTCTTCCGAATATGGAGGGTATCCAGTCGCAAGAAGACCTTTTTTTGTTGTTGCAACGAACATGGGCGGCCATTCCACAGCGTGATTTGGATGAACTCATTTTGAGTATGCCAAACCGATGTTCTTGTGTTGTTAGTGTTCGCGGTAGAAACACGGATTATTAATTGTTTAAGTTACCCAATAAAATTTTAATGAAAACTGTTATTTCAGTCTTTTTTTCGAACTTTAATGTTAGTGGTTCAAATGTCAAAAATCCCTTTATTAGGAAAATGGCAAATTTCTTTATTAATGCAAAGGTGACTTGGTTTATCGTTACTGTAGACAAACGAAAACACTTTATTTGATGAATCCTTAAAGAAAATTTTAATCAATCAGGAGAAAAGTTATTGCAAAAATATATGGTGATCCCTAGACACTTTTGATGTGTGAAGGTTACGTCTTCAAATTAAACGTATTGTTTGTGTATTCGAAGAATCTGACGTTGCAAAAACCGGGCCTTAAACCTATAACCTTAACCGTTAATTACGTACCAATAATAATGAAATGGAAAATGTGTTTGTCGGTACTTATGTTCTGTTTTTAATATATAAATAAAACTAATAATCTCCATTGGAGATACAGTATATTAGACCAATCTAAAGGGAGAATGCAAATGTAAACGGGGTGAAGGATTTTATGGCAAATCTCACATGACGCGGGTTATACCGCAAGGGGCTAGTCTTAAATAAAAGGACCTCATGCCAAATCCGATCAAAAGCTCGCGATATATTCAAGAATACTGCACAATCAATTATAATGGGCACCAGTCAGTCTGTGGTCTTGTCTTTGCGAAAAGTTTCCCATCTTTGATTATGAAATTGATTCATATTTGATTCTACTTTATAATAAAGTAAAAATATATTTATTGATCAGATGGTTGGTCTAGTGGGGAAGGTGTGTTCTATGGGTTAATTCTGTGGTATCCGCCCTTGCAAATACTTTCATACTTATAAGGAAAAACGTGGGCGCTTAAGAAAAAGTTTCAACATTGTAATCCCAAAGGGTATGATGAAATATTTTAACGTGGCCACGTGTTGAACAACTGTTAACTCTCAAATTATTTTATTTTGCACAACCTTGAGGAACATTAAAAAAAACTGGCTAGATGCGAATCGCACTCGCGCACGAAGGGTTCCGTATCTACCATGCATTGTTAATACCCTAATAATATGTTCTAAAAACATGATTACGAGTTTTTGTGCGAAAATTAACATGTACTCCTAATTTGATTTGCTCTAAGTTTATGGACTACAGCTCTGTAGTTTGTTTACTGAGCTATGCTAGTTTTCCTTCAAAATTCATCTTATATGCTACTGCTACGCATTTTTCACGTATCCATCTATTACTGTTTAGTTAGGAGAGGGTGAGGACATTGGACTCTAACAGAAATGTGTCTTTTAAAACTGAAACAGGCCACTTTATCGAAAACTGGTGTTAGTAAATTCATTATCATTTTAAAATACCTATTAAACAACAATATAATTTTTTATACCATAATAACAAATGAAAACAACAAAAATCAACTAGGAACTTTTGAAATGGCACACATATTCATAGCATTATTTAAAAAAGTCAAACAGATTATTTATTTAGTTTTCTTCTTACTATTATAATAGGAGCGTAAAAAAATAAAGCATTTAAAGATTTGTCACTTAAAGATGAGCGCAGTCTATTGCAAACGATACCAGCCTAAGTAAATCGTGTAATGGGCACCGTGGTCTTTGGGGAGCAGAAACAACAGCTTGGTTTAACTCTTGGTTAAGTTCCTCTTATTTGTAAATAATTGGAAGCCAGTATTACCATAACTCTGCAGGTCTTCATCTACAGTTAGGGTTTGTTCCTTGCTTGTACGCTTAATCAGATTTACCATCTCGTGAAGCATTTCATCACTTGTAGGCCGAGAAAAAATTGTAGCATCTTCATTTTGAAAGTTTTCAAAATATTTTTGTGGGTTAGTCAAGTACCGCAGTGTTGCTGCTTGAGTAAGTCGCGTATACTAACGCGTCGAGTATAAAAACCCGAAAAGCTCGAAAAACTCGGGTTTTGCTTTCGCAAACCCGGGTTTATCAAAAACTCAAAAGCTCGAAAAAACCCGGGGATTTCGGTCCGGGTAAACCCGGGCTCGATGCCCTATATCACACGATGGGTAAGGCAAGGGATAAAAAACACCCCCGCGATACTTGTATGAGAGGTAATGTTTTAAAATTACTTTAGGAGATTATAATAAATACCCATGCAAAATTACAGTTTTTTAGTACCTACTTAAGGTCTCTGAGTTGGGCCTAGATTCTCGCGGGAATCGAACTTTTTCCGTGTGGTAATTCGATTACAAGATTCAGTGTTTAACCGATAAAATGCCGTAATATACCCAAACGTGATAAAACCTTCAGCATGGAAGAAATTAAAATACGTAGAAATAATGACTCTGTAATGAAAAAATGGCTTTTTCTCCGAAAAAGAAAATTCGATTGGTGAACTTTTTTATGTATACGAATTTTACGAGAATTGGTAGGAAGAGAACTGTGGACAGACGGACACACGGAGATGGCAATATTTTAAGGGTTGCTTGTTAGACTTCGGAACCATAGAAATGGGTGGAAGAACTAAAACGTAGAAAATGAGACACTTGACTACTATTACTTATGTATGATGATTAATGGGAATCAAACGTGGGTCAATAATAAGGGCCTGTTTCACCATTGTCAAATGAGCATAAGCCAACGAATAATAATACCATAAAAAGTATCTGCCACATAAAACCTACCAAAACTGATTATGACATTGTGAAACCTGCCGAAAACAAAAGAACTCTGAAACAGGTAAACGCTCTTTATATTAAAAATGCTAAGATACGTGGCACTCAGAAAGTTGTGCGACACAAAAAAAATAGTTCTACAGGTTCATATATTTTTATTAAATCTTTTCAAAGTACTCTCCACCAGCCTCTATACAAAGATTCATGCGTTTCAAAACACTTTTTCCATTCCTCCGCAGACACCTCGTGTACAGCCTGCTCGAACGCAGCCAACACATCTTCCGTCGACGAAAATTGTATCCCTTTTGATTTTTAAATTTTGGAAAAAAAAAAGAAGTCACACGGTGCTAGATCAGGGCTGTAAGGAGGGTGACCCAGGAGTTTGACTGGCATGCAGTGAATCCCTCGTTTTGAGCGCGGTTTGAGCAGGCGCATTGTCGTGGTGGAGCAGTAGTCCGCGGAGCACCGTTTTTGTTTGTGTTGCTCACAACTCAAATTAAAAAAGCTGGCTATGAACATCTTCTCCCCTCTCCGAGATCGCTTCACTTTGGTAGGCGTTGGTTCATTTTGAAACACCCAAACTGTCGACATGCGCTTCGTTTCTGGATCGTATTGATAAATCCAGCACTCATCACCTGTAACGATGTCGTTAATACGCCGAGACGAGCCTGCTTCAAACTTGTTCAGCAAATCACGGCACCTTTCCCCCCGGGCCTGCTTCTGAGCGTCGGTGAGGTAGTGCGGCACCCAGCGTGATACTATCCTTCTCACGCGAAAATGCCTTCCCGATCCAATCTTCAATATGTGCTGAATCTCCTGATATATAATTCGCCTATTATTTTGGATTAAAATTTTCACTGTTAGCACGTGTTCTTCTGTAACTGCCGTCAAAGGGCGACCGCTTCGTTCTTCATCCCCCAAGGGTGGTCAACCGCGCTTGAATTCGTTATACCAACAATGGTACCTTGGAGGGGCCTTCATCCATAAATGCCATTTGAAGTCTATCGAACGATTCTTCCGGTTTCAGGTGACACTTGAAATCGTAAAAAAACATAGCTCTAAAATGTTCCCGGCGCAGATTCATTTTAAAAATGTAAAGCGAAATTTTGAAAATGGAACACACCTTTTTTACTTATAAATAGTCATATTTTCGAAAAAGATAAATAGTCAAATTTTACCCGGCCAGTCTTCCATTAACTTTTTTTCGTAATACTTTCTGAGTGGCCTGGTACAACTTTTATCAATAGGAATTCTTACCTGGCTCTTTATTCATTCATTCATTATAATAGGTAGTTATTGGAATTTGGTTTTCTGATATAATACGAGAATCAAATACAGTATGTACACAGAACAGAAGAATTGAGTCATAGCTGAAAAAATATTGGTACTCACAAAAAGTCCAGAAATCTGGCAGCTGATTTTAATGTGGCGGCGAAGCTCATGGCTGGGTAATAAATATGGCGTCGTAAACATTGTGGCTTCTTAATAGCGTATAATCATAAAAAAATATATTTGTCGGATAAAAATGACTGACGCAAGTCTCATCTAATTAAATGACTGCACTTCCGTCTGGGAGTGGCAGGACTTTAAAAGAAATCAATATCTCAATCTCATCATATGAAAAATACCACAGTAAAAATTTATTTTAATTATTAAATCAATAAAGTTGCCGCCGCGGCGGGCGGTCGTGCGTCAAAATTATATAGTAAACACAAAACTCATAATTCTAAAATATCTTCTCAATAAGCTCACTCACATCTTTCTTCGCAGTGATTTATAATCTTCTACTCTGAGATTCTACAAACTCGCTAATGTTGTGCGTGGCTTGATCTTTGTATGAAAAAGGTTTAATAACTTAAATGTTAACTGTATGTTTTTTACTTTAGGCGTTTCGCTATTTACTTATTGTTCTGTAGATGTTACTCTCGCTAAATTTATATCTTTTTGTTTATTTAAAAGTGTAGGCAGTAAGTGTTTTATAAGCACGGTTATTTTTTAATATTATCAGTGCGTTAGTTAGTTCTTTCTAGGTGTCTTATTAGTAATCAAAAGGAGCATTTGTAACATGACAATCCTTTATTGGCTGTAGGTTATATAAATAAATACTGTTTATTTTCTTAGTATCAAGAGTAAAATATCAAGTATTTTACATCAATCCACACCACAGGGATGTATGGAAAATAATGAAATAAAGATATAAAATAAACTCTTTGATATATTTTAGGTACCTTGACTTATCTACTATACATGTTTCTGGGGTAGACTACGTTCACGGTGATTTTCGGTAAATCCGTATTACTAACACCTTACATTACCTAAGCCCGATTCTTAAAATTATTTTTGACTGCAGTCAAATCATGTTAGTACTTTATGAGAATACATTACGTATTCTCATTAGTTGGACCGACTTATCAATACTTAAGCTAATTGGATGAAACTGGGTGCCGTAAATGTTTAATTATACACCGATGGCCTCATGGCCAAATACTAGGGTGTATTTGTATATTTAGGTAAAGGTGTGAAACATTTCGTACAATTCATTTTATATATTTTTTATTCATTTTCGGAAGGACATTGCCAGGTAAAGCCCATCGTGTGCCTTATCTCAGACTCAAAGTATCTCCTTAAGTTTTCATGACCAAGCTGTAACTTTTAATGGAGGCTTCACTTTAGATGAAAGTTTTTACATTTTGCTTATCCTTTTACAGAATTTACATTAACTTACTTTTAAGACACTTAAAAAAACTTTACAAAATGACAGTCTGCAAACAAAATGCATAATAAACAGTGTTGCTGACAAGAAACAAATGATGTTGCCACCGTTGATTAAACTATTGTTGCTATTTAGAACTCAGTCGAAGTTTGTCGTCTTTGCGGGACCGTTTATTTTGGGTGTTAGAGCGTTGACTCAGTGAGATTACGATTTAAATATAGGCGGGGGCGAGTTGCCAAATCATCGGGGAAAACGCTCCGGCCGGCGTTCTCCGAATGTTTCGACGAATTGCTTGATTGTTCTCGTTGCGACAACACTTCACTGATTAAGTCGTCATCAATTTGTTGCTCCAATTAGTGATATTGTTTTGTTCCATTCTTTGAAAATTTTATCTATACAGGTAATACGAGTAGTTACGTATAGCGTTTGCTATGTGTGTATACGCATTTTGAACATATACTCGTAAGTGCGTTGACTATCATTTGAGAATGTTGTATGAATCGTGTAAGGGTCTAAGTAAATTGAATTATTTTCATTCAATTGGCTTCTCGGAAAATGGGTGAAACTTTTTACCTGCGACGGGAACAAGAACTGTACGCACGTACAACTTGGGCCGTGTCCCTGAAGATTTATAGTGTCGGTTATCTGTGATCGTTCTGTACCAAGGTTCCCTCGTCTATCTGAAATGTTCCGACGCGAAGAGCCTGATTGCGTCACTGCGTCACAGCTTTCGGCGATAAAGGCGAATTTGCCACATAAAATGACCGTAAAATTGATGAAAATATCCACTTACCGTTTCGTTACAGTTTTCTGTTTTGATCGCAAAGGAAGTGTTAAAAATACTTGCATCTATTCATATTACGTTTGTGTTCACTTACACAGAAATGGAGTAGTATGAAAATATTAAGAATTATACGCCTATTTAACACGTTACAGACTTTTTTTAATTTACGCGTACAAATTGCGGTTTCCTGGGTTATTCTTCCTAATTTTCAAGGGCAGTCAATGTGTTAAAAGTCAATACTTGCTCATACTTACATGATCTACATACTAATAGGTACGTCTACAACAGTCAATATCATAGCATAACCTCCTTGTTTGGACTATTCATTCATAACATTACTTGGCATTATTCCAAAATCGGCTCGATTGCCAGTAGGTTATGATTATTTTGTTCACGTCTTAGTCCTTTTATTGTTCGGTTTATTTTAAGCAAATACTTAAAATATATAGTTCTGATTTGGGTCAGCCATTTATAAAGCAACTTTTAGATGGTCCATTTCGTCGTTACCAGCTGGAAAATGTATTTTGGACGTGCACTGTTCGCGTTGGGTAAGAAATATGTACCTTCAGTCGTTTGCTTTGTTAGGTATGCAAATCTCTGAATAAAGTCGTCATGGTTAGGGCTGTTACAGTTACGGTTTCGGGTACTAAAATCGGAATTCACTGTTGTTTTTGTTATTGATCTTAAAGATACGAGGGTCAAACTGAAAGTTCTTAGAAAATCAAAAACTGATTACATTAGCCAGTTATTAGTTTTATTATATATTTTCAAAATATTGTCCATTGACGTCAATACACCGCTGCATGCGATGGAACCACTGGGAAAAGCACTTTGCCCACTCGTCCTTAGGGGTCTCTTCAATGGCATCGCGATACGCAGCCACCGCTTCTTCAGCATTCATAAACCGCTTTCCTTTAAGTTTTTCTTTAATTTTTGGAAATAAATAAAAATCACAAGGCGCGAGGTCGGGGCTATACGGCGGGTGACCCAGTAATTCAACGTTTGATGTCGCCAAATAGTCGATCGTTCGCTTGGCGGTGTGCGACGAGGCGTTGTCGTGGTGAAGGAGGATCCTACTGCGAGGTCGTTTCTCTCGAACTTTTTCCAAGACAAGTGGCAAACAATTGGTAGTGTACCATTCTGCAGAAACTGTTTTTTGATCCTCTAACACAATTGTTGCGAAATGACCTATCCTTCCAAAGAACGAGGCCACCATTTTTTTTCCCGCACTTCGATCTCTCTTCACTTTAGTTGGCAACTCCTCGAAAGGAAACACCCACTGAGCAGATTGTCTTTTGGTTTCAGGATCATAACAGTAAATCCAGCTTTCGTCACCTGTTAGTATGTCGAACACAGCATTTGAGTCACCTCCGTTAAATCTGTCAATCATTTTACGGCACCAATCCACACGATGGAGTTTTTGAGCCTTAGTCAAATTATGAGGTATCCACCGGGCGCAAAGCTTCCTGACCGCTAAATGTTCGTGGAGGATTTTGTGCACTTGACTCATACCGATGCCTAAGCTTGTCCGAATCTGCTGATAGGTCACTCTTTTATCAGTCTCTATCATACGCCGCACAACACAGATGTTATTTTCAGTCGTCGCCGTAGAAGGCCGTCCCTCACGTACATCATCAGTGAGATTAGTGCGACCACGTTTAAACTCATTAAACCAGTTGTAAACAGTCGCACAAGATGGGGCTTCATCGTGAAAGGCCAATCGTAGTCTATCATAACTTTCTTGTTGACTTAAATGACATCGAAAGTCATAAAAAATCATTGCACGAAAATTTTCTCGTGTTAAATTCATGTTGACGTGACACAGACAATTTTCAATTTGCCGCCAAATCGTAAAACAAATGACAAATGAATGAAATATATACTCAGTAATATTGGCAAAGAGTTCTAT
This sequence comes from Pyrausta purpuralis, assembly GCA_963924145.1. Taxonomy (NCBI): domain Eukaryota; kingdom Metazoa; phylum Arthropoda; class Insecta; order Lepidoptera; family Crambidae; genus Pyrausta; species Pyrausta purpuralis. Next base: position 15,346,289 of record OZ001645.1, on the reverse strand, counting down.
TTTCAAATTTTAGAATATTTTTTTTATTATATTGTTTATAAGTGGCCAGTTCTAAGAACTTTCAGTTTGACCCTCGTACTGACACATAGTACATACACAGTTTATTTACTAATGAATCAAAACAAAGGACGGGGATAAAATTCAAAACTAATCCCCCAATTCCAACCACGTAAAGGTAAATTCACAAAACATGATATATAGATATCAAATGTGATTACGAGTGAGATCTCAAAGCTTATGCGTCCTATAACTGAATATAAACTCTAGCGCATAGAAATGTTCCGACACTAGCGTACAATTAGCGTACTGAGGGATTGTGAGCTTACCAACTATTTTTAATAAATAATGCATAATGCGTGCTTTTCAAAAACTACAAGATACTCGTAAACACTCGTGACTTAATGCCAATGGGCCCAAGTCAAGGTCTACATGGACTTAAACTACAACTAGTAATCTTTGATCTAGTATTGTAAATGGCTTTTTCTCTTCTAAATAAACGTAAAGAGATGATAACAATGATTTAAAGATGTCAAACTAAACAGCTGTCAGTTGCTAAGATAATTAAGGAAGCTGTAAACGAGAATTGACTGAATTACCTACTAATAATGAAATGATAGGCATGAAATGGAAAAAAACGTAATTTTATTTAAATATAGCTAAAACTTTTACACACGTAGTATGTATCGAAGACACCAAAGCAAAAAGAAAAGAAACAGAACATTCACATTACATTACAAAACAATAAAAAAACATATCAAAATTAAATATAAAAAATGAGGCAAGGAGTTCGCCACAGAAGCCGTAGGCAATTAAGCGGGACATCAAGAGGTCGCCGCTTACTTTAATTGTTTTACTTAACTACGTAAAAAAATATGATTTCCTGAGCAACTGACGCCTATTTAGTTTGAAGTTTCTAAATCATTGTAGTCTGTCTCTTTCAACCAATAAAATATTATTACTAGCGGAATAGAAGGACAAGTAAAAGCTGTCAAACGAAACCGATTTAAGATGTCAGTAACTTACATAAGTAAGTAACATTTGTAGCTTTAAATGAGATAACCTTTCGATCAGGTGATTTATAACAATGTAAATATAGTAGTTTACTGCATGATTAACAGTCGACACAAAATATTGAACATGCAACTCTAGTGTAAAACTAAATGTTATTTCATTATACAAAATATTGTTCGATATACATTCCCTGTGTTATTCTGTCTTTATTTTTTACGTAAATTAACGTTTGTAGAATAGAAAAATCAAGCTGCGTACTTTAAATTTGAAGCGCATTGGTAAATATAAGTCGTATATTAAGAGGCTTCGATTTGGACTAATCTGCCTGTTAAATTATTATTTGTTGGGGTTATGCCGCTGTAATGAATAACAATCAATCACCGATCAAGTCTCCATGTTTCAGACGCATTATTTCTCCAAAATATACACAATTTCACTTTTAAATATAAAAAATCAAATGCGGGTAATTTTCAGCGAGCTTCTGCGGGGCGGTCAACTGTTTGACATCTGACAAAAATGGTTCAGCTACCCATCTCTTTTTATCACACAGTTTGCTGCTAGTAACATCTCGCTTTTGTCGTTCTATTCCAAAGGGATAATAATTTTATGCTTTCAACTTAGTTGGAAGAGATTTTTTTTTTTAGTTCTAGTCGGTGCATACCTAGAATCAGGCCCAATATTTTTATAACCTTGTCTGTAATGAAAACATCAAATTACCCCGGAGAGATGACTATGCAGATGCCGGTAGATGCAAATTGGACTTCCGGCTTTGTTTTAATTGGAAAAGTTGGTAAATCTGTAAAAAGTACACAATTCGTATAAATCTGTACTAATATTATAAAGTTAAAGAGTTTGTTTGAACGCGCTAATCTCAGGAACAACTTAGCCGATTCAAAAAAATATTTTTGTGTTGGATAGCTTATTTCTCGAGGAAGGCTTTAGGCTATAATACATCATGCTGCGACCTGAGGGAGGGAGCAAACTTAGAACGCGCAGATCCTCTCACGGGGGACCAAAGTCATTTATTCCTTAACAAAGAAAAAGTGTAGAAAAACATAAAATTAAACACCGACTGCTAGTTATTAATGAAGTTAACTGCAGTTTTTTGCATTTAGGCAGATATTTTGCAAGCATAATAAAAAGTTGATCTTGTTATCCTGTAAGAATTTCAGTTGCATCATCTTAATCAACGGACAAAACCCCGTTTTTTATTGTAACGAGTTTTCTCTCGTTAAAACTAGTTTTTTTTTAAATGCCATTTGTGATGATTTTTGTATTTAGATTCAATCAGTAGCCCTGTTGTAATCTTAACTCATTATAATAACAGTTGACGTTATTTATGTAAAAACGAGTATTGTTACTTTATCGAATAACGTTATCGCTATCGCTATTTAAAAATGGCAACACTGGCTGCCCCTTCCCTTCTTATTTTCTGACTTGCGGAGTGCACTCGAAAGGCGAGCCAGTCTAGTGCTGACCGCCGAAGCGAAAGGTTGAGGGAAGGAACCTATGTTAAATTGTAGTTATAATTATTAATGTGGCTAGAGGTAGTGATTTGTATCATAGATAAGTGTATTGATCGAATAAAGAACTTTATAAACTCAACCGAGTTTGATTCACGACACGTCGGAAGTGGAAGAGGAAACCTTCAGCTCACAAAGGGTATGTATGTACTATTATTTTCAAATGATAAGAGCAAGTAATATTATTTAATAAAATTTTCTTGAAGATAACGCCATAAATACCACGATAGGATAGCATTGGTTGGGATAATATTCTGCTGCGGTTTAACTGTAGCAATATTATCCTGATTTAATCGTGTTAACTTTCCAACTGATCGTTTGGTCAAGGCTACTCCTTGATAATGATCTGAGGTGATTAATACGAGTATGCTCATAAGCAAAGTAGGTAGGTAACAAATTGTCGGGCTAGCCATAAGTTGTTCTTAATATGAACTGGGTCTATGCTAACTCGACGCAGTCGTGCTAAGCTATCATCAAATCATTTGGGCAAGGCTACCCTTTGCTAATGGTATGTGAAAGCTAAATGCGCGATTTATTAAATTGTGTCAACTACGTAGGCATGTTTAACAAAATATTATATATTTTTTTCTCATAATTATCGGGGTAGTGTTAGGTTGCATTGGTTGGGATAATATTTTGCTGCGGTTAAGCTGTTGCACTATTATCCTGACTAAATTGTGTTACGTTTCTAACTGGCCATTTGGTCAAGGCTACTCCTTGATAATGTTCAGTGGATACGAGACACGAGTACGTGCAACTAAATAGCTAAATATAATAAATGACCTCCAGTAGTTCCTTCATCCTAATAGGAAATACGAAAAGAAATAGGTATTAAATATTATCATGTCACTGCCTATTGTAGGTAGCTATGTTTAGTTGATTGAGAATAACCGTTCAACCTGCAACTGTTCTAGGGCTAATATTTTTGTGTTCATAAATAATTATACCTACAATAAATAAATAAAACTTTATTTCAGACTTTGCATTCATAATTTGTTAACAGACTTATAAACTATGTTAGTGAGTTCAACAATTGTGTGTTTTTAATCAATTGTGTTAAATTTCAACCAATTCAATCCAATTTAATTATAAACATTCGAATCATTTCTTATTTCAATTCAATTTCGTTTGTTATATGACTTGAATTGAGTGCCCTTTAGGGTATATAATTTGTACACCCATTGATTATGTAAGTGAGTTAAATAATACTGAGTTTTTTATATTTATTAAACTGAGTTCAATTTAAACCAACTCAAGTAAATTAAATTAGAATCATTTTACTTTTACTTCAATTCCATTTGATATGACTTGATATAAAGGCTTTTTAGGTAAATGACGTATTGCCAATTCAACCTAATTAAAATTCATATACATTTTTATTTTAAATTCGAATTCATTCAATATATAACTTGAAATAAAGGCCATAGTGTCAGATTTTACAAAGTAGTTTTAGCGGCCAGGTGTGTCGCGTGGACCAAATGTGTCCTTAAGTAGCGGCCAGGTCTGTCGCATGGGCCAAGTGTGTCCTTATGTAGCGACCAGGTGTGTCGCATGGACCAAGTGTGTCCTCAAATAGCGACCAGGTGTGTCGCGTGGACCAAGTGTGTCCTTAAATAGCGGCCAGGTGTGTCGCGTGGACCAAGTGTGTTCTCAAATAGCGGCCAGGTGTGTCGCGTGGACCAAGTGTGTCCTCAAATAGCGGCCAGGTGTGTCGCGTGGACCAAGTGTGTCCTTAGGTAGCGGCCAAGAGTGTCACTTGGGCCTAGTGTGTCCATAGTTCTGTACATTTAATTATTCAAAAGCAGCAGAAGTGACCAAGTCAGTCAATCAATCAACAAAATTAATTTATTGTGTAATACATGTACATTAGTTATGTACATGTAAGTTATGTATAGTAGCTATGTATTTTCCTCGATTACATCGGGCCATTTGTGCCATGAAAGAGCTATGTATGTTTTACAAAAGGTCAAGTCTAACTGTGAATTCTTTTACTAGAAATTTTCATTAGCAACGGTCATGTGAGCCATATAGGCGCTCTTACTTGCGTTCAGGATTATTTGCAACATTATTCCTTTACTAAAATTATGCTCTAATAAATGAATAGACTCCATAGTAATTAGATTTAAAGATATTTATTCTCATAAATCCATACAGTTCATTTACAAAGATAATTATTGAAACCATAACTTAGTAAATAAATACCATATCCAAAATATGATTTTGTTGATAACAACACTAATGCTGGTATTCTTTTTCTTCCGAGGTGATGAGACTGAAGAGCACGAGACCAAACCAGGCTGGTTGGGCCTAAAAAGACGAAAGAACTCGCGATCGAGGTTGAGGACATCGACATCTTCTAAAGGAAGTCACAAATCAAAAGTACCCTTTCGGCGTCACCAACGCTCGAAACCGTCGAGTCACCTGAAATTACCGTTTCACACAATCCGAAGTGACTGTTTGGCTCCGATCACAAAAAGAAAAAAAGAACAACTACTATGTTTTAATTGTAATATATTCATTCATTGAATAAGTCCTTGTACACACAATTCTGATATTTTTTGCAGAGGTTTATCTTGATTCCCGTCGTTTTAAAACCATTGCAGCGTTCGTGGTCGCGGGTAGGCTAGGATGTTATTTATCCAAAAGAAAATAATATCATCACTTCTTCTTAGTAGAATGGGTTATTTTGTTGCGATTGAGTACAGAATTTTGAATATATGTACAGTCCGACAGCACATCAAATTACCCACTTTTGTTGCAAACTTAACCTTATTGCAATTGCATAAGATACCGCACGTTTTACCTTTACGTGCTGTTTTCCGTAAAACTGATAATTTTGGTAAATGTATAATCGCTCCCACAGACCTAATATACTAAATTGACTTTGCGAAAAATACCGCGCATTTATCACGATCATGAGAAAAATATACCTATTGAAACACGTTGTCAGTAAATTCTTACTTGAATTAACGTTGTGACTTAATTATTTCAAAACAAAGATTTAATTAATTCATTGACGCGGTGATTTTATTGTCGGCTAACTTAAACGCCATTAAAGTCGCGTAACGCGTTATTATGCAGTTCGTTTACATTCATAGAAAATACCCTTACTTCCTCTACATAAATTGTTCTGTCGTTTTAACCATACTAGAACTATAAAGGGTAGCAGATTCCGTTGCAATTTTGATAGCGCAGTTAACCGCCAAACTTGTAAGACATAAAATGTATATAAAAAGTTTATAAATTATCATTTATTTAATGAAAGAAATACACAGAAGATAAATAATTAATTACAAACTTAACATCGCTCGCTACATGTAAGTAAAACTATTTTATAGGTAAGTTTTACCTGTTAATAAACTGTGGAGTAATTACATTAATTTTGGGACAGATGGTCCTAAACTTATACATATTAATATTACTTTATGACTTCTATAAATATTTAGGAATCAAATAACTTACTACATATTTCTGTAATATTGCACAAACAATAAAAAAATAAATAATTGAAATTATACATCAATAACGAGCTTCGGTAGGTATACTTTACTTATTAAATAACCTTCTTATAAGTATTCCTGACTAGTAGACAGTCAGTTATACATAAATTAATGTATCCTCAATGTCTACATAAATTTGTTTTAAATGACATTGTTTATCATAAATCATTACTCCGACAATTGTAAAAACATTTGTTTTGTAATATTATTTTTATACTTATTGTCTTTTAGCACTTTTATTATATACGTCTGTCTAGTTTTCGCTCAATCTAGTACTTACGTAAGAGACGAAAGGCATTGTCGCGGGACAGGGTGCCCTTAAAGAATAATATATTTTTTTGTTAGGAAAAATAAAATCATATGCGGGCCAGTTTTCAAAAAAAATGAGTCCTCTTTCTATGTTATTGTTTGATGCTCTGTTAAAATATTATCACTTAAAACGAGGTGACCTTACATAATATACTAATCATTGACTTCAAAAGAAATATATTTTCATATATGAATTTTATATTGACGCCAAACACGACGTTTGCTCTGCAATATGCTTGGGTTTGGAATAACTAAAGACGCGTTGTAATACATTTAAATGGGGACTAGGGACGTCTACACGCCAAAACGTAAATAGGAGACCGTGATCTCATAGGTCAATTAATAAATAATTATGCACAAAGGCTTTATTTCAAAACTGGTTTTTATTCTAGTTCCCCACTTTGATATTTTTCTGTATTCTTGGCAATATCATGCCGTTTATTATTATTTTTTACATGTGACAGCATAATATCGTTGAGTTTACTTTGCTGAGTAAATTGTATTTGTAGTAGGGCTTAATTATTAATGTCATTTGACTATTAAATCTAACCTCAATTCTATTTAAATTATTTGTATGATGATTAATAAAGTGAAGTAAGTACTTGTTCCTACTACTAAATAAAAACCACATCTTCATGTACTGTTAGTATATAATTAACAAATATGTATTAATATGGGCCCTAAAATATTGAATTTTTCTCATACGAACACACATAATATTAGGGAAAGTTAAACTACAAATTAATATTTTATGGTAACAATAAATTGAAAGATCATAAGAGATTATATAAGTCACTCAGATAATATAATAATAATAATGATCCCTTAAATGACTGTATCTCTGTAAACAGTCTTTATAAGAGATTGAGATTCCATTCAATTGCAATAAAAAACAAACAACGAGTTATTAATAATATACATAATAGCTTAATTCTACTTGTATGACTTTAAGTGCTAAGATTCATAACTTTCATTATTGATATGTGCCACGCAAATTACGAAATTTAACTTAAAAAAAAAGTTATCTAAGTATCTTCAATAATTCTTGATTATGTTCTCCCCGATTAACAAGTGACGTTTATTATGGATGCTTTACTGATTTTCTTAATATCTATCTCAATACATAGGTTTATATCCTAATACATTACTTAATATGAAAAATTCAAATCATGAGACTGTGTTTCAGAAAGAAACTTTATTGTTTTCTCCTTATTATTTTATTTCCTTTATACATATTATCATTATACAAATTGTGAACTATTATCATATTGCTGAATGCACCGTTCAGTCATTCCTTTAAGTCATTCAAAAATTGAATTAGATGCTAGAAAATGACGATAATAGAAATTAAAGACTCGAAAACATATTGTAATGGAGTATAATGATGTTATTTGTAGAAACGAGGTATTAATTTGACAACCTCCGTGGTGTAGTGGCTAGGCACGCTTGTTTCAAGGCGTCGTCGCTCTTAGTTCCCGGGTTCGATTCCCGGTCGGGTCAATATAGATATCAAAATTTTCTATATTGTCTTGGGTCTGGGTGTTGTGGTACCAACTTTGTGTCTGATTTTCATAACACTGAACAATGTATGTGATTGGTGTCCAATAATTTGTTTTTTACTTACTTGACTGATATATTACTTTCTAAATCAACTGTTGTTTATGTAGATAAGGTCTCTTTAAAGTTAGGATCTTAAAACTACAAAAAGTTACCAATAAATTTCATTCATTCATCAATTTAAAAGTCAATTAAGTTAAAGATTCTTTCCATTTTGTTATCTTAAAATCAGATGTTTTTTTTTTAATTCCTATTAAATATATAAGAACATAATAGATTGTTAATAAATAAAATGGCTTCGATAAATGACCCTTTGTCATTCATAGACAGGAGTAAAAAAAAAACATTAGTTTCATTAATAATTACGATTGCGATCATAATTATAATAACATAACTATACTTAACCTTTTAGCCTTTAAAACGAAATAACCATGAAATTATAGGTACATAATAGGTTATGAACCCGGTAACATAAAAGATATAAGATGTATAAAATGTTCGTTGCCGCAAGTCTTACAAGACACTGGATTAATACTTCACCCTTGATAAAGCATAATCAATCTAAAGATTCAATAGATCAATCGATATTGGTCAAGTAAACCAAAAAAAATTAAAATGATAAAAAGTACTAGAAATGTGATAATTGCTATTAATAAGAATATTTTGTAATTATGTATTACTGAGTGAGCTCAACAGTATAATTGTAGCATAACCTTTATTTCTTGTTAGACTTAAATGCCGAATGTGATGATTTTATAATGTGTACTCAACAGCTTAATTTTGGCATAATCTTTATTGCTTGTAATATGATAAATGTAGTATGCTGTAGTAGTATTGATATAAATGCGCCATTGTAAATATTTTATAAAATGCACCAGGAGGTGCATTAGGTCGGATGGCCGAATGTGATGATTTTTGTATTTAGATTCAATCAGTAGCCCTGTTGTAATCTTAACTCATTATAATAACAGTTGACGTTATTTATGTAAAAACGAGTATTGTTACTTTATCGAATAACGTTATCGCTATCGCTATTTAAAAATGGCAACACTGGCTGCCCCTTCCCTTCTTATTTTCTGACTTGCGGAGTGCACTCGAAAGGCGAGCCAGTCTAGTGCTGACCGCCGAAGCGAAAGGTTGAGGGAAGGAACCTATGTTAAATTGTAGTTATAATTATTAATGTGGCTAGAGGTAGTGATTTGTATCATAGATAAGTGTATTGATCGAATAAAGAACTTTATAAACTCAACCGAGTTTGATTCACGACACATTAAAACAATGTGACCTAACTGCTGCAGACAGTGAAAATCAGTGAAAACTGTTAGTAGTGTTTCGTAACAGATATCTGGAAGATAACGCCCACTAGACTAGAACTTATTATAACATTGGGAAAATTAGCCGTTAGTCAAACCTAGTGCATTAAAGTGACTAGACACCTTTCAGGTTCCTATTTGGACAGTATATTGGCTATCATACGTTCCATAATATCCATTTAAATTTCAACCCAGGTTGAATACGTTGACCTGAATACCCTCGTTCACGTATAATTGGATTTACGTTAAAGTTATAAACCAGTAAAATAACTTTCGGGATTGCAAACTTCAGATGTAGTGTTTTTGCTCCTTTAAATACAAATTCCTGAATCAGTTACCATAATTCGTAACTGAATTTAAAGTTAGTGTTCAACTTTATGTTCCTATAAACCAAGCTACCTTTTCAAAGCGTTTTTTTTTCGTAAAAATATTAAAAACATTAGTAGGATTGTGTTTTTCAGCTTTTCACTATGCAAAATATTGTAATAGCACTTAAAACAATCAATTACTACACAACCCATCTCTTTCATATTGAAATTTTGTCTTTAGATAATAGTATCCAGGCAGGAATGCCGAAGTCTTAAAGAATGATTTATATTAGTAGACCCCCCTAGCCGATTTCGACTACGGTGGCCAATCAGAACGACTAGCTGACTGCGCGGGACATATTATAGTGCACAAGTGTGTGCGCAAACACAGGTGCACTCTCCATTCCTTTCACTCTCATAGCCAGATGGGACAGCAATCTGACACGACCGGAGAGAGTTCAGGCGCAAGACCAACGGCTTTACGTGCTTTTCCGAGGCACGGGGGTAAAACACCGCCAACTTCCAAACTCCGGGCTACTCTAAGAATTTATGAACAGAAAATCTCAGGTTTATATTTTTGTCCCGACCCGGTTTTGTCAGATTGCTGTCTCATCGGGGTATGAGAGTGAAAGGAATACAGTGGACAACTGTGTTTGCGCACACACTTGTACACTATAACATGTCCCGCGCAGTCGGTTAGTCGTTGTCACTGGCCACCGCAGTCGAAATCGGCTAGGGGGACTAATTACTTTAAATTAATATTACTTGTGAGCTATCATTTACCTTTCTATACACAGTACGATTCAACGCCGAGTCACAGGCGGCGGTCAATTAACCTGTTAAGGCCACAGCAGACCTTGGGAAGTTAAATGCCCCCTAAAACAGATGCAATACTACCCTGGGAAAGTAGTATGAGTGTTTCCTCCCAACCTCCTTTTTCATGAAAATGTCAGATAATGAGAGTGATTGTATGTCATGCGATCCGGCTAACCCCCGGCGCTCTCCGGTACCCGGGCCGGCGAGTGTGAAATTGGCTACCGAAGACTTAGTGGAAGTAGGCGACCAGGCTTCCATTACAGTTAATACTACTGGCAGCAACAAAAAAATTATACAGCAGGCCTTCCACCGCAGTCTCTTCATCACCAGGCCTAGAAGCAACTCATTGGAAAGTAAACCTAGAGAAAGTTTACAAACTGTGGTAGAACCACTGAGAGATACAGCCACAAAAAATACGACAACTCATCAAGGCACTATATGCCCCCCACCGTGGCAGAGAGTACCAGGCTCTAGAAGTGCAAAAAGGAAAAAAATCAGCGATTCCCCAGAGAATATACCTACCAAAAACATGTTTAGTCAATTACCAATTGACCTAACAGAAGAAGAACACACTGTGTCTAAGAAACCAGTAGAAAAAAGGCCTAGCAAACCTCCACCCATTATATTGTATGGAATCGAGGATGTCAACAAATTAACTGAACTTGTAGAAACTGTTGCGGACAAAAGTTCATTCACATACCGGACTGTAAACAAAAACCAACTTAGAATCAACACCCTAGATCCGGAGGCTTACAAAAGAATAATTACCAAATTTCGTGAAAGTGGTTTGATCGGTCATACTTTTAACAAAAAGTAAGAACGACCCTGCCGTATTGTAATTCGAAACCTTCACCACACAACGCCAAAAAGTGAGATAAGGAAAGAAATCGAAAAATCGGGTAGGTAATACTGTTGTCGGGGAAATTATTAACTCCAGATATGGACCAGAGAAAAAGCCCACCTCAACTTTCTTTGTTAATCTTCTACCTAGCGAGAATAATAAGGCAGCCAAAGAAATTAAATACATTTACCACCAATCTATAATCATCGAGGACCCCAAGAAGAAAAACTCAATCGTACAGTGTCAACGGTGTCAGCAATACGGACACACAAAAAAATACTGTATGAGACCCTATCGCTGCGTGAAATGTGCACAGGCACATAAAACATCAGACTGCCCGAAGCGTGATAGAAATACACCAGCCAAATGTGCACTTTGCCAAGGTTCTCATCCGGCAAATTACAAGGGTTGTGAAGTGTATAAAGAAATACTTGCCAGAAAAATAAACAAATATGGTCATCGAAGATATGATAGACGCCCTATTGCAAAAGACAACATGACCAGGGATCCAAACCCCCCCAGAAATACTGTCCAACAATCTTCCCCCATTGATAAAGAAAATGAACCATCATCTTACGCAAATGCAATTAGTAACGTGCCAGACAAAGGGAGTGCAAGAAATGACACTCGTAACGTTCATCAAAACTTATTAGTATTAGAAACACTCCTCACCAAACAAAATGAAAAATTCGATTTAATCTTACAACAAATGAGCACTCTTATGAGCCTCATAACTACACTCATAACCAAACTACAAGGTTAAAAGGCCTTGGGCTAAGACTGGCGACTTGGAACATTAATGGACTTTCACCCAACAAAGATGAGCTCGAGATATTAATTATTGAGCACAAACTGGACATAGTCCTCATTTCCGAAGCACACTGCACAAATAAAACCAGCGTCAAAATTAAAGGGTTTCAAACATACATAACATGCCACCCAGACGGTACTGGCCACGCAGGAACAGCTGTAATTATTCGGAACAAAGTAAAACATCACCTACTACCTGAATATAAAACCGAGCAAACACAGGCGACTACAGTCACAGTACAAGACAGAAACGGATACTTTAATGTCTCAGCCGTTTACTGTCCACCAAAACATCGTATAAACTCCGATTTATTCTCACACTTTTTCTCAAGTCTAGGCAGTCGCTTTATAGCAGGTGGTGACTGGAACTCCAAGCATATCCTCTGGGGCTCAAGACTAATCACAACAAGGGGAAGGCAACTAAAATTGAGTATAGATACAAACCATCTTAATATAATTGCCCCATCTGAACCCACTAACTGGCCTAGCGATCAGCATCGAATCCCTGACATAATCGACTTTTTCGTAACAAAAGGACTCTCCAAGCAGTACATGAAGATTGAGTCGTGTCTTGATGGATCGTCTGATCACACCCCAGTATTACTCACTGTTAGTTCAACTATAATTGAAGTTGAGAGATCCACAATTTTGTACAACCAGCATACCGATTGGCCTTCATTCAGGGTATACTTAGAAGATAACCTTAACCTAAAAATAAGACTCAAAGAGGCAGAGGAAATAGAAAAAGCGGTACTACATTTTACTAACCTTGTACAAATTGCTGCGTGGAGAAGTACGCCTGTTTCGGAACATAAGAACCAGCGAACAAACGTACCTTTGGAAATTAAGACCATGATCCAGGAAAAACGTAGACTACGCGGGGTATGGCAGCGTAGCCGACATCCTCAAGATAAAGCCGCCTTTAATAGAGCTATTGTAGAATTGAAGAAAGCTATAAAAACTGCTAATGAATTAACAATGCATGAAAGATTGGAGTCTTTGACTGCTACTAAAGCCAGCAACTATTCGCTCTGGAGAATCACCCGTGCTTGTGACAGACCTAACGTACCAAAACCACCAATAAAAAAAAAAGTAAAAACCGACTTCAAAACCAAAATTCACTAAAAAGTCTTAAATAAACTCTTAACTATTGAAAGGAAAGGAACCCATTTTAGGCCAACAATTTCTGTTTTGGAGTCGGTGCTGTGATAGTTGATGCTTGATGGTCAAAGTGATGGCACCGACTCCAAAAAGAAATTGTTTGCCTAAAATGGGTTCCTTTCCTTTCAATAGTTAAGAGTTTATTTAAGACTTTTTAGTGAATTTTGGTTTTGAAGTCGGTTTTTACTTTTTTTTAAAGTTAATTTTATTTATTCATTTTTAGAGATTACAGGAGAATGGGGGGGCTACCTTATGACTCTGTTTTTTAAGAAGCTACAAACTACCTATTATAAGTTCATTTTTTATAATTACTGAACTCCTAAGTGTTAAGGAGTTCCACCATCAGCTCAGCCCCACAAGATGTTGACTATTAGACGTAACAACATGTCAACGTTAAGATTCAAGTAAAGAAACACTATACGTGCCTTTAAAATTTGATGGTTTCCCTCGATTACACCAAGATCCCATCATCAGATCCCAAATTGAAAAAAATGGGACCAACTAGAAGGTATACCATCTAAGAAAGCGAAAAAATTTTTCGAATCGCTCGACAAACGACTGAGATATGAGGTAACAAACATACAAAAAAAAACATACAGTCGAATTGATAACCTCCTCCTTTTTTGAAGTCGGTTAAAAAGGAAAACGATTGGGCAAGAACAAGCCAGGATAAAGCGGACTTGTTTGCGGATCATCTATCAGGCGTCTTTAAACCGAATGAAACTCTGGGCAACTCATCGGAGGAATATGTTGATCAGATTCTGAAACAAGACCTTCAAATGGACTTACCACCTAGACCCGTGTCGCCTGCGGAAGTCAGAAAAACTATTAAACGGCTGGACAGTAAAAAGGCACCGGGTTATAACCTGATAACCAAAGAGTTACTTCTGGAATTACCGAAAAAAGCCATTGTCTTTATAACTATTATCATCAACAGTATGTTGCGAATAGGTCACTTCCCGAGTGCATGGAAGGTCTCTGAAATCATCATGATTTATAAGGCTGGAAAACCTAATACTGAAAAAACATCTTATCGTCCAATCAGCCTGTTGCCTATTCTATCCAAGGTACTGGAGAAAATAATACTCCGCAGAATCATGCCATGTCTCCTGGAACGTAAAGTGATACCAGACCACCAATTCGGCTTTAGAGAACGTCATGGCACAGTGGAACAAGCCCACAGAGTATGTGATGCCATAAGAAAGTCCCTAGAACAGAGAGAATACTGCTCGTCAGCGTTCCTATATATTCAACAGGCGTTTGACAAGGTCTGGCACCGGGGCTTACTTTGTAAAATCAAACAGAATATTCCCCATTCATACTATCCAATATTCAGATCATACCTCGAGGATCGCATATTTTATGTGAAAGAAGGTGATGCCAACTCAAAATTTTATGAAATTTACGCCGGGGTGCCACAAGGTTCTGTACTTGGCCCCATGCTCTACACGTTGTACACTGCTGACTTACCGCTTACGCCAGAGACAACCACGGCTACATTTGCAGACGACACCGCTATATTAGCAAGTAATAAAGATCCAGGAGTGGCGTCAGAGAACTTACAGAAGGGACTCAACAATGTAAACGACTGGCTCCAGAAATGGAAAATAAAAGCAAGTGCTACAAAGTAAGTTCATGTGACATTTACTCTCAAAAAAGACAACTGCCCACCTGTAAGGTTGGGCCAGTGTGCTCTGCCGCACAGTGACCATGTGCGATATCTTGGCTTGCACTTGGATCGTAGACTAACTTGGAGGCACCACATTGATTGTAAAAAGCAGGAACTACAGCTAAAGTACAATAGCCTATACTGGATGCTGGGTAGGAACTCAAGACTTTCTCTTGACAACAAACTTCTCATATACAAAGTTATCCTAAAGCCCATTTTGACATATGGTCTGCAACTGTGGGGCAGCGCGAGCAATTCAAACTTAAATATTATCCAGCGCCAACAGAACAAGATCCTAAGATCCATTGCAAAGGTGCCATGGTACATAACCAACAATGAAATTCATGAGCATCTTGAAGTTAAAACAATCAAGGAAGAAATTCGTAGTTTGGCAGCTAAGTACAAAGAGCGGTTAGTCCACCATCCTAACACAAAATAATATATATAATAATATATATAACACGAAAATAGGTTGATTGGAATAACGAACAGAATCAATTGAATCACTTTTTAATGTTTTTAACTTAATTCAAAAGTTGCCCTGTCTATTTATTGATTGCGTTAATATTAGTTTAGATTAGATATTGCGTGCGCAATGGCTTGTCTTATCAATAAATAAAAACCTAACAAAATATGCAAACCCGCCAAAATATGAAACAGAAACGATGTTAAGTTCTTTATGAACGTAGTAAAGTAAAGTAAAATTGGCCTGTAACGTCCCACTGCTGGCAAAGGCCTTACCTCAACTATGAGGTAGTTCGAGCAATCTTCACCACGCGGGCTCAGTGCGGGTTGGTGGAGGGGTGTTTGCAAGGCAAGCGACTAACCCTGTCAGATGTTATCAAGCCGCCCATAAGGCCTTTGACCAGGCTTAACGACTAAAATCAACCGATATTAGCCGGGAACATCGACTTAAAGTTCCTTCCGAAGCACGGAGATGCTCGTAATATACGTCACTTATATAGTCGGAATGGTCACCCATCCAAACACGACCGCACTGTAGGTAGCTTCACTTTGGTAACACTACCAAAGCGCTACTACCACTGCGCTACGAGCACCTTGCACGCTACGAACACCTTGCTTTATAAACGTAGATAATAATAATAATAATGTAAGCGCGCGCAGCGGTTTGGTGGATACCTCACTTGACTTGACCGAATCCTCATTTGACAGAGCGTCGTCTGTAGAGAAAAAAATGATCAGAGGTGCCAGTAAAACTATAAAACCACATAAAACCTTTTTTTTCAGGATTTAGTAAATTTAACTAAAAATAATTTGAGGTTTTGCGCATTCAATATTACCTTGTAGAGCAACAGCATTTCAGGCTATGTTAGTTGTGTAGGTACGGTCTAGGACAATAGTGCCTAACCAATTTCAAACTAAAATCGCTTGCACACATGATACAATAACGAGCGTCATTTTAAAAAACCGGCCAAGTGCGAGTCGGACTCGCACACTAAGGGTTCCGTGCTAACTAACTGTATTAGAGATCCACTTACTGCCTCTTAGCCAAAATACCACAATATTTTGTTGACAGCAAATATATCTTTGTTTTTCATAGTATGTTTATGAATAACAAAGTTATGTTTACGGTTATTAAAAATGTGCTCTTTCTCAAAAACTACTAGTTCGATCTTGTTCAAAGTAATTTTCGTTAATAGTCGTTGTCAAGATCTACATCATGTATTTTTTCAAAATTTACACTCGCTTAGTTTTAAAGTTAGATGAGGGGGAGGGGGGGGGGGACACCCATTTTACCACTTTTGAAGCGTCTATTTGTCAAACGTTAGACTTTCAGAGAAAATAGTTTTAAAAACCTCGATGTCATTTTAAAAGACCTATCCATAGACACCCTACACGCATGGGTTTGACATTTTTTTTATTAAGGTTTTAGTTTCATGTATGGGAGTCCATCCTTAAATATCATTATTTTTTATTTTTTGTATTAGAGTTTTTAAGCGGTTAACAGGATACATCTTTTTTTATATTGGGCACCAAACACATACATGGCTCTCATCCCAAAGTAAGTAGCTAATTGCACTTTTGCAGTTGTGTTATGGAAATCAGACACAATGGTGGTACCACTACATCTACCTTCTAAGTTTCAGCTGTGTAAAACTAATAGTTTTAGAATAAAGTGGCTGTGACATACGGACATACTTGACGAAACTATAAGGTTTCCGTTTTTTACCATTCGGCTACGGAACCCTAAAAAGGCGGTGGTGGTTGTGTGGTTAGGTGGTGGTGATCTCGATAAACAACTGCAGTCGGCTTAAGGCTTCATTGTTTTATTTAAATACCTATGAAGCTTGTAATAAAATAGCTAACCAAGCTAAGTGTGAAATAGCTTTTATCGACCCTCTATTTGTTGCACCGAAGCTCATAAACAAGGTCATGAATTATCTTGTGACGTTAATTACTGTAAAAGGCTATCTTTCAGGATTAGCGTTTGACGAATTGGGCCATTACGTTTGAACAAGGTTTGTGATGAAAAAAATTGTAGCACACTTGACGTTAGATTTGGTTAAGTAAGGTCGTTATATTCGGCAATTTCATCAGTGTTAACAGAGATTAATGTGATAATGTGCCGGTACTCAATGTATTTCGTGACCATCAACCGCTACTTAAAGGTATGAAACGCCTATATAAAATTTATCCGTTTTACTTTCTACCTCTACATAAACACTCATATCCATTTTGAGTAACAGAGTTTTGTTATGGAAATAACACTTATGAAAGTAATATTTCATTTACTAAAAGTATTTCTTGTCTTTCTGAACTTTGTACGTTGTATACGGGTTTGAGTGAAACTTGTATAATGTAATGTAACAAGAATGATCATTTATTTAAAAAAATACATTATGATTCATCGCATCAAAAAATATCAGTTACTATTTGCGTAAACAAAACTCTTACCAAGTTCAATTTTATGAATGTTGATATTTTTACATTAATAGCTGGGACTTTGTTTATTGTCTCGTTTTGAGAAAATCTTAACGGGCAATTTTATATGTTTGCACTCAGAATTTTAGTGAAACAGTCGCATAAAAATACAATTGTGCCCGCTTTTTACAGTCCTCTTTTTCAGGATTGGCTTTCACTCGTTTGATGGTCGAAACGATCTCAAGTTTCCTTATTTATTAGGAGCTGCTACCATTTTTTCACTGTTCTCAAACCGAGGTATTTTCGCAGCCATTGAAGTTGATAGAATATCCCCACTGGTAGGTCTTCGACTTATTGGTGCCATTTTATGAAATTCAGGGTAAATTTTAATTCCACATACCATTTTCACTGAACTAACCACTGAACGTTGCGAGCACTGTAGAGCCAACGAACTTACAAAAGCATTCAAATTACTCGGAAATCTTCGCCTAAATTGTTTCATGGAGTCATTCTTAGGGCTCGCATGTATATGAGTGGCATAATTGGCCGCCCAAATTCTACCAAGTACTTACCTAAATCTTTCGTGCCTTGCTCTAGACATAGGCCGACCCTTTGGAGTGAACGAGCATGTTTCGTTTGATCCTTGCATTTTATGATTCCTCTGACCCGAGAAATTCTTCGTGCTCAGTTTTAATAGCTACTCTGTTTGTACTGTATAAAAAACTAGATACAAATTGTGTTGAGCTATATACAATGTTTATGTAATAGACTCAAAGTCACGAAAGAAAGGTCATACCCATTATGTTGTAAATGAGATAGAGTATGATTATATTATATGATATTAGAATATGATTATAAAGAAATGTACTTGAATTTATCTGTAAGAATACTGTTTTTCCCATTTTCATCAAAGTATTGTTTAATCCCAGAAATTTCAATAAAAATGAAAATGAGCACTTATTATACAGACGTCTTTCTTCCTCTCCAGTCTCTCGTGAAATTACCCTGTTTATATTAGCCAGCAATAAACACAAAGTTTACTGCACTCGCCGTTAAAACAAAATAGACAACTCATATCCGTTACGAATATAGTCAATAAAATAAAGCAATTTGCTTTTTATATGTTGTTTAAACAGACTTTACTGAAGCCAGTCTAAAACACATCATACGGGATGGCTTCGAACTATTAGTATGATCTATTCGGTGCCGTCTGATTAAAAGAAGGTATCTAGACGCTCATTTTATGTGTTCTTAAGTTTACATCGCACGGAAAATTCGAAATATCTATTAAATGGCCGTAACTTATGTTTCCATTAAAGTGGCTTGTTTAACGTATGTTACGAGTAGAGGTATGAAGGAGTTTGTCTTTATTTCTTAGGCTATAGTACTTGGCAGTCGTTAGCTTTACGGAGCACGTCGCAATCGTTTGCTACGTTTTACGTCTTACAACTGAGGCTCTATTTGCTTAGATTATTATGCGGGACACGATTTAATCGAATTTGTAGAAACTTTATCATAAAATCTTTTAAACCATATTTTTTACCTGCGACGGAACGGAGAAGATGCTTATGTTTAGGGTGAGAGGATGTTTGTTTGTCTCCGCAATAGGGATGGGTTGTCAACGTTTTCTTGCCAACGAAACTAGACCGTTGAATTTCGTCTATCGACTAGTCAATTATCAGTTGAATTCATCGACTAGTTATCCTCTCGACCACATGAACATATGAGCTATCTAGACGAGCTAGACGATCGACACGTCTATTTACCGCGAGTCTAAACGGCATATCTCACTAGCGTATTTATTACTACCTCCTAACTAGTCCGTATATAATAACAATGTACTGATGATTTTGTTGATGTCACGTCACGTCGACGGTTCAACTTAACTAGTCCGTCTATTGAACGCTCATGTCTAGTCACGAATGACCCTATATGTTTCCAAAACGGCTCAACCGATTGACATGCTGTTTTCAGCACTGGATTGTTTTATTTTCATATTGATGATTGATATACAGAACTACCATTATTGTAATAAAATAGGTAATAAATATTGGACACCAATCGCATACATTGCTCTGATCCCAAAGTAAATAGCTAATGCACTCGTGTAATGGAAATCAGACACAACTTGTAATAAAATAAGGAATAATAAAAAATATCGGAAACTAATCGCAAACATTGCTCTGATCGCAAAGTAAATAGCTAATGCACTCGTGTAATGGAAATCAGACACAACGGTAGTACCACAACACCCAGACCTGAGAAAATATAGATAATTTTGATTTCTATATTGACCCGACGAAGTAGGTATTTGACTTGATTTATTGGTCTTTTATTTGAGCAAGCCTTCAATCGAATACAGAAAGTTACATAAATAATCAAATCAAGTGTAATTCATGATCCGAACGGACATCCATAAAACATCTTAGTAGGATTAGCTTTGTGAGAAGTACGATTTGGCTCAAACGAGGTATTAATTAGCGCGATCGATCCTTATTACATTCCGGAGAAGGCAACTCTAATGATGTTTTTTCTTATCCGAATGATCCCCAGATAAAACGATTACATCTGCTGTGCTACTGATGTCGGATTACTGGATAACGAATCGGTTTACTTACAGATCATGTACTAATGTCGATACGCCAAATTTTACTTGCGTCGATTGTTGATACGTGTACGCATTATCCTTATTCTTAACGTTTTTTTATACATGTCTTATAAATATGTAGCTCTGAGGCTGATACGTGGGCGTTTAATGATCCAATTTGAAATGGCAGCAAAAATTTTTACGAAGTTTTTAAAATTTAATTTAAATTTATGTAATTCGATATAAATCGTTCACTATTGAATCAAAACGCTTGGGATATCGACAAGTTGATTTTTATTCAAAATTTTATACAAAAAGTATTCACAATTTCCAACTACCGATGAAAACTCGAGGGAAATATAGTAAAATGCGCAATCAAGCCATCACGCGGAGAATAATCGGAACGAGCGACTCTCTGTTTGCTTGTTTTAGCCTTTTTATGGCACCTCATCTCAATATAATCCAGCTGTTTCGTTAGAGATCTGTGTTGGTAGTTTAAAATCAAAGCATCATCAAGTGGGTTGATAGGCTTTTTAACCCACTTCGAAAAGGAGGAGGTTATCAATTCGATTGTACAATATTTTTTTATGTACGAGTATGTCAGTTACCTCATATTTCTGTCATTTGTAAATCGATTTGAAAAAAAACGCATACGTAGTGTTTGTACCTTTTAGTTAGTTTCTTTGTGGCCAAGTCGAGATCTGATGATGGGATCTTGGTGCAATCGAGGGAAATCCTCGAATTTTAAAGACACTTAAAGTGTTTTCGTACTAATATCCTTATGTTGACATGTTACAAATTCTGTACGTTAACATTGTTTGGAGTTAAGAGTTCAGCGATTATAATGACAGAACTTATGATAGGTAATTTGTAGCTTATTAAAGAGCAGACTCAAACCCCCTTCCCATAACCACTTAAAATGAGCAAATTCAATTAAATTTTACACCAAAAACCGAAAAAGGTTTCAAAAAGTAAAAACCGAATTCAAGAACAAAATGCACTAAAAGGGTTATAAATAATCTTTTGACTCTTTAAAGGAAAGAATTCCATTTAAGGCAAATATTTTTTTTGGCGTTGGTGCCATCGCTTTGGCCGTCTCAAGCATCATCTATTAGGACAGGGCGCCGACTCCAAAAGAAATTGTTCGCCTGAAATGGAATCCTTTCCTTTAAATTGTCAATGGATTATTTATACTTATTAATCCATTTTAATTTATAAGTAGGTATTAAGCGTTCCGTAGCCGTAATATAACGGATCCCTTATAGTTTCCTCAAGTCTGTATGTCTGTGTGTCTGTCCATCCGTATGTCACAGCCATTTTATTCTGTAACTATAAGTATCACACTGTTGAAATTTGGGAGGAAGGTGTATACTTATAACCGCTTTACGATTCTTATACAAAAATATAAATAATGATATTTAAGGGGGTTTCCCATACATGAAACTAAAACCGAAAAAAAAATATTTTGGTTAAACCTTTGCGTGTGTATATATAGGTTTTAAATGACATTGAGGTTCCTCAAACCATTGTCTTTTAACGTTTGATAGATAGACGCTTCCAAAGTGGTAAAATGGGCGTCCTCCCCATCTAACTTCTAAACCATGTAAATTTTGAAAAAAATATATGATGTAGATTTTAACGAAAACTTTCAACGAAAATTAGTTCGGGCGGGATCGAATTGGTAGTTTTTGCGATATAACACATTTTCAACAACCGCCAACATTACTTTGTACTTCATACAAACACTAAAAAAAACAAAGTTATATTTGCTGTCAACTAAAAAATTTTGTGGTACGAGTAGAAGTAAGTGGATTAAGATAATTCAGTAGAAGTAGGCACGGAACACTTAATGTGCGAACCCGACTCGCACTTGGCCGGTTTTTAATCTTACAGCACAAAAAAGCAATTGTAATGAAATGATAATGGAAATTCTACTTTCGTTGAGTTGTAGGATTATAGTTTCTTGATTTTATCTTGATTTGTTATCATTAGTAAATAAATCCCTCAAAAATAGTATCTGCTACCCAGCTGTTTTTAAGATAGTATACTGACATGATGATTAAAGGTCTGACAGTCCATAATAAAGTAAATTAGAATGTATTATCTGAGAACTCGATACTTATTCATTTAATTAACGAAACCGTCTTTAGATAATTATTTGATAATATGAAACCTAAAACATATTCAATACATAAATTTATTAGTGTAATGAAAACAAGCAACCTTATTATTAATTAATTAATTTAAAAACCTTTCAGCGATGCCTTTTTTTAATAGGTACTAACACTTTTGTTCGCGTGTCTATTGATTTTTGTTTTAATAATTTGAATACCACGATACGAATGTTTTTAGAAGAAACTCGAAGCACTTTCTGTAAAAGGAGAAATTATGAATAACGTTTAACTACCTAACTATAACATAGTCTTATTTTTGAAGACGGCAGTAAGTAATATCTGCAATAGGTTATAATGTGAGACTGAGGCACGATATGTTCGCTGTCGACAAAGAAGATGGATAGTATGTGTAATGGTTGACGACCTCCGTGGTGTAGTGGCTAAGCACGCTGTATTCAAGGCGTCGCCGCTCTGAGGTTCTGGGTTCGATTCCCGGTCAGGTCAATATAGAAATCATAATTTTCTATATTATCTCGGGTCTGGGTGTTGTGGTACCACCGTTGTGTCTGATTTCCATAACACAAGTGCAATTAGCTACTTACTTTGGAAACAGAGCAACGTATGTGATTGGTGTCCAATATAAAAAAAAACTGTGAAAGCACTCCGGGAGTGCCGGCAGAAGTGAAAACTTGAATATCAACGTTGTGCATTTTTGATTTTTTGGAATAGTTATTATCAATATAAAAGTACTATCATTTTTATGATAGAATACATAATAATAATTATAATAATAATAATAATAATACAATAATAATAAAAATATAATATTTTTATAGAATACAATATTTATTTATTGCGCTATCGTACACAAACATTACAATTTATATTATATTAAATTACATTAAAAAGTTAATCTCTCAGAAAAATCAACTTACATCCATAATTTCGCCAACCGTCTTACGGTTTTTCGATCAGGTCACGTGTCCTGACGCGAGTTTCACATTTTTCCCCCATCCCACAAAAGTGCTCAACGCCGCTAAAGAAGTTTTCACTTCAAAAAAAAAGAATGTACATACGCTCAAGAAAGCTGTTTATCTATTTTCAGAAAATGCTCCCTGAGCAAACATTAGTTATTCTATGTGTAAGTGAAGGTAAATTTTAAAAGTAATAACGTATTCCAACCCGTAAACTTTTATGGAAGGAGACAAATTTGGTCTTTTTCGCTCTCATACATCCTAAACTAAGCTTGTACGTTTAGTTTTTTTTTAATAATATTTGTTTCAATAAATATGAAAACATTAGTAATATTTTTTTGCTGAAAATTTGATTAATTCCGGTCTGATCCCCCTTGTTTTGATCCACCTCTCATGATTATTATTAAAAAAATCTGGACTGATCCCCCTTATATTTTGTTCGTCCAAACCGACAATTTTTGCAAAGTGTGTAGGTACAGTCAGGAACCAAATCGAATAACTTTTTCTTAAAATAAAGAAATTAAACAATTTCTAGGAGGATTATGGTGATCTAAATTAGAACTCTGGCGTTCTTCAACAATTTTTAAACTATGAACAAATTTATCTATTAAGCATTTGTAAATAAAGACAGAATTCAAGATATCTATGCCAATCACATTTACTTATTAATCAATAATTTAATATTAAAACCTTACCTCGCTCGTTAACGCACTTCAATATGTAACTTTACGGATAACATTTACATTAAAAGCATAATACCGACTAACAAGTGAAAAGATAACCCTTTTATTGAAGTCATCTAGCTCAAAATAGGAAACAATTCCTGGAAATAGCCGAAATACCCGTCGGTGATTGGTTATTGAAAATTTGCACCAATTCGCAGTTAAAAAAACCTGTCATTCGTTTAGGGCCAATAACGGGTCAATATTTATCCGTAACGACTTAGGCTATTAATTATTTATAAATAAAGGAATCAAACCATGTGCAATAAATATGTATACATATTTTAATTATTTACATACAAATATCTCAATTAAATGCAAATTTATTAAAATAACTATTACGTACCAGGGCCATCGCCGTTGCCGTCTGTACGAAAATTATTTTTTTATTTATTTAACTTATTTTATTATTATTTTTTTTATGTGGATCAGACCGGAAAAGAAAACAATTCGAAATATGTGATCCCCCTTATGCGTCACAACAAGGGGGATCAGTCCGGAATAAAAAATAATTAAAAATATTAGTGATTCTCCTGGTGGATCACCACCAGAAGGATCAGACCGGAATAAATCAAAAAATAATTTTAAACTAATCAAGGTTTAATAAAAAAAAAGTGGAAGACTAGAAAGCTTAGACTAGCATGTATGAATACGAATGCGACCAAATATGTTTCATTCTGCATTCTATAAGGTTTACGGGTGGGAAAACGTAATCATATTTTGACCGCAAATATAGGCAATTTCGATAATTGTTCCACCTGCTAGCTGCAAGATAGTCTTAACATTTGTTTTCGCTACTAAACTTAGATATCTCCTCACTTTGCTTCCTTGGAATATTAGGTCTTTAAGCAATTATAAAGTACAAGTGCCCCCTCGCGACTTCGACCGCACGTTTTGATTTTTCTCCCTCCTTTTCCGTGGCAGCGTGATGTTTTATAAAGTCTTCCTCGATAAATAAGCGCTCCAACATAAAAATATTTTATAAAATTGGTCCAA
Source organism: Pyrausta purpuralis (assembly GCA_963924145.1). Lineage (NCBI taxonomy): Eukaryota > Metazoa > Arthropoda > Insecta > Lepidoptera > Crambidae > Pyrausta > Pyrausta purpuralis. Next base: position 15,321,195 of record OZ001645.1, on the reverse strand, counting down.
CAGCTAATCTAAGGTTAGCACGTTTAAACAAACAAATAAATTCTTTAGCTTTATAATATCAATATAGATGTATAAGTTACCTATTATTTACTTAAAATAAAACTTTTTTTCCTTTGTCCGCAGGTATCTTCATCCAGTCCGTCCGACTGGCATGCTAAACAGCTGTTGGTACTGAAACGTCACCATTCCCAAGTCCAGGGCGAGTAAGCCGAGATGTACTCGGAAACGGAGAGATAAGAAATACAAGAAGGACAAGAGTCCCACCATGTTTTCCTTGGCGGAGGGCTGCGGCTGCGTCAGTTTCCGTGGTGGCCGGCGAGCGCGGTCCCTCGGGGACGACTCGTCCTCCTGTCGAAGCTCCGAAATAGAACAGGAGGTCCCTAAAAAGTTGGGACGCCGGGTTCTGAACGGTGAATGCACTATGAAAGCTCTCGCCCCGTTCTTGAAGTTTTGGCGAAGAGACGACGTTAGCATGACCAAAGCTGAGAGAAGTAAGTACCTTTCAGTCATTTTTAACGGGCTTTCAATATGTAGGTATACTTTACTCCAAAATTACAAGAACCATTTAATACTGTAATGATATCAGCATGTATGACAAAATACTCCACAGCAAAACAAATCAAAGTAAATAAGTATTCCTTACTCAACATCTCTCTGTCGAAGACAAATAAAGTCCTAAAATCCGTCAAGCTTACCAATTCTTAATAATAAAAGCAAAGGCAATTTAATAGAACGAGATTTCAATTTGTGTTTACCTAAATACTTAGGAGTCGCCTTTATTTCTTGTAGTAGCGACATTGAGTCGACTAAATTAGTGTGAAGCAATTTGTGTTCTCCCAAGGGACCGAATTGAATTTCATACAGGTTGACTATAGTATTGAAGGTTAAGTAATGTAAATTGGATCCTACATAGTCTTGGGTTACAATAGAGGGAGAGCATTGGGTGATAACCTCGCCTCATCAGGACAGGGGTGTCTTGCCACACACTAATGGAGGTTAATGGTTCAGTATTACATTTTTCCGTCAAGTTTTCACTGCGTTATCTGATAGCCTTTAGTGTAATATTGCGTTGGTTGCGGAAAATACCTGTTTTTTTTACATCGTTAAAATTTAATCGTAGGCATTAACTACTCAAGAGGCTGCTACCTATGTTGTACAGTTATTTAAACGTAAAGAAAGAAACAAAGAAAGAAAAAACGTTTATTCAGTACTAATTTGTTTCTGATTTCTAAACACTTTTATTAAAACTATGCTGCTGCAAAGATATGTCCATATTGCGAAGTCATTAAGTCCCAACCCATAAGGACTTTCCTGCCCTAACCTGCTAGTGAGAGTAAATTGTGTTAACTCAAGTCGAGAGTGTAAGTGCAGGCGGCTACGTGATAAAATACTCTACTACAACCTTTTTATTTTCACTGACGAGGGTTGTATCCACAGTGATACAGCTGGTGTAGATCCTGTTTGTAATTGATATTTATGGAAAAGACAAAATGAATTAAAACACCGGTTAAAAATTCCAAGGGTAAAGTGAAGCTTTGGTCACGGGTGGAATGGAGTTATAAGCCATTCATACTTGTTTGTCAGATTACAATATTTTTAGTAAAAACTTCAAGTGCTCTTGATAACAAAGTGTTTTCCGATTTAAATGCAAAATTCGAGTCAGGCACAATTCCTTTCATGTTTCAACAGTCTATGTAGTGAATGCCAATTTCTATGTAGTGAAGGTCTCTAAACTATAATTGCAGTAGTTCAGGGGCCAATTCTCGTGCAATTCGTATACGAAAAAAGTTCACTGATCGAATTTTCTTTGTCAAAGAAAAAATCTTGTTGATATCTCACGATACGATTTTTATGTATTTAGATTACGATTACGATTTCTATGTATTTAGATTTGGTTCGTGTGCTAGTTTTTTACACATAGATATTTTATTTGTTTTTTTAAAGCAAAACGGTTACAAACGCGCAATTGAATTACCACATGAAAAAAGTTACGATATACTCACGATATACGTGAGAATCGCCCCAGGAGGCTGATTCTCATGCAGTTCGTATACAAAAAAAAGTTCAACGATCGAATATTCTTTGTCGAAGAAAAAATAGTTTTCGATTTCTCAGGGTCACGATATCTATGTATTAAGATTTTATTCGTGTGATTTTTTTTTACTTGTAGATATGTTTTTTTGCCGCGAGAATCGTCCTCCAGGAGGCCGATTCTCGCGGCGAATCGAACTTTATTCGTGTGGTAATTCGATTGCGAGTTTGGTCGTTTGACCCAAAAAACTAAGTAAAATAAAAATAAAAACGTACGAACGAAATCTAAATACATAGAAATCGTGACCATGAGAAAATTCGATCGGTGACCTTTTCGTATAAGAATTTCTCGAGAATCGACCCCTTGTTTGAACTGGATTTAAAAACTTTAAAATAATATTTTACCTACAATTTTATTAGAAAGCACCGACCCTTGTTGCGATAGATCCAACTGTAACATTAAATAGTATAACATCATGATTACGGCTTAGAGCCTACTTTCATTAAAGCCTGCATAATATATTCGTTAGTAGACAGTTGTCTTTATTGAGGCAGATTATGTGTATTCCCATAATGACACTTATAAACTTACGTGAGTGCTCTATCAGACAAGGCATTACAATTAGTGGACTCTGACGTAATGTAGAGTTCTCTTAATGTAACCAGCTCATAAATAATACATATGTTTGAAATTGCCTTGCTCCAAATTGCACTGCTGGTATGCGTCCGTCTGAATGGGATTATTTGCTTACATGTTATACTAATTATTTCTTGAAGCTCTGATTGTAAATGTATGATACAAACTTTTGTATGTTATATTTAAAAAAAAAAAAACTGTGAAAGCACTCCGGGAGTGCCGGCAGAAGTGAATACTTGAATATCAACGTTGTGCATTTTTGATTTTTTGGAATAGATTTTTATAGAATACAATATTTATTTATTGCGCTATCGTACACAAACATTACAATTTATATTATATTAAATTACATTAAAAAGTTTATCTCTCAGAAAAATCAACTTACATCCATAATTTCGCCAACCGTCTTACGGTTTTTCGATCAGCCCACGTGTCCTGACGCGAGTTTCACATTTTTCCCCCATCCCACAAAAGTGCTCAACGCCGCTAAAGAAGTTTTCACTTCAAAAACAGCCTGACAACTTTCAAATACGTACAGACAAATATAACGTAAGCATTTCACGTAGTTAAGATACGAATACAAATCATTTTTAGCGTGAGTTAAAATTCTGTGCTTGTAACACAATATTACAAACGAATGCGGGAATTGGGTGAAATTCATGATATAGATTAAAAAAGGGAGTAAATTTTACTTGACAATACGCGGAACGAGTGAATGCGTAGACCTAAGACCCTTTACACACGGTGACTTTAAGCATCGATGCAGTTTCAGCATCGCGACTCACGCAATAAACAGATTTAATATAGCATCGATGCAGTCGCCGAAATACAGTACATAATTTGTAATTTTTAGCCTTATCATTTTGACGACCCGTCTGGTGTAGTGGTCGAAAAATCGCCTACTACGCAGCGGGTGCGGGTTCGATCCCCGCACAATACAAACATTTGTGTGCATGAACATGTCTGTTTGTATTGGTCTGGGTGTTTTCTATGTATATCATGTATGTATTTACAAACAAAAAAGTATTTAAGTATTATATCCTTTGTCTGGCACCCATAACACAAGCTTTGAGTAGCTTACTTTGGGGCTAGATGGCGATGTGTGGGAATGTCCAAAGGATATTTATATTATTTATATCATTGCGACTGCATCGATGCTTAAGTAGCGAGTGAGGAAATGTTGACAGATTGCGACTGCATCGATGCTGCATCACGACTTCACCGCGACTACACCGATGCCAAAAGTTGCAGTTTGTAAGGGGTCTAATGTAAATGAAATACGCAACAGACGAGTGTGAAATATATCTGAACACAATCATAACGTTTAGGACGCAAATTACATTTCAAAGCAATCGAGTCTCCTCGCAACCTTGAATTCTGTACCTTTTTATATTTTTTCTACGGTTGATTGATTTCTCCCTTCTCAAGTGACGAGAGTCGACGTCGGAGCATGTATTAAACCATAATTTATTGTATTATGTATCTGGTGTGGTGTAATACAAGACACGCTCGTACTGTATCTGATTAAGTTGGGAGTAGGTGTTAATAATCCAGTTTCAAATGATAACGAGTCTGTTTACCGCTAATTTGAGCTATAAACGAGAAAACCACACGTTAGCTGTGGAAAGTTGTACACAGTTTCATGGCAATTTGTATTGAGTTTATGATACGTGCTGGGTATTTATGATAATAGTAAGTCACGCAGGTTACTGTACCTGGATGACTTGCTTTGTCAATGTTATAAATTTAAAAATATTTTGTTCGGTAAAATAAAACAAGATGCTTTTTTATTATAAGTATTGGAAATAGGACTGTATTAAGCGAGTTTTGGTAGCGCGAAACAGTTAATTGATCAAACCTCAAACCTTACCACAATCCACTAAAGTTGATTTACACCATCTTTTGTCTAATCAATGTCAAATAAATAAGTTTCTTGACAAAATTGTTGAGAGATACATTTCGGTTAGGCACCTTTAGACAGAGTGATCCAAACCCAGTCTAATATTTGTTGTAAAGGAGGTACTACTACTACTAATGCCAAAGCATTTACGAATAGTCGAATGTAACTACATACTATTCTATTATTGTTTGTATTAAGCTTCATTGAACTGAATTGTTTTATAATATCGAAGAAAAAATCGTTGCTTACTTTATCTGCTATTCCAAATTTTGATAACGTTAGAACACCTACAAATCAACTACCGAAGTTTATCATAATTTCTAGTCATTACTAACAACGTGTGTTTGTTTCCAGCCATGAAGGCAGCAATCTTGATACAGCAGTGGTACCGGCGCTACCTGGCGCGAATGGAGGTGCGCAGGCGGTACACCTGGACCATCTTCCAGAGCATCGAGTATGCTGGAGAACAGGACCAGGTCAAGGTAAACTGATAAAGAATCCTAGGAACAGGGACATAGGTATGAGGCCATCATCACAGTTTGTTTCATTGCTAATTTTAGGGAGAGGGATGATCACCGATGTACGGTCGATGTCTTCGCTTGCACGCAAGACCAAAAATGGGCATTTCTTCAATCAAAAGACGACGCGACGTGAGGTAAATTTGGCTCTAATTAAGTCAGCCGTCGATGACCTTGATAGTATCTAAACAGCAGCCTCTAATAAAAGGCTTATCTCAACTCATTAGGGCTGTGTTCAGTAACCTAAGACCTAACCTAAGCGGCTTTCAATAGATACTCGTACAATTATGATCATATATTATGCTCAGAACTGGACCAAATATGGCTCGGTAAAATTTAATTATTTCTTGCCCTATCTATTGCACTATTCAATAAAATTTAAGGATTTGTTAGACATGGGATTATCAATGACGTCTTAAGGTTAATTGGGAGTTAAGAAGCCTTTGAATAGGTTCGTAAAAGCTGATCCCTCTAATACCCAAAAGATACTTAGTACTGTATTTGGCGATTAGGCTTCATTATATCATTATAATTAATAAAAACATATTATAAGGTATAAATTATAAGACGAGATACTTAACTCAATATTGCAAATCACATAAGGTCACTTTTACAATAACTACGTATAATTTGAAATAACCCCACAATTAATAAAACTAATTCTGAATACTTAATTATGTGCATGACGATCTCATGTTGAGGTTATATTAAATGTGAATTTTGCAAAGTTTCTGAATTTAAAGTTTCTAAAACGTTAAAATAATTCGTCGCTTCGTTAAACCCAGTTTTACATTTTACCAAAAAGTATTTACCTGCATTTGGCGCAAAAGTTTCAGGTAGCTTTCCCTTTTGTTTAAATACTGAAGTAGGCAGGTCCGTTAAAAGGTATGGAAGTGGTCTTGGGGTACATCTGTGTGATGTAAAGAATTAAAAATGCATGAGAGTAGACTTGTAAATTGCTCGCTGTGCTTGTAATAATACTCATTATATGTATAAAAGTCATCGTGCATTTTTTAGAAGCTTTCTGCAGAGTTTATAACGTATTATGAATGACATTCAATCGTATTGACTTCAGTCAAAACTGAATATTTCAGTCAATTGTTACGATCTTAGTTAGAGCCGATTTTCCCAACGTCAGATAAGACTTTTCCGACTGAATAAGTATAAATCGACCGATTTTAAAACGACGTTTACATATATGTAATAATATGATTGCTGAAAAAATGTGACGTTTTCAAATTAGGCGTTTTGTATTATATTCGACAAATATTCCTTATCTGACGTTGGTAAAATCAGATCTCAGTCAGAAAGCAAATATTTTCCATCAGATATAATCGTAATAATCAAATAAAATATGCCTCAAGCCTGTTTTTTCCAACGTCAGATAAGAAATATTCGTCGATAAAAGCACAATACACCTAATTCGAAAACTTCACCTATTTGTCAGCAATCATTTATATAAATGTCATTTCAAAATCGGTCTTTTTATTCTTATTTCGTCGGATAAGCCTTATCTGATGTTGGAAAAACAGAACTTGGCAAATTATTTAAATCATATATCATGCATATTCAAAGTTTAAACTAAAACGTGCTCGCATTAATTTTGTTCACTGTCATCTTCGTTATGTTAGAATATCTACATGTTCATTGAGCACTTCAAACCGATCATTCAAACTCACTGAACAAAGCAGTTTGCAGTCATAATACATTCCCGTCAAACTTAGCTTTTGCTTGAGAAATGATGTTGGCTGAGCGCTCCTTATAGTAAATTATTTATAAGTTTAAAGTGATAGATAACTCCCGTCCGAATATGGGTTACCTACCGTACCTATAAAACAAAATATCTGCATTCCCAAGCGGTTGACAGAGAACGCCCTTAGTAATTAAGTCCGCCGATTGTACAACTTATGGTGTTATAACGTTTAAATATTGTATACTTCGTTGTTAATTAGGGTTTTATTTGATTAAATTCATATAAGGTCCTAAATTGTTGAAATCGAACGTTTTAATAAGGCAATTAGTGGTGTCGTTTCTTGTTATAATCGAGCAAAAAGATTTTTATCGTTCTAAAAGCTTTTGGTTTTACCAATTTGCACATCAAGTCCAATTAAAACTCGGTAATTCGTGCGCTTTGGCGATTTGATTAAATTTCGTAATAAGCCAATTTGAACAAGGCTTTACCCGTATTTTTCCCGACTACAAAAGAAGGAGGCAATCAATTCGTATTTTGTATGTTTGTATATTTGTCACAGTATTTTTCGAAAACTTAGGGTTTAATCAAAAGGTCATCAAAATCGTTCCAGTACTTTTTGAGATATGAGTAATTACTAAAAATCATAAAATAAACTAACTCAACATGTTAAGATCACCTAAACCAACATTCTACACACATCATGCACCGAATCCAAAATAATGTGTTTCTTAAAAATAGAAGCTGAATTTATTTCATATTAAGCCTTATTAATTTTATTTTAAGCTTTTTAACCACTTTTTTGAGGGCGGTTTAATTTTTAAATTATTGTGGTTTCCGTTTCCATAACTAAAAACAAATCTCTGCGGGCATATTGTAATTGGATCATTCGGTTTAATGATTTTTTGAAATTAATTCACATACTTTCATAGGACGTAGAAATTTTTCGCCCTTTTATTTATTTTTATAAAAACTCTAAAAAAACGTTTTAGTTAGTTACATGTTAATTCAAGTTTCAGTTTAAAAAACTAAATAAATAAATTAATGCCCCAGCGAGTTGAAAACTGCAAATTAAGGTCACCTTTGCCCAGCAGCTGTCGTAGAGCAGCTTAGTTTGGTTGTAATGTTTAGAAATAAAACGAACGCGGCAAAGCTTTTAAATTCCTTTTAAGCTTAGAACGGTTCCGTTACGGTAGAAACAGGAGCACATTATCTCGTATGTAATTTGCAGTTGGGCGCCTCGTTACTGCAATTATGAGTTTTGGGGTGTAGTGGTCTAGAATGCGTTGCGCCTGAGTACTCGTGGCCACCGCCATTGATGTGCAAGCCGTGGTCAGCCTTTATTGATCAGCCATGCGGCTGCACACGCCTGTCACCAGGGCACCTTGATGCCACGCCGTCAATCTAGAAATCTAAATTTGGAGTACGCTCATGAGGGTCGAGCTCGTGTCATGAGGTCATCTCTAAATATTTAACACTAATTACAATATCTCTAAGGGCTTGCTTACAATCGCCAAAGGCCTGTTTCACTATTGACAAATAAGCACAAACCAGCGAGTAATTCAAATATATAATATTATAACATCATATAGTACAAAGTATCTAGAAGTAGCTAGCTAGAACACATGAAGACATTATGAAACAGGCCGTAGATCCCAGTTAGATTTATCAGTCAGATCGTTCATACGAAATGTATTATTTTTAAGTCATTCAGCATTACGAGTATTGTCAGCTCAGCTTACAATAACTAAGTCCTTAGAATTACAACAAAATGTAATGTACCTTTAGATTTTCCTCAAAACATGAATGCAATCTGACAAATGCTGAAATGACCGATTTAGTATGCAGTGAACGACTCCCATTCAGAGTTTGTCTGACTTGGGCAGATGTCTGAAAGTAATTTATCAGTCTGACATTATAATAAGAAATGTGGAATTGTGAATAGAGGAGAAATCTTAGCTTCAACCGATTCAATCAGTCATAAAGTTAAGTCGAAGACCTTTCAGTAATTTTGTCCTTCAAAAACTACACGTATATTGATATTATCATATTTTTCCAACGGGAGCAGATGAGCAAGAGATTTTCTATCTCGAAAAGGATTGCGCGATAAATATCTACGTACATATTCGAAATATAAAACTTTAGGGACCAATTTTTATCCGTGGATATGTAATTCAAGTATGTATTGGGCCTTCAGTGAGATTACAAAAGGTTTGGAGAGGCATTTAAGTATTTCTTTGGGAAGCTCAGTAAAAATATCGCTTACGTGATAAACTTTTAGGCCTTTTCAGATTACCAACTTATTGGAAGTTCCGGATCGGAGGAGAGAAGTTAGTTTTTTACTAAGTGAAATTTGCAAGTATTTGAAAACTTAGGCTGCGTATTCGGTCGTTTGATCTTGCTTGTTTATAGTCAGGGCTTGTTTCACTATCGACAAATAAGCAATAACTATGGGCAATTCAAATATAGAACAACATTTCGTATGAAGCCTTGGACACGTAGCCTACAGAATTTAATTAGGACATTGAGAAACAGGTCGTTATATACATTTAAGTATTCTTTGGGATAATTACCTACCTTGGGTATAATATAAGTCACTAACTACACCTTGATAAGTTCATCTGTCTTATAATGACTTTGCTAGGGGTAGTCACGCACAGTTAACAAGATCCAGGATTTTTACCTACCTAAGATGTTCTATAGGTTACCAAACTACCCGTTGATTTGTTTAAGAATCTTATAATTACTTTGCTAGACGTAGTCACGTAATGAACATGCGACAACACACATTGTCGTGGTTCCTAAGATTATCTAAGTATCTTATAATGACTTTGCTAGGCACGTATTAACAAGATCCTAAGCCTTGTGTTTTTTGTTTCAGCTGTACAACTTTTTCAATGCGCTGCTGAGCCACATGAAGGACACGAGTGGGCGGCCCTCCTCCGAGCGGACCTCGCGTACCGCCTCAGTGTGTAAGTTAAATTCACTCCGACAATCAAATTTGCCGCACCGAATAAGAGCCGTACCTCACCGAGATGCCATGGCGACGTCGCTGGCTACATCTCCTAACAGTCAATATTGAATTGTATGGTTCGCAAACCGTCGCCACATGCACTTGGATACTCACTAGTAAGGGCCGTTTTCTAAGAAGACATCCCGTTTTTTGCTGGTAACTGTTTTTAGCAGGATGCCATTTAGTAGTATACGCGTTTCAATGTCTATATTCACAAAAACATCCCATTTACAGTGATCCGCCAAAACCAATTCCTGTTTTTTACTGACCCAGTTTTGTCATTTATCTGGACAGTTCCACTTCTAAAATGACAGTAAGCACAAACACAACAATAAAACATTACAACGCTTTGAAAGATAAGTGCAAATGAGATAGACATGACAATGACAAGAGTTGACAGGACTCAGTTGACGGACAGCCTGCAAAAACTGAGGTGGAATTGTGTACAGCAATCGTATTCCTTTGACAGTTCATAACGTACGGTATCATCTGTCAAACGCTTTGTTGATTGCTCAACACACAATTCCACCCCTGCTGTATAAACACACCAGAGTTTTCTGCGGGATCTAGTGATACAGTGACCCCAGAGAACTGGACAGCCGTGGGAATGGGAAATGGTCCTAACGTACCATACATTTCAATAATATGTAGATGGCGACGTCGCGTTGCCAATCCATGGCGTCTTGGTGAGGTACGGACCTTATACATTTGCATATCAAACGTTACTTGCACGGGAATAATGCGCGGGCCCAAATTATACAACATTTGGAAATTTAATTCATTTTCACGTTTAACCGCTTGATGTATAAGCTTTCATAACTTCTTCATTTATGTTAAGAACAATATTCGTTTCAATTTACATACATTTATTGTTGCCTCACATTCACATACCTTTTGTTCTTAAGTTTGAGGGTTAATGAATAATTTATATACGATTGTTTTAAGCAAAAACGTGTTTTTTACAAAGTTATAAAGATACTTTAATTATTGGAAAGACAATGTGTAAAGGTAAAGTTCTTTACGATAAATACGTCAGTAAGGTCCGTGTTAAATCAAGGGTAGTAGGAATAATGATACCTACCTTTCAGCTGGAAGTTATAAACTCCCGACTAATGGCACCGATCTCTCAGAGAACATTTTTGCTTTTCGCGACTTTGTCGACGACACCAATTTTCTTCCGTCAAACTTTTGTGCTGACCACATCATTTTGAGACAGAGAACGTTTCTTTGTTGCGTAGCTTTTGTTTGCAAAAGTTATTTTGTCATCGGAATCTTACCAACTCCATTTTCTTTTGTTTGGTAATTTATTGAGATTACAAAAACAACAGTGAATTTAGCTTGTTTGAGAAGTACGATTTTCATTCAATATGAGTCTCAGTCTGTACTGAATTACTGAAAACATAGATCCAATGATCTATTGATAAAAATTGAATTACTGAAATCTATGTATCTATGTATTGATAAGGCCCTTAAGCTATACATAGATGCAGCTACTGAACATAATAATTCAGTGCTCATTATTTGTTAGAAGAGCTCACAAAAATCAAATTTTGTCATTAAAACTGTGCCGAAAACGTTAGAAATTATAATGATTGTATTAATAGATGCTGTTTCATCAAGAAAATAAAATGAAATAAAAATGTTTATCGTTGTACGTATGTACACAGGCTGGGATACAATATTTAATCACAGCTTAATTCAGTTCCCGTCGGAATGGTTTTTAAAGAGAAAGCTCGTAACTCTAGTGGACGGGCTGAATTTTTTAATCTTCCAACAACACTTGGCACACAAATTTTATACGAACTAACCACGAGTTTTCAGATCAATTTATCTCTAATGGCCATAGCGACTGGAATTCAACTTTTCGCAAAACGAAATCACTTAAAGATAACAAATTAGAAGCCCTTATACCTTTGTCGGTGCTTAAATTGAGATAGATTGGCTCATGAAAATAGTTTTTTGCTATTAAATTAAAGCTTGTAGTGCATTTCAAGTTCATATTTTTACACACGACTAAGCAATCAATACGCAACCTTATTGGTACCCGTTTCATTCGCAAACTTCATTTGTTTGTTGTACTTACAGTTGTTGATCGAAACAGTCAATTCAAGAAGGATTCTATCCAAGGCGGTTCTTAGTTATGTCAATTAAATAAGTAGATAACTCTGTAATGTTGTTAGAAGGGCAAAAGTACTCAGCAATTATGTCCATTATTCAAAGTGGTATGTATTTTACTTTATCATAAGTTCATAACGCTTTCATTATACGACTATCTCTGTGTATATGCCATTTGCAAATTACGTTAGGGAAATTTAATCATTCTGGGACTCCGGTTTTGTTGGTCGTGTCGGCACGTCCTTGTCTGTGCCTAGTTGTCCTGTTTTTTTATTTTACTTTACTGGCTGTGGTCACGCAATGTTGCGGTATCTTTACACATGTCCCGGGTTACATAATACAAGTAACTGCAGCGACCTCTCTCGCTTCTACCTAATGCAGTCAAAACTAGGTCTGAGTTATTCTTGGCACTGCAGGCTGACACAAATCCCCATTTCAAATGTCAGTTTCGATTTTTGTAGTATCTTTATTAATACAAATAGTCACGTGAAGTAATTGACTCTTTCAGGCATCGATTTGAGCTGAACTTTTATATTTGTTGTTAGGTCATTTATTATTTCTTTGTTATTTGTGTTTATCAGCGCGCAGTTGTTATGCGATGTAATTTCTATCAATTAAATTTCATTTTAGGTAAAATAACCACCTTTAGAAACATGAACTCGCCATCGATTTATTTGTTTGTATTATCTAACCGTTTTCTCGCTGTGACATTTACCGTTTAAAACGCTCTATGCTATTCATAGAACTCATAAAAGATAAATAATTACTTGTATTATTGTCTACCGATTTCCCAGCGTCTATAAAGCACGCGGTTACTATGAGCGGAAAACGCTGCGGAAAATTGATTGCGATTGACGCGCACTATTTAAGTACGTCTCACGATGCGTTTGCTGCTGCATCAAACGTAATAATATAAAACAATTTACGGTTATAGCTTTATCGGCCGCCTTCATAGACGTTATTTGATTACAAGTTTAACGGCTGTTTCACAATGTCCTAATTAGTTCTGGTTAGCGTCATAGATAAAATGAACGTCATTTTTTAAGTTTTAGATTTATCCAACAACTATAGAATTATCCAATAGTAAGTGCTTATGTCACAGTCACTCCCGGCTAGTGTGGACAAAGGGTGTTTAAAAGGTACTAATATTCAAATGAAATAAAGAAATCCGGCTATAGCATTTGGCAACAAAAGTTTATTCAAATTTGCTATTACCAATCTACCTTTTAACACCTTCAAGAAAATCAAATACAAAATTTATTAGCTCAGAATTCAGTAGAGACTAGGTTAGGTTCTAATTTAGTTATCTATATCTATACTATAACAAATCTTTATGTTCACAAATTTCTAATTAAATAAAGATAAACCACCAATTCATGTTTTTAATTTCCTAATTGATTCCAAAATTTATCCTCAACGGGATTCCTAAGTTATGCTTAAATTAATAGCTAAATTATCCCACTTTTCACTAAAGTTAAAGAAATACAAGGAAAACCAACCTTGGATTTCAACGGAGGTTACTATTTCAAATCTATGTTGCATCAAACTACAGACAACTCTGCAACGTTACCCCAAAATTTCACCGATACCGATCCATCCTCAAAACAGCAGACAAGAAGCAAATCAATCCATCAGGAAAATCTGACTTCAAAAATAATCCAAATAAGGTCGAAGTAAGGTCATTGAGGCTACAACATGATCACCAAATTGTGACTGTACAACTTACAGACACATATCAAAAGCGAAACCTGCAACAGCTGGCTCGCCATATAATTTCTGAATTGATTACTAAACATTTATGCTAATTATTCTATTTGAGACATTTTCCAGTCATTTATATCAAATCAATTTCGAAATGAATTCATCCAAATTGACATGTTGGCGGCGTCAGGAATAACTATCAAACTACAAAATAATTGGGCGTGCCCCGTAATCAAAATTTTTACTTTTTTTACATTTTAACACACGTTCCACTCCGACGCACGACCAACAGTGGCGGAACCGGAAAAAACAGCAGCTGTCATACTTGACAAATGTCAGTGTCAGCATCCATCATATCTATGCCAAAATTTCACGACTATGGACTGGAGTCCTACATCCATTTAGCTTTTCGTTTCACGCGAACTTAGACAAAAATATACAACGTTACACTTACTTGACTATGGTGAAACAGACTCTTAATATTGTCTTCGTGCGTATTAAGTACATAATTATTATCACAAGGTTTCCTTCAGTATTTATTAGGGTTACTGATCTAAACTGTAATATCTGATTGCGAAAAATACGTATGTCCGTCAGTATTTTATAGTGCATGTAAATCGCAATAGGTGTATTGTAGCGCTTGCTGCAGAAAGCGAGCAATCCAAATAACACATGATTTTTATGACAGTGGAGCAAGTATTCTCCGAAGAGTCCGACGAAGGCGGGGGTGTGGACGAGACTGCTCCTTCCAAGCCTTCCCACGGGCCTGACATTGAGTTCCCACTACAGAGGAAGGATATCGACTTACTGATCGAAGCTTTCAGGAAGAAAAAGGTACGACGTCAGATAATTGGATTTACTGTCACGATTTCGGGTATTTTGCTGATATATCGGCTTGGTTATACATATTGTAGAGGTGATAAGTTGTTTGAAACTTACGCCATATGTGTAGGAGATACTTGTAAGATGAAGGTAAGTAATGATAGGTAAATTCATCTACCTTACATAAAAAAGTATTTTTTTAATATGTTTTGTCACTATACAAACTTAATATTATAAATTGGACTTGAAAAAAGCAACGGTGTCAGACAATGAATAGTAATTATTTGCTACGTATTAAAGAAAGCGTTTGCAAAATTTAATAGGCTTGCCAAGGTGTCGGTGGCCGAGTGGTATAGGCATGCGCCCGGATATCGTAAGACACAGGGTTCGATTCCTTGTCTCATGGTTGTCACATGGTTGCATTTTTCAAGTGAAATTTATAAAAATAAAATATATCAATTATTAATAAAGCACCGAAGTATGGAATATCACTAGCACAAATCAATATATTCGTTAAAACAGTTTTGTGTAAGAATTAGCTGTGGCTTATTTTTGTTTGATTGACGTAGTATGTGTCGAGAGAATGGTCGCAGCTGCTTCAGGCAATTTAGATGTAGTCTGCAAAATATTACATGAATAATTCATGAGTGATGTTCACTGTACTCACTCTCTTAGTATAATAGTGTTACTTTATAAAGCTTATCATGAATTATTTCTAGTACTGCATAAAAAATACGTCTAATTATGTACCGTAGTAGTATTTAATAGCTCATATAATAGCTTGCAGCTGTGCAAGTGTAGTTGTAAGATATAAATTGTAAACGTCACGTAATGCACAGTATAAATAAAATCATTATATACTTCTTTAAATGTTACTGTCCGTGGAATTAATGTTAATTCCTCGGTTTTTGACGATGAAAAGCGGTTGATATTAATTTCCTTTTATTTCAGCATCGCCTCCATCCGAAATATGTCGCGCAGATATTAAAAGAGGCCACTCAGGCCCTGAAACGGATGCCCAACATCCACGTGGCGACCACATCGATATCCAGCCAGATAACTGTGTGTGGGGACTTACACGGGAAACTAGATGATTTGCTCGTCATATTCCATAAAGTAAGTTTTAATTCTGAGAACAATAGTGTAATAGTCGCTGTGTTCGAAGTAGGTGGTGGGAGAACCCGAATAAATGATAGCGCTCGCAGTGACAAAGAAAACAACTTTTGGGGGACGTCTGTTAATATTTCAGTAGAAAATGTACGTATCCGTGTATTTTATTTTATTAATAAGTAGAAATTGATACTTAAGATAAACGTTCGTGAGTAGAATAAATTAATAATACAATATTAATAATGAAATACCTTTGGTTTAATTACTTATCATAACGACAGCCAGCTATTTGTCATTTCAACGTCCCCCAAAAGTTAGTCGTTTTCTCGTCGCGCACGGTCTCAATAGGTAGATCATAGTTAATAAAGTAATCTATACTTCATAGATACGTATTCTCACGAATAATATGCACCGAAATGTAAAGTACCATCGAGGCAATTCTCGTGCAATTCGTATTCGAAAAAAGTTCACCGATCGAATTTCCTTTGTCGAAGAAAAAATTGTTTTTGATTTCTATGGGTCACGATTTCATGTATTTAGATTCTGTTCGTGCGGGAGATTTTTTACGTGTAATATTTAACTTGATATTACTCGCACGGTTAAACTCGCAATCGAATAACCACACGAAAAAAGTTCGGTTGCCGCGAGAATCAGCCTCCATATCTTTAACGTCCTCTACGAGTATTCCAAACAATAGTTCGGTAAATAAACATCAATTAATCACTTTATGTCCCGAGTACGGTAATAATTTTCAAAGATCAAACAACTTTTCCAACAACCAAAGCTTCGCTATTGTTGACGGAGACCTGACTGAGCGACGGTTTTTAATTGTTTATTATTTATAAATGCAAATAGGGACCACTCGTTATAACGACCTATTTGCGGGACAAGCAAAAGGCCTTTGAAATGTCCTCCTTTTCCTGACGTTACTTGGATTTTAATGATATTTTTCTTGGAAGATGGTACCTACCTACATGATGTCAAAGCGATTTTTTTACTTCACTGGGTTTCAGTTAAGGATCACAGTGAATATTTTACGTAGATTTTGCGAAGAGCGATTTCATGATTTATTCGTCTAACTTCTTACCTGACTCAGCAACTCTGGTATCAAATGAAATAATGTCCCTATTCATTACATATGGAATATGAGGTAAATTTTAAAACATATCCTTTGAATTTTTTAAAATAAATTAAACAAAATTATAACCACTAAGATAGGTATCTAATATAAATACGAGAAGTAGAGTAGTCTCAATTCATAATGAAGAAATTTGTATAATTTACCATTTTATTGTGACTGTCACCATGCTCCTAAGCCCTGAGCCTAAGCAAAGTTTGTTTGATGAATTTAATTATCAGCACGTTTTAATGAAAACGTACGACCGCGACCCACGCATTAAACGAGTAGTACTTTTGTATTCTGTGCATACGCGTCTTGAGCTTGCGTGACTTTATTTGATAAGAAGGTTTATTGAAATTATCTTGGGGTAAAAACGAGCTTGGATTATCTTAGTCGACTTCAAGTAGGATGGTTCTATACTCGTCACAAATGTATTTTCAAGTTAGTGATTTATTGATTATTTATTAATCCCTCAAGCGCATGTGAACGAGTTGCATTCAACCGCTCGGTTTTTTTTTGTAAATGCTCCATAATCCCAGTTAACTTCTTAGTAAAATATTCCCACTCAGATAATTGACGACGGAAAATCCCACCAGTCGTTCTAATTTCCAACGGGTCGTATGACATCACCAGGTACATGGTTGTAGCTGTAAGGTTTCCTTGGAGTTGTTTTGATCGCTAATAGGAGTTTTGACGTCAAGTGGGCAGGCCCTCACGGGCCGCGTCGGCAAACATCGGGAGCGGCGCACGCGTCATCTAATTGGCTCCGTCGCCGTTTGATTGATAGACCGCCTGTTACGCCGGACGACCTCGTTAGTACGCCGATATTGTTTTCCAACTGATGTTTCCGTTTCGCGTAAGATCGAAATGCATGGCCTTAACAGATCGGACACTCTTTCAAAATTTTGATTTTTAGAAAAGCGATTCTGTTACTTTACGCACCACTTGGATTTCGAATTCCTCAAAAATTACAGCTAACTGTCAAAAAATCTCTAATCTTCAGATAAATTAAGTGCTTTATTGATATTCTCGGTGAATTTCATAGCTCCTGTTGTCCAAACTTAGGCAAGATTAATTACGGTAGCTGTAAGTACCCATTGATGTCAAATTCGTATAAAAGGAAAGCTTTGAATGGGGGCGTAGGAAAAGCTTTGCTGAATAAAATATGCAAATAACTTGCAGATATTATTAAAAAAAGTGGGTAAAGTATAGAGGACATTAAGCAAGTATGTCTATTAAGTATGTATGTAATAATATAACGGTTATGGCTTATTCATATCATAAGTTATTTCGGTGTAAGTATTAGTAAGTGAGGGAAGACGAAGGAGCAGGGGCCAGGAATATGATGGGGGAAGAAAGGTCTGTCGCCGAAATTTAGGGTAAAATACAAAAAATAACTGTCTAGATGTCTAGATAGATAGAACAATTGAAATTCCTACCTACATTCCTACTAATAAGGGAATAAAAATCACTACCCCGATTGTTGAACTTTAGATCTTAGAGTTTGTTTCTTTTTTGGAAAAACTATTGTTTTATATTGCAAAAGCATGCTTATTACATGCCAGACAGAATTTCTGCTAAGAATTATTATTTCATTACTATTAGAGTCCTGCGATAACACTACACGCTACGTGTAACTAGACACTACGAAGTGAGTGAAGTGCACGTATGTAACCCAACCTCAAGCCTTTACAGGGAGCGGTCCAATATTGTTATTGACATATTTAGTTTAATGACTGTTGTAGAGGTAGATATTAGTTTAATTGTAACCAGCGGGTCATGCTTTAGGTACCCCGTGGTCGTAACATGGATAGTCAAGTGGTGGTACGAGTAAGGATAACGGTTATGTAACGGTATGCTGTTATCGATTGGCTAGCGGCTCGTTGCGTAAGCAGCCTTGGCCCCCGCTGCAGATGTGAGGATTCGCCAATCGGCCTCTCATTACGCATATGTCGTCCGTAATTACTGCGTAAATTACGCAGAGAAGTAATAATATGAATGTCTTTGGGTACCTATGTCCTTTGAGCCAATTCGTGAAGTTGACATCTATGGCACGTTTGTACTTCTCTAAACTCGAATTAATAATAATTTAAGGACATTGTAGTCAACAACGAGTGTAGGTTGGTGTTAAAATTTCATCTACATGAGTACAATGTCATCTGCTATATTGGTCGTAGTCGGTTGATAATCTCAGTTTTGTTTAATATAATTATAAGCTTTGCTTTATAAGGCAAGTTCTGTGTAATGGTTGCCGAACAACTGGCATACATCTATAGCGTTCTTTGACCGAACTTTTTTACTTTTAGCCGGTTAACTTAACAAGTAAGTGTCAACTTCCCCCGCTTCAGGCAGAACAAGACCCGAAGATTGCTCCGTTATTAGCGAGTCATAACTTGGGGATTGTTTGGCGTGACACATGAAAGTGAGATGGGTCTACGGTCACATTGACAACGACACAGCCGGGAATTTTCAGAATAATGCTAAAGTTCAATGGCTAGAGAAATGTTGTGTAGCATACCGTCATTCAGAAGTATGCCTTCCGAAAAAATACGATTTGTAGAATTTAAAAAAAGCTTTAACCATTGCTATGGCTGTGATTTATTAAGGCTCTTAATTTAAAAACATGTTACAAACATGGGTTTTTTCTATGTATATCATGTATGTATTTACAAAAAAAAAAGTATTTAAGTATTATATCCGTTATCTGGAACCCATAACACAAGCTTTAAATAGCTTACTTTGGGACTAGATGGCGATGTGTGGAAATGTCCAAAGAATATATATTATGTGTTACAGAGTTATATATCATTGTACATAATAGGTACTGATTTTATCGAATAGTACTTATTTGTTTAGGAGACATGAGGCCTTTGATATACTTTCAGTCGAATAAACACAACTGAAATCCTTTCGACTTGAAACATTAAATTACAATAATTGATTTGCAGCCGTCTAGGGGGAGTATGAATCACTGGTTTCGTAAACATTGAGAGTGCAACTCACAGATATAGTTTATTCTATCAATAGAAGAGCACGAGTTTTCCAGTTTTCATACAAATAGACACCCAGATACGGTTGCATAGCTCTTTTGTTTTAGACCATCTTTTATTTAGGTTAACTTTTTCAGCACAGGAAACACTTTTATCTAGCTGATTCGTTTATAGAAACCTTCGGATGCACCAAGTCACATAATTATAATTAAACGAGTCTAATTTACGAATAGTAAAATTATTAATAAAACATATGAAAAATATTCTGTTATTAGCATATCGTTAAACGTAGTGTTGACTATTTAAACAACCCCCAGAGTTGACGTATGACAGCGTTATAATGCTGTTCGTGTCAATTATTTAGGTACCTATTAATATTACTTGTCTCGCTTGTAGTAAGCATGGGGTTACGAATATATAATTAACAATTCACATGCACGTCAGGCGAAGTAAATAAATTGTCTAGACTCCAGACTAGACCTAACTTCATATAACTCCCTGTGGAAAAGTAAATTGCAAAATAATATGCGACCTAAAATTTTTATGGTGTATTTTTCAGTCACGAATAGCTTTATGGCCTGTGTACAATGCTCTAATAAGTAATCCTGTTTTGTTATCTGACCATTACATCATACGGAATGACGTTCCACATTTGATTTATTTGTTAGTTAGTAATTATTTGTCTAAGACGGTGTAACAAGCCCTTAGCGTAGTACGTTTCTAAATCATATGGTTAAACGTGTGTATTCTTACGAATTGGTTTTTACCTCAAAATCTACGTAGGTGTAGTTACGAGGGTCAAACTGAAAGTTCTTAGAACTGGCCACTTATAAACAATATAATAAAAAAAATATTCTAAAATTTGAAAATAGAACTCTTTGCCAATATTACTGAGTATATATTTCATTCATTTGTCATTTGTTTTACGATTTGGCGGCAAATTGAAAATTGTCTGTGTCACGTCAACATGAATTTAACACGAGAAAATTTTCGTGCAATGATTTTTTATGACTTTCGATGTCATTTAAGTCAACAAGAAAGTTATGATAGACTACGATTGGCCTTTCACGATGAAGCCCCATCTCGTGCGACTGTTTACAACTGGTGATGTACGTGAGGGACGGCCTTCTACGGCGACGACTGAAAATGACATCTGTGTTGTGCGGCGTATGATAGAGACTGACAAAAGAGTGACCTATCAGCAGATTCGGACAAGCTTAGGCATCGGTATGAGTCAAATGCACAAAATCCTCCACGAACATTTAGCGGTCAGGAAGCTTTGCGCCCGGTGGATACCTCATAATTTGACTAAGGCTCAAAAACTCCATCGTGTGGATTGGTGCCGTAAAATGATTGAAAGATTTAACGGAGGTGACTCAAATGCTGTGTTCGACATACTAACAGGTGACGAAAGCTGGATTTACTGTTATGATCCTGAAACCAAAAGACAATCTGCTCAGTGGGTGTTTCCTTTCGAGGAGTGGCCAACTAAAGTGAAGAGAGATCGAAGTGCGGGAAAAAAAATGGTGGCCTCGTTCTTTGGAAGGATAGGTCATTTCGCAACAATTGTGTTAGAGGATCAAAAAACAGTTTCTGCAGAATGGTACACTACCAATTGTTTGCCACTTGTCTTGGAAAAAGTTCGAGAGAAACGACCTCGCAATAGGATCCTCCTTCACCACGACAACGCCTCGTCGCACACCGCCAAGCGAACGATCGACTATTTGGCGACATTAAACGTTGAATTACTGGGTCACCCGCCGTATAGCCCCGACCTCGCGCCTTGTGATTTTTATTTATTTCCAAAAATTAAAGAAAAACTTAAAGGAAAGCGGTTTATGAATGCTGAAGAAGCGGTGGCTGCGTATCGCGATGCCATTGAAGAGACCCCTAAGGACGAGTGGGCAAAGTGCTTTTCCCAGTGGTTCCATCGCATGCAGCGGTGTATTGACGTCAATGGACAATATTTTGAAAAGATATAATAAAACTAATAACTGGCTAATGTAATCAGTTTTTGATTTTCTAAGAACTTTCAGTTTGACCCTCGTACTAGCAAAAGTGCTCTGTCTGTGTTAATATTTACTGTTCGGGTTACCTTTGACGCTGAAGATAAACAAGTTACCCGTGCCAAAGTTTTGGCTTTGGTACACCGAGACTGACACATATGTGAACAAATATAGTTAAAATGTTATTGTAAAGGCAGTAATTGGTACTAGCGAACTACTTAAATTGGTAAGGTAGGTAGTGTGAGAACCTGAACTGCCTTTCTTACCTCTAAGGGTGTTCCGTAAAATAAAGTGTGTGGGAGGATACGAGACATTGCATTTCCTATTCATGAGAGTAGATCAATATTTCATGGTCCCCATTCGGGCCAATTTTATTTTGCTTTCTGCGCTTTACTGAATTTTCACCCTCATTTTTTTCCGGGTTGCTTACAATTTGACACTTTTACCGACCGCAAAATAAGCCCCATGAGCTTTTGTAGATTTATTACAGGTAATAAATATAATGTTGATTCGAAAACATGAATTGCTCCCAGAATTACGTGACCAAGTTTTGCAGATCCTTTTGTTGGAGCGACGGTGTGACTTGCTTTGTGAGCAGAATATAAAATCTCACAACTAAATGTGCATTTTATACATTTTTGTGCAGAATGGACTACCATCGCCTGAAAATCCATACATATTCAACGGAGACTTTGTAGACCGAGGCAAAAAAGGCTTAGAAGTGTTCCTTTTACTGCTGGCATGTATGTTGGCTTTCCCTGGCGGAGTGTACCTCAATCGAGGCAACCACGAAGACCTCATTATGAATTCTAGGTGTGTATTTCGTAAGTCATCTTTACCTTTTAGTAACTACCATCATAAAAAAAGTTTATGAGCAGCATCTAGGTAGCAGGAAAATGTAATATCATTTCTTTTCCAGCCTTTCATTTTTAAATCAATTTACTGGAATCTTATCTTTTGCTTTTAGGTATGGCTTCATTAAAGAAGTGCAGCAGAAATATCGGGTGAGTGAGATTGCGTCTGTTAAAGAAATGAAAATTCTTTTGACTCTGGCGCTTTTCGCTTATCAGTAAAACAAAATTGTGAACGCAAAAAGCTATTTTTCAGCTTCAAACTGTAAAAAGTTTTTATAAATGTGCCTCGTACAAAAAGTTTGACGAGCATTAGAGACAAGCTGACGAGATCGATCAGAGTGTAATTCATTGGCAACGATTTGAGTTCGTAGGTTTTTAAACTGTTTACACAGTTCTGCCATAATATTTAGCTAGCACAAAAATGTTTACAAAAATACTATCTAATATTTTGTAAGCAGGGGAACGTTAGAACGTGTACTTTTAAAATCACTACCTAGTTACCTCGAATGTTTTGTCATCAATTTCGTACCAAGTGGCGTTATATGATGTCCAAACTTGCTATTGAATCGTCAATCCAAAAAAGAAATGAATAAATCCGGTCGTCCGGTATATCGCTTAGCAAATATTTATGTTATGTATATTTTATTTACGTTATATTTTTTGTTGACAAAGCACAACGCCGAGCGACTTCTGAAGCTGATCGAGTGCGTGTACCGATGGCTGCCTCTCGGCACCATCATCAATAATCGTGTCTTTGTGGTTCACGGCGGCATCTCCGACACAACCGACCTCGACATGATCCGCAGCCTCGACAGAGATAAGGTACTGCACTAGTTCAGTACTGTTTAGTTTTTTTTTGGGATTGGGTGCATTGTCGGACTATCGTGTGCCGGCGGCACAATTGTCGGAATTGCTTACATTTGTGGTCGAAATATGCTAATGGGCGATAACGTTTTCCAACCCGGAAAACTTAATGAAATCAGACAAATTTGGTCTCTAAAACGTTTTTACCCGCAAACATATTTTGACGACAATTGTAGGCAACTCCACCAGTTGTTTCGTCTGCTACGATAGTCTTAATAAGAGTTGTACCTTGAGTACATGTAAGAGTTAGTAGGTATGAGATACGCTCGGATCGAGAAAGTCAAGGAAAAAACAACAGTTTATTCCGTACCTGCACTTATTCTTAGACCAGTTTATCTACATAGTTTTGTTTAGAATTCTGAATAGTAACATTTTCATTCTTATAATATAAATAAAAATGGTAACTAGGTGAACATATAGCAAGATAAATACAATTTATTTATCACAATGGTTCATCAGCGTGTCATCATTTTCTCTACTGTCACAAATAAATCATTTATACTCTAAGTACATCAATCATTTATTTATGATAGACCATCATTTATCACTTCACAGATGCGAATGTTTTTCTATATTTTTATATAACATTATTGTAGTGTAGACAGACAAATATAAGAAAGCGAATTAGGTACAGTAAAAATTTCGTGTATTGTATCTTGTATGTACCTCCATGCGTTTGTCTTTACTACTAATTACAAAATGTTTTTGAATTTATTACATTCCTTTCAGATAACAATAAGTTTCTATCTAATAAAATTACAATATTTATGAATCACTAAAACAATATTGTATTTTCAGTACGTGTCGCTCCTTCGACCCCCGGTGACTGAAAACTCCACTTCTGGCGGCGAAGTTATAGACAAAGTGGAATGGAAGCAGGTTAGTCACTCACAATCAATCATTCACTATTCACTCCAGCGGCGCTATTCGAACTCATTGCCCGTTGTTATACAACCTTTACACGCCCACGGAACGACTCCTCGATCAGTCAATCGATTTTATATTCATACGGTAAATTTATTCAATGACTTTGTCTTTTCATAAAATCTCTTGCCAGCTTATAAAATATCCACGCATTACACCATAAATCATGTGTCTTGAGAAAAATGTGAGAAGCTGTGTAATTATGTACAAGAAAAATCTTGTAGGCTGAAGTTGTGATCAATCACCGGATGAAACACGCAAATCACGATCAGGCTTATTTGATGTATGCATACGAATAACTAGGTACAACTGTAGACAACTTCGTCGTTAATGTAAACTCATAAATTGTATTGAGAACTCAATTTCTTCCTTGATTGCTGCTCGGAGCTCGTTAGCTTGTCTTCGAAGTCACCTCGCGCAATATCCTATAAACTAAACACGTTAAGGTTAGCTAGGGCCATGAACATTTTATAGTACCGAGGTTCTAATCTAACGTAATTATTGCCATGCGAGATCTGTTTGCGATGCAATCACGTGACGGATTAAAGGAAGTTTAGTGTACACAAACTAAGTATTAGTTTGCTCGGTTTCGGAGCAATATTAAATTTGCTACGATACGCTACGCTGCTACTGACTCCACTTTGCGTATAGGGAATACATAGCATGTTCAATAAGATTTTAATTATTTTGGTGAACGCCATAAAAACACATGAGATATGTTAATACCAAAGCTAAATAATAATAAGCTAATAGCTTCTTCTCAAGATGTGAATTAACATATTTTTGCAAAATCTTTTCATAACCTCAGGGCTATAAATTTAAACCAAACGATATTGCGTGGGCTATACTCGTTCTCGTATGTGGCTTAACGGCATCTCTCAGTAAAAGTCAGCCATTTCCACAGCGATAGTATTTCACAGAAAACGACAGCGAGTTGTTTTCCTTTTGACGACAAAATGATTTAATAAATAACGTTACGAAGGAATCGAAGAACTTCTGGATTGAAATCTTCGACAGTTATTAAATGGATTTAAACTTGAAAGCTTTAAATTTAACTGCCTTAAGCAACAGTTATCTTCATTCTTAATGAAGTTTATTTTAGGAGATTTAGAACATATGTGATGATAAATATTTCATTGTCCAATTAATATTGTATTACAGCCTGGAATGCACGTGTGCTTAATACATGTAGTTAGTAGGTAACTTATTGACTCGCACGTGACTTCACTTCAAAGCGTATAAAATTAAAGTAGGTACAGAAGTACCATAAGTTTATTAGGAATTTATGTATTGTCTATGTTGTGAATGCATTGAACTACTATTACTAGCGTATTGAACTGACACCACGAACAAATTTCGGGCTCAATGAATTGACGACACAGACATCAACTCATAGTACAGATTCATAATTCGAAATTCAAATTTCGAGGAAAATGTCACAATCTCGTCGACGTATTTGTGACACATTTCTGACGTAGCTTCTCTATACGTAGTATACGTAGAAGAAACAACTTACTGTGTGTATGCAACAATTAAAGATATAGTATGTGGTAGCAGTGTCAAGATTAACACTTTCATGCGATCACTCTAGAGATTATTGACCAGGCTTTGTCTGCTTTATTACATCAATGATCTTATCTTATTTCTTTTCGTTCAGAGCAATTTCAGCAAACGTCATCTTTGGCGTAATACAATTTCGCCGGGTCGGACCCCGCTGAGTGGCGCACGATAAAGTTACCGCGACCGCTTTATGAACACGAGTCCCAAAGGCGAGGTTCTTCTTACAATTTGTCGTCTGCTTCAGACATTTTTGCTCAATCCTGTCCCCAACTATAACTGTGTATTCGAATAACAATGTTAGCGCGGTCCGCTAGATACAATTAACTTATTCATAAGTTTCGCAACTATGTTTCGGCGTCTCTTTTGTTTGGTTTAACTTGTATTATTTAAAACCGTCGATTTATTAACAGACACTCAAGCTATAACAGCTTTTACATTTAAGCTAATTTAGCAGTATTTGGAAGTAAATTTTGTGTCTAGAAACTTCTCCTTATTGTTGAAACTAATCTTGAAGTTCGTAATTGCAAACGATTCAGTTTTGTATCGTTGTGGACAAATAGTTACTAACTTTGCTACAAATGAGGTGGTAGGTACGTTGTAGAGTATTTTACTTTTGGTATAGAGAGCTGTCGGAATTATTTAACCCGCTAAATGTTTAACACGTAAAGGAAGCTTCAGTTATATGAGGTTCAGCCACCAAGCGGGTGTTATGTTATGCCTCTCTTTCTATCACCCTTGGTGCAATAGGGTTGAGGCTTGAGGGGCTAGTGTTCATCGATTCCAATTGTTTCACAAAGCCCCGTCACGCTAACGCAATGACACGATGCCACTCATTACTGAGCCGATAACGATCGTGTTCGACCGACTAGAACGCAGGCACCACATGACAGTGGTTTTATTGGGGGAGGATATACTGATTACCACACAAATTCAATATTAATGAAGAGGATTTTAATGAGCTTTTTTGAGTCTTATTAAATTTAAAGTTATACAGACATCCTACACAAACAATAAAAAAGTAAGTGTGTAGGGCTAATCGTGACCCAAAACAGTACTAGCATTAGGATCTTCATATCATTTTGAGTGACACAAAGTGTCCTATAACATTGTTTGTTCATGTGTTAAAACGAAATATAATATTTCGGTACGATTACTGCCACGTTTCCCATACGAATACGAAATACTAAATAAATACCTAGTACCGGCAAACATGCTGGGATTGCGTTTTTTAATGGCATCAGTTCTTCCTTTCTTTGCTGTCATATATCACAAGTTTATGACTTTCAATCAAATCTTAGTATTCTTGTAAATTTACATTTAATGTAGGTCGAAGTATTTTGAATTGCATTTTACTGCTATATCGTAAGCAACGTTCGCTGAAGTATGTAACTCAAGTTCGTGAATGAATATTTTATGAGTGTCAGACTATAGGATAGTATTATATTATTTGGGCTATAGGTAACATACTTCCAAAGATGAAACTTTGAGACTAATTATTCAAATTTTAAACATCACATATAAATGGTTTATATGTCGTATGGTATAAACTGGGACCTTTAGAAGAAGTCGGTACATTATTTATTTTTATAGCTTCTTAAGTAGAATACGCCTACACTTATTCTTTGTCTCGCTTAATTGACGTCGCTGGAAGTTATACCTAAAATTAAGATCGCTTACCAGCCTCGTTTTCGCATGAGTATTTTTTTAGATAACGATGAGAGAGTCATTAAAATCCGCAGAATGGTTTGAAGCGTACAAGTCACGTTGTTTATGCTTTAACAAGTTTTGTTCAAGTGGCTGAAAAGGTTCGAATATTATTTACGTTAATCAGAAGTATTTTCTACATCTGTTTATTTATAACCGACTTCAAAAAAGGAGGAGGTTATCAATTTGACTGTTTTTTTTTTGTAACTATGTTACCTCATATCTCAGTCAACTGTCGACCGATTCGGAATTTTTTTTCGTCTATCTAGAGGTTAGATACCTTCTAGTTGGTCCCTTTTTTGCCAATTTAGGATCTGATGATGGGATCTTGGTGTAATCGAGGGAAACCCTCAAATTTTGAAGGCATATATAATACTTTTTTACTAGAATCTTAATGTTGACGTGTTGTTACGTCTGACGATCAACATTTTGTGGAGCTCAGCTCATGGTGAAACTCCTTAACGCTTAGGAGTTCAGTAACTGTAATGACATAACTTATGATAGGTAAGTTGTGGCTTCTTAAAGAAAATTTAATTTAATTTTTCATTTTTTCACTTCAAAACCGACTTCAAAACCAAAATGCACTAAAGAATCTTAAATAAACTTTTGACCCTTGCGGAAAGGAAGCCATTTCAGGCAAACAATTTCTTTTTGGAGTCGGTGCCATCACTTTGGCCATCAAGCATCAGCTATTAGAGCAGTGTTGTAAGATAAGAAAATATGAATTACACCTTATGAAATAAGTGCCCAACATTTTAAATACACCAGCCTGGGAAGGTTTTATGTTCAAAGTCACCTCTTCTCATTATGGGTACTTATATGTCACTTTCCAACTTTACCACTTAAACTTCCCCACGCAGGTTATTTCACCATTATGTTTATATTACACGCTAATCAAAGTCCGCTCAATGTGCCCAGCGGTGGCGCCCCAGTCTTCGAATTAACCCTTCGAGCCATCTAAAACTTTCCTTCATTTGCATAAAGCGCGGCGGATTCGCGGTCGAATGGAATTGAATATTGTACGACTGTATTAGCATTCGAGTAGACGGAATCTCATAATCCAAAGATCTGCCTATTAAATCTGAGCTCTTCGACAAACCAACAAAGAGCTCATACTTGTTTGATCGCAAATAATATTAGTGCGGCATATCTTTTACTAGAGTGCAATTGTGAATTTAATCACCACTGCAGCAACGGAGTAATATCTGAGCTAGTTAGGTATTCAATGGCGCAGAAACACAATAAAACCACGCGGTTTATTTTATATCGATTAATCATTGCGGATCCTATTGGCTGATTGGATTTTAAACTGCGGAAAGCACTTACTTATTGGTTTCCGTGGCGAATAATAAATATTACAGTTTTTCAGTACCGTTTTGAAGAATGCTGACAGTTAATTGACGGACTAATCAACACCTTATTTTTTATTTATTCTGTGCCAAGAGCAAGGGTTTTGCAAACAACTTATGTTAATTTTAAGCTGTGTCAAAGATATTTTTGCTATTATCTTAAAAGGATATCTTAAATCATAAAAGCGGTTTCAAGGCTTTATGTAAAGGAGTTATAAAAAGTCTGCTCGGCGAAAATTGGTGACGGTCGCAGCAGCCTGTGAAATTGGAAATTCCTCGCTTTTTGTACGCACTGCTTCGGGATTGCGCCCTCAAATATGATGAAGACTTACGCCGTTGTGCGTTGTATACATGCTACGGTTTCATCTTACACATACATTCAGAAATCGAGACAGTAAAAGCCATGAAAGTACCAAACATACTGGCGAATAACAATAATCGTTTCTCAATGTGATTTGTCGTCAAAGTATTTGGAATAAAGTAATTAAACTATTTTTAACTTTATATGAGTTGTCATTATTGCTTTATTTTAAATAAAAAATTGAGTTATTAAAATAAGAACGGCGTTTTATAAAGTTACAAATTATACTCATTCATCACAGTCTATTCAGGGAGATCAAAATGCGTAAATGTCAGGAGCTGAGTTACAGGTGTAATTAATAATGCTGTTAGGAATCATAATGATATAGCATTAATCAATCATTTTTCCTTTTTTAGGGTTCCGTACGTAAAAATAAAAAACGGAACCCTTATAGGATCACTTCGTTGTCCGTCTGCTGTCCCTTTTTCTCAGAAACGCATAGAGGTATTTAACTGGAATTTATATCAAATACTCAGCTCTGCGGTCCCTTAAAGTTATTAAAAACTCAAATCTTTAAACCAACATAATCAAAAGATACAGCCGTTTATGCCGCATATTTTCAACATTAGCAAGTGAATCAAAACCCAGTACCCTGTAGTTCTTCGCGTTACCTCAGAATTTGAGCTGAAAACAAAGATAAAAATTGAACCGCCTTAAAAAACACTAAAAAAACTAAAATAACGCTTATAGGAGAAACGTATATAACGGACAGCAGCAGTCTACGTACGCACATCATGCACCGACTTCAAATGAGTTTATTTCTCCTATTAGCGTTATTATAGTCCTCTTTAATGGTCCTTTAGGGCGGTTCAATTTTTATGAAAAAACAAAAATGTAATCCATGTTTTCAGGCTTTGAAAAATTGGTAACAATATCATTAGTATATACAACGGTAATAAGTCAGACTACATTTAAATAAAGGTGTCATCAGATTTGTATGAAATATTTTTTCGAGTTTCGTACAAAATAATACATTACTACTTTGCACTCGGCGTGTCTTATTAATAGGAGTAAAATGAATTCTAGTATGGCCAGCAAAAAAAAAGTGTTTAAGTAATGGCGGACTTCTGGCGGCTACGGGCTAAAAAAAGTTCTTTCATTTTAAAATACATTCTAAACCATTGTCCCGACGCTGTAGTAGGGTTTATATTGGAACGTGTAAAAGTGTCCTCAATGGGCATATTAGCATAAAAAAATGACTTTCATTGTGACTTTAAGATGGCTGTATGCTATCGGAATATTGCTTCTAAATCAATTGTAAAGCAAATTTATTATTTTACATCATCAGTGATATTTCATAATCGTCAGAAATAAAAGCATGTGATAATTTTCAATAACATTAAATATAAAAAAAACTGAGTGTGTGCTTTCATTTTAAATGCACATATTTTACGTACACAGTCCAAATGGATTGAGCTTAATGTTCCGCTGGAACGCAGCAGGACGGCACTTTCACGAAATGACGAATTCACAAAAAGCAGTTTTCTCGTCATTAGATATTTTACATCATCAAGAGATAGCGCCGGCTTAACATTGAAAAATAACTTTTTAAACTTAATTTAGGTGCCATACCAGGGTGTAATTGCTTTTCGCCAACGTAAATAAAAAAAAGTAAATCACTAAACTGCGTATCACCGTAAAGTTTGGTTCAATTTTAAGAGCACGCAAGCATGGCCCAAGAAATGCAAGCATGGCCGTTCAAAAATAATAATTAATAAGTACGTATCTAAATTTATCTGAAAGCATTTTAAAATATTCACTTACACAACAATACAAGTGCCAAAATACATTTTAAAAATGTTTCTAAAGCCTAGGCTCACGCCATTTAATGGGAGGTACATGATGGGAGAAAAGTAATTAATAGCAACAGTATCAAAAAAAAACGAAACCAAAATACAGCAACAAAATAATAACAAAAGTATGTTCGTTTGTGCTCTTTTTTGCTGACCATTAATGTTGGCAACATCCAAAAGGCACCCGAAGAAAATAACGACGAACTGATTTAAAAAAAAACATCTTACTCGTACATTATACTTAAATAAATTCTTTCGGGAATATATTAACTTATACTTTGTAGAATCCTTGGTTTAATTTCCCGGAAAACACCAAGAATACTTTGTAAATTTCGCCGCCAACTGATAACAACGCAACGTAACGTTGACCCGGACCAAAACCCGAATGATGGTTAGATATGTTGTTTAATTTTTCTTTTAAATATTTTTCAATAAAATATCCAGATATTATTTTTCAATAAGGAAAGATTTGAAGGAAATAAGTGTTTTCTTCACACGTGTGAACAGAGCAGCGGCATCTAGAAATATCGATTGATACTCTTTGAAACCGAAATCTATCTCTCATCTTTTAAATCAGTAACACAACTCATTCATTTGGTTTAATGTTTTTGATTAGCAGGTCCAAAACATTTTTATTCTTGGACGCGGACGCTTGGCGCTGGACTATGCAATACCATTATTAATGGAATTAGAAAAAAAAAGTTTTTCACCAATAGGCTATCGCAAAGCTCGAGATTTTGAAACTACCAACCTACCTCACCTTCACCTTTGTCAGTCAAAACATCGATAATTACTCGTCTCTTGTTCTACTAAATTATACCTACATAGGTGTAATGTGTTTCGTCGTAATTCGTATCGGTGGTCAAATGGACACACAAAAAAATCAGAAATGTACGCAGAGGACCGGTAGGAAATAAATAACTTTGATATAATTAAAGTATTACTGAAACGATAAAGATACCTTGGTATTTAATTTATGCTCCTCCAGTTTTACATATTAACATTTTTTGGATTGCATTTAGCGAAAAAAATACCTTGACTATTATGACTCGATTATCTTGAACTGATGGTAGAACTTTATTTTAAATTTTGTACGGAACCCTCGGCGCGTGAGTCCAACTTGCACTGGACCGGTTTTTATTTTTTAATCGAGATAGGTAATAAAGATAGATCTACCTATATACTAATGAGATAAATATAATCAGAATTTATGCGATTTATATTACCGTTGTGCTGGTGACTGAGGAGAAATTGTAATTTAAATTTACTAGATTAGTAAAATACATACATTTTAATCATACTTTTGAACAAAAACAATAATGTAAAGTCTGATTTGTGTCTTCAGCCGTCTAAGTTATTTAAGTATCTGAAACGGAGCCAGTTTCAGGGTCTGTTTTCTGTGTACATTGTTTATGCTAACAGCTTAGACAATAATACTGCATACATTCACCGGTCACCGGATATTATTTATTTGTTTTAGGTTTTTTTTAAGACAAAGTCATTCGTGGAATGTAAGAGTCTTCAGACAACCTTCGTAAATTGTTACTTAATAGTATAGGAACTCATTCATAAGATAACTGTCTAGAATGAAACACGCCACACGGCAACTCACTACAGGTTTATTGGAAAATTCTGTGTACAAAGCTGCTCTTTTATCTTAACTCCGTTCCGATAAAAGAATCCGCATTACCTTTAAGACTTGATACAAATTGGTTTGTTTTGTATTTCCTTTCTGGTTTTTCTCTAGAAAACGTTTCGTGTCAGTTATACATATAACCAATCATATGTATTTGTTAATTCTCGCTATAAATGTTACAAAATAGTGATACAGTTGTGAACTTTAGCTAGTGATATTAGTCATTTGTATACCATAATTTGTAGTTTCCTTCATAACTTGTTATTACTCGTAGTTACCATAAGCGCAAAAGTCCAGGTCCACATCCATTTACGATAACACCCACGTGTCTCAGAGATTTTATCCTACTTCTTTTAATCTGCCACACTAACTATTTATCATAAACCGAGGTACAGCTAGCAAATATAAGCCAAGTAAATGTTTGAGTTTCTTTCTACTATGTGTGCTTATGAGCGTCTATAAAACGTATGTAGCGTCGGATCGTCTGTATCTGAGATGACTTGAGCTAGACTAAACCAGACATGACATCAACAGTGTCAGCGATGCAACGGAGCGTAAAAAAATGAACTTTCAGGTGAAGATAAACGGGTGGAAAATAACTTAATGAGAAATTTAGTTTTAATTGAGGAGTTAAATATAATTGAGTCACATCATATGATTAAATTACTTCATAATATTAAGAGGTGCTCGTAGCGCAGTGGTAGCAGCGCTTTGGTAGTGATACCGAAGTGAAGCAACCTACGGCGCGGTCGAGTTTGGATGGGTGACCATTCCGACCATATAAGTGACGTACATCACGAGCAGCTCCTTGCTTCGAAAGGCACGTTAAGCCGTTGGTCCCGGCTAATATCTTTTGATATTAGTCGTTAAGCCCAGTCAGAGGCCTTATGGGCGGCTTGATAACATCTGACAGCAGGGTTAGTCGCTTGCCTTGCAAACACCCATCCACCAACCCGCACTGAGCCCGCGTGGTGGAGTATGGCTCGAACTACCTCATAGTTGAGGTAAGGCCTTTGCCCAGCAGTGGGACGTTATAGGCTAACTTTACTTTTTTACTTTTGTATTATTAAAATAAAAGAGCTCGATATATTTTTAAGATAAGCTAAAAATTAAAAGCGTGTTTATTATGATCACTGATTTTAAAAAAATACGATTGTACTGTGAGAAAAAACACAATCGATATTTTAACAATGATTTGAAATATTTGATATCGTCTGCGTTTTATGTACTTTGTTGTCTTCCGTGCCGTTACTGTCCTTCTAATCGTATGTTTTATGTATAACGACGGTAAACAAACGTCAAACAGTAAAATATGTGATCTAAAAACTTGAGGTTTCATTTCTCGCCAAACAATATAATTTAATATGTCAACATCGCATCACCATTACACAGTTAAATTTATTTATTTTTTCTCTCAGTCGAAATGAAAAATAGTATGTTTTACTCGGGTGAAAGCACCCATTTTACTCTCGAATTATTAACGCTCACTCCGTTCGAGCGCCAGAAACATGTAATGGGTCACTTTCTCCCCTTGTGTAACAATCTTCACTTTGACTTTGATGATTTTCATAATTCGTGTATTGTTTTGATATGTGTATGTTTTGTATAGGTGTTCGACATTCTGTGGTCGGATCCGCAATGCACCGGGGGCTGCGTCGCGAACGCCCTGCGCGGCGCTGGCACGTATTTCGGGCCAGATGTCACATCTACGTTTCTACAAAAGAACAAGCTTAGTTTTCTCGTCAGAAGTCACGAGTGCAAGCCTGGTGGATACGAAATTTTACACAATGGCAATGTAAGTAATATTATAAATTTAAAATGGTTATATCGACTAAATGACGATGATTTCTGTGTTTAAAATTTTGCGTTCAGTTAAAATTATTTATGTTATAACAACATTAACACTGCGCATTGTTACGTGAATGCGTTGACACTGACCACAGATTAAATTATGGATTGTAATGCCACATCATTAAAAATGATGTGCGACAAAAGTTATTAATGAATGGAAGATGCGGTTGGTAGATTAGTTTCTGGTACCTTTTGTTAATTATCCTATACCTTTCCTGACGAAATTGAAGACGTCAGAAACGCATTTCCACAGTGACCTAACTTGAGCGTACCTACTGTGTTATCAACTTTTATCTAAACTGTGTCTGCAGTAATAACTTCTATTTTGTTCTTTTGTTGAGTCACAATCTCACCTGAGTCTTTACCTCAATAAATAATGTCTATTATATTACTTCTACGAGTATCTAGAGTTGACCAAAAATCTCGGTCTATATCTCAGTCCAAGAACGGTTTGCAATTAAATGTAACAATGAAAACAAGGTACCCTTAAATTAACGCTACCTTTAGGGTGACCGCAGCTCGCAAGTGATAACGATCTTCGGATTGCGACGAGCTAGGTGTAACAAAGGGAAAATTATGTGACTCCCACAGTGGCAGTTTGTTCTACCGCAGCCACAGTTGTTTGACTTAACCTATGCGCACCACATTTGGGCTGTGGGGACTGTAACCTTTTGTATACGAACCTTGCATAATACTTATACAGAGTAACAAAACCAGATGAGATATTTTCATAAAGATATCATTTAACTGTAGCAAACGTTTTTGATCCATATGAAAATTTAAATCGACGGGCTATAATCACAGCGCGACCGTAACATGTAGGTACAATAATCGTTTAATCGATAAATGAAACACAGCAAGTGGTGATTTAATATACATGACAAGGGAGAAAATCAAATTATTGTGATCAGTGAATCGAGCTTGCGTCTAGGTTATATCCGATAGCGGATACTGAATACGAAGATCAAAGTATCTTTTTGCGTTTCAGAATATGTTATTGCAAAAAATTTCCACCACATATTGGAGGCAATATACGTTTTATTTTCTTATATCTTGCTTTATTTATTTACTTTCAGGCTTAAATTTTATTCATTTAGACACCTCTTGCTTGTTGTTTAAAATACAAATTGAGTTTCTCATATGATTCTACGATTATACAATTGATTAAGTTATGACGTAGAATAGTTTCTGAAGTATCTACCCTGTGATTCGACTTGCGATATGGTCGATCATTCTGTTTCTTCAGAAGTTTATAACTCAGTATTAAAGTTACGCTGACTTATTATTTCACGTATTCACAGCGTAACCACGTTACGAACTTTGCGGCGATTGGGGTTAATGCAATTACTTTCTTTGCTCAGGTGATCACGATTTTCTCAGCGTCGAATTACTACGAGCTCGGGTCTAATAAGGGTGCGTACCTGAAGCTGTGTGGGAACTCCCTGGAGCGGCAGTTTGTACAGTACACCGCAGCAGTGTCACGGACCCGGAGGCTCACTTTCCGCCAAAGGGTCGGGTTGGTGGAATCATCGGCTATGAGAGAGCTACACAATCAGATTGTTATGGCGCGGAGGCCCTTGGAAGCTACGTTCCGCAGCATGGATTTAGATCAGAGCGGTACGTTTGAATATATTTTTTAATTGTAAGTGCGCCTTCACATTAGAGCGTCAGCAGCGCGGCAGCAGCGGATGCCTTTACATTAGCAGCGCGACAGTCGCGCGACTGGGTCAGTCCCACTACACCCATTACCCATTTCAGTGCTAATACGGGGATAGTATTACCACTGCAATGGGTAATGGGCATAGTGGGACGGACCCGCGCGACTGTCGCGCGTAAGTCGCGCTGCTGCCGCGCTGCTAAAGTCGCCTAAATGTGAAAGCGCTCTAAGTAGATCGATTTATTGATATTTAGGTGTTCAATCTACTGATTTTATTTCACGGTGTATGGCTGTTTCTATGTCGAAACCCTACGTTTTTGTTTGTAGTAATTTTATTTATGTAAGAAACTGTTAAAAAAATCTAGCGACTGTGTTGCTAGAGTGATAATAAAAAATATGACTCAGAAAACTAAATGTTATTCAGTAAATAATGTACAAACACCGAAATTACATGCAATTCGCGCCCAGTTGTTGACCGAGAGCTGAGTATTTTTACGCTGTAATATGAGTGCAGTGAACAAAGGATAGCATAGGTACTCAATTTTCCAGCAGAGCTGTACAAAGCTCTCAAATGCTTTGGCACTGAATTGGTATTAGCCGGGTAGGGAACCGGCTTCATTTGTAACCGTCTGTAGTGTTGACAAAACCATTTTACGCTGCAGCATCGCTCTAACATAGAGAAATGCCATTCCGCTTACTTTCAGCCACGAGGAACACTCCTTTTGTACAGTAAATTTCTTCAGAGTTTGCGTATTTGAGTTCCATTTGTACATTTGATACATACAAGTACTAATGTATTCAAACGCTAATGGCAAGTCTTGAAAGATGCTTTCAGATTTCAGGGATATTTGATTTCGCATATTCACATTACAAATGATGTTTTTTCCAACTGATAAAATATAAAAAAGGCCAAGTGCGAGTCGGACTAGCACACTAAGGGTTCCGTATCTACTATGATAGTTACAGAATAAAATGGCTGTGACATACGGACGGACAGACAGACAGACAGACTTGACGAAACTATAAGGGTTCCGTTTTTGCCATTCGGCTACGGAACCCTTAAAAATGATCAACAAAAACTGAACCCTCTGCTAACAGCTTAGTAATACTGCTCGACAACCGCTGGAATCAAAGTTTTTTTACTAAGGGTTCCTAACTTTAAAGGCCTTTATTGAAAAAAAAAATGCATAGAATTTATTGTGCAAGTAATTGTAAAAACTTCTACATCTTTTTAGCTATTCATAAAGGTATAACATCTACTAGATATATCCATAAAATCTTGAAATAATGATATTTGAAGAAGGGGATCCATTGATGTGACTAAAGTTTTGCCGATTTATGCGCGATGCCGATATCGAAGATCCGACATTTTTTAAGAAAATTCTGTGGACCGATGATTTTTTTATCTAAAGGCAATCAAATCCTTATTATCATTCACTCATTATCATGTTTCACAGGTCATCATTAGGGCTATAAAGGGCTTAATAAGCATTACACAATTGAAATTTGGTAGGAAGATGTATCCTGTTATTAAAACCGAAAAAAAAATTTTTACTCAAACCTATGTGTGAAGGATATCTATGGATAGGTCTTTTAAAATAACATCGAGGTTTCTAAAACCATTTTCTGTTAAAGTGTAACGTTTCATAGCTAGACGCGTCCAAAGTGGTAAAATGGGCGTCTAATCCATCTAATTTCTAAATCAAGCAAGTGTAAATTTTGAAAAAAATAGGTGATTTAGATCTTAATAAATACTTTCAACGAAAATTGGTTCGGACGGGATCGAACGAGTAGTTTTTGATATATAGCACATTTTCAACAACCGCAAACATAACTTTGTACTTCATACAAACACTATGAAAAACAAAGTTATATTTGCAGTCAACAAAATATTGTGGTATTATACTAAGTAGAAGTAAATGGATTCTCTAATTCAGTTAAAGTTGGCACGGAACCCTCAGTGCGCGAGTCCGACTCGCACTTGGCCGATTTTTATTAAATGACATGTCTTCTAACTCTACACAAAAAAAACCGGACCCTAGTAGCTCAAAAAATCGCAAAAAATCGATAGAATAGCCAAAAGATAAAGTATTTTTAAAAAAATCTTTAAAATTCAATATCTCCATAACGGTTAAGTTTTGGATACCATATTATGGGATCAATTCCATCAGAAATGTCCTGATAAATGACAAAATAATCAACAGCTAATAATTATGGATACCTTAGCCAAACATCATTCAGAGTCTAATTTTAAAAACTTTCGTAAGATTACTAACCGGTTGAATTCCAGGGCTGGCATTCCTGTGAGTGTTGACGAAGTGTCCGACTCTAAGGATATCGCTAACGCTTTTAGTATAAGATTTGCGATTAGGTCACCGCTGGGGCCTTCATGCCAGGAGTTCGGTGCGGGGTCTCAGGGTGCCGATGTCTCCACAATCATATTGACGAAAGATATCAGGCTTACATTAAGAAAGATGAAAAGAGGCAAATCCCCTGATCACGATGAGCTCAGCATCGAGCATCTGAGATATGCTGGACCTCACCTGCCCCGCGTACTCGCTCTTCTTTTTAACTTGTGTATTGGCCATTCGTACTTGCCGCCGGAGTTGATGCGATCACTGGTGGTTCCTGTTGTTAAATGCAAAACTGGAGATGTGTCTAATGGTTCAAACTACAAGCCAATCACGCTAGCCACGGTAATAGCGAAGGTCCTGGACAGCGTACTTAACACTTATTTAACTAGGCATATTAAGCTACACGACGCTCAGTTTGGCTTCCGACCTGGGCTGTCCACAGAAACGGCCATTTTAGGGTTAAAGCACGCTGTCAGGTATTACACGGATAGGCACACACCCATTTATGCCTGTTTTTTGGATTTGTCTAAAGCTTTTGACTTTGTTTCTTACGATATATTGTGGAAGAAGTTGAAAGAGACTACAGTGCCGCCAGAGCTCGTTTCAATTATTAAATACTGGTACCTGAATCAGGAGAGCCGAGTGCGCTGGGCGGGTGAGCTATCGGATCCGTGCAGGCCGGAGTGTGGAGTGAGGCAGGGGGGCTTATCCTCGCCCATACTCTTCAGCCTGTATGTGAATGCACTAATCGAGCAGCTCAGTGGTACGCGTGCGGGGTGTTTCGTTGACGGAGTATGTTTCAACAATATAAGTTACGCAGACGATCTAGTGCTACTGGCCCCCTCGATTGGTGCACTTCGTAAGCTGCATGGGGTGTGTGAGTCATATGCTGCTTCTCATGGCCTAATTTATAATGTTAAGAAAACTGAGTACATGGTCTTCAGGGCGGGTACCAAGTATCCCCACAATGTACCACCATTATTTTTAAACAACAAGCCAATAACTAGGGTTCACAGTTTTAAATATCTAGGACACTTGGTAACAGATGACCTGAAAGATTATTTAGATATGGAGAGGGAGCGCAGTGCATTGTCAGTGCGGGCGAACATGCTGATTCACAGGTTTTCACGGTGCACGGCAGCAGTCAAAATAACGCTGTTCAAAGCATACTGTACATCCTTGTATTCGAGGGCCCTGCGGTTCAGATATACCCAAAGGTCTTACAATGCTCTGCGTGTCCAATATAACAACGCATTCAGGGCGTTGTTGCGGCTGCCGCGGTTTTGCAGCGCGTCGTCAATGTTTGCCGAGGCTTACACAGATGGGTTTGACGCCACATGGCGAAAGAAAACTGGCTCTCTTTTGCGTAGGCTGCGCGGTAGCCCCAACATCATTCTGCGTGCGATACAAGCGGGCCAAGCCAAACAAGCTAAACAAGCGGGCTGCCGATCGGCTCGACAGCCCGCTTGTTTGGGCACTAGCCAACCGCACTATAAAACTCTTTAAGATTAATTACTAACATAGGTTGTAAGTCATTTTACATAACACAACGGGCCTTGTAGTCTCTATTTAATAAAATAAATTATAAATAACGAAATAAATAACGTCTTTAAAATATTCTGTACGACTTTCCCTGTAACCCGTATAAAGGTTCCTTGTTGAACTGCGGATCCCTAAAATTTATAGTATTTTTTAAATGTCATATGCAAAAAAACACGGTCAATAATGTGTAACAAATTGTAATAATTTAGTTTTCTTGCAGCTGAATCGGTAGGTACACATTTTGGGACTACGACGCAATTACATTTTTATATTATATGCATTTACAGTGTAAATAAAGACTTAGAAGCACATTTTTCAGTCGTCTTCAAAATAAATACGACGTTCAAGTTTCTAAGCAAACGAATGTGAAGATTTCGCGACGTAGGAAGCCGTAGAGCGGAGAGTTATTTACTGCGCTAGATCACGCTTGAATGTGCCGTAAATCAGCAATGTACCCTAATGTTTTATGGTAGTTTTAATGTGTTTAAAAAATGTTTCATTTTGTGCACATAAATAACCGACGTCTCACCTCAGTATTCAATCTACGTCTTAACAATAGATCTGATGCTAAAAAGAAATCTATGATGTTACGTGAACATCGTCGTTAAAAGCGTTTAGGAAACATTTTCTTTGACGTATAATTAAATTTACATTATCTTGTTTTCGGGACTCGTTAGCCTAAACGAGATTATTTCCAAGGGAACACTCCCTAGTTATTAGATTAATTTACGCGTTATAGGTACCGCTCATGCGTAGGTTAACTTTAACTACCTACCTTTCGTTAATCTCATAATATGGGATATTATGCAGATTATTTTGAGTATTTATGAGATTGTATCATCGTTGTCTTAAAAGTGTAGTAATGACGATACCTACACATGTACATGTACACGGTACATAACATGTTTACTGAACTCTACCGGGTGTGCATATGCATAATTCAGTATGTGATACACTAAAATGTATTTAAATGTATTTTTGCAAATAAATAAATTAATAAATAATCACCCTTAGGCCCGGTTGCGTGATCAATAGTAAACAAAATTCAACAAAGCACACAAACGTAGGATGGTTTTATTATTAGTCTCTAATTATGTATTTGAGAATTTGTTTAAGTTAATTCATAAATTACTAACACCCGGTTTTTTAATTATTCATAAATTAATAGTTTTCTTTCTTCGAAACAAGAGCAATTGTAAATATTCAACCGCTAGTAACGACGACATTTAACCATTAGTTGTGTTCACTATCGATCACACAACCGGGAGTTAGTAGTTTAAAAATAAACTTAAACAGATTCTCAAAAAAATAATTAGCGATTAATAAAAAATAAAAAAAATGTTTGTGTGCTTCAGTAATGTATGCTCCAAAGACCACACGAACCACAGAAAATGTAATAGTACAAGAACTAAATACTGACGTATGATCCCCAGGTTACATCTCGATAAGCGACTGGTGCCTAGCTATGGAGGAGACGACGCACTTGGGGCTTCCCTGGCGAATGTTGAAAGACAAACTCGTGCGCACTGACCCTGACACGCGCCGTGTACGGTACATGGACACCTTCGACAATGTAAGAGTTTAGACCCCTTAAACACTGCGACTTTTAGCATCGATGCAGTCGCGCGTTAGTATCGATGCAGTCGCTGCTTAAAGTCGCAGAGTGTAAAGGGTCTTAGATTTAAGTGTACTGTCGAGGTCTATCGCGTGACACAAAACGGGCGTCACTTCAAACAAGGACGACTCGAGGTGAAAGTGATTTTGGCTCTTAAGGTGGTT
This sequence comes from Pyrausta purpuralis, assembly GCA_963924145.1. Taxonomy (NCBI): domain Eukaryota; kingdom Metazoa; phylum Arthropoda; class Insecta; order Lepidoptera; family Crambidae; genus Pyrausta; species Pyrausta purpuralis. The sequence continues at coordinate 15,279,314 of OZ001645.1, read as the reverse complement.
AGGCGTGAGAGCAGACCGCGACCATGCATTGGTGTAACAGGTGCCTGGCGATGGAGTAGACGACGAATTCAGGGCTTGTGTGGCGAATGTTGAAAAACAAACTCGTGCATAGGTAAGGACTCCGTACCGCGTTGTGTGCGGTACATGGACTCCTCTGACAATGTAAGAATTTTGTTAAGTACCTACACTATGCTCCAAATTGCAACTTCTAGCATCGATGCAGTCGCGCGTTAGATTCGATGCAGAAGCGCGACAGCATCGATGCTAACGCGCGTCAGTATAGGTGCAGTCGCCAATATACAATAAGTATCTATGTAATTTGTCAAGGTACACCTTCTTCATTGAGACTGCATCGATGCTTAAAGTAGTGCAGTGTATAAATGTAGACATTTTACGACGGCATCGCGACTGCTTCGCTGCTAAAAGTCGCAGTGTGCAAAGGGTCTAATAGTAAGAAGAATGCATAGAGGGAGGTACGTTGAAAATGGCAATGGAGGAGACGACACAGTGCAAGTTTTGATCCACTATGTTTGTTGTTATTTGTTGGCTCTAGTTTGTTGGCTGTAGCAGTTGTCAAAACGTATAAAACCAGTGAGTAATTGAAGAAAGGCGTTAAAGCGAAAAAGTGAAAGTAAGGGTATTTTTTCCATTGCATTTACACAATTCAAAACAAAGAGATTAAGTGTTGGTCTCAAGTAGAGGCAGTAATTGCCACTTTATCTGTGAGCTTAACACTCACCCTCTAATTTGGTTGAGTGCAAATTTAAATTACAAATAAAGCAATAAAAAACAGGTTTAATGTTACTTCAGCTAATTTAAAGGATCGCTAACCTTAGTCTAAGGACCTAAGATATCGTTATTTTTTACGAGTATTAGAGAGTTAGACAGAAATCGTAAAAACCAAATAAAAAAGCGGCTGTTGGATTTTTATTTGAAACTTGCCAATTTGTTGCAGAAAATCGGACGCAAAGCTGACACTCAGACTGTGGTCGAAACTCTGTACAAAAACAAGAGAAGTTTGGAAGCCATTTTCAAAATACTAGACAAAGATAATTCAGGTAATGTAATCCTCAATAATTACATTGGAAAATCAAGCGTAATTGAAACTGAAATATTCAATCCAGAAAGTCGTAAACAACGATGCCACCTATAATAACATTACAGACTGATCAATTAATTGCTGCTATTGATTTAGCATCGTAAATTATTAATTAAGACGTGTTGAAGTTGATACGTCTATAGCAATATTGTTTATTATTTCACACAAATGAATTCTTACAATACAAATACATGTGTCGGTCATAACCATACTTTCGCAGCAATCGAACTTCGTACTCCGATTTCCAAGAACGTGACTTTGACCCGAACGTTTCTCATTATAGGTTACATAACGTTAGAAGAATTCTCCGAAGCCTGCCAACTGCTCGGTAAGTACATGCCGAACCCGATGACGCAGGAGCAGCTCGTCGACATTTGCCGGCTCATGGACATCAATAAAGACGGCTTGGTGGATCTCAATGAGTTCCTCGAGAGCTTCCGGCTCGCCGAGAAGAGCTTGCAGGACGACGACTTCGCCGACATACACGCCACCTGACAGGAACTAGACCGCCGGCCCAGCCGCACGGCGGTCGATAAAGACGAAACCGGGGTAGAAATCGAAATACTACGCATTGAAGATGCCAAAAACACCGAGAACGGGAAACCTCACGTAATGGGTGAGACAATCAACAGCCTGAAAGATGACGACATTGAACTAATTGATTGCGAGTCGCCCAAGAGGCCGGGCCTGTTAGAGAGCGACATCTAACACTGCCGGATTTGAAGATTAAGACGGTCCAGATATATTTAGCTGTTGCCACAGCATATTGATTTTGATTAACACTACGTGTGTAAAAGACTTCTTGTGTGAATTGTTTTCGTCTTCAGATCTTACCTAATTAAAATGTTTGATGTATTTTCTATCTAAACTTACTATGATACAATGCCTAAAACTTATACGAATAAATCTATGGTTAATATATGCTTATTTCTATTACTACTAAAGTAATTATTTTATTGATACCTAAACATGTCTGTAGTTTTCAATAACTAAAAAGCAAAAAAACTCGAGATTATATTTAGATAATTAACCTATATTCAATTGAATTAAAACTATTAAATTGTATTATGTATATCTTACGTAAGGAATGATAAACGGAATGAAAAATTATATACAAATATAAATATTTTAATATTGGAATTAGGGCTGATTTTTCAATATTCAGATAAGAAATATTCGTCGAACAAAATACAATAATAGCTAATTTGAAAACGTCACCTAATTGTCAGCAATCATACGTAACTGACATAGTTTTAAATCTGACGCTTTATAATTTATCAGTCTGATAAGTTTTATCTGACCATTGAAAAATTGGCCCTTAGTTATATAAATTGGTGCCAATTTTAATCAAATTTTATAGGTGAAATTATTTGTCAGACAGAACTGATTGGCCATTGTACTAGGAATAAATTATTCGCTAAATCAATTTTGAAAACAATTAACGAATGGGAACAATAACACTGAAATTTCGATTTAGAGTTTCTACGAGTATTACTGGTAAATATTTATTATTAATTACATATATCTAGCTAAGGCAACAGATATTTAGCTTGGCTATACAGCTTTTATTAATAAGGCATTGAAATTGCATCGACTTTTTCTAACATACTTGTATCAATATAACCATATTAATCAATTTCGTATGATTACGAAGTTTTAATGGTGCACCCCTTTGTGAGAAATTGTGCTAAGATATTAAACTTTTAACTTACGTAGAGATTTAAAGATCCTATAATAAATAGTAGATGTATATTTTTTTCAGAGATTGTAGAAATTTTATCCAGTCTAATAGGTATATTTTTCAAATTTCATATTTACAAATATACAAGATGTTTCAAAACTACCCGTGAAAATGAAGGGAGCTACTCAAACTCAGTATATACAATAACAAATGTATCCTAGAAATACGCCGAAACAAATCGACCATTCATAAAATTTTGAGGGGTCACGTAACCGATTTAGTATGGGGTATAGTTTTTATCGTTTTTTGACCCGTCTACTGTTACTGATCTCAAGTAGCTTTCTTCATTTCTAACAGGTAGTTATGAAACATCCTGTATAGTGTGTTTCTAGTCCCATAGTGGTAGTAACTCGCATACATATCTCTTATCAATTATTAAGCATTCCAAAGGTTCTGCGTCAATGATGGTAACATTTTGCGATTACTTAACTAAATGTTGTATGGTGACTGGAGCGACTGTAAATATTGCAAATCTACAGTTGTACAAATAAAACTATATTCTGGAATATCGATCAAATATAAATGAAATAGGCAATCTAAACATTTGTCAAATAATTAATAATATCTCCATAAAATAAACTAATTTATATGTAGATCAAATCCTATTACGACCTTTTAAAAGAGTAATAAATAATTTCGGAAAATTGTTTTAGAATGAGGATGTGAGGCCTGTCAGACAGAGTCAGAGTGTCATCGTATCTCAAGATATAAGTCTTTGTTAGATTTGAAAGATACATTTTCTTGGTTTTGTGTAGAATGTTATTTGTTTTCAGTAACATACCCAAATTGGTAATACAATACGATTTATTCCTTACGTAGGTATCATGCCTGCCGTATAGGTATCGTGATGGACTAATTTGTCACTTTGTGGTATTTTTTTTTGACGTAATATAAATAAACCAAAAGGTAAAGTACTAAACACAAAATTATTGTAGAATTATACATCGATTTGCATTGTATAAAAGTCTCTCCCATATTTAATGGGTAATTCGCAAAGTGTGCATGAGATCTGTCGATCATTGTAACGCAAGTTTTTAACTGTCGTAATTTATTTACTCTCTTGTCTTATAGGAAATTTTCATAATACATTTTTCACTATTTACAAGTCTGTAGCCAAATCTATAATGTATTTTGAATTATTGTCCATTAAATTGTGATATTGCTATGAATTTCTGTTTCATTTTGAAATACCCCAAGGTACTGCAGTTTAACCCTCAAAGATCCGTTTCCCTAAATGTTTGTGCTTGGCATGGTTAATCAATCCTCGTAACAGACAATTGGCTTAAAGAGGCTTTGAAATTAAGCTATAAAATCGTATCACATGAATAGACGATTGTGATGAGGACCCTACTGAGATCTTGAGACTACGGGATAATATAAATAAGATTACGATATTATTTACTTTGGAAACAGTTGATTAAAAACGTTTTGTATTTATACTAATTTAGCACAAATGAAACTGTTAAAAAATAAATGTGAAATTATTGTACAGTGCGACAAGAATCTTCTTCTGCTGAAAGATGACATTGACAGGGAGGCGCTAGCATTCAATCAGGATAGCCAATGCAAAAAATCCCATGATTTGAGGAGTTTACGAAGCTGTTTAACTAATATTTTTTTACCCAACCATGACAAAGTCAAAGAGAAGGGTACTAATTTTAAAGCAGTATAAGCATGTATGTTTGTTCATGTATATTGCAGTAAGTTCAAACGGATAACGATTGTATAAACGATAAAAACATTTAAAAATATATTTATTTGAGGAGTTTAGCTCTACGGTATTTAAATAGAACCATTTTAAAAGTTTGCACAGATTTTGTTTCAAAAATACATAAGAAAAAATCTGAAAATCGCCTATTAGATTGGGGAGATTTGGCTACACTTGATCTGGCAACCGCAATTTTGATTTGTTTTGATTTTCGCGGTCGGCCTAAAGATGTATTAACCAGTACCTACAAGACACGAACGAACTGATTTTATGGACCTCTTGAAAACGATAGTCAAAGATTCCATTTCTAGGTCTACATTATGTTTTTGCCGTAGGAAGTATCACAATATTCATTTATAAATAGCTATATCATTAAGCGCAACCAAACATAATTTATTACACAGTGCCTTCAATACTGCAATTCAAAATGAAATGTGAAACCCCTTCTTGAGTACAATCTCCGTTATTTGGTTGGGATTTGGACGGTTAAATAACAGTGTTCGCCGAGGAAGCTCCTTCCTGCCGAGGGTGGTAAAGGTCACATAGCTATTAAGTACAACCTTTGAATGATGAATTAAAGATAACCTACCGAAGAAGCCGGCCTCCTCATTGTTTGTTAGCACCCAATTTTCAAGTGGATACTTTGACATAGATATGGCATGAATGACCTTTGAACTATGGGATTTATTATCTACTTTTCTTCCAATCGATCTGCTTTATTTATAGGACTTGTACAGTTTGTTTACCCCTAATAATGAACTTTTTACAGACTTTCATGCCACCTACTCGCATAAGTACCCGTTAACAAAGCTTTTCCTATGGTAAGTATAAAACATGGTTATGTTAGGTACCTACCTCATAATATTCATGAGCATAAGTATGTTGTTAATATATTTTTTGTTGTATCAGATGATAAAGCTTTTTGGTTTTGAAATAAGACGGTTTGGACGGGTCCCAAAAAATAGAAAGCGAGTTACAAAATCCAATCTACAGAATTAAAAACGAGTAGGGAAATGCAGCGATGCGGGTTTAATTACGAGTATAAATCTCAACATCTACCAGTCATTGTGATATTTTATTTTGGACTTCTGCGAAAATACTTTGAAAATTGGCAAAGCGCAAAGCGGCACCGAGTGATCAATCGGCCGGTAACCTTTTGACCTAAATTTTTAAAGGTCAGGTGTTGTTGGGACAAATTCTTTCGACCAAACAAAAAACTAAGTAAGAAGTAGTATAGAGATGGATATAACTTTTATCTTATCGCTAAAATATAACCGTTCGTATTTTTTGATGTTTGATCAACCGGCTAAAGAAACGGTAAGAGGGAGTCGAACTCGCAAACTGAGGGTTCCGTTCCAACATTAACTAAATTAGGGGTCCACTTACTTCCACTTAGCCAAAATAGTTACCACAATTTTTTGGTGACGGAAATAATAACTTTGTTTTTCATAGTATTTGTATGAAGGACAAAGTTTTATTTGCGGTTGGTGAAAATGCTATATCTCAAAAAGTTTACTGTTCGATATCATTTGAACCAATTTTCGTTAAAAGAATTTGTAAAGGTCTACATCGTGTATTTTGTTCAAAATTTTCACTAGCTTAGTTCAAAAGTTATAGGGTGGGGTTAGTTTAAGGGAGGCATAGGTGTGAGCAAAAAAAATGTTGGTTTTAGTTTCATGTATGGGATAGTTTCAAAATAAAGTGGCTGTGACCTATGGACGGACAGACAGACAGACAGATCGGTCGGGTTCTTGCAGGCAGGCAGGTAATTCCATGTAGACACTACAATACCAAACACATTTTCTTCTCGTTTCTAAATTTTTTCATACAATGGTTGGGACAATGAATTATTGATGATAAAATCTAAAGTACTTTAAAATTACCTATTTAATAGATATAGAAATGCCTTAGTTAACTAACGGCCTAAATGTACTAATAAGTTCTGGTTAGCGTTATCTATCCAATACTTCACACAAAATATCGTTCTATTATAAAATGACTTCCAAAAAAGAGGAGGTTAGCTTTTTGTACCAAAATCTCATTGTCGACATGTTGTTACGTTTGATAGTCAACATTGTATGGGGTTGAGCTGATAGTAGAACTCCTTACCGCTTAGGTTTTCAGTGATTATAATAAAAGAACGTATAATAGGTAATTTGCAGCATATTATTTATTTATTTAATGAATAAAGGTACACTTACAGATTACAGTCAGACATGCATATCTAACACTGATAAAACACTAAAAAAAAAAATAGGTGCCGTCTAGTCTAGACGGCAACCTAAAATAAAAAAAGTGAAATTATTAATTTGAATGAAAATAAAGAAATAGATAAAATATTAATGAAACTACTCTAGACAACCTAAAATAAAGAAATAACTGGTAGGGCTAAAGCCCTAGCTGACACAATTATTACGAATGCACTAGTAGACAATAATACTACAACCCTCGATATCGCGAACAACTTTGCTACAACTTTTGCCAATAGTATTACAAATATAGTACCAAAATGCACCACAAAACTCCTAGATAAGCAATACTTTGCGTTTTGTCCGAAAGTTACGTGTCAGTATCAAAAAAATTCTACTAGAGATGCACTCAAGGACATAAGATCTGCAAGTAGTTATGAGGCACCGGGGATTGACAAAATTAGAGCCCAAGATTTAAAAAATATTGATACCATGATTGCTCCTGTTTGTTATCGCCCAATTTATCAACGAGCCTGTTAATCAAGGTAAATACCCAAAAGATCTAAAAATGGGCAAAGTCAGACCTATTCATAAAAAAGGAAGTCACACCTCGTATGACAACCATCGTCCCATTACTATTCTCTCTGCCATAGATAAAATTGTTGAAAAAGCAATAGCTAACCAAATTCATTCATTGTTCAAAATAACAATATAATAACAGAGAAGCAGTTCGGGTTTCAACCCAAAAAAAAAATACAACGCAACTTCTATCAATATTCACAGATAAAATCTATAAACACCCTAATGATAAAAAGCTGTCCTGATAGTATTTATCGATTACAGTAAAGCCTTCGACACACTAAGACATAATAATGTCTGCACAATGTCTCCCAAGATCTCCTAAGTAAAATGGACCGGCTCCTCAACAATTGTATAAGATTTGTGTTCGGTCTACGTAAATTTGACCATATATCCCAGTTTCGCAACCAGTTAGGCTGGCTTCCCATTCGGCAGCGTAGGCACATTCGGACACTTTGCATGCTATACTCCGTTCTCTTCGATTCTAACTCTCCGTCCTATCTTAAAGATAAATTCTCATACCTCCACTCTTCTCATGACCGGTCCCTTCGCTTTAGTAGCTCTCTTCAACTATTCACTCCCCGTCACACTTCTGGCTTTATGTCTAATTCCTTTACTCTCACAGCCATTCGACTTTGGAATGGGCTTCCAAAAAGTGTCCAAACATCTACCTCGAAATTTACCTTTAAAAAGGCATTGCGAACACTATATAGAGACGAACTCACTGACCCGTCTCATTGACATTAATTTATCTATGTGTACCATATTATGTATATTTAAATGATGTGTATGTTTATATAATAAATATATTATTTCATTATTTTTTATATAATCGTATATAAGTAATAGGCAGTATGTATGTTTATCATCGTATTATAGTTATCTCTATCGCTATTCTCTTCTCTTTTATTGCCTCTTTAACTTTACTTGCACCGCCTGTATATATATTTTTCTCTGTCCTGACCTATGGTTGACTGGTAGAGAATGCTTTTGGCATTAAGTCCGCCATATGTACCTACAATTTTATGTTGTGTGCATGAAGTTTTTAAATAAATAAATAATACACTTCTTGAAACACTCAACGCAGTCGTCCAAGGCCCCCTAAACAAGTGGTGTCAAAACTACCTTGAGGATCGGTCTTTTGTTGTTAAGGTAGGAGAGCACCTAAGCACTAAAATTAACGTTGCAGATGGCACAGCACAAGGCCCCGTCTTTGGGCCGTTGCATTGCACTGCATTACCTACGTTAACGACGCTGTTAACACAGTGACTGAATGTGAAATGTATCAGTTTGCCAATGACACCTGCCTTATAGCAGTTAGCACTCATCCTGCTCTGGCTTTAGCTCAACTGCAAAGAGATTTCACACAGTTAGCAAAATGGTCGCATGACGCAGGTCTGGTCCTAAATACTGATGAAACTAAATTTATGTATGTAAGCTCAAGCAAAAGTAGAAAAATACAAAATCTCACCTTAATTGCGCTCACCCATAAATATTTGCATGACAATGTTTCTGGCTGTTTATGTCCCCCTGTGGAACTTGTAAGTAGGCATAAATATTTAGGTCTAATAATCGACGGTAGACTCAAATGGACGGAACATACAAACCATGTATGTGACAAGCTTCGGGCTATGCTGGCTAAATTCGCCTTGATCAAGAACAAAATACTCTACAAGACACTCTTAAAATTATACAAGGCATAAGCTAAACTACAATATATTATGAACTCGGGAGTTATGGCAGAACTAGCAAATCTCACTTAGATCCTATTTACAATCTCCAAATCAGATTACATAAAACAATTGTACCTCAAAAAATTAAAATTGCATTCCAACATAACTATCATGAGCTCTTCTACCTTTGTGACGTTATACCTATACAAGACCAAGTTAAATTCATAATACTTAATGAAAACTTTTCAATAATCCACTTAACACGCTACGGTAGACATAGGTTGTCTACCGTAGCGAAAAAACTAGAAGTGCCTTAAAAGAGAAACTTGAAGCCCCAAAATTTAATAACCTATCGGCAAGCAGCTTCTAAAGTATGTGGTACCGAAATTTATTAATGACTTACCTCCAACCCTAAAAGCACAAATTACAAAAAATAATATTAAAAATAAACTTAAACGTTACTTTCTGGATTTGCAAACAACACGATCTGACTAAGTGCACATAAATCACCCCGTGTGGACCCGCCTAGTTAAAATTAAGTTCTTATTGTAATTCGTTACAAAAAATATATAGGTAAAGTGACATAAAAGGTATTTCTCTACTACACAGAACATGTAATTCTCTACTTGCAACTTATAAAAGAACAGAGTCTAAAGGTGCAACTTCTTTTTGTGGATGGCAAAATTTTACTTTACATTTAAAATTACACTTTACATTTAAAATTATAATACCTTAACTATTTTTGAAAAATAACAGAATGCACAATGCTTTTGTGAGAGAAATGGCCAGGTGCTAAAGTTGGATCCTCTCATAAACCGGGATTAACTTTTACACGATCTACAAGGTTTGAATATGAAAAGTAGGTACCTACTAAAATAAGGCACCAAAGAATAGCGTACTAAAAGAAAAATGTGACCTTTTGAAAAGGGTTCACCAATAAATTAAGTGCGACACCCTGAACTGTACCCTTAAAAGATTGCAGGATCACAATGGATGCAGACCGCTCACAACTGGTCGTTGTGGAACACCGAAGGGGCGGCCAATGTTCAGCAGTGGACGTTCTTTGGCTGATTATGATGATGACCCTAATCTGACGGTTTTATACCCTACGTTTACGTTGCACAGTGCTTAATAATGTTGTAGGTGCATAAAACTCACGCCACGCCGTACCTAGTCAGATAATAAATACGCCCTCTACAAATCTTTGTTTGTAACTATGATAGTAAGTTTCTATAATAGAACGACTCATGGTATTGAACTTTTTTAAATATTTATGTCATTGATCACGTTCATTGCTCTGCTCTAAAAGTAAGTAGCTGATGCACTTGTGTTATGGAAATCAGAAACAACGATGGTACCACAACACCCAGACCCGACACAATAATGAAAATTTGGATTTATATTGACCCGAGCGGGAATGGAACACGGGACCTCGGAGCGGCAACGCCTTGAAACCCAGCGATCTTAGCCACTACACCATGGAGGTCATCATTAATAACACCTTATGTACGCAAATACAATATAAATACATTAATATTTTAAAATAAAGGTCCCGAGGGCCTCAGGACGTGGGATTAATTTAATTAAAACTATTCCCAGCAACGCATTATCCACCTATTTACTTATTACTGAAGATTCCTCGGCGGTTTGAATAATGTTCACAAGCTTAGAACTAAAATGGAATACACTAATGGGGTTAACCGCACCGTAAATTTAAGTGAGGAGCTGAGACAAACGATAATGCCCTGGAGTGCCCTCCTCTATCTATTTTAAATACCTACATGAAGATTGTAGACTCTTGGGACAAAGAGCACCTTAGTATCAGCTCTTTTAAATCTACAGCAAACATTGTTCAATAAATTAAGATTTTTTGCATTCGTTCGCACTATAGTTGCGAAATATATGATTTATTTTATTCAGAAGCTTTATTTCACTGCAAAATCATGAGAAAATATTGATGGCCAGAGAAATTTCGCTTTTTTTTAAATAGAGTTATTGTTATTTTTTTTTGGTACCTACCTCATTGCGAAAACGCTCGAAACGGTGAATTCCGGCACTAATGAGGTACTTAAGTACTGTTCAATCAACTCATTGGGAAAAAATTATAATCTTCGCGTTCCTACCTATTACGATTCATAAATGAAATGATATTTATTGCGTATAGAAACAAGGTTATACAAAGGTCTTATATCTCATACAAGTTTTTCTTGTATCTATCTTTTCAGGTGTATACACATTTCTAAACGCTTATTACTATTACTAGCGGTTCCCCGGGACTTCGTCCACGCGTTTTGGGGGTTTATTCCCAAAGGTCCATGAGTTTTTTGTTATCAAAAAAGGGATGTTCATACTTTAGTTCCTAACGGGTCCATGAAATCTCAAATTAAGATTGTTTTTATTTCCCGTCAGGTCTATGATAATTTTTGGTAAAGTCAGCAATATAAATATAAGCTTTTCTATGAAACAAAAGACGGTGAATAAAATAAATTTAAACTTTACTATTTTACATAAACATAGTAAATAGGTTTAACAAAATTTAGTGCCAGAAACTAAAAATTTTCAGAAAATGACCCTTTTAGAACACAATAAATCAACTTACTTTCACACTTAAATAGACATCAACATTGTAAATGAAAAAAATAATTTCAGGATAATCACAGTCAATAATTCCAATCATTGGCTTAAATTAATTTAATCATTATATAAAATCATAGTTTCAGATTAATATCACAGTTTAATAATTTTACTCTTAGGCTACATACAGGGTGTGGCGTAAATAGTGGTCCAAAGCAAAGGTGTGGATACACTGTACACTGAAGCACCACATACCAGTATTAAAAAAAAATGTATGTACAGGGTTTTAAATTTTTTTTTTTAAATCGTTACCTTGCCTTACAAATTTGGTTATAATTTCCAAAAATGACGGTATTTTTTAATGATTTTTTTTAGTATTATTGCTTATTACATGTACTTAGTGTTTCATTTTGTTTTTATTTACAAACTGAATTAATTTTTAAAAAAAATTAAGTGTTTTCCAAAATTCAATGCTCACTGCTAGCAAATCGTTTGACTTTAAATGCTTTTGGTGCAAAAAAAAATGTACCACACTGTCAGTGCCCATTATTTAAAAAAAATGTCCATCTTTTGATAATTCTAAAATGGTGCAACAATAAGTGTTACGACTTACAGAAAAAAAGTTTTTACTTTTTGAAACAAAAGGAACCTAATTAAGGCAAACATTTTTTAAAAGTAAGGTACATTACAAGTGTTGTAAATTTTTCTGGACCTATTATTCAGTTCTTTCTTTAATTTTAGGTTACTTTGGTGACAGAAAAACATTTTACTGAAATCGTCTTTATTAAAAACAAAAGTCTTAAATATTTTTTTTTTGAAAACCCTGTACATACAATTTTTTTTAAATACTGGTATGTGGACTTCAGTGTACAGTGTATCCACACCTTTGCTTTGGACCACTATTTACGCCACACCCTGTATGTACAATAGACTTTTAATCATTGTATAAAAATCACAGCTTCAGTAAAAATGCAGTAAATAATTTCAGCCTTACGCTTAAACCGTCACAAACATTAAAAACACATATAGTAAAATCACAGTAAATAAATAGTTTTAATACAAAAGATACATCTTTAAAAATATATTATATATATATATATTTAAAGAAAGATCTTTTCGGTTAGCGTTTTTAAACCGATTAAGAGCTTCGATGATGATTATCGATTTGAGTTTATACTGTCGTGGCTACCATAGATAGATACCGGGTTGTTTATTTGTGTGAAATCGTGTTAATTGTTGTAAATATATTTTATTACAATCACAAACTCGGTCATTTTTTTTAAAGTCACGAAGTACCAAGTAGATTTATTCATTATTTTCTTGCAAGCGATGTTATTTCTGATTAAACTTTAGATATAATCTCGTGGACCCATAGGGAACTCATGTATGAGCATCAAAAATGTAACTAAACTTGTGGCATGGACCTGTTGGGAAAAGCAGAACAAAAGATTCGTGGACCTTTAGGATAAGCCGTTTTGAGTTTGCTCCTTTTTCTCCCATTGCAGTGTGAGGTTTTATAGCCTTCCTCGATAAATAGTCCAATAATTCCTGAGATTAGCGATATAAGGAGGTTATCAATTCAATGTGAACATGAATGTGATATCGTTGGAATTTGATAATATTTGAGTATGTTAATGTATTAAGTCTTCCAAACACGTGTCCTAAATTCCGTAAGTGTATGTATGTTTGTACATTGTCCACGGATTTCTTGAAAACCAGGGGTCTATTTGTAATCACTCGCCTCAATATGGCATGTGATTTTCGTTGGTTTAAGTTTAATTAAATTTTGATAAAAGCTACACAAGAGTGGTTGTAAAACGATGTCGTAAGTACTCGTGTCAATATTTCACGTGATTTTCATTGATTATTATTAATCCCTCAAGCGTATGTGAACGAGACACAATGCAAATTCTATTGTTATGCGGTTGCCTGCAACCGCTCGGGTGTTGAAGCATTAATTCATTTTCATTATTTTTTCATTCACATCAAATTACGGTGCATTGTAAGTTTCATCTAAATCGGTTCAGTAGTTTTTTAAAACAAAATAAGAGTGATAACTAAAAATCATGAACTAAAATGTAGATACCTATGTCAAGCTTACGAACATAACAGTCTGTCTGTTCTGTTGTCAACACACACGAACCAACTCCAAAATAATTAGTTTCTCCTAAATATTCGTAGTTTAGGCGTTTAAACCGTTTTTTAAAGGCCGTTATTTTTTTATTTACTGAATACTTTATTTTATGTTTATTTAAAGTTATAGAACTTTTATTTTTACCGACTTAAGTAATCAATTTGACCTGTTATGTATGTAGTATCGACAGAATTAAATAAAATTGTTGTATATTGATCTATTAAATCATTCTATAACGTGTGCAAAATTTCGTTTGTAACGAGAAGTCATAGCGAGCGAGATAATCCTTCTTTAGTTCAATGAGGTATATTTTTGGATTATTGTTACCACTAGCGCTATCTAGTGTTGCTAGTTTGAATCATTACATTATCTTTTCAGATACTTTTTAACTATATTTCAGCAACAATCCAAAGCACAGTCGAAAGCTCAAATGTTTCCGTTCTTTGTTTGTAGATGGCGTAACAGTTAACGTACTGAACGTCTTTTGACGTAGTGTGTGGTTCTTTTATGTGTCGCTAGAGTGCGCTGGTTCTTCTTGTTTCTAGATGAGTTAGTACCATAGGAATATTAATTTTATGGTTAGTACATAGAGGCTAAATATTTACACCTACTATAGCCGTTTGACTGTTCATTATGAAAATTGACAGTGTTACAAAGATTGACATTCATTCCAATAATTTTGTGTCCAAATAAAAAAACAAAACAATTAGACTATGCGAGTAAATTGAAATTAGTTTTAGTGAGGCCATTGAGTACAATGAGGCCATCTCCATCCCATCCCATCATAGTATTTTTTGTATTTTCAATCTTCGAAAACCTTAACCTTTAACCGACTTATCTACAATAGAATATAAAAGAATAATCGTTTATTTGACGCGTATATCCCGCGTTTTTAACACACAGCGAAAAAATATATACAAATCATGAAAAAATACATACAAAAAAAATATATGCATTCACAATAAAATTATAAAAATCTTAAGTTTAAAGTGATGTGTGCCATAAAAGTCTACGCAATCTGGAATAAGTACTGATAAATCAACAAAATGCAAGTACAAACTGGTACAAAAATATCAAAAAGTACAAACCTCAGTGCACATAAGACGCAATTGATTTTAAAATGTAGACTTGCACCGCAAATTGACCATCAGACAGGTTATTTAGATCATTTTTAACCGCCTTCAGAAAATGAGGTTCTCAGTTCGACCTGTATGTTTGTATTTTATTTAAAACACTTCATGCACAAACAAAAGGTACATATGGCGGACTTAATGCATAAGGAATTCTCTACCAGTCAACAATAGGTCTATACAGAGAAAGTGCTGGCGGGGCCAAGTAATCGTATGTTTGTCCGCGAATATCTCCCGTTCGGCTGGACTGATTTTGATGCGGTTTTTACTTAAGTATTTGTTACACTGAGGAGATAATTTTAGTAACTATTTTAGTTCAATCAAGTACATTGTAACTTCAACAATATATTTTTTTCATAAAAATTGAACCGTCTTCCAAAAAAAGGACTAAAATAATGCAAATAGAAGGAACTAACTCATTTGAAGTCGGGGCATGATGTCAACCTTATAGGAAAGCAGTAGTCTATGTACGCACATCATGCACCAACTTCTTATGCGTTTATTAAGTCCTTTTAGGTGTTTGTTTATGAAGGCAGTTAAAAGTTTCAGTCACAAAATCTTTGTCCCAGCCAGAATCTAGATATAACTACAGGAAGGCTGATTGGAAAATGTTTAAAACTTACCTGAACAATAATATTTCTCTATCCTCTCATTGTTATATAAGTCCAGAGGAGATCGATCAAGTCGTTAAAAGTCTTCAGGATAACATAATTATGAGCAGAAACCTCCACATTCCACTTTTAAAATCTACTGAATGTAACAACTCTCTGCCGCGACATATAACGAAAATAATAAAAACAAAAGATCGTTTGCGTAAAAAGCACCTTCGTGAACAAGATCCCACTCTCAAAATTTTACTGCGAATTAAAATTAACAAACTTAAAAACACTATCAAACTTAAAATACAAAACTACAATGACAATAAATGGCAAAACAAACTCAACAAAATCAACAACCCAGGTCCCACACTCTGGAAACTAGTCAAGTCCCTAAAAAATGTTAAATACGAAATCCCACCACTTAAACATCCTTCTGGTAATTATACATCAAATTTATCGGAGCAATGCGAATTGCTTGCAGAGACTTTTCAGAACAACTGCAAGGTTACTCTAGCTCAATCTAGCGAGCATGATGAGTCAGTTGCTGCTTCCTACCAGTCTGTACAAAACCCCTTGAAGCACGTACTAGCCTACCCTGTTCATCCGGCTGAAATAGCTAAACACATCCGTAAAATGCAACTACGTAAGGCACCAGGACAGGACCAAATTGATAATACGCTGCTGAAATATTTACCCTACAAAGCAGTCATTCAGTTGACTAAGATATTTAACGCTTGCTTAAGCATTTCCTACTTTCCTGTTGTTTGGAAAATAGCCAAGGTTATAGGTATTAAAAAACCCGGAAAGGATCCAGAAATTCCCACAAGCTACCGACCTATAAGCTTGCTTTCATCTTTGGCTAAACTTTTTGAAAAAGTTATCTACACCAGACTACTTCGAGAGACTGCAGATCTTATTATACCTGAACAGTTTGGATTTCGGGCATCTCATTCTACCATACAGCAATTGGCTCGCGTCGCTGAACACATAGCTCACAATCTAAACCTTAAGAATTCCACTGGCATGTTCCTGCTTGATCTCGAAAAAGCTTTTGACACTGTCTGGCATAAAGGGCTCATTCATAAGTTGTTGAATATGCATGTCTCCTTATACCTTGTCCAAATCATCGACTCCTACCTATCAAACCGTGTTCTAAGAGTTCACATTGGAAATGCATATTCATCGCTGTTTGATATTCCTGCTGGTGTGCCACAGGGTTCTATTCTTGGCCCATATCTGTTTATACTTTTTCTGAATGATTTGCCTATACAACCCAGAACTAGTCTAGCATGTTATGCCGATGATACGGCGACTCTGACATCGTCTAAAGACATCGATCTAATCATAGACAGATTACAAATGTCCCTTGATAATCTCTTAGAATATTTCTGTAAATGGAAACTTAAATTAAATGGATCGAAAACTGAGGCCATAATGTTCACCCGGCAAAGGAAGCTGCCATCTAGACAACTTAGAATACTAGGACATAATATCCCTTGGAAAGTGACAGTAAGATATTTAGGTGTAAATCTAGACCGTAAACTTAACTGGAGCCAACACATCGTATTGCTTACTGAAAAAGGTAACAAAGCAATCGGTGCTCTTGTAACGTTGTATATTTTTATGTAAGTTCGCGTGAAACGAAAAGCTAAATGGATGTAGGACTCCAGTCCATATTTTGGCATAGATAAGATGGATGGTGACACTGACATTTGTCAAGTGTGACAGCTGCCGTTTTTCCGGTTCCGCACTGTTGGTCGTGCGTCGGAGTGGAACGTTTGTTATAATAATGTATTAGAAGTGAAAATTATAATGGGGCACGCCCCAAATTATTTTGTAGTTTGATAGTTATTCCTGGTAAGTATCTGCAGAAAGGTTTGCGTTGATTTTTGTTTGTTGCGAGACATTTCTTAGAGTCTGAGCACATGGTTCTTTTTATCGTTTCAGACGCCGCCAACATGTCAATTTGGATAAATTAAATTCGAAAATGATTTGATATAAACTACTGGAAAAATGGTAAGTATTGTGGGGAAACTCCTTTGAAAATCCTTGTAAAGAAAATGTAGCCTACCTACATCTGGGCATATTGTATTGAGAGTTGTAATTTTTATCATTTCAGGTCTCAAATAGAAAAATTAGCATAAATGTTTAGTAATTAATTCAGAAATTATATGGCGAGCCAGCTTTTGCAGGTATTAAATTGGTTTATTATAGATTTCATAAATAGGGTGATGAAAAGTATAACCACCCTCACTTAGAAAAAAAAATTGGTTGTTAACTAGAACTTTCTTTTATTTCTAGGTTTCGCTTTTGATATGTGTCTGTAAGTTGAACAGTCACAATTTGGTGATCATGTTGTAACCTCAGGTAAATATTTATTATGAAAAGTTAGTGTTTTTTGACTTTTACTTTGGTTTGTGCGTTGAACTAACATTTTTGTAAATTCTTTTCAGTGACCTTACTTAGACCTTACTTAGACCTTACTAAGACCTTACTTAGACCTCATTTGGATTAATTTTTGAAGTCAGAACTTCCTTATGGATTGATTTGCTTCTTGTCTGCTGTTTTGAGGATGGATCGGTGTCGGTGAAACTTTGGGGTAATGTTGCAGAATTGTTTGTAGTTTGATGCAACAAAGATTTGAAATAGTAACCTCCGTTGAAATCAAAGGTTGGTTTTTCTTGTATTACTTTAACTTTAGTGAAAAGTGGGATAATTTAGCTATTAATTTAGGCATAATTTAGGAATCCCTTTGAGGATAAATTTTGGAATTTATTTAGGTAATTAAACACTTAAATTGGTGGTTTATCTTTATTTAATTAGAAATTTGTGAACATTAAGATTTGTAATAGTATAGATATTGATAACTAAATTAGAACCTAACCTAGTCTCTACTGTATTCTGAGCTATTAAGTTTTGAATTTGATTTGTTTAAAGGTGTTAAAAGGTAGATGTGTAATAGCAAATTTGAATAAACTTTTGTTGCCAAATGCTATACCCGGATTTCTTTATTTCATTCGAATATTAGTACCTTTTAAACACCCTTTGTCCACACTAGCCGGGAGTGACTGCGACAAATGGCGCCCAACTTTAGAATTAGTTATTAGTACAATTTTGAGCACTTTGTTGTTAGAATTTTTTTGGAATGCTAATTAACCACCATATTATTTAGCTTAGGTTTATGTTGCCTGTGTTACTAACTGGTTAGGAATTATCCCACAAGTTTAGTGTTGCATCAAACAATTTATATTTACTAACCAAATAAAAGTTGTTGTTACGGTGTAAACCTTATTTTGTGAAATCCCAATTTGTTGTGTTTGATTTTATTTAGCATTTAAAATACTCACAATCTGTTTAAGTATTGTGAGATATTTGAGTTGTTTTGGTTGTAATATTTTGGACTCACTTTATATTGTTTTGTATGAAAACTTGTAAAAATATAAACCACCAAATAATAGTTAACATGATTAATTAATGTTACTTAACAGTGATATTACAGTGTAATTTATATGAGTTTGCGTTGAGAATTAGTTGAATTAATTTTGAATTTTAATTATTGCTTTTGTTGTTGTTACATTGATAAATGAGTTATGAAGTAATAGTAGGGTCATTGTGGTTACGTGTCAGCGTTATTGGAGTTGTTCTGAAAATGAATTAAATTATGTTACTTGCGTCTGTTTTGTATATAAACCAAGAAATCAGTTACAATTTTCTCGGTTTTATGCATTGTTTTGGTAAATCGACTCTGTTGTTTCCTATTGGGCGTGCTACTGGTACGTATGTTGCCAAAAATTTTAGAAACCATTTATAGTGATTCATGAGTTACTGAAACCGTGATTGTGGTTAATTGGACACATATTATGGGATCGTGATTCAGGGAGGCACTGGTTTGTTACAACATTCCTTAACATAATTTTACAGGGATACCGCGACGGAGTACGCAGTAACTATGCCTAAGGAGTATTATGTCGGTGAGTTCGGTTTTTTAAAGGTTTTTTTTTCAAAAGTTTTTAGTGTCCGTGCTAGACATGCCACAAATTTTGTTGTTTTGGGGCGCAGAAATGCGTTTTGATTTTTGGTTGGTGATGTAGTTTGGGAGTCCAGCTACACTCAAGTGATGCCCAATTTGGCACCAGTTTGTTTGTTTTTTGTTTGGTGTGGGATCACTGAGGTATTTTTCACCATTTTGTTTACGAGTTGTAGGCTATGGATGGTCGTTCACTCGATTCGTGGCATATTGAGGTTATTAAGACATAAGTTTTGATTCGACTAGAGTTTCTTTAGTTGTGTTTAAATTGTTGAAAATTCTAAACACAAAAGTGAAAGGGTTCAGTTTTATTTAGATTGAGAAATAAAACTGTTTAGTTTTTGTATGATGAAGTATGAAAGGCGAGGTTGATAAGATGGTTTGCTTGTGGAAGAATGAAATTAATTTGTTTGTGGGTATGTTTTAGCGGAAACCCTTAAGTTAAGTCGCTTGAAACTTATGATTTTGAATTGTTGTCTAGCATGAGGTCGTTTTGGAATTATTTGAATGTGTTTTTTGCCCGATTTTGGACTTAATTAACTTTATGAGTAAATTAAGAAAATATAAAGAAATTACTTTGATATTGAGATTTTATTTTGAGGGCTTTTGGATAATTTTGAACAGAACATTCAATGTAGTTGATTTGTTTTTTTTTGTGAGCTTTTGGATTATTATGAACAGAGCAATCTTTAATGGCGTTGACGTTGAGATCTTTAGGTATTTTGAGATGTTTTAGTTGGAATATTTTTAAACGGCGTTTTGAGTTTTTTTTTTTAGGTATTTTGGATATTTTGAACAGAAAATCTTAAATAGCTTTGAGTTAAGATTTTTTTGTCGTATTGTCGATATTTTGGAATAGAATATTCTTGAATAGCGTTGATTTTGAGTTTTTTTTAAGGTCTTTTGAATAATTTTAGCAGAGCTACCTTAAATAACATAGGTTAGCTTTTTTTGAGGTCCTTTGGGACATATTTTTTTGGTATATACTTTTGATCTACAGTAATAGTTTGAATCCTTCTTGTGAAATTGTTTGCCCTATTAGTGTCAGTTTGAACTTGTTGGATGGTGGAAGGAGAGTATTTTGATTTTATTTTGGCATTTGGTAACAGTACATATTTTTACAGTTACGGAAGCTGGGGACAGCTTTCGGTTCACTGTAGTGAACCTCTTTTCTTTGGGAGGGGGGTATTGTAACGTTGTATATTTTTATGTAAGTTCGCGTGAAACGAAAAGCTAAATGGATGTAGGACTCCAGTCCATATTTTGGCATAGATAAGATGGATGGTGACACTGACATTTGTCAAGTGTGACAGCTGCCGTTTTTCCGGTTCCGCACTGTTGGTCGTGCGTCGGAGTGGAACGTTTGTTATAATAATGTATTAGAAGTGAAAATTATAATGGGGCACGCCCCAAATTATTTTGTAGTTTGATAGTTATTCCTGGTAAGTATCTGCAGAAAGGTTTGCGTTGATTTTTGTTTGTTGCGAGACATTTCTTAGAGTCTGAGCACATGGTTCTTTTTATCGTTTCAGACGCCGCCAACATGTCAATTTGGATAAATTAAATTCGAAAATGATTTGATATAAACTACTGGAAAAATGGTAAGTATTGTGGGGAAACTCCTTTGAAAATCCTTGTAAAGAAAATGTAGCCTACCTACATCTGGGCATATTGTATTGAGAGTTGTAATTTTTATCATTTCAGGTCTCAAATAGAAAAATTGGCATAAATGTTTAGTAATTAATTCAGAAATTATATGGCGAGCCAGCTTTTGCAGGTATTAAATTGGTTTATTATAGATTTCATAAATAGGGTGATGAAAAGTATAACCACCCTCACTTAGAAAAAAAAATTGGTTGTTAACTAGAACTTTCTTTTATTTCTAGGTTTCGCTTTTGATATGTGTCTGTAAGTTGAACAGTCACAATTTGGTGATCATGTTGTAACCTCAGGTAAATATTTATTATGAAAAGTTAGTGTTTTTTGACTTTTACTTTGGTTTGTGCGTTGAACTAACATTTTTGTAAATTCTTTTCAGTGACCTTACTTAGACCTTACTTAGACCTTACTAAGACCTTACTTAGACCTCATTTGGATTAATTTTTGAAGTCAGAACTTCCTTATGGATTGATTTGCTTCTTGTCTGCTGTTTTGAGGATGGATCGGTGTCGGTGAAACTTTGAGGTAATGTTGCAGAATTGTTTGTAGTTTGATGCAACAAAGATTTGAAATAGTAACCTCCGTTGAAATCAAAGGTTGGTTTTTCTTGTATTACTTTAACTTTAGTGAAAAGTGGGATAATTTTGCTATTAATTTAGGCATAATTTAGGAATCCCTTTGAGGATAAATTTTGGAATTTATTTAGGTAATTAAACACTTAAATTGGTGGTTTATCTTTATTTAATTAGAAATTTGTGAACATTAAGATTTGTAATAGTATAGATATTGATAACTAAATTAGAACCTAACCTAGTCTCTACTGTATTCTGAGCTATTAAGTTTTGAATTTGATTTGTTTAAAGGTGTTAAAAGGTAGATGTGTAATAGCAAATTTGAATAAACTTTTGTTGCCAAATGCTATACCCGGATTTCTTTATTTCATTCGAATATTAGTACCTTTTAAACACCCTTTGTCCACACTAGCCGGGAGTGACTGCGACACTCTTAAACCAATACTCAATCGTAAGTCTCCTCTGCACGAAAGTACTAAAATAGGTATTTACAAAATAGGTATTTACAACACGCTTATTAGACCCGTCATCACCTACGCCTGCCCTGTATGGAGTAGCACATGCGACCACAACTTTGAAATGCTTCAAAGGGTACAAAACAAAGCGGTGAAAATCTCATACAATACCCCTCGATACACGAACTTAGCTAAGTTGCATAAAAGTATTAAATTGCCACTACTAAAAGATTTTATCTTAAAACAAACAAAAAGGTTTTATCTGCATACTAATTTGGACCACAAAAACAAATTAATCGCAAATATAGGAAAAACGCGACTAGCTGACCTGGACTATATCGATAGTTATCGGACATACCGACTCCCACATCACTACGTGCTTGAACCGGACTAGATAGCAAGCGTGACGTCACGCGCCGAGTAGCTACTAAAAGGACGAATTGCGCTTTGTCAACAAGCCAGTGTACCTTCAATTTCATAACATTTGTGAATTCATGTAATTTTATGCTAAAAAATTAAATGTTTAGTGTTTGGTAATTGTTATTGTACTCATCTAAGTGCCTAAATTAACAGTTTTAATTGTATTTTTTCTTTTGTCTATGTGTTTAAAAAATAATAATAACAAGTGGTAAGTGTTAAGCTGATACAAAGTGAACACAATTTTATAGCCATACTCTGTAAGTAAAATCTCAAATGATTTATTGGAATGTTTATTTTGTTAAGGTGTAAAATTTTCAATAAGACGTAAAGCTTTAAATGGACTGTGGTCTGCAAAGCTAAATTAGCTTCTTATTATACTAAATCTAGGAAAGTAAATGTACACTAGTTGTTAGTAACGTATTGTAAATTCTTTTCACTTTTTTTTTAATAAAGACCTTTTCAAACAAAAACAAACAAAAAACAGTTAAATTTTTGCAATACAAATTTCAACCAAAGTTAGCGTACTTACTGGGGAGACGTATGTTATTGATTACATTTTATGATTATCTATCTATAAGCATAAATGCATATCAATATTGATTCTAACATGTGAATTATATATTTACCCAGTTCCATAGCTATAGCTTATGTATAACGCTTTTTCGTTTGTCCCGTGTTTTTGGCTGGGTCCTGCTGACAGAATCGATCTATCGGGTTTTACTCGTAACTGCATGTACTTCTATTAGACAAGATTTGGGTATTTAAGCAAAAATAAATATAATAGCTTAATAATAGTAGTTGATACGCTTCTTGAATAGTCTGACATAATTATCTGATAATATTTGACCCATCCAACTCGGTTAAACTGTGATTTGTGGTTACAAAAACATCTCGGACTGGATAGAGCTTTTAACTTATTCAGAGCAAACGTTCCCGGCTAATAGTTTACAGCTATTAGGATAATTTATAGCCGTTTAATATCTACCGAAGTCGAAGATTTGATTATTGATGTAATATTTTTTGTGCGTCCAGTGGCCGAAGATCGCGTGTCGCGTGCTTACGAGCCTTTTTTATTCGGCTTCGGTTTTAGGGTGGAACACAAAAAATACTGTAACTGGCCACTGACTACCGGAATATAATTTTTGACAATTTCATAAATTATACGGCCTATCGGTTAATAATGGGTAGCTAAGGGCATGTTTTTATTGTTGCCATGACTTCCAATATATGCAACAAGATTTAAACCTTTATTAAACTATTAAAATGCGATATTTTTTGTAGGATATTAAAGTTAATTCTAATATTTAGTTTATAGTCGTTAAATATTTGCGATAAAAGCGGCACGCTGGCGTGCATAAAATGTTTTGTAAATTCAAGTATAATAAAAAAATATTTCGTCTTGAAATAGTTTTTTAAAAAACAAGTTACGTGCGCGGAATCTTGCCCAAGAACCTAGGTCAAAACAGTAGCATGTTTGCAATGTTTTGCGGAATTTCCTATAAATTGAACGGATTGATAATGAGAGGCTTTAGAAAATTAGCATGGTGTTTTCTTCTGGCTCTATAATAGCATTGTACGAATAAAAGCTTTGTCAAAAAATAAAATAAGTATTTATAGACATAAACTTTCACATTACCTAACCACGACATGGTAACTAGATTGTGTATGAGTTGATGTGGAAGCTGACACTTCGTAATCGTTTGGTGTGCGCGTCTGCGGCTGCTTCGACTCTAGAATATCTTCTCTAGGGTTGGTGGTTAGGCAACATTATGTCAAAAATCATGACGATTAGCTGCAAAATACCAAAATAATACAGACTTCACCATCCACCCGAAAAATAGTTTGCTCGCATTTTTTGTAAGAAAAAATTGGTTTTTAACCGGTAGACGGATGATCAGACAGTTAAATAACGAAATGATCCTGATAATTATGAAACGGTTAAATGATGACGATGTTGATGAACAAAGAAGTGATCATTTAATTGATTTTCTTTGGATGTAAGTAAATGGAATTGTTCATGGTTATTAAACAAAACTACACGTACGGTGCTTAGCAAAAGACACCTAGGTGATTTTATTATGTTCTAGGGATGTTTTGCTTGGTATCACTGTTTTTATGAATCGGTAAGACGTGGAGTGAATCAAGCGCAAAGCTTAATATCGAACCCGATGGCGGACTGTTGTGGATGTCTACTACTGTTATGCCTAAGATAGAACTATCTTGGAGACATAGGAACTTAAGCAAAAGCATTTTTTTTAATAAAGCGTGAGAATCAAATTGTCCAGCCCTATACACCGTAGGGAAATTGCGCGGTCGCGCGCGCATCGCCCGCGAAACTTGACTCGCCACGGTTCCCGGCGCTGCCTGCTCTGCGCGCGCGTATGACAACGGCTTAATTACGCACATACTACACAATGTGAAGTAATTAAAGCTGGCCCACGCTTGCGTGTTCGCCCTTAAAACCTTATGTAGGTACATGGAAGTGGGAGGGCCTGCTGAAGGTAGGGTGAGTTTGTGGTATAGTCGGCCGTTCGAAAATTACAAACAAAACTATTGATGAAGGACCGGCAATCGGGTTTTTGGAAAATCACTTCTGAAAAATTTAGTAGTACCTATCTAAAAAACTCATTTTTTCAGATTTTTAAGACTTTTCAGAAAACATATTTTTTTAAAAAAGGGCTTATGTTTTCGTGCTAAACACATGTAATTACTAGACTTTAATTATAACCATATTTTGATAAACCGATTATTGTATTGTTCGACTGTGATTTCATCTCATTTCGGTCAATAGTCGGCGGAGCCATCTCGGCATGAGATCACGTTTCGAGGCGCCCGAGACGCGCCCGGTAGCCAGTCAAAGTTTTTTGTCTAATTCCTGACAGATCGAATTAAAATAAACGCTCCGATAACGCGTCCTATAATATTATCGTCCTGTATTTGGTTACGTGAGCGATGTATGGGAACGCGGTAGGTGGGAGTCAACAAATTATGATGCTCTATTTTTTGATAATCCCGATTAAAATGATATGAAAAAGATTGATCTTTCAATGTTTAGTAATTGGTATCCCTCTTTTAATTTAAAGATAAATATAATTTTATGTGTGCAGCCTCAAAACTTACGTTAACATTTATAAGTAAAAAAAAAAAACAAACATAAACCTGTCATAGTAAAGGTTAAATTTATATTTGTATTTTGGCAGGTAGTTAAATACGAGAACCTGTAAAACAATGCGTTATAAACAAATCCACTGACGCGTATAAGCTACTGAATTCAACAAGGAGAGGTCCACTTTTTCTGCCAAACCGTTACGAATTGCCAGATGGTCTGTTTTTTGTTTCAACACATCCATAATAATTCGGTTGACACTACGATGCATGCTTCACCGAAAATTGGGAATTTGGCGGTAAAACAAGCATACGATAAAATATTGTGTTTCCATACAAGTGATACACGCTTCCAAAAGTTATTAGTTTTCATTGTCAGCTATTATACTGACGACATGATAATGTCACATGAGAAAATAAAATGCATCATGCCTAGTAGGTAGCTACTGGCGATTTCTTGTGGTTACAAAGTGTTTATTTTTATGTTAAGACTCAAAACTTGTTTGGCTTGAAATATATGTGTAAATCTATACTTAAAATTCATAGAAATGCATTTTGTATGATGTTTAAATTTAGATCAGTGCATTTAGACATTTTCAACTAAAATTTTCAATGTACATATTTGGTATAAAGACCCGAGTTGAGCAAAAGCATGGACGAATGGATGAAGTGTTAGACGCATTTAAAATTTGGTACTAAATTTGCGACACTTTCTCCGATTATGGATAATACCAGGGATTACGCTCTGTGCAAATGTATCCATACATCGGGAGCTTGGTATTAAGAATTAACAGGTCCACTATATGCTATATGCTGATGATGATAAGATCCCCGTCAAAACTGACAAACTTACTCTACAAATCGGTTCCCATAGGAATGTATAGAGGAGGATTCTGTCCGACTATTGACTACTATACACTACAAACGGAGTCGTTGGGTTTAGAAAAGTGATCACGATCTTTAACCATGAAGTAATGATCTGTTGATGACTTATATCCTACACCTAAAAGTAAAGTTTTCCTGCAACGTCCCAAATGCTGGACAAAGGCCTTACCTCAACTATGAGTGAAATATTCTATGAGATACTTAACTAGTTTAAGCTGTACTCTACCACGCAGGCACTGTGCGGAGTGTCTACCTTGCTGTCAGATGTTATCTATCAAGCCGTCCATAAGGCCTCGGACTATAGGCTTAATGACTAATATCAACGGATATTAGCCGGGACCAACAGAGACCACAGAGATGCTCGTGATATACGTTCCTTATATAGTCGGGATGGACACCTATCTAAACACGACCGTACCGCAGGTTGCTTAACTTCGGTATCACTACCAAAGCACTGCTATTACTGCTCTACAAGCACCTCCGTAGGTACATAAGTACATCTTCCACAATTCCCAGAAGCGAAATATTTTAATTGTTACATAATAAATACCCATCCAATATTGAAAATACAAAAACAAAAGTTAATTCATCTTAATCGTACCGAATACTTGAGCGGAGGCAGCGCGATATCCACCTTATCAAATTACCTAGGCTACTGGGCATCTTCATAGATCCCTCAAAAAGGTATTAACAGTACAACAAGTAACGATAATGTCGACTTTATGACTACTGTAGCTGGGCTTAAATTTGGCTATATATTTTAACGAACTTGCCACAAACGTGACGAAAAGAATAATAGTCGCTTCGATGATTTTATGGAAACATGATATCGTGTTGGCCTCTCACAAAAAGACTAAAGCGAAACCCGTCCGAAATTGTTTTAATCGTCAGAAGCCCACGTCCTACTGGAATTATTTTGTAATCACAACGATTTGAAAGTGTGATAGAAGATATTAAAAAGCTGGGTATAGTTTGTTTATGTTACACGAGTTATGTTTATTGACTGGTTAAGGCAATCTATTTGCATAACAGAAGACCAGTTCTATGATTTTTAAGAGATGCACAAGGAAGAATAGGGCTCTCTGAAAAGAGTCACATTTTATACATTTTTTGGATAAGACATTGATTTTTCTCTAATGACTTAGAGTTATGGATTAATATTGTAGGGTTTCCACAAAATATTATAAATATGTGTATAACACCACCAATAAAATGGAATCATTCATTCATAAGCATGTTTAGGCATTCATGGGCTAGAAAACTATTTACTTTCCTGTACCTATCTAGGCTGATTCCACAGTTTTTAACCGACGCTCTTACTAAAGATAACGTCCGCGACGGCATAGAGTCTATCCGGCTTTGACTATTGACATGATTCAAAGAGACACCGTACGATTTGTTTGAACTAACTTGCGCATGAAATATCGTTCGCTGCTACCGATGGTTCGCTGGTTACCTACCGCGCTCTCAACCACAGAAAAAAAAACTCATAGCTCTGTCTTAAGGCATTGGAATTCCTTAGAGTCAAAGACGTGTGTGTAATCGCTTGTTACTATTTGTTTAATTCGGTGCGACTAACATCGATCAGAAGACAGAAATAGCTCTAATACTTTCAACACTAACATTTATATTTATTTAGCAAAAAAGAATCTGAGTTCTATATAATTATTTAATTGAGGATCACATTCTTTTGTTTGATCATTCCTGGCATTTAGTTGAATAAAGATTTAGCCGCGGCGCCTACCTGAGTGAGGCTTCCATGAAGCGAGGATGGCGTGTCCGAAACAATGGCGCCCCTTTGCAAAGAGGACCTATAATGGAGTCTGATACCTAAACGAACCATAAGATAATCACCTAGAACCTATAAATGATTAACTCACTTCTGAAACGGTTAAATGCTACTGTTCGCAACCAAAACAGGAACGTTAACTGGATTCGCTTTAGAAACATAAATGCACTCTGGATACCCCCAAAACTTTCTTCTTCCGTGACATAAAAAACTTAGCGTCAGAACGGTGGCAGGTGAGCTTGGAACAATGCTTAATAGATTGCGCGGGTTGACACTTAAAAGCTGAAAATCGTTTGGCAATTGCGGCATCCTTTTAGCGACATTTCGGAAACCACAATAAAACCGCAGGTCTTTTCACGGTGTCGCGTGGCATGTGTCTTCTTAAAAACTTTTACCGAAAATCACTTACTAAATTACACATCAGAATTCAAAACGTTTGGACCACATGGCTCGGGTTTAACGATTCGAAATATTCTACAATTACGGGTTCTTCGATCAGGGTAAGTCACTAATTAAGTGCTTGATTCCTACATTGACCCAATAAATATTTTAGTGAAGTTATATACATATCATGTTTAACAAGATTAGAGGCTTATCAAATGGGGTCGAAATGACAAAACGAACTCAGCTCGAGGGACTGATTTATGCAGCCAATAAAATGGTCACTCCTTAACCCACAATAAGACGTCATTAGGGACCGTTGTGACTTTTTATTGCGTAACATTCTAACGCATTACAAGTTTTGATCACACATCCCTACAGATACGAGAGCTATAAAACGATTAATTAAATTAATTAACCAACAAGCTAATGCCATTAGATTGACTCGATGTGTAGGTATCTGAGTGACTTTAAAAATGATGTCCACGGATTTAAGTTGATGAGTTTGGAATCACGTTGCTTTAGGTAAATATTGATAAACTAATATCAGCGAACTTCGTTGTTTGGCCACGGCTCCGTGCCTGTTTTGTGGTTAGTATCATATTCGGGGTCTAGACAAATCCAATAAAGTAAAAACCTTGAAAATCGGTCGACTTGTTCTCTAGCTATAAGTGGTGTTACTAACACATAATTATTTTTTGTATTTGTATATATATATATATATATATATATATATATATATATATATATATATATATATATATATATATATATATATATATATATATATATATATATATATATATATACTAATATCATAAAACTTAAGAGGTTGCTTGTTCGTTTGTTTGAACGCGCTAATCTCAGGAACCACTGGACTGATTTGAAAAAAAAAAAATAACAATATATTTTGTGTTGGATAGCTTGTTTATCGAGGAAGGCTTTTTATAAAAAATTTACGATACAACTTATAAGAACAGATAGGCAATGAAAAATGTTGCAAAGAATGGGGAAAATATTTGAGCATCCATTGCGTTCGCAGCGTAAACCATTTAAGATACACAAAATCACGTATGACGGGATTGTTTCACTTCAAAAGTTCTACAATTAAGTCCGCAACAGGCACAGCATATGACTATGTTATATGGTTTACTCACTACAAACTTTATTGTTTCATAAATTAGATAAAAATTCATTTACTATTTTCAAAGATGTTTTGATACACACGGGTATTATTCTGATAAACATATTCATTATAACAAACATTTTATTTTAAACAAAATTGTCCTGTACTTCATATTTATGTGTATTTTGCGTTGTATGTTTTTCGAGAAATTCGAAACTTACGCGGGCCACGCCACAGGAGACCGCTCGTAGTAGATATGAGAACACATATTTTAAATAACACTTACATGGAGTAAACTTTTTACTTTTTATTAAGTTCCTATTTAAGGACTAGATAAAATATTTCCAAATTATACCCCAACCTAGCATAATAAGGGTAGATGTATAAAATTGTTTTCTGATAACAAGATTTGTTTAAATTAATTTGATTAGTATTAATTTGGAAAGGGTTGAACCGAACTAGTATGCACCTGCTTTTGATTGATACCTTTCCGATTGGCTGCCGTAAAACACCCTTCACAAACCGTATTAATAGTGTCAATATAAACATACTCATAGCTACAGCGTTTTATGGTATTGAAGTGTTTGGTACTTTAAATGGGACAGAACATTTATAAATCTCTATAGTTAATCATTAGAGCAGAAACTTATTTAACGGACTGCAAAATGATAGCGAAAAGCTAACATAATAATATGTACATTAATTTTTTTGTGAATAAAAAACATAATGTTATTTACAAAACTGCTTTTATTTATGTCGTTGATTGATTGATTTGATGATATGATTTTAAAGAATGGAAAAGGTTTAAAAATACACTATAAAAAGTTAAAACCGCGGATTATTTGCTCTGAGAAATCTCCAGACAAAGTCATCTGGAACCACTAGCAAATTATTAAAAAAATATCATTGTTCAAAGTCGACCAAATCGCTTACGTCAGTCTCGCAGATAACCTAAATGTAAAACAACAAAGGTCAATGAACTAATGAACCTTTGTTAATCGAATAGTCAATACCACTAAGCTTGAATCGTGTTGCGGTATGGCAGGATAACGAAATCGCAGTGAACAAGCGATGCATCAATTGGTCGCCGCGAGGGGTCGCCACTGCCCGCGCACCCGACACACCGACAGCCGCAGGGTAGGGGCGACTCATTCGATATCGATAGATTTTACATTGAAATAAACTAAGCAGAATTTTATATTAGCTAACGTTTTCCGTATTTTTTTCACTTAAACATGCATCCAAACTGGATCAGAGGCACGCATAGCATTAGCAATGTTTTACCTATGTCAACTTTCGCCTCCGCATGTAATGGTGGCCATAGATATTCAGAGAATATGGATGTAGCGTCCAATGCGGCCTGTCCTGCCTAAGGCAGTGTGTATCTAACTGCCTCGGTAGCGCAGCGGCAAGAGGGTTGCACTTTTAAGCGACGGTTGCGACAGAGGTCCCGGGTTCGATCCCCGGGTTGGGCCAAAAATATATACCTGAGTTTTCATGTTCAGAAATTCTTAGGGTAGCCCCGAAGTTTGGAAGACGGTGGTGTTTCACCCCCGTACCTCGGAGAAGCACGTAAAGCCGTTGGTCCTGCGCCTGAACTCTCTCCGGTCATGTCAGATTGCTGTCCCATCGGGCTATGAGAGTGAGAGGAATAGAGAATGCACCTGTGTTTGCGTCCACACTTGTGCACTATAATATCTCCCGCGCAGTCGTTAGGCAGGTTAGTCGTTGTGACTGACCACCGTAGTCGAAATCGGCTAGGAGGGACTATTAGTATCTATTGAACTTATAGATATCACAATACTGCATTAGCATTTAGATGGTAGGTATAACTTCTTACTTTGTTCCAGCAGAGCTTTCAAAAGTAGGTAAGTATACTGGTACATTCGTAATTTTGAATCGTTGTAATCTCTCAACATTGTTAAATAGCACGCATTTGCAAATTGCCAATGTATGAGCAGTCAATAGGTTCAACGGAGAAATAGACGTGTTTTTTCAAGTGCTATATCAAATTTACATATAAAATGTTGGCTACATAGCTTCCCAAATCCGAGACAATCGATAAGATATTAGCAAGTCGGTACATCCTTTCGGATCTGATTGATATTGGACGTGCGAGCCCGGCCGGCGCAGGCGCAGCATCGCAGTTCGGGGAAGCCGGCACACGTCACATTCCACCGAGCGCATGCGCGAAACGCCGCCGACACCACTCGATCTTAGATTAAGACCACTTATGACATTAACCATGCTTTTATTCCAACAAATTGATTTCGAACATACCTAGAGACTGTATCGACGATCTCAATCTTGTCCGGTTCACCGTCGGAACAAAGACGCAATGTTATCGTTTATAAATTGACACGTATCTTCAAACTGGTGCACACCACCGGGGAGTTGATCGATAGCTTTAAAATTAGATATTATACGTAGCGGAATGATAAAACATCGAGGCGATGGGAGAGCTGATTTTGACGCACGATTTGTATTCGATAGAGAGGTCACGAGCGCGAAATCATGGGCAATGACAAATGCACGATAATCGCTATGCTTGTATATGTGTGTATTTAAAGAGGCTATGATTAGGTCGTTTAGTACTATGTACCAATCATTCTTATAGTATTTCACTCAAATATATAAACCTACAAACCTACAAACTTAGTCTGGGAAATTGTTTCCGAGGTTTTGACTTCTAGTCTGCTTTTTATACTAAAATATTATGATATGTGTTACTGTATCTTCGGACTGAACTGTATAGACAGGCTTTGCATAAATTTATAAAATTAAAGTCAACTTCTCCCAAGTTTGCTTACGAAACAGATAAACTTGACTAAATAGAAAACACTACAAAAAAATCTCACCGAACACGTTGAGCAATTATTACGCTAGCTAGAGCCATGATCAAGATAACCGATTATTAATCGCCGCTAATTACTGCTGGTGTTATTTCGACCTCTATCTGGACACCATTTACCTACGGAAACCGACAAAAAGTCGTACAAAAACCGTGAAGAAAGGCGCGTTCGAACCCCTGTTCGGTCGCAGTTTCACCTGTTCAATGTTTGCCTGGCGGCTGTAAACAAAAGGGTTCAAACATCACAGTTTTCGGGATAATGGCCGGTGTTGCGATAAATCAAACCAATAATAACTGCACTCGCGGAGGCTTAGATTATCACCGTAATGCGTGGTTGAAGATTGTACTCGGTGATTTATGCTGTTTTTTAATCCATAAAGTTGCGTGCTCTTTGATGCTGATCTACCTATGAATTAATCCCTATTATTTGACACGGTTGATGTAGTTATTTTCTTTGAGTGAAATTTCCGACGCAGTTATTTATATTTCTATTAATTGTCTTGTAGTGCGAGTAGATATAATAAAAAATGCAATTTATTACGAAGTTTGTAATATATTTGCAGACTTGACAGCGTGTGACGGCTTAATCCCGCGAGTTACGAGTAGATCGCGTCGTTTGTTAATTCCATCAATCTGGGGGGAGGGAAAGTGAGGCTGTGACCGCGGGCGGATGCGGCATTCGCGAGTCGCGGTATACTCCGCGCTCGCCGCCAGCGCGGGATTCGGGAGCCATCAATCATTGCCGAGGAGACGTCGCTGGGGGTTCCGCGGCACAGAGTAGCTAAACTTTCAGAGACAGCAAAGGTTCGGAGGAGGTCTCTCTCGCCTTACCACGTGTCTATGAAAACCGCTAGCACATAAGACACAAAAACGTGCGTAACATCAAACAAAATACGATGCGAGGTGCAAGCGATTTTGGAACTTAAGGTGGTTAGGCAGCGGTGACCATGATAGTACCGGAGAAAAAAGGGTGTGACAATTGCGCCAGCGCGTCAATTTATTATTGCCGATGAGACGTTCCACGGTACAGTTTAACTAAAGCTACAGATAAAGTACCTGCTAAGCTTATCTTATCGCGCAGTCTCAGAAACTTTAATGGGAGTAGAATTTGACAAATTGCAATCATTATCGTTAAAATGGTAAATTTAAAGTATTTTCATAAATTGCCAGACATTAGGCGTCAATGCAACCTATTGTAAATATTTTTCCAACCTAGTGCTCTAATGGTTCAGTTTCAAATTAGTGCAAATAAAAACACGTACATTCTGTTTCACAATATTCTAAAACGTAAGTTACGTAACGCGGTTACGTTATCTGTCCATTACATTACATGAAATGACATTCCATATTTGGATTTTTATTTGCTCAGTGCTTATTTGTCGAAGGAGAAACAGGCCATTGACATGATATTTATTTATTTAGGCACATTAAGCGCCATTGTGATGACCGGTGACCCCCAAATAATATTTTTCTATTTTGTCTAGTTTCGTGGCAGTCAAATCCATAATTGCACTGTGAGTTGAACAATTGGCAGACTCAATGCCTCAGGACATTCTCTATCAGTCAACCACTTCGGTATTCAGGAAGATTAAACAAACATGTAAGATGTTATTATTATAACATAAAACCATCTTATGCGTTTGCAAGCGATTTCTCTGCATTGTAAATTACTCTATGCAATATTTTAACGACTTCCTATTAAAAGCTAAAACGCTGCAGAGGATGTCAGACACGGTCTTTGATACATGATAACTAGAGGCGAAGTCACATTAAATCAGGTTGCTTGCACTCGATCCGTAATTCACTTAATTTCACTTACTTAGTCCGCGAAATTGGCGTAATACCGATCCATTAGGGTATATAAACATTATTCAATTCTCGCTGTATCTTGAATGATAAATGGATGTGTGGGAAACCGGTACAAAAGAGTTCGATTTATTTATTCGCTATACTTTATGATTTCAATTACGGAGAGTTCACACGGCCTCGCTTTCAGGTGCCTGCTTTCAATGCCTCCGTAAAGGTCGCAAAACGATACGTTTCATTTAAAAACTAATTGCTTGAGAGGCAGATGCACTTGTTAATAATTTCTGGACCGTGTGAATCATTAGGTATGAGAGAAAGAGTTAAAATGTCTTAAAGTAAAGCGTTAATTTTTACCAACAGAAAAAATCCTTTCATGACGTATTTCTGCCTCAATGAACACATTGATCTTAAACTTACGAATACATGCATTTAAGAAAAGCACATTGTCTTGACCAAGATTACATCGTAAGAACATTAGCAATATATCTCTGTTTAAAACTGCAGCTTGGATAGAGAAACAAAAGGCAATACAAAAGTCATTACGGCCAAGGGAACAGCACTAAAGAGTGCTATTTGTAAGCTTGCAAGCAAAATGCTGCATTTTGGCGTGTGCTTTTGATTGATCTCTGGATAATACATACCCACAGGACTTTTTGTTGAATCCGCTGTTTTGAACTCTATGCTATACGCATACGCTTTCATTTAGTTAACATCGTAATTGCGTAATTAATTAGGTAGATCGGCAAAGGAATATCAGCCGTATATGTGGGTCAAAAAGGTTTGAATCGGTTGTAGCGTAAATTAAGTATGTCAGCCGAGTGTGAAATCAGCGCACAGCTAAAATGCTAGCCTGAAGGTGGCGATTAGGATGTAGAAGCTATGCCTTTGCTTTCGAGGGTTTTGAAACGTTCAGACATGGCAGCATGTTAAATCAGCTTCAATAAAAAATGCATAATACCGTGAAATTATAACAAATCGATCATGTTCAATGTAAGAGGATGTTTAAGATGGTCTTGTCTAGTATTTTGTAATACCTACTTTATTTGAAAAGTGTTCACACAGAAAAAACAGATAAGAATTTTATACCGTGTAGTTTATTTTTTTTGTCTTACATATTCGAGTGTATTTACTGCAGTTTATGTTTTTCGGAAATTTACATTTTATTACATCTAGATTTCTAATGGCATTGAATGTTTTTAACATTCACAGTGTCATATTTTATATTCTTAAAGATGGAATAAGAAACCAAAAATTAGTCCCGCCCATGCGTAATTTTTTGGTTTCTTATTTAATTTTTAAGAATCTAGATGTCTTTTAGTTCTGTCATGTCTGTTCGTTGACTGGTCTATTTATTACCCAGAGCGAGTTGGAGGAGTTACCTTATGGCTCTAAACGTGTTTGTTGTTGTGTCCACGGGCGCCTATTAGGCTCTTTGGCGGCGTCCTCGGCGCACCCTCGCCCGATAGTTGTTTATCATCGTAAATTGTGTGATAGCCATTCCGATTACCGCATTAGATTTTAAAAATCTTGGAGGAAAGGATTAATACAGAAGCTGCTTGTTTAATAATATTATATCACAACGACTAACCGACTGCGCGGGACATATTATAGGGCACAAGTGTATGCGCAAACACAGGTGCACTCTGTATTCCTTTTACTCTCATAGCCCGATGGGACAGCAATCTGACACGACCGGAGAGACTTCAGGCGCAGGACCAACGGCTTTACGTGGTTTTCCGAGGCATGGGGGTGAAACACCGCCAACTTCCAAACTCCAGGCTACCATAAGAATTTCTGAACAAAAAAACTCAGGTATACATATATATTGTTGGCCCGACCCGGAGATCGAACCCGGGACCTCTGGCGCAGCCGTCGCTTTATAGTGCGACTCTCCTACCGCTGCCGAGGCAGTTAGATACACACTGTCTTGTTTAATAACTTAGCTTTAAAATTACCTCTGTGACTACCAGGCAAACCTACCTCTGAATACAGGTGCGATAGCGATTACTGAACGCATAATCCAAAAACGATGGGCGTGTTTTATTAAATTAAACAAGCAAGAGTTTGCAAGCGTTTGCTCCAGCCAACACTTAAAAGCAATTAAATATAATTCTGTTATCATCACCAAGTATCAAAATTTTAAAGGCTATTGAGTAGGTGCCATTTGTAACAACAATACTGTATATTTTAGGTGCTGAATTTATTATACCTAAAGAAAAATGGTTTGCTTTCTGTCGTCTAATGTCTTCCTCCTTTTCCTTTGACTTTATTTTACCTAAGTATGAGGTCAAAGCAACGGGCGTGTACAAGAACTGATGATAAAGTCATGGAAAAGGTAGGAGCAATTGTAACATTGGTTGCGCAACCGTGAATTATAGCCGTAAATGATGGCGGCTTGACTTTTGAACCCGATGAGTGAGCCTTCATCGACAGACGTAATTCTAACTAAACTTGCCGATAATGTTGTGCTGATATTATATCGGCTCAGAGATCTATTAATTTAATCGAATATTTTAGGCGCAGTTTTTTTTTATTATCACGATCAAACATCGTTGTGAAGGTTTCGTTATATCAAAAATACAATAGGAGTAAATTTGTACTTTGGTACAATCTCTTGACACTTTTAATGAATAAATAGGTAAGAGTAACTGAAAGAGTATCTCTTAGACCCTTTATATACGGCGACTTTTGGTAGCGATGCAGTCGCGATGCTAACGCGCGTTAACATCGATGCATTCGCAAAATGTCAACCTTTACACACTGCACTACTTTTAGCATCGATTCAGTCGCGATGCAGAAGCTGGAAATTGACAAATTTTGTACTGAACTTTGGAGACTGCATCGATACTAACGTGCGACTGCATCGATACTAAATTAAATCTGTTCATTGCGTGAGCCGCAATGCTGAAGCGCGTTTACAAAACGTGCGACCTCATCGATGCTAGAAGTCGCAGTGTGCAAGGGGTCTGATACGTAAATCTATTATATTATGTTATGTAAGCCCAAATGATGAATTTGGAGCTTGATGGAATGTTTGTGGTGGTACAGTGATTAAAAATTGAGTTCTTAGGTAAAGAAAGGCTGTCATCCGTCTGTAATGGTGTCTCATAGAACATCCCTATCTACGAGGCGCCTTATCGATAATGATCCGATTAATAAAGTTCCAAAGCAAACCGCGATAGATGGTGAGGGCTGTATAAATCGGGCGGGGATCGCCGACCATTATGTTGTCGATACGCCGACTCGTGCGCACGAACATCGCTGAATTACACCTCTATTTACTGTCAAACTTAATTCCTTATTCGTGTCGTTCGAAAGTTCATTCCCGCTAAGTCGCCGCACGGTATGATGCTGCTTTGTTAGGTTCAAAACTATGAGCATAACTTATAGTTATGATTACTAGTTTTAAAATAACCTAGATTGAATAAATAAATAAATATTTGACCACATCAAATACATTGCTCCGATCCCAAGCTAAGTAGCTAAAGCACTTGTGTTATGGAAATCGGAAACAACGGTGGTACCACAACACCCAGACCCGAGACAATATAGAAAAGATCGTTTTCTACATTGTCCCGACCGGGAATCGACCCTGGAACTTCACGAGATGGCGACGCTTGAACCAGCGTGCTAGCTACTCGACCACGGAGGTCATGCAGATTTTGGTTAATGTTTTAAGGGCCATTTTTACGACGTCTAATAAGACTTATCAGACTGAGTGTCAATTCTACCACCGATAAAGAAGACTCATCCGACTGAATATGTGTCAAACGACCGATTCTAAAATGACGTTTACATAAATGATTTCTGCTAAATAAATGGCATTTTCAATTTAGAAGTATTGTGTTGTATTCGACGAATATTCTTCATCTAACGTTGGAAAAATCAGGTCTAAGAGAACCAACTTCATTAAATGCGTCTCCCCGTTTTCATACAGAACATTGAAAGTCAGGCATCTGCTTCTTTTTACGACTAAAATTATTGACAATTGAAAATTAAACATGTTGTTATTTAATCCTAAGCTAACAGATATTGTTGTAAGAATTGGCTAAGTAAAATTATAAAGAGAAACTAAACAAAATTGTGGACACTCCCGCAAGCAAGAAACAAAACTTAAACGAAGATAAATATGAGGTAAATTAATCAGTTTTCGGCTCCAACATTTTCTGATGTTCTGGCAATCTTCATTACCACACCACTTAGAATATGGCTAAAATATGACGTGTTGGTCCGTGTGTGAAATGCTTCACGTCTGACGAGTGATTAGTCACTGCGATATAATTTAGGCTTAGTGTCGGAGCGGCTTGTTAGGCCCACTTGTTGTGCGCGCGCGCAATCCCGAACAGATTATCGGCTAAGAAATATGGAAAGAGCTTCTTATGGGCATTATATATCATTTTGAATATATCACCGTCAATAAGGACAAGTAACTTCACTTTCTTATCAAGTCTCTACAGACTTAGGATACTTCGGAGCAATTACGGATTACTAAAATGAAACAATGTTTCGCTTAGGAAGGACAAAACCTACTTCAAGAACCTAACCACGGTTAATTGAAGATTGGCGTGAAGATATAAATAAAGCCGATGACGGTCTACTTCGCCATGTATACTTATTTCACAGATTTGTAACGTCTTAGTAGTTACCTCTATATCAGCAAGATCACAGACTAAAATAAAAGTTTTTCACAATTGGAGATTTGTAACAAAGGCCCATTCCATAGCTTTGACACTTTAAAGCAGACATTAACATATCGCTGATCATTTATTTACATTAGCACCATTTCTTTATCAGTTTATCACTGATTGTCTTGAGTTTCTATTGATGTATAACATACAGGCTGTGTTGATAAATAGCCGAAGACTAAATGTAAATACGATTGAGCTTTTGTTGAAGCACCTCGCGCACGCCCTCGAGCTGCGCATGATACTCTTTGTAAGAATAAAATATCTTAACGCTATCATTCACGCGATATTCAAGGGAATTTGACAGGCTCAAGAAACGATCATATTGATGATCTAAATCGCTCATAGCAATGAAACTTTGTGTGGAGAGGAATGTGAACGTCGTGTTGGGAGGCAGTATTAAAATGAACTTCTTACACCACAGCGTGATGTTTTTCGGAGTAAATTGGTCATTCAGAAGCTTTTTGGAGAGGCCACGTCATGGTTCTGTCCATAGCAAAGTGCACCAACTCAGTGTGACGCTCCTGTGGTGGACAACATCACACTTTGTCTGAGGGTTGTGTTCTACTAAAATAAGAGGAATTAATCATAGATTTGACAAAAGACAGTCGAGTAAAAAACAAATTACAGAATATCTCCTTTGAAATCCCTTTCATATCTTATAACCTTACCGCAATCAACGATGACAAGATTACAAAACGCAAGAATTTTGATAGAGCGACCCCTTTGAGCATGTCATAAATATGAATTAGGGGTCGCGGCCATTGAGGGACAAAACCACCGCTGTGTTCTTTTGTATAGGGTTTCTATTAACTCCTACAGAAGTTCATATCATTTTTTCGTCGCCGGTGACATCTTTTGTTACCCTGTTACATCCTTGCGGGTTATTATGAACTTCTCGACCATTTCTTTAGGCGTTGATCGTATTATGCGAGAGTATTTTGACATATTGCCCCGTATTGTTTACGTTGTTAGGTCGTAAATTATATCAGGAGCTTGCGTGTTTGACGAGGATTCAATTGTGTGATTTAGGATTAACATGATGTTATGATTTATAAGCACTTCTTTTATCAGGATTCTGAAAGGGTGAATTCTATTCGTATGTGATACAAATTTGGAATGCGAGATGATTTGGAGCTGCAATGAATTTTACTCTAAATATTAATAATTCAATGACCAGTTACGGCTACGTCATCAGTAGATCGCCTTGTCTTTGTCGTCAAAAACTGGAACAAAGATTGTAGGTCAAATTGCGCGTTGGAACAGCCGGATCGCATTTATTGAACAATGAATCCGTCCTTAGGAGGCTTATTAGGATGCAGTGACTCGCGCGAGCCGTGGCGGCGCAATGTATGGGCAGGTGACAAAGAGCGGCGGGCCTTTGCGTCGAGTGAGACTAAGTAGTGTGATAACCGATTGAAAAGTGCCGGTCGGTACAATGGAGTCACACAGTAGCGGGCTTCCGTGTCGCTGGACGGAGTCTTAAGAACATTTAGAGCTGCCTTAGCTGCTAATATGCATTGCAGAAGAATGTGTTTAAGAAATTATAAATACAACCAGTAAGAGTTCTTCTGTTATTACTGTTGGCAAGTTATTGTTTTACTCAGTCTAAGAACTTTTTGCTAATAGAAGGGAGGGTTCAGACAAAGATAAATCAAAAGTATAAGTAGGCTGGGTACATACATTTTTTAGTTATATACTATCTGACTCGGAAGCAATTGCCGATCCAGAATGATACGAAACTACGTTGCAGTCTTCACAAAATTTATTAAGGTTATTTTTATACTAAGAACCTTATGACTATAAGAAAAGCACTAACCAACGTATAGTTCAAAAGCCTTATGACCATCAAAAAAACACTAACCAACAAATAATTCAAATATGGAACGTTATTTCGTATGGAATATTTGGCAGATAACGCTAACCAGTGTGAAACAACCCGTAAGTACTGCGTATTTTCTTATATATAAAAACTAACTCTATGGTCTGTTATTGTTTTTGGACATAATAAGTTGTGGCGAGGTGCACATAAGCCACGGTAAACAATTACCATAATTTAAAAAGTCCGTTTTCTTTGATGCTCCGACTTGCCGCTTCGTGCTGGTTACAACTAGTTATTTGAAGTAAAACGTAGTTTGGGTGGTATTGTTTCCTTTAAATGAGATATAAATACAATTACTATGTACGGTAAAATTTTTGTTTCAAACTGAAAACAATACTCGGCATTCAGAAAGGCGAAACTTCATGCTTCGTATACACCTTCTTATCACGTTCTTTTTTTTTAAACTGGATACCATCCGTTTTTATGTGTTGTTTTAAATCACCAAAATGTACAGTCGCCAGCACATCAGGCTACCCACTTTTGTTGCAAACTAGCCCTTATTACAAGGGCATAAGATACCGCTGTGTTTACCTTGACGTGCTGTTGTCCGTACATGTGCCGAATGTGGCTATTATCATCATGATCTACATCTTTTAGCACTATCACTACTCCTTCGGTTCATTGCAAACGATTTTTTGGCCATTTTTTTTATATAATCCACTTGATGTCTTGGGTAGTAGTATAACGTATGTACTGTGTAAGTACTTACGAAACATTTAAATATACTGCCTCATTATTAAACTCATGCTTGCGCTTGCGTCGCCTTCCGCATATAAATTGCCGTTTATCACGATAATGCTATGTGTTATCGCCAGGCGTGCTATGTGCAGCCATTATGTGCTCGTCCCCTAATGGTTAATGCTTACCCATTGGCGAGCATTGAGCGAGCGGCCCCTGCTACTGCAATTAAACGTTTATTGCCGAGTCCATTGGTCCCTTCACAATACCTTATTTAGAAGGAAGCACAAAATGGCACGACTGGTATTTATGTAAAAGTAAACATTGCACTTGACACTAGATAAACAGACCTTGAATTGAAAGCGGCGTTGTGGTTATTCACATGCAAAACGATATGGTAGGGCGCGCAGTGATCTTTTGTGACATGTTTATTTGTAATATACAGTGAGCATATACATTTCACTTCCGACTATCATATATTCTATATATAATATTAGGTAGGTATTACCGAAAGGATATAAAAATTAAGACTTCGTGCATAACAGGACGATCACACTTGACTATTTCTACTTTGACGACTTCTGTTTTTATTATAATTGCTAGCCATCAGCAAAGCGTATCTGTACTCCCATCAAAAACGGTATTTACTTACACTAATTAAAAACAAATTACCTAAACCGTCAAATTTTAATTTCTCCGTCGGAATGAAACGTATTTTCTCATCGTAACGTTAAAACAATGGCTACTGGCAGTTGCGCCATGCTTATCAAGCATATCGGTAAATGCCTTTCTTTGGCCCGTCGAAGTTATATACAATTTTAATTTTCACGTCCGTCCAACATAAACGGAGCCCTCACTTCCCTCAATTTACATGGGAGACTAGACGGTGGTAAAGTGGCGGGGTAGAACCCAAATTACTTATGCTGAATGTATGAGTAAAGCGGTATTAGATATGGGCGATGATTGTCACGGCGTGGCCACCAGGATAGGCCTGTATAATCACGGTTTAATTATACCAGTGTAAACACGCCGCCCCTACACTTCTGAGTATTCTGAGCCTTTCTCTACCAAAATTCTGCCGAGAATAATCTTTGAACCTTACATATTTTGTCAATAAATTTATCAGTGAGAATCACGTAAGAAAAATAAAATAAATAGATAAAGACTGCAACAAAACCGATAACTTTCTAGTGCTTTTTGTACTTATTTTCAATGAATTAGGTTTTAAATGCTATTACGAGTATGACTCTACATTTGCAAAAGTAATGCAATGTATAACGTTCTTGTTCAGTCAAAATGTTGCTAATTGATGTAAGTACTTACTTTCTTTCCTGAAATCATTTAATTGCAAATCTTCAATCTCACAAAATCTGAAAAGATAAGCTAATCTTACAAGTGATGTCGATTACAATAAAAATGACCGTATAGACAGGTGGTAGAAACAGTTTAGATTATTTTTAGTCAAACCGGATCCCTCAAAATTACTGGGTGCCTCGACGTTTTAAAATTCTAACTATTCGGCATCAACATCGCAAGGTGTACGTTTGAATATGATTAGCAGCTTGTCAAAAATGACTTAGGGGCATAATGTATTCAAATATAATCAGGGAAGGGTTAAACTTGTAAATTTTATAATAATTAATGAGAACTTTCTTTGTCTGGAGTGTAGTTAATGGAAACTTACGAGCGGCTCTACCGGTTATAGTCTTAAGTCTCTCGGCTATCTAATTTCATGAACACTATGAGCATAAACATATTAAGTATAGCATTCTCCTTATTCTTAACGATTACAAGATCACACTTGGCATCATTGCAAGGATAATAAGCTTGTAATTAATACTTCACGGAAACTTAACGTTCGTTAAGTGTTTGTAATCGATGAAAGGAACCAACCGATCGATGTAGATTGAGATAGGATAAGTGACCCTCCGCTAAATACTACAAATGTGCTCCGAAGCAGGGGGCGCTAAATCGAGCAGACAACGTATTAACATATCTGTTTTGTTTTGCATAATTACTCGTTTTATCAGGATGTAATGTGGCTTTAAGTAACTCTCTGTTAACATAAATATCGACGAATGGATGTAAAACCCTTAAAGTAGGCTGTATCAAGTTACATTTAACTATGCAGCTATGGTTATTAACACATATGATGAAAGTGATGTTTTCTAAGATAATGACATGTTCAGGTATACTTATTTTTTAGTCGACCTCTGCTCAACCTTTGCCAAGACGACTGATAATAACTTTTGCTAGACCGAGAGGCATGGCGTGATCTGGTGTGTGAGGCCAAGACTCACTTTGGGTCACTGAGACACCATAGTGAGTAAGTAACAAAATATTCCTTGAGGACCAAACACTTACTTTAAGGTATTCTTATTGTATTTGAAGCATACTTTCTAGTGCTCATAAAAATTGCG
The DNA here is from genome assembly GCA_963924145.1 of Pyrausta purpuralis. Taxonomy (NCBI): domain Eukaryota; kingdom Metazoa; phylum Arthropoda; class Insecta; order Lepidoptera; family Crambidae; genus Pyrausta; species Pyrausta purpuralis. The sequence goes on along the minus strand of OZ001645.1, from coordinate 15,235,147 downwards.
TGGCTATTTCGAGCAAGCTAGTTTTATGTCATGTCCATGACGCCACTACCAGCTATCTCAATTTCACATTTCATGTCACATTCGCATGTCACATTTCATGTCAGGTCAAAAGCAACGCTCGGTTGACGAGCACACGATAGCTCACGACAACAAAGTGCACTCCCGACAATTGAGTGCGCTATCAAGATGAGGCGACACGAACGTAGTATACTTATTACTGTCCTGCCTCGTGTAATAATACTATGTCACTCATGAGCCTCGTTAGTCATAATTAGCTATTTCGTTAGTAAGGCACCTAGATATTCTCGTATTTTTTGGTAGACTTCTAATAGTCCCGTCGAATAGCCGATTTCGACTACGGTGGCTAGTCACAAACAAACAACCGATATATTTTAATGTACAAGTGTGTGCACTAACACAGGTGCACTCTCTATTCCTCTCACTCTCATAGCCCGATGGGATAGCAATCTGACACGACCAGAGAAAGATCAGGCGCAGGACCAAAGATTTTACGTGCTATCCAAGACACGGGGCTGAAACACGGCCAAATTCCAAACCTTTTCTCAGGGTAGCTCGACCCTGAGAATATTTAAATGATATCTTAGGTCCAGATATCTAGAATCCAGTCCAGATATCTTAAATACAGAAAAATCCAGGTACTGACTATATTTTTGTCCCGACCTGAAGATTGAACCCGGGCCGGGTTCAATCTTCGAACCTCTGGCGCAGCCGTCGCTTTAAAGTGCGACTCTGTAAAAAGGTAGACTTCTAATACAGCTGAGGCTGGAGATTGCGGAGAGAGAATTGTGGCTCATACTTTTGGGAGCTTGGTAGGAGCAAAGGTTTTTTTATTTCCTTAATACTTGTAGTTACTTCACTCCCGAAGGTAAATTAAAAGGATATAACGAATTCGAAAGTAGTTCATGCATCAGGTTTCAACATGATTCGTGATCTAAAGTTGTTAGATGTGACTATGGTGTCTTCTGGTGTTATAATTAGGTCAACAAACAAGCACAGTGTATAAAAAAGGAAACATTAACGGTTCCTTTGTTTACAAGATTAATAGTAAATGCTCCGTCATATGCAAATGTCATATCCCCTCGCGTATCTAGCGCATCACGGGCCCCATCGTTCGTCTTGTTTAAATTCGCCCGATATGCAAATGCCGCGCGACATTCGAATACAAAAAGCTCGAGTGCGGTGGCAGCGAGTAAATCAATCGATCAACGCCGGATATACTCGTTCGAATACGTCTTCATTGTGTTCATTAGCGACTGCGGACCACACCTGCCCGAGTGTCCGGCATTCCGCAAAAAGCGATGCTTAGTCGGCTCCACTCGCGGAGGAAGTGGCTTTTTGAGAACTGACTATGTATGATGGGTGTTCATAGCGTCGACGTCATTAAGATTTATTGATACCTTGCGATGACCAACAACATTGCTGTTTATTTTGCAGTCTTTACTTTTGACATTTGTTTAAAATTAAATAGGTCCCTACACTCCTATCTATTTGCGAAAAATCTAATTGCTACAATTACAGAATATTAACCAAACCTAAAAATATCCCGATATTTTAATCCTAAAGCTACCGCTCTTCACAAAACGATAATAATGATTGCGTGGCGTTTAAAGAAAATTAAAGAGGACATGATAATTTATGTTCATTAACAGTAAACCACCGTAAAAAATATCCAGTCTCTTCGCATTTTGTCTGGCGCTACGGAACAATGCTGTTAGATTGGCACCGTTAAGCTATTACGGTCGTAAACACCCTAATTTTACGGGATCAACCGCCGAAACCGCAAGGTAAGGAAGGTTCATCTCACATCGCGTTTCAAGTCCGACTTTTGTGCCGTAAATTCGCGGTTACGTAATGGTGTGACGGAATGTTTTGAAAATCATCAAGATTCTGCCTGCCGAACAATACTGCAAAGTGTGTTAAATTTTTTTTAAAGAATTTCATGACAGACATATTTTGAAATAATAATACTTGGGCCTCAGAATTTAGTATTATCCATTACATTATATTCAGTTAAGCTCTCATGAACGTGATAAAGGAATATACTAAATTTTTTCCAAATACAACAGCTTACAGAATTACTTGTGAGTTAAACAGTTAACTCTGATCATAGAACTGCTATAGTCATACTAACCATTGAACTATTCAGTATTACTCGTATGTCAACGTATTTCAGATCATTGACATAATAATCACAGGTTATTAATAGCGCCCTTGGTTTATCGAAGGACAATGCGTACTTTCACTGAGCCTCATGGTCAGCTCGGATCCCACGGTTGATACAAAACAGACGAAACTGCCAACACAAGTAAAATGTTCAAAATTACTATCTGGAGTGAATTATAATCGTCGATCCCCCGACAAAAGATGTTGTTTTCCAACAATGCGATCGCTGTGCGTTTAAAGTTCTTTATTGCCACATATGAGCGTAAAACCACAAACCACATGAACTTCCTTATATTTGTTCTGATTTTCATATTGTTCGAAAAGAGTGTGAGAATGTCAGAGGCACAAAAGTTTTAAATGGAGCTTTCCGTAAACAGTTTGGTGTTAAGATTATTCAAAAGAGAGACTAATTTATTAATCCGGAATTATGAGGTTTCTTCATTTATTTAATTAACAAAATTAATTAAATAAATGAAGAAACCTATAGAATAATTAAAATTTAGTGTATTACTAAATGAAATAAGTTGACATCGTTGATAATTATTCTAAAATTTTACATAAATCTTAATGAAAATCCTTATTGTTGACATTGTATGAACTTATAATAATTTTAAATTTTGACATTAATCTTTATAAAAATCCATATTGTTGAGTTTGTATGAACTTATAATCTAGAATGCCTAACAAAATGACAAATTTGCACGTCTTACCCAGACAAAACATGCTGAACTTTAATGTATTTATAAACACCACAATATGTATGTGTATGTATTTTTACCATGTTTTATGCAAATAAATTGAATTGAATTGAATTGAATCCCAAATGCAAACGTCTGTAATGTTTTTATTCATGTAACAAATTGCAAATGTCGCAAGTGTTTAGTATTAAATAGATCTCAATGTCTGTACGTGTGTTGTGTACAGTTATGCTTCTAGTTAGAAAGGTGCTTGATAGTTTTAGAAATAAATATTTTTTATATTCGACTGCAAAAACGCTGACCATAAAATTTCCCTAACAACGACACAGCCATTGTTTAGAAAATAAACCTTATTAAGGCGCGCTATCTCGCCGTTCGTACGTGTTCCCGTATTTATGAGAACAAGTGCTCGCCTTTAATCCGGCCCTGGCGGGTAAGCCATAAACGTAGTCAACCGTCCATTTTCCCACTATCGCGGCTACAGGCGGCGGACACGCAGACCGCTGGTCACAACTCACGAAAAAACGTCACAAGTGGTCTAAAACTCCTTTTAAGAAGCGACTTTACCACTAAACGAATAAAGTTTTGATTCCTCTAGTTGTGGTGGTAGGTTAAGGTAATGTGACACGATTTAAGGTGTATTAGCATAACGACCCGCGCGCCCCTTAACGCAGCATGCTTGGTCACGCTGCCCCCCGACGTTGGTCGCAATTTCCACAGCGGGGCTTTTCGTGAAAAGTGGTGCGTGCATACAACGAAAAATATCACACAAGGTTGAAGCAAAGAAAACACGCTGTCCGAGTGATGTGGATTAGCAATGGTCTTGAATGATTGCTACTGGGCAACTAACTCTCTAGCTAGACAGTCTTATTTCCATTGCAGCGGGGTATTGTACTTCAAAATCAAGTTCAAGTTTTTCTATTGCCTAAATGTATTATGTATGTTTAATCTAAAAGTTACAGAATACACAAACACATTTAAAGTTTAATTTATGTGCATTGAAGCTTTGTGTGCTTTCAAAAGAATCCTAACTGGAAACTTTAGATTGAAATCTACATGGTACTAAGTTAAGAAAATCGTGACTGAAAACATAGTGCCTACCTGCTACAACTAAACCCTTGCATGTCTTTGCCCCCTAAAGCATACGTCAACCTCGTGTCGCGTCGGTAAAACTCGCTTTTCACGTAAATCCAATTTATGTGGGGCGAAAGGGCGACTCGTGGCTGGCCGTAATTATTCACTTGTTATGACATCTCATTAGCATATAATCGGTGAGGCAGTCTCCGATGCGTGAGGCAACGGCGAGCAACCGTAGGCCATTCACACGAACGCCAGAGCCTATCTTGATTGAGCCGGCCTATGAAAAAGCGGCCACTAATTAAAAAATAAACCAAGGAGAATGATGGTTCGTGAATATTCACGAAAGCGCCCGGAAGAGGTTTGCCTACGCGTACATGCGCTAGTTACGAAACGCCGGGCTGTAATTAACGTTTAATGAAAGATTTACGTGTATCTCGCCGTAGAAATCTTTCAAAGGCATGCTTTTTGTTCATATGTAGGCAGTATTGTTCAGTTTTTTTTTTTTGTATAATTTGTTTCATTAAGTAGGTGAGTGCCTAGCAGGTTTTGCATCAGGATAGGAAGAAAATTCCACTAGTAACTTCTACGTTTTATTAAACCTTATAAAATTCATCACATCGATTGTGATGAGATACATTTCTATTCTTATCATAATTGTTTGCAACTGTCAACAGTTTTGTCCTTTACAACAGTTGTCTTAAACAATTGGCTATTATCTTTCCCATGATTGCGATAGCCGGCGGCGCAGATTTGTTGGCGAGTGGAAAGCGGCGTGAGATCGTGCGTCTGCGCAGATCAGCGTATCTGCGCACATCGCCATTGTGCGAGCAAAAGCACCCCCGTTACTTAAGAAACTGGAGCGTCAGTATTCAAATTATGATAATAATGAGATTGAGAACTTCCACTGGAGCTATTTTTGTTTGTAGCGTTTTTCTAGTCAATGGTGTCAATCTCCTACTTTAATTAGAAAATTACCTATGATATAATTTTTTGGTCAATCGTCGACAACGGACACCACGATCTGTATTTTTAGGTTAAACTTGGTAAAATTAAAGCGGTTTTCTAAAGCCCTGATGATATTGTTGAAAGTTAAGAACTAAAATCAAATTTTCTTGAGTATTCGAAATCAATAGTTTGACAAACTAAAAATAAAATAAGCATTTAAATAAATCAACTTATCTGAGGGGAGAATCGAACCACAGCATCTTGAGTGATCTGGTCTATGCCCATACCACTCAAGCCACCTAGCATTGGAGAGCATGTTGAATCTCCTGCACGATTACGATAGCCCTAGACCACAAAATATAGATAGTTACATGTTTTATGCCAAGACGCAGATCTTTTGGCTTGTGGAAAGCGGCGTGAGAGCATGCGTCTGCGCAGCCCAGCGTATCTGTGCACACCGCCATTGTGACCGAGGAGTGTGTGGAGCGAGAAAAAGCAACCCCGTCACTTGCGAAAGTGAGGCGTCAGCAGTCAAGGTTAAAGGTGCCAAGAGGGCTAAACCTCTGGAATTCAATGTGCACAAGTGTGTGCGCAAAAACAGGTGCACTCTCTATTCCATTCACTTTTATAGCCCGATGCGACAGCAATCTGACACGACCGGAAAGAGATCAGGCGCAGGATCAACGCCTTGACGTAGTACTCTTTGAGGCAGGGGGGTAAAACACCGCCAATTTCCAAACTCCGGGTTACCGCGAGAATTTCTAAAAAGAAAAACCCAGGTACATAATTGTGAATTAGGGACCTGGTGCAGCCGTCGCTTTAAAGTGCGACCTTCCAACCGCTGCGCCATCCACCAAGACGTTCATATCACTCACAAGTCTGAACCCACAATTTTAAACTTAGTGCTTTAACGGAAAATATCGCGGTCTGTATTTAAGTACCATTATCTGATTCGATTTACCATATCCCTAGTAGATCTATTAAAAATATTTAAGTGATAATTAAAACCCTGCGTAGACTGCAGATTTATTACGCCCGATATTTTGATCGGGCTCAAATTTGATATGGGTAAAGGATTATTCGTAGTACGCACGATTGCATACTTCTCTATTCAGAGGGCCAAAGATGCGCGCCCATTTATTATTTATCGTGGCAATCGATAAATTTCAAACATTATTTTTATCATATTTAAAAAGGTTTTTACTAACTTTTTTGTATACATTTGCTTTTATAAACAATTAGGATTGATTTATAAATGGAAAATATTAGGCAAAAGAGGTTGTTTAGGAATCAAAATTATTTTATCGACGCGATTAACGATATCAAGGTATGAATGTTAGGCTAACTGATTAAAAAACCGACCAAACTATCGACCGATAAAAAGCCTGCAGTCTGCGCCAGGTCTAAAAGTGTAAATAGTCGTACTTAAGTATCCAAGAAAGACTGACTCTTTGGCCATTTGGCTACACAAACTAAATAGTTATTCAGGAATAAATCTACATCTTTCAGGTTGAATCTTAGAAGACATGGTAAAACAGTGCCTCAACACATTTTATGAAAACTGTCACACTATCTGCTTAGGGGTGGGTAACGGGACAATAATGCTATAAAAAAAAGCTCCTGCGACTGTTCTGCTGACTGTACACATTTGCGATTCGATGATATTATCTCCGCATCTATTTTCAAGTTAGACACACGTCGAGACTAACGTACCTGCATCAGTGGAAACCGTATGTGAAATGACGATTAGGAACAGTTGTAAGTAGCCTTTGTTTGATCGCGAGATAACAGAGGCTATTGTATCGGCCTGCAGTGTACGTTCTGACAGTACACTTATTTGCCTAGCGTGCACGACCTGAAACCTACCCGTATTTTTGTGCTTTGGGTACATAATTTAAGATGACATCTCTGAAAAGATACAAAAAAAACTGTTAAGAAGCTTCTAATTCTCAAAATTCAGCTAAAACACTCAGTTGCCTAAATGGTACTACCTATGTATAACCACTAAAAGTGTGCAGCTCATTAAACTTTATTCAATGAGCGTTATTAGATCTATTGCTTATAATAAACAAGTGTTCATAAGTGGTTCATCCTCATCTTAACGAGTCATAGGACGTCCACTGCTGAACTAGGCCTCCCCTAAAGTTGTCCACGGCGACCGTTTGCAAGTGGTCTGCATCCAGTGTGATATGATAATTTCGTGATATAAGAATATATAAAAAATATTTTGAATATTAATCTACTAAAATAACGATTGACTCTTAGACCCTTTACACACTGTGACTTTTAGCAACACACGCAATGAGCAGATTTAATTTGTAATCGATGAAGTCGCACGTTAGCAACGATTCAGAAGCGCGGCATCGATTCAGAAGCGCGAGCATCGATGCTAAAGTGCATTAGTATCGATGCAGTCGCCAAAATACAGTACCTTATTTGTCAATTCCCAGCTTCTGCATCGCGACTGCATCGATGCTAGCGCGCGTTAGCATTGTGCCTGCGTCAATGGTAAAAGTAGCGCATTGTGTTTACACACTACACACTGCGCTACGCGTCAAATTATGCACTGTATTTTAGCGACTGCATCGATGTTAGCATCGACTCACGCAATGAACAGATTGATTTAGATCAATCTGTTCATTGCGTGAGTCACGATGCTGAAGCGCGAGTTCGAAACGCGCGACTGCATCAATGCTAAAAGTTGCAGTGTGTAAGTGATCCAAGGGTTGACATTTTGCGACTGCATCGATGTTGCATCGCAACTACATCGCTGCTAAAAGTCGCAGTGTGTAAATGGTCTTATTATTGTTGCTTTACATATTTAGATACCTTTCTCTTACAGATATCCTTAAATCATTGCATGTTCTTTATTGGTAGGTACGAGTATGTATCCAAAATAACAATGCGTTTCCCCACAAAAATCCGACGAAAGATTTCACAAATGTTTCATTACATAGAGTTTAATTTAACCTATTACCGCTGGCTATTGTTAGTTTTCGGTTCTCACAGCCATTTAATTACCTAACCGTTGGTAATTAGCGTATTCATAAACGAATTGAGACGATAATAAGGGGCTACTGGCTCCTCCTGAATAATAGATGCAGCCTCATGAAGTTAACTATTACAATTTCTATTCGATAAGTACCTTATTGTATGCTACAATAATGTAACAAAATGTAAATGTAGATTCTCACGAAGCGGACCCTATTTTTGAATCACTCGCGTCTAAATGGCGTGTGACATTATTTAATTTATGTTCGATTTTCAAATGAAAAACAGTTTAATTCCACACAGGGTTGTAGGTATATAACCTAATTTTGTGTTTATTTACGTATATATTTTGATCGATTACGTTGGTTTTAACTTCGCTTTCGAAAGAAAATTACACGCTATGTCCAAGCGAGTGATTCAAAAATAGGGCTCCAGGAGCTCAAAATGGCGTGTGATACTCATTGATTAATGTCCAATTTTCGAATTAAAAACAGTGAGATTCCACATAGGAGTAATTGAAATAAACATTACTTAATTTGTGAGTATTACTTATATATTTTTCTTGGTTCTCGTTGATTTTTAGTTCGCTTTCTAACGAAAATCGCACGCCATATCCAAGCGAGTGATTAAAAATAGAGCTCCTGGTCTATTATATCGACAGCAGAAGAAACATGTAATTTGGAATGTTAAAATAATAATTGATTTCCTTAATAATAAACGTTTTGTAATAGTGATACTGTGGTGGCCGGTGAAGTGAACGTCCGCCCGAGGGGTGTTTTCATGTAGGTACTCGAGAATCATGCGGTGGCCTATGATATTTAGGATATTATATTTCTATGAATAATGGAAAACTTGTTTTGTTTTGATTATTCTTTCATAAGACGTAGGATACTATTACCCATATCACAAAAACTACTGAACCGATTATGATAAACCTTTACACTGTATCTTAAGTTCAAATATATCTAATTAAACTAAAAAATAATCATCTCGCTACGAATTATTGTTTTTGAGAAATCCGTGGACAAACATACAAATATACAAACTGCACTAACGAAATTTAGCACACGTGTTTGGGAGCTTTACTAGATTAACATCCTCAAAAATTATAAAATTATAACGATATCACATACATACACATTGAATTGACTACCTCTTCTTTCCGAAAGTCGGTACAAATTGACTTCATCAAAGGCGCAGCGTAGGTCATCCACCGGTAAGATGGAAGACGACGTTGTAAACATTGCTGGTCTGCACTGGAAGCAGACCGCTTGAATCCGACCGCCATTCGAAAAATATGGGGGAGGCCTATATATAAAAATTTGGTGGACGTCCTTCCTGCGGCTGATAATGATGAATAGATTGACTGCTTGTAAGATAGTGGCAGGTCCTACATGACTTATTCTTAGGTCAAATGAAACTTTAAACACTGGAACCTATTCCTAAAAACTTTATTTTAACCAAAGTTTTTAACAGTGGCGCTAAAGCACGCTAATAGGGTCGGTTTACATAAACTCGTATTTACATAGCGGCCGCGCGGCAGTTGGCGTTTTTTCCGTTAATATATGTAAATGGGAAACAATTAGGCGAGTTAATATACGGGGCAGGCAGTCTAGGCAGGAGCGCCTTCGCCCCTTCCGCCGCGCGCCATATGTCAGGGGCGGGCGGCGCGATGGAGTACGTTTTTGAGGAAGTTTTTGCGGGTAGATTTGGAAATGCATTCTTTTACACTGGTGTTTTTATATTGTTTTATACCAATGGGTTCGCACTTGTCTCTAGACAAGACCAGACGCGGACACATAGAGAGATGTTGATGCTTGAGTTTTAAAGAATGGTGGATGTTTGAGAGGTTTGTTGACACGTTAACTGTTGAGTTTCAGAAAAAAATGTGGAGATAGATATATCTTGTAATTCAGTTAAAGTTGGCACGGAACCCTCAGTGCACGAGTTCTACTTGCTTTTGGCCGTTTTTAGGGTTAATGGCAAAAACGGAACCCTTATAATTTCGTAAAGTCTGTCTGTCTGTCCTTCCGTATGTTACAGCCACTTTGTTCTAAAATTATTAGCATTACACAGCTGAACCTTGGTAGGTAGGAGTAACCTGTTAACCGCTTTACGATTCTCATTCGAAAATAAAAAACAATGACATTTAAGGGGGGCCTCCCATACATGGAACTAAAACAAAAAAAATTGAAAACCTATGCATGTAGGGTGTCTATGGATAGGTCTGTTAAAATGACTTTGAGGTTTCTAAAACCATTTTTTTCTGAAAGTGTAACATTTTGGAGATGACGCTTCCAAAGTGGTAAAAGGGGCGAACTCCCTCTAACTTTTGAACGAAGCATATATATATATGTCAATTAAAAAAAAACAATTGGTTTGAATGAGATCGAACTAGTAGTTCTTGAGATATAAGTAGCACGTTTTCAATAACCGCAAAAATAACTTTGTCCTTCATACAAATACTATGAAAAACAAAGTTATTTTTGCTGTGAGCAAAATTTTGTGGTATTTTGGCTAAGCGGAAGTAAGTAATAATATCATGTAAAAAGAGAAGTATGCGATAAATCCTATTTGCGGACGATGTCAGTATAATCATAAAAGGAATTACTTAGCAATCTACAATAAGGACTTAAATAGATCATAAGCTAAAGCATTTTCATGGTAAAACGGCAAGAATCTAAAAGTTAATACCCCGTAAAACTAGTAATATACAGTTCCAAACGACGAGAGCTAATGCTCAACGCCTAAGCATATCACACGGTGATGATATCATAGAAGAAGTCGAAGAAGTCTCACAGAGTACCTACGTTTCGGGGACTTAACTTAGACTGTAACGTAACCTGGCAAATTCATATTAATCTTGTTAATAGAAAAATAAGTAGGTTTGTATTTGCACTGAGAAAAGTCGTAATTAAATCTTCTAAAATTGCAAAAGCGATGTATAAGGGATAGGATGTATGGCATCGGGATTTACCTGAAGTAAGAAGAGAGGAATCACATTGAAATAAATTTATTTTCAAAATGTTGCACCTGTAAGATTTTATCGCTTCTTTAACCCTTAAATCATTGCATGTTCTGAGTATTTCAAAAGGAAACAAGATTCTCAAAATATTTATTTAGGATAAAGTTGAGTTTAAATACCAGCACAGAGGAATCAATGGAAAATCTAAACAAAAATTCGTATTTCTATTTTTAAAATCCTTAGGGACTTTTAATTCTTAGGAAACTAAAAATATAATTTTGAATTTTTAGGAAATAAATATATTATTTTTATTTCAATACCAGGCCCTCAATTTTTTAATCACTCGCGTCAAGATGGCATGTGATATTTATTGATTAATGTCCGATTTTAGAGTGAAAATTAGTATAATTTCACGCCGGGGTGATTCGAAAAAATAGAACTGAATTTTGTGACTACAAACGTCTATATTTCGCATCATTTAGATTGACTTTTAATTAGTTTTAAAACGACATTCACTTGCCATATTCAAGCGAGTGATTCAAAAATAGGCCTGAACTACTAAATGCGACGTAAGTTTGAACATATCTATACTAATATTATAAAGCTGAAGAGTTTGTTTGTTTGTTTGTTTGTTTGAACGCGCTAATCTCAAAAACTACTGGCCCGATTTGAAAAAAATATTTTTACCTTGGATAGTCCATTTATCGAGGAAGGCTTTAGGCTATATAACATAAAGATACGACTCATTAGACCACAGCAGCAATGAAAAATGTTGCGAAAACGGGAGAAAGATATTCCTTTTGAGAGCTTCCGGTGCATACGCTGCGGAAACCGCTTAAGTTACACAAAAATCATGTATGACAGGATTGTTCAGCATTAAGAGTTCTATAATAAAGTCCGCAACACCATATGTCTATCTTTTATGGTTGACTTACTACAACCTTTTTTATGTTAATAAATTGGCAAAAAAATAATGCATTATTTTTTGAGGTGTATTATACACACAGGTATTTATTCTGATCAAAATAAATACATTCATCATCACGAGCATTTCATTTAGAACCAAGTTGTCAGTTTGTTTGTTTGAACGCGCTTATCTCAGGAACTGTAGGACCGATTTGAAAAAATATTTCTGTGTTGGATAGCTTATTTATCGAGAAAGGCTTTAGCATATAAAACATGACGCTGCGACGGGAGGGGAGGGAGCAAACTTAAAACGCGCGGACGAAGTCGCGGGGGACCACTAGTTCATTATAAACGGAGGCCTTATGTAAGTACCGGAACAGTAAGAATCGAACTTTTTAGAAACCACCCTTAACTTTTACTTACTAAGAGACCTTTGCAGGTAAATTTATATATTTTTACAATATCGTCGATAAGTATTTGATATTACAACGTGTCTTAAAAAAACAGTTGTTTTTATGCAAAGTGCAAGCAACATTTACATTCTTCAACTTCTTAATTATGAATAAAAATTTCTCAATTCTTTAACCTTTCATTCTTCGTTTCTTCAACCTCTAACAAACATTGAAGTTATTTTCAAATTAATATCGTAGTTTTGCATGGTGCACGAAGGAGGTTAGTGTTGTGATACAAGTGACTAGGTATTTGATGGAAATTTAATATTATTGCTGGTTAATTATATTGCTACCAACAATAATATTAATTAGAATTCAAGAATAAGATATTTAACTTCCATACAGCTGGATGCAAATTAATGATTTTAACTACTACGTAATAACCCAATTAAATGGCTGTGATATACGGACGGACAGACAGACAGACTTGACGAAACTATAAGAATTCCGTTTTTTACCATCCGGCTACGGAACCCTAAAATGGGTAACGCAAGTATTAATAGGTAAATGGACTTACAGATAATTAGTGTAGGTTTAAATTAAGTTGCCAGCATATTAGACTTTTGTTGCATCGTGTCTACGAATCCTACAATAAACTTGACCAAGGACCTTATTTTTGAATCACTCGAGTCAAGATGGCAAGTGATATTCCTTAATAAAAGTTCAATTTTGGAATGAAAAACAGTTGTAATCAACATTCTACAAAATAAAGCCCAATTTAGTGAGTTACTCACATCTTTGTTTCGCGTGATTTACGTAGGTTTATTAGTAGTTTTTTAAAGTAAATCACACGCCATAACAAAGCGAGTGATTCAAAAATAGAGCTCCTGGTATAGTTTATAGGACAATATTAAGAAAAAAATATGAAAGGTGTTACCTTAACGTAATACGATACGTGAAGTAGGTAATAAAACCAAATTATTCAAGTAGGTATATAAGAAAAAATAATTAATCAGGAAAAACTTTCATACCCATTTCAATTTTATAGATATATTTAGATTTAGATTTATTTATTTGCAGGAATTATGGTACGTAATGATGGTACATACACCCAAATTTAAAGTTCGCACAATTAATCAGAAGCTGGCATGTAAATCATAACACATTATTGAAATTTAATAAACATAGTACAATTATTAAAATCGTGGAAATTCTCTAACAATAATAATAAAAATTTCAAGACCAACAAGGCATACATGTAAGTTTGGTGAACGTTATAGAATTATGGCTAATAGATAACCATAGATGATTTAAACTATTTTTTTCTTTTTCAGCGTTCTGTATCGTTTGCACGGCTCTGGGACCGTGCGGGGAGTGGCCTGTCTCGCCCCGCCTCCTTGCAAGCGCGCCCATTGGCGCCGCGACACGGCTCCTAATCAGACTGCCATGGCTTGCTCACTTTGCTGTGCTCATTAATGATAGCGATTATTGTTTATTAGATGAAGAAACTAGTTTTTAATTATGCTTTAACTGATAGACATTTTTGTACGTAAAATATTGATTCACACTTAGTAATAGAAATTGTATGTTATGCCCATATAATTTAAATAATGTAATATGTAAGTACTTACCTTATTTTGAATCACTACAAAAACCTTACCATATCTACCTGATACAGGATGGCCAAAACAGTGACGTCTAAAATTTTTTTTTGGCTGCTTCACATCCAGGGCTATCAAACCAAATATACCATATTTATGAAGCCAATTTTTCTAAGTTTTCAAGGTTTTTTTTTTAACTTTTGTTAGATTTAGTTTTAGCTACCTTATAATTTTATCTACGTTAACTTAATTTATAAGGATCATATTGCAATAAAAAAAACGAAATAACATCATAAAAGTGGAGGAATAATTGTTTGAAAATTCTAAAAGTTAGCGAAAAAATAAATATCTAAACTACGAAAATTCGGCTAACATACATATTTATTTACATATTTGGATAGTCCTGGATGTAAGGCTTCTAAAAAAATTTTGTACGTCACTGTTTTGGCCACCCTGTATAATTGAAATACACCTAGTATTTGTCAAGCAAAATATTCAAAAATTAAACAAGCGAAGTAGTATTCAAGTAGTAGTAGTATACAAGATCAACACGAAATTGCAAAAGATATGTATTATAGGAAGTCTCAAAAACTGAGAGATTTCAGAATAATAGAAATGCAAAGTGCAGAACTAAGTATTTACAATACCAATGAGCATAAAATATCTTGAATTAAATGCTTTCAAAACTTCATTATGTAAACGGTTGTTAGATTAATGCTTATTATAGTGTTGATAAGTTTTTAAAGCACAAAGGACCATATGTAACTGTTGACATTGTTGCTTTGATTCGTCCTTTATTCATATTGATATATATTAAAAAATACATGTAAAACTTATACCTATTAATATTTGTCTGAATATTTGCATGCTGTTTTATATGGCTAAGTAGGTCACTGCACTGTTTCTCTGGCATTAATATGCCAGAGAAACAGTGACCACATTTTCATGTATTGTAGGTAGGTACCCTACTTAATGGCAAATCAATATACTTGTATTTATATTTGTAGGTGATTTAATTTATAATCTTGATAGAATTGCTTTCGCGTAGATTTCCTAATCTTCTCTGAAAATAATTAACGCCATCAAATTCCCATAGATTATCTTTTTTAAAAAAATAACTTTAGTTGAACATTGGGGAATTAACTAAAGTTTTTTTTTTATTAAGGGTACGTGTTGCAAAGTGCTACATGTAGAGATAGAGCTTTTAGATAAGTAGATATTACCCTTTTTGGGCTTATTGCTCATAAATGCTGTCTTATGTTAATCACTACCGCAAATATCTGTAATCATTTTGTAATTATTATTTCATCTTGCTATTAATCTGTAAAAATATTATATTGCTTAATTTGTCGTTGCTTAGTCCCTTTTATTATAGCGTCGGCTCGAGATTATAGCGTCGGCCATGCATACGTGACATGACATTGCCGTAACCATCACTAGTTACCGCAATTAATTTTAGTTGCTTTCCTCATTTTTTGTCTTTTTCACTCGTGCTTATTGATTTTGTAAATTTCATCATTATATTTTTTATAGTGTTTAGAAATTTTGACGTTGCAAAATGTCACAAGCAAATTCTTTAAGGACTTAAGAAAATCATTATTTTTGCATTTATAATCCGGTGTTAGTTAATTTTTGCGCCTCATCGTCGATCACATTTTTTTTCAAATCATTATAAGCTCCGCTTCGCTGGCTTAAACTCCGAGTTTTGCAATCAAACCACGCAATTAGGATAGTGGTAAAATATTTGCTTACATCATTCAGGGCTCACCTACTCAGTACCGGATGCCATAGGTATCATTGTGCACCCTGCCCTCAAGTAACTATTGCTGCAGTTTATGAGCCAACCATCATTTGCCTGAAGCCGAAAGACCTGCCTAGAGGCCCTGACAGGACGGTGATGGTGAAAAAAGCCATTGTACATAATTCCGGTCGAATACTAGAACCCATGTAATAAAAATCATCTTCACATAGGTAACCTTTCTCATCATTTTTGTTCTTCTTCCCTAGGGAGAGTGTGACAAATGACAACTTAACATAAACTAAGTAATAGTTCATGTAATTTTATATCAATAATTATAAATGAAGTTACAAATGACGTACGAGTATTTTCGTTGAGTTTTGTATTGTAAACAGAAAACAAGATTCTCATAGTTGAACTAGACAGAAGAATGGAAAATCCAAATTAGTTTTAGACGAGTGACACTATAAAAATCCATCTATTTGGGTAATTTTAAAATTCCGATTTGTTTGTATCATACGGAAAAATCAAAACAATGTAGAAGACAATTTATGATGACTTAAATTTTAAGTTTATGTCAAAAATACCCAATTTAATCCAGCATTCACAAATCAGCAAAACAATCTTTAGTTTGGATTTTTATGTTGCTGTTGGCGCCTAGAAAACCCCAGAAAAAGAAGTAGATATATGTATATGACAGTAGACGCAAATAATTATTTCGTTTGCTCTACACATTTTTTTCGAAAGATAATAAAAATTCTATTATCATAAAATATTTATAACCGAAGTAGGTGTTGAACCTATTATTATTAAACATCCCGAGAAAAAAACCTTAACAAAATTAAGGTCCCGTGATTCAATCGGGTAGAAATGGTTCGATCTGAATAAGAATGGATTGCGTCTTTGTTTATCAGGTAGCTGTCAGATCGTGTGTCGCCGCCTGGGTGGTCGCAGCACAAATATTTTGAGCACATTATCATGGAAATGGGCGCTGGCTGTGAAGTGCTGTGAAGCTGGCAGCCATTGTCGCAGTGACCACGTCGAATGACGCGTGTCAGTATTTCACAAAGGACACTACAAAAATGAACCTTATTGCCAGGTATTAACATGGTCGATTGATGGTGATTGCACATCCACCGGTGGGCGAGTCTTGGCTATTGTGATGATGGGTGACACCTCACTCTTTTGTCGCATTGTCTGCGTAAGGGGCTGTGAAGTGGGTGTTTATGATCGTTGAATATAGAATGCTAATGATGCCTACAAGAAACAAAAGAATAACGTTAATTGAAATTCTTCTTTATTGTTCTTACACGCTTTTATTTTTATTTCTCTCTGACTTAGGTTGGCTTTGAAAGCATTTCTTAGTACTTACTAATGTGAATTAATAATGACTACATATTGAAAATCACAGCAGATTGGTAGTTAGAGTATTTCAAAAATTGTAAGTACCAAGTTCTCTGATGATAACTTACTGCCTGTTAAAGGGTTAAATACATTTTTATCAAAGCAATAAGTCACATCAGCAAATGTAGGTTCTAGGCACTTAGGCATTATCACTCCTTGCAACATGCAATATTTATTTATTTGTATTGCAAACCTGTCAGGCGCAGTGCCGGGGGCGCCGTTCACAAGTATGACGCGTAGATAAGCTATTATTTTGCTGCTGGCATTACCGTCTGTAATTATTGTAATAAACGCGTTCCAGCTCTAACTAATACAAATAATTGCATGCGAGAATGACAAACGGGCATCCAATCTATAAGTATGAAGTTTTACGTACTTAGTTTGAAAGTTTGTACACACTTTTCAACGGGCTGATAGATACACTCTTTATGGAGTGGAAAGCCGGGTCTAGGTGTTCACAGGCCATCATAAGTTACCAATCTAAATCAGGTCGGCTATCAAAAGTATCGAATTTTTGAGAGCGCCTGGCACTACATATAACGAAAACGAATATAAATAAACGAATTTTAATGCGTTTTAATTAGTTATTTAAGAGAAAGGTTTATATGTATAATATATTCCACCCGTGCAAAGCCGGATCAGGTCGCTAATTTACAGAATAAACTAAGTGAGTAGTTCATTTACAATTCAACGGACTGTGCTTGTGAAACCTTATATTGTCTGACGTCATCAGAAGTGAGACCCGATTTAATTTAGAGTAAAAACACTTAAAGATGTCTCTAAAACCAACAAGGCCGAACATTAAATCCAATTAATTTCTTATTCAGCGAGTATATAGCGCACAGATAGGAACATGGCCGTCGGCGAGAGATAAAAGGCAAGCGTCGACATCCACATAAATAAATATATTCATTAGGTGACACCCACGCGATATCTCGACACTAAATCCTGCGTGTCTCAGCCCCTGTCTTCGGAGGCTGTACGACACAACGCCTTGGCCGTGTAAAAATAGTATAAAAAACTGGCCAAGTTTGAGTATGGTATGCGATAAGAGGTTCCATTGACGCAGGAATAGGAAAAGATTAAATATTTTATAAACCTAGCTCACAAAAAATACTATTTTTGTGTGATGAGCACGACTATTACTTAAGTTGGATATTATATGTATTATTTACATATTTATGGGAGGCGCCCCCTGATTCATAAACGTTGTCTGGCATTTCGTAACACAAGCACAGAAAATATAATAGTACTCACAAGGGAGCAAAATCCTTACTTTGACCGAGAACTTAATGTTAGTGTGTTGTCTGGCGCTTATTTTTATTACACATTTGTTAAATGTGCATGCTAAAAACCTTTTTTTTTAGTTTTGAAATGATTATTATGAAAATAATTTCCTTTAAGAAAATTGACACGTACAGTAGGTACCATGGGCCCAGATAATATAATACTATGGGCATTGTAGTTTGTAAATTAAATAAGTAGGTATTTACCTCAAGATATTTTCTTTAAAAAAAAATGTTAAATGTCGTGTAGATATGTGCATAAAAGTTTTAAAATTAAACAAATTAAGGTTTTATATTAAATACATTGAACCCCAAAAAGTAACAGAGTGGGTAAAGCCGACAAAGATTAGCCCACAGTTTTATATCCGAATGTAGAGATAGCTATATCGATTTAAAATGTATCGATTGTTTGTTTGACCTCTGATAAGTTTCCAATTTGATTTTACTCTTTCTCGTCTAAGAATGTGACTTGTACTAATTTAAAATGTTATGCAAAACAAAAGTTAGACTTCTTCTGTTTACCTATATTAAAGAATCTTTTGTATTCTTTGATATTTAATAGAACAAATTCTATGGTGGTAAAATTGTTATTCATTATTAAATGATATTATTGTGTGTGTGACAGCGTTTATGTGCTGGATTTGTATATAACATAAATACATACCTACTTAAACTATCGTATTGTAAAAAGCAGGTACTGTCAGCCTAGGGATGTAATTCTGAAAATAATTTCTTGCTATGACAGTCAAACTGCATGTTGCTATGTCAATATTAATAATAATTAAATGTGTTAAATTCTATGTTCGGCACTCAAAACTCAGCCTCAGTAGGAGACTGAAAAACATAAATAAATAATATATTTGTGTAGTTTTAAAAAATAATGGACGAATGAAATTCCGTTAGTATTTGCAATGAACGATGGTGGTATCAATTAGGTAGTTAATACTTATTACTGTAATAGTTAAGGAAAGTATTGTTAAAGTCAATGTAAGGTAAAGTATATTTTTTTTAGAACTTTAGTTAAAACAAATCATTACTAATAAATTAATTTTGAGTATAGAAAAGACAGTTTAGTTCAGAAGACTTCAACTACTACTACTACTACTGTGTGGTACTGTAGAAGAAACTGTAATCTAAACATATATATTTTATAAATTGCAAGGAAATGTTACCGAGTATACATTCATATGGTATTCCTATTGAACACAAAATAACCGCAACGTCTGTCCAGATTGATACAAATTAAGGAGTAGTAAGTAAGGGGCTTTTTGCGATCAAAAGAGTTGAAAGATAGCAACATCGTTTAGCGACAGTTGCGTGCCGGCTGGCTCCTAGCAAACCTTCCTCCCTGTAATTACAAAACCTTGCACTGATATTGACTCTCTCTACCTATACCAGACCAATCAAAAGATTCGTTTGTCTGCGCTGCAATTTACCGACCTCGCTTCCAATGGCAATTAGTGCTAATTCAGATTTAATTTCTTTTGAAAAGGAGTTGCTATTAGTGATTGTAATTTTACAATTATACACATATGGCCGTTTTTCACACACTTTCCTGGTTTCAGGAAATAATAAATCAACATTATAGTCAGTTTAAAATATAAAGCGTTATTTTATTAACATGGCGATCGTTATAAAAATGCCTTTTTCCCTATCATATTCAATGTCACATACATCGATGACCACCGGTCAATTCCCATGTCGGTTATTAATATGAAATGAGAAACCCTGAAAACAAATTCCTCGGTGCGAGCAATAAAGTTTGTAATAATGATTCTCGTCTTCGAGTTAATTAGAATGGAACGCGTCCGATACCAGTAACTATTAAAGCGGATGCTAAGCATGGTCAACTAGAACCAAGTTTAATTAGAACGGTAGTCTATACTTTGTCGTCGTCTCTAAGCATGCACGCGAGCTCACGAAAGTCAGAAAGAGAAAGATATACATTAACACCTCCACCGTGAAGAAATTGTAAAAGATCACCTGTGCTCACTACCGTAATTCTACCGACCGGTAGAGCACCTGTCCCTTTCGTGCAGTTCAAGCTTAGGCCGAAGCGAACGAGTGCGAGTAGGAGTAGCTTCATTCGCTCTTGCGGCGAAAACGACGTAACCGCTCCGCCCGCGCCAGACCAATGTGGCCTCTGTGAAGTGGAAAACTGAAACGGTTTTCGGCCCGCGATAGAGTTTTAAAATCTAAGAATGGGACGGAAGGCTGCAATCGAATCGAGCGATGCCGTAATTTTGACGCGTTCGGAAATCGAATTAAGAGCGTTAGAGAGAGAGGCGAACGGTGGCTCTATTCGGTGGAGGTAGTTTTTTGTTATTGTTTGGCGGCGGAGATTTTTTCCGAGGCGTGCGAATGGGAGTAGGCGCGCGAGTGGGCGCGCCGGCACACCAAGCGCGCTCTTCAGTGTTCTGGCTGAGCTTCGAGCGAGCGCGTGCGATCGACTGCCGTCCGTCGGGGTGCTGATAGCTGATAAGCCCGATAGTTGGGTTGGAGTCGTGGACTGTGATCTGGTGCCGCATGCTCTTGTTGGAAGCGGCTCATAGTGTTACGGTGGCTCGACCATGTTGATATCTGCGGGCAGCGGCCCCACGCCCGAGTTCTCCCCCGCGTCGTGCTGCGCATCCTGGAAGATGGAGCCGGCGCCGCCTGCGCCAGCATCCATCACACAGCCTCTCAATATATCGCCTAACGGTAAGTTTTAAAATGCATTAAACATTTCTTTAGTACTCGTAGGTACATTTTTGTGATAAAAAACGTTTCAATTTTATAATTTCCCTTTTCATATAGTTTTACTGATCGTCACTTTGTAACTACTCAAATATGATGAAGCGCTATAAATGTTAAATAGTTTTAAAAAGTGAATGTTAATAGTTTAAACCTAGACGTTAAATAATATATGCAAGATTAAATAATATTTTAACGACTCCGTTGGCTGTATGTTAAAATAAATATGTTAAGTTTTATATTAACTAACTTAATAAATAAAAAAATACGTGAAAATTATTTCTTGTAAGCTGTTAAGAACGGCTTTCGCTCATAAAAAATATATCGTTGAAGTCTTAAGACAGGTTTTTGTACAGGAAACAAAAATGAAAGGCGAGAAAAAATTGGGAATTACTTTTCATCTCTCCTACCAATACATATATTTTTTTATGTAGGTGAAACAAAGTATTCATGATGCCATTGCTGATATGAAATTTCAGTACAAATAATAATTCCTACTTCTCTACAGTCTACAGTAGGTCTACAGAATACAAAGAGTTCGGCTGTGAGAATTAATTGCTTATAATATTCAAACTAAAACTCGGCAAATAAAAAAATGTGATATTTTTTAAAAGTAATCGGTCGCTGTATTTTTAGCCGTATTGTATCAACATGAAAACTGAAAACGAACACAGCTGCGGGCGCCAGACTAACCAATGATGTTTACTTACAAATCATTTTTTCTAAAAAAGTCACATTTGAACATGCTCAATGTCTCTACTCGTTCTAATAGCATGTATTCAATATTCCCAATTCTTGACACTTAATATTTAATTTAGTGCTTAAAGAAATAAATATATAAAATAGATAAATGGACGCGACTATTTTGTGTTGATAAATAGAGTATTACAGTCAACAAATAAAATGTTGTGTGAGTTATTGTTTCCATAGACAAACAAGCCTTATCAACGAAGAATTCAATTCTACGGAACGTCATTTTGTATTAAGTATTTAGACTTTGTGAAACAGGCCGTAAGTGTTATGTTTAAAAAAACGAAAGAGCCTTTTTAACTAAGCAAGTTTGTACGTAAAGAACTGTATAATTGTTACCTATATTTATTTCATTTTAAACTTTCAACATACTCCAATGATGACATTCTCAATGCCCAAAAGTTATTCATCTTTTGATACATTATATTCAAATGAAATATGTCTTTAGTTTAATAATTTATTTATAGCTAATTATGAGATCACCTCGTTTGAAATAGCGATATAGTGCGATGAACAAATGTACCCTGATAAAATAATAGAAAAAAAGATATCACCTTCGAAAAAGCTCTTCGATAGCTTTTTATTTACAAAGCTTTTTAGAAGAAATGAATTCGTTTGGAGTTGCTGCATGATGTTTTGTTAGCATTTCGCACAGCAACGGTATTCGCACACCATATAGGTACTCTACTGCACATTACTGTACCCTAAGTTAGAATATACCCGATTGAAATATAAAGGAAACATTCCGATATGACTTCTCGTTTTCGAGAGATATGAGGACAAACATCCAAATATATCATCTTCCGAAACACATCCATACTCTTCCGAAATTTCACACACGTGTTTGGAAGCCTTACTAGATCACCATACTTAAATATTATCCAATTCAATTATTTATATAGGTACCCTCTTAATTAGAAGTTTGTAAAAATTATGCATCTTTCTCAGAAATGCTCTCTATAAACAAGTGTTTGTTCCAATTCAATTGGACTAAAAAAAAAACAATAATTCAATCAAAAAAACTATTTAATGTTAATTACATATATTTAGTATTGACTATTTAGTTTTCTCTAAAATAATGCAGTTAAAGTTAGGGGGCTGTTGTGCTGTTGCTGTAGGTGTAGAGGTACTTGTAATATTGGTTGGTTAAAATGTTAGATTTTTGAATGAAAACCAAATAAAATACACACAGGAGTAATTAAAAAAGTTAACTCGATTTTTGGTACTTATACAAACGCAAATCACTCTGAAATGACACCAGTTATTCAGAAATTTAATTATATTTTTTTGAATACTTGCCGTGCATAGTTCAACCGATTTTAATCCGAAAATCGAACACCAATCAAAGAAAATTAAGCCAAAGAATAGAGCATGTCAAGGGTTGGTACATAAAACAAGGCTTTTTACCGACTTCGACTACCGAAAAAGAAGGTATTCAATATTGAAGTGTATGTATGTGATATGGTTGGAATTTTTAATATTTGTGTATGTTCATCTAGTAAGGCTTGTGTGACCCCGTGTGCTAAATTTCGTTAGTGTATGTTTTAATGTTTGTCGATGGATTTTTCGAAAATAAAAAGTCAGAGCAAGATGATTATTTTTTTTGTTCAATCAGGTATATTTTAACTTAGGGTGCAGGGAAAATTTCATCAAGTCGGTCCAGTATTTTTGAGATATGGGTAATAAATAAAAATCGTAAAATAAAAAATAATTTAAAAAAAAATAACTGCCTTCAGACACTGAATAAAAAGCTTAAAATGACGCATTTGTCTTCTATTTAGGAGCAACAAATTCTTTTGGAGTCTGTGCATAATGTCTAGCTTATGTACACCATAGTTAATAGTAATTTTTTTGAAGGTTTTTTTTAATGATGGCTTTTTCTTGTTTTTTTCTTTTTCTTATGGCTACTTACTGCTTCAACATCAAAAGACGCAATACCATAAAACATTATACAAAATATTGGACGAATAAAAAACCGCCTAAGTGCGAGTTGGACTCGCTTACGACGGGCTTCGTATCTACGATGTACCTATATGTATATGTAAGCACTTTTCTTGCCCTAATAATGTCCTGTAATACATGATTAAGATTGCCCTAAGGTTTTGATTCCCTAAAAATATTTGAATTTATGACACAAAACCGGTTATAGGTTTTGATGGCGCTGACTCACAATTTAATTTTATTTTAAAACTAAAAGAGTCATTTAAAATCAATATTTGACTACAGTTTAAATTTCATATCGTCACGCGTTTTGGAGGTAATCATTGTTTAAGATAAAATTTTCTTGAATAATTTTTGTTTTAGGTTTATGGACTACTACAAGTCTGTAATTTGCTCACTTATCATAACCATTTTCTGGTGATGCTGTGATTTTTTTCACGTGTCCACGTGGTCGGGAGAGGGTGGGGTGCATCACTGCATCGGCCGGGAACTGAAACCGGGCCGCCCGCCTGGCAGGCGAACATTCTACCACGGAGAGGGTGGGGACATTGAACTCTAACAAAAATTAACCCTCTAAAACTGAATGTATGAAAAAGATCCATTTTCTCGAAAAATTATGTTACCAATCGCAAGGTTATTTTAAGTGACCTATTAAACGATACCCCAACACTTTTGCGGAAGGATGAGAATTTATACCCATATTAATACATAGGTAACATGAAATATACAACATTTCAAGGTATATCAGTGCTGCTGCTTTCGTTATTATTTATTTTTACTGACTTAGAAAAGGTAAATAAAAGGTAATAATCAATTTGGCATGTGTGTGATATAGTTGGAATTGGATAATCTTTGCGTCGGATTTCTGTGATCCTCTTGATATAATTCCTCTTGCACTTCTTACATAACCCTGTTAGAAGTGCTAGAGGAATTATAGATTTGTTTTAAATATCTTATTTCTCTGTTAGTCGGTTTTCTGGGTTCTCAAGCTAGACTCCAAAGCGATTTGACCGATTTAAATTAAATTTTGTATAGAAGTAGTTTTTACCAGTGGGCAATATTTAGGATACCTCCAATACCTGTAAATTAAAAAAAGTTTTCGTGCTGTAGCATAAAAATGAAATAAAGGTTAAATAAAATTGCCATAACAAACTTCAATAGAACGAAACGCACCAAAAGTCATTCACCAACCATAGGGTACGTAACTCTTAGCGACCGCGACGATCGCGCCAGTGCTCACGTTGCATGAATAAATAAATAAATAATAATATTAGACACCAATCACATACATTGCTCTGATCCCAAAGTAAGTAGCTATTGCACTTGTGTTTTGGAAATCAGACACAACGGTGGTACCACAACACCCAATATTTTTGAATCACTCGCGCTAAGAAGGCGAGTGATATTGATTTATAAAATTGAATTTTCGAATAAAAATCAGTTGAAATCCACACGCGAGGGATTTGAAAAAGACATCTCAATTTTGTGAGTACTTACGTCAGTAATTCGCGTGATTTTCGTTAGTTATTATTTGGTTTACAAGCAAATATCACACGCCATATTTAAGCGAGTGATTCAAAAATAGGGGCTCAGGAGCTTTATTTTTGAATTACTCGCTTGGATATGGCGTGTGAATTTAGTTCGACACCAAACTAAATTTCAATGAAAACCGAGCAAAATATATACAATAAAATACTTACAATATTATGATTTTTTTATTCATCACTCCTGTGTGGAATTAAACTGTTTTTCATTCGATAATAGATAGAACATTAATAAATGAATATCGCACGTCATTTTGACGCGAGTGATTCAAAAATAGAGCTCCAGATCCGAGACAATTTAGACTTGTAGTCAAGCTTACGTAAACCAACTGTAGTGTACGCACAACATGCACCGAATATACATATTTTATTCTAACTCAAACAAACGACGTATTTGTCTTCTATTTAACAAGATAATTTGGAGTCACAAAGCAGTATATGTACATCATGCACTGAATTCAATTGAATTTGTAAGATAGAAGACAAACGCTACAATATATTGTAACGGAATTGCTCCCATGTACGGACAACAGCACGTCAAGGTAAACACTGTAGTATCTTATTCAGTAAAAATAAGGGCTAATTTGCAATAAAAGTGGGTAACCTGATGTGTTGGCCACTGTACCATATTATTTACGAGTTATATTTCGGCACTGTTGCAAGTTACAATCTATTCTTATGTGAGTGACCATGTAAGTTTAAAGCTATCAGTTTTTGAGTGCTTTTTAGGGTTCCGTAGCCGAATGGCAAAAAACGGAACTCTTATAGTTTCGTCAAGTCTGTCTGTCTGTCTGTCCGTCTGTCCGTCCGTATGTCACAGCCAATTTATTATGTAACTATAAGCATCACACTGTTGAAGATGGATCCTGTTAACCGCTTTAAGATTCTCATACAAAAAATAAAAAATAATGTCATTCAAGGGATACACACTCCCATACATGAAACTAAAACCAAAAAAAAAAAAATTAAGTCTTACTTACGCGTGTAGGGTGTCTATGAATAGTAGAATAGTAGGCGTCCCTTCCATCTAACTTCTAAACTAAACGAGTGTAAATTTTGAAAAAAATATATAATGTAGATCTTCACAAATACTTTCAACGAAAATTTCAAACTTCGACAAATCCACTCTACCGTGTTAGGAGATATTAAAAGAAAAGTGTTTATAGTCTTCATTTTATTAATAAGTGGGAGTACTTTTTCATTGACTCCAGTATTGAAGAAATCGATCATGTTTATACATTTGAGTATTTAAACCACACATTCTTTCAAAAATTAATGCTTATAGTTACAGAACAAAGTGGCTGTGACTTATAAACGGACAGACAGACAGACTTGATGAAACTATAAGGGTTCCGTTTTTTGCCATTCGGCTGCGGATCCCTAAAAAGCGGGAGCGCACGGTGCTACTGTGGTCACAGAGTTTACATCAATTGTTTACGTCAACTGGCAGCCATATTAAAGAATCGCAATCATCTGATTGGCTCTCATGGACTTAGCTGCGTTTGATAAAAAATGTTTCATGGATTTGTCTATCTTAGATAAAATATCATAACTTTAACGGCTTATTTCTCAAGATCCGTGCGGGTTTATACACAATTGATAAAAATAATTAAACATATTTTTTTTCCTCTTCTTTTGACACTGAAAGTTCGGCGACTCCGATTTCCTTAGGATGAACACACTACTACTACTGCCCGAAAAACTGACCAATGCAATGCATATTCAATCTACATAACTTGTATTCTAATTGTAATTCTACATCTATTAAACGACTGTCATTTGTCTTCTCCAGCTGCCCCGACCCCGATGAGTGAGCGAAAAATGCACCGCGCACATACCCCGAATAGTAAACCGATCGCACTAATTAATCGACAGATCGGTCGCTAGATTGCCCGGTAGCGTTTCCGGCGCAGTTGCTCAACATTCGCCGATCGCGATTCGGAAAGTTATGATTAACGATACCAAACAATTGATCAATATGTTGGCGGTGATTTCCTCGCGGTTGACTAGGAGATATGTTGTAATTTCCCTTTTCGTTGGATAAAGAAGATACCCAAGCAAAAGGTTACCTACGTGAAATCGAAAACTATTTGTTAGAAACTCTCTAGATCGAACACTATTTATCGAGAGCCTTGTAATGCTATAGTTTATTTTTCCTAGCCTTATATTTTTATCGATTTAACGTGAGAACGTTAGAGCGATAGCATGACTTCGAAAGTTAAATATTTTTGTAGAAGTTTAATCGGATTTGTTTTTTTGATGCATCTCATTCCTATCTGCTTAATTCATTAAACAAGGTTTGTGAATCATATAATGTATATTCCTACCGAAAGAGAAGGCCAGGTAAAAGCTGACAAACGCAACCGATTTAGGATAATCATGACAGTAACTAACATCAGTAAATAACTTAAAATGAGATTACCTTCCGTCTAGGTGTTTAATACTGTTCTCAGGTTTAACATATTAGTTTACCACGTAATAACCAGTCGACGCATAATATCGAACATGCAGCCCTAGTCTAAAACGAAAATGATTTCTTACACAAAATATTGGTAAATATGCATTATTCTGTATTTTACCTTTTTACGTATAAAAGTTTGTAAAAAATAATAATCAGACTGCATACTTTAAATTTGAAGCCTATTGGCGAACATAAATCGTAAATAGGCTTGGATTTGGACTAATTTACCTGTTAAATGAATTTTTTTGGGGTTATTTAACTGTGATGAATAACAATCAATCACCGATCCAGTCACCATGTTTCAGAAGTATCATTTCTCGAAAATATACTTACATAATTTTACATGAAATTATAAAATATTACATGAAAGTAATTTTCAGCGAGCCTTCATGGGGCGCCTGAGGCTATCTGTTTGACAGCTGCGAAAAATCTTAAGTCTTACACACATTATCTTTTGATCACACAGTTTTCTGCTTCTGACATCTCACTCTTGTCGTTCTATTCCAAAAGATATATTAATTCTATGGTTTGAATCAAACGAGCACCTAATTTAATTTACTATAGATAGATTCTTATCACACTTATTGTATCATTGGATTGAAGTAAGAGAAGCATACAGAGTGATTTTCAATTAACTATTAGCAGTTGCTTAAATCGGCGTCATAATTAAAATCTGATTATTTTCTAATGGAACCCTTAGGTTCCATTACACATTCCATTACACATTTGTCACATTCGATTGAAATGCGTTTTTTTGTTACTGTATTTTATTTTGCCTTAATTAAATTAGCTGTAACTATGTTTAATTTGACTCATACCAGCCAGCCTTCATTAATCCTCATTGAGTAGTTCATATTACTGTTTCACGTCAACTTGTGTGCCGATCAGTTTGATCAGGTGCGTTAATAAATCTAATTAACATTTAAATGGTGATCACGCATAATAATCAGGTGGCTTTGTATACTGAGACGATGCCCCTTAATTAGTAGACAACAGTGGTAATGTATTAATGAGCCATAAAGTCGGCTAAAACGTTCATTTGCGGTATTTATGTATGGCGAGACGCACTTGTACACACACTGTGGGTGTGTGACGCAAGCGTGTACTGATGCCCAGTGTGGATCAACAGGGCATATCTCTGTGCCATTTCACAGTTTTTGTTTCGCCATGAAAATTCTAATAGAACAATTACGGTGAATATGATTATTAAAGGGGGGTATGTGGCCAGGAATGCTGCAAGGTAGGACTCTATTTTCAGTTTTTTGTTATTGATTTAATGGGTGAGTCAATATCGTATTGATACAAAGTTAAGTTGAGTAGAAAAATCCGCACAGAAATAAAATTTCTGAGTAATACTTCGTAATTGATAAATGCTCGCTGCAATCTGCACATACCGAAATATGGCCCAGTTAGCTTATTTTGTGTTTTTATAAAATTTTAACTATTTTTCCCTATTAATATTTTATTTTAACACAATAACAATTTAATAGGATCCATAAATACTTGGGTAAGTACCTACGTGTCAATTAAGCAAGCTACGTGCGTAGCAAGTTTTTAGATTAAACAAAAAACGTCAAAGAGCTCTTTATGTGAACAAAAAGGTTTTCTCCACACAAAATTGAATTGAAATTGATGATCGAAGCGATACGAATGCACAAATTGTGTCTTTGAACTTGGTGATGGGTACAGTTTTAAAAACAAAAATAAAATGATGACGAGATAAGTGGAAAAGGCATAGATTTAGAAATAATTAAAAATGGTTTTGAAGTTCGAATTTTTTGTAAGAATATCATATTGTCGAAAAAAATACTGTTACAGAATTCAAATAAACAACACCGTCACAAATAAACTTTCAACATATTAAAATACTTTTGACATATTTTCTGTTTAGAGTCAGGCTGGGACCATTTTTATTCTTCGATGTGAGTAGAAAGACCTAATATAATATTATTGGAATATTAGAAAAAAAATAAACAGAGATGGTTTAATTAAGCTGAATGAGGCTTATAACGAAAGTTTTTAAGAATGATATTTAGAGATCAACTATGTAGGTACCTACCTCGCTTATGAGTAAATCATTTAGGAAAAGCTTCTGTTATTTTGATGTCAAAAAATAAAGAGAGATGGTTTTAAAGCTTAATAAGGCTTATCCTAATCAAATAGATAGGCTTAAAATTATTCAGTTATTCACTAAATTGATTATGATGATCAAATAATTTGAGATATATATATGAATAAAACCTCCTTTTATGACTTTTGAACAGCTTTAACGCAGTAAACGATTTTGAACCAACCTCTTTGTGACTCCAGCGTATCGTCATGTAAATTCCTCTCACATTTCGTACATATGCGTGGGACACAATATATTAGCAATCGATGTAATACAGTGGATGCGTTCATTACCATACCGAGTGAATAAAAACAGTGGTGCGCGGTAGGCGAGCTTATTTGATTTATTTATTAAAAGCTCACTTCCGTTGTGGGGCCCGGCTGACTATTAAATCTTCGCGAATCGTCCCATTGAATATGCAATGCGGTTAAGTTAAGGACACAATGTTCTTCGGCTTAATCACGGAGACGTCACTCGAGGATGTCGCGACGACTGAGGTTTCAATTTTCTTTTTGTGCAAGAAAAAGTTGACAACAGAGCCAATTTTGAGATAGGCTGGTTGAAAATTTATTAAGGCATAAGGATTGCTTATACGATTATTACAAGTTAATTCATCGTAATATATAAAGCCATTTTGTTGTTATATAATATCATACCAACCAATGATTAACTTAAGTTTTAGATAATAAAGTGGCTATGACATACGGATGGACAGACAGACAGACAGACTTTCCAAACTACAAGGGTGTCGTTTTTTGCCATTCGGCTACGGATCCCTAAAAATGTAGGTCTGAAACCCTTACGCCAAAACACTTTTAGATATCCCAAGTCATCTACCCTTCACACAAATTCCATTGTGAATTATCTGATCACATACTAAATAAGTCATCCTATCACGACAGTTTTGACTTGAAGGGATGCACTGAATCACCTGCTACAACAGTTTGGTCCGTCAGCGTTACAACATCATAATTTAATGTCCTTTATAAGCTTCACCCCTGTTTGTAAGGACAAGGAGCGGATTGTATTGCTTGCATGCATAAATGCATTGATAATGTTTTATATTTATTGTGCTGGCAATTTTTATTTTTGTTAAGTTTATTGTTCGAAATCATAAATGACTCATTTTGAAGCTTAAAATATAACGCATTTATTATAATTACGAAACAAATCCTCAAAATTCAAATTTTAATAAACCTAACACTGCAAAGAAAGTTGGATAGACCCCTTACACACGCAGACTTTTATCATAGATGCAGAAGTGCGACTGCATCGATTCTAACGCGTGTTAGAGTTGATGCACATCGCGACTGTATCTATGTCAAAAGTAGTGCAAGTGTATAAAGGTTGGCATCATTCGACTGTATCAATGCTGCACCGCGACTGCATCACTGTTAAAATCACTTTTAACAGTGATGCAGTCGTGCATTTTGTCTCACGCAATAAACATATTCAATCGGCATCGATGCTAACGTGCGTTAGTTTTAATGTAGTCGCCAATATACAGTACCTACATAATCTGTCAATATCCATCCAGCTTCTGCATTGATGCTGACGCGCGTTAGCGTCGCGACTGTATCGATGCTAAAAGTTGCGCAAGTCTGTAAAGGTTGATATTTTGTGACTGCATCTCGATGCTGCAGCGCGACTGCATCGCTGCTAAAAGTCGCAGTGTGCAAAGGATCTTTCAAATAAGTTTGGAAGAAAATACTGCTCTTCTTCTACTCCTGAAACATATTACAATAATAATCATTCATAATTTTGTGTTTATTAAGTATATGTATTCTATGTCTGTTTATTAGTATTTTGCTTATGTATCCTATTATATAAGGTCAAATCGTTTTAAGTGATAATATTTTAACTGTGTCTTCGTATACATCATAAACCAGGGGCACTATCATTATTTTAAAAAAAACAAGATTTTCATTTTTAAATTTTCGCTAAAAAACTTTTTTTTTTTTTAAAAAAAACAGCACCTATCAATTGAGAAGTTATTTACGTCATCGGCTTTGCCTCTCTCATTTCAATGCCTATCTTTATTGTTCTCTAATCTTAATTATAATAAAACACTATGTGCAAAAAAAAATTACTTTACTCTCTAAATATCTCAAATCTAGCGTATAAAACCCCAAAGCGGTTTCTACAAAAAATTAATCATTTATTGTACTGAATCGGCCCATTAAATACTATCACTTAAAACGAACTGACCTTATATATTTGTGTAATATTAGTATGCATGTGTATATTAGTGCATTTTACTTCTTTTTTTGTACCACTCTTCTCACTTGTTATTAATATTTCGCCACTGATAAAAATCTCTGCATTACCAGGTGATTGACTAATACAGAATGCCATTAGGAATTAAGTCTGCCAATTGTACAACTTACAGTGCAATAAAGTTTAAATAAATAAATTTGGAATTATTTATATTCAAAATCTTTTCGATTAACGACTGCTTGTGTTAAACTAACGCAACAGTAGTTGCATGGCATGTGCAAGCGATTGTGGGCAAAAGTGCATTGCTCACTGCTTAGCTGGTTAAACCGATACAGATTAACGGATACTTGTAATGTCATTATACTTTGATTCGTTGTGATTTGATGCCACTGAAGTCATACAAATACTGAATAGAGGTTAAGTTTGTGACATTTTTTCTCCTCCATTCCATGATTCTATAAGTACATTTAAGGTTGAAGCCCACTAATCAACCTGTCACGGTGACAACACCGTATCAACTCGAGGTGTTGAATAGTCTTTGTATGAAACTCCATACTTTAACGCACATCCATCAACTTCGTAACGTCACCACCTTGGATCGAGACCAACTTGAGACCCACTCTCGGCCAGCGACGCATACGTTGTAACACGCTCACGGCGCGTCGCCCGCTGGAAGAACGAAGAAGAACTGTCATAAGTTGTAGCAAATACGATCCGAGGCGAGGTGTGCGCTATCCGGTGCCGATCATATCCAAGGAATTGCTGTTCCCTTTATGTAACGTGCTTCCGTATGGTTGACGCCTGGTTGGTGCTGTTCCCGTGCCGAGTGGGTAGATTTGCTTCAACCTTTATTGATTAAAACACTTTATGGTATGTAATTAGGCGTCCGTGGTTACAGGCAGACTGTTACTGACTGAGTCTGACAGTGATCAGAGATGCAGTAAAGTATTCGAATCGACGAGCGTTTAATTTTACTTTATCCTAAATATGATTGGAGAGTTTTTTGGACAGATTTCCAGACAACCCACTAATAACACATAACCGTCTTGGTTATGAAGTAAGAAATTTTTCTTTCTTGTGTTACGCATACCAGACAACGATTATGACGGGGGCGTCACCTATTAATACTTATAAACTACTAGCAGTCCCCCGCAACTTCGTCCGCGCATTTTGAGTTTTTCCCTCCCCTCTTGTTGGAGCGTGATGTTTTATAGCCTACAGCCTTTCACGATAAATAAGCTATCAAACACAAACAATTTCGGTCAGTCCAGTAGTTCCTGAGATTAGCGTGTTCAAACAAACAAACAAACTCTTCAGCTTTAAAATATTAGTATGTATGTTGACTTGTAGGTACAAATGTTCGTAGGTATATCAACGTCAATCAAAAGAAGTCATGAGACGAGAGTTAAAAGGAAACAGCCACCAAGCTTCTTATTTTATAGCATGGAACAATACTATCTCTAGACGATGTTGACATTTTAGTGTATCCAAGGTAAATCGGTGCATAATAATGGTTATAACATATAATCATTATTATGAACCATTGCCCTACCACAATTGTATGTATGAAAATTTATTTTATACGGTAAATACGTAGTAAAATACATAAATATAGTTACAATGCATTCAGATTCGTAAAATAGTGTTATTAGTTTTGTTTCAGTAGTTCATATAGTACAATTGAATAATTTCAACGACTATCGGTTTTAAAATGCTGCTGATCATGCTTTGATTTTGTGCATCACAAAATTGCGAGCTGGTAATTTTTATTGCTTACCAAACTTTAATACCGAATAAATCTTTAAATGATGAACGTTGAAAAGAAGTTTGACGTGTTTTACATTTCGGAAGTAGAGCTTGAAACAATTTCATACACAATTTAACAACCACCGAAGACTTAATTTTAATACAGGAGCGAGTAAGAACGGTCTTTAACCCGACTGATATCCATAATACGCGAGTATTTTAAAAGGTTTCAAAAGAACTGCTGTTGAATATAATTTCTTGCAATCATAAAGGGGTATAGAGTGCACTTTCGATTTCGTATTGAAATTCACACGAAAGGCGGTAATTTTCCGCCGTGTGATGACATTAATGGCGCTGCGACTCCGGTAGAACAATATTTTTTGCATAAAACTGTTTCACATTCGGACGATCTCGATGTTCTTGCTTCCCTTCGCATCACTTTGCATGTTTAAGCGCCCGCGCAGGTGTATCCGTAAACCACTTATGTTTGTTTCTACAACACCACTATAAATAAGTATACTTCACTAAATATCCCGCAACATCAATTAATTAATTAACTATGTATAGTACCAATTAACAAAACCAATTCAAATAATGATTATTATCTCATGCATAACACAGACGCTCACACGTAATTTAGCTGTAATCGACAACGGTTCTTTAGATTTCCTAATGTAGTTGAAAAGTAGCCTAATCAAAATTATAAGAGGCGTGATAAGTGGAATAGCTGTTTGAAACGAAGTCTAATAAGATGAGCAAACTATCCGGTTCATGTTATTAAACGTTAACAAATAACTTAAATAAAACCATAAAAGGTTTAAAACTATCGGTCAATAAATAAGAGCGACGGGCGCGCGGCGGAGTCAACGCCAGTCAATACATTCTAATCAGTGATTTATTGCCACTAATCTTTAGCTCAGCACAAATAAGCTATGTTGTCGTTTTAATGTTGTATCAGCTCAGGCGTGAAACTCCCGCGCAGCACTAAGTGGTCCTTCCAGTTTCCACTCGAAATATTTTAATAAGGCCTCACTGCTCACGCACCCAAATAAAAACACACACACGCACCCACTACTCGAACGATCCCTTTAAACCTCGATCTGTTCGACTCCAATTTATTTATAATAGTAGCAACACTAAGAATCTACATTTTTGCTCTAAACGGTGTTAATTTATTGACCGTGGGCAGATAATATCACTTTTTTTCTCCCATTATTAAAGCGATTACACGAGAAATTATACGACGAAGTCCAGTCCCTAACCGCTCGATCGGATACGCTTCTACATCCTAATGTGTACCTTAAATGACTCTGCATTGGGTTGATTCTGCTTTATCTGTACTAATTAAGCTCGATAATACTTTCGTTGACGAAATCGCCTTATTGACTCGCTAATAAAAAGTGTAAAGTTATGGACAAGTTATGCCACTTGCATTAATTTCGATGCTTAACCTGATAAACAAATTATGGTATATTAAGTTAATAGCTTAATTTATAATTGAATCGGTTACGGTGTGTTCATAAGAAAGCATTGTTAAGAGCGATTTTTAGCATAACTTGCGCTCGTTAGCAACAAATTTCATCGACACGTTTTAACTGCCCAGACACTTGATACCTTTTTATTTTAGCTATTAATCGGGCATGTTTTAACGACTTATAATTTAATTTGCAAAACACCTTTCCAATAAAAACTATAAACAGTATTTGATGTAAAATGTAAATTACACTTTTGAATGTTTATTTGAAGTATACCTACACGAATCATGTTATCATGCGTGATTATAGGCAACCCTGTCGATTCTCAGTTGTGTTGACTAAAGGAAAAAGAAACTCGGGCTGTAACCACTAGTTTGTTATACAACCTTTCCTTGCATTGTTGTGGCGTAATGACACGGGGGGATAATGAGTGAGCGCTCATTGAGCACTCCTCGGTTTCATGGAATCACAGAACATTTCGCCAGAGGCGTTTCATTACAAAAACAGTGTAAAAAAATCTTAATGCTATTTGAACGAGGCTGCGCGCGACAAATGATGGTCGTAATTCTTTGGCTCATTGATGACTTAATTTAAGCTCTCCGATTTTATGAGATCGTGGCCCCGATGAATAAAATCACCGAAACTTTTTACGAGTCGCATTAAATATAAACAAATCTTTCCTCGTTCTGCTTGACGTAGGCGGTTTTGATGACCCAAAGAGCATACGCTTATTAACACAGTGTCAAAAAATGTATTAAGCATAATTTACGTAACTTGTTTCCGTCATAAAATCATTTTCTAATAATCGTTTAAAATTTAACAGTTATGGATTAATTGGGCTAAAATTATGAGTGTGTAGTTGTGAAGCGCAAGTTTGAGACGAAACAGGAAGATATAAATATTGATTTGTATAATATCGAATTCTATAGTCCGAACGGAATTTTAAAGAGTAAATAAAACAATCACATTATTTTTAAGCATTCTGTTTTTGTGCTTACACAAAAAATATATTTTTGTAACATTTATTGAGACGAAATACATTTATTTAATCAGATAAGCATACAAATCAAACTAGAGTACAGTACAGGTTTGGTTAATAGGTTTGATTAATATATAGAAAAATGCAGTATAGTACTAGTAATTCGTTATACTCAGAATTAGCGTTAGCAGTATGACAAGTTCTTGAGCTCTAATTACTCAACATTACATCAAACATAATTATCACCCTCACAAAAAGAGCTAGAAATATACAAAACGGTTTATGTTTTAACGTATTTTCTTTGTTTTCAGTGCCCGTATCTCCCTCATCATCCGGCGGAGGTACCGGCGGTTCCGGTACTCCGCTATACCCTGGCGCCGCCTCGCACCCGCTGTCGTCCTTGCTCTCGCAGCAGCGGCTCCTCGAGCTGTCCCGCTTCGGGCTGCGCCATTACGACATCGCGCATCATGTGCTCAGCCAGCAAGGTGCTGTTACCAAGCTGCTTGGTAAGCAAGCTCTCTCCATGACGCAAACTGCTTAAGCTATCTATTTATACCACAGAACGCTCTTAAAAAAATGACGGGAACTGCGTTAGTTGTCTGAACCCAAAACCTACGTCATTTGCTAGCACCATGCTTGGCAAGCTGTCCTCGATGCCGCAAATAGATAAAAAGCAAGTATACGTTGGATTCCTAGTTATGGTTACTAGATACTTCCGCGCCACCTAGAGATGTTAAGAATTTCTTTTGAGTCCTAAATTTTGAGCGCAACTGACAAATTGCACGAATTAACTCGTTACAATAAGACTCCCAAGACTAGAGAACTAAAGTCTATAAGAGCTCTTGAGCGCAACATGGAACTCGAGTCTTTTTAAGCGCAAAATAAAAGCGTTAATTGATAGGAAAAAATATTTTAATCATCATGAAATATTATTTTAATATTCAAAAACAATAATTACAAGCAATCAAAATTGATCTGATGAGAGAGACATAGAAGTATGTATAAAGGCCTTAAAAAATATTTAAACCTTAATACGCTCAAGACATAAGACTCGCGCTCTTTTGAGACTTAAGTTTTTTTAAGACTCGAGCTCTATTTAAGACTCGAGCTCTTTTTAAGACTTGAGTTCTATTTTAACGCTCGAAAGACTGAAGCTCAGTTCAACTCAAGACTCGGACTTTAGTTAGTTCACTGAGTCGTATAAATTTTGCCGAGTCTAAGAATTAGGACTCAAAAGACTCGAGTTCTTAACACCTCTAGCGCCACCTCGCACCCGCTGTCGTCCCTGCTCTCCCAGCAGCGGTTTCTCGAGCTGTCCCACTTCGGGCTGCACCACTATGGCAATGTGCTGTTACCAAGCTACTTGTAAGCAAGTTTTTTAAATGATGACGTGAATTGTTTAAGTTACCCTATGTACCCCAGAACTCTGACCGCGTAGAGTTACAAGGCGCTTTAGTCACTTGCATCGTGCGCATGTTTGGTCACACAGTTTTTTAAAGTAAAGGAGTGGTGGCCAATAAACCATAGTGGCTGCGTTTTAAGCAATCTCTAGCAGGTTTCTCAGCATGCGAGCTCTTTACTACTGATGACGCACATTGCTTAAGTTACACATCCTCCTATTTATGCCTAGGGCACCATATCCTCAGTCAGCAAGGTGCTACTACTAAACTGCTCAGTAAGCAAGCTCTCCTCAGTGACGCTAATTGTTAAGGGAACTTAACATCTCGCTAACTATGTGCTCAGCCAGCAAGGTGCTGCTACCAAGCTTTTCTCAACCGATGACGCAAACTTTTAATTTACCCGCGCTGCTGGATATTGACACCTCAGTTATCGATTCCAATAAAAAAGTAACCATATTGGAATCAACAAAGGAACGCTTTCCTTTATCACGACACACGATTAGTCGCGGCTCATAAACACTTTGTACTTTTATAACGTCTTAAAAGCACAAAAGAGAATACACAAATGCCACTCTACCCTTTTGTATTACGACTGAAAATTAACGGAAACTACAAATTAGAAAGGACGTTGACGTTCGAGGGAAGATAATTGATATAGCGAGCGTGTACCTAGTAGGTATCGCCTCCACTGTAATTAGTGCATGTATTATTTATAGAGAGTTCGCTAGTCGGGCACTCTTCAGTGTTGTATTGATTTATACAACCGCTCTTTACAGAATTGCCCTCGGGCCCGTTATTGCCTGTAACTAAGTTATTTGCGATAATTACTTTACCGCCTGCCTAGAATGATCAATATGTCAGTCGTATACGTAACGCGTACGGTTGACCCAAAACGATGTTATCTGTGCGCCGGTAGCTTTTCAAGAAGCAGCACAAAGTTAATTAGTAATCTCATTATTTTTATACAGCAACATATCTTAGATGACTATCCCATCTAATGAATGATAAGCCATATTAAAGATGGCCTACATTATCGAAAGACGAACGCAACGAGCATAAGAATGTATTGGGATAAATTCATGAATATTCTGGCTCGTTTAAATACTGATACGGCAGAAATCTGATTATCATGGGTATAAATAACTTGAAGCGTGCATTGACAACTCGGCAATTTGTCGAAAGCGACGCGGCCGCGGTCGGTGTTTAACTCTGCTCTAATAACACGGTTAGGGCAAAAATCTCAATTGCTATTAATCAATGATAAGGGATCGGTGGATGCTGCCGCGACGAAAGCTGGTATTGACGAAAGCTTAGATCCTAATCGATTCATAAAACTTGCAGCGTGTTAATTATAAGCCACCGCACTGCGTGGTTGCGCGGGCGCAGCCGCGAGCGCCCAGTGCGGCTGATGCGAGGACTATCACGCCATCGGTGATTCCTCACGGCCGCAACCCTTTATTTGACCAGCTCCTTTACAATTATCACAGCAGCGTTTTAACGCGGCCGATTATAAATTGGGGTTTCAATGCAATAAAACAATCGAGTAGATTTCAATCTGTATGCTTTATGGCTGATTAATGTAAACCACGACGTAACAGTTAAAAGATATAAACAAATTATATTGACAATCAGTAAGTAGGAATATGTAAAAACGAAGTTGAATAGTCATACTTAAATAAATCATATTATAAATAATAAATCATTTAAATGCTCAAATCATGGTATTGATCTTCACTGATTGATATTCGCTAATAAAATAGCATGCACATCATTTACAGTATAAAAGTTCATATAAATATATATATTATACATGCAATGAAATAGATAGTTACTTAGGAAATATTTTATACACAAAAGGTCGATTTTAAAAATCTGTAAATGACGGTTAACGTGATAAATAATACTTGATTTTGCCAACTACAAACTTTTTGGAGTATTCTTTCATATAAATAATCTCATCCAGTGATTACATCCGTCATCTCATGTTTGATCAATTTTGGGAACTATGTAAATAACGCGAGTAGAAATCCATACGAGTTGTGATTGTAACATCAGCTTGCCCTGAGCGTCTAACCATGTAGGTGTACAATTTCCTGTTATTTTAAACGTTCATTCTTTTAAGGTAGCGATGCAATGCAGTCAGTTAATTACTGCGTAATAATTCTATGGTTGGTCTGACTAAAACCAGCAATGAGTAGCTACGACAGTAAAGCAGACATTTGGCTAATATGAGGCATTCGATCTCGTGTCATTAGGACACACATGCTTACTTTGTGTTTGCTCAGGACTCGTGAACGGACAATTTTAAACGCACTCAACCGTTTACTCGGTATCCCATATAATTTTACGCCGTTTGAACATATTTTTTTATTGAAATGCGAACGTCTTTAATATTTGGTGCCGTCAATCTTCAACTCGGTTCGAGTAATTAACCGCTTTGTAACTGTGTTCTAATACAATTAGTGAACACTAGGGTTGAGTGAACTATTTAAATTGTTTTTATTTAGAATTTATAAATCATGATCGTTGTTTTAAAAGTATGAAAGTATGAGGAAATCATACATTCAAAACAACAATCAATTAATTTTCATCCGTTAACAATTTATGGGCTTAATTATAAATGATACATTTATAAAACTTATGTTTTGAAATTGGGAACGTCATTGAAAGACACCGTTTTTGCAATTTAGGTATCTTTTACATGAAATTAAATTAATTTAAATTGAAATGAAATGATTTTTTTTGCTTAAAACACGGTACAGATTGATAGAAACAAATCATAATGGGTTCAGCGTGTTTTACCGATGTTAGGCAAATATTCGCTGTCGTCCTCTTAAATTAACAATGTCATTTATAAATAGGTATTTAAAAAAGATTATTACAATAATTAATTATGATATAAAAATACAAAAGCTGGTGATGAAAAAGATTTGTATTTATTTATTTTTTAAACATTAGTTACTTAAATATTTTACTACACTATAACTATACTACTCGAATAAGTAAAAAAATATAATATTATTGTTTTTGCAGCGGTTAATCGTGTCACTAAACTTTGCACTTGAAAATTTTTAATTTCAAACCGTCGCATCATGTGCCATCCGATCTTGCCTTGGCCGCTAGCCTAGCCAGAGTTTTTCTTTTCAAGTACTACTGTTAAAATATTTTGATTAACTGTAGTTTTTAAGTGCAGCGATTGAATATGGCGCAGCGGAGTGGTGTCAATCAATTTTCGCCTGTGGTGATTTCGTAACATCATGTGCTACGTTCCCACGGAAGCCTCAGTACGGGCCGCCCTGGGCCGTCATGTTCCACCACTTACGTATTTAACATAGGTACACAGCCTTAGCTCAAAACTTATTATCTAGCCTAAACAATTTCCATGCTGACGGCATGGAAATGGGCACGCATAAATAACGCTCCATGGTCAAGTTTGAGTATTAAATTGACGGTTGCAGACAAAGTGATGGATAAATTACTTTGTGACTTCTCTGAGTTTAGTCCTGCAATAATATCTATAGTTATGAGGCGGAAACGCAGGCACAAGGATAAGGAAGGGAATATGCAATGACAAAGAAACAAGCTTACGGCACGCTCAGAAGGATATCTGTAGATTAGGATTCCTATATTTTTTCTTCGTGTAAAGTAATGAATAATTAAGTATTTGAGTTATTTCATTTCGACGTATCCTATGAAATATACGCAATATTCTCGTAAAAATGTATAGTCAGCTTTATAATAGCTTAAAGTGTATGAAAATGATAAACGTAACATGCTTATTGCTACACTAAATAGCTTCTATTTTAGAAAGTTCAATTGTCAAACACCTATTATCTTGTATCTAGACAAAAATGGTTTACAGAACTTCAAATGCGCATTAGCGTTGCATAATTATGTCGATATGATTCACGAGTCGTGAATCTTTATGACCTATCATTATTTCAATTTGCTTGTTATGAAAATCTACTACTAGGTTCAGACAATGTTTGTCTACAAAGCGACCGAAATCATCAAGCGAGTAATTTCATATTAAACCACTCATTTTATTAGGATATTACTTAAAATTTGGTCGGTAGCTAATGATACCTAGTCGGCAAGATTGGCCGCGGATCGCCGCTGCCGGTAATGAACCCATACTTGCTTTGGAGCTATAATCAAAATTGAATTACCCGGGTTGACAATCTTACTTCTGAACGGTGCTTTTTCTTTTTGTGCTCCAATTCTCGTACGTCGATTTGAATTTTTTATTGTCCACGTAGTGCCCGGCGTGTTATTTTTAGATTAGAACGCCGTATAGCTCTATCGTAATTGATAGCAGTGGTTAATGATATAGCCGGTGATACTATTAAGCCTTTAACTTCGGTGTGACATACCAGTTCCGCGATAATTTCGCTGTTATAGCTAATATACCGTTCGAACTGGTAATTTTCTAGAACGGTAGGTATGGTTAGATTAAATCGATCGTAGATTTACGTGAAAATTAATTTCTTACCAGGTGCTGAGCTTGTTTACATGTGGCATTAATACACACTTTGACATGAGCTTTATTGCAAAGAAATCAACATTATTCGTATTTGTGAAAGCTTACCAATAAATCCCGAAGAATAGTAGAATTATCTCCCTATGTTCATCATAACTTGATTGTAACTGAGTTTATAATAAAACTAAGTACTGCTTTTAATCTCACAGCATGTTTTCACTGCTCTTTTTTGAAAGCTATTTCGTTTTTACTGTCTTTATTCAAAGGAAGTGACTTTTGTAAAGTCGCCTCTATGAACTTTACAAATTGCTTCTGAAGGAGCGAGCGCGAACTAATTTTTTCGATAAAAATCTATCCATCACTGAATCACCGCTCGTTAGCACACGCATTGCATTAACTCCAATAAATCAGAGGCGAAGGCACTTCGGTGGAGATTCTGATCTATTAACTCCATGACTGGCAATACTAGCAGCGGTTAGCGCCAGCTAATATAAAGAACGTTTAATACAAATTTAATTAACTGAATTCGAACCATTCTGCGTCGTTTACAAAGATCTGGCCCTTCTTTGAAGCACCGTGTAATGACTTTAAACGCCCATAAATGACTCTTGTGTGAAAATTTATTAACTGCCGGTCTGACTGCGTATTGTGCGCTTTATTAACTCTCACTTCCTCGTTTTGGTGATGATTAATAGCTTTCAGTGACTTTTGTCAAGGTAAAGTGAAAAACTGAAATATTTATAGCCATGCTACTTACTACAGGTAACATCGTGTATTCTAATTAGAATGATGTTTATAAAATGCTGTAGCTCCGTTACCCATGCGCGTTTTCGCGTGCGTGTTGTGAAAACGTTGTAATAACGCATGTTTTTTTTTTTAAACAGCAGCCTTACAACAGCAGTGTTAGTGCAATCGTTTTCTAAGGGAGCAAGAGCGAGCAGAGAGCGCGCGCGTGCGTTTCGCGCAAATAATAGACATTTACCAACAATTTCAGTGGTACCTCACACGATCCGCCTCTGCCTAGGCAACGGCGAGTAATTGGCCGCGGTCATGCGATTACGTTCCTAGCCGATTTAATTATCGTAAAATGATCAGTGTGCTGGCCTCCCGCAATTTACCTATCAATCAAGACGAGCGCGGCTTGAGCTCGCCACCGCACCCTACAGATTTTCAATCGTTGAGCAAAATGGAGCACAGTGAAAGGCGCTAAGCTTCGAACTGTAAATGGCAACGCCCTGTAGATTAATAAATGCTATGTATTTTTTAATGTTCCGTACAAGTACATGCAACAATCCCGATTAATGATACATATCGCGTATAAAAACTCAAGGTAAAAAGTATTTCAACCATATTTTCATAATCGCCGCCGAGGTTTATTTTACCATTTTCAGAAAATTGTGAGCTACTACTAATTAACATACTAATAAACTTATGAATATAATCACGCTGTAAATCTGTGCTGAAATAATTATACTAATATGTGTTCGCTTCTTACCGTTTCGTATCACGCGACCTCACTAATGATACTGCCAAGAGCTCGGTAGACAACTTATAAAATCATAGCTGGGCAAAATTAAGTTCTTATTCTACTTAAGTGGAAATAATATTATAATGAGCTTCGCCTATTATGGCTTCGAGTAGCAGTCGACGTGTAAACTTGAAGCATTACTTTTTGCGCGTCTGCGCCATTTTAGGCGTTGAGCTTTAGTTTTATCAAGACATAAAGACCCGTATGAATTTATCGTGAATGGCGTTGATAAAAATGTGAATATAATGTGATGAATTATTCAGCGTGTTATCGGTATGGAGGCCGGTTGCCCGCGCGCGGCAAAAACGTTGCGCGAGCGCCGCGCGCCGCGCCGGAATGCCGCGTCAGCAGATCCGTTTTTACGTAATTGTCCTGGGGCATGCACTCACTTATCTAACTGATTTAGGCATCGCGGCATCCATTATTTTTTGCTAATATTTCTCGAGTTCATAAACCAATCGATGTCCTTTGAATTTTGAGTGAGTGCTAACAATTGAATGCCTCACATTATTTTGAAGGCATTTATGGTCGTTATAACCATTATGAAATACTTTGAATATTAAAGCATCTTGATTTGCATTTTATGAGTCACATAACGGCGCAATAAACAAATGTAAAGTTACAGGATATTTTTATGAAAATATAAGTAGTTGATTATTAGTCCACTATTTCTTTTTAATTTTTAAAACACATCTAAACATTGGAATCGTTGTATTATCAACTATGAGTTTTAATGAACTAATCAGAAATTCACATCTCGTAGCAAGTTTATCATTTTGGTAGTACGGATAATTCTGCAATTAATACCAATTTGAAGTTTTCATTGTTATTCTTATTGTAGTGCGCGATTAACGTTTTTGTGGCCACGCACATGCACCTTGCTGAAAGCACTAATGGATATGTTTGCTCGTAAAAGTGTATATTGGTCTTTAAATCATTGTGTTAAGAGTCATAAAATATATCAGCACTGATTTGCCGTTTGAGCGGAATCGATTTGCGACAAGTGCCGCGTTTACTCACGTTTAGCACTCAATGAAATTGCATCCATCGGTATCGTGGCG
This sequence comes from Pyrausta purpuralis, assembly GCA_963924145.1. Taxonomy (NCBI): domain Eukaryota; kingdom Metazoa; phylum Arthropoda; class Insecta; order Lepidoptera; family Crambidae; genus Pyrausta; species Pyrausta purpuralis. The sequence goes on along the minus strand of OZ001645.1, from coordinate 15,190,532 downwards.
CTATTGTTGGCATTTTTATTTGAGACTCCAATTCGATTTGAGTTCTAAGAAGTCCAGAAACCAGCAGGTGGCTGTTTTAAAAATATATTTTATTTAATTCAATAATTGCGCCGTGTAAAGTTCTAAGATTGGTAACTTGTAGATGACTTTCTTTCAAACATTCACAGCAAATGAATGTACATTTTGAATGCAATGAAAAAAAGCTGAGGTTTCCGATATTGTGATAAGAAGTAATATTTCAAATATAAATTCATAAAGAAGATGTAATTTGAAAAATGTTCAACTCTCATTCACTTTATAGCATCATTCCTTATTCATTGAGCATACCTACTTAGGAAATTTTATTTATTTAAATATTTATTGTATTTATTTTGAGCATACCTACTTACTTAATTTACTTTAGAAATTTATTTATAATATTTATTTATATAATTTCGATAAGTACTTACCGAACTTTTCTGACAAAAGTGCCTTTTGTTACAGGCACTCTACGGCCTCCAGGCCTCATTGGCGGAAGCAAACCGAAGGTAGCCACTCCTGCCGTGGTCTCCAAGATAGAGCAGTACAAGCGAGAGAACCCCACCATCTTTGCCTGGGAGATTAGAGAAAGACTTATTTCTGAAGGTAAGATTTTTCATTTCTAATGTCGCTGATTCCTGTGAGTGTTAAGTCTATCTTGGTTGCAGTTTAGAATTTTCATTTTTGACATAGGAGCTAACTTTAACTTTAGTGACAAAAAAAATTACCCTACTCTCAAAAAAACTACATGAAGTTCGTGAGGTGGTTTTCTTTGTAAATAATTAAAAGCATGATTTTTTTCAAAAGCCCTAATAAAAGACATCAACGCACTAGCATCAATTTTGATTTAATTTTGGCTTTGGGTGAACCAACCAGCTAATTTACTTTGGGGTCATATATTGCGCTGAACCTTATTGTAGTGCACTTTAGGAAATAAAATAAATAAATAAATATTGGACACCAATCACAAACAATGCTGTTCCAAAAGAAAGTAGCTGACGCACTTGTGTTATGGAAATCAGACACAACGGTACCTACCACAACACCCAGACCCAAGACAATATAGAAAATTTTGATTTCTGCATTGACTCGACCAGGAATAGAACCCGGGAGCTCGGAGCGGCGACGTTTTGAAACCAGCGTGCTTAGCCACTACACCGCGGAGGTATTGATAAGTAACTGAAAGACGAACAATAAAATCAAAATCACCTTTAATCTTACATAGAATGTTTGCTCGTCATATCATTATGATACCTTTTGCAAATAAGTAAGTACATTCTTAACATAACTATATATGTAAAAACTGTACGAAATTGGTCTTATTTCAACGAATGGAAGTGTGTAATGGAATTGTTATGTTGATGTCATATTACATTTGCTCTACATAAACTGTGATTTTTACAGTTACTAATTTTGCACCAAACCATACAACCAATATAGAAAATAAACATCATTTAATATGAATATCACAGTAAGATATTATCTGCTACCCTATTTATAATATGAAAGGCTTATAAAATGTCGGTGGGCGCGCCGCGTAATACCGGTGCGCGACTCGCGTTACGTGTGCGGTGTGCGTATGCGCAGCCACTCCGGATAACCGAGGGACCGAGCTCGCTAACTATACGGGGCGATTTTAAAACGTATTAACGTAAGTCTCACTTACACCATCATATTTGAACTAAAACAACGTCGAAAAGCTATCAAACTTTAAACAATGCGGATTGCGTTTGGCAATGCGTCAAAAACGTCAGATAGTCTTTAAAGTCAAAATCGAAAGGGAGATAAACTGTTTTGACGAGAGTGTCGTGCTTGATGCCACAATGAGTTCAGATTTATTTATACTTTACTGCACAATCAAATTGCGCAAAAAAAACAAACAAAAAATAGCCAATTAGCGTTATTTACCAGTCATGCCATTGGGCTGAGCATAAATGATAGTGGGCGGTGCGACGAAGAAATAAAATTAATTATTACAAAAGTAAATGGTCTACATATACAGTCCATACTTACCTATATATTTTTTACAATAAAATAAAGACCAAGTAAAAACAATTAATATTTACATAATATTACACATACATAACACATTACAATCCCAGACATTAAAATTGTTAACAGACTACCACATAACCTATATCTGCAGGTTATGATGTACCTCTATTTTTTATTAAAAAAAACGTGTCTTCTGCTATAAGAAAACACGTCTGTCGTGCATGCATACTGTAATATTTTTGATAAAATTTACTAAAGTAGTTACATAAAATTGTAGCAGAGTTATGTGTATGTCATTTTTTATAAACATTTCCTCTGTCAGCGATTTATTGGATTTCAGAAGTCACATCCTGTATAAATCTTTGTATCTAAACGTAAACCGCACCGCAATGATTATTAACTAATGATTTGCGCCGTTGAATGTAAGTAAAATATGATTCTGTGACACCTGTAGGCAGCAAAGGAGCAAGTAGGCACAAACTATCGCTCCACCCTTTAATGTTTCTGGTTTCGAAATATACGAGCTACTACTATACCTACGACTCCGATATAATACAAATGGTCTCAGTCAAGTTGACTTTGTGAAACTAAACTAAAACACTAGTCATGATAGAACAAGATCTGCGATTATGATGTGTATACTGCTGTATAAGTGTAAAAATATGACAATTAAATAAAGGGTACATCATTTTCTGTTCACCTTTATTTTTCGCCAATGTTTCTAGAATCTAATTACGGCGTTAAAAAAATATGAGCGTATTACATAACACGGACGCGCCAGCTAAAACTAACACCGGCTTCGCAAGCTAAATATCCAATTAACGGATTTGACTTATTGAGTAATGAACTTTAGGTACGTGTCAAACTATTTGGGGGGTCAATAGTTAAAGCCATTGAAATGCAACCCCGAATTATGGTCTAATAGTTTCGTAAATGTCCGTCGGCTTACCGACAGCGGATACCTCGTAACCTGAGAAGATGTATTGGATTTAGGAGCATGGAAAAAAAACTTTTACCTTATGTAAACGTAAGTACGGTGGCTCGATGATCACGCCTCTATTCCACAGAGAGAAAGTGCTGAGACTGAACATGATTGCTTATAATGTTACAAGAGACATCCAATCAATGCTGTGGTCGTGGGAGATTCTAGGTGTTCATAGTTTTTTTGACCTGTCATTTTTTAATAACCTTTGTTGTTGGTTAGTCACCGTGTTGGAGCATTGTTTAAATTAGCAATCTTATAAGATTAACGAACGTCTTGTTTGTCACAAACTATTTCTTAACGTCCACTTAGTCACTAAAATATTGTAACAAACAGTTAATACGATTATAAAATATGCGACTTACAAAACTGTAGTAAAATATTAAAAAAAAAGTTTTAACGAATGTTACTTAAACAAACTTAAATAATTAAAGGTGCAACCAACTACCAAGGGTAAACTTTCAATTCCGTGAAACAGTTGTTCTACTTATTATGTCGAGTGGCGAACTGCTAGCTTTAACCGTTGAAATGTGTTAGTCAGAAACAGTTTGTCTAACTAATAACGCTAATGAAATGCTTAGACTTTAGACCTTTTGCTGACCGTCGTATTGCGGTCTTTTACCACGGCGTTGTTGGAGAGCTCGATGGGCGTCTTAGTTCTGAGGCCAACGAGCCAATTGCGATAATTGCACCAAAGACACCTCTCATGCCCATGCGTGACGATAAACGCAGCTAATAAGTTTTAAAAGGTCTTAAAACGCCACCCATCTCTCATTCCATTCCCGCCTCTTAGACATAGACATAAAGAATCAAAATCGTGTTACAACAATGTGAGATATTTCATTTTGTCCCTGCGATAGAATCGCCTTCTTATTTTCTCTAGTGAGTACTGCAGAGCGGTAGGGTGCGTGCGATCGCCTGTGAAACTGGTTTCGCTTAAGACCACTTCTGGTTTACGATATCACTTGGGACCGGATTAGGAGACGATAACATTCTCGATGGGAAACACTGTGCTAAACTGAGTTGTTAAATTGGTTCACAGTCATTAAATCCACAGGGGGCGTCGTAACTTCAGAGCGCATGATCGGACAAACATCTATATTAAACGGATTTTATTTCAGAAGAGACACGTTGAATTGGAAAGGATACAGTTATATTAGAAAGCGTACCAACATGAAGTGCGAATTCATTTAAATATCATCATCAGTTCAATTTTTATGACATATTATTTAATATCCCCATGTGCAAGTACACCGTACTTACCTATATACTATCTACTTACTATGCACGAAAAGCCTATTGTGTTAAGTACTATTGAGGTTACCACCGCCTAACCACCTTAAGAGCCAAAATCGCTTGTACTTGGCGTCGTCTTTTGTTTGAAGCGACGCCCGTTTTTGAATCGTCTACGGATAAGTGGATAGGCGCACTAGAGAGTTCGACCGTAACGTACAATCGTATTAAATTTTCACAAGCTGACACTACTAGGTCGTGTATAAATTCGACCACTAAATTGACGGCTATGATAAGTAAATGAACTACAGAGTTATGGTTGATAAACTTAAAACAAATTTATTTACATGTTAATTTTCACTTAAAAAATACCTATTTAACGTGTAAGATATAAAAACTGAAAGTACTGAAACTGTGGTCATATATTAATTTTGATTGTTTCTTCTAGCTGAAATAAAATCAAAATTGTGGGTCAGCGCTGTCAAAAGATTAAACAGATTTTTTTGTCTTATTATTGTGTATATTTTGTTATTCAAGTAAATCGAAACCTTATTTATATACATATAAGGCTTATTTATATCTTAATAATGTTTAAGATTATTAGGGCAATAAAAGTGCTTAAAAACACAATAGATACGGATCCGTTTAATAAAATCTGATTCAGATTTACATTTAGCTTTATTCCATACTACAATGTTGTACATACGGAGGAAATAAGGTACAAGGTCTTATAAATATAACGTAGCACCCCATATAAACCCCCGGTCCTAAGACTGCGGTGTAAAAGTCAAGAGGGACACCACCACACTATCTTCCCTAATTTGGAGTTTTTCCCTTTTGGATCAAGATCAGTTAATAAACTCTTTTATATTACGTCTTACGTATTAATGCGTACCTACTTAGTACGCACTGCTGCCTACTTCAAATGTCGCTCCCAGAAATACCTCATTTGTTGAAAACGACACTCCTTTCAAGCTTTGCCTTGAAAAGTCCGAAACCGCAGGGGTTAACTTTACATTTTGAACGTCCGAAATACGCAGAATTTATTTAAATATCGCAGCATTTACGACAAATATGTGAGCATTTACGCAAAACAACTGGCATGGGATCGCGTGCAATTTTCGCATACAACGCAGGCATGGGCGAGCACTGCGCGCAAGCAATTATTTTAAACACATTTCAACAAATGACGATAATGTCAGTCGACTGCTCAGATAAGAACAAAAAACGTGAAAAAATAAAGGCATTCACTGAGCAATTGTTCGACCTCCGCACAATAATGAGTAACCAACTAACCTATATTTATTCCGACGAATATAGAGCTATTATGTTTCAACGGGCACTTGGCGAATCAAATCAATCAAAGGCTTACCTTCGCCAAAAAAAATATCTATGACACTGCGACTTTTAGCACCGATGCAGTCACAAAATCTCAACCTTTACACACTGCGCTACTATTAGCATCGATACCGTCGCGATGCTAACGCGCGTTAGTATCGATACAGTCGCGATGCAGAAGCTGGAAATTGACAAATTATGTACTGAATTTCGGCGACTACATAGATACTAACGCGCGAACTACATAGATACCAAATTAAATTTAATCATGTGAGTCCCGATGTTGAAGCGAGCCTACAAAACGCGCGACTGCATCGATGCTAAAAGTCACAGTGTGTAAGGGGCCCAGTATCAAATAACTATTCGACGTAATATGAACTAAATGTAATTAAAATCATCATTTTCTACCAAATTCATATATGCTTGTGATTTTTTTCACATATCCACGTTTATTTGGAGAGGGTGGAGACTTTTTTTATTTAAAAACTTTATTGCACAAATAAAAGTGTACACAAGGTGGACTTAATTTTCAAAGACTGAATCGACATCAGACTCTAAGCGAATTTTTCCTTTAAAACTGAATGTTACGAAATTGGACACTTCATTGAAAAGTTAAGCTTGAAAACTGGTTTCCAATATTTATTTATATAAAGACGTCACGCGGAATGACGTAGATATTTATAAGAGACTACAAATTTTGCTCGGTCGGACCGACGGCACGGTAGCTCAATTGGAAGAGCGTTTGGCCCGGTTTGTTGTTGCTGTTGAAAGTTGCTGGTTTCGAGTCCCGCTCGTGCGCAAATTTTGGTTTCTTATTTATTCTTTATGAAGAAAATCATAATTTAAAACTCATAATATTTTAAAAAAGCTATTCAACGATACCCCATACGATTAGGTAAGAGGAAAATAATGATTGCTACGATACTTGTATGAGAGGATCCCCCAATCTTTTATTTTTAATAATTACCACTTTTGCAATCAATTACAGTTTTCTAGTTATTTTTTTTGGTCTCTGAGCTGAACTAAGTACAGATGAACACATAGGCAGACAGACAAAGCTAAATTATAAGGGTTCCTTGTTGGACTACGGAACCCTAATAAGATTTACTGTTTTATATTTATGGACAACCAAAATTCAAAAATTCATAATGTTTGAATTCTGAATCTGTTATTTACTGGAGCCTTTAAACTTACAAGATAATGCTTTTATTCAGCAAGAGTCACATAAGAAACGTTTCCTTATTCGATTTCAAGAAAATTCTGTTTTGAAACAGGTTAATTATTTTCATTATATATTTGTCTTATTAAAGCCCAAATCACAAAGAAAAAGGTCCAACTTTGTGTCCTACATCCATCAATTTTGCGCGTTCGGCTGGCAGCGGGTAACCAGGCGCTGTTTTTTTAAATCACTCGCTTAGATGTGGCATGTGATTTTAGTTCGAACCAAACTAAATTTCCAAGAAAACCGAGCAAAATATATATGTAAATACTTACAATATTGGGTAATATTTTTGTAATCACTCCTGTGTGAAATTAAATTGGTTTTCATTCGATAATGGGAAATTAATAAATGAATATCACACGCCATTTTGGCGCGAGAGATTCAAAAATAGAGCTCCTGGATCTAGTTATTGACTGATTTTGTTATACGGACGACGGCTTTGGTAGTTAGGTACTATGATGTCCAAGTGTGTCCTTTAAATGATTAGTATTCTATCTAGAGGTAATACTGTAGTTCAGTTTGCTTTTTTGGAAAATATTTATGATTTATTATGCACAATAGTTTTAATAAAGATATCGCAACACAAGATATTATTCTACTGATTTTCAATAATGACGTAACTATGGTATGACGTTAGCGATCTGACGTTATTTCAAAATAGACTCAAAAAGAAAATATTTCTAGGATCAAATTACAAAGAATCGAACAAGTGAGACAAAGGCCATTACACACTGCGACATTTAGCGTCGATGCAGTCGTGCGTTTAGAAAACGCGCTTCAGCATCGCGACTCACGCAATGAACAGTTTTAATTTAGCATCGATGTAGTCGCACGTTAGTATCAATGCAGGCCACAAAGTACAGTACGCAATTTGTCAATATCCAGTTTCTGTATTGCGACTGTAGCGATGATAACGCGCGTTAGCATCGCAACAGCATTGATGCTAAAAGTAGCGCAGTGTGTAAAGGTTGACCGTTTGCGACTGCATAGAAGCTAAAAGTCGCAGTGTGTAAGGTGTCAAAGAGATTTTGTGCGTAGTTTCAAAACTCAACAGTACTTATACATAAAACGTGTTCTTATTAAATATTAAGACCATCATAATTTAAGAGGTTCTTGTAGGTCCATATTAGGGGAAGATAGTGTGGTAGTTTCCTTCTCGTCTTTCACACTGCAGTTTTAGAACTGGGGGTTTCTCGCCTCTTAATTCCCAGTCAAAAGCCTTTTCTGATATACTTTACCTTCAGCCTGCTGCCAATACCGATGTTGCTGCTATAGCAGCCAACACTAGGGGAATGCTTATTTGATGGCGACGTTTACTCGTCATGGCACAGGATCGTCAGTAACACTGATCTTTTAATAAAGAAGCCCATCCCACTAGACTTCGTTATACTCTCTGGTAATACTGCCGCTGTAAGCCTATAGCTCAGTCCTAACAATTTAAAGACCCAATACATTAATGTTTTTGTTTTAGGCGGGTTAATCACTTTCATGATTTATCTCATTAAACTCCAAATGGCCAATAAGAAGGCCCACTTTTATATACGAGTACGTCCATCAAATTTGTGCGTTCGGCTGGCAGCGGGTAACCGGGATTTAGTTATGATTGATTCCATTAGATGGGCGACGGGTCCGGTGGATCAAAGCGTGCTGACCGGACCACCTGCTGCTGACTCTTGCGCAGACTTAACTCACTGAATGTGCCACTGAATTATTTATATTGGTTATTGAATGTGTAGGAAGACTGGTGACATCTACTTTTCTTTAGAGTATGTGCGTGTTTTGATAGACCTTCCCAGTATGTCGCTTTCTGCGAAATTAAGTTTTTTGAATAATAGCTGTATTACATTGTTTGAGTATAATTTGATAAAACAAACTTGAAATATTGGCATACATAAAGTAATAACTCTGATTAAGTTGCAATACAGAAATGTCTGTTCTAGCTACATCACAGTATTTATGTATCTCTGTTCCGTTACCAAAAGTCATAAGTAATAGAATTTTAATTAAATTTATAACGAAATGATCACGGGCACAATACCGAGCTTTTGACACAACACGTGCCTACCTCGGTGCTTATTGAAACTGATCAAATTGATTAAAATTTACAAAGAACTCTAATAGCGGCACACTTTCGATATTCGTTTTTATTATTTATAATTTGCGGTCGTGACAAAATCATAATAGTCGTGTTATTATCAATAATTTTACTTATCATTGACGTGCACGCATCGGTAGAAGAATTTATGAAAGTGGCAACAAATAAGTTAAAAATAGATCATCTATAGACTGTTTATAAAATATAATGAATCAGCGCACCTTTAAAGGTTCCGACTACCCAATTTATCCCAAGCCAATATTTACAAACGCGGGATACAATGAAAATCTGTCAAAAATACGGCATCCACTTCTGCGTGTCAGCCGATAGGGCTCAAAGCGGTTATCAAAACAGAGCGGCTCATCGGGAGAGACTAAATTTTAATAAGTTACCCACTACTGCCTTTGTCAGCGATGACGCGGCAGTTTCGGACAATGCCTTGCGCAACTTATCGACTAAAATCGATATCGGTTTACGAGGCGTTACGGGCGGCTCTAGCTACTGACCACGTTTTGATTAATTGCATTCTTTCGGTCTCAAACCGTAAAGGATATTGACTGGCGCCGATTAATTAGCGAAACCGATGACGTGTGAGTTTACAAACGGGGTGTGAAATATTTTGAGATGATGTGGAAACACCTTTAGAGGTGATTAGTTTTTGGGCAACCATTTAGTGACGGGCAAAAAGTAATGATGGATCCGTCGAAAATACCAATGTATTTTGAAATGGTGATACACATATAAATACAAGAGTAAAACAAATTTTGTCAAATAATTACATTTAACAATTAGGGTTATTATTTATAACAAGTGATTATATTTCGTGGGTCCTATAATAGTTTTTGTAACATTTCTCGACATTTACTAACAAGGTCGGTGGAACCTTGTTTGCCGACGTTGTGCTGTCGAAATAAATCAAATCGATCTCCACACAGCCCAATAAACCGACACATTTATTAATTTGTTACAGCATTAAATTGGTTCCCAGCAGCGCATCGGCCAACACTGTTGCTCCTCGGCAGTTCATGGTCATGGGTCTCAGTCCCATTTAACTTTGATGGGGTCTACATGTTTCGACAAAAAAGTGTTTGACAGCTTTTTGCTTCTCCATTGTCTCTTTGTCAAAGCTCAGAAGGATTCAAACACTCCTCATAAACTCCGGTGAATGTTATTTATAAAATGATAACTTGCAAAAACTGATTTGACGCTTCGGATCAATCGATGGGATGGCGATGCGGATTGTTACGCAACCAGCAACAAGTAGAGTTCTGACTTAAGCGCAAGTGAAACTTGTTTTGCCTCAACTTATTTGTTGCAGTCCTTTTGTTAGTGCACCTATTCATTCCTAATTGAAATGGGTCGGAAAGCGGGTGCGTGGAGTAGGCGTTTAGTCGGGTGCCCCGGCCCCCCGCGGCACGGCCACCTTTTTACTCAGACCACGCCACGGGTGCCGCCTGATTGCCTCGATCTCATCGTTTTATGTTCCTCATAAAGCCAACAATAATTCATTTAGACGACGTGACGCCACTCACTCGTTGACTGGTTCCAATCGACGAGGACGTGATCTCGAAGATGCAGTTCCGGTAAACTGGAACGAGAATAGGTGCACGTATATGTGATGTGAAAGATAGGTCGATTTTAATTTTTCATAAATGAAATAATCTGCTCCGCAACTTAAAGAGCTAATGAAAAGCTAGTAAAAAAACAGCACGTCAAATATACACCTCCTGATTTAAAGATTCACATTCTTCGCGACTGCAAACTAGATATAATTTGGCGGACAGGAAATCACGAAATTTCTTGCTCACTGGTGATATAAGTTAATACGTTCTTGAAGAAATGCTGTTAACTAATTATTTATTGCAGAAAAATTAAAGTCTTTTAAGTGTTAAGGCGACAAACTAATTAGTTTTATTACTTTGCTGGGCGCTTTCCGCGCTAATTGGCCCAACTTAATCCAACACTTGTCGATGGGACAAACCGAACCTATCTCGAAACCGGTATATGAATAAATAAACAAACAAATTCATTCCGAACCATTAGGCACGAGATCCGACTGTTAATGTCTCAATTTAGAAACGAGCGTAAATCTTCAAAGGCGTGACAATTACTGTTACTTCCCGGCAATACAAACAAAAAGGTTTTCCGTCAATTATCGATAAATTAACCAGATTAAGCAGTCCATAGCAGACGGCGCCGGGCCGTCTTATCTGCGGACATGCCACGCTTTTAGGCAGGTAACAACACTCGGAGCAGAAACATTAACATTTTATACCAATTTGCCTTTTATTAGGAGCATGGGAAGTTAGTTATCGCCTCTTCTAATATCTTTCTACACCCAATTTCAAATAAAAACAAAAAAAATTTTGATAGATCCAAGATAGATCCAAGTGTGGACCAGCACTATTAAAAATCTCTGCAGCCAAATTTTAAAAAGCTTAGAGCGATTGCAATAAAAGTAGATAGGTGCTGTACATAACAAACTCATTCTATTGAAAACATCTAACCTTTTAATAGAAGCGGAGCCTATTGTGACTAATCATGATTAAACGAGTTTAGACAAATTGCATGACCGTGACTAAGCACGTAAGGACCCGAACTCGATCCCAAATCATTAAAGAACAATTATAGATATCGCGTCCCCACCTGCAACCTGTTGACGGATAATGATCTCTTTCTAAACAAATAGTCAGACTAACCATTGATCGCACTCCACTACTCGATCGGCGATTCAAATTTAAACGTAATTTATACCATTCTAAGAAGACCAACAAGCAAACCAATGCTACAAAAAGTTACCCAAATTAGACTCTGTGAATATTTCACGTTCTCTTTAAAAGTAAAAAATAAATGAATTTAATATCAATTCACCTAAAGCGAATCAAAACACGACACTGAATTGAGAATCTAAGTACCTCATTGTCGATCAAACGGCTGATAGGTACTTCTTGTTACTAAACAAAAACCAATTTAACTGTTCTGTTAAAGATCATAGGAGTTTTTTTGCCCGTCAAAAGAATAGTATGAAGTAGATTAACTAGCCGCGACGCGTCGTTGAGCTCCCACAAAACGTTAACAGATTTTCAACGGGTTTATTTCTTTTTTCGAAACGGTCGATAGTCGTATAATTAAAGATCGTTCGGTAAGTGATGACTGGTCACCATTAGGCGTATTCTGTCTCGAGGCTCGAAGATGCGGCTGGTACAGAAGGCTATCGGGCCTCGTCTTAAAGCGCCGATTACGAAGCAAACAAATTGTGTGGAGGGCACCTTTTTGTGCTTTCGACATGCTAACAATGAGCGAAGCCCCGCAACTGATCATTACCATTATACTGTATAAGGCTTTGTGTTTTGAGTAAATTATAACAGGTCCGTTTTATTTGATGCCCCAGCGCAGCGCCTGACAATGGGGCTTCATTACAAACGGTGACCACATTAAATCTACCATCATAATAATCGCGATTGCATTAAATACTAGTCATTATAATCATCATGGTTCATGTCTAGAACTCGTCAAAATGTTGCTGTTTGACAAACCATTGACAGGGCGGTTCATTTGTCTTCGTGGGCGTAATTTCGAGTAACAAGCTAGGAAAACGGAAAACCTCGTCTCTACCAGCACATAAAGAGCGTCCATTAAGCAATTACGTAGAATTATTGTTCCTAGATATAATTGTCCCGTATAGGTATAATCCAAATGATAGGTTCCAATATTACTGGAAATAGATCTATTTTATGTAAATGCGGTCAAACAGCATTTGAAAATTGCGATGATGTTGAATGTGGGCGATACTTATGTGTCATTATCGTGTTTGCTAAGTGGCCCAATAAATAAAACGGTTCGTGAGCTACAATAATCCGATATTATTCAAATCTCTAACTTAAATTTAAATGAGTGTTTTTATATAAAAAAAATCTATACTTTTAAGAGATGACAGTCATGATAATATTAAAAAGGTACAATTAAAAAATAATAACATAGAATATTTCAAAAATCCATCGAGCCAACAATAAGTTAAACAACTATTAAATAAGGAACTATTGTCCGATTACATTTCACATAAGTACCCAAAGTTAACCTAATTCCGGCACTAGACAGAGCAATTCAGAAGCGAGTTATAATAACAGCGTCCAGCAGCTCGGTAGCTCAACAACGAATCCTACGACAATTACCAGCGGACAGGCTATGATTAAATTATGGCACTTACTCGGAGTATTTCCTGAAAATTACATGGGATGGTTCTCCAAGGCTGCCTCGGCACGCGATCCCGCCGCACGCATTAACTTTATAATTGCAACGATTTGAAACGCGACCAATGACGCATTGGTTTTAACGCGCACATCGGAAACTACCCGCGCACATTATGCACTTTGCTGGTAATTAGCTGACGGACAGAGATATGAATATTGCTGAATGAAACTGCACATTTATGAGTGTTTATCGTAAATGCCAAGCGAAAACTCGTTTCTACAACAATCTCGTGGCACGACTGCACGTTTTGTTTACGCTTTAAGATTTTTACTGGTTTTGAGCCCACGTAAACGGTTCATTATTTTGAAGCTCCGTTTCGTGCGTGCTTCCATTTTAGTAACGTTTGTGTAATAAATTTCAATTGTTTTTCTTTGTTCATAGGTGTGTGTACGAATGCAACAGCACCTAGTGTCTCATCGATCAACAGGATATTGAGGAACAGAGCGGCCGAGAGGGCGGCTGCTGAATTTGCGAGAGCTGCAGGGTACGGCCTATACGCCGCGCCCTCGCCCTACGGAGCGTTTCCTTGGGCGGGCGGCGGCGGAGTGTGGCCTCCGGGCAGCCTGCCTCTACCCCCCGGGGTACCAGTACCCCCTTCTGGAGTACCACACCCAGACGTCCAACAAGGATTCCTCTCTTCCTCCGGTCGCGGCCTGATCGGTAAGTAATCCAATACCTGTGGTACCCACACTTTTAACGACCAATCGTAAAATCTTTGAATTCTGATACTATGCAAACGTGTTATTGACATAATCATTTATAACATTGAGCATGGAATTTGATACAGTTACTTTTTATCATCTCTTCTTGTTTGTAAATTTAAATTACAGTAGGTATATTTTTCATACAGATGTCGATGGTGATGACTCCGGATCTCTGGACGGAGAGCAACCTAAGTTCCGACGGAACAGAACCACCTTCAGCCCCGATCAGCTCGAGGAATTAGAAAAGGAATTCGAAAAGTCTCATTACCCGTGTGTTTCTACTAGAGAAAGGCTCGCATCGAAAACTTCGCTGTCGGAAGCGCGGGTCCAGGTAACGACCGCTATAAAATCTTAAATATGATATTCGAAAACACACAGCCAATTATAATATTTTATTATTACGTCTCTTGGGACGACTTAATCAAATCAGAGCTATCGTTTTCACACCAATTTACATTTTATGAATATTTGTTAACGCAACAAGAACAGCATACTAATCACGTTTATTTACCGTTACTGACAGGTTTGGTTTTCCAACAGACGAGCCAAGTGGAGACGCCACCAGCGCATGAACCTCCTGAAAAGAGGTGGCGGCTCGCCCCCGCACCGCCTGCCCCATTCCCCCTCCCGTTCCCGCTCTCGTTCTTCGTCCCCCTCTCGCTTCCCTTACCACACTCCCCAAATGGGCGGCGAAAATAGCGCGTTTAAGTCGCTCGCGCATCAAGACAGCAACGCACTGAAAGCGCTGTCGCACCAGGCGCAGTTCGATGCTAATGCACTGAAAGCACTCTCGCAACAGCCGTTCGAAGGCGACGCGTTCAAGCATCACCCGGCTCTGGAGAATAGCGCGTTTAAAGCGCTAGTTCCGCACTCAGCGGCCGCGGCGCTGCTAGCCGCGCAGTCAATACAGCTGGCTCGTGGCTATGAATCACATTCAGACTCCGATGAAGAGATAAACGTACATGACGAAAGCGACGATGAGGGAGAGAAGCGGAAAAACAAAAGCAGGTCTCGGTCGCCGAGCCCCGGCCGGCAACGCGCGCCGGCTAACGACTTGCCCTTACAACTCACAAAACACGACCGTTGATAGAGTCATCGAATTTATTTATATTTACATAAAGTATTACGACCATTCCTATTGAATGTTGGATGTTCCGAATAATTATGTAAATTTTAATCCTAGAGTGCTAATACTCCAGTTTGTTTGTAAATTAATGTAAATATGTAGGTTGTTAAGTTGTTAATTAATGCAAGAAAGATGAATGAGTAATAAAATTCATGCACAAACCACTTTATTTTATTTATTAAACATGATAATATTTTTTAACTGTACAATGGCTTGCTTTAAAATAAGCAGATAATTTGAAACTAATTTTAACATCAAAACACTTTAATATCGGATGTTTTTGGATAGTTTGCTATAACGCCTGAATGTAAAACATGTAAGTACCTACCTACATCTATTTTGTAAGTACCTACAATCCGTGGAAGCTTAGAATAGAATACCAAAGTATTATTTCCGATGATGCACAGCACGGTTTATGGAAAGTAAGAGTTCCTATTTCACTAGAACCATTACACGCAAAAGAAGAATTGATATGAGTAAAATATTATCTGAAGTTGATAAAGTCGAATGAGTAATTAAGTTTAATGTTCGCTCCGTAATGTTTACGATAATTGGCACCATTAAATAAGTTTGATTAAGGTCCACTAGAGAATCTAAGTAGGTGTGTTATGTATATATCTGTTGAACTCGGCACTGTATACTATTTATTGCTTAGATACATAATTTTATTGTAAAATACTGTAGACAATTTATGTAAATAAAACAATTACAAGAATGTCAAGTTAAAATACATACACTTCGAATTATATACTGGTTTTATTTTTACTCATATGCCTCTACTGTTTTGTTAACTTTTTACTAGAACTGATCGGAAGTCAGAAACCCCACGCTCTATATAATGAGAGAGATAAGGGAGAGAATAAGGGGTGGTCATGCATTAATATTTTTTGTTGTAAACGTAATTGGTAAAAGCAACGTTTGAAATCTATAGTGATTAAAATAACAAAGATCTCAAGATAAAAAGCTATGAAAAAAAACCGACTTCAAAACCAAAATGCACTAAAAAGTCTTGTGATTACATAAGAGGGGGGGGGGGGGGGGGGAGTGGCACCTAATGATTCTAATTTTTTAAGAAGCTACAAATTACCTATCATAAGTTCCGTCATTATAATTACTGAACTCCTAAGTGTTAAGGAGTTCCACCATCAGCTCAGCCCCACAAGATGTTGACTATCAGACGTAACAACACGTCAACATTAAGATTCTAGTAAAGAAACACTATACGTGCCTTTAAAATTTGAGGGTTTCCCTCGATTACACCAAGATCCCATCATCAGATCCCAAAATGGAAAAAATGGGACCAACTAGAAGGTACACCCTCTAAGTGGGTGAAAAAAAAAATCGAATCGGTCGACAAACGACTCAGATATGAGGTAACATACATAGAAAATAATAATAATAAAAAAAACATACAGTCGAATTGATAACCTCCTCCTTTTTTGAAGTCGGTTAAAAATTAGAAAAATAGGAATAAACTGAAAATATCAATGACAAGCATATTATACCCTATCCCTACATACTTTTTAAGTTTTAAGTGATGAGGGCTTAAATGGACATAAATTAAAATGTAGTAACAGAATACAGAGCTAATAGAATCACAAGTTTCAACTACGGATTAACCAAAAGTATGTTAGTATTACTTAGGCCCCGTTACGTGATCCAAACTAATGGTTAAGCGTCTTTACCAGCAGGAGAAATAATACCTTTTAAACATTGGTATTAAGAATAGCCGTTAAGACATTTGGTTAAGGTTTTTTTGGTTGAAAATACGCACAATCGTTAATATTCAACTAGAAACAACATTTAACCAGCAGTTGACTTAACTATCGATCACGCAACTGGGCCTGAGGCATTGACAAATAAATGACAAAATTACTTATAATGGTAGCATAGCTAGGTGCTTACTTAAATTAAAATAATTTGCTGTTAAACAATTAAATTATAGGGTAATTTATACTTATTCACAAAGCTATTGTGAATAATATTAAGCAAGACTAGAAAATTAAAATGAAGTATACTGAAGTTAACAATCATACCTAGAATTTGAGTGGATCTCTTTTTGCAATAAGGATTATTATTTTTTCAGAATAAAAAAGATTCTACAGTAATGAGACAAAGCTAACGAAAGAAGATGTGTTTTTCGGAAAATGCAAATATTATTGTAAGAATATCAGAAAGACTTATATGTCACGAAGGATAAGTACTTGTTCTGTAATGGACTTACAAATAAAACAGACATAGTTTTTTTTAAATATTATGACGTTGACTAAATACTTATTACCGACTTCCAAAAATAAATGAATAGAATATAATGTTTGTTTATTATTCATGTTGTTTCATCTTGATAATAGTAAATCATTATCTATTTTATTCTAAATAAACGGAAGTTATCAATTTGACATGTAGGTACGTGATATCATTGGAATATGATAATATTCGTACTTGAGTATATATTAAGGCTTCTAAATAAGTGCGCAGAAATACGTAAGTGTAAGTTTGTCAACGGATTTCTCGAAAACGAGAAGTCATAGCGAGCTTATATTTGTGCTACAAATGCAGCGCTTGGCAAGCTAAGCCCAAAGATCTCATAATATTAGGCAGCTAACTAAGTATCCGTATACATATCAATTGTGCTACCAAACCTTTTATATTCCTCCAAGATGTGGTGCTTGTATCGTCACCAAATACGCACATTAGATCGCTTCCACCTGAAATTCCTGCGAACAATCATAAATATCAAGTGGTCTGATCGCGTTCGTAATACCGAAGTTGAGGCAGAACATTGAGGCTTACATTATGTGTCAGCAGCTTCGTTGGTGCGGTTATGTATCTCGTATGGCGGAGGATACATTGGCGAAGCGCATCTTCTACTCTGATCTTGAGAAAGGTAAGCGTAAACGCGGCGGACAACTCCGCAGGATCAAAGACGTTCAGAAACGCCATATGAAAGAGGCAACATAGAGACATCTGCGAATATTTGGCAGCACCTGAGTGGCGCAGGCGCGCTTATAAGCTAGTATAAGGTGTTTAAAGAGCAGCGTCAAGCAGATCTCGACGTTAAGTGTCAGTGTTATCAAATCTAAATCTAATCTAATCTAAATAGATAAATCGAGTACACAAATATTTGATATATTGGACACCAATCACATACATTGCTCTGATCCCAAAGCAAGTAGCTAATGCACTTGTGTTATGGAAATCAGACACAACGGTGGTACAACAACACCCAGACCCAAGACAATATAGAAAAAAAATGATTTCTATATTGACCCGGCCGGTAATCGAACCCGGGACCTCGGAGCGGCGACGCCTTGAAACCAGCGTGTTTAGCCACTACACCACTGAGGTCGTCAGTCAATCAGCTGCAAACCCGCACTTCTTCTGCCACTCAAACGGCAAACTAACGTGCCTTCAATGCGCTCGAGAGTTGGACGCGAGGATAGGCATTCTAATTCACCTTCGCGCGCATCAGCGCCGACCTGATAAGGATTCGATATGGTCGCAATGGCTGAAAGTGGTTGGAGGGTCATTCCAACTTAGTAACCAGTGTGAGTTTTACTATAATCTGTTCAATAGTTTTTGAGACATGCATGGGTAATAACTAAAAATCGTGAAATAAAAAAATATTTAACGAAAAAACTTGACGTCAACCTATTTACACCAACTGAATGAACGTTTGTTAGCGTTCCGTAGTTCAACAAGGAACCCCCTATAGTTTCGCCATACCCTTCTGTCCGTCTGTTCGTAGTTCAGTGCAGAGATCGCGTATTGTGATGCAGTTTTGATAGGTATTGCGATTTAACATAAAGATTATTATTCGTACCGATATAGTACGAGTATAGTACGCCCCCTGGGCCTCTAGTTTTGAATCACTCGCTTGGTTATGGCGTGTGATTTGCGTTCGAAAACGAACAAAAAATCAACGAAAATACCGATAAAATTTAGTTTTTTTTTTTTTTCAAATCCCTTCTAAATGGATTTCAACTGGTTTTCATTCCAAATTTGGAGTATAATCAATGAATGTCATGCGGTATCTTGTCGCGAGTGTTTCAAAAATAGGGCCTCTGATCTGCTAAAAAAAATTAATTTGGCATGGGTATGTATTTTAATCTCCCCGCCAAATTGGTAAAATAAAATTTTCTAAACTTTTTTGGATACCCCTCATACAAGTAGCGTGGGTATGTTTTTTTTCTTGCCAAACCCATTCGTTTCGTATCGTTGAAAAGATCTTTTAAAATAATTGTGAGTTTTCTATTATTACTTATTCTAACATAGTTTTTTAACAAAGTGGCCTGTTTTTTTACAATCAGTTTTAAAGGGATATTTTTTGTTGAAGTCCCCACCCTCTTCCAACTAAACAGTATTAAGTGGATACGTAAAAAAATTCACAGCACTAGCATATATGATGAATTTAGAAGAAAAACTATCAAGGCTATGATAAAGAAACAAATTACAGAGTGGTAGTTCATAAACGAAAATAGCAAAATTATGTTCATGTAAATTTTCGCTTAAAATGTTTACTTCCAAAACCCTTTAAGACTACTGAAACTGTAATCAAATATCGGTTTTGATTGTTTCTTTTAGCTGTAAAACAATTAAAAATGTGAGTCAGAGTCATCAAAGGATTATTGTTATTTTAAGGGAATCACAACCTTATAAGGCCATCTTAATCATGATTTACAGGGCATTATTAGGGCAATACAAATGTTTATATACATTGTTAGATACGGAACCATCCGTGCGCGAGTCTGACTCGCACTTAACCGGTTTTTAATATTGCCAAACTACATGGTTAATCATATATTGACATTAATTAAAAAAACAGCTATAAATTAATAATTGAATGAATAGAAAGATATTATTTTACTTACTTTATTTTTTGTTACACATTCTTTTTAGTAAATGTATCTTTTAAATCGCTGTATCATACTAAATCTTTTCGATTGTTAGTTGTTGGTTCAAACCGTTATAAAATGACGGACGTGATTTCTGCAATTAACTCTTTCCTTTCACGTTTGGTGAAAACTGTAAACTATATTTAAACTGATGGATAATCACAATTTCGATTCTTTTGTACTTGCATCATACGAGACAATTATCCTTTTTTCTCATTGTTATTAAATAAAGTCCCGATGCGGTCCTTCCCGGATATCGGCAATCATTCGGCGAAAGTTGATCGGCGAACAAAAACGTAGGCTTTGTTCCCGACAGCGCCTTATTAACACATCCTTAAACGATCTTCGTCATTCCTATGAGTGTTGCTGTAAGCCATCGAAACTTTCAGTATGGTATCTCTTCTCAATTGAAAAAAAATATAGCACGTACGTAGCATGAAATATAAACATTATCAGAAGTCAAACTCGTGCATTACTTTAGAGCGCTTTTACAATTAGGCGTTTCTAGCAGTCGCGCTGATGTCATTTTTATACATAAAATGACAGCAGTAAGCCCTTAACCAGTGTTATCAACTCTCAAAAATATGTATTCCTATATCTAAGTCAAAACGCCCTAAACTTGCTTCAAATATTTAAAATCCCCCTAAACTCGTTGACACCGCAGCGAAGTACAAAAATTAATGAAATAAAATTAACCTCGAAAACTTCAGTCAAAGACCAAAGATTTTTTTATCAAAAATTAAGAAGGCATACTGTAGTAATTACAGAGCAATAAAATATAATAACGCTATCTGGAGTGTTGTATCTGGAGTTGCTAGGATTCTGTTATATTAAGAATATTGTACATTTAAAATATTAATATTAGTCTAAATAAATGTTGCCTAGCCAAATTAAACCTGTAAAAAAATCCCATTCCACTTATTTACCCCCTAAATTTGGAGGGAAAACCCCTAAGTTGGTAACCGCTTCACATTAGAGAGACGCGCTGTTGCGGCTAATGTGAAGGCGCACTTACTTTTGACACATACACTCACCGGTCGCGCCAGGGATGTCAACTTTGGCTTATACCTACATACACAAAAGAACTATCATATTCGTTGCACTCACATCTAGTCGTTTGATGTTTTGTTGCAAATATAACCGGTCATGTGCGAGTTGAACTCGCACACTAAGGGTTCTGTGCCAACTTTAACTTGCTTAGAGATCCACTTACTTCCACTTAGCCAAAATATCACAATATTTTGTTGACAGTAAATATAACTTTGTTTTAAAAAGGATTTGTATAAATAACAAAGTTATTTTTGCGGTATTTGAAAATGTGCTTTATCTTAAAAACTACTAATTCGATCTCATTCAAACGAAGAAAATGGTTTTAGAAACCTCGATGTCATTTGAAGGACCTATTCATAGACACCCTACTACACGCATAGGTGTGTCAAACATTTTTAGCGACTAACCCTGCTGTCAGATGTTATCGACCCGCCCATAAGGCCTCTTCTGACTACGCTTAACGACTAGTATCAACCGATATTAGCCGGGACCAATGGCTTAACGTGCCTACCAAAGCACGAAGATGCTCATGATATACGTCACCCATCCAAACACGACCGCGCTGTAGGTTGCTTCACTTCGGTATCACTACCAAAGCGCTGCTACCACTGCGCTACGAGCACCACAATTAAGTCCTTAAGTCTAAGTTTTAGCGAAAAATCTAAAAAATATCCGAACGAGTCAATCTTCAAACTTTCAGATAAAGAAGCCTAAAAAGATTGTGCAAAAAGTCAGTAAACTTACCAATATGAACATTTTATAAAAAGCAAGATACCAAATAAAATCACAAGAATATTAGCAAAGAATAGTTATTTTATAACGATGGGCTGGTGTTAGCAAATGACCATATTATGCAGATGCAGGCCTATCATTAACAAATTGCCGATGGTGATCCGAGTTTATTGCTTCTTGGTTGTAGAAAACGGGGTTATTCTGAAGAATTCGCATACTATTTCTGAATTTCATATCTAACTCTCAATCTTTAACACAGTCTCAGTTGACTGTTAAGTCTTAACTTTTACTAAACTCGGGTTCCATGTACAAAAAACGAAATACTAGACATCCATCACATATTACGTTACTCTGATCCTAAAGAATGTAGCTTATAAACTTGTGTTATGGTGATCAGCAACAACTGAGATACCACAACACACAGAGCCAAGACAATATAGAAAATTAAATATAATTTCTACAGTGACCCAACCGGGAATCGAACCTGGGACGGGGATTTGTTGCTATCTGGAATTACATGGCAGGTCAATGATGTTACGCATGGGAAAGTTATTTTTAAATAAAAACAGTTTTTCCATTTATGAGTAAGAATTATTTACACTTTAGTTGCGTCAAGTAGGTATCTATAGGTGTGTAAGTAAACTTTGCTTTTATACTGAACTAGAGTATTAAAAGCAAAGTTCACTTTTACTAACGCAATAAAGTTTCAATAAATACAAAAGCGTGGGTACTTACGTATCGGTGAAGTTCAAACGGCAATAATGTCGTTCCATAGCAGCCGGTGCGACCATAAATACTTTTAACTTATACAAATCACACCCAATAATTTACGGGTTGACAGTAAAAATCAGGTAACATGAGTTAAATAAAGAAGTGAGGCAAAGTATGGCTCATCAGAATAGTTGCCGATAAAGTTGTAGTCGTGATAGGCGCGGAGTGTGGATGCGTGTACGCGCGCCGCCCCAATAACAATAAATTTTGTGCGTCGTTTGAAGCGCCGTTCGGACACTGCAGCGGCCTTAAAAACCTCTGCTCTGATATCGAGGAGGGTTTAGGTGCTTAAGTGTCAAAGTGTCAAACATTTTAACTTCTGCTTTGGAATCGTTCAAATGATTTTAAACGAGCTGAAAATAATAGCTCAATATTGGTATTTTTCATCGTATACTTATTAAAAATCGACCTAGTTAGAAACCTAGGTCAGTTTTCAATAAATGTTGTTTGATATAATTGTCAAATATATGACAGATGTGGAGAGATAATATATTTACTACTAGTATTAGGGGAGTCCATGTCCTCATACAGAGCGTTAAGGTTGATATAAGACGTTAGTTAGAAAAAATCTGATCACTTGTTTAAGTGTTAGTGCAAATGCAAAATTTTAAGTTAATCGAACAAACGAACGAACTGCCAAGTGAAAGTGCTTACTTAGTACGAAAGTTGAAATGAAGTAGGTTAGTAGTTTTTTATTAGTTTGAGAAGTTACAGTTAGTAAATACGCGACTAAGGTGCTCCGCTCCTGTCACAGAAGAGCAATACAGATTAAGAGGTGCGGTGTGAACCGACGCGCCTGCGCACTATCGGGCCGTGCTTCAGCCGGAAAAAGCGCTAACAACTATACTTTAGTGCGATTGCCACGACCTTACAAGTCAGATAGATATTGCTGGCTGTTAACTTCTTTATTTTCGTTTAAAATAAATTTCTCAATTTGCAACAGCCGCCATAAAAGATTTATTTATGAAATCACTTACGTACACATGACATAACGCGATTTGTTATCGTGGCCTCATTCACATGTTGAAAATGATATCAAAAATTAAGTTCAAGAATAATACGAGAAGTATACTCGTTACTACCTCTTTATAGGAGAATGCACTCAAACCGTTTTCATTTTCACACAAAATTAAGCAACAACGTTGTTACCCTCGATAACTTTTCACACATTTCTTAACGAAACACTAAAGGATATGACATCATTCGCACATAAAATTCACATATTATTCATATGCAAATTGACTGAGCAATCATAACATAAATTCTTTTATATGCCCACTCTGAACAAGCTTATAACGGAGGCCAATAAAATAATGTTCCCGCTCGTAACGATTGTATCGAAATTTCTCGGTTGACATTCAAAATTAGCCTTCCAAGACCACTGCAGAAGCATATCGGCCAGTTTCTTATAGCGCCTTTTTACGACTATATTTACAACCGTATTCCTCAAATATTACACTTGCATTAAATTATTAAACGAAAGTCGAATATTATAACTGTAAATATTAAGTTTTGTGATATTCCAATATCGTTGTGGGAATGTGAAACTATGATCCGAAGAAGATAAGGATAATTAATCGAAATTTGAATTTTTAGCAAATTAAATTAGATGCTAATTTCATAACTCAAAGTTAATTATAAAAGCAGAGACACCCAATCAATAGATAAGGCAATTAAGATTAGAGAAACGGGAAACGGAGCACAAACATGCGTGTTATTAAGTCATACGAGGCGCGGAGTGAGATACAGTATCGTCGTTTCCCATAAAATCATGAGCAGATTCGAAATGTAAGCACATTAAGTTATCGGTCGAATTATCTCGTCCCGGCAACAATATTTATTTGTTTCTCACTCTCGAGGCTTAGGCGATTGCGGGTGAAGCGTCCTCTCCCAATTAGGTGGTTATTGACGTTTTACTGTTATCGGTTTAATCTCGGAACCGTGTCCCGTATTTATAGTCAACCGACATCGTTCAGGCATCGCTTTGGATTTTAAGGTCTTGATGGTGCAACCAATTGAACATAATGAATTACCATATTAGTTAAACGGTCCGGTGCAGGCACAAGGGAAACTGCTTATATTTATCTTTGAATACCTACAATCATAATTTTCTTTCATTAGTTCATTAGGTATTTGCTACGTTAAAAAAACTGCCTTATAAGTTTTAAATACGGCATTTGCTTTATTTTAAGCTTTAAGTCAGGATTTGAAGGCGGTTAAATTTTTTGAAATTATTTTTTTATTCATGTTTTATATTTATTTATCCATGACTCAAAAACTACTAGACCGATTTTAAGAAAACTTACTCTAAATCCTAAGTTAAAATATACCTGATTGAACTTATAAAATAATAATCTCGCTATGATTATTATTTTATTAGTTCAATAATAATATCTTTTAAGTCGGTAAAGTATTGGGTACTATATAAGTACTATTAATACTTGTGCACCATTATGTATTCTACGTTTTTTTTTTTGTAAAATAGATAATAATATGATTTATTTACGTAAATAAGATTATTTTAATGTTACATCAGTATTGTGTCTATGTACTCGTAAGTGCGTAATAACGCTCTAAGGTATTCCAAAATATTGTAAGGCTCGGCCTGTAAATACTCAAAACCGATACGACCCTAAAATCGACATTTATCCTAAAAAGGGAAGCTGTTAATAGAGTCGTTCAACGTTACCGGTCGAATTATCTACAAAGAGAAGAGTCGGTCCGGTGTCCGTCCGACTCGGAAATATAAATTTATTTGGTGGTTGTCGCAGACGCGGCGCCCGCGCCTCTATCGCGCGCGTAATCTTTAACATTGGCGTTAAAGAATTTAAATTATACGCCGCTACAAATGAACGGGCGACCTCGCCTTATTTATTACCTTAATCCAAATTATATCGACTAGCATTTCTCGATACGATTGTCACCTGATTTGTACCATTAAAACGAGCTCTTTTCGATTATTATAAGCCCGGATTATCAGTTGACGATGTTTTAACAACATGAAAGTTTATGCACTAATAAAAATAGTCATTTTAATATTCGATATGGCTTTCCTTACGATCTACTCGGGTCAATGGTTACGATCACAGATGGACGGCAATTAGAATTGGGATTATAATATAATTAAATATTTCGACAGATGAAGAGGATATTAAAACACGGCGATACTAATTATCGTTGCTCTACATACATACACTCGGCTTAAAAGATGGTGGAAGATTTTAGGTATAACTGTAACTTTTTTATGAGATTAGTAGATGGCAATCAAATACGAAAGTTTTGTGGTTCTACGATAATAACTTTAGTGTCGAATGTTCAATTTGATCATTAACTCGAATAATTGGCACGAGCGTCGCATTTTCGCAATGGCCAGGGCCATTGGTCGCATTTATCAAGTGAGTTGTCAACTGTGCCCTATAAATTCCAATTACTAATATTTCTCCTCGCTTACCACTAATTAAGTGTAGCAACCAATTCGCGCATGCGCATCGATCGAAGCTCGCCTGAAGACACCATTAGTCTTGCTACTATACCTTTTCTTTGGTACATAGAGCTTGCGCACCTAGAAGTGGTTTGCAATGCGACTCTCGAATGAAAAAAGTGAAAACCGACTTCAAAACCAAAATGCACTGAAAAGTCTTAAATAAACTCTCGACTCTTCGTTTCTTTTCAATGGTCGAGAGTTTATTTAAGACTTTTTAGTGCATTCTTGTTTTGAAGTCGGTTTTTACTTTTTAAAGTTAATTTTATTTTTTCATTTTTAGAGATCACAGGAGAGGGGGGGGGGGGTTGGTGGTAAGAATAGCATTTATTGAGCGGCTGAATTTTTGTCATAGAAGGGCTCTTATTTTTGTTTCACATAAATATAGTATAGGTAGTATACTTATTTTCCTATAGTATAGGAAAATAAGTATAATTTCACACGGGAGTGATTTAAAGAAAGATTACTAAATAATGTGAATACTTACGTCTATATTTTGCGTGATTTACATTGTTTTTTAATTAGTTTTCGAACGATTATCACACCATATTCAAACAAGTGGTTCAAAAATAGGGCCCCACGATTCATAATACTAGGTAAACCTTATCCTTACGTTAAATATCCGTTGTACCGCAAATTGAAGTCTTTTGGTAAATTGTCCCCGAATAGAGGTGAGGCTGCGACAGCTGAGGCTTGATAGTCAAAGTGATGGCACCGACTCCAAGAAGAAATTGTTTGCCTATAATGGATTCGTTTCCTTTCAATGGTCGAGAGTTTTTTTAAGACTTTTACTTTTTTCAAGTTAATTGTATTTCTTAATTTTTAGAGATCACAGGAGAGGGGGGGGGGGGGGGGTAAGAATAGCATTCATTGAGGGGCTGAATTTTTTTCATAGAAGGGCTCTTATTTTTGTTTCACTTGCGTCAAAATGATATGTGATATTAATTTACTTTTCAATGAAAATAAGTATAATTTCACACGGGAGTGATTTTAAGAAAGATTACTAAATAATGTGAATACTTACGTCTATATTTTGCGTGATTTACATTGTTTTTTAATTAGTTTTCGAACGATAATCACACCATATTCAAGCAAGTGGTTCAAAAATAGTGCCCCACGATTCATAATACTAGGTAAATCTTATCCTTACGTAAAATATCCGTTGCACCGCAAATTGAAGTCTTTTGGTAAAGTGTCCCCGAACAGAGGTTGCAACATCAGTGACAATTTCGGTAAATCCGGTTGAGAAAATAAATAATCTAGCTATTTCTGAAATGTAAAAAAAAAACAAATATTTAAACCTCCACTAGAAATCCAAGCGTAGTTAAAATGTCACCTCTAGCCTACCTACCTCTGTGCAGTCACGCAAATTTATTGCAAGACATATCCATTTCAAAGCCTATATGCTAATATGCACTTCGCAATCAACTTTATTAAGTCGATGTCTTCAGGTCTCTATCTGCACTCTTGTAAATTGTTATCTAGACGTGTATTATTGTGCGTAGGACCCAGGTAAAAAAAAAAACGAATGCGACCTTTCTGTTTTTTAAAACTGAGTCAACAGGTCTTGTAAAAGTTTTGTATTCAAAATAATATCGTAATAACTAAACATCATATAGTCAAGCAAATATTAATAGATCTGCACTAATACTTGTATGCAGTAACAATCATAAAACTCAACATAAAAAAAAAATTAACACTACGTTATGATACGAGTATACTTCATGAATTTAGTTGAAGTCTCAGTTTTCTTTTTTCTTCCAATATCTTTTTGAGGTCACTTATTTCTTTTGTTGGTGAGGCCAGGGTCATTTTTGACTTTTTATTTTGTTTTCGCATAGCAGCTCGTTCTGTCATATAATCCTTTATGGAATTCTTTGTTTGCTGTATTTCTTGTTTAGCGGCTATATTTTCTTCTATAATTGTTTGTCTCTTTCTCTCTATTTCTTCATTTAAACCAATTTTAAATGCTGATAATCTTTCTTGTAATTCAGCAAAAGACATTTCACACAAAGACCCAATTCCAGATGTTTCGGTTAAATCAATAATTTTGGGAATTCTAGCTTTTTTGGCAATCAGCGCCAATATTTTTATTTCCTTAATTATACTGACTTTACGATCTAATTCTTCTTGTTTCTCTTTCATAGCTTTTGTCAACATAGCCTCGGATTCTTGTTTTAAACTTTCAGCGAGTTCTTTTTTCCTAGTGGTAACTGCATTTCTCGCTTGCAATAAATTAAGTTCTATCATCGACAATTTTTCTACTTGTTTCCTATTTTTTTCCATTTGCAACTTGCGCCATTTTTCAATTTCTTGATTCCAAACTTCTCTTTCTTTTGCAAATTCCTCGTACTTTTTTTTATTTTCATCCAGCAGTTTCTTTTTTGCAAGAACAGCTTCTTCGTACGATATCTGACCCATCAAATGTTTTCTTTCTATATCTAGTAATCTTTCCCTCTCTCTTTCTTGTCGATCAAATTCTTCAATCTCTTCAATTTTGACTGTATTTCTACATGATGTCATCAAATTTTGTAGCCACTGCACCTCTTCTTCTTGTGCCATTTGAATTCTTTTATTCGTTCTTTTAATATTGGCTACTGTCTCTTTTACTGGTGGAACAGTTGAAGTACATTTTACAACAAATGTTGGTTTTGGCTTAGTTAAACTTGGTTTAGCAAAATCTGATTCCGCTTCATCTTTAATACAAGACAGCCGTTTAAAGTATTTCTCTGATTTTACTTGAGCGTAATGAAAGTTTTTATTCTTTACGTCATTCAGTAAATGAGTAGCTTTTTGTTGGTTCTTTTCATGACTTTGTTTTAATCTTTGATCAATTACAGATTTTGTTAACATTCTTTTTTTCATGCTCAGTGAGTTAGGAGGGGCTACCGGAAGAGGATCTGGGAGCGCTGAACACGATGGCTCTTTGGACTTCCTGTTCAACACATTCGGTTGCACCGCCACCGTAGGGGGCTTTAATTTTCGACTTTCTTTCTTTTTCACATATTCAGCGTAGCTATGGGCCATTTCACTGATGTAAGGTTGCCATGTAAACAACGGATTTATAATCTGCTCAGTGGTATATGTAGTATCATAGTAAGCCTGGGCTATTTGTGATATAAACGTAAGTACCTCATTGTTACTCAAAAACTTGGTGAATGTATCTAACAAAGGCTTACTTATATTGAAAAGGCATTTGTAAAGTAATTGCATATCCTTTGGTGTTATCTGAAATGTGAGAGCATGAAAAATAATCATGAAATAGTCTTGATCCTCTTCTGTAAGCTTTTCAGACATGTGTGCAGCGATTTCTTTTAAGAATTGTCCATGTTTCTGAATTCCTAAAAATGTCTCGGCAATCCAGGAAAGTTTTGAGTCTTGGGTGGAATCTGAACATTTTGCAATGTACGTTTTCATATACTCATACGGAGATACTTCGCTGGAAACACCGAAATCAATTATAATATTCCGCAGCATCTTAACATTTTCTGAAGTGTGATAGTAAACCATTTTAAAAATGGTTTACTATTTTCATGGAATTCAGTAACGAAATGAAAACATGATGACACAAAACGTACAATTTTCTGACAGATTTGGTATTGACATAGGAATGACACAATATACTTGATGGAGGTTAATTATGAATAATTTATTGATACGATATTTACTACACCGTATAGCCCGAGTACTCACCATCAGTAATTAACAAGCATTTCATATCAGCTACAAAAATCAACCATAATTGACAAAACTGCGAAGACAAAATAAATACAGTATGTCTGGATATATTGAAATCCTACAATGATTCTCAAATTTGAGTGTTTTTTTTTACTTAACATTTTAGTTTTATTAAAGTATGAAATTCCAATATGGTACTAAATTAATTGAAAAAATATTTATATATTTTTTCTCAAGTCCCCCAAACAAAAATGATTACGTACCACCTATTTATTAATTGCAAAATAACAAAATACGTCCTGTCTGACGTTACCTGCCACGTAATAAAAATATTTCTACAGCTCCATGCGATTGTTGTTGGATCTTGAAAAGGAGACAGATAATAATGTAAATTTATTTCTTTTCTTCATTATCTCGTTTTCTAAATTATTATTTTGATATCTAATTGAAATAGAACAATGAGATGTGCTACGATGGATGCTCTAGGTTTGTAATTATTAATTGATTAATACGTATTCACTTTTGGTCGGGGGATTTGAGGAAATTTATTTGTTTCTGAAGTTTACGCGAATATTACTCATTGAAATAAAACAACTTTTTTATTCCTAAAAGTTAATCCGTTAAAAAGAAATTTATTTGATTATTTTTTCAATTAGGAATAAAATCATCGACGCGGGTTTTTCTTTAAAAAAATATGTTGTTTTTAACCGACTTCAAAAAAGGAGGAGGTTATCAATTCGACTGTATGTTTTTTTTTTGTATGTTTGTTACCTCATATCTCAGTCGTTTGTCGACCAAATCGAAAAATTTTTTCGCCTATTTAGAGGGTGTACCTTCTAGTTGGTACCATTTTGGGATCTGATGATGGGATCTTGGTGTAATCGAGGAAAACCCTCAAATTTTAAAGGCACGTATAGTGTTTCTTTACTAGAATCTAAATGTTGACGTGTTGTTACGTCTGATAGTCAACATCTTGTGGGCTGAGCTGATGGTGGAACTCCCTAACGCTTAAGAGTTCAGTAAAAATTGAATCAGGTGCACCTCCCCCCCCCCCCTCTCTATTGTAATCACTAAAAATGAAGAAATAAAATAAACTTTAAAAAAAGTAAAAACCGACTTCAAAACCAAAATGCCATCACTTTGACCATCAAGCATCAACTATCACAGCACC
This sequence comes from Pyrausta purpuralis, assembly GCA_963924145.1. Lineage (NCBI taxonomy): Eukaryota > Metazoa > Arthropoda > Insecta > Lepidoptera > Crambidae > Pyrausta > Pyrausta purpuralis. The sequence continues at coordinate 15,159,790 of OZ001645.1, read as the reverse complement.
GACTCCAAAAAGAAATTGTTTGCCTAAAACGGATTTCTTTCCTTTCAATGGTGAAAAGTTTATTTAAGACATTTTAGTGCATTTTGGTTTTGAAGTCGGTTTTTACTTTTTAAAGTTTATTTTTTATGATACACTTTTTCAATAACTTTCTGCATCAAAAGCTGAAACCACCCTATTATTTAATTACTTCAGCGCCCCTTGGCGGGCATAATGCTAGATAACACTTTAAGAATTATCATTGATAATTCTTATCAGGAGGGATACCGATCACGTGATCAGGTGAAAGTATCGTCTGTCGCGATTGCATTTTATCTACAATGTGTAGTTTCGCTACGAAATCACAATTTTAAATAAGGTTTTTTATAAGATGAAATAAGACACCAAACATTGCGCCGGGCCGAACTCCGAACCCAATAGAGCTACCGTGCAGTCGGTCCGACCGCGCGAAATTTCTGGTCTCTTATGGATACGTCAATTTTTAGTTTCCTATTTCATTAAATAATAATACAAAAATAACACTGTGAGTGCTAAAACATTACAAACCATAGAAAAAGGATGTCATCTCAAAATCTCAAGAAACGATCCGGCTTTTAATAGGCAAATGTTAGTCAAGCCCTCTGTTCATCATACTGCTCTGTCACGTCAAACCGATGGGAGTAAGTATTTAATTAGATAGCTAGTCTGTTTTGCGCCGGGTCTGTCATTAATCAATCACTCGACGCGAAGCCATTATTCGACACCTCGACACCTCCAAGGTAGCGAAGTGTTGAGCTTCACTCGAGTTAGTGCGGCAACATCCATGTCCATTTTCGGGTTCCCTCTATCTGGCAGAATCTTTTTACTCCGAATGTCACTTGGCATAACACACTTGGCATAATTTTCTTTAATCGAATATTATTCAGGCAGAATTTTCTGTTAGCATAATTATTGTTTGGTCGAATATTCATATGCCCGAATTTACAATGGCATACTTTTAAGATAGCAGAAATTTATAAGGCATAATTACCTTTGGCATAATTTTACTTTGCATACTTTCGCTAAGCATATTGTTTATTAAGTACGATGGTTATTTGGCATAGTTTGACTAGGCATACTATGAAGAAAGCAGAATTTCGTTTAGAATAATTTCACTACGCATATTGCTATTTCTTTTAAATAGTATTTTACCCTCAAAATGAATTAAAAAGTCATTAAGTTGTGGTACAAAAGTTAGTGACAGAAACGAATCGGTGCAAAACCGACTCCACGCAGTCTTGTTTGCCCCACCCCTAGAGTGTAATTCAAAATCGCGTAGGCGCGGAGGGGCGAGGCAGCCCGCGAGCTGAGGAGCAGGTGGTTTGAAAGCTCGCCGCCGCGGCTGAGGCTGGCCGGCAAAGCCGGCCAGCAAGCCGAAGCTGCGGTGGTGAGCAAAAACCATCTGCGACGATAAGCTCGCGTGGGACTGCCGGAGCCCCGCAGCGCCGGAGCCGTGACAGAAACCATGCATGTTGCATGCTGCATGCAAGCTGTTGCTTGCTTGCATGCTGCATGCTTGCTTGCATGTTGCATGCTTGCTTGCTTGCTGCGTGCTTGCTTGCTTGCTTCATGCTTTGCTTGCTTGCTTGCATGCTGAATGCTTGCTTGCATGCTGCATGTTTGATTTGCCATGCATGTTGTATGTTAGTATTGCTGAGATAGAACTTTGGGATACACAGAGAAATTAAGGTTTATAGGAGAATATTTAATATGATAAATATGCCAAAAGACGATTCAGACTGTGAACTTTCTGCGATAGGATGATTCTGCCTATTAATGACTATATATACGAATTGTATGCCACAAGACGATTCTATCTGTGAACTTTTTGCGTTAGGATGATTCTGCTTTCAGACTATTATGGATATTAAATTTCTGCCTCAAGATGATTCTAGCTTACACGATTATGCGTTTTGAACGTCTGATAAATGAGTGAATGCTAATTGATGTTCTGCGAAAGGAAGTTTATGCTATTTGACGATATGCCAAATAAAATTATGGCAATAAAAATTCTGCGAAACAAGGTAGACCCTCCATTTTCATCTCCCTCCTTATCAAAATAATGTTAATATTCTCCTGGTCAACTATTATTGGCTATTCAAGTAAACTATTCATGTTATATCATCATTTTATGTAATTTGTTGTTCTCCCTTTACAAATAAAAAAATCATACAGGCAAGTTAGCTTATAGAACTGAAAGTTAGTGTCTTTACAAGCAGAAGTCACAAAGTTGACATAAAAGTGTGTTTAAACCAGACTAAAGCCATTTAGGATTTAGGAACTTTTGGAAGTTACAGAACAAAGTTTGGTTTTAAAAGAAAATATGATGATTTTACTTCGTAAACTGCTGTTTATGCTTTATCAAGCAAAAAATAGGCTTCTTGGTATGATATTAATACCGACGACATGGTACGCAGAATCATCGTTTTTTTTTCGTCAATTTTTTTATGGTTTATGAAAGCAATATTTAAAAAAAAAAGAGTTTGACCCCTCCTTCAAATATAAGTGTTTTTTATAGATTATGTAGGTACCCATAACTATGTATAGATAAATATCAATACAGAAAAAGGATAAAAATTATCGTACGCAGCATGCTTAAAATTAATAATTATATTTTTTAATAAGTATTTTATACATCATAAATATGTTAAATTAAATTTTATTAAATTAGCATATACATGCTGATTTTGGCTTTTTGTCCTATAACACATTATTATTTTTGGCTTGATTTGTGGCTCTGCAAATGATCTGTTTGTGGACCTATTTAAAAAAAAAAACTTTGCCACTATACTATAATACTACTACTATATTATATACTGCTTTGCGTATTTAAGTCTGGTCCGAAGCTCAAAATAGCAAACCACAGCACATCACTATATAAAATCTTTCCGACGTTAAAGTGCAAGTCACAAGAGCCCTCTTAAAATATAATAATCGTGTTAAACACAATCGTAAAAGCCATATCCGATTAAAGGAATTTTAAATAGGTTCCAGTCTTGTTATCTCGGGGCCATTGTCGGTCGACTGCTAACTACATATCGGTGGTGTAAGTTTTTGTTCTCTGGTTTGTAATTGCTGTTGCCTCGTCCGCCGGTATTGACTGATGAACTTATTATTGTTCGTTCCCACTGTTGCGCTTGATGAAATGGAAACGGACGATTGTAATTGAGCGCATTGATGTATTGTAACGGACGCTGACAGTTCCCGATGATAGCTTATTGCACAATTTAAAAAAGCAATGCGATGAAGTAGATAGACTCTGTCTTGAGCGTTCAGAATATAAACATTGATATGTAACTTATTATATAAGTTTTTTATTTGATTGATCTCTAGTCTTGCTTGAGAGGTTACTAATGCTTCATATAATAAAATATATTAGCACAAAAAAACATAGTTATATTAGAATAAAAGTTGTATAAATCCTCTTAATAGGAACTAGACATAAAAGAACAATAAAACTGCATTTATTCAAATGATTCTACTTGTCATCGTGAGCTCTCTTACACGAGATTGATAGCATTTTCTTTCAATCGAATTAATAATTATTGCTCATATGCTGTTATTATCACTTCCGAGACAGGCGGTGGCTTATTGATTCTGTCAAAATTAATTCAACTTTGAACACAAATCAATTTCAATATAATATTAGCTGTCGGAGCATGTCAAATTATCGTCCCTAATGAACGACCCGGCGTTTCTTTCTCACGTCCAATAAACGTCTTAGAGTTTTTGTTGCATTTATTTTATTTGTACAATTGTACTTTTATTCTTTATAATGTACGAGATCAGCAGAGGTTTCAATCTCGTGAAATTGATGACAAAGAGAAGTAACGGTTGCTGATCACCTTTCATTATACCTACAAACCATATTTGATAGAGACTTTTATAGCGAATGAAATCTTGTATTGTAGAATGATGAAGTTGTGTTTTGTAACGTACAAAAGGTAAATTGAAATGGAATTTGGTCTAAATTGAACAGTTTGGGCAGGATGATATTTTCGATATATTGGCAGTAATATTGGCTCACTTCAGAATTAACCACCATTTTCCTTTACTTGTGTCCTTTTGGATGTCGTCAATGTCATCACTTTATTCATTTTCGAGTATAATTTCGTATTTATTTAGTATTATGTATTCTATGTATGTTCATTAGTCTTTTGCTTAAACCTATATCTTATTTATTATTTGTGTGATATTAGTATATATGTTTATGTTATTTATTTATTTAAATCTTCATGCACACAACATAAAATGGTAGGTACATGTGGCGGACTTAATGCCAAAAGCATTCTCTAACAGTCAACCGTAGGTCAGGACAGAGAAAAATATATATACAGGCGGTGCAAGTAAAGTTATAGAGACAATAAAAGATATGAGAATAGCGATAGAGATAACTATAATACGATGATAAACATACATACTGCCTATTACTTATATATGATTATATGAAAATAATTAAATATGTATTTATTATATAAACATACACATCATTTAAATATACCTAATATGGTACACATACATAAATTAATGTCAATGAGACGGGTCAGTGAGTTCGTCTATAGAAAGTGTTCGCAATGCCATTTTGAAGGTAAATTTCGAGGTAGATGTTTGGAAACTTTTTGGAAGCCCATTCCAAAGTCGAATGGCTGTGAGAGTAAAGGAATTGGACATAAAGCCAGAAGTGTGACGAAGTGAGTATGTTAGTGCATTTTACTTTTTTTTTTTGTACAACTCTTCTCATTTTTATTAATGTTCCGCCACTGTTTAAAACTATCTGTGCTACCAAACGGTTGATTAGTGTATACCTTAAGGCATTAAGTCTGCCATTTGTGCAATTTAAAGTGCAATAAAGTATAAATAAATGAAATATTATTATTGAGGGCGTATTTATTATTTCATTCCGGACCGTCCGCTAAACGGCCTGTCGAAGCCGGTCGGAAACAATTAGCAAGGTGAGATGTAAATACCAAATAGCAGCGATTTTCCCCGTGGAGCGATGGCGACCACCTTGTTTTCGCAGGTGTGTTACTACAATACTGGCCAGTACCTAAATTAAATGTTTCGTGGCGCGAAGGATCGTTACTTGCATAACAATATCTTTATGCCTCTTTGTATTCATCACGTATATTGTACTAAGCGGTCCCCCGCGACTTAGTCTGCGCGTTTTGAGTTTGCTCCCTCCCATTCCGTCGCAGCGTTATGTTTTGTAGCCTAAAGTCTTCCTCGATAAATAAGCTATACAACATAAAATATTTTTTCAAGTCTGTATGGTAGTTGATGAGATTAGCACGTTCAAACGAACAAACAAACTCATCAGTTTTAATTAGTATAGATAACCGTATGGCAGATGAGAATTTATTTATGTTAAAAGTAGTAGTAAATAGTGCAGTACCTACTTTACCTGTCTTTTGATTTAAAATCAATGAAAATATTCATAAAGATGAAATAAGAAACCAAAAACTTGCGCACGGGCGGGACTTGAACCAGCAACCTTTTGGCAAACCGGGCCAAACGCTCTTACCAATTGAGCTACCGTGCTGTTAGTCCGACCCTGCGAAATTTGTGGTTTCTTATGAAAACGTCAATTGCGTGACGCTTATCGCCATCTAGCCGTCAGTTTAGGAAACAGATGGCCCAAGCAGTTATTCTTTACAGAATAAATTCAACTTGGAAATTGATGTCGCTTCGCTATCTAATGCTTTAGAATGTTTTTTAACACTCACAGTGTCATATTTTATATTCATAAAGATGAAATAAGAAACCAAAAACTTGCGCACGGGCGGGACTTGAACCAGCAACCTTTTGGCAAACCGGGCCAAACGCTCTTACCAATTGAGCTACCGTGCTGTTAGTCCAACCCTGCGAAATTTGTGGTTCTTATGAAAACGTCAATTGCGTGACGCTTAGCGCCATCTAGCCGTCTGTTTGGGAAACAGATGGCCCAAGCAGTTATTCTTTACAGAATAAATTCAACTTCGAAATTGATGTCGCTTCGCTATCTAATGCTTTAGAATGTTTTTTAACACTCACAGTGTCATATTTTATATTCATAAAGATGAAATAAGAAACCAAAAACTAACAGCACGGTAGCTCAATTGGTAAGAGCGTTTGGCCCGGTTTGCCAAAAGGTTGCTGGTTCAAGTCCCGCCCGTGCGCAAGTTTTTGGTTTCTTGTTTCATCTTTATGAATATAAAATATGACACTGTGAGTGTTAAAAAACATTCTAAAGCATTAGATAGCGAAGCGACATCAATTTCCAAGTTGAATTTATTCTGTAAAGAATAACTGCTTGGGCCATCTGTTTCCTAAACAGACGGCTAGATGGCGCTAAGCGTCACGCAATTGACGTTTTCATAAAAAACCACAAATTTCGCAGGGTCGGACTAACAGCACGGTAGCTCAATTGGTAAGAGCGTTTGGCCCGGTTTGCCAAAAGGTTGCTGGTTCAAGTCCCGCCCGTGCGCAAGTTTTTGGTTTCTTATTTCATCTTTATGAATATAAAATATGACACTGTGAGTGTTAAAAAACATTCTAAAGCATCAATGAAAATGTTATCAGGCATAATTTAATTGATTTAAACTATTCCAATATTTTTTTCTAATCAGTAAAATAGCACCTACAATAATATGCGTGCGCCTGGACTATACTTGGTTGTGTAATGTAATGTGACCTACTTGTATATTGTTTGTTTTGTTAAAAATTCAAAGTGTGAATGTAATATTGTACTACAGTATCGTCGTTGATTCCAAATTTTTTTCTCAATTGTTTTTATTATTTCTTTTCTTTTATGTAAATCAAATGTTTACTTATTTAAGTGAAAGTATTGCCATACACCCTGGCACAGGAATATTTCTTTCTTAAAAGGAAGTTTTGGTCAATCAGTATCTAACTGATTAAGTGGAATAAATGATTTTTTTATTTATAATAACGAGGTAAATTGTAGGTATATTGGGCAATACTAGACATTTTTAAATAACTACTATTTTTAAAACAAAATATCAACCGCTATATGTACACATTATATAATTAAATTTTTTGAATGTCTATTAGGAGGTAAATAATTTCCTCAGCAACGAGTTCGAATTCAACATAAACTAAAATTGAGCAGAACCGTGTTTGTGATACTCCATAATTTTTAACCGTCAGCTCATAACTTCCAGATCGCTACCGTTTTCTACCTACCCTTCGGAATCTGGCTTCGTGATCATAATAGTATTGCAACAACCTGTTATCAGATATTTTCTAGATAGCTGCAAAAAATTAAACGGACTAGGCAAGGAGGTGGAACAAAGGCAGATAAATCGTAAGTGTTGAGGGCGCGCGGTCGTCACGAAAGGTTACCGAGTTATTTACCGAGCTGGGATCACGACTCGGATCTGCCAACTCCATTAAAGCTGTGATAGTATAAGCAGTTCAATCGAAGGTGCTACTTGCAGCGTGATTTTGAAGTAGATGATATTATCAAAACTAACCACTCTTAAACCAATTAAGTCTTTGGGAAGACCAGGACCCCTATTTTTGAATCCATCGCGTCAAGATGGCGTGTGATAATTGAATTACCTCCGATTTTGCCAATGAAAATTTATATAATTAATAATTATATAATTAAAATTATCACTTAAGTACAAACCTAATCCTAATGCTGTTTAAAACATCAAGAAACAGTAAAATACATTTAATTTCTGTAAACATAAAGTTAAAATTCGTGATTATGTGATGACGGATCATGGGTTACTGGGTAAATGGTGACGAGGCACGTTACCGGTTTTTGTTACTATAATTAAGTTTTTTTTTTGATTCATAATATTTACGTATGAATAAATTAAATAAATAAATAAATATAATTTGGACATTCCCACACATCGCCATCTAGCCCCAAAGTAAGCTACTCAAAGCTTGTGTTATGGGTGCCAGACAACGGATATAATACTTAAATACTTTTTGTTTGTAAATACATACATGATATACATAAAAAACACCCAGACCAATACAAACAGACATGTTCATGCACACAAATGTTTGTATTGTGCGGGGATCGAACCCGCACCCGCTGCGTAGTAGGCAATTTCTCGACCACTACACCAGACGGGTCGCCGACGATGAATATAGAGTATTAACGTAAAGTTGAATAAATAACGCGCTTTCTCGTTTTGCGTGCCAGGACAGCAAAGTTAACTAAAGGCAGAAAGTAAAGAATATTATGGGTTTTAACCATACTCCTACTGTCAACAATGAGGCCACTGGCAGCAACAAAACAATAATTCGACCAGGTATGAACAATTAACAGACAGATCTTAACAGAGATCAAGGGCCCTATTTTTTAATCACTCGAGTCAAGGTGGCGTGTTATATTCATTGATTAAAGTCAAATTTTTGAATAACACTCTGTTTAAAATCCACACGAAAGGGATTTGAAAAAGGATAGCTCAATTTTATGAGTATTCAAGTCCGTATTTCGCGTAGTTTTCGTAGAATATTCACACGTATTTTCGTTTTTTTTAATCACACGCCATATTCAAGTGAGTGATTCAAATATAGGGCTTCCAATGGGCTCGTAAATTAGAAATGAGGACTTACTAATTTTAAGCAAGCGTTTGTACACTGTGTAAATTTTTATTTGTGTACAAGTTATCGATTGATATTAAACTGTTTTGCCACTGTACTTACTGTACTTGCGTAGTCTGAAACAGCATACTGAATTTGTTAATATCCCATTTTAATGTTGCGCAGCGCATAAGATTTATGTTGTAAACTTTTAGCGGAGTAGGTACAACGGGAAGGCAGTGTCTAATCACGACGGTCATTAAAGTGAAGTAATAACTCTTACATAGTAGCGAGCACACATAAAGCCGTAATTCTTTGTTAGTCCTTTGTGGTCGTGGTCGAAGATTGATGGCAGTGCGCCTTAGGTGGCCCTTGTTAATAATGTTTCGATAATTCCACCTCGACTTGTGTTCGTCGACGGTCGAATTGAAACCGCTGATATTGCTGCTCTTGTATTTAACTGTAAGTTTGCCAAAAGATGCCAAGTACTTAATCAAATGACTTTTTTTTTCAATATCCGAGAAGGATAAGAATAAGAAAATAAAAGTACATGCGATTCAAAATGGTCAAGACAATGGCGGAATAGCGTAAAGAATGGAAAAACTCCACCGACAAATGCATAGCTCTTTTTGATGATTGTGAGTGGATGCAGATTTTTTACTTACATAATAATGATTTAGCAATTGAAGGGCCCAGTTGCAGAAGTCCCTAAGTCCACTTAGGGACTTTATCATCTGATAACGCCAACGTGTTGGCCATGTTAAATATCATATAATCATATCTTTTTGTTTTTGTTAACAAGTGCCTAGGTCTCAATATAGAAACGATATTTTACTTTTTTAAATGGATTTTGAGGTTAATAAGTCACTTGGCGCTTTATAAGTCCCTACGTCCCAACAATTTTGATCAAGAAGTCACTAAGTGACCTATTTTAATATTAAAAAGTTCCTAAGTCCATCCGATTTGTACATTAAAAGCCATTAGTGTGCTGGCAACATTAAAAAATAAATCATTATCCGTTTACATTCTATCATGTTGGAGTACAAAGAAATATAGGATGTGACCCTGAAAATGCCTATGAGTCACCTTTGAGACTAAAGCCTGGAAAAATTAAAGATATTTTGAATTTGCTCACATATGTGTGTGATGATGACAAATATTTTTATTCTGATATACTGCCAGCTGATGAAAATATTGTATCAAATCAGTAGAACAATCATTAGTTGACTCTGAGGATGATAAAGAATAATCCAAAAGAATATTGATCTAACATTAAAATATTTTTGTGATTATTTTAATTATAACTAAACTTAACTAAATTTAAAATTAGATTTTTTACAAAATTAAAAAGTTTTACATTTAATTAAAACTTTTATATGTCAATATAAAACTTTAGAATGTAAGCAAGTTCTTAAGTTTTATAATATAGATTATAAGTACCTACAACAACATGTTACCAAAGTAGCAATGATAAATGTATTTTTCTCAGTTATGTATGTGTTGTTGAAAAATTTTTTTTACAGATGGTAGAAGTTTAGTGGACTTTGAGGATTATAAAATGATCGTACGAAGCAAGGTGGTATTTGATATTATATGAAAATAAATTTGTTGTAATTTTTTTTTTGCTTAAGTCCTAAAGTCCACAATATTTTGTTAGTACAGATTTAAGTCCACCAAATGTGCAACCAAAGTTCCTAAGTCCTTAGAATAAGTGTCAAAAAAGGCTAAGTCCAATAATTGGGACCTAAGTCCAGTTTATTAAAAGTTGATTTTATAGAGAATTATAACAATGAACTTTCAATACTTTTCATAAAATAAAAGGCTAATTATTCCCAATACCGTGAAGTTTGATTTTCTCCCATACCCTACATAGAAATATTTCAGCGATTTTTTTTTTGTTTCAACATGACTTATTGATAAGTTCAGTTTTTGGACTTAAGGACTTTTGCAACTGGGCCCTTCAATTGTTATTATTTTAGTAATCAGGATTTAGCCGTTGCGAGTTCTTACAAAAAATGACGTCGTTCTTTAGTTTCACAATTACATATTATATCGTTGTAATAGTTGTATGCTCATAAAGATTTAATAGTCCTTTTTGTGACTCTTTATAAAGCCTAAGCTAAGCGATAGGTACATTGTGTAATTAAAGTATAGTAACAACCTACCGATAATCAAAATCAAGTACTAAACCGTTAAAAGATATTGTTAAAATTTTGATGCGAGTCGAGCTCCGAGATAAAGTTTGATGGCCAACGTTGTTATTTATTTGTTTAGTAATTTATATAAGGTTAGTAACTGTTTTATTGGCCGCATTAAATCAAGCCCCAATAAGGCAGCCATTCATGTTTATTTTTACGAAGTTTCTGCTTGGTATGCCCAATAAATTATTAACTTGGTCACTTTTATCACGGGGCCATGGTAACATTTAACAGACGATGTTTGAGCATGGATAAGACTTAACATTCACGGAAACTTGTATGTCATTGATAATGAATAAATAGTACAATACACGCGCACCCAAACAAAAGTTAGATAGTATAGCTTTGATCCTAGTCATTTTGATAATAAATATTGGGACCGTGCACGACGACAGTGTCACAAACTATTGGAGGACATTGAAATTTTAACTGGCTGGCCGTGATTACGAACAGTGTTATTAAATCAAAGTTATTTCAATGAAATATTGTACTATTATATTATTAATGAAATATATTTCACGGCGCGTAAAAACGTACATAAAAAGATTGCAAGGATAATCCTAAGGTGACGAGTAGATTCCTAATTCAGTTAAAATTAGCACGGAACCCTCAGTGTGCGAGTCCGATTCGCACTTAGCCGGTTTTTTTGGTCACTGCGAACTATGTCATCGATTCGGGTTCCCCGCCACCAAATTCCTACACAGCGAATAGGTGACATCACAATGCACGAAAATCTTTGAAATTCTGATCTAAACTGTGCAGACTAGAAATGTGTATATCTAAGATTTTATTCAATCATTCCGCAAACAAAAGCCTATCGATTCAGATACGTAATTTCATTACCAAATCTGGTCGTATCCACGCTAATCTATCTCGGATCACAAAGCGCCCATACTCGTTCGGGTTTATTGATTGACAAGCGAACAGTTCGATTTAATTCTCGCGAGTTGCGGGCATTCACGAGCTCGACAGCCAAACCCGCAGGGTTATTATGTACTTATTTTGTGACCGTTCGCCATGCGATTTCGATTCCAATGGTACCACTTCTTCTTAAGAGGCTCCCCGAATTTTTAACGCGCACACTAGCGCCACTTTAGTAGAAAAATCATAACTCGTTAAATAAAAGACCAATCGAAAATCTGATTGATGCGATTGTAGCTCTGGTTATATGGCTTAGATAAAATGTTTAAGTTCAATAAAACAGAGTTATCTGTTGTTAAAGTTAGAAAAAGTGCCAAAAATCGCCATATTTAGCAGTTTTTTAACTCTAACTACAGTAAACTACTTTTGAAACAATTTAAACGTACTAAATAAACTATAGAACCTGTACTACAATCGTGTCTACCAGATTTTCGATTGGTATTTTATTTAACGAAATACGATTTTTCTACTAAAGTGGCGCTAGTGTGCGCGTTAAAAATTCGGGGAGCCCCTTAAGCACAGTACACAAGTTGCAAGCAGAGTGCAACTTGAACAACTAAATAGGGAGACTGTAATAATTCTAGAACCGAATAAACAGTAGTGAGGTCTCGTGCTACGGCAGCTGCGTGTCGCAAAATGGTAGACGCACTATCAAGTGTGTCCGAAAGCAGATTTATGATTTTCCAAATTTGGTAAGCCAAGTAACCGGTTATTATAAGAATGGACCTGTCACGACGCCCCTCCTGTTTCCCCGATTGTCCGTTTCGTATCACTACATTAATTGAGGCCATTTGTATCACCCCTCAGTGATACTTACAGGTCTATTATTACAATAAGCAAGTTATAGGTACTGGTTAAGCGCTTTTGGAATTTCCAAAATATTGCCATGAACCATCTTTACAGCAACGTGTAAAGAAATCGGTTTTCGTAATAGCCCCGCTTATCTACTCCCAATTGCATCTACGTTTCTTACTCGACGAATTAATTAATGTTGCAAATAAATTTTGTATTTGCACTTAACGACGCTATTAGCGTTAAATTCCTGCCCGTAGCTTTGTCTGTTGCTTGAGAGGTTAACGATTATTCTTGTCTGATGAAGAAAGATATTTCAGATCTTTATATTAATTGAGAAGAAGAGTAAATGTAATGCTAACGATGTGAGTTTGCTAACATTATCCAACGAGAGCTTAGGTACTTACTTTTTAAATACTGCTAAGAATGACCTGATATCATATCACTCATCAGAAATAGTAGATCAAAACCTTAAAGTAAAAAGTGCAGTATATTTAAACAATTATTTATCTATCGGGTAGATGTTTCTCACTTTGTAATTTATTAACAAGTTGCAACGCTAATAAGCCGTATTAGGATATCGACGGTTGGCTAGTAGGGGTATAAATCAAGTGGAATGTTTTATAAGCTCCAAAAATCTTTGATCATGATGAACCATTCAAGTGTAATTGGGATCAGCGGATCCCCATAAAATATGAGTTCTTGCCCTGAATGTTTTATAGATAACATAAACACTTTATTGTATTCTTCTCGGGATTTCATACACTGTTTGTATAGACAGAGGTTTAAGTGCAACTGGTATTAAATTGTACTTTACTGGGATTTAGCTGTTTTGTAATATTAAGATATGTTTTTGCCTATGATTTCCAATAAAATTGTTCTTTAATTAAAATTTAAACTCAGTCTACCTACTTTCATTCAGGGGTTTTAGCGATAAATTTTCAAATCAAGTAGGTATTTTTTGGGTGACGGAAGCTTATTCAGACTTCGCAATTCATACAGCCGAAGGCGCCGTGTGACATTCTTTGAGCGATTTACAAAAGAAAGAATCCAATGATTTGTAAAGCCTTTTGAAAGTTCAGGATTCGCAAGCTATTACAAAACGTGTTCAGACGGTGTCTTTTTTCATTCAAATAGGCAGATGACTGTGGAAAGTGGTTACGCTCCTGTTGTTATATAAAGCATAACTGCAATTCGAGCCAAAGACAAAGGTGTGAGACGCGCAACACCAAAATTGCTATTCAAAATTTTCCGAGCGAGTTCCACTTCAGGTGAGGTTCATTTGAGCATAAAATTACATTGTCTCATCGACATTGTCGGGTGGCAATGAACTGCACTTTGACATAAAATCGCTTTGGACGCTATAAATCCATTTCATTACCTTAATAAAGGAAGAGTAAGGAATTCGATAGGAGAGCCATCATTCTCCGCGCCCATCTTTCATAGGTCGTGGTCGTTAATTGGGTACTCGCCAGGAACGTAACGACAGCCATAATACTTCATATAAGAAGCTTGATAAGCTAATTTGTTGCTTTTGTACTGGTAAGTGCTGTACGAAGCCGTAATGGACCATAATACCCTGTTCAAGAATAAGAGAAGGGTGCTAATTTTTTAAATTATTCTTTTCAAGTCAATTTGAGCGTATTAGGTAATTGCGAATAAATTAGATGTTAACAATCGCTAACAAGGTGAAAATACTATGAGAACGTCTTGAGAAACATGTTTTACATAATCCTTTATTATATTCGGTTCTGCCTTTGTCAATCAGAAGCGGTTAAATCCACATTTTGTGGTTGAAATAATAACCCTCGTTAGCTTCAACAAAGAGTTGGGAGATATGTAAATTCGTGAAAGGTCCGAGCACAAAAAATCCATGCTCGGTTCTGTAACAGGTGTGTTCCTGATTTCTAATAGTGGCATTCGGATTGTAATTATTGAGTGGAATCGGGCATTAAATTTACTTTTTACTGAACTTTTACTGTCTGTGAAGGGAAGACTTTCTGTTTCGGTCAATTTAAAGGACACCTATGATTACTGGAGATGGTTTGTCACGCACATCCGCAGGCCAGATGACTCTTTTACAATCCTTTTGTATAAATAATGAATATAATTCGTTCTGAATGTAATTTATATGTGATTGTTTTGGCGCTTAAATCTCATTGTACTTTAAAGTCAAAGGGACACAACGCTTTCTGTACACTGATGACAGGTCAGCGGTTGAAGTCTGAAGCAAAATTTTTGACATTTCTTTTTTTGTCATTTTTGACAATTTTAATGTTCTAATTTTCTGTTTATATAAATATATTTTTTACATAAGTACCTAGCCATATTTTTAATAAATCTTTAAAAAACAATGTTTAGGGTTCCGTAGCCGAATGGCAAAAAACGGAACCCTTATAGTTTCGTCAAGTCTGTCTCTCTGTCTGTCTGTCTGTCTGTCTGTCCGTCCGTATGTCACAGCTATTTTATTCTGTAACTAAAAACTAAAAACCAAAAACCAAAAAAAAGTCAAACCTATACGTTTATAGATAGGTCTTTAAAAATGACACCGAGGTTCTTAAAACCATTTTCTTTTAAAGTCTAACGTTTCATAGCTAGACGCTTCCAAAGTGGTAAAATGGGCTTCCCCCCATCTAACTTTTAAACTAAGCGAGTGTAAATTTTGAAAAAATATGTAATGTAGATCTTAACAAATACTTTCAACGAAAATTGGTTCGGACGGAATCGAACGAAAAGTTTTTGAGATATAGCACATTTTCAACAACCGCAAACATAACTTTGTACTTCATACAAACACTATGAAAAACAATCTTAAATTCGCTGTCCACAAAATATTGTGGATTTTACTAAGTGGAAGTAAGTGGATTCCCAAATTCGGTTAAAGTTGGCACGGAACCCTCAGTGCGCGAATCCGACTCGCACTTGGCCGGTTTTTTATAAAGTAAAATTGAAAACCGTTATCTACGCAAAATGTCAAAAAAAATTCTTTAAACTTTACCTTTAGGAAGGTTTTGTTAGCCACAAAATAAACATTATAATCTCTCTACTAATGTAGCTCACGTTTTTAAATATACCTACCTATCGTTCCTATCTATATAAGTATTACGCAGATCGACTATTCTTTAAAAATCTTTACCGATAAAATATGAGAATACTATAATTTATTCATCAGCACTTAAATTTAATAGCTCGCAATGTTTCGTTGCAGAAATTAAAACGGTTTGAGTTATTAATTTCAAGTTTCCATCACGCTATGTAAATTAATTCCAGTAATCCCCTAAAACGACTTAAGCAATTTATTTTCTAGCTAACTAAGAAAAATAATTGTAACCTCAGCAACAATGCAACATAATCGGTAATTAAATCAGCTTTTACATCCAGTCGCGTTATAACTTGGTTTTATTTGCACGCGAACAGTGCTGAGTATCGGATGAGTTATAGAGGTTGGGTATTCATAATAAAGAAATGCAATATCTATTGAGTTCGCAGTGCTTCTGAAATGCGCGGCGTAGGCGCTATCGGCCATATTTATGAGCTCCTCGCCACTTCGCGCCTGCGCCGTACATACATCCTGGTCCGACAGGGATGACCAACATTTCCATGTAATATTTAAACAAGTAGAAATAAAAATATATAATATGACAGTATCAGTGTTTAAGTACAATAAATAATCTAGGGATATAGATGTTTATCAGGTTATCAGAACTACGTAATAATATAAGATCCTTTAGATCTTGACCAAAACTCTATAGAAACTCGGCCCACTTTAGGTCAGCATGCGTTTTTACAAAATGAAATATATAAATATTTGAAAGAATACATGTAAAAAAATATTTTTAGAAAATAATTAGGGGTTTACGAGGAATTCAATGGCAGATTAGACATTTTGAGGTTATGTTTTGTGATTGCAGAGTTATTGCACCTCACCTACATTCATTTTGATAAATAAAGTAATTCAATAGTTACCCTTGAAATACCGGTGCAATTATAATTCAAACAAGATTTTTTAAATATAAACTATAAAGACGCAATTTTGGTCCGGCTTTGGTCAATTTCCTTTGACTTACTTAACATTAGTATTATATGTTTTTATACATTTTAGTTTCTAACCTGAAATGACATGAAAAATGCATGGCCTTTTGTATCCTGAATTCAACCTTATTATGTAGGTACTTTTATATAAAATAAAATGTTGTCAACCCCTGAAAAGAAGTTATGCGTTATTACTCTTTTATTGCCGTATAACTTCCTCCCGGTGAGCCAGATTACGGAGATATTGTGGTGCAGAAGTAGGTACATAATGGACGTTATTTGATCATTTCATTACATTCATTTATGGCGGCTGATAATATGTTTATCTGTGATAAAATGTTACAGTGAGATTCGGATTGGAGCAAGCAAGTTTATAAGATACGAGTAGAAACATTTATGTTCTAATGCCAATTGCGGATTTGCTTTAATACGTGAGAAGCTTCAAAGCATTTAAAGGTAAGGTTGAGGTTTATCACGCCTAACCACTCTCCAATTAACACTTTTCAAAAATACTTTATGACGTGAATGCAACGTAAAGTGAAAATGAATTTAGGATTTAAGGTTCAGGAGTTAGAAACCACTACCGTGTCTAACCGCGTTTGGCGTGAAAAAGGAACATGGAATATTGTTAAACATTAATTACATTTACTTTACAAGCTACATGATATAAAACCGAATAGCATTTATAAAAACATTTTAAAGAACATCACCTCATGCATTGCCAAATGATATGATGCCCAAAATGCTGCCAGCGTTTTACTTCCGGATAGCTAAACTAATCCACTGTCACCAGTCTACATATTTATGATAAGATAAGTCACAATTATTTTAGGACTTAAACAACAAAAATACCTAATCGCAATTTCTAAAAAGTATAGTGCTACTGAATGCTGATATTATATAACCTGACTTTCTCTGCTGCTATAAATCCTCTTGCAATTTCCTTCGGATTAAATCGGTCACACCGTTAATCAGTTAGCGAACAGTAGCGTTTGTGGGTTTGCATGATTCCTTGTTATAAGCTCAATAAGCCGCTGCGCAGGAGTCGCGAGGCCCTCGTATTTTACTCCCCAGCGTGAGCGATGATTTATTCGCACGACGATCGTTACAGCTTATTCAATATGTATAATTGTTGTAAAACTGTTCCATGGAGCTTTGAATTAAAGTGGAACTCTATTCCTTCGAATCAGTAGAGTCAATATTACGAGTGAATTTCGTTCGAAAATCGATTGAAAATCAACAAAATATACGTTAAATATTGACGCGAGTACTTACAAAATCGAGTTATCTTTTTTGAAATCATACTTGTGCGGATTTCATTTCAAAATGGAACATTTTCAACGAAAATCACACACCATATTGAGGCGAGTGATTCAAATAGGGCACCTGGTGGAGAATGCTTAGATATTACTGCAATTATGAATGTTTCAGACACTCCAAATGTACCTAGTCAAAGTTTCGAGGTTCATATTCGAAGATCTATAAGTTTTCCTTCTATTTTGATTACTGAGTCCTCAGAATTTAAATGTATCATCTTATCTTTCTAATCCCCTTAAATTATTCAAGTGCTAATTTATTATTTTAGCTGCTAATTAGAATATTTTATTAAAGGTACTTATTATCATTTTATGCGGACTCGTTGCATTGGTTTGATCTACAGTAGACGAGTAAGAATAGTCGTACGTTCCGGGTTCGATTCCCGCAGGCAGCGAGTTGGAATAAGTACAAGTTACTCATTCTAAGTATGTTATAGGCTAGAAACACCTTGTTTTAGTTTTTATAACCCTGTGCACGAGTCCTACTCGCACTTGTCCGTTTTTTTATAAAACAAGTTATTCTCATGTGTCAGGTTTATAGATTAAACAAGCATCAAATCTTTCGCCTCACGTGCACATTGAGCTCGCAATAAGTCTCACACTTAATACATTTACTTCCTGTTAAAACTCTGTACACTATAAAAGTCGGGGTAAGACCATATTAAGGCCTTGAATAATTAGTTAGTCAGTAGGTAGGTACATTTATTTAGGCTTCCTAACCTTTCTGCATGCCCTCCCGTACGGTGTGCGGTCGGATCGCAGGTTGAATGACGAGCACCGATTGATCGATGATTATGTCTTTATCCCGGTCCGGGAACTATGCGGGACGCGATCTCGCTCCCGTGTGAGCGGATCGAACGCACTTGATACTCGGAGAAACGATTGCTGAGCTGGAAAAATAAGGTAAGATATAAAGTAACTAAAACTGCAATTAAAGTAAGATAAAAATATTAAACTTGTGACAAAAAACAAATATGTCTATTTTTAAATACCTCACTAAAATATAAATATATCAAATGAAGCACAAGCCGGCTTAAATAAAGTTTACAACCAACATAAATGTAGATAAATACTGAATTGTGTAATCTGTCCGATTGGTATAACTTTGAGTAAATATACCTACAAGGTTCCAAGCAAAGCGCTGTTTTTTAAATTAGGTCACACTATAAATTAAAAGGACAGTTTTATTAGTGTGGGTAAGCCAATATTGGGGACTTGCGCGACGACAGCGCCATAAACTATTGGTGGAAGTTGAAATGACAAATGGCTGGCTGTCATAACGAAAGGTAATTAAACCAAAATTATTTCAATGAAACATTGTATTATCAATGTTTATATTCAATTAAATTAATCTGTAGTGTCCATTTATACTTATTAATAAAATATATTGCAAGACTACGTAAATTTTGTACTAAAATTGCTTGAGTAAGGGTTACAGAAGTCTGCCAACGTTTTTTCTTTTCTGGTCACTGCCAGCGCTGTGATCGATTTGCGTCCCACAACACCTACTTCGTACACAGCGAAGAGTATAGTGATTGCCTACCTCATATACAACTATGGTTTTTGATTCAGATGGGCAATTTCTATCATTGGGCAAGCACTATCACGTTCCCCTACGACATTTGCCCTACAGTAAAACGTTAATTAAGAGACAATCCAAATACTTCAAAAAACGTATTGTCAAACTTCTTAATATATGACGTTAACTAAAACACAATTTCATTCATTTGAGTGAAAGTATCAAAGCTGTGCCATCCGCTCATACTATACCTATATTTTAGTTCTACCTGTGTCATTCACCGTGTCGTTACAGGTTGCGCTCCAGAAAAAAACACTTTTCAAATGTAAATCAGCAGAAACCGACAAAGCAAATTGTCACAAATAAACACTGATACATTTCGTTTTTTAGGATAGTCTATAAAAACTTCGTTGCAGCAGTAAAGGGTCAGACTGAACCAATCAATCTAAGATAAAGGCAACTTTTTCATTGAGTTTTTGCTGTCGCCCATTTTAAATTGTCCCTGCTTTTAACTTTGAACTTGATTGTTATCCGTGAGAGTTTTCGATCAAATACAAATGTTTCCTTTCTACAGTTCTGCTATCTTGAATATATGTGACACTAGCCTCTTTACTTTGATAAAACTCAGGATAAAACCTAAAAAAGATTTTTAAAGATTAAGATTTAATTTTAATCTTAATTACATTGACTTGATTGAGGTCTTGCGCGTTTGACAATATTTGCAAATTACTATTAAAATAAGTATCTAACACTAGAAAACTATTATTTGATATTAATTAATTAATAGCCAAACTGGCCATCTCCATCAACAAAAATAGAAGTCTGTAGGAGTAGGAGTGATATTCACTATATTTTTGAACAATAATTAACGACACCAAAAAATAAATTAGCCTCTATGCTGAGTAGACCCTCTGCTTATAGCCAAATATGTGCATTAGAAGCACCGTGCACCCGATTATTCTAATTCAATAGCGATTTACATTAATGCAGCCACTCTGTGATCCCTAATCAAAGAGCAAAAAGACAAAAGATTTGAATACGTTAGTCCAAATATTGACTTAACCCTATCAGCGACGGAAGCGGGTGCCGTGCGCACGCGTCGCTCCGCTCACAATCAATAAGCGTTTCCTAACTATGAAATTAAATGATAATCACAACTTTTTATGATGTACGAACTATAATAAGTACATTTCGACTGAGGAGTCAGGGGTTGTGAACCATTTGGGTTGGTGAATAAATGTTATTTTGGTTATTTGGTTATATTGGTATTTTTGGTTGGATATACAGAGAATTGATCAGTGATTTATCATTCCGAAGATCAGATTTGTGCAAATTTGAGTAGCAGTATTCAGGTAAAGATTGTAAATAAGACTGCTTATACAAACTAATCGAAGCTATTGTGTCGTTAAACCAAACTGATAGAATTCGTGACTGCTAATCAACGTTGTTCGATACCACAAACAAATTAACCCGTCACTGTTTTACATTTTTACTGCGCCAATAAAATCTAGAGCGGCCATAAATTATTAAAATTAGGTTGAACGAGTCAAAAGGTTGTCGAACTCTGATTTAACCCCCCATTATTCATTTTAACGGTTCGCCGGCACCCAAGGGTTGGGCGTCATGGTCTGATCCGATGTTACGGATAGATACAGAGTGACGTAAGAAACCCTTTTTGAAGGCAGATGTGTTAACCCTTAATTGGACCGTATCAAACATTAGCAGAGACCGTGTTGACCATTTTTAAGTTGGATGTGGAAATGTGGATTAATGCTTAGGGATGTGTAGAAACAAAAGAATGTTTTGGTAACGTTATTAATTGAAGCAAGCGAAAGGCTTTCTTGTTCTCACCGGTAACAGGATCCCACATAGATTTTTATCAATCCTAAGTTAAATCCGAATTAAACTTGGATACTTCTTCACCCGGTTTCTACATGATAGGTGAACCTAGAACCTACTTACTCAAAAAAACTAAATAGAAAAACAAACATTTCAAATTCAGACTGATTATGCCTAGCAAGTAAAATATTAAATTAAGAACTACATAAATACTGGCTTAATTAACTTATCCTGATCATGTCTCTAATTTAATGTATCTCTAAACCAAATCAGTGGCATAAAAATTCAAAAGCATCAATAGTAGGAAGGTAGGAAACCCTATCATTCGCGTCAAGTCGGGAATAATGGGGTGATTTGTCAGCATGCCCCATTTTGCATGTGAAATCTCTATGCGATTGACGCACTAAGCACATCGTTCAGCTGATATGTCGCCAGCACACGTGATCTGGATATGATTGGATTTACCTTTCATAACTCACTTCACACGACCTGGCTTAAATAACATTTTGTCCTAATCAGCTTTAGACAAGGTTAGGAACATGACTTTTGGAACGAGATTAGGTGCAGGCTTCTTCTTTAAGTTTGTTTAGGTGCCAAAATATTAGCATCAAATGTGCTCATTTTGTCTGTTAGAACCTCGATCACGTCAGATAATTATAATACAAAACTACAAATCGCATCATAGTTTTTGATTGGTTGGTCAGTCTAGCACATTATCAATTTATACTTATGGCTATTTGTCTTGTTTTTTATCTTATTTTATGTTATTTATTATTAATATATATTTTTCCTTTTAGGATTTCAATGTTTATTTGAAAGATCATAGATGTAAATTACCTCTAGTTATTCCTCATTGTTTATATTTTTTCCACTCTATCTGTTTCATTCTGTACATGCATGATTAGTTTATACAGACATCAAAAAAGGAGGTAATCAATTCAACCTGTAGATATATATAAACAGTGGTGGTCATATAATTAAGAACGCTGATTATAAGGGTAAGATTTTTTTTTCAAACTAAGACGTAATTCTAATTGCATGCATTTTTTATATGTCTTACTTTCGTAAATCTGTTTATTAACCAAGCTTTATTCAATTAAAACACAAGATCAACTAAATATAAAAAGATAATCATTTTAACCTACTTCTAAATAAAGTATCGCATATATTCCTATTAGCTGGCTGGTCACGTAATTAAGAACGCTAAATAGTTTATAACTTTATTCAATTTTTAAAAGAGAACACTGAGTAGGAATGTGGTTTTAGGTCACTGTTAGTATAGTTTTGGCACTAATTATGACTATTTGTAAAGATTAAAAGTGATTGCCCCTTATAAAAAATAATCGGGGAAAATAAAAGCTGTGATAAATCTACCAGGGTAGTAAAAATAAAACTTCGCCGGAATAAATTGGTCTTATAAAAGATTGCCGACCATGTGCAATGTTAAAAAGATGGTTCACCATGCCGTTAAGCATTTTGCTACGTATCTAACTATTTCGAATGTTCTTCGTGTCCCTAGACAGAAAAATAGCTCGTCGAGAAAACCGAAACATCGTTCGTCTGGCAAAACAAAATCCTTTTAAAGGGTCCAATGAGATAAGAAAATAATATTTTGGTGAAAACAACTATTCAGCGATATTAGCACGCATTATTCAAAGACGTTTGGTAGGAGAAAAATGGCATGGGAAGATAGCAAGAAAGTTACCCTCGTTGAAACTTTGCCACATGGAAACCCGGCTTGCATATGCGAGAAAGTATGAAAGCTGGTCTTTGCGACTGTGGAAAAATGATATTTTTTGTGACGAGACAAAAATTAACAAAGTGTTTAGATGGAAAAGGATGTGTATGTCGTCTCCCAAATACGGCATTCGACCCTAAGTACTCGAGACCTAATGAAAGCACGCTCGTGGAAATGAAAAAAAAAACGGGGTGCTTTTCTGGACATGGTGTTGGACTTGTAAAGTTTATAGAAGCTCAACATGGATCAATTCCAATACAAAAATATTTTGGAAAAAACAATGCTGCCTTATGCTGAAGACGTTCTACCGGATATTTTGACATTCCAGTATGACAATTATCTAAAACACACTGCACGTACCGTAAAGGAATTTCATACCTCGGAGTCAGTTTCTGTTTTAGACTGTGTAGCTAATAGTCCGGATCTAAACCCAATAGAGAATCTGTGGTTTAAAGTAAGGAATAAGGCGTCAAATACGCTGTGTGTGTACCTATTTAAGAGAGCTTTGTGACTTTTTTTGAGAAGAATGGAACTCTATTTCTGTTGCGAAACGTAAAAAAATAATATGAGTCAATGCATCACCGGCGTAAAGCAGTAATTTTTAAGTGGTGGATATGTTATTAACAAATAATTTTAGTTAAAGTGTATGAAAAAGCTTTAAAAATTGTTGCGCTACAAATTGTTGTGATTTTATAAATTTAATAGCATCATACAAAAATAAGCTTGGGCAACTACGTTGCTCAAATAATGTAGCTATTTTATAACATTACTAGTTGCTTTTTAGATGGTGCACATCTCTGGGTATGACATGTTTTAAATAACAAATTCTTGAACTTCTAATCGTTCTTAATTATATGACCACACCTGTATGTGATATTGTCAGAATCTATTAAGGCTTCCTGACACGTGTGCAAAATTTCGTAGGTGTTTTTATGTATGTCTCAAGATTTCTCGAAAACGAGAAGTCATAGCTTATAGAGATGATGCTTTATTAGTTCGATTAGATAGAGTTCAACAATGGTACACTGTAAGTTTCATCAAAATTGGTTCAGTAGTTTTTTGTGATATTATGAGTAATAACCAAAACCGCCATCAAAAATCTGACTGAAAAGCTGAATATTACGTATTTGTCTTCTATTTAGGAGAAACAAATCCTTTTAGAGTTGGTGCAACCTTACCTACACATCAACAGTTTACACACATCATCACATCATGCACCATCTCCAAAATTTGTGTCTTTTGACGGCGAATGCGTTATTTTGAGATTTATAGTCTGTTTTAATTTTAAGAATCAATCTACTTTTTTAAAATATTTACCTATCTTTACTTTAATCATTTAGTGACTGTAAAATGCCATGTGTACTATCTAATAATAAATAAATAAATGTAATGGGCAAGAAACTAATATTTTTTTAAAACTCCAAATCACGTTTGATAATATGTAACTGAAACATAAATCAATTATTGATATGGTCTCTATCAGCAAAAGATATAACTAAATAGCTACACAAAAACACGGGACAGCCTGACATCTAGTGTTGAAACTAAAAAGCGCTTTTAATGTTACCAAATGTAGTGGCTAAATTACTGTCTAGCAAATAATAAGACATATTTAGTGTGATACTTTAAGAAAAGATGTCGCTAAAAAACGCAGAGTGCTGCCATCTTAACTTTCATGCTGCAATCATTTAGTCGCTCAAACTTGTGGACGCACTTTCACATTTGAGTACGTAATAGTGTTGCTAAATTTTTGTAGATGGCGCTTTATTATAATTTCAATATTCTCGTAGCGCAGACTTTTCTAATGAGTGACTGATTGCCGAAGTTGACTAACCTTCGGCGCAGTCGTTTTATGATGGGTGACCATTCCGACCATATACCTAAGTGTCGTCTATTATGATCATGTCCGTGCTTCGGAAGGCACGTAAAGCTGTTAGTCCCGACTCATGTCGGTTGAAATTAGTAGTCAGGGGCTTCAGGGCGGCTTGAAATGTTGCAAATAATACCCCTTCACTCCACCAATCCGCACTAAGCCCGCAGAGTATAATATTGTCTTTATTGTGCAGAAGTGATCTCATTTCTTACCTTTTGATAATTTTTATTGTAAAAATAACAACAATTTTGAGATTAATTGCTTATATGTTTTTGGTGAAACTCTTTTCTTTCTTGATAGTATTAAAAATGTTGTGTAATAAATAATAACGCTGAGGTGAGGTAAAATAAAAATCAGACATCTTCACCTCCGTGGCTAAGCACGCTGGTGTCAAGATGGCGCCACTCCGAGGTCCCGGGTTCAATTCCCGGTCGGATCAATATATAAATCAAAATTTTCTATAGTGTCTCGGGTCTGGGCGTTGTGGTACCATCGTTGTGTCTGATTTCCATAACACAAATCAATTAGCGACTTGCTTTGGGATCAGAGCAATGTATGTGATTGGTGTCCAATTAAAAAAAAAACCTTACTTGTCATTCATCTATCATAAAGTAGGGTAGAAGTACCGTTTTTGGCCACCTTTGCACCGTTTGTTGACAGTTGAAATTTGCGTTAGTTCATAGAAAATTATAACATTAAAATGATTTATTATTGAATTTTTAACTTTTTACGCATAATTTAATCAAGATTTCGATGGTATTGTTCAGAAGAATTATTATTATAGTATATTTAGACAAAAAATGGCCATAAATGGTACAGTGGCCACAAACGGTACTTCTATCCTACTAATTATAAGTCATCAAAAAGTACTCATTATTTAAAGATCATTCTAAGTGAACAGGCTTTTTCTGTGTGTTGTGAGCTTCATAGTGTCTTTTTCTCTGCAAAATGCAAAACTAATGTGATATAATTTACAGATATTAATTATGGTTTTATTTCAAATTATTTATAGACTTATACAAAAAGTATTGAAATAAATGGCATCATAATTAAAAGAACGGCCTGTTTCACAATGTAATCATAATTTCTGTTTCTGTATTTGAGTTATTTGTAATTTAGTGATTTATTTGGACGATGGTAAAACAGATATAATTTATTTCAAAATATGTAGATAGATATGATAAGTAGACGTACACAACATGCACCTCTAACTGAACTTGTTGAAAATGTGATTGATCAATTGTCTGTAGAGCCAGTATTCTCATTGTGACTTTTATTTTCAATTCTAATTCACTGCGCTCGACCCCTCGGGGTCGCTTCCAATCAGATTCTGCGGGACGATTGCCAGTGCTTTCAAATTCTGTTTAAATCGTTGATCTCGGATCTAGTGGTGCAGGTCGATTAAACGGTGTCTTGAATACCTAATAGGAATGAAGAACGAGTCGAGAGCTCTCTCAATTCACTCGGTGTCGCATAAATTAGCGGTGTGGGCACACACCGCAGAATTTCCACAAAAACTCCAATCGTAGGGGAAAGTTTGGCGATTAAGCCGTGAGGCGTGGCGTGGCCAGGTCTGCTCGTGACAGTTAGTGCCGCCACTTGTTATAATCCGTTAAACTTTCGACCCTCGTCAAGGTACGCCGAGAATTAATGGAAATGCTTTCTTTTCTAGATTTATGATATACTTTTTCCGAAGCCTCCACCAGGCGCTTTGACAGCGGCCCGTAACGGCGCCGGCGCTTGTAATTACGTGAGCGCATACAGCGCTCATCTTAATAGAATTAATTTGCATCCTCTTCTATGTGAAACCCTCTTAACAAGTTTGCATAAATTCTCCTTTGAAATTTTTAATCACCCGAACTTTGTAATGCAGAGTGCATTTAAAAATACTTTAAAATTAGAACAGAATATCACCATTTAAATAACTAGTGAATGTTCGTTCTAAATACTTAGATTATGTTTCAGGACACGGACGGGAAAGCAAAACGAGCGGATTTGAGAACTCTTCAAAAGAAAATAAATAACGATCGCATCCTGCTGCGGGCCACTGAAAGCCCAACTTTGAAATATCCGCGCTGCTAAATGCTGTTCACACAAGCTCTAGAAATATTTCTTTAAGCCGGCATTCTGGAAGGAAATTTTATCGGTGAATTGCCTTTCCAAATGAAGCGTAATTAAATAGAGTTGTTAGAGGACACCTTGAGGAATGAATCTTGCGAATTCTCGAGATTTTTTGGACGTAAATATCGGATAATTTAAATTTCTGAGTGCTTGTTATGATTGGAATTAGGGCATTAATTATTAATAAGATAATGAAGAATATAATTTCAATTATAGGCTGGATTTAAAATACATTCTAATTAAATTAGTAAAATAGCAGTGCTGCTGAGATCACTATATATATTTACTGACTTTATCTTTGAACTAATAGATAAAATTAGAGTGTAGAGCTTCATAACTTTTATCAGCGTAATAGGCCAGAAATCAGAGCAATTTAAAACACGTAATTGGCAGGTTTGACATACATGATACACACTTATCGACGCGCCGATACCGTGAATGCGGCTTAAAATGGCTAAACTAATAATCCGATCCGCATTTAACCATGTGCCATGCACTTGTGTGCGTGTGCTCAACCGCCGCGGCATAACAAAGAGCAATCAACATCACTACTGCCTGCCTACAAATGAGATTAAATATCCAGTTAAAACAATCACGAAATGTATATCATATCATGTCTTCTTCAGAAACATCTCGTAACCTTGCACTTCTAGCTACAATGACGTCATTTTTTTCGATACATCGTGTCTATAAAATAAAGATAAAGATATAAATAATAATAGTCCCCCTAGCCGATTTTGACTACGGCGGCCAGTAACAACGACGAACCGACTGTGCAGGACATATTATAGTGCACAAGTGTGTGCGCAAACAAAGGTGCGCTCTCTATTCCTTTAACTCTAATAGCCCGATGGGACAACAATCTGACACGACCGGCTTTACGTGCTTTTCCTAGGCACAGGGGTGAAATACCGCCAACTTCCAAACTCCGGGCTACCCTAAGAATTTCTAAACAGAAAAACTCAGGTATATATTTTTGGCCCGACCCGGGGGTCGAACCCGGGACCTCTGGCACAGCGGTCGCTTTAAAGTGCAACCCTTCTACCGCAGCGCCACCGAGGCAGTTAAAGATAATAAGTACCTACAATATACAGCAAAGATAAAGATAATAAGTACAATGATCTGAACACTGCATCATATATAATATCCTACAATTACCTTTCAGACTTCCAAAGGTCTCTGTTAATCAAGAAGATCATACAATCAAACGATCCTCGCAGAATAACGCACATTATGATAATCGCAGGTAGGAATAAAATCACAATAGAATACGATATAGGAACGGATATTCCCAAAGACGATAACATGGCGGGAAAAACTCTACCGTAAACCAGGGGCAATAAAGACTGCCAACAATTTATTTATATGACGCTTCGGGGAGAAGTTACCCCCGATCCGGGAACAAGGTAAAATCAAGTTGGAGCCGGCCGAAACCGGAATGAGAAGAAATGCTCTTATACAATGCAATCACTGCTAATCTCCTTAGAAACCGATTGAGCGGCGAAATTTATTGATGACGTGTTTACTTTCCAACTTACGCAATTGCGTGTAGTAATAATAGTCTGTAGGGAAAAAAAAGTTTGGATATATATTATTTTCCAGGTGAACGGTGGTTTGTTGCGGTGATTGATAATTTGCTTTCATTGATTGTTTAAAAATAAACGGATTTTCTGTGATTCGTAGCCGTAGCTGTAGCTACTACGACGCGCAGCTGCTTTGATCAGACGAGATAAGAAGAGTAAAATAAAAAACCCCAAACAAAAATTTTAAGAATTCACTATATTCTGATTTCAATATCACACATTCATCATTCAACATTTGAATTGTTTTGTAAAAACCCGACATAAAATAAATAAATATACGCCAGACAACACACCAATTGTCGTGGTTTCGAAGTAAGGATTTTGTATCCTTGTGTTATGAATACCAGACAACGATTATGACGGGGGCGTCTCCCATAAATACTTAAATACATATTAAACATCCATGACTCAGGTACAAATATTATTATTAGGTTTAATATTTAGGAGCTTTAACCAATATACCAAACGCGTCGTGTTAAGAAAATAATAATTAGTTATCAAAAATACATTACATGCAAGTAACATTAATGTTGTCGGATTCTGTAATGTATTTAAATCGGCTGTCAATATATCCGCGAGCATACTGCATCGGACGTATAAAACAGAGGATTTCAGCGGCTTTGCTTGTCAGCGGCGTATCATCAAGCTGTCAGCGCTGATGTTCGAATCTGCGGGGATCGGGTCAATATTAACTAGCACGTCTCACGCTATCGAATTCTGATGTACATTGTAGAAACATGGAAATTGTGTTTGTAAGTAGGTTGTTAACGACAGCCACAAGACCAAAAGAAGTTTCATATGATTTCATTAAGCTTTGATATTGTCGTTTATTTACTAATTTTCTACTAGACTTAAAGAAAGAGAAAAATGTATAAGTAAGAACGAATACGAAAATTGTTAAGGAAATTAAATAGGATAGCAATATATGTAAGAAAGAAATGAACATAGTAGTGCCGTGTGCAAACTTCGTGCTCAATAATTAGAGATAATAATGGATCGCTTTAGTCGCTAATTGAACGCAGAAAATCATACAAGAATAGAGCCGAATTTGTATGCAGTACGTTCATTCCTTCCTACGGTTTAATAGTGAATACAGCTACTAGTGAAAAGTGAAGTACCAGTAATTACCAGTGAATTGTGAAAATAGTAAAAGTATTAACAAATTAATGTGTGTCAGTATAAGTGCAGTGTTTTACTGGGGAACAGTCAGTGCCTAGTGTTAAATTTAAATTACAGTCCACTCGCTCTCTGGGCTTGACGACTGTACTCTCTCCATAGTGTAACACCAACATCGTTGGTCCTATCGGAGACGGATCGAAAGTACGCACCAGTGGACTCTGTGCTGTGAAATTAGTGTTTATGACTTAGTGCAATATGGACACACTTATTTTGGACTATAAATTGTAAGTACTTTTATTATTTCTACAAGTGATTACTGTGTTATTTCGTGTTAAGTGCATCTGATCTGAACTTTGATTCCTGAACTGTGGATGAACTCTGTCTGTGTTAATTGTGATTTGCAAATAGACATTTGACTCTGATAATTGACTCTGATAAGTGTTTAAATGGTGTATACGCGAAGCCAAGTCATGGCCGAACGTTCCGAACGTGTGTTACCGGAACCGCCCCGGTCGCCGTCCCCGTCGACGCCGCTTGGAAGCGGAACAGCATACGGCCGCCCAGCCTAACGAACGTGGCGCCGCTGTGTTGGGTACGCACTCAGCGTTCGACGTGAACATGGGACATGTCGAGACCGCCGCAACGAGCAGGACGCAGCACGCCAGAGCACGCTCCACCAGATCCACTGCTAGCGCTGTAGCACGGCTACGGTTCGAGGCAGAGGAGCGGCTCGCAGCCATCAGACGCAAGGAGCTTGAGCTTGAGGCCGAGATGGTAAAGAAGAAGCTCACGGCAGACCTAGCAGAGTTGGATGACGACAGTGACCAGGAACAGATGCAAGAAATAGAAAAGGTAAACGAGTGGCTGGACAAGTCTGCGCCAAACGTGGATGCCGAACGGGGGGAGCGCCTGGAGGCTC
The DNA here is from genome assembly GCA_963924145.1 of Pyrausta purpuralis. NCBI lineage: Eukaryota > Metazoa > Arthropoda > Insecta > Lepidoptera > Crambidae > Pyrausta > Pyrausta purpuralis. Next base: position 15,129,261 of record OZ001645.1, on the reverse strand, counting down.
CACCGGAACCCAGCAACGAAGAGACGCCTGTGACCCGAAGGGCAAGATTTTGGACGCCGGGACCGGTCCAACCCAGACCACGCGCAGAAAGGAAGAGATCGTCAACCCCGAAGGGACGAGGTATTGAACAGCTGGCAGACGCGCTGTCACAGATGATGGCGTCGCGACCACCACCGCGGCAAGTTACGGATCTACCGCTGTTATCCGGATCACCACTGGAGTGGATACACTTCGCTACTGCAATGGAGGAATCAACAAGGCTGTATAAGTTCACTCCATACGAAAACTTGGCCCGACTACGCAACGCTCTCAGAGGTGAAGCAAAGGAAGTGGTAACGCCACTACTTAGCAGCGCAACGCACCCAGATCGAGTAATGAAGACGTTACAGCAATGCTTTGGACGCCCAGAGATGATCATAGATATGGCATACGAAGAACTTAAGAAGCTGCCCAAGATGGGAAGTACTGCAAGTGAATTAAATGCCTTCGCCATCAAAGTCCAGAACATCGTGGCAACTCTTGGCAACGTGGATCCAGCATATCTGTATAACCCATTGCTAGTGCGTGAAGTATTAGAGAAGCTGAGCCCACACATCAAGTCAAGGTGGTGTGACTTCGCCGAGGAGCAGCCGAGAAATACGACTCAAATCGTAAGGCTTTCCGAATTTTTAATGCAGCAAGCTGACCGTGCATTAAAACACAGTTACAGTGGTGCTAGAAAAGACGTCCCGATCAAGAACACGAAGATCGAACAAAAGAGAAAAGTATTCACTGTAACGGAGACGAGCGGCAGGCCAGAAGACAGTCAGAAGCCCGAAGCCAGAGTCTGCATAGTGTGCAACAGTGAACACAAGCTACCTGCGTGCCCGAAGTACAAGGAGCTGTCGGTGTCGAAGCGGTGGGAGGCAGTGAAGAACGCAAAACTCTGTTTCCGGTGCATCAACAGCAGGCACAGAAGAATGAACTGTAAACAGAAGCTCTGCGGCGTAAAGGGCTGCAAACGTCCTCACCACGCCACCCTACATGCTGAAGTCCCGGCCAAAGAGGAAGTCGAACAGGTGACTACGAACCAAGCAATGGCCACAGCTACACCTGGAGGGAGTGACGTGAAGCTGAAGATATGTCCGATCATCATCAGCGGCCAGCGGGGGGCGCAGCGAACATACGCGCTTTTTGATGAAGGGGCCACGATCTCTCTAATCGACGAAGACCTCGCGAACGAAGTTGGAGCTAGCGGACCCAGTACTTGTCTAAAACTAAGAAGCATAGACAAAGAAGTCAAGAGCATGAACAGCAGAACCGTCCGCGTCAAGATCATGGGAGATCACGTCAGCGGACACAGCTCTGTCATCACATTCCGAACGATGGCAGGTCTGGACCTATCGACGCAGTCGTTGCCAAAGGAGGCACTACAGCTGGAACACCTGCGAGGACTGGATATCTCAAGCCTAGCCTACCAGAACGCCAAGCCACGAGTCCTCATAGGAACTGACAACTGGCCGTTGATCATCACGAGGGAGCTGCGAGCGGGCAAGCCGTATCAGCCGGCAGCCTCCAAGACCTTACTAGGATGGGTGATCCACGGAAGAGTACCTAGAAGCTGTCAAGATACAGAGAAGATCTTGCACATCAAACTAGATAAGAAGATCGAAGATCTGGTCAAACATCACTTTCGCGTCGACTCGCTAGGGATATCTATGAAGAATGAATTCACAAAAGAAGATGACCTACGAGCCATGAAGATCTTCGAAGAAACCGCGGTGAACAAAGACGGAAGATTCGAAGTAAGTCTACCGTGGAAGAGCGAAGGCATGAAGCTACCAAACAGCTACAACGCTGCCTTGAAGAGGCTGAAGACACTTGAGTCCAGCTTAGAACGTCGTCCCGAAGAGAAGAAGCAGTACCACGAGCAATTGGAGAACCTGCTAAAGAAGGGATACGCCGAGCAGTGTAGTGGCGAAGAAGAAGACAGTTCAGTAGCGTGGTACTTACCACACTTCGCAGTGAAGAACCCGAACAAGCCAGGAAAGATCAGGCTTGTCTTCGACGCAGCAGCCAAGGCGAACGGAGTCTGCCTGAATGATTGCCTGCTGGAGGGGCCGGACCTTCTGCAGTCTTTGCAGACCATACTGTTCCGGTTCCGAGAAGGCGCCTACGCGATAACAGCAGACATAGAAGAAATGTTTCTGCGTGTGAAGATAAAAAAGGAAGATCAACCTGCGCAGATGTTCCTATGGAGGGAACAATCAACAGACAAACCAGTGAAGATGAAGATGACTTCAATGATATTTGGCGCATCAAGCTCTCCGTTCCTGGCACACAGCGTCCGGAACAAGAACGCACTTCAGCACGCGAAGACACACCCTGAAGCCGTTCTACCGATCATGGAAGCCCACTACATGGATGACTACGTGGATAGCTTCAACGACCTGGAGAGCGCCAAACGAATCATCGTGCAAGTCGACGAGGTACACAAGAAAGCCGATTTCCATCTTCGAGGTTGGAGCAGCAACAACGAGGAGCTGCTAGAGGTCACACCAAAGGACAGACGAGCAAAAGCGGGAACAACACCACTAGGAGGACAAGAGAAGACCTTGGGACTTCTATGGAACCCGAAGACCGACAAGCTGAGCTTCAACACTTCGCTGATTCGAGTCTCAGAAGCCGTGAAGTCAAGAGAACGAGCCCCCACGAAACGAGAAGCCCTGCCAACGGTAATGAGCATTTACGACCCGCTGGGACTTCTGAGCTGCTACACCATTGCAGCGAAGATCACTCTTCAGAAATTATGGCGCCTCAAGACTGGATGGGACGAACCGATTCCTGAAGACATCGCCAACGAATTCGACGGTTGAATCGCAAACTTAAAAACATCAAGAAGCTGCAGCTTCCCCGAAGCTACAACGGGGGGAGAGAAGTGCAACGTCGAGAATTGCACATCTTCTGTGACGCAAGCGAAGAAGCATACGCAACGGCTGCATACTGGAGGCTCACCTACAGCAACAAGGAAGTGGAAGTTGTGCTGGTGGCAGCACGCGCGAAGGTCACCCCGCTCAAAGCACAAACCATTCCCAGGCTAGAGCTACAAGCAGCATTAATTGGAACGAGGTTAGCGAAGGCCATCAAACAAGAACACAGACTTCGCATCGATGACACGGTCTACTAGAGTGACTCGCAAACAGTCTTACATTGGCTGAGGAACGGGAGTCGACGCTACACGCCCTTTGTAGCACACCGGCTCGGCGAGATCACAGAAGAAACGAAGCCAGCAGACTGGCGGTGGGTGCCGACTCACCAGAACATAGCTGACGTAGCAACGCGAACAGGCTACGTGCCAACGTCCGAAGATGATCCATGGTTTGGAATGTCGTCATTTTTGGCGCAGCCTAAACGTGACTGGCCACGCCAAGAAGATAGCAGCGATGACATCACCACGGAACTACTACATGTCATCACTGAAGAACGGAAAAAAGAAGATGCAGCACTGCCTGACATCAGCCGATTCTCCTCATACGATCGGTTGATTGGAGCCACGGCAAGAATATTACAGTTCGTAGATCTTTGCCGCAAACAGAAGACTACGCTCAGCCATGAACACATCAAGAAGGCAACGAATCTCTGGCTGCGACGAACACAGCAAGACTCGTTTCCTCACGAAATAGACTGCACGAAGAGAGGCATCATCGTGCCCCAATCAAGCCCTCTTCATCGCTTTGACCTACTATGGGAAGATGGACTCCTAAAGCTCAATGGGCGCGCGAACAAGGCAGCGGTACCTGATACAGCAAAGCGACCCATACTGCTGGATGGGCGCCATCCATTCACAAGACTACTCATCGGGCGAGAACACCGAAGAGCTGGCCATGCGGACACCGAGTGGAAATTCATAGCCCCAGGAGCTCCGAACCAGGGAGGCGCATGGGAAAGGCTAGTGCGCTCGGTCAAGAACGCGCTTACCGCGACGTTAAAGGAGAAAGCGCCGAAAGAAGAGACCCTGACCACTCTGCTGACCGAAGCTGAATACTCAATCAACTCAAGACCATTGACCCATGTCTCCGTGGATCCAGAAGACCCAGAAGCGCTGACGCCCAACCACTTTCTTCTGGGATCATCAACCGGACTACCACACACCGGAGCCTGCGAAGAAGCGGACCGGCGGGCTTGGAGAGCAGCAATGGCACTTGCGGACAGCTTCTGGCAGCGGTGGATGCGCGAGTACCTACCCACACTGGTGCCACGCCTTGACCGTCACGAACGCCAGGTTGCCGTCAGAACAGGCGATCTGGTCATCATCGCTGATCCACAACTACCACGGAACATGTGGCCCAGAGGCACTGTCACCAGGACCTTTCCAGGACCTGACGGTGTCACGCGCATTGTAGATGTGATAACCAAAGGTGGGACCTTCAAAAGACCCACCTCTAAGATCATCGTGATATCTACATCCGCACCTTCCCCGGACCAGAGGGAAGGGACGCGCTGCACCAACGAGAGGCTGTCTACCGGAGGAGGCTACGGTACACCTTCGCCGGGGGGAGAATGTTAACGACAGCCACAAGACCAAAAGAAGTTTCATATGATTTCATTAAGCTTTGATATTGTCGTTTATTTACTAATTTTCTACTAGACTTAAAGAAAGAGAAAAATGTATAAGTAAGAACGAATACGAAAATTGTTAAGGAAATTAAATAGGATAGCAATATATGTAAGAAAGAAATGAACATAGTAGTGCCGTGTGCAAACTTCGTGCTCAATAATTAGAGATAATAATGGATCGCTTTAGTCGCTAATTGAACGCAGAAAATCATACAAGAATAGAGCCGAATTTGTATGCAGTACGTTCATTCCTTCCTACGGTTTAATAGTGAATACAGCTACTAGTGAAAAGTGAAGTACCAGTAATTACCAGTGAATTGTGAAAATAGTAAAAGTATTAATAAATTAATGTGTGTCAGTATAAGTGCAGTGTTTTACTGGGGAACAGTCAGTGCCTAGTGTTAAATTTAAATTACAGTCCACTCGCTCTCTGGGCTTGACGACTGTACTCTCTCCATAGTGTAACACCAACATATGTCATACACGTTTGAACATCTTCATGAATGGGATGTACTTTGTTATAATTATAGTGGGTCAGACGGAATGCTGGATTGTTGATAAGTATGTCCCCTAAGTGTCTAAACACACTATGCCGAAGTTACGCAACTGAAGTTCGGCATGATTACGCCTGCAATGCTATTTGAATTACTGACGACGCATTATGCTGAATACTTCAGCGTAGTGTGTTTAGACACTTATTCTGTAGTCTGTAAAGCCACTGTACACACAAAAATGTGTATTTTTCGTAAGTTCGGCGCTGATGATTTTGGACCTTGAAACATAAAATTTACTGAGACCGAAATTATTGTTAAATAACACGAGCTACCGTAATTTTACAGGATTTTAAGTTAAAATTGACTTTTAATCACATTTTTAACTTAAACTTACCATATGAGTGATAAAAAGTAGATAAAAGAATTTTTAACGCTTTAATTTTATTTGAACGATTTTTAGCCTATCCGCCTTCGAAGGCCGATTACAACAAAAAAAGGCCAACTAAGTACCATTTTTTTTAAATGATCTTAGGAGCTTAGGACCCCGCAAAGTTTTTAAACCTAAGCAGAAGCTATGGAAACTACTTTTTGTATTTTTAAATTGAAGTAGAATTTTTGATTAAATCCTAATAAAAATCAGAGTTCGAACTTTCAAGTTTTTTTTTAGTGCCTTTTAGTAAGTTTAAAAAGATGCATTATTTTTATTATTAAGACAGCATTAACAACGACCACGGCACAAAAAAAATCATTGCAAAATACATAATAGAAAAAAAGATATGAATTTTTGAATCCTCGCGGGTAGAGAATATTAAAAAAACACAAAAAAAAATCATAACTCGAAAACTACAAAAAATCGCGGAACATACATGGGGTATTTTCGGATACCCCCAGGTGAGAGGAATCAAAAAAAAATTTATTGACGTCACTACTTAGACCACCCTGTATATACGTTCTAGCTCGGAGGAAGATGCTCGTAGCGCAGTGGTAGCAGCGTTGTGGTAATGATACTGAAGTTAAGGCCCGGCAAAGGGGATGCGTTGTTTTCTTTTTCGACTAGAAGATAAACCACGATTGATCCAAAAAAGAAATTACAAATACAACAACATACAAAGAAAATCTAATATTATGCCGAAATACGATAGTATAAAACTTTCTCGATAGAAAAGTATCTCGAAGTTGGGTCAAATTATTTCTTTTTTTCCGTTTATTTTAATTATTATACGTTTCACGAAACCAATTTTTGAATATATTATGTTGCACTAAATGTACACGTACTAATTTTCACACGGGAGTAATTCGAAAAAAACTAAATTTTGTGAGTACTAACGTCTATAGTTCGCATGATCTTCATTGATTTTTAATTCGTTTTTAAACGAAATTTACACGTCATTGTCATGCAAGTGATTAAAAAAACCGGCCAAGTGCGAGTCGGACTCGCCCACTGAAGGTTCCGTGCCAACTTTAACTGAATTAGGGAATCCACTTACTTCCACTTGGTAAAATACCGCAATATTTTGTTGACAGCAAATATAACTTTGTTTTTCATAGTGTTTATATGAAGAACAAAGTTATGTTTGCGGTTGTTGAAAATGTGCTATATCTCAAAAACTTCTCGTTCAATCCCATCCAAACCAGTTTTTGTTGAAAGTTTGTGTTAAGAACATTTTTTTTTTTCGAAATTTACACTCGCTTAGTTTAGAAGTTAGATGGGGAGATCGCCTATTTTACCACTTTGGAAGCGTCTAGCTATAAAACGTTAGACTTTAAAAGAAAATGGTTGTATGGACCTTGATGTCATTTTATGAGACCTATTCATAGACACCATACACGCATAGGTTTGACTTAAAAAATCGGTTTTAGTTTCATGTATGGGAGCCCCCCCCCCTTAAATATCATTTTTTGTATAAGAATCGTAAAGCGGTTAACAGGATACATCTTCCTACCAAATTTCAACAGTACGATGCTACAGAATAAAGTGGCTGTAACATACGGACGAACAGACAGACAGACAGACTTGACGAAACTACAAGGGTTCCGTTTTTTGCCATTCGGCTACGCAACTCTAAAAATGAAGCCCCCGGTAACGACATTTTACCATTACTAACGATGAAGAAATTGGGCCTTAGAAAACTACATGACATTTTTGCTAGTCATAGATTTCGACAGAAAAAATACCGTAAATCGTCCATTTACAATAATTCAAGATCAAGTTCGTAAGTTGTTTTGATGAAACTCTGTTACGCGAGCGTGCAGCCGATACCTTTCGAACAAATAGTGCCTATTTGCCTCCTGTCGCCTGTCGCGGCGCAGCATGTAAGCGGATTCTTAATTTCATGCCTCGTTTGTTCATTCCCTACTAGCTGAAGCTAGATTAAAACGGTGCTTAGAAACGCAGTTTAAGTTAAAAGGGCAGCCTAGAATCAACCTTAAATACCTCGTACTTACCTATTTATTTTCCAGCATGTTAAGTGGGACTGAAAAACTCTTTGGACATATTTCTTTCATTTTGGTTAAAATCGTTTAAAGTCTGACAAAGGTATGACGACACGAACTGTTTACATAGATGTGTGCATCAAGTGTGCATATAGGAATTCGAAATTAGAAAACTGACTATCTATCTTATTTTTACGTATTAATACTGTCCATGGTATTTTTGTAAATAAACTGGCAATTAAAACGTGATCGGAAGATCGTAATAAGTACGTATGTATGTAAGGAAAAAATATTTTTACCATAAACCATTAACTTGTTCCGCTACTCTCACTAATAATTGGCTTTAGTTATTGGTTTTATTGCCCTAGTGGATTTCCATGAGTAAGCAATACGATGTCAGTTACGAGGAAACTTCATTTGCTCATTTCTTAGAGGGCCAATAATATTATCGCTACCAAGGGCTAATTCCTATCACCATGAATGATTTCCACAACAAAAATAATAATAAGCTCGTAAGGCGAAAGAATTCGTTGAGAACTGGCTTAAAATGTAGTTTTGTGTACCATCGATTTAACACACAAATTTCATTTCAGATTATGGTAGAAGATAACTAAGTACTAAATTTATGGCACTGATCAGTTACCGATTGTCATAGATAGTAAATACAATTAGCATTCCATTACAAGTACATTGCAATGTTAGGTACATTTCGACCTTTCATTGTACCTACATGTTTGTTCTGTAGTTACAAGCACGATTTATCACGCACGACATGGACATAGTAAACAGACATTAAAAGTAGTTAGTTTAAAAACTGTCCAACTGTGTTCTGTTCTGGTCTGGGCTGGACAGGACACGCAAGGTCCGATCCCTTGGGAGGAACTCCGCTCACTCGCGGTCACGTATAAATTACTCAGAGGGGAACTCGCTCTCTTTGTTGTCCCAAACTTCCTTTCTTAAGGTTTAAATCCCAACTTGAATTACGATGGAGCAGTTTAAAGAACTCTTCGGCCACCGTGACGCTATTACGGGTGAATCAAATAAGTTTCAACCGTTTTTGGGTAAACGTTTCTGCAAGCTTGCTGTCTCTTGGAAAGCTTTAGTTCTTAAGTTCGGAATTAACTTTTTCAGTAAGAACAGCGGGTCTTTCTATTCTCGTTTAAACGTAGAAAGTTCTTCGAAAGTTAATTCATTGTATTTTAGTACGTCGTATGTATTTTTGAATTTGTGATATTCTATGTTGTTGTCTTCTTCCTATGTAAGGAAACAGCAGATTGAAGATGTCTGCGTCTATACAGGGTGTAACAGAAAGGTGCAGTGGAAATCTAAGAGAGCATATACATGCAATGGCCTTCTAAGAATAATCGGCGATTGATATTTTTGTTATTGTGTAATTAAAGCTATTTATTTTTTAATATTTGTGTAATTAAAGTAATTTACTCGATAAATATTATTTTCGTTAGAAAGCGTAAGTAAGTATGTCTCAAAATCATTGCCAAACGTTTTAAGTGATGTTTGTAATCAAAGTCGATATAAGGATCGGACTCGATAAAGCTCATTTGAATTATTTTAAATATACGTTGAAAAGTTCCAAATCAACCTTATTTTTTTATGTAACCTTATTTGATGCAGCATTTTTGACTTCAACTTCCACTGCACCTTTCTTTTACACCCTTTATATCTATACTACGAATGTGTTAAACATTAAATTATCAGCTGATAACAACAATAATAACACTCAATAGGTATATGCCATAATCTTCAAAAGTGGCTTCATTTTAAACACCATCTAATATACTTAACGAATATTGTTACCCTCACAAGTGTTGCCGACGGATCCACCTTACCTACTTACAAGATGAGCGATGGTGTCGTGACTCATCTGCTCGCAAATTAACAGCTCTGATGAATGCGCTGCGACACATCACCAGCTTCCAAAGACCCCTGACCACTAAGGAAGTTTCCCTTAAAACAACTGTAGGTATTACCAATGAGAGGGGGGAGGGAGAGCTGGGTGAATTGGTCGAGTAGGTAGGCGCGGTGGCTACAGTTGATGTATCACTTTCATAACGTCCACGGTTAATTAGTGTCGAATTACAACGCTAATGTTTTTCGGCCTAGCCTGTCTGGATTGATGGTAGATGAGTTTTCCAGACAGATTTTACGTTACGTAGTTTACGAACTCATTACAAACCCACTATGTAAGGGTGTGCGTCTTATTTACTTTGATAGTGCATGGTTGCCCTTACTAAATAGATGAAATTTTACAAAAGTCTATCTTTGAACTGTGTTCCTATATTCCTTTTGAATTTATGTTTGAAGGGACATTTAAACAGTAAAACCAAGTAATGTGCAATGCAATATTTATTTAAGCACGAATCTACACCAGTTCGGAAGGTGGAATGTACTGGGAAGAACTGGCAAGAAACCCAGTGTTTACTTCTTTAATTAATAATTCCAAATCAAATAAAACATGGTTGAACTTAAACAAACTTGTCTAGTGACGTACCTATACCTTATGAAAACCTTAATTCGCTATACTTTTGCAACACTTTACACACATAAGGATGTGGGCAATATCTGCCGCAGTGCAGCTATATGGTTAAACTTAGTAAATTTTAGATAAAAAACCTGCCAAGTGCGAGTCGCGCGCTGAGGGTTCCGTGCCAACTTTAACTAAATTAGGGAATCCATTTACTTTTACTTAGTAAAATACCACAATATTTTGTTGACTACAAATATAACTTTGTTTTTCATAGTGTTTGTATGAAGTACAAAGTTATGTTTGCGGTTGTTAAAAATGTGCTATATCTCAAAAACTACCTGTTCGATCCCGTCCGAACTAATTTTCGTTGAAAGTATTTATTAAGATCTACATCGTCTAATTTTTTCAAAATTTACACTTGCTTGGTTTAGAAATTAGATGGGGGGGACGCCCATTTTACCACTTGGGAAGCGTCTAGCTATGAAACGTTAGACTTTAAAAGAAAATGGTTTTAGAAACCTCTATGTTATTTTAAAAGACCTATCCATAGACACCCCGCACGCATAGGTTTGACAAAAAAAATTTTTTTGGTATTAGTTTCATGTATGAGAGCCCCCCCTTAATTGTCATTATTTTTTATTTTTTGTATGAGAATCGGTAAGCGGTTAACAAGATACATCTTCCTTACAAATTTCAATTGTGTAATGCTTATAGTTACAGAATAAAATGGGTGTGACATACGGACGGACAGACAGACAGACAGACAGACAGACAGACAGATTTGACGAAACTATAAGGGTTCCGTATTTTGCCATTGGGCTACGGAACCCTAAAAAGTAGTGTCATCTCTGTCAACATTTTTTCAGTGTACATATTTTAATTCAATAAAAGCATTGTTTTTATAAAAAATTCAAAAGTTTTCAGAAGGCCGAGTCAGCTACGCCGGTAATGTCGTAAACATTTCATAGTGTTTTTACGACATTACCCAACGGCCGGCGCACTGTCCACGCTTTTAGGTTGTTTCAGCCGCGGTAATAAAAAATATTTTATAACTGTATCATTACAATTGACAGGTCAATATTTGAACAAGGCGACTTACTTCTATACTTAGATCCCTTCCATTCCTTGTCAATTTAACTAATTGTTAAGTACTTTCGATAAAGGGATAAAATTAAACACGTTCACGTTAATAAAGATGCTGCATTTGTTAATACATTTATTACATACATTTATTTACTTATTGCGATGTCATTACATCGCAATAAGTACATTTTAACATGCCAGAATAAATTGCTGTAGTATTCTGTCGAATTTCCGACCCAAAATTTACAACATCAATTTTCCGATTGAAAAGATACAACAAAACAATAACACCAAATCGACACGCGTTGTCCACTTCAAATGGACTTGTACTAATTAAAATTATCAACGTTTAACAATTACAGAATCATTAAGTTTTATGGTTATTGCCCTAATTAAGTTCATTATTCGTAAACATTAAATAACGATATTGTTAGTGGGTTTAAAATCGATGGAGTAAAGCTAACAAATGGAGCCTACACAATGTTTATTGAAGGCAAACAACGGAGTTAGTAAGCAACAACCATTGCTCGGAGCGTTTTGAAATAACTACAAGTTTGAAGTTAAATGTCGGGTTAGGTCGCGGTGGAAAGAGGAGTGGGGGGGCTAGGATACAGTTAGGATCAGCACGTGATTGTTATGACTATGCTTAAGTAAAGTAAAAACACACAAGAACAGTGCTTATAGCTATCCACCAATATTAGAAATCTTGAATAAACATAATTAAATGGCTTATAGTGTTTTCTGTGTCCAGTATATTAACGGTTTCAGGGTGCTGTTGCGGTGATCTCACTTCTTTAGTGCATCAGAGATGTCCGCTTTAGCAGGCGTAGACTGTTTCAACGCAACAATACGTAAACGCGCTCCTGGTGCGCAGGGTGCGGGGGAGCGGTAACAGCATCCTAAATATGATTGCTATTGGTAGACTGGACTGCATTTTGTGAGCTGTTCTTGTGCCATGTCGGGGAGAGTGGTGCAGTGCTGGCCATTTTAAACTGATATTTTCATTTTATTTTTTATATTTTTTTTGTTCCTTATCTCAACAGTATTTACTAACTTAGTTTATAAGATTTACTAACAACAATGAGTCACTGTTACTAATGAGAAACTGTTTTAGCCACACATAAATTCGTTACATCGGTCCGTCACTCATATTTGCACGTGCTTTCCAACAACGCAACGCAACGCATCGTGTGGGCTGCCTTTCAGATTTGTATGTAAACGGGGCTGCACACTAGCGCCTCGCAGCATCGATGAAACGAAAGGCCCTAATGAGTCTTCTAAGACCCCTTACACACTGCGACTTTTAGCATCGATGCAATCGCGCGTTAGTGTCGATGCAGTCGCCAAAATTCAGTACATAATTTGTCAATTTTCCAGCTTCTCCATCGCGACGATGCTAAAAGTATCTAAAAGTATGCTAAAAGTATGCTAAAAGTATCTAAAGTACTATATATGTATCGATGCTAAAAGTAGCGTAGTGTGTAAAGGTTGACATTTTGCGACTGCATCGATGCTAACGCGCGTTAGTATCGAGACTGCATCGCTGCTAAAAGTCACATTGTTTAAAGGGTCTAAGACAGACTAACGCTTAATATCGATGAAGTCGCGACGCAGGAGCTAGAAATTGTCAAATTATGTACTAAATTTTGGCGACTGTATCGATACTAATGCGCGACTGCATCGATGCTTAAAGTCGCAGTGTGTAATGCGTCTAAGGTTTCAAGTTGATGTTGTTGACGGTTCAAATAGCCAATCGATGCTAACCGCACTTTACCGTACTAAATACCAGCGAAAAGTTTCAACCGATTTCTTGCAAGGCCAGTTTTCGATGTAAACTTGCGGTGGGCGACGCTCATTAATTCTCACTAGTTCGTCCCGCGGCGCCCTTCGTGCGGCCCGCACATAAATTCCCGATAACTTGGACAAACAGAGACTCCAAATAAGTACACCCTTTACAATGTGCCCCTAGCGACTGACTCGTTCGTGAACTGTTATAAATAAATAACTTACTTTTACGTGGCAGTTTGTTTGATACTAAATTCTTAAGAGATAACTTATTTTGTAAATGATAAAAAACAATCCGTAAAATTGATTTATTTTAAACAATTAACAAGAACCTATTCAAGAAAATACTGCTTTCTTACTTTTAGCTTCTACCTAACTATCTAATCCATACCTTTGATATAGGCTTAGCGTTATACTTTACAGAAATTTGAGGGAAAAAATAAGCAATCGTAAAAATAATAAAGCCGATGAAACCTTTGGAATCCATTTTTCACTTAATACTTCACTCGGTTCATTGTTATGAAATTCTGAGAAAAGCTTTTAATTAGCTGACACCAAGGAGCCCGCTATTAAAATACCGCTCCAAAATAAACCCTCCAGAAGGATTTTATATTTCCTCGCAATGGTTTTTAAACGGTTAGCTTTTCTGTGTAAGTAGTTTAAAATGTCATCATATTTAAATGGAGCTGAAAACAAGATCCGAGTTGGATAAACACTCGCACAAATCAAACAAGCAAGTTTCGACGTTTAAAATGAGTCTGCACCCATACGCTGGAACACTATTTACGTAAATAAACTCGTTTCGTTAAGGCGGCACGCTGGCGCAGCTTCGTTTAAACTTTTAATCGCTTTTGAGCCGTGATAAACAAATTTTAATTAAGTTTTAATATCACCGCGTAATTGCTGACGCGAACGGCTATCGCGATATCCTTGTTTATGAATATTTTAACTTTATGATTTAACGCAAAACGCCGCCCTCATCCCCTATTAGGACCTCTTCGTAATTCGTCTGCCCCTAAAATCACCATTGAGTATAATAAGCTCAACCGCAAGGAGCATTTCGCATTAAAATGACCAAAAGTTTTCACAATCCGGAGTTTTCTGCTTTCGCCTCCATTTGTCCCTGGGCATATTTTTTATTTATCAACTTAGGTACTTTCTTTGTTTCTACCAGGCTTATTGTTAATTTCATTGTGAAACAGTCTCACTGAAAAACTTTTTACGAAGCATTGGCTTCCCTACGAACTGTTTACGGCTCGTAAAAAATCTTCAGCTTTTATTTGTGCGCTTCAATTAGCGCAATAGAAAATCTTTTAAAGAAAAACCTATAACAACAATTTTTATCAATGTATGTTTAATTTCAATTTGTAATACACACTTTCTCATAAGTTGTAGTCCACTATAATCCGGATCTTTCATATAGCTTTAAATATTAAACTGTGAGCACCGTATTTAAGTTAATAAAAACCGGCCAAGTGCGAGTCGGATTCGCGCACTGAGGGTTCCGTGCCAACTTTAACTGAATTTGGGAATCCACTTACTTCCACTTAATAAAATGCACAATATTTTGTTGACAACAAATATAACTTTGTTTTCATAGTATTTGTATAAAGTACAAAGTTATGTTTGCGGTTGTTAAAAATGTGCTGTATCTCAAAAACTTCTAGTTCGATTCCGTCCGAACCAATTTTCGTTGAAAGTATTTGTTAAGATCTACATTACATATTTTTTTCAAAATTGTCACTTGCTTAGTTTAAAAGTTAGATGGGAGGGACGCCCATTTTACCACTTTGGAAGCGTCTAGCTATGAAACGTTAGACTTTAAAAGAAAATAGTTTTAGAAACCTCGATGTCATTTTAAAAGACCTATCCATAGACGTATAGGTTTGACTAAAAAATTTTTTTTTGGTTCTAGTTTCATGTGACAAGTAAGGGGGGGTCCCACCCCCCCTTAAATGTCACATTTTTTTATTATTTGTATAATAAAAATAAAGTAATAAGTAAAGCGATTAACAGGATACATACTCCTAGAAAATTTCAACAGTGTGATGCTTATAGTTACAGAATAAAATGGCTGTGACATACGGACGGACAGACAGACAGACAGACAGACTTGACGAAACTATAAGGGTTCCGTTTTTTGCCATTCGGCTACGGAACCCTAAAAAGCAAAATCGGCACTGGAATTGAATCGAGCGACTAAAACACCCCAACTGAATTTAAATACAGTAAAAATTCTTTGTGTTCGACTTGACAAGTGAAATCGAGATAATACTACCATTTTTCATCTCGGAGGAGTGTGGACGATGCGACGCTATTCTCAACGAATTGTACCTCCGGGCATGAATTTAATCTTGGGATTCGGTGTGTCAGAATCATAAGGACCGTCACTCGGGGATATTCGCTTGCTCAGCTTACTTAAGTATATCTCGTCTTGTTTGTTGCAAATGTTTATTGCAACGAATCAAGGAACAACGAGGCAGACATCAAGGAGCATCTGAGTTTGACTGCAATATAAAATTGTGGTGCATGTTCGTGTCAGTAAAGTGCTGATATGTGGAGACTGGCAACAACATTGTTGAAGACTTTTAGGGACGAAAAATTATCATTTACATAAAAGTACAGGACCTCTATTTTTGAATCACTCGCTAGGATATGGCGTGTGATTTTCGTTCGAAACCAAACTAAATTTCAAAGAAAACCGAGCAAAATATATAGGTCAATACTCATTCCTATGTGGAATTAAACTATTTTTTTATTCGATAATTGGACAAAAAAAATGAATATCACACGCCATTTTGGAGCGAGAGATTCATAAATAGAGGTCCAGACCGATTTGAAAAAAAAATGCAAAAAAGTCATATGTATTGACGCTTTAAAAGGAAGGAAGGACTTCTATTTAGGAAAATAATGTATCATCCATCAGGGCATTGACTCCAAAAATAATTTGTTTACTCATAAATGGAGTCCTTTCTTTTAGAGTCTTAGTGGATTTTTAAAAAAGTCGGTTTCGACTTTTTTGTAAAAGCAAATTTTATTTGCATAATTTTAATGATTTTTAGGAGGGAGGAGTGTGGGGTTGCATTTTTCAAGTCTGTTTTTTAAGAAACTACGAAGTTTTTAACATAATTTCTGGCATCATAATCACTGAAATCTAAAGCGTTAAAATGAGTTCCACAAACAGCTCAGCTCCACGAAATTGTGACTATCAGTAAAAACAATGTGGTCCACAAATAAATAAATAAATGCAGTCGAATTGATAACCCAAGTGTCATCAAGCAAAACCTACAGCGGAACTGAAACAATTGTAACGTAAGCGGCTATAACACAACATCGTGGCACGATCGTAGCAATTTCCTCTCTCTATTAATAACTTTGGTGTATTCCGTAGCAAACTCGACGCGTTGATTCTTAAATGTTAATCGTTTTCAGAAGAATATCTGTAACAAAGTACAACATTTTTTTTTTACAAAAATTCAGCACTTGTTAAATACAGGTTGTTGATTTGGTCAGTGACATCCCACTTAGGGATGATGGTATGAGTTAAACTTATCAACTGTATGCAAGTTTGATTAAAGATAACCTCTTCACGACATTCTAATAAAAACTAATAGGAAAACGTTCACCCTTGCGCGTATCTACGAAATACTACGCCGTAGCCAGTAAGCAACAAAGAGGCGAACTGTGTTGGTAGTTTTGACTTGCATGCTAGTATCGCAATAATAAATTTATATTGTGTTTTTTTTTAGTATCGATTGCACAAACACCAGAGTCGAGCGTCGCTGACCAAACAACACCCTATATAAAAGATGGGTTATATTTATCGCAAAGTCGTAGATTAAAATGCGTCTTTCTTAACCCCTTCACGTCCAAAAGATAAAGCTGTGTCGCAAAGTAAGAGGCATTAAAAACCGCTGCAGCAGGCATCAGATGCAATAAATCATAAATGCATTATATCACGGGGAGGGTTCGTTAAGGAAAACAAACCTTTCTTCGCAGCGACAGGGTTAATCTTGTAGAGGCTCTCGTTTTAAGAGGTAATGCGAAAAGTAAATTTTGTTATTTATTTAGTTAGGACAGCGTAATTTTATATCAATAGTATGATATAAAATAGTTTTCTGTCGTAATTTTTGAATTCCCTACATAAATTGGCTTAGATACCAAAAAGTTTGGTTTGATCTTAAATACATTGATTTCGTTAACTGGGTTATACATTAAAGGCTTCGCTTGCTTCTCTACACTCAGTAAATTGACTTAGAAACCACTTAATATTATGAAAATTCGCGTCTAATCCGTTTGGATTAGTTTTTTTCTACAGGTTTTAGGGTTAAAATACAATTCTGGTCAGCTACATATACAATAAAAGTTACTCTACACAGATTCTATGACAGATTAGTGTCAGATAATATTCCAAAGTAAAGAAAGGCATCTTTTACCACCAAAGTAATGTTGTGCCAACTTTTAAAACAGTGGTCACAACGCAGGCGATCAACGGTTTCAGCTGAGGACAGGAGCTTACAAGTTTCAGTTATCCCACTAATGAATGCGCGGGATTACGAGTGTGGCGACGCGCGGCAATTACACAAAAGTTGTCTGACAGCGGGGATCTGCGCGAATCCCCGCGGATCCCCCGCGATACGTTATCCACTGGGACGCTTAGCACTATGGCTGGCTTGCGTAGTTGTGATTTCATTTGTTTTGGATATTTTGAAAACGAGTGCGACCTTTATACAAAGAGTCTAACTCTGAAATGAAATGCACTGACAAATGTTGCAGTTGTATTGTGTAACAATAGTTACATTTTTATTACAAAATGGTAAATGGAAATATGTGTAAAGGAGACGATACATAAGCATTGATCTCATGTGTTAACTTTTTCTGTATCTGGCGTCAATTAATGGGTATATATTTAAAGTGAAATTGTGTTTTGTTTACATTATTTGTATTTAAATTTTACAACTAGGCCAATAGTGTACTCGTATATGAGAGTAAAGTACTTACTTGTAATAGGTAAAATGGCTATGATTGTTGTAAATATTCAATTGCTGGTAACGACATTCACCAATTACTAGAGTTAACTATCGAATGCGCAACCGGACCTACAAGTAGTGGAATAATTGACCCAGATTACACGAGTAGGTATAACAGTATTGTTCTCATTAAAATATTCCATCATAACCTAACCCTGTTCAAAACAAAAGGCAAACGTAAGCACAACGAACTAAACCTAACAAGTAATTTTATTCAGCAGTAAACATTAATTCCGGAGAGTAACGTAGAATAGTATTGTACGCTCGCTTATAGTTCCCAGTAGGAATAAGCGGCCGTAAAAGCTTTTTCCGTCGACATTTTTATATTGCACGCATCCCTCCGCACGTACAAGTAACATACAAGTATGATGCTTTGAATTTTAATGTAATAAAAACGGAGCGATGAAATAAAAAGCGCAAAGTTTTAGGTTTCAATCACAGCGGAGCTTTTGCAGTTTAGTTGTTAGAATATTGGATGCTTGCCAGAAGCACGTGTGTCGATCTTTCTTTTGAATAGAAAACTCTTTTATTACTATGATCTTATCCTAACATGCAAAAAACAACACATAATGTAATTATATTAATTGTAACAGAGTCAAAAGTGATCTTTCGGCGCGTCTACGTATATCGATAGTTGGATTGTAGGGTGATAGTGAAGTTACGTTAGATTAATGGAAATAAAGTTAGATAAATGTACATTTTCAAATAGTAGGATACTTGATTTAAAATAACAATTTCCTCTCAAACTTTAAGCGTTTATTATATCTCTTCAAAAAAGAAAAATTCAATACTAAGTTTCATATTATCAGTGTGAAATCCGATCTACGTGCCTTCGTATAATCAGCGGGATAAAAGAGGCGCTCGTCTCATTCCCAAGTTTACCAACTAAGATTTTATAAAATATCGCCGTATCTCACGCAGCCGGATTTGGCTTCATTGCGATTGTTATTTTGTATTTTACTCTACAATTTCAAATGTTTTAGAGATTTAACTGGTTTCAAAGCTTAAGTAAAATTAAATAAATGATATATTTGTGGTTGTTAGTAATATTACGACCTTTTTCACAATGTCTTAATAGGTTTTTGTAAGCGTTTTTTTTCCAACACTTAATAGGTACGAAATGACGTTCCATTCTTGAATCGTTTGTTAGTGTGTATTTTTCGATGGTGACGATGGTGACACCCGCGACTTCGTCTGCGCGTTTTAAGTTATGGAGCAAACTCAAACCTCGCTTAAAGTTTCCAATATGATAGCTATTCAATTCTAAAAAGAGTTGCAAGCCCTAGCTGTAGCCATATACGGATCTGTATGCGATTGTGTCGTAAGCGCACCCCTAGCGGTTGCGTGGGACGAGAGCCGCATAAATAGTTAAATCTACTACTCTAATACAATTTGTAGTAAACCATGATCCCGACGCTAAGGTCGCATTATCGGATTGGAAAAAACTGTTACTAAACAATTATGCTACACACAAAATGAAACTTAAGTACCTAGCCGCTAAGTTCGTATTTGTTTGGTGCTATCGACATGAGTGCGAGGCGAGTTTTACAATGTTCATGTGACGGCAGGACCTTTTTGCTGGGCCTTTTGTGCGGAGAATCCGCGATGCCCCCGGGGTCGCCGGGCACGATTTCCATTACACGAGAGAGTTTTAGAAAGACTTTCTCTTTTCGAAAATTTTACAAAACATTCCATTAAGTTTTAGCAGAATCGTAATTGACTCATGCCGTGGCGTGAAACACATACTTTTTGTAAAGTAACTCACTGAAATCTAGTATCAGCAAGCTGCGAGAATCCTCTTTATGGTTTCAAAATTATGCCCAGAAATAATTACTTATTTTTAAAGCGAACGTACGGAACTGCAGATAAAAGTAAATAAATAGTAAATTAATATTTTGATAGGTTGGGATCAAAAGTCGTTACTTATTATTTCCGTAATTGATATAAAAATTGATGACGTAGATCTGAATTAGTCAAGCAAAAGTGTCAGATGTATTCCACCTAATGCAACATCAGCAGAAAAACGTCTGGCCGGTAAGTAGTGACGTAAGGGAGCTTGACCAAGACCCAAATCTCCAAGTTCACCTCACCTTCACGTGGTGCATCCTGTTTCAACGAACAAGAATCTAGCGACTGACAGTTGGTGGTATAACCATTTAATAATAGTCGTAGTTAAATGTGAAGATGTGATGGGCAGCAGCGTCATTTCTATAAGAAGGCTGCGCCTTTTCGCTTACCAACCCGCATGCCAAGCGTGGCGAGTATTGGCAAAATCTACTCATATGAGAGCACACACAAAACCAGGTCCCCAATCCCCGGCAGCCCGCTATTCTTGACTCCAGTAGCAGCCTAGGTAACGGCAAGGCAGGGGGTAATAAGAATACCCGGAGGCGTCAACGACAACTGATCCTGTTAATCTATTACGCGTGCAAGCTGAGAACAGACGAGAAAATACTCGAGCTGAAAGAAGATTTGATCAAGTTACACTGGGACATCGTGGGATTATCGGAAGTCCGTAGAAAGGACGAGGACACGATAACCCTGCAGTCCGGCAACCTGCTCTACCAGCGGGCGAAAGTCCCAAGGTAGCGTCAGGTTTCTCGTCCACACGTCCCTCGTCAACAACATTGAGACCCTTGAGTATGACGAGCAGGGTCATATATACTCAGAATATCCGAGAGGTATTTACTGAGGGTTATACAGGTAAATGTATACACCAACCTCGCAGCACCCGGACGATGATGTGGTAGAAATTTACGATTATGAAAGTAGAGTCGTACATACTTCCAAAACCTATTTCAATAATGTAATGGAGGACTGCAATGGAAAACTCAGCAAGCGATATGTTTATAGGAACGCCAGGGGCCATTCTGGAGAAAGAGGGACTCTTTCTTCCAGAGTCATTTCAAAGGAAGTGGACCTGGTTGAGTTCCGATGACAAGTTGGACAGACGAACTTGCAAAGATCGCAGAATCAAACTGGATACAGACTGCTTGTGACCGGTCGCTGTGAAAAACCGTGGGGGAGGCCTATGTTCAGCAGTGGATGTCCATAGGCTGATAATGATGATAATTATGATGATGACGTCTTGCCAGTATGTCACGAATCTGCAGCTCTTCGACCGACACGGCGATGAGACTTGCATTTGATGGCTTTGCTTCAATAAATGCAGCATAGCAAATATTCATTAAGGCAAGTAATTGCCTTAAGAAAAAAGGTCGAAAGAGTTTATGACTGATATTTTTCACAAGTACATACATATACTTATCTTATAAGAAAGAAAATTTAACTTCAAATTAACAGTAACTTTACCACAAAAATCATTAACTTGATGAGTACATTTATTTGAAATTAGCGGATCCCGCGTTATTATTATAAGAGTTATTCTGTTATTCGGGACGAAGACATATCCAACAAGGTAAAAACGCTTTAGAATGCTTGAGAATTGACACGCAATTGACGTTTTCATAAGAAACCACAAACGCAGGGTCGGACTAACAGCACGGTAGCTCAATTGGTAAGAGCGTCTGGCCCGGTTTGCCAAAAGGTTGCCGGTTCAAGTCCCACCCGTGCGCAAAATTTTTGGTTTCTTATTTCATCTTTATGAAAGGTAAAAACGATCAAAAAACAGTCCATCCCTTCTCGAGTTCTAAGTGGTGTTAATAACACGACATTCGTTTGTGTATCAATCCTTATTGTATATACGAGTACCATGTTCGTTATGAAAAATATCGTCACACGTAGATATGTTAGACATATCGAGAAAGGGGAAAAGTCGACTTGCCAGAACATACGAATGTAACAAGGATACATGACTTACCCGGGGACAAAAGTCACGGCGAACATCTGTTAACCAACTTCCTAACTTCAGAGAAAGAACAAAGTGGTATGTGTGTCCTTAGGGCTAGGGGCGTCGGTGCGAGAAACTTTCAATATAAACCTCACTCAATATAGGACGGACTTTGTTTTGTGTTCAGAACGGGGCAACCGCAAAGCTAGGCAATTTGAATTGAAAACATACGAATTTTTCAGTGGATTGCTTTTCAGAATCTCTCGTTTGTTTTTATTTTTGAACTGGCAATAAAATGTTAGGCTCGGTTGATAGATACGATCTGTATCTAATGAAATTCTGATGTTAAATTTGAAAACCAAATCGTTTATTACTTCAGCACAAATATAGTCAAGTATGTACCATAAAGTTACAAGTCATTTATTTTAAAAATATTGCGGTAATATTTAAGTACAAAATTCAATTTATAGGCACAATAAATGAGACACAACATTGCAATTCGAATAAATTACAAAGAAATTGACAGGCGTTGCATTTTCATTACCATTGATTTTAATTTCACTCGTTGATCAATTACGGGCAGTATCCAGCGGGCGTAGTCTGATGCATCATTTTTGACATTTCGCGTCGACAATTTCAATTTGATGATTTTCTAATTCATCGAATATCATCTTAACTTACGTAGCTATATCTCTAATAAATCTTAAAAAATATTTGTAGTTTTTTAAGCATCATTCAAAAATTCTTCTCAATCAATAAATACACGAAAATACCAATTTTGTCTCAGCATTTTTCGGGCGCCACCTGGTGGTTTTACACGGAATTATGTCGAGACTTCCGATGGCCGTAGCTACGGTTGCTAGGGGTGACATTACGGGCGTTCTGACAATCGTAATTGCACAAGTTATTATGTCTGGTCGCAGTACAAATGGGCCCATTCGGCGGAAATATTTTCGGCGTGTAATGCCAGGTGATTTCGCCGGCCCCGCCGACAATGCAGTAAAAACGCCCCCCCATAATTACTATCATTTCATTAACATGGATGCTGATCGGCGATTCGCTTTGTAATGCCTCACGATAAAATTTGCCCTTTATTGCATGTTAGGTTTGCATTTCAGTAATGTCTTGTTTAAAGGGTTGCTATTCGGTTTAACGTTTACACATCGAGCCTTGATTTTATATATCGGTTTAAGAGCGATTATCAGCTGCTTGGTGGTAAGTAACAACTTCACTGACTCATCACTTTTCAAGTTTATTTGCTGCGTCATGTATATTACTTTAAAAACTTGTTGAGACTAACCTTACAACAGTATCTGAAGAACGAACAATTTTATACACAAATTAATCTGAGTAGTATTTACTTTTACTGTTATCATTACCATTAGAAATCTAAACGGTTTAAAAAATATGACCATCAGGAGCAAAATATGCGAGTATTACTTAAATTACTGAAAGGATTAGCCGTCGGGCGGGCCGGCAAGCGACGTGTGGAACGAGGGTAGGAGTGAATTTTCCGCTCCGCCGCGCCGCGAGATGAAGACAGTCTGGAAAACTACCGTGCACTAAAAGGTTCTCGCCGTGTCCGGCAAAATACCCACATGAACGTGTAAGGGGCTTTGGCACTTTCGTGGTACGTGAAAATGTGGCAGAAAGTAAACTGTGTTCTTTTCAGAGCTTTTAGATCTTATATACGCATCTGTTCACTTAGAAAGAACTTTCATAACATTTCTTTACAGTTTTCTCTTCCAGCATGTAAGCAAAAAGGTCTTCAAGACATCCAAAATGATTCCCTACGCGTTTCAGCGAACGCACGAAATTCGCTGTACTTTATTACCTATTCAGCCAGGCACAAATAAAATTGTATAATGCATAAGCGAATGGCGAGTTTGATTTACGAGGCACCGGCGGCTGTGGCGGCGGTCACGCGCTGAATAACTAACATAGGGCTATTCAAACCGTGTTGTTGGTTTGTTTCGTTTCACGCTGAACGCGGCTAAACGACGTTACGGACTCATACCGACTTGAATGCAAAGGGATTTGGACCTCGTGCGCCGTCCCTAATTCGTGTAATACCGTCGATTGTTTTGGCTAGCGATAGACACAAAGTTTGCAGATGCAATAGCAGTTTCATTAGCAGCCTTGGCGAGTGAATGTAATAATCAACAGGCCCCTGAATTCGTGATTGAAAAATGTTACTTTATATGATTTGATAATGCAATGTAGTAATGTATTTCGTTAGGGTTTTAAAACTTGCTAGCATATAAGTAAAGCCTACCATAAGGTAGGTATAGATAAATAAGGTTTTATAGTACCTAGTAGTCAATTCAAAAAAGTTTATTTTAACACCAAAGCTACAGGCATGTTGCTAGCCTAGGCGTCAAATAACACAATTTGTTTAGGTAATCTTGTTTCCAAGTTTTATACAAGCCTGATGTTGCGTCCCGCTCTGCTAACCACTGTTAAATTTGAAAAGCTTGTCTATGGCCAAACCTTTCACTTGACCCTTAGGATGTGGTTTCAGAAAATCCCCGAAGGATCGTGCTACAAGGTTTTGCTTTCAACAGAAAATTTTAGTTTTGGACTAAATGTGACCTTTGGTCACGCTATTTTCTCGTATTACAAGAACTATTATTATGACACAGATAATAAATTCTTAGATGATCAGTTTCTAAACATCTACAGTAGGTATTCAATATTATCATGTATGGACCATTTTAGTAGCGCATATGAATATTATAGAGTTTTGTATTATTAGGTTTCCACTATCTACAATAATTAGGTCTACTAGTCGTAAGAACGAAGGTATACGAGCCAATAGAAGTATTTCATTTGGCAGTCTCACACTTGGAAGCCGGCGTAATAAGATTTAGCTTATGGCATGCTCGCGAGGCGTTCGGCACATTAATGTGATCGGAAAGAAGCTAATCAGCTAATGGGATCTGATAGCCCCTACCACTGGTCTGGTTGAAAAATAGATTAAGTTTGGCAAAGTACCAAGGCATCAAGTGTAACGGTTATTACTCAAGGTAATATTGATTCCATACTTATTGTTGTTGACGACCTCCGTGGTGTAGTGGGTTTCAAGGCATTGCCGCTCCGAGGTTCTGGGTTCGATTCGCGGTCGGGTTAATGTAGAAATCAGAACACTCTGCTGTCTCTGTAATTCCTAAATTTGTAATAATTAATCCGTAATTATTACAAGTTTAACTACTAATTTCGAACATAGATTTGTTTGATTGATTAAAATGATTATATTACTAAAATGTTTCTGCAATTATTATTATAACTGCTATTATTTATGTGTTTTGTTTCATTGATATAAATATTTTATCTCTCTAACCACAAACGTACTAAGGTACAAAATATATGTACTAATAATGTTCTAAGGTACGAAAAATAATTGCAAGTTAAGACTTGCAATTATTTTTCGTGAGTTTGCCGACGGAGACCCATGGTACGGGCCAGGAGCCGTTAGTGCATGCGATCACAATCAACCGCTCCCACCAGCCTCGTAACTCATAGGTGTTTATCTGTTATCCTAGCCTGATTATATTGATTTTTCCGCATTTCTAAACGAACTACTATGTTTTATGCTGTAAAAATAATAATAAACAGGATTAAAGTATATCTTAGTGGCGAATCTTTTATTATGTGTCAGTATAATTTTTGTGCAATATTTCTGGAGCCATATTATTGAATCACGTGCACTTTAATAAATGTCCGTTTTTTGAAAGAAAATCCATTTATTTTAAGAGTCAAAGAACAATGGCCAGGCCCCATACAATGTTTTACCTGAAAAATATTTTAAGCGTCTACGATTGAAAAAAATATTAAATGATAGCAGTTGCACTGAATTATCATAATTAATTAGAATGTCGTTTTGTCGAGGCCACAAAAAAAGTTATCTTTATTTTTGTATTTTTAGGTTATATCGAAATAAACGCGTCTAATATAATAAAATTCTGAAAAAGCTACTAAAGAACGTTCCTAAGAGACAATTCGGCAGTCAAAATATAACAATAATGCCCAAAATCAACCAAGCGAGAGTCAATAATAAAGATAATCCAAATCCAAAACCGATTAAAAATAAACATATTTTTTTTAAATAACCACGTAGCGAAGTAGTCAAGACAAGCTACAGTCAAAGTGACGTTTGACTTTTGATTTTTTTTAGACGGATGTCAGTGTTGCCGTTGTATTTTATAATTTGTGTTAATAGTCTATTCCCTTTTTCAATAAGTCATTTTGCAATCAAGTTATATTATATTGTTTTAAAATACATTAACATCTTTATGCGTTGAAAACCTTAGCTATTTCTATTTCATGTTTTTCTTAAAGAGTACAATCAAATTGATAAAAATATGATGCATACAGTATTTTTTTCTTTAAATGGTAGCACCAGTGAATTTACTTATTAGATTCAAATGAGAGTTTTTTTATTACATTTATAATTTAAGCCCGGCTTTAAAATGAGAAACAATTTTCGTGAAAAAAACATGTTAAATAAATGATTATTTTTTGCATAGGTTACATTTTTAGACGCCTCAAAATAAACTTAGGTAAATTCCTGCCATTGTTCTTTACCAACGTCAGAAAGGACTTATACGACCTATATACGAATAAGTATAAAACGACCGATTTTTAAATGACATTTACGTAAATGATTGCTGAAAAATAGGTGATTTTTTTGAATTAGCCGTTTTGTATTGTATTCGACGAATATTATTTATCTGACGTTGGTAAAATCGAATCTAAGTGTCAATGTTACCAAAGATTTGTTCCAAAGATTCCGTCATCCGTTCGTCAACGTCCGTGTTATAAATTATAAGTATAAAAAGATTAAACGGCTAATTTAATAATGACATTTACGCCAATAAATTCTGACAAATAGTTGATGTTTTCAAATTAGGTGTTTTCTATAGTTTTGTTTAGTGCAGTTAAAATGATCATCCATGAAATGTACATAATCTGTGCAAAAATAATAAAAGTATGAACTGAAAATTTTACTAATTATTTTCGTGAACGTCTTAAAAATCCAGCGTCGAAATAAAAACCGCTTTTGAACGACCGAACTTGATCAAGCAAAGCTCTCGGGATTTGAATATAAAATACGATAAAGCAATAAATGCGGCTCTTTCTGATTGCATTATTTAGGTGGCCAGGTATATTTTCCTCTGGAGCGGCGTCAAGTTCCTAAGTGCGCATAAAAACGTAAGCAATCAAGGAGCCAGATGTTTTGCCGAGCACATAAAGCGAACGGCGTAAATTGACAATTAAGCTCGACTTTCGATACCTTCAAAATATATACAGTAAAATTTATACGGCGCGTTCGAAACAATACCGTGAAAGTGTATAAAGCGAATCGGAAACATTTCATGACCGATACGATCTAGGAGACTGAGACTGGTTGGTTTGAATAAGCGATTTTGAGCGTGTAAGCAAGTCTTTGCTATAGCTGAAGTTCTTTTTGGCTATGTATGTATTTTCGGTGAAGTATTGTCCAGCACTTTTAAATCATATTTGGTATTGGGTTTAAGCTTCCAAGCTTGTTTAAATTCAAAATAAGGACATCTGTCCAGCTGATCAAGTATACAAATACACGTTTCGCCGCTTATCTTTGTTTTTATTTTATTATTAGCGGTCCCCCGCAACTGCGTCCACGCGTTTTGAGTGTGCTCTCTCCCCTCCCTGCACCTTCGCAGCGTGATATTTTATAGTAAAGTAAAAAAGTAAAGTTAGCCTGTATCGTCCCACTGTTGGTAGAGGGGTGTTTGCAAGGCAAGCGACTAACCCGGGCCTGCTGTCAGATGTTATCAAGCCGCCCATAAGGCCTCTGACTAGGCTTAACGACTAATATCAACCGATATTAGCCGGAACCAACGGCTAAACGTGCCTTCCGAAGCACGGAGATGCTCGTGGTATACGTCACTTGTAAAGTCGGAATGGTCACCCATCCAAACACGACCGCGCTGTAGGTTGCTTCATCGGTATCACTACCAAAGCGCTGCTACCACTGCGCTACGAGCACCGCATATTATTATTAGTATATATTATAAGTTGTATCGTGATGTTTTGTAGCCTTTATCGAAAAAGTTTTTTTTCGATATAATAAACTATCCAATACAAACATATTTTTTCAAATCGGTCCAGTAGTTCCTGAGTTATTGTATTAAGTTTATGAAAATGCTATTGTATTTAGAAGTAAGTAGATGAAGCCTCGCGAACTAATAGAGTACAAAAAAATAATAATTAAGAGGCAGTTGGTACAGGCGGTAGTAAGGAAAATTTAAATTGTTTTATAAACTGGTTCAGTATGGAAAAAACACAAAACTTTGCTAAAAATAGCAAAGAGAGCATATTGTTTTTTAAACAGAACACGTCTTTAGTTTATTAGCTCCGATCCACATAGATATGCCTCGAAATATCCCTGGTACACTTAAATCTCACAGATTCATCTATCTATACTAATATTATAAGGCTGAAGTTTGTTTGCTAGAGCGCACTTTACTGCGTTCGATTTAACCAAAATAAGAAGAGAAAAATATTTACCTACAGTCAAGTCACCCCCAAATACCTCATCATCAAAGTAATATTGCGAAGTTAAGGTAATTTAATCAACTCAGAGCCGTCTCATGAAAACATTGATGTCGAAAAATAGTCTCGTTTAACGTTATCTAGACTACTAGACTTATGTATGTTTTTATTTATAAACCTGACCAAAAGCTTGCAACTTACAAATATTTTCATAGAGCTCACATTGAATCATGTTTAAATATGAATTATAATTGAATTCTGTAAAACAAATGTTTTTTTTTATTTCCATAATATAGCGCTTTTAACTTAAGTAATACCTTATTTAATCATTTAATTATCATGCAGTCTGCTTTAAAATTGTAAGACACAAAAACACCAAAAAACCATATGAAATGATATAAAACGGTTTGTTACTGCATCATTTGTAGTTTACTTCAGTGATCGTTTCGTATTATACAGGTCTTACATCTTTATTTACAACACAACATCAATAATAACCATAAAATTAATATTCCTATCGAAATAGAAGGACAAGTAAAAGCTGTCAAACGAAACCGATTTAAGATGTCAGTAACTAACTTAAGTAAGTAACATTTGTAGCTCTAAATGAGATAACCTTTCGATCAGGTGATTTATAACAATGTTCCCAAGTTAAATATAGTAGTTTACTGCATGATAAACAGTCGACACAAAATATTGAACATGCAGCTCTAGTGTAAAACTGAATATTATTTCATTATACAAAATATTCGTCGATATACATTCCCTGTGTTATTCTGTCTTTATTTTTTACGTAAATTAACGTTTGTAGAATAGAATAATCAAACTGCGTACTTTAAATTTGAAGTGCATTGGTAAATTTAAGTCATATATTAAGAGGCTTCGATTTGGACTAATTTACCTGTTGAATGATTATTTGTTGGGGTTATGCCGCTGTAATAAATAACAATCAATCACCGATCAATTCACCATGTTTCAGACGCATTATTTCTCTAAAATATACACAATTTCACTTTTAAATATAAAAAATCAAATGCACGTAATTTTCAGCGAGCTTCTGCGGGGCGGTCAACTGTTTGACATCTGCAAAAAATGGTTCTGCTACTTCGTATCTCCCATCTCTTTTTATCACACAGTTTGCTGCTAGTGACATCTCGCTTTTGCCGTTCTATTCCAAAGGGATAATAATTTTATGATAATAACCCATTTTCATAGCAAGACAGTCATGTACAAGATTTACTAACCCCGATAGTTACACTTTTCTGCCACGGCATGCGCTGCGGTCGTTTTCTATACCCCAACCATACACTCCACACGGTCCCAAAACAGCCTGACTACATTTCATAATAAATACCTACACATATTACAAACTTTAGTTGGAGTGAAAAAAGAGCTTTACCCCACTTTGTTCGCTAATTTATTCAATGGATTATGCTCTAGTTAACGCTTGCATATTCAACTGATTTTGCGTATTCAACCGTTGGTATACCGAGCGTTTTGCAGTATGGTGAGAGTTTCATACGTTTTGAAACCCTATACAGTCCAGTTTGATGCTAACACACTCCACAAGCCAATGAACAGCGTTTATTTAACGGGCAACGAATCGTTACAGCGAATGTAACGTTATTGTCGCCGTGGCATTAAACTTTATTGCCGATTTATTTTTCTTTGACATCAGAGATTTCGTAATGTTTGTCTTTTTATGAGCTTGTGAACAGTTTGTGTAATCGTTCTTTGATAGCGGCTATTTATTTCGGGCCCGCGCCAGGACGGCGATAAAGCGTAATGACATCAGAGCAAATGTATTAAAACTGATTTTGTTTGTCACCTTCCTTGTAACCCATTATTTTGTAATTGGTTTAGGAGTGTAAAACATTATTCTATGCTTGATTGTAGGCAAAATTTAAACTACGTAAATTTTTATATAAATCTGAAGTCAATGTGGATTTAAAATGATTTTTAAAACAATCAAAATGACTAAAGAAAAAAGTGATTTAAAATAAATATACATATCTAGCATAGCCGGATTTAATGGACTTTATTCAAAGTAATTAGGGTGCCTACAAATGGATGTTTGTAAACAATGTAGTACATTATTATCGTGTCCTAATTATTTGTTTGTCCACTTAATGCCAGATGTATACCCACATAAGTATGACCAGTAGATATGTACCTATTTGATAAATTATGCGCTTGTTATTTTAAACAGCTCCAATTGAAACGACAACACGCATGATTACTAGTAATAGGATATTCAGATGCATATTTACTTAAAGTTGAGGAGTTTGCTTTTATGGAATGGGTTTTTTAATCAAAAAAATCCCGGGATTGTGGAATTTCTAAATTAGTTTTGTTAACAATTTAATCAAATCGGGTGTAGGTTTATTTACTTTTTTAAGGCCAACGTGTTAATATGAAATGCAATTTTATTCCGATAAAATTCCTGAATTTCCGAATCAATCGATCTAGTGTCGTTATAACGTATAGAATCAAATCAGTTGTACTACTGTGTGTATATGTACTGTCGTTTATCTTCTGACCTTCGTTCACTCAATATACTCATAAATTGATACAGAGCTTAAAATTAGCTTTAAGTAAATACATACACATTAATAATGTGTAATCTCAGAGTCCTGTTTTAAAAAAATACCACATGATAAAGACGTCGTTTCCTCACCATGTTACAGACTAGTTAGCATTCCTGAATTTTCTGGAATTCCAGGATTTTTATTAAAAAATATTTTTTCTGAGAAACCGACTCCATAATTTCTTAGCTCAAAATAGGAACTTAAGGAAAATGTGCATCCGATTATCCGACCACTGATGATTACATAGAGTCGATTTTACTAACATCAGATAGGGAATATACTTCTAATACAATACAAAACGCCTGATTAAAAAACTTCACCTATTTTTCAGCAGTCATTAAAATCGGTCGTTTTATACTTATTCGGTCGGATAAGTCCTATTTGCCGTTGTTACGATCGACTCTTAGTAAATATTTTTTTAGTAAGAAAACGGCTATATTCTTATTTGTAGGTCATTATACTTCCACAACAACTCTACAAGAAACAAGTTCTTTCCACACAAAGTTATACCATTGAAGTATTTGCTGCATTCATTAAAGTAACATAAAACATCCAGCTGAACGTACAGTCCGCGGGAGCAGATGCTAACTCGCTTCCAAAGAAAAAAGGGCAACATTGTGCCAACGATACTCCCAGGAAGATACAAATACTGTAAGAAATATTTATGGAGGTTTTTCGGAATGGAATCCCCGGGGAGGCGGGACGAGACGCTAGCCTCCGGAATAGGGGAAAACACGACTCAAATCCCTCGCCACACATAACTCTTAATACAGGGATTATAGAACGGCTTCTTAAGTCTTGGGTGCCAAAAGAAAGATAACAAGCAATTAGGTTACTGCTATAAAAACCTGAACATGCTTCCGTAAAAAGCTTTCGAGAGGCTTTGGGATTCCGTAAAAAAGGTTTCTGAAAAAGATAATTTGCTGATTAGTATAAAAAGATGGTTAATTACTTTTTAAGTTGGATAACGGCCTTAATGGATGCACAGAACCAAAACATTTCAGGTTGTGGAGTTTAAGCGAACCACTTTCATTAATATTACTACAGATAAAAATAAATAAATATTGGACACCAATCACATACATTGATCTGATCCCAAAGCAAGTAGCTAATGCTCTTGTGCTCTGGAAGTCAGACACAACGGTGGTACCACAACACCCAGACCCGAGACAGTATAGAAAATTTTGATTTCTACCGGGGATCCAACCCGGGACCTCGGAGCGGCGCGCCGCCTTGAAACCTAGCGTGCTTTGCCAGGACACCGTGGGTTTAATGTTGAATTTGGATACACAATAAAATACCTGATTAATAATACTTCTGACAAAATCGAATGGTCAAACCACTATAGGTCACACAAGCACCAAAACTGTTGAACTTTGTTTATCGCGTCATTACCGGCCGGAAGTCTCGACATAGTTCCGTGTAAAACCACCAGGTGGCGCTCGAAAAATGCTGAGACAAAATTGGTATTTTCGTGTATTTATTGTTTGAGAAGAATATTTGAATTATGCTTAAAAAACTACAAATATTTTTTAAGATTTATTAAAGATATAGCTACGTAAGTTAAAATGATATTTGATGAATTAGAAAATCATAAAATTGAAATTGTCGACGCGAAATGTCAAAAATGATGCATCAGACTTCGCCCGCTGTGTCGGAAGTCTCGACATAGTTCCGTGTAAAACCACCAGGTGGCGCTCGAAAAATGCTAAGACAAAATTGGTGTTTTCGTGTATTTATTGATTGAGAAGAATTTAAGAATGATGCTTAAAACACTACAAATATTTCTTAAGATTTATTAAAGATATAGCTACGTAAGTTAAAATGATATTTGAAGAATTAGAAAATCATAAAATTGAAATTGTCGACGCGAAATGTCAAAAATGATGCATCAGACTTCGCCCCTGAGGTTTTAGATTGAGCGGATTTTTCACTTCACCACTCATAAAACTAATATCAAAATCAAGTCTGATGAGGTTCTCACTTTCGTTTTTCCGCTCACCTGGGCCTCGTAAATTTGCCGCAGCCATAAAATGCATTAGTAAAGTCTGCCTTTGAATAATGCCATGCCATGTACCATTCCGGAGGTAAAAGCGCTGTAAATAGAGAGAGGTATGGGGGAAAAGTGTTATGATTAGTGTTATATTTTGCTTATAAAAATAATTATTTAGAAATCCTACCTATACTGAAGCGTTTGGTTAGTGGTGGTTCTTAAAGCTCTTAATACTATGCCGGCCGTCGCAGGTTCGAATGCCGCAAGGGGCAAAATGTTTGTGTGATAAGCATGAACATTTAAACTACTGTATTCAAGAATTTTGGAATTAGCTCTTAGTCCAGATTAAGAGGTAAATAAGTACTCACTAAATTGTTTGAGGTTTAAGGTGAAAGCCTCCGAAGTTGAACCAGATCTTCGATCCGATACACTTCATCAGAATACAAGTCCACACGGTAAAGGTTGTCGCACCTCGCAATCGCGAACTGGTGGAATACGATACGAAACATACCTGAGGTAATTAAGTAATGGATCCCGCGGGATATCGCGAAGGGTTCAGCTAATTAATTAATGACCATTCATCCCTCGCATAACTTTCAATGGAGTTTTAAGTTTACCTTTCAGTTCATTTGTGGTATCTCGGTTCTCAATCACCTCATATTTGCTTGAAATTGGGGTAGTTTCCTAATTTTGACTGTTTTTTTTATTTATTGCTGAAATTAACTAAAATTAGTAACAGTTTTCAAATGTACATGTATATATTTTGTGAAATACTGTCATGTAATGCTTCAACACCCGAGCGGTTGCAGGCAACCGCATAACAATAGAATTTGCATTGTGTCTCGTTCACATACGCTTGAGGGATTAAGATCACATTATGATATGATCACCCTGGTGGGCACTACAGAAATGAAATTGACTTTATACTAAGTAACCAGCCCAAGTCATTTCAAGACGTAAGCGTTTTAAACAAAATAAACTTCAATAGCAACCATCGCATGGTCAGAGCTACTTTATCTTACAAAGACAAAAAGAAACAAAGGAAAAACTACAACGAGAGATTCAACTTGTCACTATCACCTTCTCCCGCACAAACCATTAACGTGCAAACAAGTAATAAAACCCAGGAGTTCTATGACACTGAAATATACAATATATATGGCAAAAACAAGCAGAAAATTACTAGGAACAAAAATAAACACACACTTAGCGCCGAGACACTGGACCTGATTAAAAAGAGGAAAGAACTGCTAGTAAATAGAAGAGAAAAAACCACTATAAGGAAAATATCAGAAATCAGCAAAAAAATTAGCCACAGAATAAAACAGGACAGATTAAACAAAAGAACTAGAACTTTAAGAGAACACATAATTAAAACAGGTGGAATAAATAAAGCATTGAAGATACTCCGAGAAGAAAAGCTTTGGATCCCAAAAATGAAAAAGGCAACTAATAAAGATCTTGAAACAAGACGACAACCAATTCTGAAAATTGCAACTGACTTCTATCGCAAACTATACTTTTCTGAAACCACACAACAAATTAATACGATCCTTGAAAACAACACAGAAGAAATCCACCCAATTTTAGAATGTGAAGTTCATCAAGCCATAATGTCACAGAAAAATGAGAAAGCTCCAGGGCCTGATCAAATTACCAATGAGATGATTAAAGCATCATTGCCAGAGGCAACAAAAAGACTGACATTCCTCTTTAACCTCATCTTAACCTCTGAAATAATACCTACTCCATGGACAACTAGCACAATAGTTCTCATTCATAAGAAAGGAGACAGATCAGAAATAGAAAACTACCGCCCTATAAGCTTGATGTCCAATATGTACAAGATTTTCTCCAAAATAATCCTAAATCGTATCTCGAAAAAACTCGACGAACAACAATCGAGAGAACAGGCTGGATTTAGATCTGGGTTTTCAACAATAGATCACATTCATGTGATAAAACAATTACAAGAAAAATGTCAAGAGTATAATCGTCCAGTCTATGTGGCATTTGTTGATTATAACAAAGCATTTGACTCCCTAGAACATGAAAGCATCTGGGAAGCCCTACAAAACCAAGGAATTGAAAAGAAATACATAAGGATTATAAGAAATGTATACTCAAACAGTTCAGCAAAGGTAAAGCTTGAAACAGAGGGAGATGCTTTCCCTATACACAGAGGATTGAGGCAAGGGGACCCCCTTTCTCCGAAACTGTTTTCTTCAGTCCTAGAGGAAGTCTTTAGGAAAATGGAATGGGACAATATTGGAATTAATATCAATGGAACACGTCTGAACCACCTTAGATTCGCAGATGACATCACTCTTATAGCTGTCAACCCAGTAAGCCTTCAAACGATGCTCCTTGATCTTAGTAATGAAAGTAAGAAAGTGGGCCTTACAATGAACAAAGCAAAGACCAAAATAATGTCAAACAGACCCAAAGAAGAAATAAAAGTGGATGAGGATGTTATAGAATATGTGAACTCCTATATATATCTTGGTCAACTCATCTCCTTCAAAGATCAAATGGAGTTAGAACTAGAAAGACGTGTTGCCACTGCATGGAAAAGGTACTGGTCTCTAAAGGAAGTATTTAAGGGTCGGCAGTATAATCTCAGTATTAAAAAGAAAGTATTCCAAACATGCATACTACCAATACTAACTTATGGATGCCAGACCTGGGCAAGTACGAAAAAACAACAACAAAAGCTAATCACATGCCAAAGAGCCATGGAGCGGAGCATGTTGGGACTTACAAAGCGGGACAGTAAAAGAGCTGAAGATATAAGAAAAATAACCAAAGTGAAAGACGTCACATTAAAAACTAAAAAACTAAAATGGAGATGGACTGGTCACATGCTCAGAGAAAACAAAAACAAGTGGACAAAAGACATCACAGAATGGACACCTAGATTTCAAACCAAAACGAAAAAAGGAAGACAAAAGAAGCGTTGGTCAGACGAACTAAAACATACTGGTGGTGCACTATGGCAAAGAATAGTCAGAGATAGGGAAGCATGGAAAACGTTGGAGGAGGCCTTTGTGTCAGAAGACACGCCGACAAATGTGGGCAACTAAAGGCTGTAATGTAATGTAATGTAATGATATGATCAAGTCGATCACATTAAATAAAAAACGAATAAACGATTTCTAAGGTTAACTTCAAATAGTTACACCTGTTTCTCGTCATCGTCTAGACTAAGACATCTACTCTGAACAACGTCTTCAATTTGTTCAAACTCACGGAACAAAATTCAAATTGTAATGTAACGTAATGAATTAATTCCCAGTACTCCGGGTTTCGAAACAAAGCGGTGATTGTGTCACGATGAGAGTAATTATACGGCTCGTAAAGTAACTTGTAAACACGGTCTGCTCGGTGACGGGACGGAATCGCAAGAAATTAATCCAACGACGCTTTTCTTCCTTCAAATGATAAAACCCGTGTTCTACAAGGATCGCTAGGGTTTTACGACCTTCTGTTACGGAACACCCGTAAAGTTAATTGTAACTCGCTAGTATTTAATCTAGTTACTTAGTAGTCTGCATATCATTTTCAATGCAAGTAATCAACATCATTCTACAGATGCTCTCAGAAAGAACCACTGTTATATGGTTCATATATGGACTAATGCCCAAATGCAATTGGGTGGTCGGTTTTGTTAACTGAATTTAATTTAACTTAATTGATGTAATTTATTTTTATTCGTACACAATCTGAATAAATTATGACGTAATTATGTAATGATACCTTCATTCTTGGAGTTTGACAGTCTCCAAAAGTGTCTTTTTACAAACATTTGTCAACTATAGTTAAGCTATGTCCGAGTAATCGAAATGTATCTGTAGGTTTCATTTTGTAAATGAAACTAT
The DNA here is from genome assembly GCA_963924145.1 of Pyrausta purpuralis. Taxonomy (NCBI): domain Eukaryota; kingdom Metazoa; phylum Arthropoda; class Insecta; order Lepidoptera; family Crambidae; genus Pyrausta; species Pyrausta purpuralis. Next base: position 15,092,572 of record OZ001645.1, on the reverse strand, counting down.
CACATGGTTGTTTAAATTCTTAAAAACTTTGTATCATAAAAACTCAATTGTTATATGTAATCTTAAGTGTCGAATCGAATCTTGACCTTAAAAAGAGCGACAGGCTGTAAACTTTAGGAAGCACAGTTCAGACATCAGCCCTTAATAAAAAGATGTCGTCGCAAAAAAGCTGTCGAATAAAATATTATTGCGTATCGGTCCGTGAGGGAATATTGAAGAAGTTAGATTGAGGAAGTGACGAGATTGTTATTATCGGCCAATCCGCGTTGAAACAATCTCTGGCTTTCGGCGTTCGAGCGTTCCAATCGGATGCCGCCCAGTAAAATCTTGGCTATGATTTCCGAACGATTTTCATCTCCTTTGATTTCTTTTACTCTCATAAGAATCATTGGATGCTGAAATATTTTCTGAGACTTTCATAAAGTAGACTGTAAAAATCTATTAATTTTCATTAGCCTTAGACACCATACATTTTAACTCAATACTTTTTTTAATTATCATTTACTTGTCAAAAAGATTAACACCACAATAAACGTTCCGAAAATTAATGATATGTTGATTGTTAATAAGCATGTCGGTAATTATTAATACACAAAACTCAACGCAATAAATCCAGCACGCTCGTATCCAAGTAGGCACGCAAATGGGGCGAGCAACAAAGCGTGTGGGAATAATTTTTCATTGCAAAACAATTGGCCTTAGTTTAAACACTGCTTAATAACAACTCAAGAGGGCGGAAAAGAGAATTTCAGCTTTTCACTGGGTATTTTTTGTCGTACTTATTCCTAAAACAAAGCGTAATGACCCGGACGGCACGCATTTGTTCGGGAACAATCCGAATAGGCCATTTTTCATCTCGAACAATTGAGGGCGGTACTCCGACACAATTGGCAGAGTATTTTGTCAAGCATTTGTCGTACAGCCTGCGGCTAGGGATGTGGTGATCCGATAAATACGATTCCTTTACTTACGGTATCAACAATAAATACCATCGCTAAGGAATTTAAAACACTTTTACGAATACGCTCCTTTTCACACGTATCGACGTTTCAACTCTAGTGAGGATAAAAAACATAGATGTAGGAAATTATTAGTTTTAAGCCACAGTAACTCATACAGTCTACGATCCCTTATACACTGCGACTTTTGGCATCGATGCAGTCGCGCGTTTTGAAAACGCGCTTTAGCGTCGCGACTTACGCCATGATCAGATTTAATTTAGCATCGATGCAGTCACGCGTTAGAATCGATGCAGTCGCCAAAATTTAGTACATAATTTGACAATATCCAGCTTCTACATCTCGACTGTATCGATGCTAAAAGTAACGCAATGTGTAAAGGTTGACATTTTGCGATTGCATCGGTGCTAACGCGCGTCAACATCGCGACTGCATCACTGCTAAAAGTCGCAGTGTGTGAAGGGTCTTATAAACCTATTTTAGCTTTTACACTGTTTTGACATTTTCTGTCAAATGAAGACAGCGCCAAGAAAGAATGAGACCAATAACGGGCCAAGAAAGGACGAAAAACAGTGCAATAGATAAACAGATTTATTAGACTGTTTACGGTATTATGAATAAGGAGGTAAATCGATTGGTCTATTTTGTAATAACTTCATAAACTACTGCTGATGTAATTTGTGTTAGTTACTTTGTATTGTTATCGGGCGATGACACAAATATCGAAGTCGGTATTTAATGTATCAATACAACAACATATCGACTCCAAGCAGAAGCAAAATATTTTCTTGCACTTTGTGACTAGTGACTAATATTATCATCTTCTTCCATGTTATGACTTATAGTACAGGTATTTTACCTACATCTGTATCAGCTCCTTTGTCTCGTCACATTCATGAACAAGGCCAATTTATTTAATTATATTCAAAACACATACTTTGCTACCTATTTCTACCTTTTAGGACTCATACGCCCATCGTTTGAGGACACGACCTTTCTTACAACAATCAAGCTCATATCAATTTGAATCTAATGTCTTGGTTATCGTATGATTACAAGATAGGCATCCCTACACGGTTCACAGCGTATAATAAGTGCACTCCATACGAGCGGGTAAGAGGGCGCTCTTTGCATATGTACGTAAACAAACGTTTACGTTTTAGCCCGAGTTTTTTATTGTGACCCGGTCGAATGAGGTCGCGGGATCGTCTTTTGAGACTTCGCTTTGTGCCATTGTCGAGCTGCGTCTGACTTAATCTAATTTACTTACATGAGATTACGGAAAACTTACTGCCTCTTTAATAGCAAATTTTGTCTCGTAATTTCAAAATATTATTAAACATACCTAAAACAGTCCCTTTGACCAAAGACACAGCGTAGGACGTCCACCAACAAGATGGACAGACGACCTTATAAAGATCACAGGATCACACTGGATGCAGACTGCTAGTGATAGGTCGCTGTGTAAAGCCGTGGGGGAGGCCTATTCAGCAGTGGACGTCCTTTGGCTGATAATGATGATGATGATAAAACATACTTCTGATATGCTTATAAATCTGCTTTTTTTTAAATATTGGACACCAATCACATATATCGCTCTGATCCCAAAGTAAGTAGCCAGTGCACTTGTGTTATGGAAATTAGACACAACGGCGGCACCACTACACCCACACCCAGGACAATATAGAAAAGATCGTTTTCTACATTGACCCGACCAGGAAATGAACCCAGAACCTCACGAGATGGCGACGCTTGAAACCGTGCTAGCCACTCGACCACAGAGGTCGTCAAAGTTTTAGTAAAGAGTTTAAGTTACTTTTTTTGTGATCATTGCTTTTATTGTGTATCTGTATTTATTGTTAGCTTTATTAATCACAAGAACGCCGTATAGGCTAGATGGCCGTAAAATCTCGCCCCTTATGATTTCATGGCGGCTGGAAGCAGTACTGGAATTTTTCGTTTTATTTTATGATGGCGCGCACTGTCGCGAGGAAATATTGGCTCAGCGGAATAGCTCGTAAAGAAAGCCGTTTCCTTGCCACGGGTTACGCACCGCAACTACACCGCGTGCTTACATTTATTATTAGTTCCATTCGCGTTTTATGATATATGCCATTTTATATAATTTTGTCTAGACTAGGACTACACGCCACCACCAATGACAGCTTTTGTGTTTTGTGGTTTCCGCCTTACAAACTCCTGGGTCTAAATGATTTTGTAATGCTCTTGCGGATCATTTCATTACTAATAATAATAATAATAAAATGCGCCAGACATTGACACCATCACTGTGGGTACCAACTTGCACTTTCGATTACATTTCATTGATGGGATCTTATATGTAAACAGTTTGCTTACTTTATGTATGTAGAGATACAGCAAATATCCTTGAATAGTAGTCCCTTATAATTAATGTCGACACAAATATAAATAAGTCTTGCTTCCTTACCTTAAATTTTTGACGCTGGATGTCTGATGGATCTGATAATAATACATATTTTCATAAAAAAATCTAGAAGTGCCCTTATTTCCATAGATTGCATTGCTTTGATGTTCCAATACACAATTGCGCTGTTTCCTTTCGTCCACGGGCCGGGAAGGCTGGCATTTTGCCGGTTCACCAATCTTACCCTCTACCCTCTAGCTAGCACATCTCAAAAATATCAGCCAAAATACTTTATAAAAACCAATATGACCGACTAATCTAAATATTTTTCAAATCATATCTTCAAACCAATACGCAATTGTAACAAAATAAATATAGTGTTAATATTTACTGTTGTGCATGATATACCATCAAAAACGAAGCTATTGCTAAATTTTCATTGCGTACTTATGAAGTTTATTTAGTTCCAGTTGATATAGGCTTAGCAAATAAACCAGATACGGATGAAATTTCGACATTGATTCATTATTATATTTTAATTATTTTTTTTATTAGAAAAAATTGAAGAGTGCGGATCAATTAAATATCCTTTGGACATTCCCACACATCGCCATCTAGCCCCAAAGTAAGCTACTCAAAGCTTGTGTTATGGGTGCCAGACAACGGATATAATACTTAAATACTTTTTTTTTGTAAATACATACATGATATACATAGAAAACACCCAGACCAATACAAACAGACATGTTCATGCACACAAATGTTTGTATTGTGCGGGGATCGAACCCGCACCCGCTGCGTAGTAGGCGATTTCTCGACCACTACACCAGACGGGTCGTCGGAAACGTATGTCGTCCCTACTGTATTTTGTTCAGGGTTCTGGTTTGTATAAAAGCGAGCTGCTTGCCAGAATATGTCCTCTATAGTTGTGCTTGCTCTTTGTGCCTTATTTTCTTACTATTTTGTTAGAATATAACATAACATAATATATTGGAAATGAACCTGAAGATGACTACTACGTGTTTATAATTCAAGCACCCCACACGCGGTCACACGTAATTTTATGAAATGATTTTTGTTCTGCTCTACCCAATGACTATTAATTAATTTGTGCAGTAATTATGTAGTGGTTGGCAAAAAACCAAGTCTAATTCAATCATGGACTTTTATATGTTGTATACTAGCCACGGTGTTTAGTGGTGCGATTGTGTAAAGCAATAGTATTCATTTGACAGCTCAAAACGTACGGTATGATCTGTCAAACGGCAAAGAACAAGGCGTTTGACAGATCAAACTGTACGTTATGAACTGTCAAATGAATACGATTGCTTTACACAATTCCACCTCTGATCACATTTTGTGTCACATTTTCTAGGATAACCAAGTATGTACACGGCAATAACCATGGCAATGCTTGACTTTGACGTTTGGATTTTTTCGATTGCCGCGATAAACGATAAAGAGCCGCGCATTTAAGACCCCTTACACACACGTGACTATTAGTATCGATGCAGTCGAATGGCCTGTCTAATGTAACAATAATATTTTTTTATTAATATATTTTTAAAGAAAGTGTTCTGTCTCATATACATTAGCTACATCTCTTCCTCGCACATCATTATTCAAGTTAAGTGGACAGCCGGTAGGTTAGTGGATGAGTAACAAAAATTCAGGGGCTAACCCGAGGGATATTGAATCACGATAACCCCGGATCATTGATAATGGCCGTCACGTCTCAACGATCTGATGTTAATGTGTCTTTGATGCGTTAAAGATTTATTGAGCTGGATTAGAGAGCAATTAGTAAGTTAAACACAATCTATAGGATAAGGTGAGGAAAAGTAAGACTAATGACTGTTTTGTTTCATATTGTAATTATGAACTGTATTAATTGTATAAACATACGAATTTTCTGGATTAATGCACTGCAATATACAAAGTGTTGATTTGGTCAGCGACGCCCGACTCAGGGGTGGTTGTACAAACGATATTGATGCAAAAAAATGGGAAAACCCACAATAAACTATTATTGTTGCGATAATAGCGAGCGAGTCAAAACTACCAACGCTAGGTCACCTCTTCGTAGCTTCCAAGCTGCAGCTTAGTTTTTCGTAGAGAAGCGCGAGATGCGTGCGAGCTTGCGAGTTTTCCCATTATTTTTTAAATTTATTAGAATGTTATGAAGAGGTTTTCTTTTATAAACAATATAATTTAAGTTTTTTTTTGAATAAGCATAACTCATACCATCATCCTGACAGGGTGTTGTTTTTCTGTAACTTACAATAATGTAAGTTTACAGACATGATAAATATTAATAAATAATATTAGTTATATTATGTTTTGTTGTTTACTAGATTCACAATATGAGGTACCTTTTTTGATTGATGAATGCCGTCCTTGAAACTGATGAGTCACAGCCGGATGTAATTTGCACATCCATACTCAGGTGCTTTTCTAAAGTATAATTTCGGCCCCAATCCTAATCCACATTCCAAATTTGGTTTTTTAAAGACTTACAGTCTACGCTTTCACGCTGGTCACGACTTCTTGCATTTCGATTTCTTCCGTGCGCTAGTTTTTTTTTTTGTGTGGAGGATATAATTATTACTTGTACGTTTTGGTAGTATGTTAAAACTAGTAATCGATTAACCACACCGACAAAAGCTCGCTTGACGTGACTATATCGTTTGTCGCGTCAATAATATAATCAAATTGCCTAGATAACATGGATTCTCACATTTTGTAAACTTGTAGGGCAATTCTTATTCGTTATATTGTTAAGTTATTAAAGTTAGTTACTTTTTTATATGATAAATAAACGTTTCAATTTTATCGATTGCAATGATAAACGATGAAGAGCTGCGTATTTAAGAACCCTTACACACTGCGACTATTAGCATCGACGCAGTCGCGCGTTTTGGAAACGCGCGATAGCATCGCGACTCACGCAATGAACAGAATTGATTTGGCATCGATGCTGTCTCATATTAGTGTCGATCTAGTATCGCGACTACATCGAGAAGCGAAAGTAGCGCAAGTGACCAAATGTTGGCATTTTATGACTGCATCGATGTTGCATCGCGACTGCATCACTGCTGAAAATCGCAATGTGCAAAGGATCTTAGGCCCACTGGAATGTTTCGGAATAACGCCCTGACAACTTATAAATAGCTGTCATTATTAGAGCCATATACCCGACGCAAGCGCCTAATTGTAGTTGATCGTAGCTCGCGGAGAAAAATAGGAGCTACCTGTATCAGCCATTACAATAATGTTGGTGCGCGCCTGAAAGATTGCCCACAGCAAAATAAACTGATCACGTGATTAGCGAGATTATGTGCCACGATATTACTTATTATTTACCAGTTAGGTAACGTTTAAGTGGTGCTCTATAATAGAAGGTGCTAAGTGGCAACAAATGGTTTTCAAAGTACGTGAAGTTCTATCATAATTATGCGAAGTATACGTCCTAAGTACACATGTAGTATCGCTTGCACTTATCGCTACTTAGCAAAATTTTAGGGCTAGCAAAATATATAAAAAAACCGGCCAAGTGCGAGTCGGACTCGCGCACTGAGGGTTGCGTGCCAATTTTAACTGAATAAGCTAAAATACCACTATATTTTGTTGACAGCAAATATAACTTGTTTTTCATAGTGTTTATATGAAGAAAATAGAATAAAGTTATGTAGTTAAAAATGTGCTATATCTCAAAATCTACTGGTTCTATCCCGTCCAAATCAATTTTCGTTGAAAGTGTTTGTTAAGATTTACACTATTCTTTTTTCAAAATTGACCATCGCTTAGTTTAGAAGTTAGATGGGGGGACGCCTATTTTACCACTTTGGAAGCGTATACAACGTTAGACTTTAAAAGAAAATGGTTTTAGAAACCTCTATGTCATATTAAAAGACCTAGATACCCCACACGCATAGGTTTGTCAAAATGTTTTTTTCGGTTGTACTTTTATGTATGGGGAACCCCTTCCTGAAAAAAATCTTTTTATTTTATTTTTTGTATAAGAATCATAAAGCGGTTAACATGATACATCTTCCTATCAAATTTCAACAGTGTGATGGATAAAGTTACAGAATAAAGTGACTGTGACATACGGACGGACAGACAGACAGACAGACTGACAGATAGACAGACTTGACGGAACTATAAGGCTTCTGTTTTTTGCCATTCGGCTACGGAACCCTAAAAACCGGATAATTTTTTTTAATGATTTCCGCATCCAGTTCAAAAAATTCAATACATTATGACCGTTTTCGTTCCGTCTCTTCCACCACGCACGCCATTGCTTTTGACGTCTTCACTGGCTAATTGTGCTTCGCCACTAAAGAACCTCTATTTTTGCTTCGTTTAGAATAAATGTACTATATAACGTTTATACGTTATTATATTTCGAGAAAGAGGTCAATCGACAAATCTAACTCGGCTGGGCAGCGCTCATCCTTTGGCTGATAATGATGATGATGATGATGATGATGATAATCAATTTATTAATATTTTCAGTGATTTAGTGATTTTAGGGAATCATCGAGATTAGATTCCTCACAATCAAGATCCTTCCGGATCGTTTAACTAATATGCAGTTCTGTAATATCCTTCAAAATCAATCATTACAAAAATCTTACTACTTCTACCATTTTTTTGTGGTCATGGGGTATTGCTGCTTACTTATTTCTTTATTTTAGCTTATCGTTTCTTAAATAGTTTTTTGACTTTTATGCTTTATTCAAAACCTTGCTAGCATAACATGAGAAGTAGCTTAACACCATTGCTTGAATAATAATACAATGAAGATACGTAACGAAAGACGGGGTGTAAATCACTGTAGTACATGAAACGCAATTTGTTATTTCAACCTCACAAATACAAGTCAAACGTATGTTTCACTTAATTTATATTCCAGTACCTACTTACCTGCACTGAATGCTGAAACAGCTTAGTAAAAGTAGGAATATTAACTCAGAGCGTGCTCAAAAACGTCGGTTAACGTTTGTAGTATTCCAGGTAACTAGTAATTACGACTAAACATGTAAATGTTTTTAAATTAATTTCAATCGCAGGATTAAAACTTCGAACTAAAACAATGATAGACAAAGCCTCAGCTAGACTGACGAATGTCGACTTATTTTACTTACCAATTTTATCTTTTGTATATATGTGTAAAGAATACTTATCAAGAAGTTGCCAACTTTCCAGTTTGTTTACTTAGGTATAACATAAACTTTTAATTCATTGTCAAACTTATAACAGGCTGAAATCCAGTTCAATTTGCAACTGATGTATAGTTTGAATTGATACCGATAAATTCGGTTCGGGAAGGTTTATTCGTTTACGTAAACTTTGAGATTGGCTCTAACAAGGCTGAGAGGAGAGCGCCGGTGATTTCTACTCTTAAAATCCAATTTAAATGCATTCCTCTGTGCCGCAGGAGGGCGCCGATACGCCAGGGGCCAATTAACTTATTCATCCTTAACGTTTCATTGCTCAAGTTGGTTACCACTTGCACACTTTTGGTACCTACTTACACATAGTTCTTTTTTAAATATTTGTTCGTTTAATATATTTTGGAGAATCAGTGAGCTCAAGTGGCAATGGGCAGGTCCAATAGCGCGAAGAACTGATGGCCGTTGTAGTATAAAAGTTCTATATCGGAGTCCCGTTGACCAAAGACGCAGCGTAGGACGTCCACCGACAAGATGAATGGACGACCTTGTAAAGATCGCAGGATTAAGCTGGATGCAGACCGCTTGCGGTCGTTCGCTTTAAAAAGCCGCTCAGCAGTGGACGTATAATACCTTGATGAACTTCTAAAAAACAATTATTGCGCTATGATAGCAGCAAACTGCGTTAACAGTATCTCTTTCCGAAGTAACGTCACAACATCTAAAATGCAATTTGAACGCCCTAATAGAAACGTTCTCACTAAGAATTGTTGCAAAGTGTAATGGGTTCAGGTGAAATTAACGCAGAAAAATAGGAAAAGTTAGAACGAGTTTCCCTCGGAGGTTTTTTCCTTCGCCAAGTAGCGCTGTGATTGTAAACTGCTGAATTTATAATGCCATTTTCGAACTCCACTTCATCGAGAAGTTTTAAACCGGTTCGTAATTTAACTCAAAGCGTACCTATCCCGCATTTATTGAAGCCAAATTCAATAATACAAAGTTTTCTCTTTAAAACGAACTCTCAGATCTCTGACAAAAATCGTTTATCAGGCCCAAAAAAAAATTATCTCTATCTTATTTTGGCGATGTTGTTGCTTTTGAAGCTAAAATACGGATAAGTATCGTTAGCGTAGAGAAGTATCTTATCTTGCCATCTGTATTTCTTCCTAACGTATTATAAAAAAATAAACGATCTCCTCGGACCCTATTTATTTTAAAAGGTTGCGATGACTCAAGCAGATTCGCTGAAGATATCTGTTCGCCTTCTGTGGATTACTTTGCAAGTCTTTTATGCGAAGGAGAGGCCAGTATCATCAGTACTTAGGGATATTAAAACCCCTTTTATTTGTGTAAGAAGCTTGTTTTCTCGCTGACGGCGTTTATCGAATAATCCAGATAAAGCAGAGTGAATTGAGCTTGTACACGAGTTTATTCCACGTCACAATGAAAATAGGACCATTTCAAGTGATTATTTTACTAAGTTCTTATGGGGCGCCACATTTTTTGCTACTTGCTTAATAAATTTTTTGGTACACATACCGCTAAAACAACAAATGGTAATAACTTTAAAACTGACTTCAAAACCAAAATGCACTAAAAAGTCTTAAATAATCTCTTGACCATTGAAAAGAAAGGAATCCATTTTAGGCAAACTATTTATTTTGGGAGTCGGTGCTGTGATAGATGATGCTTGATGGTCAAAGTGATGGCACCGACCGACAGGTTTTAACTTATTTTAAAGTTAATTTTATTTCTTTGTTGACTCTGTTCTTTAAGAAGCTGAAAACTACCTATCATAAGTTCTGTTCAGATGAACATTGAACTCTTCGTCAGCGACCTACATGAAGCAACTGCAAGAAAGTGCAATGTTATGCATCTCGCGACGAAACCCTAGTTAGGAATTATGAATGTGTGTGTGTAAACAAAAACAGTATAAAAGATTGTAAATCTATACTAATATTATAAAGCTGAAGAGTTTGTTTGTTTGTTTGTTTGTTTGTTTGTTTGTTTGAACGCGCTAATCTCAGAAACTACTGGCCCAATTTGAAAAATTATTTTTATGTTAGATAGTCCATTTATCGAGGAAGGCTTTAAGCTATATGTATAACATAAAGATACGACTCACAAGACCACAGCAGCAATGAAAAATGTTGCAAAAACGAGAGAAAGATATTCCTTTTGAGAGCTTCCGCTGCGTACGCTGCGGAAACCGCTATAGTTACACAAAAATCATGTATGACAAGATTGTTCAACATTAAGAGTTCTATAATAAAGTCCGCGACAGCATATGTCTATCTTTTATGGTTGACTTACTACAACCTTTTTTATGTTAATAAATTTGTAAAAAAATAATGCATTATTTTTAGAGGTGTATTATACACACAGGTATTTATTATTATCAAAATAAATACATTCATCATCACGAACGTTTCATTTAGAACAAAATTGCCCTTTATATCATTTGATTCCAATTAATATCTTAAGAGCTATCATAGTTTTAACATAACTCCGCACCAAAATAATGTTCGCAGCTTAAGTACAACGTGCGCTTGAGCTAATTATATTATAGAAGAGATGTTGGTTTGAACGCGCTTATCTCAGGAACTGGTGAACCGATTTGAAAAAATATTTCTGTGTTAGATAGCTTATTTATTGAGAAAGGCTTTAGGATAAAAAACATCACGCTGCGACGGAAGGGGAGGGAGCAAACTCAAAACGCGCGGACGAAGTCGCGGGGGACCGCTAGTTTGTTAATAAAGGGCTTTTTTACTCTGACAGCATTGATTTATCATTGCTCCCTGGTAACGTATTTTCCCTCACTGTGGCCAAGACACCTTTAGCTATCAACCTTGATCAGTCTGGTGAGTCTGCTGGACTGGCAGTAAGAAATTCAACCCTTCACCTTGTTCCTCACCACCTTCCGTCTGCCACCTTAGGTCTCATGATGCAGACTTCCTGTACTTATCTATATATTTATTTATTACACATTTATACTGTAGGTTAGGGCTTTAGGGACTCAAGTACTTAGGGACTCTTAGGCCTATAGGGTTTGAATAGAAAACTCTAACTCTATCTCTTACAGTATAATTTTCATGTGTAGTCAGCCGGTGCCTTTACAAGAGACTACACTTACATTCACTTACATAAATACACTTTACAACAACACTAGTCGGCGGCTGCACAAGTTCTGTCTTTAAAATTACTGAATTTCTAAGCGTTAAGGAGTTCCACCATCAGCCCAGCGCCACAAGATGTTAACTATCAGACGTAACAACACGTCAACATTGAGATTTTAGTAAAAAAACACTATACGTGCTTTAAAAATTTTCGAATCGGTCGACAAACGACTGAGATATGAGGTAACATAGATACAAAAATAAACATACAGGCGAATTGATAACCTCCTCTTTTTTGAAGTCAGTTAAAATGGTTTTTTTTGTAGCTGTTAGAGTAGTGAGTTAAGTGTTTATTTACCCAATTATCTTTTTTAGATTAGATTAGATTACAAAAAGTATAAAACGACCAATTTTAGAATGTCATTCACGTAAATGATTGCTGACATATTTATTCGCCTATTGGCAATGTTTCTGAATTAGGCGTTTTGTATTGTATTTGACGAATATTTTTTATCTGACATTGGTAAAATTGAATCTAATTTGATTGACTTAAAGAATAAATAATATAAAAGAGTTGATTAATTTAGTTTTCTAGGCTTAACTTCTATAACGACCCTATAATGCTTGCTAAAAGCCTACAAATCTGATGTAATATTATGATCGTAATACGACTTAGCTCAATATTGTTCATATGGAACGTATTAATATTAATTTGTGTAAATTAATGAGTCAAAACTAGGCTTATTTGGCGAATTGGCTAGATCAACCTTGATCTAAGGGCAAGGCGCATAAGTTGAGAACATTAGCCCAATTTTGTTATCATCGAGCGCTTACAATATTTCTCAGTCTGCACAAATATTCGAATCAGTTCAATCGCTGCAAGATATTAGTTTATTGAGAATATTTTGTTATTGGTGAGTCGTTATACAACTTTATGATTAAAAGTCTCAGTTGAAAGTTTTTTTTTTAATATATTGACATATGCTAGATGCGATACGAGTAAAAGTTACTTAGAGCAAAAGGATAAAACACAACTTTTAAGTTCATATCTAAATTATTGTAGACTAAACCCATTGAAACATGAGCTTCTGTCTACATGCGCCTAATCAGAGTTAAAGTTAAAGAGTTATAACATATCTACTATCTAATTTAAAATTTTGATAAATTAAAAAAAAATATCTAGTTAAAGTGTGAGTTAAAAAAAATATGGCAAACATGATATTGAATCTTTTGTTTCTTTTTTTAAACATGCTAGGACATTGGTCTAGTTCTTACTGCAATTTAATTATTATCTTATTTTTTAATTATTTTCTGTGTAGTGTATGTACCTATAATGATCACTTATTTTTCTGTTACAGTCATTCTTAGAAGAAAATGAATTACCTCACAATATTTCTGTTCGTGGTCTTGTTGGCTATAGTTGACGCGGGACCATGCACACCAAGGTAACATTCATCAAACCCAGGTTCATTCAGATATTAATTACAATCTGATTAAAGGCATGCAGCTATAATTGAAGCATTTGATATTAATTAGAATCAATTTTTACATATCATCATAGAAGTTTTTGTGTTTCTGACAAACTATTCGACTTTTTACAGGAAAAATTGTTGCAGCGGTAACAATATCAGCGGTAGCGGCGAGGTATGAACTACTCAAAGAGATACGGTTCCGTTACTTTCATTTTGAATATCTCATAGGTTTTTCTTGAACCTCCGACACACAAAGAGAAGTGTTATAAGTTTAACGTGTCTTTCTGTGGTATCGTATCGTCCAAACGAATGAACTAATTTACGTCTAGTGTTTTTTGTCTCATAAAAAAATGTTGACTGAACAGTCATTTTTTATAGAAATCTGTTTAGTTGTTTTAAAGATCATTAGCTCGTTTCTAGATTTAGAATTTGAGATATCGTTACTTTAAATATGACATGTCGATTTGTTTTTAAATTTATCAGTATGGATTATTTTCAGTGTGATTCTTCATCGTCGTCGTCGTCATCGTCTTCATCATCATCATCCTCATCGTCGGAAGAGGATGACTGTGGGAAATGTGGAAATGTGAGTTTGAGTTATGTTTGAACAATTTGTTGGCTTCGACTCTACGTATTTCCTATGCCTTCTGAAGTTTTACTTTTGTATTGCTTATGTCAATATTAGGAGTGTTTTTTTTTAAGATAATTCAAAAATCAACGAAAATCACATAGAATATTGACACGAGTACTTACAAAATCTAGTTATTTTTTAATCATATAAAACATTGGATTTGTAATATTTTTAGGTTTCTTTGGCCGAATGGTAAAAAACTGAACCCTTATAGTTTCGTCAAGTCTGTCTGTCTGTCTGTCTGTCTGTTTGTCCGTCCGTATGACACAGCCACTTTATTCTGTAACTAAAAGCATCACACTGTTGAAATTTAGTAGGAATATGTATCCTGTTAAACGCTTTACGATTCTTAAACAAAAAAAAAAGATATTTATTTAAGGGGGCATATATTAAACTAAAACATTTTTTTTTTGTCATACCCATGCGGGTATTTATGTGTGTGGTGTGTTTGTATAGGTCTTTTAAAATGACATAGCGGTTCCTAAAAGCATTTTCTTTAAAAGCTTAACGTTTCATAGGTAGACGCTTCCATTCCGCTTGGATGGGATCGAACGAGAAGTTTTTGAGATATAGCACATTTTCAACAACCGCAAACATAACTTCGTTCTTCATACAAACAATATGAAAAACAAAGTTATATATGCTGTCAACAAAATATTGTGGTATTTTACTAAGTGGAAGTAAGTGGATTCCCTAATTCAGTTAAAGTTGACACGGAACCCTCAGTGCGCGAGTACGACTCGCACTTGGCCGGTTTTTTTGTGGTGACTGAGTTTGTTCCGGCGTTTCGTCTCTGTGCCAGATGGTTTGTGTCTTGTCTCAAAGCGCTAGTAGGGCCCAAAAGATAAGAAGACATGTTATGGCCCCATATGCCATATTTGATTGATATTCATAAGTGGCATTTGTGTCCTAAATTGAAAAAAATATTGTTGACTTTTACTTTAATCACTCTTGTGTGGATTTCATCTGGTTTTCATTGAAAAATCAAATAGTAATCAAGAAAAATCACAGGAGCATGAAGGCCCAGAACTTCATAGCGTTGATATAGAAATTGAAAGAATAAAAGTTAGGTATTTGACCAAAAATCTGAAACAAAAATGAATATTTTGGACGTAGACTTCAAATTTCATCGATGTATTTACTTCGATATTTGTTTCGATAAGATATGTAAAGTAAACGACATATAAACAATATTTAGATCCAGATAATTCACTTTATTTATTTAAACCAAATACCATGGCAAAGGCGCAGAACGAGGAACGCAGCAAAACACTTCACTTCGACTCCGAGCGCTGTCGAGCGAGTCTCGATTGCGGGCCTAATGAGCAATAATGATGAAACTGTTCCCTTAACTTTGCCGCCCCATCATATTTCTGCTACTTTTTACGTAACCATAGTATACCTACTTTTAATTTGGGTTGCGCTATAAATCTACTAACTTCGAACCCTAGGCCCCGATTCTCTCGTCAATCGAACTTTTTCCGTGTGGTAATTCGATTATGAGGTTCATCGCTTTACTTAATAAATAATATAATTTATCCACGCATAAAAATAACTAACTAATCGAAATGCATAGAAATCGTGACCCATAGCGTAGATTTCAATAATAGCCGTGCCATTAGTCACGCTAACGACAACTTGAAAGAATTTAGTACCTACAAATACTATAGTGACTAACTTCACACCTATATGGCTACTTTTTTCAACAGCACACGAAAAGACAGAAAAAGGTAGTTAACAGAAAACATCTCTGTAACCCTACTAATTAAAAGCGTCACAAATCAGCGCAATGCTAAAGTGATTGTCTTCATGACCTTGACGTTATTGATATTGTAAACAAGGACTGTGCTGCCAAAAAATTGCTTACAAGCGCAGTGATGATCGCTCAATAAGATGGCGGACTGAATCTTATGTAACTATTATTTTTTGCGTTGTTAGATTTGTCTTTGACCCGAATAAAAGAATAATTATAAGATATTGAGGCAGGACAAGGCCAGGCTAGGGGAAATAAAATTTGCGGATTCCTCCAGAAACTTAAACTTAAAAATATTTAACGCTTCATTACGTTAGTTACTAACTTTACTAATGTCAAAACGGTTTTTCTAAGAGGCAATTTTCAAATTTGTCACTCATGGTACCGATTTACTATAGAAACTGCGAGATACCTAAAACGTTAGCGAAAACATTTCGATAGTTTGTTTAACATGTGAACTCATACTGCCGATTTTAGTTCTGCAAGTGACCATTAGTGGCGCTGTGCAATTTTCAATATACTTTTTACGTCGTCGCTAGCGAGTAAAATCGCCGTAAACTCATGGTAACGGTGAAACACTGTATTTTTTTCGAAAAAATAAATTATGATAGATGAACCACTGCACGAGAATTGAGGCCTTGCCGCTGCAACTTATGAAGTGAATCAAATTTTCGAAGTATTAAATATAGCGTTAACCAAAGTTAGCGTTGCATTGCGCCTTCCTCGCGTTGCGTCAGTTCATATCACTCATAATATCTATTGTACGTGCATTCCGACAAATATCGCAACGCAACGTGTAAACGACATAAAAAAACACCAATACGTTATTGATTGAGTTATTTTACCAGCTAATATTTTCAGGGGAAAGACGATGATTCATCCTCATCATCTTCATCGTCATCATCATCGTCTTCCTCGTCCTCGTCATCGGAAGAAAACAATGATAATGGTTGTAACGTAAGTAACACTTTCTTTCAATATATACTGTCCGTGCTCATGAACCATAGTATACTTCATGGTTGAGTGAAGTCTGTCTGCCTGTCTGTTCGTTCATATGACACAGCCACTTTATTCTAAAATTAATAGCATTACACAGATAAAACTTAGCAGGTGGGTGTATCCTGTTAACCGTTTTACAATTCTTATACAAAAAATAAATAATAATAACATTTGAGAGAGGAGGGCTCCCATACATGGAAGAAAAACAAAAAAAAAACTGTGTCGGGGACTCGGGGTGTCTATGGATAGGTTTCTCAAAATGATATGATACCTACCATTTTAATAAATGGCTTATATTTGGAAGATAGACGCTTCCATATAAATGGTGTGGTGGTATATAAGGCGTCCATCCCCGTCTAAATTTTGAACGAAGCAAGTGAATATTTTGAAAAAGAAATGCTTAATGCAGTGTCTTCCAAATACATTCATGAAAAATTAATTTTAACGAAATCGAAGAATTAGTTTTTAAAATAACACATTATAAACAACCGCAAATGTAAGTGCCCTTATACAAATACTATGAAAAACGAAGTTATTTTTTCTATCAAAAATATTGTAGTATTACTGCTCAGTGGAAGTAAGTGGAGCCCTTATTTAGTTAAAGTTGGCACGGAACCCTCAGAGTACGAGTCCGACTCGCACTTGGCCGGTTTTGTAAATCAGTTTTTGTTTCAATTAATAAGGTTAGCTTATTAATTCCTATTCAAAACTTGAATTATCACCGCAGTCGACAATAATTCAATGTTGGATACCAAACAAATGCCTGAACCAAATTTGATTATATTTAGAAGTCTCGTTGTAGTTGCTGAAAAATTGCAAATGATTGCTATCAGAAAGTTGGCCAAAGGGGAAATAGACAAGTTTTTGTTGGAAAGTGTGAAGTCAACTATTTTTTTATTCTTCTTTTCATTTCAGTACAAGAAGTCTCGACACAGCAGACGATGCAATTAGTAGTATGAATAATAATCGCGTGGATCTCTCTCAGGTGAATCATGGAAAAACTATGTACACGTCTCATTTACTGAGCGCTGAATAAAGTCATGTGATATTTCTACCTCGTCTATTATTGAACTTTCACTCAAGAAATTTAAAAATGATACTTAAGTCTACAAAGCTCTCAGAGATGGGCGCTTACCCAATAACAACCCAGTCGCTGGATAAATATCTTACCTACCCGATCATAATTTTTACCCACCCGATTCGAATTAATACCAAGAACAAATTGGAGTTTTTAAAAATTAAGTATACTATTTTTATTGCAGTTTGTAACTTCATTTACTTTCGTTTCAAGTAGTTTATGATACTAAACTATAACTATGGCTTATTTATAATCTAATAAAAACTGACATTTCGTTACAAATACACTATATTTACGTACCTGCATGTTGGCAATCCTAAATGTTTATATGTCCTAATGTTTTACAGGTTTATATGACAGCATTTTAATCAGTGCAGTACAGTGTGCGTATTTATTATTAAATATAAATTATAAATTTTATAAGTGTTTAACTCAATTTCACTATATTTATATAATATTGTGATTGAAATTCTAGAACGAAGAAACCTTTTCGACAAAACTTAAATAATGCAACCTAGCGTACTCGGTCTGTCAACCTTAAAGCGTTATATGAAACGTCACGTCAAAGAGTTATTCTGTAAATACTACGAAAGTATGTTAGAAATTAGAAAGATAATGAAGTTTTTAGAGTGTATTCATCACTTGTCAGTTCTACGATCACAGAATGAAAAGGATTGGCATTGTCGCACAAGCGATAAGTACGAAAACAAAAACAATACCTTTCTACCTTTCCCTTTATCATTTTATCAACCTGGGATCGCCACGTGCGCAGCGCAATCACCGTTTGCTATAACCTGCCAGTTTTTTATGTGATGTCGGTGCGCGTTGTCTTTGTAATAACTGTTTTTTACAACTTCTCGCTCGACCAACGACAGATTTAAGGTAGTACTATCAAACGTCAATTATGTAAAACTCCTAATACGTTTTACATACTTGACTGTTGAAAGTGACTAATAGTACATTATGATACAAGTTGACCATTAAATACAAGGCGATATTGTGTGCGCACGAGCGAAAGCGAGTGCGCACACAATATCGCCATAAGAAAGCCGCGTATATTATGGTCACAGGCACACGTGTTTCATACGTCATTTTTCAACACACTTGCGAGGAAAAAACAAAACTCTTTATTTAGTAAGTTTCTGAGAAAGAATGAGCATTCTTGCCGGTTTTCCATTTTAAAAATTTTTCATAGGCCGCTAAATACATTTCACTCGATTTTGATGGCAAAAGACTATCGCACGCGTTTTCCGCCTCGTTACGTATTTCCGGCGGAGTTAATAATAGGTTTTCTTCATTTTCTTCACTTAAAGTAGACATTTTCGTTAATATTAAGTATAATTTAACATCACAATTAATCCAAACTTCGTTCGTCACAGCCGACAATTTATTATTGTTTACGAAAAATGGCGCGTTGTTTTTTTTGCCCCAAAACCGATGCGCGCGCAAAGCTATGGCGCGAACTAGATCGGCCAACAGCCAAGATTAAAAATGTAATAATTCGTGTTTAAAATACAAATTACAGAAAATTTAAAACAAATTTGAGTTATTTTTTTAGTAATAAAGCTGGATTTACCATTCATTGAAATAAATATGTAGATACTGTTATTTTTAGTAAAGACTAGACTTAAAAAAAGACACAGACAAAAGGAGTTCTTATTAGTATACTTTGCAGGAGTTCTTATATCACTTGTTCACTCACACTATAATGTCACACGCGTAAATAAGAAGACTTTCGTAGGCTGATAAAACTTTAATGTGCACCAGTAGGATTAATATATAAGCATTGGGAAAAAACAGAACATTCCGCGAGCTAGCTCGCTTCAGCGCCATCTATGATCACATGTCAGAACTAAACTGAATATGAACATTGATGCATTACCAAAGTACGTACAAATGTTGCTTTTAATATACGAATCCAACATTACCGCCAGCCAAGGACGACTAAGTCCTTTCAACTAAGACTCTATAGGAAGTAAACATAATTTAGTAATTGGACGTTTTAATGTTGTGTCTCCACATTTAACAGTTACTACCCGTACCAAGCCATCATTGCCGGGATGTATATTTATCACTCTACCTAGTAACCATTTTGAAGGAGGAAAGCATTCATTCTTAATAATCACCAAATCATTTATTTTTAACGATTGCTGTGGGGTGATCCATTTGTATCTGTTTTGAAGAGTGACCAGATACTCCTGAGTCCACCGCTTCCAAAAAGATTGCAGAATGTGTTCGATATGTTGCCAGCGATTAAACCGGTTAATCGGGACGTCGATCACATCTTCGTGAGGAACTACAATCGGTGGCCCTAACATCAAAAAATGCCCAGGGGTTAAAGCAGTATAGTCATCGACTGAATCACTCAAGGCTAATATTGGGCGCGAATTTAAACAACATTCTATCTGTGACAATAGGGTACTATATTCTTCGAAAGTGAGTTTAGTATCTCCTATCACACGCCGTATATGATGTTTTATTGATCGGACACCTCGTTCCCATAAGCCTCCAAAGTGGGGCGAACCTGGAGAAATAAAATGCCATTCAGTACCATCGGATGCTAGAAGCTCTTTCAAGTCTGTGGGCAAGGAAGCCTTAGATTTATGAAGCATTTTAGTAAGCTCAAAATTAGCCCCAATAAAATTTGTACCACAATCGGAGTACAAATGCGCACAATGGCCTCGACGTGATGAAAACCTTTTAAATGCAGCAATGAAGGCATTTGTAGACAACTCAGAGACAAGCTCTAAGTGTATAGCTTTTGTTACAGTACAAATAAATATAGCAATATAAGCTTTAATAGAAGCGGCATTTCTAAGCTTGGAGGATTTCAAATAACAAGGCCCAGCAAAATCTACACCACTACTAGAAAACGGCTTGGATATAGTCACCCTGGCTGCTGGTAAATTTCCCATCAATTGCGTAGCAAACCTAGGAGAGTATCTAATACATGCAATACATTTTCTAACATGCAATTTAACCAAAGATTTAACATTAGTTATCCAGTAATTAGCACGAATAACATTCATCATTAACAAGGGGCCTCAATGCAAAGTCCTTTTATGTATTTGATCAATTATTAATTTTGCTAATTGAGACTTACCAGATAAAATAAATGGATTTTTAGTATCCCGGGGAATAGGCGCATTTTTAAGCCTGCCGCCAACCCTCAACAACTCGTTCTCATCAACAAACGGATGTAAGAAATAAAGAGGACTTTTCTTGGAAACGCCTTGCCCTTGCAACAGAATATCAATTTCATCAGAAAAATAACAATTTTGTGACATTTTGACACAACAATTCATAGCTCGTTTAAGTTCATAAGAAGTCAAAATACATAGGAAATTCATTTAACACATTAATGTCGTGGCCAATTCGTTTTGCTTGTATTTTATATTTGCAAGTTTTAACAAATCGTAAGCAATAAGCAACAACACGTTTCAATCTCATCAAGCTTGAGTAGTTTTGTATAATAAATTCCTTGGGTAATTCATCAATATTTACAGTATGTGTCGATAGTTTAAACTCTAAATCAGTTTCATGGAGTTCATTATTCGCTAAAATTTCATTAGCTGAATTTAACCAACTAGGTCCATTCCACCATAGTTCATGATTAGGCAGCTGTGTAGGAGATATTCCTCTTGACGCACAATCTGCTGGATTGTCATTAGAATTTACGTGGTGCCACTGAGTCGGCCGAGTAATATTTAGTATCTCAGCAACGCGATTGCCTACAAATGTTTTCCACGAGTTAGGATGTTTTTGCAACCATGCTAGAACTATAGTGGAATCTGTCCACCCGTATACATTTTCATCAGGAACATTCAAACAAATCTTAATTCTGTCCATTAACTTTGCCGTTAATACAGCTCCACATAGTTCTAAGCGAGGAATCGAAAGCTGCTTGATTGGAGCTACCTTGGTTTTGGCTGCTAAGATCTTAACTATTACCCCAGAAGTATCAATTATGAGAATATAGACAACTCCCGCATATGCTACGTTAGATGCATCACTGAAACCATGTATCTCAACTTTCGAATTGGCAGCAGAAGTCCCAATCCAACGTGATAAAGTAACAATATTCATATGATTTACCTGATCTTTAAAATGTGCCCATTCTGACTGAATTTCTATAGGCAGCTCATCATCCCAGCCAACACCAAGGAGCCACAAGCGCTGCAAAAATACCTTAGCAACTATAACCGCCGGTGACAACCATCCTAAAGGGTCGTAAATTTTTGCTATATCTGAAAGTACAACACGTTTAGATAGCTTGTTATGTGCATCAAGTGAAAAATTCATATTTAGTTCGAAGTAGTCGTCTCTCGGGTTCCATTTAACCCCGAGTGTCTTAATAGATTTTTCCATTTTAATATCAAATGACTCTTGTGGCTGGTTGTCGTCCTTTGGTAGACTGTTTAATACATTGACAGAATTAGAACCCCATTTATGCAAAATCAAACCTCCCTGTTCTAACAAACAAATTAAATCCTTACATAACTGAATAGCGTTAGTTTCCGAATCACACCCTGAAAGAAGATCATCTACGTAAAAATCTCTTTCCAATACACTCGCGGCGATAGGATATGCGCTACGTTCATCACAAGCTAATTGCTGAAACACTTTGATGGCGAGGTATGGAGCACAGGATGTGCCGTATGTAACTGTACATAACTTTTATATTTACTGATAGGATCTGCCGGGCCCTTTCTCCAGACAATTCTTTGATAATCCTGATCTTGAGCTCTTACAAGTATTTGTCTGTACATGCGTTGAATGTCTGCAACAAGGCATACTCTATGAATTCGCCAACGTAAGAAGATATCTCGTATGTCATGCTGAAGTGTTGGACCTATCAATAACTTTTCGTTTAATGAAATACCCGTACTGGTTTCTGCAGACCCATCAAAAACTACACGGAGTTTCGTAGTAGTACTTTCTTCTCGAAGTACTCCATGATGCGGAAGGTAACAAACGTCAGGCTTACTTAACTCGGTTATTGGAACCTTTTCCATGTGTTGTAGATTCTCGTACTCATCCATAAATCCTTTGTATCGTTGCTGAAAGACCTCATCGCGTAGGAACCGACGTTCCATATTTAGCAAACGTTTGACAGCAAGGCTCCTCGATTCTCCGAGTGGCGTTTCATTATCTGTAGAAAACGGTAATGCAACAATGTAACGCCCAGAGTCAGTACGAGTGTGTGTTTCTTCAAATATCTTCTCGCACTGTGCTTCACTTGCTGTCTGTATACGAGTCTTTGTGTGTAGCTCCTCAGACTCCCAGAATCGCTGTAATATATCATCAGTCTGCAGTTGGCTGTGCATCACAACAATCTCATTCATTTCAGTGTGGGATCCATCAACTTTACCTGAAATGAGCCAACCCAGAAGCGAATTCTGTGCTAAAACTGAGCCAAATCTCTTAACACCTTCCATCAAAATTTGTGCGTAAACTTCTGCTCCTAAAAGGAGATCTATACCACTAGGCTGGTAGAATGTGGGATCAGCTAGAGTCAATTTCTTTATTTCAGCAGCGCAGGTTACGTTTGCCTCTTTTCTAGGTAAAATCGAAGATAAGGTTCTCAAAACGTGAGCCTTTACTTCAACAACTGGCTTATCATCCCAAAGGCTATATAAGTTGAACCCTACAATCTCTTTAGATATTGTTCTGAGGTTTGTATTAATACCCGTGACTCTGCTATAAACATGTTCCCTGTGCAATCCTAAAAAATGAGCAGCAGATGTTGTAATAAACGACGCTTGCGACCCTTGGTCGATCAGAGCTCTCAGGCCATGCCATTTACCATCTTTACCACGAATTCGTACCAGTGCCGTAGCTAGTAAGACTTGCGTTCCGGTTATATCAGCCGTGTGTACTGCCAGCTGGGTTGTTTCGTCATCATTATTAACCTTTTCTTCATCTTCGTCAATATGAGTAGCATGGGCTTGTTGGGATTCTGTAATACTTAGATGTAAGAGTGAGTGGTGGCGTCGTTTGCAAATCTTATAAGACGTATTTTGTCTACAGAATCGAACACTGTGTCTCGGTATAAGACAGTTGAAGCACAACTGTTTCTCCCTGGCAATAACACGTCGTTCTTCAGGAGTCAATTTAGTAAACTCCTTACAACTGTGAATATAGTGATCTTCACTGCAAAGTGTACATACTGGTTCAGTGCTTGCCTTGAACGCTTTTAACTGAGGAGTGCGAGCAGTAATCTCCTTCGGGTTGGTAAGTTGCAATGACTCAAGCGTTGTGAATCGCATCTCCATAAAGTCCAGTAGATCTTTAGTACTCGGAAGGTCACGTGTTCCCCCCAACCTTTGCTCTCAAAGCCGATGACTTTCACTGTCAAACTTAGCGACAATGATGTGTGTAACAAGAGGGTCCCAGTTTGCAGTCGATACGCCCACATTATCGAGTGCATTCATTGACTCATTCGTGGTGTCTAATAATGAGCGTATTCCTTTTGCGGATTCTGACGAAAGTTTCTTTTGTCCAATCAATCGTGTGATATGTGAGTGTACTATAAGTCTTTTATTATTGTACCTGGCCTCCAGTACTTCTAACGCTTTTAAATAATTGGCCTCTGTTAATGGAAACTGTCTCAACAACAACTCTGCGTCACCCTTGAGATTACTTTTTAAATAATAGTACATTTGAATGTTGCTCAATTCTGGACTGTCATGGATTAATGACTTATATAAATCATAAAAACTAGTCCATTCATTATAATTGCCAGAGAAGGATGGAATTTCTATTGCAGGCAGTTTAGTTTTCAAAGTATGTTTTGCTAATGGAGAAGTAACCATATTTTCAGGTGCACAACATTTTGGTGGAGTGTGCGAACTAGGTGCCAATTCTTCTAAGTGTTCTTTCATTATTGTTTTTAACTCTAAATACTCATCTTCGCAGTTGTAATAGAAATCCTCTTTAAAATATTGCAAATTTTTCTTTTCTTCCGACAAAGTTATTTCGAGTATTTTGGAGTGATTCGATTTAAATGTCAAAAAGTTCGATTCCAGTAACTCCAATCTTGTTTCAATATACGATTTAGTGACTCTGGCTTTAGATTTCTTGTAATTAGTTAAAAGTCTCGATATCTGCTGAGATAAATCGCCCTGTCCAATCAATATCTCCGGGACACCGATTTTGACACTACTTTTAACCAACAAAATCACAAAAGGCCTCAGACTATGTACTGAAGTTCGCAATAATTGGAAAAAATAATGTTAAAACTGTTTGAAATTCCCATAATATTACAAGTCCAAAAATATCTGAATTTGCACTAAGTCCTTTTTCCATACAACATTTACTAATTTTTTTCTAAGTTCAAATATTTTCTGAAATTAAACTTTGTCTTTTATCCATATAAAAAATCACTTGAAATATTCTGTCTTTAAAACACTGGAAATGGCACTAAGTTCAATCTTCCAATTTTACGTTGAATTGTCAGTCTTTTACTTACAGTTTTATGGACAAACCAAATCCGTAAAAACACTTCAATCCATGTGGAACTATAATCCGTTTGCACTTTTCACTTCACCACACCTCAATCCGGCTCTTAAGGCCCAAAATGTTCACTCACACTTTAATGTCACACGCGTAAATAAGAAGACTTCCGTAGGCTGATAAAACTTTAATGTGAACCAGTAGGATTAATATATAAGCATTGGGAAAAAACAGAACATTCCGCGAGCTAACTCGCTTCAGCGCCATCTATGATCACATGTCAGAACTAAACTGAATATGAACATTGATGCATTACAAAAGTACGTACAAATGTTGCTTTTAATATACGAATCCAACATCACTTGATGACGGGGTACTTGATAGCGGTGACGGTGACTGGAATCTAAGTTAATCTTCTTCTCTTCTATTTTGTTTGGTTTTCCATCAGTATTAAGAGTTTAATGTATTTTTCAACACACTTGCTCAAAACGACGTTTTTATTCCACCGATTTTTGGCACATAATCCTAGATATTAAACACGCGTGCTTTTTCGGTATATTATTGCACAAGTGCCTTTAGTTTATTAATCCGACCAATTTAGGTTTGTACCCTAGTACCAAGTCGTAAGTAGGAAGAAGAAGCGATGTAATTTAGTCGGGTTATAACTTATATTTTATCAACAAACATTATTTATGCGAAAAATTCTACATACAAGTAGAATAGTATGAAGAAACAGTATTCTACATAGGTATTTATTGAAATAAGTGGCAAATCCAGATTTTTCATTTATTTATTTCAATTTTTTGTGTTTTTAACACGAATTATTAGATTTTTAATCTTGGCTGTTGGCCGATCTAGTTCGCGCCTTAGCCTTGCGCGCGCATCGGTATCGCGGCAAGAAAAAAAACACAAAATTGCACTCCGGGAGTGCCGGCAGAAGTGAAAACTTGAATATCAACGTTGTGCATTTTTGATTTTTTGGAATAGTTAGGGATAATTTTGAATGAATTGCTCTTATTATCAATATAAAAGTACTATAATTTTTGTGATAGAATACAATAAAAATAATAAAAATAATAATAATAATATAATAATTTTATAGATTACAATATTTATTTATTGCGCTATCGTACACAAACATTACAATTTATATTATATTAAATTACATTAAAAAGTTTATCTCTCAGAAAAATCAACTTACATCCATAATTTCGCCAACCGTCTTACGGTTTTTCGATCAGCCCACGTGTCCTGACGCGAGTTTCACATTTTTCCCACATCCCACAAAAGTGCTCAACGCCGCTAAAGAAGTTTTCACTTCAAGAAAACAATGCGCCATTTTTCGTAAATAGGTATTGTCGGCTGTGACGAAGTTTGGATAATTGTGAAGTTTAATAATAACAAAAATGTCTACTTCAAGTAAAGAAAATGAAGAAAACCTATTATTAACTCTGCCAGACATACGTAACGAGGCGAAAAACGCGTGCGATAGTATTTTGCCATCAAAGTCGAGTGAAATGTATTTTTACTAAATGTTTTATTAATTAAAACTTGTTTTTTTTTCGCAAGTGTGTTGAAAAACGTCGTATGATACGCGTGTGCCAGTGACCATTATATACGCGGCTTTCTTATGGCGCACTCGCTTTCGCTCGTGCGCACACAATATCGCCTTGTATATAATGGTCAACTTAGCACACTTGTATCATAATGTACTATTTAAAAACTAGTTATACTTTACCGTAGTAATTATCAACAGGGTGAAAACCGGTAGCGATCACCGAATGGTTCGAGGCACATTGAATACAAATGTGAAATTGGAAAGATCCCGCCTGATGAAGTCCACGCTCCGACCGACTCGTGCTCATATCCAAAACCCCGAGAGCTTTCAACTCGAGTTGTCAAACCGCTTTGATTGCCTAGAAAATTGCGGGTTTGTGGAAACTGTTCAAACGGTGGGGTCTAAGTATTTTAAGCCTGGCCGTAAAAATATACCTCAAAAACTGTCGGTCCACACTCTCGACCTTTTGGCAAAACGTTGATCTATGGCACTGCAGACCTCCGTTAATGCTGAAAACTACAGGCAGCTCAATAGACAAATATGGAAGTCCCTGCGACACGACATTCATTGCTTTAGCACTAATAGTATAATGCAACGATAGAGCGGAACCAAGGCTCCAAAGTGTTTGCAAGGGACATGTCTATTGACAAAGCAAAGACGGAGGACGAAAGTGTAGCGTCGACGAAAGCAGAGGTTTTGAAGGAGATCGAAAGGTTCTATGGGCAGTTGTACACCTCAGTTGCCAAACCCGTTGATAACTCGGCCAGAGACCCACGAGCTATCCTGACCTGACAGTACACCGAAGACATCCCGGTCATCAATCAACGAATCCAACTCGGCTGGGCAGCGTTCGGGAAATTATGCAAGAGTGTCTTCTCATCTCATCTACCTCAGTGTCTGAAGACGAAAGTCTTCAACCAGTGTGTGTTACCAGTGATAACATACGGATCCGAAACACGGTCTGTTACTATGGGCCTTATAATGAAGCTCAAAATCACACAATGAGCAATGGAAAGGGATATACCGGGTGTTTCTCTACGGGATCGAATCAGAAATGAGGAGATACGTAGAAGAACTAAAGTAACGGACATAGCCTTGAGAATCAGTAAGCTCAAGTGGCAATGGGCAGGGCACATAGCGCGAAGAACTGATGGCCGTTGGGGCAGGAAAGTTCTAGATTGGAGACCCTTCGACCAGAGACGCAGCGCGGGACATCCACCAACAAGATGGACAGACGACCTTATAAAGATTAAAGGGTCAAACTGGATGCAGACCGCTAGTGATCGGTCGCTGTGAAAAGCCGTGGGGGAGGCCTATATTCAGCAGTGGACGTCCTTTTTTGGCTGATAATGATGATGATGATGATGTAGTAGTAAGTATGTTAACAAATAATTTGGTATTTTTTAATTTGTTCAAAATTTATAATGTTTAATTATGATTTATGAAATATAGTCAGAATGGGCCTTGTAAACACTCGAATCATGGTGTCGTGAATGACGTCACTTCTTAAGTCGAGAGTCTTCTTGACCTCAAAATACTATGGAATTGCTTATGACAGCAAAAAAAGCATGACACCATTAGAGAAGGGGCTTCACGCTCTCTGATAGGCGTTCAGGGTCACGTGACCATATAAAGAATCAAAAATATTGATAATCCTTATTTCATAAAATGAGTGAACTAGTTATTAGGGTTCCGTAGCCGAATGGCAAAAAACGGAACCCTTATATTCTTCATCAAGTCTGTCTGTCTGTTTTTCTGTCCATCTGTATGTCACAGCTATTTTATTCTGTAACTTTAAGTAACACACTGTTGAAATTTGTAGGAAGATGTATCCTATTAACCGCTTTACGATTCTAATACAAATAATAAAAATAAGCGCAGCGCAGCGGGTTGCGGGTTCGATCCCCACACAATACAAACATTTGTGTGCATGAACATGTCTGTTTGTATTGGTCTGGGTGTTTTCTATGTATATTATGTATGTATTTACAAACAAAAAAAAGTATTTAAGTATTATATCCGTTATCTGGCACCCATAATACAAGCTTTGAGTAGCTTACTTTGGGGCTAGATGGCGATGTGTGAAAATGTCCAAAGCATATTATTACAAAGGATATTAATGATATTTAAGGGGGTCCATACATACATGAAACTAAAATCGTTTTTTTTTTGTCAAATCTATGTGTGTAGGATGTCTTTGGAATGGTTTCTCAAAATTATATGGAGGTTCCTTAAACCCTTTTGTAATATCGTCTTATATTTGGGAGATAGACGCTTCCACAGTGGTATAATGGGCGTTCATCCCCCTCTAACTTTTGAATGAGCAAGTGAAAATGTTGAAAATAAAATGCAGAATGTAGTGTTTTACAAGAACTTTAAAGAAAAAAAAGTTTGGACGAGATCGAACTAGTAGTTTTTAAATAGCACATTTTCAACAACCGCAAACATAATTAATTTGTCCTTCATACAAACACTATGAAAAATTAGTTATATTTGCTGTCAACAAAATATTGAGGTATTTTAGCTAAGTGGAAGTTAGTGGATTCCCTAACTCAGTTAAATTTGGCACGGAACCCTCAGTGCGAGAGTCTGACTCGCACTTGGCCGGTTTTCCGTTATCTCCCTATCATGATAAATCACTAGAAACTACAATTTTGTTTATTTATTACTAAACTAAACCGACTATAACTAAGATCGACACCAAAGACAAGACGTACAGAGTCGGTTAAACATATCACTTGTTATTTCGTCAAGGATTACCAATATTCCATACCGATTGTACTTTTAGTGCCCCTTCACATTAGAGCGACAGCAGCACGACACGACAGCAGCGCTGTCGCTCTAATGTGAAGGCTAAGAGCGCTTTCACACTTAGGCGACTTTAGCAGCAAGATGGTCGCGCTGCTGTCAATTTTATGCATAAAATGACAGCAGTAGACCCTTCACATTAGAGAGACGCGCTGCAGTCACTCTAATGTGAAGGCGCACTTAGAGCGCTCTTTCATATAGGGCTGATTTTTCAATAGCAAGATAAAACTTATTATACTGATAAATTATAAAGCGACATATTTTAAAAAATATCAGTTACTCATAATTGTTCAAATTAGGTGACGTCTTCAAACTAGCCATATTGTATTTTGTTTGTCGAATATTTCACTAGATCTGACTATTGAAAAATCAGCCCTTAGGCGACTTTAGCAGCGGGACGGTCGCGCGACAGCCGCTCTGTCGCCAAAGACGCCTAAGTGGGACAGCGCTCTTAGTTCCGAGCTTTCAATATGTTGAGTGTTTCGAAAAGAGTTCCAATTTCATTTTCCGATCAATCACATAAATGGTGCCATACCAAATTAAAAACCATTATTTTTCTTGATTTCAAATTACTAATGCGAGTAGTAGTGCGAGTTGCATGAAATAAGTATACTTTACTAGGATGCCTTTCTAGTAACGTTCGCTTTGATCCCAGCATGTCGCACACGAAAAATGTCCGAAACAGCGAGTGTGCCAGCCAGGTATTTTGTGATTAAAATACCGCAGCCAAAACCATATTTCAATTTACACAGCTTGTGGCAACATCTCTAGGTTTGTACATCGACATCACTTTTTGTTGCCGAGACCAATCACATACAGTACTTTAGTCTGTCATATTTTAAAGGAGACTTGAGTGGATCCTACTTACCTACTCGTAAGGGTCTTAAATTAGTTAAATTAAAATTGTCTACAGTGGTATATACTTTTTTAATCAGAGCATCTTCGCATCATACTGAATAGAACAAGTAATTTTATTGAAGATACTAATAACAACATATGTAGTATGTATGTTTATATAATTGCCACATTACCATTTAATTTCTAGTTATTACGTCACGCTTTTTCTTTTGTCCCTTCATTATTTTCGTCGTGTCGCCTGTATTTTCTTTATCCAGACATATGGTTGGCTGATACAGAATGCTTTAAGCATTAAGTCCGTCATATATTATTCCGTTTTTTGTGCATAAAGTTTTTAAATAAATAAATAATTAACGCACTGTTATACAATATCTGCATGACTTTTAATTATCTATCCACTACTACTACTATGCAATGTCGATCAATATTTGAATTATTTGTTGGTGGTGAAACAGACCCTAAGCATTGTATGTGATCGATCATTAACTGTAACTAATCAGGTGTACATGGTTCCTTTTGGTTGTGATTCAATCAGTGTAGTTATTTTGTGTAAATTAGGCATCCTTTCCCTAACCGAATGAAATCACTGAAGCGGTGTTGTATTGCGAAGCCAACTAACGAGAAATTCACTACGATGAACTCCAAGGGCCCTTTATCATTTAATAACAACGGGAATGTTTTTCTACTAACTTTAAAAATTCCGAACTCAATTCTGGCTTTTTTATAATAAACCCTAGTTTTATAAATAAGCAATTCTATTGTCTCAAGTTTCTTTGCTTCGTGTTGACGATTACAATATACACAGCACTGCACTAAAGCATCTATTTTAGCGAGTCTAACAATGATGATAGAAGTCAATTGATACAATAAGTTCAACTATTGTCAATTCGACGAGCAGCATTTATGTTGACTACCGCGTCATTCACTCTTATTCTTAGAACTACTATCGTAGAGTCAACTTTTTGTACTTTATCTAGAAAATGTTGAGAGAAATAATTTTATTTCTAATGATATTTTGTCAAATTCAAGGACACTTATTGACGAGGAAAAGCTTGAATGATAAAAGCGATTTTGATACAATTACACGTTTAAATAAATTGGTTCTGAAACCAGCAGTTCATTATTACGATGTCAGTGAAATTAATGACATGTCAGATGCCTATGTGTTCGAAGTATCATTACCGGAAAATAAAGATAACGCATTTAATAAAGCGGACAATAACAAAGATAACTTGATAGTGGAAACGAAACCGAAAACCATTGATATCGGTGCGTACGTCTTAATTCAACGACTCGATGAAATGAAATACATGGTTCTTTGGCTGTATTTGTATTGTGGTATGCATCAGGATTGTGATAAAATTAAACTTAATAGAGAGTTACGAGAGGTAAGTGTATTTTTTGTTCTTTAAATTTAATCTTGACTATCTATCTTTACCGTTTCGAGAACAAGGAAAACTAGAGAAAACTTTAACCAATACTGAAGACAAACTTAACTCCTTTTTGAACGGACTAATCTTCGGTTTTAGTATTTGTAATTTAATTATTATTTAAAAAATATCAAGAAAACACACTTTGTTATGTAGCAGAGTCTCACTCAACGTACGTGATGATAACAGAGCTATAACTGTCTTCCTATTGGATGTCATTGGTTCATTGATAAGCTAACAAAATATTAATATCGCTGAGTAGCACTACTTGGAAAATGACGCATCTGTCCATACGAATAGTTGTGTTCAGCATTGTGAGTTATTTGTTGCTCTTCGCTGATTCCGCGCCTTTTGGTGATCGTAGAAGTTTTGACATATTTGATAATCCGGTCAAAGACTTTCTCTACTCGCTATCGACTACCACTAAAAGCACGGAAATCATCATAACCAAAAACTCTAGCGAAGTCAACACAGGAAATACAATGATTAGTGTGCCTCTCAACATTGAAAGCGAAGACATTTGTAAGAGGAATCACACGGAAATGGATGTATACGGCATGTGCAGACAAGTATGGCATTAGGTGTGCCATTTGAACAAATATTTTGTGAGTTCAAGGCGTAGTCTGCTCTGGGTGTTGCACTAAAATGGACGCGAAATCTGTGTGTTTTTTTACTATTTTAATTTTGTGTGCGTGTACGCTAGTTGGTGGTGAAATGACGATATTTAACTTTCGCGATAAGTTGCGATTAGCGACGTCGACGCCGCCATCAGAAGAAAAAACACTTGGTAGTCAAGTGATCAAGGTGCCGGATCTTGACTGTCCCAAAGGTCAACGACGAGATTGGACAGGCTACTGCCGACTAAGATTTTAGAGGTAAAGTGTTTACACTTTGAAGTGTATTTAAGTACTACAAGTTGTAAATTTTATAGGAAGTACTTGAGAAATATAATGTTTATTACAAACGATATGCTCACTCTAGAGCTACACAGTAACCTACCTACAGAGGTAAATAACTAGAAATACGCATGTTGACAGCATAAGCTCATACACACTTCAAATAAAAAACTATTTGTCTTTCTTTGCTAGGTAGGTTGAGCTCATCGTTTGTGATGTGATGCTGTTTTCTTCCTTTAATTTAATTCCGGCTACTAATAAACCTTATGTTGAATAGGTTATATGCATAAAGAACTGTATTCAGATTACTGTACAGGAATTTAGAACTGACCTATGAGTAATAATATAACTACTTATCCTCGATCAGAGGATCCTTCACAGGAGAATATTTTTGAAGATTATATTATAATCTTATCTTGACCTATTTTTTAAGAAAGTGACTAGGTAATATCACTTTCTTTTTCAATAACTTTGTACGGTTTTTGTAATAAAAGGGAAGTCGTGGTTTCGTAGCATATTTTTATATCTTTATATTGATATCTCCAATAGTCCTGGCATCAACGGCTGAACCGATTTTGCTAATAATTTTTTGATATGATTACTATTATCAGGAGAAATATATTATGAATGAAAAAAAATGTGAGATATAGAATAAAATTTGAGAGTACTTACTTTATTAACGGGGTTGGGGCGGAACGGGGCCGGGGGCGAAACAAAGTTCACTGGGTCAGCTAGTTTGAGATAGTATTTTTTAAATATTATTTGTCAATTTATTTGTCCTCTATAAACAGCTGTTTATTACTTAGTACATACAAGGCAACAAAAAGCGTAGTGCAGATGTTGGCAATATCAAGTTACAAATCGTTTTGTTACATATTCGTACTTACAGATCGATTACAAAATTAGAACCGATAAATATCTAATAATAGGTATATTTACATGTTCCTTTCGACGGACATGTTATTTGTTGCACAAATGACTATAAATTACATAAATAAATATCCTTTGGATATTCCCACACATCGCCATCTAGTCCCAAGGTAAGCTACTCAAAGCTAGTGTTATGGGTGCCAGACAACGGATATAATACCTAATTACTTTTTGTTTGTAAATACATACATGATATACATAGAAAATACCCAGACCAATACAAACAGACATGTTCATGTACACAAATGTTTGTATTGTGCGGGGATCGAAGCCGCACCCGCTGCGTAGTAGGCGATTTCTCGACCACTACACCAGACCGGTTGTCAGCTATGGACTACTTTGTAATATTAGGACTCATAATTGCATAACTACACAATTTTATCGCGTCAATAGCGATAAAGTCTCATGTAATGTAGTATTCTTTAAATATTATTTGTCAATTTATTTGTCCTCTATAAACAGCTGTTCATTACTGAGTACATACAAGGCACCAAATAGCGTAATGCAGATGTTTGCAATATCAAGTTACAAATCGTTTTTTTACATATTCGTACTTACAGATCGATTACAAAATTAGAACCGATAAACATCTAATAATAAGTATAATAATAATAATATATAATAACAAAAATAATTTGTTGCACAAATGACTACTTTGTACTATTAGGTCTCATAATTGAATAATTACACGATTTTATAGCGTCACTGTGAATAACGATAAGGTCTTATTGCACCGTCTCAACCGTATCTATAGTCGGAACTCAAAATTTACGTATGGAACTTGGCAGTTTTTTTACTTTTATTTTAAGCGAGGTGGTGCCGTCGAGACTGAGGGCTGCTGCTAATGATAATATAATAACATAGTTTTTATTATTATTTACAGATGGTGGCAAACGTAGGCTTACAAATATAATCATATATGTGGGAATATAGTTGGTAAAATCCAACAAATCTATTTGGCGTATAATTGTACCAAACAAATAAAAATATACTCGTACAATGCGTAGAAAAATTCCCTTATCTTGTAAAGACTGATGATTTAAATGACACTACAGTCCGAGTTCAAAAGGCAAGGTGTTATCAGTGTACTCGATATTTCAAGAAAATACAGAATGTACATTCAGTTTTGAGGAAGATCTGAAAGTGTCAAGTGAAATAGTAAAACGAACATGAAGCTCATCCCCATAATATTATTTTGTGTTTTTTTGCTAAGTGAATACAAGTCCGCAGATGGTAATATGAAAGATCTGCTTGAGAAAATACACAACACCGCTGAAAAGGTAAGAGATGATGTTCAAAAGCTGTTTAAACCGCTGAAAGACCGCAGAAACCGGCTTAAAGACAGTAAAGTGACGTTCCCTGATGACACAGTTGTTGATAAGGATAAGATTGCTGCGGTTACTACAAGTACTACAAGTTTGAAACCGCCTAATGAAAGTGAGGTTAAAACTGTTACTAGTACAAAGCCGCCGGCACCGACAGATAGTAAAGTAGTGTTTCCAACTGAGATACCAGTAGTTGTTTCTACTACCACTAGAAGCAGTAACGGGACTGATAAAGATGGCAAGGAAAATTTCAGTGGAGGCTGTCTACCAGGGTTTCAACGCACGGCGGACGGGAGATGTATGCCTACATTTTGAAACAACGCACCATTATAACAGAACAAGATAAAATGATATTGTTTACCTTACATTTGACATAACAGATTGTGTAAATAAATAATAATAATTAATAATAGTAATTAATCATTTTCAAACCTTTTTTGTATTGTTTTTTTTCTCTTGCATAGTATTTAAGTTTCTTCTTATCCTTGCCCTTTTATATAAGCTTCAGAAAATTTAATTGTACTTAACTTCTTTCATTATTAATATAATTGTCATGTGTCTATAAACATCAAAAATGTATGCATTTTTAAATCAAAACTAGCTAGCCTAATTGCCTATTCGATCCCTGATGAGAAGATGTAGTTTAACAACACAACAGACTTAAAAAAGTCATGTGAACAGTCCCTGCTGAGAAACTATGCTTATTTCTACAAAATTTACACCGATGGGTCAAAAGTCAAAAATAGTATTGGTGCCGCTTTCTTCGACCCACACGAGAATGTCTGTTGTAGACTGAGGGTGGACTCTAACGTTTCAGTGATGTATTCGGAGCTAATAGTTATTTCAGAGGCATTATCTTACATTAGGTCTATTAGTAAAACCAGCTTTGTCGTATTTTCTGACTCCAAGAGTGCATTACAACATATAGCTCGATGCTCCTCGAATTGTCGAGAAACACCGATTGCTTATTCTATTTGAGTCCATCCTCAGTTTGCTCCAGTCTGGGAAGAAGGTAGTGTTGCTATGGATTCCGGCTCACATCGGTATAGAGGACAATGAACATGTCGATAGTCTAGCTAAGGAATCTTTGGAAATCGGCAGTAACTTTAATTGTTTACCAGTTTTTTCAGATTTGCTACATGTTCCAAGAACGCGTTGCTTCAATTAATGGCAAGAATACTTTGATGAGAGATCTCGATCAAAGGGCATCTGGTACAAAACGATCCAACCTGTTCTGTGCAGATGCCCTTGGTTTGATGGTGTAGACATGGGCCGGAATGACATTACAATGTCACTAAGGCTTCGCTCCGGTCACATTCCATTAAATACCTAGTTTTGCTTTCTTAATGAAAAAAAGTAACACAAATAAATGCAGTGAATGTGATATAGAAGAAGACGTTTATCATATCGTAATGGAATGTGTCGGGAATGAAGGTTCCAAGGTGAGGTTGGTATTTGTAACACAATTTTGTCAAAACCACGATCCAAAAATGCTCGATTGTTATTTAGCTTAGTGCACTGTGCACTTAAACGTAGAGTGTAAACTGTCTTGTCATCACAATGAGGGTAACATTTTCTTTTCGGAAAAACCCTCCAAAAAAAAAGATGTAGTTTTAAAAATATATGCGGAAAATCTATTCTAATTAGATTTATTGATTCGTAAAATTTGTACAAAAATGCCAATTGTTAGTAGGTATTAAAACTTAAATATTTCTAACAGTTTTATGAAAGGAACACCAAACCTGTGCCTTTTAATATAACAATTGCAAAGCAGAGGAATACATATCTTTATTACGTAAAAATACATCAATTCAATTCTTATTAATTTTAGGTATATTGCATGCAGATTGCAAATCTGGCAAAAGGATAATTATTTTCAACTTTCTGGTGTAACTGGTATTACTTGAAATACTGGCTTGCCCTCATATTGGTATATAGCTATATTACCATTAGAGGCAGGATTACATTCATTATTGTTAGTTTCAGGTTTCAGCGTGTTAACATTATTCGGCGGGAGAGGAGTTAAATTTTGACCTATAAATGGATTTTGCGTAACGTGTGGAATGTCAATGATCGGATTAGGTTCTCTAGTTTCGTGAGGAGGTCCTTTATTTGGTGGTCCTCTATGGTCGGGTGGTCCTCTGTTAGGCGGGGGTCCCTTGTTGGCCGGGGGACCTTTGTTCTGTCCTGGAGGTCCTTTGCCATCTGGCCCCCTTCCGTTTCCATTGCCCTTTTGCGCTTTAGATTCAACATAATGCGGATTCCCCCTGAATTTATTTAGTCCTGGTGGTCCACTGAATTGTTCTGGAAAAACGACTTCTTCCATTGGGTTATGAGATCCATGCTTTTTAAAAGCATGATGATTTTGTGCGTACCGTTTCACTGTAACAATTATAAAATTTGTTTCAATTTCAAGGAGTTATTGTACTAACTACCTAGGTATCATAACAGAAAACTCAATAAACGTGTAAACGCTTGGAAATATTCCAGTAAGAGATTGTTATAAATAAAATTAAGCCTGTTTACCAAAAATAAATAGGTACATGTTTTTTTTCTCTAATGTCTGACATTTTAATATTTGAAAGATAAAAATTAGAAAAACATACCTCTAACGTCTGGTTCTACTCGTCCACTATCAACTGAACATAACACACACAAAATGAACAGAAAACATTGCATCAAAATAACTTTAAGTTCCATACTCATATTACGAGTCAACTGTGTTATTTTGCAGTCCTCATACAACTGGTCATGGAAAAGGATTTTGCTCAAGTCCAAACCAACAGGTTTGAGTTCATTAACACTTTCAAACATAAACTTTTTAGCGCACTATGCCGAACAACGGTATTCGTGACCACTAAAGATGTTTTGAGAACAATTGAAAAACTGGTATAGTAGCGCCTAATTAGCCTGTGTCTTTAAGATTGTTATTGTTTTGCATAAAGTGGTTTTAGAAGTTTTCCGTTCCTTTTAGATCTAATTATATCCCAAGGTTGTTTATTAAAATAACAATGTCAATATTGATTCACTCTTGTAACTAATTGGTAGTTGTTTATTTTATATTAGGTTGTGTTGCTATGGACAGTCCGTGGGTAAGTCACTACTAAATAGAGTCACTAACACAAGCCAATCAGAACGAA
Organism: Pyrausta purpuralis; assembly: GCA_963924145.1. Classification (NCBI taxonomy): domain Eukaryota; kingdom Metazoa; phylum Arthropoda; class Insecta; order Lepidoptera; family Crambidae; genus Pyrausta; species Pyrausta purpuralis. The sequence continues at coordinate 15,054,601 of OZ001645.1, read as the reverse complement.
TTGGTAAGGCTAGTGTGTATGTAACAGTTCAAGAACATGAGAGCACGTTCAAGATCAGCGCAGGAAAAATAATGCAGAGGGATTCAAATCCAGGATGTAGGTATTTTGAATGGAATAAGATAGAATATCAATTAAGCTCAACATTATCTTTAGTGAGAACTAAGTATGAGATTTTTTTTCTAGCCTAGACTTAAATAAGCTTAGACAGAGTCGACGATAGAACTGTCTCGCTTAGAAGAAGCCTGTTCACTCTGACTGTGGCAAACCGACCTCTATTCTGTTTTAATACTCTTTTTTATGTCTCATTTTCCTTTTCTTTTTTGACGTTTTTACTATTTACTCAGTTTTTTCTTTTACTTCATACTAATTGCATCACTTTCTCATAAGATATATCCAAAGTTTATATTTATCCTCTAAAATCCCCCACATCGCGTACACAGACTTACAAATCATTATTTTAATCATAGTACATTATGAGTAAGTGGATCCGACTTTCTTCATATTAAGATTATTACATCTCTAAAAAAAGAAATAAGAATGTTTAAATAATATTCCAGAATGTCTTAAAATAATTTAACCAAATAAACAGAAAGGTAGAGCCACTTATCTAATACAGAGACCGGCGACAATCTCATTCGGCGACAAATTGAGAACACCTTCCGGCGACGCAGCCGCGCTGGCAAACAGCTATTTATTGTGGCCACGCCGGGACACCTGTCCTGCGTAGGGGACATAGGGGCTTGACGGAACACTGTGTTGTTATATAAGCTCGTATTTAATGAACTAATTAGAAATTGTCGTCTTTGATTTAAGTCATTTTTGACGTCTTCTAAAAAGGAGGTTATTAATTCAATGTGTATTTATTGAAATCGTAAGAATTTGATAACATTCGAGTATGTTGATCTGTTACGGCTTCCAAACACGAGTGCATAATTCCGTAAGTGTATGTATGTTTGTATGCTTGTTAACGGATTTATCGAAAACGAGAAGTCATTGCAAAATGATTGTTTTAGTTTAATTAGGTATGTTTCAACTTAGGGTACAGTGTAAGTTTCATCAAAATCCGTCCAGTAGTTTTGAAATTACGTATATAACAAAACTACTTCCCTTATTATGAGTAATAACTAAAAATCTAGAAATAAAAAATAAACCCTCCGTCAAAAACTGACGAAAATGCTCAAAATATCACAAGGGCAAATGTCATTTGCTCTCTGTTTAGAAGAAACACATTCATTTGGAGTCAGTGCATGATCTCAGTCATTTGAAGGAGGTTTAATTATTTTTGTGCCCTCGCGACGCTGAGAATCTGAGGCTACCCTGCGCATGGACCGTATCCTGATTGGAGCAAATTGGTGATGTATATTTGAAAACATAAAGTAAGTGAATACTATATCTAAACATAATCTCTTAATATTTAGCACTACGAAGCCTTATTGATAGGATGTAATTTGATAGATAACTTTTAGACGTTCTCACAAAATATTTAACAGCACTGAACCAATGCACTGAAACCATAGTATATATTATCGAAAAGCTTGGAAGCTATACGTTGGTCAATACAACCAACTCTGCAAAATCCAGCAAGTAACCCTATTAGGGGCCGTCCATTAATCACGTGAGGTCGTTTTGCTCATTTTTTGACCCCCCCTCCCCCCTGGTGATATTTGGTGAGGTTTGGGACCACTCCCCCCCCCCCTCCCCCCTGGATCACGTGTATTTTTTTGGAAATCTATGTAAAGGCTATTTTTGACTGGAAAAAAATATTTAAAAATGGTGATTCGAAATACATTTATATGTATTTGCAATTAAATTAATGAATAAATAATTAATGTTGTCTTCGTCCCAAGGAGTTGCAAGACTTTCATTTAAGGTTACAACTGGTAAAGCTTCTTCTTCACTGGCAGTTGTTATTGGCAAAGAGTTTTTATTTGTGACAACAAATCGTTCAAATTTTCGCGCCGTTCAAAATTTCGGTTCAGAAATAGCGCTTTGTGACAAAAAATAAATAAAATTAATACACGTGATGTCTAACGAGACCCCCCCTCCCCCCTCGTGATGTTTCGTGATGTTTTCCGTACCCCCTCCCCCCCCTTTTGAGCCTCACGTGATTAATGGACGGCCCCTTATACAAAGTACATCTTAATTAAAATAATGTATTACTGTTTGGTGCTAATCGCAGCGGTGCACACGTTGTTGCGACCTACATTTTGTCTTACATGCATTTGTCATTTTTCATTTTTACCTCAGTACTCAATTAGACGGCAATCGGTTAACTTGCATTTTATTTCCGTGCCCCTATATTTGATACTCACCCTTACTGCATTTGCATTTGCATTGACATTTAATTACAAACAATAGGTAAAGCTGGCTAGTTATCAAAATAAAATTGTTTTTTTTAGTAACCATGAAATATATTTGACATTCCTTATATTTAGTCGAGTCTCCCCATGTAACAGAGCGAAACCCGCTCTAAACCCGCTGTCGGCCCTTGACACCGTAATAGCCTCTTCGCATTTCATACTGAAATGCCACAACTAACTAACTTGTCATAATAACACCTAGGTGACGTGAATGCTTTCAGCTGGCATGAAATTTAAAATTCCAAAAGTCTTTTTGTAGATAATGAAACAATAATTAACTAATACAACAGTTACTTTAGTCTAGTAAATGAATCAATAAAATAATTACTTAGGTATTAAAAATACTGATGATTATTGCACTTTATACAGAGTCATGTACAAAAAATTATAAATTAAGCTAGAAGTAATCTCTTTCAGTACAAAGTATCTACTTCGGATTATTAAACGTAAGTAAGTTATGCGCCGGTAAAAACCTAAGTATACCTAGTACCTACGAATTGATGATTAAACTATTTTCTTTAAATAATATTTCTTTAAGTTGGTAAGTCATCGCAAGCCAAGTGCGAGTCGGTCTCGCACACTAAGGGTTCCATGCCAACTTTAACTGAATAAGAGATTCACTTATTTCTACAGTATTATATTATCTGGTCTCCTAATTAGCCAAAATACCATTTTGGGGCGAATTTGGATCTCTCAAACATTAGATTTTCAGAGAAAATGGTTTTATAATGTCATTTTAAAAGACCTCCCCGCATAAGTTTGACAACTTTTTTTTAGGTTTTAGTTTCATGTATGGGAGCCCCCCTTTAAATATCATTATTTTTTATTTTTGTATGACAATCATAAAGCGGTTAACAGGATTAATGATGTTTCAACTGTGTAATACTAATAGTTTCAGAATAAAGTGGTTGTGATATACGAACGGACAGACAGACAGACTTGACGGAACTATAAGGGTTTAATTCGTAATTTTGACGACAGTATTTAAAATTCGATAGGTGCTTTCTCCCACACAAAATTGAGATTGCGAAGGGAATCTATCCTCCCTCTCAGATGCTGCAACAGCTCACGTACCATTAAACAGGCGTCATGCGTTCTGTACAGGACCTCCCAACAATTGCAAGATGGGGAGTCAATAAATTACCAAGATATATGACAAATAAATTCTCACCAAACGGACATTTCTAAAGTTGCGACTAATTTAGTGCCTTCGCCATCTAAACAGCAAGCTTTGACTGCGCGCTAAACTCGCAACAATACGAAATCAGGCGGAAAACTACAGACAGTTTGAACGGCAAGTTTTGACAGAGACTCCGAAAATCGACTGAAGACGACTTCCTCCGATGCACAGTTCAATAAGTTAATCTGTTCCCGATTGGTCTTCTATTGTTTTTTTAAGTACATAGTAACACAAAATATAGATAGTTAATGTTCTTAAAAAAAACCCAGTAGTTTGTACTTATGACTATGACTTGGATATTGAAGCATGCGCAAGGTAAAATATTGGAACAATTTTCATGGACTTTCCAAAAAATAAACATGGCACAGGATTGAAATCGTTTCACCTATACATCCACTATAGCCCTACAAATCTATGTGTGCAAAAATAACAATTTCCGCTCCTGTTATTTTGTCTATAAAAAAGGTTCACTGCTCCTTCGTGCTTACCTACTCATTTCCATTCAGCAATCTCTTGTAGTGGTAGCTATTTTGTTGTTAGCATGTAAGGTGAAGATATTCTCCGGGAACCCATGTGTTATCCCGGCCGTTTGTTAAGCTCTCGAATTATGTGGCGCCCTTGGGAGCTCTACGGCGGGAAACACAAAACAAGTTTCACTTTTTTTGCTCTGAAAACGTAGTTTGTGTACCTGAAGCCTGATGGAATCTACTCGCAGGGCGCTTCTAAACGGGACCCTGCAGTCATTCTCTTAACGAAAGTGGTACTTACCTAAAGATAAGTCTTGTTACGCGTAGGCTTAAATTAACTAGCGTCATCAGGCGTTATCTACAGTAGATTGTAATACGAGGGTAGATTGATTTCATTCCATTTCATTTCGAAAATTTCATCACGAGAACTGCCACAGGTTATGTCAAATTGCAGATGTGATAGTGCTATGAGTGACAATTAAAAGTGGGAGAGAGTAAGAAGTTTTGAAACTATCATTCCGGCGAGTCGCCGGCGCATGAAATAAAAACTAAATATTAAATTAACAAAGATAAAGAAAAAAATTCAATGTTTAAATGATAAAAGTGAAACGATAGCAAAATAACTAGGGCGGTTACCCAAATATTTTAATGGTTCAAAATTGGATTTCAATATTTTTAACATCAACGTAACTAAATAAACTTTATTTAAAATGTTAAGCTAAGCAAAAAATTGAGGAAAGGTCTTTTTTAAATAATATGATGTGACTCAATTATCGTTGACTCAATTTATGACCGTTGCAATTATAATTAAATTCTTTCAACCCTAGGGATGGAAAAGCTATTTTCCACTCGCCTATATGCACATGAAAGTTCAATTTTCCGAACAGGAGAGATGAAAAATTAATTCGAATTAGACTGACTGAATTTCATACCTTCTATGTAACAAGGTATAAGTATAAGCGTTTAATTAAGCATTACACCTGTCACCAATACATACAAAAGTGAATAAATAAATAAAATTTATTTTTAAATAAAAAAAATACTGTCCGTTTGTCCGAAGTTCAGTTTCAGAGATTTTAGATACTAGAAAACTGTAAGTTTTAGTTAAAAAAAACAGTCAGCGACTTAAAAAGACAAAACGGGTTCTATTACATATATTTTGTTTTTCCAAGGGAATAAAAACCTTATATAGAAGCCAATCTTAATCACGCTTTACAAGTCATATTAGAGATAGAAAAGTGCTTACATACAGAGTAGGTAAGGAACCATTCGTGCGCGAGTCCGATTTACCCTTGGCCGGTTTTTTTTTGTTCGGCAATCGTGGCAGAAGACACTTCTGAAGTAATTGGTATATGCTGGCTACCTACTTGTATTCGTACTTCTCACTGCAAGAAACGTTGCCGTTTTTGTGAGCGGTCGGTGGACACGTCTATTTAGGTTACGAAACTGTTTAAATTGCACCGAAACATGCACTAGTAAAGATATAGGAAATCTTTCCTCAACACTGTTAATGTTTATTTGTATGCTTATGTAATAGTTAGTTACATAATACAGAGAAATTTTTAGGGTTCCGTAGTCGAATGGCAAAAACCGGAACCCTTATAGTTTCGTCAAGTCTGTCTGTCTGTCTGTACGTCCGTATGTCACAGCCACTTTATTCTGTAGCTATAAGCATCACACTGTTGAAATTTAGTAGGAAGATGTATCCTGTTAACTGCTTTTCTTTGCTTTTGAAAAAAAAAATTTAGTCAAACCTTTGCGTGTCTATGGATAGGGCTTTTATTTATTTATTTATTTATTTAAAATTTGGTACACAAACAGATCATTGTCATTTACAGAGCCACAAAGCTTAAATAACATTATTTAACAAGACAAAGATCCAAAATTAGCGTACACAGCATGCTTAATGTTAAATAAAGTAATGCAACACTATAATATAACATTATCTTAACTTAAATTAAACTAAGAGAACATTAATCTTTAATAAGAAAGACATTTATATTTGAAGGACGAGGTCGAGAACGCTCATTGACATTTAAAAATATCACTGACAGATCTCTTAAACCGCGAGAAATTGCCATTAAAAAGATCGATGTCTCTACCACTGCGAGCCATTTCATTGTATAAACGGCACATCCTCACTATGGGGTTGAAAAAGGAGGTGTTGTTCCTATATACCTGAAGGGCAAATATGTTTGGGTTTCGAGATCTGTATAAGGTGTTGAAGTTGAGTGAAGACAACAAATCTGGGGAATCAATAGCTGAATGCACTATTTTGTGAAGACAGAGTAGGTCGTACCTATTTCGACGGGAATGCAGGGATATTATTTCAAATTTGCAAAGCTTATCAATGTAGTCTTTAAGCGGCCGGCCCATGTTGTACCTGTAGCAGATATACTTTAAACATCTTTTCTGCACTTTTTCGATGGCGTTGACGTAGACGGTGTAGTGCGGAGACCACACCGGACAGCAATATTCCAAAACACTCCTGATCAAACTAAAGTACAAGCACAACATACTGCGAGGCCTTTTGAAATCTTTGGTGGTTCTGATTATGAAACCTTTTAAAATGACATAGAGGTTCCTAAAACTATTTTCTTTTAAAGTCTAATGTTTGATAGGTAGACTTCGTAGGTTCGGCTTCCAAAGTGGTAAAATGGGCGTCTCACCCTCCTCTAACTTCTAAACTAAGCTAGGTAAATTTAAAAAAAATATATACAATGTAGATTTTAACAAACACTTTCAATGAAAATTGGTTTGAACCGGATCGAACTATTATTAGTTCTTGAGATATAGCACATTTTCCAAAACCGCAAACATAACTTTGTTCTTCATACAAACAAATATTGTGGTAATTTAGCTAAGTGGAAGTCAGTTTCCCTAATTCATTAAAAATCGGCACGGAACTCTCAGTGCGCGAGTCCGACTCGCACTTGGACAGTTTTTTTATACTCATGTTTTGTCATGCAAATGCAGCCGCAGAAGACGTAACAGTGTAAGAAAATTCTTATACAAACAATAGTTGACCATAGGAAGCAAAAACAAAGTTCTGATAAGACCTAGTAGGTCGTACCGTAGGTAGTTCGTATCTCTTTGTCATATTAATTGTGTTGGCTCTCCGACTGGTATCGTGTCGTGCTTCAAACGTGGTTCTTTTGGCGTCCGCAGCGATCGCGTTTGTCAAACAAACAACGTGATATAAAGTTACGCTGCGGCGTCATGGCGACCGACACAAATAGCTCAATTAAACGGACCGAATTTTTGATGAACGCACTTGTGGATATTGCATGTGGTTCACAGTTAAAGCACTTTCGCGCCTATCTGTATATGATTAGATTTGATTGTATTTCTGTTACGGACGTAACAAAAAAAACGAATTCGATTTATTTAAGTTTAATATATAAATTATAAAAAAAGTAAATATTGAACCGCTTTCAATAAACTGTCTTAGGCCTGATTGTTCCAACGTCAGATAAAAAATTGAATAAAGTACAATACACCTCATTTAAAAACGTCATCTATTTGTCAGCAATGATTTAAATAAACGTCATTTTAAAATCAGCCACTTTATACTTATTTTATGTGACGTTGGTAAAATCGGCTCTTAAAAGTTTTGAATAACACATAAACTTACACTGTACCCTAACTTGAAATAAACCTGAATAAATTTCAAAAAATCATATCTCCGTGACTTCCGAGAAAGTCCGAGGGCAAACATGCAAACATACAAGCATACACACGTCAAAAAGAGTTTGCGATCACTTTGAAAAATATATATTTTTTACCGTACCCGTAAAATATATATATATATATATATATATATATATATATATATATATATATACTTTAAAGGTGATATAGGTTTAAAGGTTTAAATATATATTATAGGTATTTATATTTTATGAAATCAAACATCACAAGTTTTCTTGATACAGTTACTTAAAAAAAAACGGCTTAGTGCGAGTCGGACTCGAGCATTGAGCGTTCCCTGCCAACTTTAACTTAACGTAGGGGTCCATTTACATCCACTTAGCCAAAATACTAAATATTTTGATTAGAGTGAAAAACAAAATCATTTTTACTTTGTTGTTTATAGTATCTGTAAGAAGGAAAAAAGTTTAAGGTGTGCACACTTACGAAATTTTACACACGTGTTTGGAAGCCCTATTAGATAACCCCACTCAAATATTGAGAACTTCCTTTTCTAAAGTCGATAAAGCACCCTGATGCTTAAGCTCTATTTTGCAATCACTGTCCTCGATTTGATTTTGAAAATGAGATGAAATTCACACAAAGGTGATAATAAATTTTTTTTTAAAAATAATTGTTGCAATAATACAGGTCATTTTCGTAGATTTTTAATGTATTTTCGAACAAAAATCACTCGTAATATTAACTCAAGTGATTTCAAAAAGAGCGTTGAACTTGTGAATGTGTAATTTTGGCGAATTCTAAGATAAACGTGTTAGAGAAAAATATACATGTTTTTGATATTAATAGGGTTAAATAAGCATTTGCTTGAAGTAGCCCAACTCCCTTCCTTTTCTTCTTTAATCATGTAGGATATAAATATGCACCAGACAATGGTCTGGATTCGTGTTAAGATTTTTTCTTCTTAGTGTTACGTTACGAAGCGCAAGACAACGATTATAACGAGGGTGTCTCCAATAAATGCTCAAATTCATATAACATCCATGACCTAGGTACAAATTTTTGTGCTCATCACACAAACAACAACAGGTAAACTAAGACACTGTTTAGTGAGGCTATAACCACAGGTGTAGTTCATCTATGTATTGATGTGTCCGGAACAGCACACGACAAATGGGCACCTCTACAACGTCACGTTCTAAATTGGCTGCGTACCTTGCAATCCTTTTTGAATCGCGCACCAAAATTCCCCGAAACGATTATGATTCCACCGTTGTATTAAAGCGGCTTTCATCGTTTACATCGTAGTGTTTGACCACTTTAAAATTCAAAAAGTTTTAAGTTATCGATCGAATGTTTAATCAACAAACAAAACATACAGACAGATTTTGATATTTATAGATATTTATTATTATTTATATTACAGACGTTTATATAATTTCAGATTTCTATGAACCTAACGTCAATAATATAGAAGAAAAACATGCCATTGATGTTTTTCTTCACTCTTTTCACTGTACCTATTAAAGCATTAGTGCAGCATAACTCCAATTATCAAAAGAGTGGCGATCTTCAGAGAAAGCATTATTGATACTAAGGTCTGCTCTTCTTAGCTTGTCGAATGTCGTAAACAATCTTCACATTCCTTTTTAACGAAATAATTCATTTTAAAATAAGATGAACACAAAATTAACAACCTACACAGGTAATTTATCGTTAACAATGAAATCTTCTTTTACCCAATAGATTATCAATTTTATTCATTGACATTATTTTAAAAGTAATGTAAAGATTGATTACATTATTAGACTAGCAAAGAAATACGGACTATAGTTGTGTATTTTTTTCGAAATGCCGACTGCTTCATTTTCAATAAAGCTATATTTTTTCTACGTTCTCAATTGCTAATAAGTTAAGGCATTATGTTTTCGAAATAGCAGTATCGTTTGGTTTGTGCAACGGAAGCTTTGCTTTTATAAATCAAAAAGCCAATAAGCTCTCGATTCTATTCGCGGAATAAGCCTGCAAACTTTTTCTCGCAATACTACGCCAGCCTAATTGCCTAGAGTTTTCGTTTAATATTTACTAGTTTAAGCAAATGCCTTTGAAACGCATTCGAAAGTTGCTAGTAATGCATAGAGTTTAGAATTCTTCGCTTCTCGGAACCTGATTCTGTCTCGATGGAGTTTTCAGCTATGAAAGTTAAATAGTTCCTTGCGATATTATTTTGATCAAAGGAATGAAATGTAAGTAGGTTACATACGTTTGGAGTAGATGCTTGACGCCATTATCGTAAAATCATGTAAGTGTAGCTTTTAAAAATACAATTATATTTTCGTTACTTTATTTTGGAATAGATTTATTTTAAGAAATAAAAATTATTTAAAAAATCTAATACGAATAGAAAAAAAACCGGCCAAGCGCGAGTCGGACTCGCGCACTAAGGGTTCCGTGCCAACTTAAACCGAATTAGGGGATCAACTTACTTCCACTTAATAAAATACCACAATATTTTGTTGACAGCAAATATGACTTTGTTTTTCATAGTGTTTGTATGAAGTACAAAGTTATGTTTGTGGTTGTTGAAAATGTGCTATATCTCAAAAACTTCTTGTTTGATCCCGTCCAAACCAATTTTCGTTGAGAGTATTTGTAAAGATCTACATTACATATTTTTTTCAAAATTTACACTCGCTAACTTTAGAAATTAGATGAGGGGGACGCCCATTTTACCATTTTAGAAGCGTCTAGCTATGAAACGTTAGACTTTAAAAGAAAATGGTTTTAGAAACCTCGATGTCATTTTAAAAGACCTATCCATAGACATCCCACAAGCATAGGTTTGATTTTTTTTTTGTTTTAGTTTCATGTATGGGAACCCCCCTTATATGTCTTTATGTATGAGAATCGTAAAGCGGTTAACAGGATACATCTTCCTACCAAATTTTAACAGTGTAATGCTTAGAGTTACAGAATAAAAAAGCTGTGACATACGGACGGACAGACAGACAGACTTGACGAAACTATAAGGGTTCCGTTTTTTGACATTTGGCTACGGAACCCTAAAAAAGGAAGAAGAAGCGTTTATTGATTAAGGACATCTCAAACATACACACACATACCTACAAAAACACACCAACAAACGCACACACGAGGTCACACCAAAACACAAAAAAAAGAAAATTTAAAAATATGAATATTAAAAAATATATAACAAATCACATGAACAAAACACAACACAAAAATTAAAAGACGAGGTTATAGATATAATTATTATTACAAAAATGCCAGCTAAGCAGTGCGTGTATGTCGGTGACGTCCGAACCAAAAGTTACTTAGCATTACTTAAAATTACTTAGCATAAGCACCACCATAGCATAGTACATACAAGCATAAGCACAAGCAAGTATAACCTTAGCATAGCATCCTCTGAGTAACAACAAAATAAAATGCAAGTTGCTTCACTTGCTTCCAAATTTCCAAATTATATTATGATATCGGTAGGCATTTCATGTATTTGGTGGGAAATACTTCTTCAACATCAAAGACATAGCAAATAGCTATATCAGAATATCATTTGTAATTATCGGCCTGTCAGGTATGAAGGCAAGAGTAAGTACAGTTGAGGAACAAAATATGTGTAACTTTAATTAGTAGAATCATGCGTTACTTTGTGGAAATCGATTATTAAGTTTAATTTCGTTGTAAATTAATTTTGGTTTGAATTTCCAATGAATTTTTATGAGTAAATAAGAATTAACATAAAGCCAACTTACTCGTAATGTGTAACTTTAACAGTAGGTATATCTAGCTTTCTTAAATATTAAAAGCACCAAACACTAAATACCAATATATGATCACAAATAAATCTTTGTGTTGTGTCATTTGATTTCATCAAGATTGCGTATTGAATTTTGTCGTATCAAGTCGGTTTAAATTTATTAATAAGGGCACGATTTTACGAACGTCAAATATTCGTCGAATATAACACAAAACGCCTTATTTGTAAACATCACTTATTTGTCAGCAATAATTTGTGTAAATATCATTTAAAAATCGGTCTTTGTATACATTTTGGAAGACGGATAAGTCTTTTCTGACGTTGGTAAAATTTAAGTATACAATTTATTAAATCTTACTGTAGGTACCTGAATTTCGGGTAGCAAAGCGTAGGAGTGTTGTCGGCGTTTTACGTTAAGTAATTTAATCATGCCACCTTGTGCCCTGCTAGCACGACATGCCTTAACATAATTAAATAAATAAGTGATGTGTTTTCATCTCACAACATCTTAGGAGTAAGAAAATATTATATCAAGACTGTCGATAAAAGAAATATGACACATAAGATACCTACCTATACGCAATATGGTCAAGCACGATAAGAGTATTATATATTTTGTGTTTTTCTCTATTCCGTGTTAAAAATATGGATTTTACATAATATGTGTATACTTTTATGCTTAGTTTGTCCATTGTAATCTTTAGTATTGCAATGCTAGATTACTAAGATTCATTTTGGTCAGAAGCTCAAAAAAGATATAAAAGCCATGTATTTCTGAAAAAATAAGCTACTTGTTGTAGAACATATTCAGTAAATCTACATTGTGCTGAATTTTTGTTTTTTACCGTAGCATAAGCGTATCCATAGATGGAAATGTTATTCGTGAACGGGGCTCGGAATTCGCGCGCTCATGGAATTCAGAGGGCGAAATAAAAACAGTTCACATCGGAGGGCTCACGAAATGGTGCGTTACATTCGAAAAACAATATCGTCTTCAGTCTATCAGTTCGGAGTCAATGGTGAGCTTCGCAAAACTGTCACGTAATATGTAAATCGTTCAGGTCGCGATGTGTCCCGACTGTCAAAGACACCCGCCATCGAAAAGATCTTGCGATTTTTTCCCAATGATGACTTCACTTTCAGAAAGATGAGGGGTGAAAGTTTATTTACAAACAGCTTCTTACTAACTTTTGTCCGTAACTTTGAGTAAGTTTTGTCTTTTCGTATTATAGCTAGGTATATGAATTGTTTTAATTTAATATAATGACCATAACGGATATTAGTACCTATTTTAATTTTTAACTTGGATACCTATTCTTAATTACAAAAGTTGAATGGTAGAGCTGAATCATTTTAAACGTTCGTTAAAGTTCGTTTCCGACCTGTTGTCGCAAATTAAAAAACTAAAGAGTCACAACCGTCTTGCCGGGTGCGTGGCGACTGCATCCCTCCATCCTTAATGGCGCAACAATTTCGCTCGAATCTCGCGACGCCTTTGTTTAAATATGCATCGTGTCACCACCGGTGACGTACTCAAAATATTACAACGCCCGCCCTCGGCATAATAAAACGAGCATCGCTGCAGGCGCCGCATTAAACTGCACTAACGAGGTGTGCTGGGAAATCAAATGTCATTCTCGTTATTTGTTTTCTAGTCCGCGGGGCGGGGACGCGAGACACTGCTTAATATTGCTTTCGCATGTTTTCAAGCGTAATGAAATGATCTAAACACTAAAAGGAGCGGTGAGATGTATGCACATAAGTGATATGGACGGCACACCGTACAAAATTAAAAAAATTGCACTCCGGGAGTGCCGGCAGAAGTGAAAACTTGAATATCAACGTTGTGCATTTTTGATTTTTTGGAATAGTTAGGTAATAATTTTGAATGAATTGCTCTTATTATCAATATAAAAGTACTATCATTTTTTTGATAGAATACAATAATAATAATAATAATATAATATTTTTATAGAATACAATATTTATTTATTACGCTGTCGTACACAAACATTACAATTTATATTATATTAAATTACATAAAAAAGTTTATCTCTCAGAAAAATCAACTTACATCCATAATTTCGCCAACCGTCTTACGGTTTTTCGATCAGCCCACGTGTCCTGACGCGAGTTTCACATTTTTCCCCCATCCCACTAAAGTGCTCAACGCCGCTAAAGAAGTTTAGCGGCGTTAAGCACTTTCATAAAATGCCACACTAGCGTTGGCAATGCGTCGATGGCATGGCGTTGAGATAAAAAAGAAGAACAAAGAAGCTGCACCGCTGCGAAGTCGCAGGGCTGACGCAAGACACTCACGCACGACGCAATGGCTTCACTCCTACTGATGATTTGAATACCTATAGGTTCTTACTTATCAATATCTGCAAGTTATATAGCAGTAAGCATTTTACTTTTGGTATTGCATTAAAAGTTATTTTAAATTTTGTAAAACGAAACGTTCAATGCAATTGTAGACATTTTACACTATATGTGTATATCTGCAAGATTACTACTAATTATTCTATGTCTCGACGTAACTTTAACTAATAATCTAAAAAGGATCTTAGGTAAGTAGGCAATCGGATATTCGCAAGATGAACTTCCTCAGTCTGCAAGGTGCAGAGTTAAGGCAATTCCATTTGGCTGCAGGGCGGCTCTCTTGCAGAGAACTTAATTCTGAATGAACTTTGAATTGGAAAATAAATTCAGTGCATGCTGCTTTACTTTCATTATTATTGCAGCCGGCGTCCTGAACGTATTGATGCGGTGTATTGCCCTCTGTGTTTTTATCATAATTGAAAAATGTGTTTGACAAAAATTCATCAACATTCATGCACTTGTGCAGGCTTTGGGAATACACAGGTCGAAAATTGTGTGAACTAACTCAGTTTTTTTTTTTACCGTAGTCTGACCATGTTTCCCTAAAAAAAGGTATGCACAGCTTAAAATTTGTAAATATCCCTTATGGTGACCACCATAGTAAGTAAGTATCATAATAATAATAGTCCCCCTAGCCGATTTCGACTACGGTGGCTAGTCACAAACGACTAACCAACTGCGCGGGACATGTTATAGTGCACAAGTGTGTGCGCAAACACAGGTGCACTCTCTATTCCTCTCACTCTCATAGTCCGATGGGACAGCAATCTGACTCGTCCGGAGAGAGATCAAGCGCAGGACCATCGGCTTTACGTGCTTTTCCGAGGAACGGGGGTCAAACACTGCCAACTTCCAGACTCCGGGCTACCCAAAGAATTTCTGAACAGAAAAACCCAGGTACATATTTATGGCCCGACCCGGGGATCGAACCCAGGACCTTTGATGCAGCCGTCGCTTTAAAGTGCGACCCTCCAACCGCTGCGCCACCGAGGCAGATCGTTCGAGTAAGTATAGCCGTGTCAAACGCAACCAAAATTTGAGTGAGAATCTCGTCTCCATTAAAAGTAAGATGCCATAACTTCCAGTAGGTACAGGTAAAGAAGACGTGATAAAAATTACAAGGCGCGCAGACAACGGACGTCGGATTACGTCCAAGCGAGATTACGCGGCGTAACCGTGAGTTATCGCCGCCTTACCCCGGCTCAATCTTGTTGGTGCGATGAGGATATACTGCTGTAGCGGGTGCTGAGCTAACAACCAGCTTTATGCGAGGCCTGAATGGTTAACGCTAAGGTATGTGGAAGGCTGGCTACTAAATAATGACAATACGCGATGGCTGCGAAGAAGGAAAAATCTCAAAAGATTGTGTTGAGTTTTGTGTGTTAACCCAGATCATACTACTGGCCTTTTAAAAGGACACCTTAGTTATTATCATTTTATAATTATTTTAAATCCGTATTATTTAAAACATGTTTCTGTGTACCATGAACTTATATTAACTATTTTTAATTTAATTTCCATTAAAAAATAATTGGATAAATAGTTACTATTTATAACAAACAAATAATATTTTTTCCGTAGTATCAGGGTCAAATCTGGCGAGAGGCCTGGCCTGTATTAGGAGAAAAAAAAGAATAATTCTAAAGAATATGAGTAGTTACCTTGACCTGGTCATAATACTGTTAAATGCTGTAACTCAAAATATAGTAATCTGAAGTCAAGTGAAGTCAAAGTTAAAAATAACTTATTCAATCTAGGACACAAAATACCACTTATGAAGATCAATAATAAGTTAATATCAATTAATTATGGCCCATATGGGGCTAGAACATGTCTCCTTATCTTTTGGGCCCTACTAGCGCTTTAAGACAAGACACCGATAATCTGGTAAGTGCTGAGAAGAAACGCCGGAACAAACTCATTCACCACTAGCTGCCACAAAAATATCCAAATCAAAATAAACAGGTATATCTACATCCAAAGTTAAAATTCCTAATCAAGATATATCAAAATCGCTAACTTGTCATTGGTAGTGACAACGTCAACTTCTATGACTGGACTTATTTGCAATACATTGCAGCGGGCGTAGTCTGATGCATCATTTTTGACATTTCGCGTCGACAATTTCAATTTTATGATTTTCTAATTCATCAAATATCATTTTAATTTACGTAGCTATACCTTTAATAAATCTTTAAAAAATACTTGTAGTTTTTTAAGCATCATTCAAAAATTCTTCCCAATCAATAAATACACGAAAACACCAATTTTGTCTCAGCATTTTTCGAGCGCCGCCTGGTGGTTTTACACGGAACTATGTCGAGACTTCCGACAGTTCGATTTATTTTTTAGAAAATAACAATAAATTTATTTTTCATTTGAATTAAACTATTTAGGATTTTTTATTGGAAACCTAAAGAGTTTACAATTTAATGTAGACCCTTTTAGTATCCACCCTGTATATTACGCTGCGTATTAGTGCATCACGCATTCGCATGCAGCAGCGATGCGGCCGAACGATATCCAATTTCTTAATCGACAGTTTCGCTATCAGCGGTTGAATATTTACGATTGTGTGTGTTTTGAAGAAAAACTACCTAATGACCTGGTTTTGGTTGAGGTATATTTTCTTCAAAACACACACAATCTTAAATATTTAAGCGCTTGTTACGACATTTTACCCTTACTATCGATGAAGAATTTTGGATGCAACTATCGCATCGAACTATGTTTCAGTGAGACATAGCATATGCGAATTTCGCATACCGCATGCAACCTCCTACGCAGTTACTCGTAGTCATCAGTGATAAGACAGTAATAGGACTCATATTTTTATCAATCGCATTTACCATTTCTTATTATTACTATCCAGCTATTTATTAATTATTTTCAATTTAAGATAATGTCAATCAGACTCAGAATTCCAATATTATGGCGTTGAGAAAAATAAAACACAAAATGTAAATAAACATGAATCAATTTACTCTCGGTGGCGATATTAAAAAGCTAGGGAATATTCCGACATCAAGGAAAATTTGAATAGGCCTATTCATCTATTGACTAATGTCCATTTGAAACATTCCTTATTATTTTAAATTTGTATACTCGTAGTTCTGATAGGAAATTATATAAAATATGAAGTAATTTAAGTAGGTTTATTTGTTACTATAAATTAGTTAATTGTTACTTTTTTGTTGATTTTCTCTAAATTTATTTTCGCTGCACCCATTGCCATCTCTCTGCATGACCTAAAGGTTTGACTTGCAGAGAATGCTTTTAGCATTAAGTCCACCTTTTTACACTATGATTTGTGCAATAAATCTTTAAATAAAAAATAAAAATTTCTTCACATGAAAAAAAACACAGGATAATGTGGCCAAATCGTATACTTTTTAAACGTAAATTAAAAAACGCTAAACATACCTGAATAAAGAAGATTCCTTAGCTACTTACATATTTACTGAAGTTATACAACACAATTTGGTACCCATCAATACTGCTAATTAACTGAAGTTAAATACAAAGTCGGCGTACGTATCTTTCAATTGCAGCCAAAGGTAACGAAGTTCATACAAAGTACTCGTACTTACTAGTTAACAAGTCAGAAAGCTGGGTCCTCCTCACAACAGAACAGCCCGCAAGCGCCGATAATGTGGAATTCGCAAATAATGAACTTCTTCCCCCTTATTCCATTAACTTAGTACCAGGATTACAAGCGTACTACCTAAAGTGTAATCTAAAAAGGACTAATTTCAAAATAATAATGACAGCAATTAGAATCACTCGATTGGATATAGCTTGTGATTTGCGTTTGAAACCGAATAAAAAAACAACGAACATAACGAAAAATAAAGGGTTCTCCCTTGTTTTGTCGAAAAACGTTTGATATAATTTCACTTTTACTAATCTCTCTTAACATAATGGTTGTTTAATATAATTTTGTTTAACATAATTTTTATAACAGATAATATTTGTTTGATATAAAAACGTTTGTGCTAACATCTAAGAGGCATAATCATCATTCGACCTAATAATCATTTCATCTAATTTTTGTTTTATCTAATCTTATTTTGTATCATTATCATTTTACATACTTTTATTTGGAATACTGATCAGTTCGCCTGTATTGTTTTTTTTGAAGTGAAAACTTCTTTAGCGGCGTTGAGCACTTTAGTGGGATGGGGGAAAAATGTGAAACTCGCGTCAGGACACGTGGGCTGATCGAAAAACCGTAAGACGGTTGGCGAAATAATGGATGTAAGTTGATTTTTCTGAGAAATAAACTTTTTAATGTAATTTAATATAATATAAATTGTAATGTTTGTGTACGATAGCGCGATTATTATTATTATAATTGTATTCTATCACAAAAATGATAGTACTTTTATATTGATAACTAGCGGTCCCCCGCGACTTCGTCCGCGCGTTTTGAGTTTGCTCCCTCCCCTCCCGTCGCAGCGTGAAGTTTTATATCCTTAAGCCTTTCTCAATAAATAAGCTATGTAACACAGAAATATTTTTTCAAATCGGTTCAGCAGTTCCTGAGATAAGCGCGTTCAAACCAACAAACTCAGCTTTATAATATAATTAGGGCAAGCACACGTTGTACTTAAGCTGCGAACATTATTTTGGTGCGGAGTTATGTTAAAACTGTGATAGCTCCTAAGATATTTATTGGAATCAAATGATATAAAGGGCAACTTTGTTCTAAATGAAATGCTCGTGATGATGAATCTATTTATTTTGATAAGAATAAATACTTGTGTGTATAATACACCTCTAAAAATGATGCATTATTTTTTTACAAATTTATTAACATAAAAAAGGTTGTAGTAAGTCAACCATAAAAGATAGACTTATGCTGTCGCGGACTTTATTATAGAACTCTTAATGCTGAACAATCCTGTCATACATGATTTTTGTGTAACTTTAGCGGTTTCCGCAGCGTACGCAGCGGAAGCTCTCAAAAGGAATATCTTTCTCCCGTTTTCGCAACATTTTTCATTGCTGCTGTGGTCTTGTGAGTCGTATCTTTATGTTATATAGCTTAAAGCCTTCCTCTATAAATGGACTATCCAACATAAAAATAATTTTTCAAATCGGGCCAGTAGTTTCTGAGATTAGCGCGTTCAAACAAACAAACAAACAAACAAACAAACTCTTCAGCTTTATAATATTAGTATAGATAAGAGCAATTCATTCAAAATTATTCCCTAACTATTCCAAAAAATCAAAAATGCACAACGTTGATTTTCAAGTTTTCACTTCTGCCGGCACTCCCGGAGTGCAATTTTTGTTTTTTTTTAATTATAAGATTTTAACAGTATTATTTTAAAGACAGCAAATAGGGTAACTTGAGTAAAACAAAGCTTTAATATTTTGCATTTAATCACAAAAAAGGAGCGCCACCGAGCGCCAGAACTCCCCTCTGTAGGTGTCATCTAGGTTATGTAGGTTAGAACAGTGACAGTTTTTTTTTGTTGTTTTATCTAGTGTTAATATGTATAATCATTTTACAAACTTTTAATTAATGTAACGATCAGTTCACCTAATACTGTTTATTAAATTAAGAGACTTTAACAGTACTTGAAATATTATATTAAAGTCAGCCAATAGGGCAACTTGAGTAAAACAAAGATTTAAAATTTTGCAATTTCAACTGATTTTCATTCATTCCTAACGCGTGTTTATATCGATGCAGTCAAAAATACAGTACATAATTTGTCAATTTCCAGCTTTTGCATCGCGACTGCATCGATGTTAAAAGTAGCGCAGTGTGTAAAGGTTGACACTATGATGCAGGTGACCGATGCTACATCGCAACTGCATTGCGACTAAGGGGTCTTTAGTCTTTTTTATAAAGTACATAAACAGATAAAGATCTTAACTTGCATTTAACTATAAGACCTAAATTACAGACAAAACTGTAGTCCAAGGAAACTGTATATAATATGATTTAATATCGAAGCGTAGTGTGAACAATAAAAGATGATTAAAAAAGCAGCAGTTATTCAATATTCGAGGGTAATTAAGAATACTTGGCTTTTGAGTTTTTTGAGCCTGGTGATACGTGTTTGTTATTGTACTCGTAATAAGGGGATTGAAGGGCCTGTTTTGCCATCGACAAATAAGCACTAAGCAACGGTTAATTTGAAAGAAAGAAAACAAACGTTTATTCAGTCCCAACATCGTTTAAGATTTTTTTTTAACAAAATTTTGCTCTTACTTATAAGATGCCAATTATTGGCACTAAATCGGCCTTCGCTCAGTATGTGTCTGTGTCGGCGGAAGCACGTCACGACTATTGGTTCTACGAAGACCATTTAGTATTTAGCCCCGAGCGAGAACACCAGCTTTCACAATAACTATATATATTTAAGCACTATCATACACACTATTAAACACAATCGTATCATATGCTTAGTAGCTCTAGCATCTGACATTCTTTATATGTACCATCATTATCATTATGTACCACAATTCCAGCATTTAAAATTAATCTGGGGCCCTATTTTTGAATCACTCGCGCAAATATGGCGAGTGGTGTTTTTAATATTGTTTTTTTTACTACTCGCGTCCACACTAGTGTGGTATTGATTGACTTTTAGTTGATTTCCGAACGAAAATCACTCACACAGAAATATTTACGCGAATGATTTAAAAATAGAGATCCTGCTTCTGAAGGTTACTACTAAATTATTATTTTGCAAATTTAGTGATTAAAGTTTGAATTATTCCTTGGTATCTTATCTCAGTGGCTTTCAAATCAAAGGGTTTCATATTTTTTTGAAAATTTTGTAAAAACATAGGTACTACTGGTGCCCGTATGCTCTACGCATACGGAAGGAATCCTTGAGATCGGTATTAACAACAGCCCGCTTACAGGCACCCTGAACCTATCCGCTACCAATAACACATAGTACACGGTAAGTTGAAATTTAAAACGTCATTACAATATGAAGTATCGGACAAATAATGCTTACCAGAATCTACTTAGGTGCTTTGACTCTGACACTTTTAAACATACCTTAAGTGTACTCTGCAAGGGAGCCTATATTAATATTTACATTTTTATCTAAATAACTTAATAGTTTTTAAATTAAACATTTCCATATACTTTACTGATACAGTAATGTATCTGTGAATAGTAGATTGATACAAGTATATTAAAATAATTTAGTAGGTACACATAATTCTATTCGAGTACCGCATTTAATTTATAAAAGTGATAAGTTAGGACGCATTAGTCAATTATTTTTCGCTGAAGCTAACTGTTTTCCGGAAGGTACTTTACACACAAAAGCGACTTAGTTGCCAAACAAAATTCGTAATATGTCAGGCTTTGTAGAGTATCTCTGCTCCATCAATTGCTTGGTCTTCCTTTAAAAAGTTTCCGTTCAGACACAGGGAAAGGAAATTTACATTTTATTGAATTTTTATACCCTTGTTAAAACGTTCTTAATATAGGTCGCCTTATGTTTAAGCAGCAACAAAGCCTGACGAGATCAATGATGTCAACACAGGGTTAGTTTGAAAAAGTTGAAAATATTTTTTGAGTCAAAATCAATCGTTTTGACTTGCTAAGATTCTGAACTAATAAAAAAGTAAAAACCGACTTCAAAACTAAAATGCACTAAAAAGTCTTAAATAAACTCTTCACCATTGAAAGGAAAAGAATCCGTTTTAGGCAAACAATTTCTTTTTGGAGTCGGCGCTGTGATATTTGATGCTTGATGGTCAAAGTAATGGCACCGACTCCATAAAGAAATTGTTTGCCTAAAACGGATTCCTTTCCTTTCAATGGTGAAGAGTTTATTTAAGACTTTTTAGTGCATTTTAGTTTTGAAGTCGGTTTTTACTTTTTTAAAAAGTTTATTTTATTTCGTCATTTTTAGTTATTACATAAGAGGGGGGGAGAGGGAGTTGCACCTTATGATTCCATTTTTTAAGAAGCTACAAATTACCTATCATAAGTTCCGTCATTACAATTACTGAACTCATAAGCGTTCAGGAGTTCCACCATCAGCTCAGCCCCACAAGATGTTGACTGTCAGACGTAACAACACGTCAACATTAAGGTTCTAGTAAAGAAACACTATACGTGCCTTTAAAATTTGAGGGTTTCCCTCGATTACACCAAGATCCCATCAGAACCCAAAATGGAAAAACCAACCACCAACAACCAACTAGAAGGTACACCCTCTAAGTAGGTGAAAAAATTTTTCGATTCGGTCGACAAACGACTGAGATATGAGGTAACAAACATACAAAAAAAAAACTGTGAAAGCACTCCGGGAGTGCCGGCAGAAGTGAAAACTTGAATATCAACGTTGTGCATTTTTGATTTTTGGAATAGATTTTTATAGAATACAATATTGATTTATTGCGCTATCGTACACAAACATTACAATTTATATTATATTAAATTACATTAAAAAGTTTATCTCTCAGAAAAATCAACTTACATCCATAATTTCGCCAACCGTCTTACGGTTTTTCGATCAGGTCACGTGTCCTGACGCCAGTTTCACATTTTTCCCCCATCCCACAAAAGTGCTCAACACCGCTAAAGAAGTTTTCACTTCAAAAAACATACAGTCGAATTGATAACCTCCTCCTTTTTTGAAGTCGGTTAAAAATATCCATCCATCTATGTGTTACGCTCAAAGATCGAAAACGCACATAGAGCGGAAAAATAGCTCACAACGCGTTGTGATCACTGTACAACACTCGTATTATGGCTCTTATAAAAACTCGCACGACGCGTTGTGGCTACAGTTGTAAACGAGCCGTTTAAAACGAAACGGGCGGGCGTTAAACGAATAACTCGCCGCGTGAAATCGCGAGAAACAAGCTCGAAATGGCCAGTACAAGCTGTACTTATTTAATCCTAATTTTGTACTTACAATCATAACTTAAAGGTGTCATGCTAAGCACCAACTCTGCTTTCCATGCAAATACAAAAGGATTTTTTTAATTAGTAATAATTTTAAAGTCAACTTACTTCTTGTCATTTTTTCCGTAAATATAAATATGCTTTTTGCACGGCACTGAATAATCCACCTGTGACTGCGACGAAGTTTTGAACGTAATTATAAGTACAGCAACGCAATGCAACGATGACGTGGCGGCGGCGGCGGCGGGCGCGGTTTTCTCGCTCGCTCGCTCGACACCGCGGCCCTTTGACAAACACCACCAAGCGCTTGGCACAGAGTGGCAACGTCGCATTTTGAATAGTTTTGCGCGTGGGTTTCATTTTATAAAATAATGTTTGATAGGTAAACTACCGGCATATTAGTTAGCGTTGTTGCCCTGCAGTCAGCTTGTAATTTGCTACTGTTTTCACTTAATGTAGGTGAAAATAAATATGTTTACAACGTACCTAAGCCTTAAAAATAGTTTAAGCAGTCTTAAAAATTTAAAAGTACATTAATATCTTAGAAAAACGAAAAAACCCGTTTCTCCCCAGCCCAATTGGGTGTAAATGGTTTTCGGGCGAATAAAACCGTTTCTCGCGGCTCGCTTGAAATCGTTTCTCGCCGGCTTTGCATCTATAGTTGTGGCAATCAAAGAAAGACCAAATATAAAAATTCGTGTCGTGGCTTACATGCTATTAGATGTCAACGCGGTGTGGCAATGAAGAAAAGCCATGACGCGTATGGAATACCTACTATTTGATTACGACGCACACACTACTTTCCAATATGGTAATAATAATCTAAATTAATCATAAGTATCGTTTCATTTGAATTTATAAAATTATATACTTAATTTATTTCATAATGAGAAACACGTTATGCCGTTATTTTATAAAATGAAACATATTTTTAACCGACTTCAAAAAAGGAGGAGGTTATCAATTCGACTGTATGTTTTTTTTTTTTTGTATGTATGTTACCTCATATCTCAGTCGTTTGTCGACCGAATCGAAAAAATATTTCACCTACTTAGAGGATGTACCTTCTAGTTGGTTGTTGGTGGTTGGTTTTTCCATTTTGGGTTCTGATGGGATCTTGGTGTAATCGAGGGAAACCCTCAAATTTTAAAGGCACGCTTAGTGTTTCTTTACTAGAATCTTAATGTTGACGTGTTGTTACGTCTGATAGTTAACATCTTGTGGGGCTCAGCTGATGGTGGAACTCCTTAACGCTTAGGAGTTTAGTAATTATAACGACGGAACTTATGATAGGTAATTTGTAGCTTCTTAAAAATAGAATCATAAGGTACAACTCCCTCGATGGTCAAAGTGATGGCATCGACTCCAAAAAGAAATTGTTTGCCTAAAACGGATTCCTTTCCTTTCAATGGTGAAGAGTTTATTTAAGACTTTTCAGTGCATTTTGGTTTTGAAGTCGGTTTTTACTTTTTTTAAAGTTTAATTTTTTTAAGGACATCTACCAAAACGTTTTCAGCCTAGGCCTATAGGATTTATATCGGAAAGTAGTGTGCGTCGTAGTCAAATAGTATTTCATACGCGTCATGGCTTTACTTCATTGCCACAACGCGTTGAGATCGAATAGCATGTAAGCCACGACATGAATTTCGCTATTTTGTCTTTCTTTGATTGTTACAACGCGTCGTGCGCGTTTTTATTAGAGCCATAACACGAATTTCGCTATGTGGATATTTTACTGTGACAACAACGCGTTGTGAGCTATTTTTCCGCTCAATGACCGTTTTTGGTATTTGAGCGTAACATATGCATTAAGTTTTATTTTATGGGTATCTATTTGATTTTAATTATTTACTTATTTTTATTAGGTTTTTAAATAAATAAGTTAACCTGCATAAAGTCAGTACATACCTATTACACCAACCTATCATGCCCTAATTCAATTCAATTCTTTGTTGTGAATAATACCTCTAGTTTACTTCCAACATCTTCCTTTATAATATTTTCTGACGAAATTATACGTTCCTAAACTGATTACCAAAGTTCACCTTCACACAAATGAGCTATAGTTTACAACGTGCATCTAATTAAGGATTTAGGATTGCCGCAGACGGCCGTCTGTGATGAATATTAGATGACGGCCCCGGCCGGCCGACACGAAACTGATATTGCACCCATCGCCTGATTGGTCAGATCGGGCATCACAAACGGCAACTACGTAATAGTGCTCGCTATTTCTTAGATGCCATAAGTATAACAAGTAAGTAAGACTAGTTTGAGATGATTACAATGAAATTTGGATTGCTGAGAATTGTCAATAAATGACTGTGCTTAACTTTTTATAAATATGATAATGTTTTATCTACGTTGTTTTCAACACGTATTTTAGTTATGCCTATTAGTTAGCCTATGTTTATGCAGCAACCAGGAGCTCTATTTTCAATCACTCGCTTAAATAAGGCGAGTGAATTGCGTTAAAAAAAAATTGAAAATCAATAGAAATCACGCAAAATATAGACATAGGTACTCACAAAAATCAATTATGTTTTTTCAAATCACTTTTGCGTGAAATTATACTAGTTTTCATTGGGAAATCGAACATTAATCAATGAATTTCACACGCCATCTTGACGCAAGTGATTCAAAGCTAGGGGCCCGGGGTATTTATATCACAATGATTTCATTGAGGAAGGTTATTGCAAGCTCAACAGGACGAAGCTTTGCTAACGTTTGAACTTTTGCTTACTTAAATGGCATTTAATTCGTCATAGTGAGAACTGAGACCTTGGAATATATTTTTTTCTACATGTGTTATTTGTTATAGAGCTTAGCCTTAGCTTCTGTCGCCACTAAATCGCACGTAACCAAGTACACATTCAATTTAGAGCTGTACATAATGCATGGGGCGAGCACGCGCCCTCGGAGCATTCGCATCTAATTACGTATTACACTCGCTACAGACGCGCGTCTGCCGATGAATATTAGATCACAGTCCGGCCTACAAGCCTGATATTGCAACCGATGCATTCCCTAATTGCTTCCATCGGACATTGCCTCAGGATCGTTAGTGTTTTGTTGTTGAATAACATTGTAGTACCACTCAGAAAGGAGGCGGTGAAGCGAGATCACAAATAAAAGACTCAAAGGAAAGCTAACAGGATTGCTTGATTTGTTTTACAAACATAAATACACGCTAAGCATACTAGCTGAAGAGAAAGAAAATTGCTTCAACTGTTTAGTTATTCTGATAGATCACTTTAAATGTTGGCACAAACAATACATTTATATTTTACTTATTTTTATTTCTGAGAGCTTTTTATATGGCTATTAAAATACAAAACAAATTCCCTCATATAATTTTTATTTTTTCTTCTAAAATACTGCAATTTATCCAACTATTATCACCATATTGAGATATTTTTACTGAACTTCATCAAATCATGACACAAGTCAAATTCCAGCTACGTTCTACTGTTTAACATTGTTCGTAGTCTATTCATGTTTGTTTCAAAACACGGACCATAAAGTAAGGATATAACGCTCGCAAAACTTGTGGAAATCTTTATTTTCCCCGCGTTTTAATTTCATACGCTAAAAGTATCTCCCGTAGTGTTGTTAAGCAGAGACGACGCACCACGCATAATGAGCGCCTTAGGTCCTCCACACATGACCGTCAAATATAGTTTAGATATTTTCCGTTTTAGATATTAACAAATAAGCATTGAAGTAGTGCAATAGATCGATGACAATATTTTACAACAGGTAAAACTTAACCAACACCAAAATTTTATTAGAATAATGCCTAGACTCTTCAAAATTAACCTCAAACCTTCAAAGACGTTTTATATACCTCAAAATGATATGAAAACTAAAAATTAGTAATACCAATGATTCTGATTAGATTGGAAAAGCTCTATTGATAAAAATATCAACCATTTTGTTCAGGCTGGTGCTCATTACGAGTCACCAATTGTATTATATCTTTGTCAACCAAACAAAATTAAATTAGCGTCGGTGCAGAAATGCTGAGTCAGCAGCATTGGACTCGCTGCGACGCGACTGTAAGGTAAAATTAACAGCTATTTTATTTGTCTCCTATTCCTCGTATAAACACAGCAGGTACCGGGTGCTCCGCTTCGATTCACTTTTCAAAATTGTTCAAAAAGAGCTGACTGTCCTTATCTATTGAACTTTCACACGAATGTGTCAACTTAGGAAAATTGGTAGCGTTATAGTTACACTATTAAATTTTGATATTTTTGAGTCAACTATCGCAAACAACATAGTTTTTAAAAGGTATACTTACCTGAGTACAATCAAATGAGACTGGCGTGAAATTTTAGTTAATAACGAGCGGCCCCAGCAAACTTCGTGTATCACTCCGGGAACGTCCCGTCGACGTTTTGTAGTTACTATCCTATTTGAAGAATCCAACATAGTAAAAATCAAAAAAATCTGACCACCCGTTCTCGAGTTAAGGTAGGGAAACTAACACGACTTTCTTTTAAGAAGGTATGTATTATATAGATTGCTTAATTACCTAATTATTTTGACGACCTCCGTGGTGTAGTGGCTAAGCACGTTGGTTTCAAGGCGTCGCCGCTCCGAGGACCCGGGTTCGATTCTCGGTCGGATCAATACAGAAATCAAAATTTTCTATATTGTCTCGGGTCTGGGTGTTGTGGAACCACCGTTGTGTCTGATTTCCATAACACAAGTGCAATTAGCTACTTACTTTGGGATCAGAGCAATATATGTGATCGGTGTCCAATATTTATATTTATAATTAATTTATTTATTTGCTAAACTAATCTCTTTTTACCTCATTACTTACCTCAAAAGCTCTAGTGGACAAAACATTTGTTGTAATGGAAGTTTACATGTCATGGTTGCAGGCTTAACTTTGAGCAATCATAGTGTCGACCCTCTGCACTGAAACTGTCGTATTTCCTCATAAGGGAGAAGAAAATGCCTTCATAACTCATGGTTAGCCGCTCCCGGGCGTACTGTAGAGATGCCCTTAACACTAGTCTTCATTTCGTAGTGAAACGCTCGGATTAGATTTTCACAATATAAATAAACGCAAGAGTACTTCAAGTAATCATAGAGTTTATAACACAAAGTTCTATTGTTTTGATGTTTGTTGGACCCTTTTTTTATTCGTATCGCTTTAATTACAATAAAGTATATTTTTTGAGCTTACGACGAAAGAAATTAATATTTTAAAGTTTTCAATTTAGCAATTCATATTTTTAAAATTTCACAAAATTAATCGGATATAATCCCTCTCTGAATTCCATCATTCATCTGTGTATTGAAATTTTCACAACTCGCTTTTCAAATGCAGTATAATAACGGAATTAAACTAGATCTTTTTCACCGGGAAACAGGAGTCTAGCAATGGTTGCTCTTTAAAAAATGTTGCTAATGGAGCATCCGAAACGGTATGGGTCGTTACAACTCACGTGGCGCCACCTAATCGCTCCACTATTCCACTATTCCTCACCATTCGCAGGTGGCTGTTCCCACGTTTCAACCCCTAAAGGTTATTGGGCCTGCTTTCACGCTTTTTATTGCTCCAACGCAGTTTGAACTCAATTATTTTTATGGTCGGGTAAATTGCTATTTTGTTGCTCTATCACGATTATCAAGACGAAATTAGTTTCGTGATTGATACAACGGTTTTATCGGTATTTTAAAGGC
Source organism: Pyrausta purpuralis (assembly GCA_963924145.1). Taxonomy (NCBI): domain Eukaryota; kingdom Metazoa; phylum Arthropoda; class Insecta; order Lepidoptera; family Crambidae; genus Pyrausta; species Pyrausta purpuralis. The sequence goes on along the minus strand of OZ001645.1, from coordinate 15,026,184 downwards.
TTGGCATTGAGGGCATGAATATTTAAGAAATTCATATTAAAAATATCAGTCTCGAATACAGTAAATAACCTTCTGTTTTTAATTTAGGCAGGTATTTTAAAAATAGATTAGATTTGCCCGCTCCGACGAAATACCTTGAGCATTTTATCTTTTATCTGTAATGTCACAAAATGTTGAATACAAAGAAACGTACAGGTTTATATTCAGCTTCAGAACGGCTGCCTTTCCCGTGGACATGTAAAAAGGGGGTGTACCCCTGTTAGAGTTTTAAAATTGTTTGAAACGCTTTGATACTAGTATCAAGCTCTTTTGGTGTCAGCGTACAATCAGATGCATGCGGCAAACACCTTTGAGCATGTTTTGTTTTTTACCGCGTTTGCACGACGAATAACTTTGATGCCTTAGGCTTAATAGGGCTTTATCATTTATCGAGGAGGTATTTTGCTTTATCTTCATGGTAGAATAAAATAAAAACTTGGCGACATCGTAATGATCAGCAGACATTATGCGCCGGAATACAAGTTAATCCTGTATCCGAGAGTTTGCAAATGAAGCATAATAATCTCACACCATCCTTCTTGGATTACAGGGGATAAACACATTTATTTTCACAAAACACGAGGGAAACGATTTTTAATCGTCTTTTATACGCGTAAATCTTTGTTTAGGTTGTAGTATGTAATTAAAATATAAGTTATAAAATGTAACATTTTGGCGAAGACATCGGATGTCTTTTTAGGCCAGTGAACTCGCTGACCGTACCATACTGATTTGTTATACGTAGATTCTCTTGATTAAATCCCAAATTCCATCGGAAAAACACCTTTTATCGCATGGTGATCCTGCCAGGTACGTAGTTTAAGCTAACATAACTTATTTGATCACCTGTTTCATTAATTTTAGCAATAACGATAAATTCGTAAAGGTTACCAACAAAAAAGCTAGCCTGTCATCCCTCGGTCCTTTGAATCAAACCAAATGGACAAATAAAATTGGGATTGAACAAAATCAGTGTTTTTCCGCGCTTAGAAACCATTACCTGCTGGAAAAACCCGTACAATGAGTAAAGCAAACGTCACTAAACGTATTTCGAGGAGCGGCGAGAATTGAATTTTCAGAGACAGAAGGAAAAAAACGAAACAGTTTTATTTAAACGACTGATTTGAGAGCAAACACCTACCGGGGAGGGGAGGCATCCCGCATCTCAATACACGGGCAAATCTCCCTAGGTGCAGTTCCTGAATTCTTGATTTCAACAGGACGCTAAGGTATTAAACAGTTTGAGTTATGCTTTTTTTTAATTAGAGTTAATAAACATAATTTGTTAAAGAACTTTCGACTTAAAATGGTACCTTAATTTTATGTTATTTAAGGACATTTTGCACCATCGACAAATAAGCACTCGCTCGATCGATCAAATTTAGGCTCTTTTCGGTTAAGTTTTTCCAAAACTCCAAATAAGGAAAGATAGTGTAGTGGCTCTTGCCTTCCACACCGCAGTTTAAGAACCGGGGGTATTCCGCTTCTGAATGCCCAGACAAAAGCCTTTTCTGATATACTATTTTTCAGCCTTTTGTCAGTTTGATGTTGCTGCTACCCAACACCAGGGGAATGCTTATTTAATGGTGGCGTTTACTCGCCATCTCACAGGATCGTCACGGAAAATATTCAGTAGCTATTAATAGAGAAGCCCATCCAAGTAGGATGTATTTGGGCTACATTCTGATAGTCCGGCCGCTGTTTGATCAAGAATTGCTTATTTAACTTATTCGCAGCTAACCACTATTACTGCTTCTTCCTCTTCTTCTTAAGCCACCGTCTACCAATCCAAAACCAAATATGTCCCTGTTTTCGGTAGTTAGATTCAGTTGATCCCTGCTATCTCGTTTAAATCGTCCTTCCATGGACTTGGATGGGTAGCCTACTCCAAACTCAGTTGTTTCGCATAAATCCAATGTATTATATTCTACCAGTACTCACTTATGGAGCGATAACTTGGGTTACGACTACAAATAGCTTAGACAACAAAACCAAGTGACTCCCGTAGTCGAAAGAGTAGGAGGGCTGAGTTGGAAGTGGGCTGGTCATGTTGCGCGGAAGAAAAATGCCTGGTGCAAGGAAGTCCTATCATGGAAACAATACGGATAAAATAGACCAAGGGGAAGATCGGAAATAAGATGGAAGGTCGATTTAAAAAAGATACCTAACTATCCGCCACCTATGAACCCACTAGTAGCCTAATCATAATAAGCACTAACCTTCAAATAATTCAAATGTAAAAGGTCATTTTGTATAAAGTATATTGCTAAAAGACATTGTGAGACAGGACGTAAATGTAGGTACATTGCCATGTATATGTGTACCCAGTCTTACCATAAATATTGTCACAAAGAAAAATAAATATTTCTCAATGCAAATCAAATAATATTTATTACTTTTACAGTGTGTTAGTTTTATACATAAATATTAAACAATTTTAAATATAAAAAGCTTATTCGAAGTGGTCTCTATTGGCTGCAATACAGTCCTTTAAGCGTTGAGGCCAGTTATCAATAGAAGCACGCACTCTTTCCATGGGAAAATTCTTCACTGCCAATCGTATGGATTGTTTTAGGGACTCCAAATTATCATGGCGTTTAGAGCAAGCCGTACTCTCTAAAACTGACCATAAATCATAATCCAGCGGATTAGGATCGGGACAAGACGACGGCCAGTTTTCAGCTCTGATAAAGTCCGAAACGTTTGCTTCTAACGAAGACTGCGTGAACCGAGCTTTATGACCTGGCGCCGAGTCTTGTTGGGAAGACCATGCTTGGTTATTGAACATGGTGTTGTTAAGGGGCTTAACTACCTTCTCAAGAATGGTATCTTGATTACACTTGTGCCGATGTTTTGATACCTTTTTCACAAAAATATGGCTCAGTCACTCTTTCATAGCTAACACCCCACCAAACCATCACTGAAGTCGGGTAATGCCCACGTTGCACTCTGCCGACTAATTGGGAAGCTTCCTAAGAGGTTTGAGCATAAATACGGTCATTTTGTTTGTTAAAATGTTGCTCAATTGTAAAGATTTTCTCATCCGTAAACAAAAAATTTCTGTGACCTCCCTTTGCGTAACCGCTTCAGTAGTTTTTTCGATTTTACCACCCTATTCTTTTTTAACTTATCCGTTAAAAAATGACCAGTGCATCTCTAGGCTGCAAGTCCTAAGTCATCTTTTAAAATACGCGACATGGTTCTGGGTGCTATCTTCATCTCCCGAGATAAAATGTTTTACTTTCGGGCAGGATTTCTGCGAATTCTTTCCCTTACTGCATTGACCACCTTTTTCGTACGAACACTACGTGGACGGCCAGATCTTTTTCTGTCATAAACAGAGGAGGTCTCATTGTACCTATTGATAGCCCGGTATACAAACATTTTACTAACACCAAGCGTATGGAGAGTTTTAAAAATTGCATTTGGCTCCATACCAACTTTGTGTAATGCAATCACAGCGATTTGGTTCTCTTTATCACCCCACTCCATTTTAATATCGCAAAATATTATAAAAGGTACTGGCGCCAAAATTAGAAAACACAATGTGCAATCGTATAAAAATGACAGATTCCAAATTCAAATGTATAATATCTTTCTTATTTTTAATTGTAACAGTATTTATGGCCAGACTGCGTATATAGGGTCACTCCGTTTTAAGTGATAATATTTAAAGGGCCGATACAGCAAGATAAAAGAAACACTTTTTGTAGAAAACACTTTGGGGTTTTATGCGCTAGTTTTTGAGAAAATTTGGGATGAAGTAATTTTTTTTTTCAGATTTTCATTTTCGACTAGTGGTCCCCCGCGACTTCTTCCGCGCGTTTTTTGATTTTTTCTCGCCTTTTAAACCTTCCCTAGACCTCCACAAACATTTCAAGATTAAATTAAACTAAATCCGTTTAGCCTTTCTCGAGTTATAGTGAGACACGAACAGCAATTCATTTTTATTTATATAGAATTAAGGTTAAGATTAGAGAAAAATATGGAATAGGCATTGATTTGAGAGAGGCGATGCCAATGACTTAGATAACTTTTAAAATCTACAGGAGGCTGTTTAAAAAAAAAAGTTTTCTTTGTTAGCGATAATTTAAAAAAAAATATCTCGATTTTCGCAAAATCATGAGAATATCGTGTTGCTATGATGTTTACAAAGACACAGTTAAAATATTACCACTTAAAATAATTTGATCTTATATAGGTACTTTTTGGGGTAAATTTTAATTTAATTAAATATAATAACACCTGTTTTTATTGCCGTCTCATTAGCCAGATTTTTTAACCTCTCGCACGACTAAGTCCCGGGCCGTTGCAAGAAATATTTCGGAGGCAGAAACTTAATTAGCGTGTTTTCTTTGATTACCGCCATCAGTGCACCGGGTGCTTGGAAGTGTGGCTGCTCAGTGCTCAGGTGACTTGGGCCACGACTAAATTGCGCCATTCCTGCCCCGCCGAGAGCCGTGAGCGTAATAAAAGTAATACGGCTACTTAGTCATGCACGTAAATCGCGCAATGAACATTTGAGGATCTGTGCCTGGCGTTTGTTCAAGGTATTTTGAGGTAATGGGATTATTTTAAGCTAAATTTTGAGGTGTATACATAGGTATACATAAAAAATAGTCTTTATGTAACAGCATAGCGAACTAGAGACTTAAATTAAGGGTGAATAATTTCTAAAGTAATTCAACGCTAAAGTTTATTTTACTCGTAGGTATTCTTAAAACAAATAGTTACATTGGCAACGTAATTTAATTTATTTATTTAGAAAACCAACAGCGTCATACATTGTTTTTTCTTAAGTAGAATTGTACAGGTAAGTAAAGCTAATTACAGGTTTCCCTTAAAATAACTGTAAGTAATGATGAGATAATTAACATAATAAAGACTACCTACTTAATAAGAAACAATTTTGATCCCGTGCGTGATGTAATATTAATATATGTGTCATATTAATACACTATACTATAATGTAATCTAATAAATAAAAGCTACAAAATTAAGAAAGAAGACTATACTAAATTTAAACTTTACTTTAAAAGCCCATGCCTGAGTCTCATGAGTATTTCATTTTGAGTATTTCCGTTGACTTGCTTTTTATTGTACTCTTGCTGTGCCAGAAACGTAAATCGTAAACGTAAATAAAATGAATTACTATACCTCGATTTACTAACGAAATTATAGTAATACTTAACTGATAGATAAGTAAAATGATTTAGGGCTGATTAAATAGTCCGATAAGAAATATTCGTCGAACAAAGTACAATATGGCTAATTTGAAAACGTCATCTAATTGTCAGCAATCATAGGTACCTATTTTTTTTAAAATCTATCGCTTTATAATTTATCAGTCTGATAAGTTTTTTCTGACCATTGAAAAATCGGCCCTTAAAGGTTAAATCACGTCTATCCATGTAATGCTTCAACTTTTAGAACGCCACAATTCTGTGTATTGCGTTTTCAAATCCGACTAATGTGCTCAAATAAATATTAATTAAGTATTATTGTAAAGTGAAGTAAACATATTACCATGATTTTCTAAAATCTGTTCTTATTAAGTATGGCTTTCATAACTCTCCAGAGATTTCACAAATGGGCCGCGATGTCGGCAAGCTAAATCAATTGCTGTAATTCGTTTGACGGCTGATGTAATAAAATCAGCGATCATATAATTTCCACCTGCCATCCGCTCTTGTTCCATATTGTAGAGCGAAGCGTTAGCATTAAAAATGCTACCTGGATATTAATTGTTAAATATATTAATACAAAACTCTGGAGCAATACACGTGCGTAAACTCTCCTTAAAAAAAACCGGCCAAGTGCGAGTCGGACTCGCGCACTGAGGGTTCCGTGCCAACGTTAACTGAATTAAGCAATCCACTTACTTCCACTTAGTAAAATACCACAATATTTCGTTGACAGCAAACATAACTTTGTTTTTCATAGTGTTTGTATGAAGAACAAAGTTATGTTTGCGGTTGTTGAAAATGTGCTATATCTCAATTTCTCGTTCGATTCCGTCCAAACCAATTTTCGTTGAAAGTATTTGTTATGATCTACATTATATATTTTTTTCAAAATTTACACTCGCTTAGTTTAGAAGTTAGATGGGGGGGGGACGCCCAATTTTCCACTTTGGAAGCGTCTAGCTAAGAAACGTTAGACTTTCAAAGAAAACGGTTTTAGGAACCTCTATGTCATTTTAAAAGACCTATCCATAGACACCCCACACGCATAGGTTTGACTAAAAAAAATTTTTCCTGTTTTAGTTTCATGTGTGGAAGCCCCCCCTTAACTATCATATTTTTTTATTTTTTGTATAAGGATCGTAAAGCAGTTAACAGGATACATCTCCCTACCAAATTTCAACAGTGTCATGCTTATAGTTACAGAATAAATTGGCTGTAACATACGGACGGACAGACAGACAGACAGACAGACAGACTTGACGAAACTATAAGGGTTCCGTTTTTTGCCATTCGGCTACGGAACCCTAAAAAAATGGAAACATGACCTCAAATTAAAATGTTGAACCAGTATGCGTCCTAAATTATTTGATTCTTAAATGAATAGCTTAACGTGGCACATAAAGTACTTGATTGACTTCAGCTCCTTAATAAAACGTATCCGATTGTGACCAACAAACAAAAGGCCGAAATGAATGTGAAATTGTCTTACATTGTGTATTTGTCGCGCCTTATTAAGTTAATAAACTTTCTGTTAAATAATGGTTTTCATCTCCTCTCGTCGGCAACAAATTGCTTCATTTTTGGCTCGGGAGCATTAACACCGGAATTTATCACCTGCGTATGGGGGGCTGTTGTTTAGATTACTGCCTTTTACTTGTGTAATAAAACATTCTGTCACAAGTAAATTACTTTAAATCTACCAAATATTTTAATGCAAAGACATCGTAGTTTTTGAAAAATATATAGTAGGTAATAGATGTACTCGTAAACGCACCCCAAAAGTGATTTTATCACAACATTTTATTCAACAGCACATACTTTTTTATCACTTTCGTGTAGTATTATATTATATTATATCCCTAAAATACGGACCTCCTTTTTCTGTTCAGAAATTCTTAGGGTAGCCCGGAGTTTGGAAGTTGGCGGTGTTTCACCCCCTTGCTCCGGAAAAGCACGTTAATATGACACTGATCTCTCTCCGTTCGTGTCAGATTGCTGTCCCATCGGGCTTTTAGAGTGAAAGGAATAGAGAATGTGCCTGTGTTTGCGCACACACTTGTGCAATATAATATGTGCCGCGCAGCCGGTTAGTCGTTTTGACTGGCTATCGTAGTCGAAATCGGCCAGGAGGACTAGTGTTATGTTATCTGGGCTTACGTATAGTATAACACGCAGGGTAGCCAATTACAGATTTCCCTTTTCTAAAGTTCATTAAGTAAGCACTAAAATACTATTAATAATAAATTATACATCTCAAAAGTGACACATTTCAAAAATTTACATTTACACACACAATAACCTTTTTTATGTTATGATTTGTAATAATTTTGTGCAGTAGGTATGTTTTGCTTTTTCAATCATAGATGATCATCATCTATACTTTATCTAAACTCTCAATTTTCTAGTCAACTAAATTAATATCAACCTACGATCGCGAAAATTTACGACAGTGTTTTTACAACATGTTATTTGTCAAAACTCTAACTCCCATTCGCCTTTCGTGGTAAGGGGTAAGAAAGGACATTGCAAGAAACGTGAATGCCGCAATGACCTGCGGCTCGGTTTCGTGACTGATTGCGACCGGACCTACAGATAATTACAAAATGCTTTTTATATTTTCTTCAAATCACTAGTAAGTATGCCATTAAGATGTAAGTTATGTAAACAAAACTAGTGATATCATAACATATAACTAACATATAAATATAGGTAGACTTTCAGTTATTTTTGCATGTCTTCCTCTATACATAAAATGTCTTGAAATTTTTCTTTTTTTAATAACGCCGAGAAGATACTGAGCTTTGTTCTTGTCTCAAGCAGCATTAAGTATGTAAAAATAATCTCTTTTCGTGCCCACCCTTCCGCTGTACTTGAGTCGTCGCCAAAACATAATTGAAAAGTACTTCAGCCAGTCTGTATAAGAAAGTCAATGCGAATAAAGTTTTGAGCTCTACCTACATTGTTACTCTTTTGGTCTGGTGGATTTTGATATAGGACGAGTTAGGTAATTGAAACTTACTTGACAAACAAGTGTAGCGCAATTTCTTTGTTTTTCATTTATTTAAACAAGATGCAGATAAATCAAGATACAAAAGGCCAAAGGTAAACATTGCACCAAAATACCGCGAACTTTTAATTCCTTCGCAAAATAAACAAATTAAAAGTACACCATAGTTATTCCGCGGGGCGACTTCATTAGAAAAGTTTGCTTCTCTCAAAGCTTAAGCCCCACTGGTATTAATAAAGTTTTGTTAGGGAGCCGCGTCCGAGAAAGAAACGTGTTAATTATCTGCGGGTCCAGCGGCCATCTGTCACGGCTGCCGCCGGCGCTGCGGTACAGAGACGTTTCTTGTAATGCCTTTTTGTACCTGTTTCTAAATAGTCCTTTGGCTGGTGAACGCATAGTGCAAGGCTGAAATAGGAATGACGATGCGTGTAACAATGACGTCATCGCTGTTATAATAGCAACTATTACAAAGGTGACTCAGTAGCCACAGGAAAACGGAAGCAATTCTTATCCATTGTAACCTATAGTAACTGGTAACTTATTAACTAATATAATACGCATTTCACGTCACATAAATCTTGAAAATATTTATCTCATAAGTAAACATCTTTGTGGTGCCGTCCACAATTAAACTTGAAAATATGATGTACTCACATGAAGATCAGACAAGAGATTTGGTCTGTTTATTTAACTCCAACATTAAGATATGCAAAGCGACTGCACTACGTTAATCTTTTAGCTTGAGAACAAACCAGTCGTTATATCAGATGAGATGGTAATTCCCTGTCGCGTAACATCCATGTCAGACATCTCAGATGTCAAGTGTAGAAGGGTGTCAAAATCTAAGCAAATGTGTTTATGTAAATTATTATCTCCATTAACATCGCGTTTCACTGCGATTCTGGCGTGTTTGCACGTTCGTGTGAATATATCATGATGTTTACGACGGCGACTAGAGCGCGAAACATGCATTGGTGTAAACTTCTTGCTTGTAACTCACCAAGCACAAGGTTTACCTCTCACTTAACCTTATAAATAATGCCTAAATAACAATTTGTTACGCAAAGCAAGGGTCACAATAGTCGATCACCTATCTACAGCACCTTATTTTTACAAAGCGCTTTTAATAACAGTAATGGAACATTTTGTCTCTAATATCCAACTATGTTTACCTAAACTCAAGAAAAGTCTACCGAATAAACAGGCTTAAATAATAAAATTAACTTTATAAAAGAAAAAAACAAATTCAAAACCAAAATGCACTAAAGTCTTAAATTAACTCTTGACCCTTGAAAGAAAAGGAAGCTATTTTAGGCAAACAATTTCTTTTTGGAGTCGGTGCTGTAATAGTTGATGCTTGATGGTCAAAGTGTTGGCACCGACTCATATCATAAGTTCTGTCATTATAATTACTGAACTCGTAAGCGTTAATAAGTTTCACCATCAGCTCAGCTCCACAAGATGTTGACTATCAGACGTTACAACACGTCCACATAAAGATTCTAGTAAAAAGCACTATACATGCATTTAAAATTTTAGAGTTTCCCTGGATTACACCAAGGTCCCATCATCAGATAAATAAATAAATAAATATTTTCGAATCGGTCGACAAATGACTGAGATATAAGGTAACATAGATACAAAAAAACATACACTCGAATTGATAACCTCCTCCTTATTTGAAGTCGGTTGAAAAGGCTGAATACATTTTCCAATATCACACAATGTAAAAAGAAACCAAGTCCTAAATACATAATAAATAAACCTGAAACCTAGATACTATCATGATGAGTACCTACTCCCGGTGGAAGTCTCGACATCATTTACCTGTATCTATAAGCGGGTATATGCACCTCTTGTCATAACCGCTAGGTAACAGAATCCTCGGTGCCAGATGTCTGCATATCTGCGTCGAGTGGTCGGAGGTGGCCGCAAGTATGCGCGCTGACGCGGCCGAGCGCCATCGCAGCATTCCAGTTATGTGAAGGGCTTAGACGCCATTGGGAAATGTGGATATTATGACAAGACTAGCGGTCCCCAGCGACTACGTCGCAGAGCGTTGTTTTAAAGTCTAAAGCGTTCCTCGATAAATAAGCCATTTCATGAGCTTAGCGCGTACTAACATACAAACGAACTCTTAACCCTTTAAATATTCAGTATAGATGAAGATTATGATTTATAGGGTTTTAATGCTTTATTAATAACAAACAAGAACAAATAAAACTAAAACATGCTAACATAAAAAAAAAAAACTTAAAGTCTACCTATTCAAAAACGAAACCATTTCCTTGAGGCAAGGAGGCTATGATGCTGGCTGCGTTGCCGCGTTGAATAGCTATGCTAATCCTTTGAACTAGGAACCAGCCAGCTTTATTATTGGCTTTGACAGAATTTAATTTTGTCGCAATTTTACCAAACAGCAATTTATAGGGTAAAGAATGTTTAAATGAATAACCATACTAAGAGTAAGTTGAGTAAGTAAACACTACTATATACGTAAATTGTATTTAAAGTGCACTTTTTAATACGATTTACGCTAGGAAATATCAAAAGTCTTACAGCAATAAAACATCGTACTCATGGACCATTTTCACTCGGCAACCTAGACCTAGACGCAGACTTATAACACAATGACATAGTCAATCAAATAGTATCAAAACAATTGAACCTCTTTGAAAAGCTTGCAAAGTGAACTCCTTGTTGCTTGAAAAAAAAAAGAAATAGTTTAGTTACCACAACTCTTTTATTTACCGCGAAGGTGCAAATACTCACTTAGAATAAGTGACCACCCGGAACATAAGCACCGCAAATAGCGTCTGCGAAAAGAAAATCTTTCGCACTTAATGAATTTACTGTCTTTGTACGAGCAATTCATTTTAATGGAACCAGTTTAGGAATAGGTACATTCAGCCAGTTTGTGTGGGAATGGCCAGAGTTGGACAGTTTTCCCCGCATTAGGAAGCTTTATGTCCTCACAGAATGGGGTACGTGACTGCTATGGCTCACTTGCGTATATCGTGTCTGGTGATTTGTTGATCTGCGGATTATCCGATTGCTATGCGAAAGCGATTATAGTAATATACCATAAAACGACGTATTACATGTATACTTTATAAGTTATGTACTTATTTCACCAACGTCTGATAATACTTATCCCACTAAGGGCTGATTTTTCAATAGAAATATTCGTCAACCAAAATGCAATATGGCTAATTTGAAAACGTCGCCTAATTGTTAACAATCATACGAAACTGTCATTTTTTTAATCTGTCACTTTATAATTTATCAGTCTGATAAGTTTTATTTGACCATTGAAAATCGGCACTAAATAAGTATAAACAACCGATTTGATGCTACATAAATAATGCTGACAAATAGGTTGACGTTGGTAAAATCGACTCTTAGTTGGTTTTTTGGTCAATTAATGAGACTAATATGGTATCAATAAAAAAAAAAAATATGTTAAAAAAATATATATGTAAAAACCGACTTCAGAATCAAAATGCAATAAAAAGTCTTAAATAAACTCTTAACTCTTCAAAAGAAATAACTCCATTCTAGGCGAATCATTTCTTTTTTGAGTCGGTGCCATCGCATTGGCCATCTTAAGGATCATCCATCAGAGCAATCACTTTACTTTTTTTTTCTTTCTGACTCTATTCTTTAGTAAGCTACAAAGGATCTAACATAAGTTCTGGCGTCATATTCATTGAAATTTTAAGCGTTAAGGAACTCGACTATGAGCCCAGATTCACAAAATGGTGACTATTAGACGTAAATATATGTCAACATTAAGATACAAGTACAAAAATAGTATACGTCCCTTTAAAATTTAAGGGTTTTCCTTGATTCCACCAAGATCACGTTATCAGATCCTTTGATCTCGTAAGGGAATCGACACCATGTGGCCAGTTAAATAAATAAAAAAACTGGGGTTCTAAGTCTTTCCTCAATGATATTGTATTAAGAACACAATATCATTGTCTTTCGTCCTTTCCGAGATCGATTCACTTTGGAAGGCGTTGGTTCATTTTGAAATACCCAAACTGTTGTCAACAATCACCTATTTTTACTTATATATAATCATATTTTCGAAAAAGATTCCAACCGGCCAGTCTCCCAAATATAAAAACTTTTTTTGCAATACTTCCTGAGTGGAATGGTATATATTTTTTCCTATCAAGCTGATACGTATATCTCAGAACTACGAATATTTCTTTTAATAATAAAGTATTTTTCAAATGGACTTTAGTCGATAGATGAATAGGCCTATTCAAATTATCCTTGATGTCGGAATTTTCCCTAGCTTTTTAATATCACCACCGAGAGTAAATTGATTCATGTTTATTTACATTTTGTGATTTTTTTTCTCAACTCCACAATATTAAAATTCTGAGTCTGATTGGCATTATCTTTAATTGAAAATAATTAATAAATGTGAAAAATAATAAAAAGACATAACAAATGCGATTGATTAAAATATGATTATTGAATAATTTATAAACTTACTTTTAAACTAGTTCGGTGTTAGGCCTGCTCTGCATAATAATTATACTAACACAAATTTACATAACTCCAATATAAGTTAAATAAAGAAAAAAGAAAGTTTATAAAACTAAAACCCGACTGCTTAAAACATTATTATAATGAATCTGTTTTGGCTACAGTAGGTGGCATACGACCACGGCTATCCTTTAAGACTATTTACTTGTTTCGTACTTTTTAGAGCGTGTATAAAGTAGTCGGATTTTAGTTTTATGAACTTTCTTTTTATTAATCATTTTACCCGTCAAAAGACAAACTTGTCTTTAACCTTTTCAGTTTACACTCAGTTTTAACCTCAGAGGTGTAGCAGTGTTTGAAGTTCACTCCAACGAGCACCAGCGGTTAAACGACGCTTGGACTAGACAGTCCCGCGGCGCCTTGGAACAATAAAGGTGTGAACGAGTGACATCTAGACGTCTCTGCTTTAGCCATTTAATTTTACTTGAAATTTTGGCACCTTTTTTGCAGAGCACAGACTCAAGGAACAGAATCATTTGAGAAGAAGAAATTAAGACTTTACACCGGAGATATATACCCATATTTTTTATTGTATGAGATAGCCGAGGCCTTTTGTCCTAAAAATAAAACTGTGATGGATCGTAAAGGAGGCCTCGATAAATAATATAATTCAATATATATATTTATTTTCTCTTCATAAATAGGTTAATTACAAAGCAACTTCACATTAAGTTAAGGGTACATATGAAATTTTACTACAAATTTGTGAGCGACTGGTTTCTGAAGTAGGTATTCAAAAAACCTGTGATATAGATCATTAGGCTCCCTCACAGATGGCTTACAGTAAAGTAGTAATGCGAAAAATGTATGCGCAAAAATTAAAACAAAGTTATTGAGCTATATATTCATAGTCTAGCTAGATTCACAAGATAAACAGGTATTTGTACACTGCTAATTACTGTCAATGGTATTCAATTGGCTCAACATTATCTACACATACATGTTATCTCACTTCACACTATAATTATTTATTTACACTTAACCCCTAAACTATACTTTCATTTGCAAATTGCTGCAGCAAACACTAGATAGAGGTGGGACGGGTAGCAGGACGAGAGCCTGTCCCGGGACATGGTGCTAGACCGCGCGACCAAGCCGTTTCTGTGAGACGTGACACGCCTGACAACGCACTAACGCCCCGCTTGTAACTGAGACACACTGTAGTTGCAGATGTGATTACGAATCTTTTTTAGTAATAAAGATTTGGTGCTATGAGAAAATACAGGCAACGAGTTAAATAGCAGCTCATAAATGTTGTACAAATCGTATAATTTATTGGGTGATTTAGGTAGAACATAAATGAAATGAAATGTAATGAAATGAATATTTTATTTGCCTTTGGAAAAGGGTACATTTTTGAAAGTGTTATAAATATTCCGGTTCAGCTTTTCCAGCTATCATAAATAGCATGCAAATATTTTACAATCTTACTAAATTATTGACTATGAATTATAACATTTTCATCACAATGTCTTCATTATATTATTATTTAAGTCACAAGTTTGCTACATCAATTACATTAAAATTATATTATAATTAAATAGACTTCAAGATTATTCCCAATCGTAGTGAATGTATTCAGTTTCATTCATATAGTTAAAAGTTTATTTCAATTCTTAAATGTTTTTTTTTTATACTTTTAAATTTATGCTAGTGATGATGGTTGATGCGTCGCGCTTGCTCGTAGTCGGTATTCTACGATATTTGTCCGTAGCATCAGACGCTACGAGCTAGCTCGTAGCTAGTCAGTTGAATTTATGTTACAGGAAACTTATGATATCCGGCAACTATTACAATTCCTAGCAATTGTATATAACACCTAAAATCACTCGAAAATTTGAAATGTAAATTTTTTAGAAATATTTCCTAGTAAATTTATAGATTTCCTAAACAGCTATCGGAAATGCAAAATATTTAATTACTTGTTACTTGTCAGTCTCAATAAGAGCCTAAATAAAAACTCAACTTCCCTAATTATCAAGAAGTCTGAAGATATCATAATTTATAAACCGTACGATTGCTACTTGATTGTTGCCATCAGCACCTTAATAAAACTGTGATCCTTGAATTATTGAGAATTAAGATATAAATTTTATATACTGTATGATGGTTACATAATTGTCTCAATGAGATCCTATTAAAACTCTGATTCTTTATTTAAAAATATGACTTATTGATTTTATTCACACATAGCGTTCGTTTTATACATTTCTGAATACGATATTAGAATTATTATATGTGATAAGTCCATATTAAATAATCTCTGATTCAATATTTTATAATATCCTAATCAGCATCGAAATTGTATACCTTTCCTAGGAGTTGTATTCAGTTCCTAGAATTCATACATTTCCGGTAACCTTTACAAACAAAAACTGTAATGTAATTTCATATTTATAATTCAAGATTTCATTCTATGTTAAGACTGTTGATAACAATACTTATCTCGTATGTTATATGATACGTATTGAGTACGTATTTAAAGAAACTATTTTTTCAAAAAATCTAATAAATAAATATTGGACACCAATCACATACATTCCTCTGATCCCAAAGTAAGTAGCTAATGCACTTTTGTTATGGAAATCAGTCACAACAGTGGTACCACAACACTCAGACCCGAGACAATATAGACTTTGATTACTACATCGCCCCGACCGGGAATCGAACCCGGGACCTCGGAGCGACTACGCCTTTAACCAGCGTGCTTAGCTACTACACCACAGACGTCGGCATAAATAAAGAGGACAAATTAAAATATCACCAATATTCCATCTACACAATCAGGATAGTCGATCTAATATCACACAAAATGTAACGACGCACACGTTTCGATAATTCCATAAAAGGGAATTTATTACGTGGGCACGTTGCATCCGCAAAGTGCAATTCGCAAAGCCAGAACGATTGTGAGGATTTATCAATATGTAGGGAGATTCGCCTTTGGTACGGACCGGCTGTTTGCGGGTTTTATCTCTTACGAAAACAGCAATAATGCTGAGAAGGCTATATCTATTGGCTCCATTGCACCATCTGACCCAAATCTAACTATTATCACTCGTGTTTTGTGTAGAATTTGACGTTTATGACTTAAGTAGGTATAAATAATATGGTGAATCCAAACCTTAAAAAATGAAGATTTGCATTGCCTATTGCTATTGACTTGCATATTTATGCAGTAGAGTGTTCTGAAGAAGAATGATATTATTGAATGAGGTAAAAAGACTGATTTCTGGCTAAGACTGATTAAAAACCTCATGTTCACTTCACTTTCTCTTGTCCCAGATATTTAATAGATTATCTATAAAAAAAATCTTTAGAAATACTTCGTTCCTATACTACACAAAACATAGTCTTAAGTTCGCACAAAGTAAATCATCGCATCAGGTCTTCAATAAAATCCGAAAATGTAGTAGTGACTCGCTGGGATTTTTATGATACTGTGAATTTACAATCGCCTACGAAAGCACACTGTCTTGAGCAATCCCTTTGTTTGTTCTATTCAAATCCAATGCTAATACGTTCGTGGAATCAAAGCGAACGGATGTTCTTCTTTGCCTCGTAGAATACGGAAATTCGAATTCAATCGAATTGTGTATCATGGTCTGGCAAATGTAGGTGATTTGATCTTCGATACAACAAAAGTCTGTTACATTGTGTACTTTGTGTAAGTCTAAACGTACAATATTTACTTTACTGAATGTATGAAATAGACATTTTATTGGACCGATCACATAGATTGCTCTGATCCTAAAATACGTAGCTAATGTACTTGTGTTATGGGCATCAGAAACAACGGTGGTTCCACACCACCCAGACCCGAGACAATGTAGAAAGTTCGAATCGAATCGAAACCGGGACCTCGGAGCGGCAACGCTCTATAACCCAGCGTGCTTAGTCACTGCACCACGGAGGTCGTCATTAGCAAAGTTTATTAAGTAATAATAAATATATTGAGTAGTTACAATAACAAAATAATTCCTATAAATATCAAACCGATAAATGAGTAGTGGCCACTTTTGTAACACTACTGCCTGTCAGATTTCAAGACTGTTTGCCAGCTTAATGTTTCCATTAAAGGGCAAACTAAACATTAGATCGGTTTTGGAGCGCGGCCGCGTCGATAATGTCCTCAGCAATCGCGGGGGCACCGCATTACTGGCCTCTAATGACGGTGCTGCCCCAAAGTTACCAACTTGTGGCATCTATCGACGACCGCACCACATCTTTATGAGCCCCCATTATCATCGCTTTTGCGTTTCCCGATAAAACGTGTTCTCCCCACTTTTAACGGCCACATCACCAACTTTAAAGAGCCTATAAAATCTATTATATTCAATTTCGCGCGCCGGAAAAATTGTAGTCGACCACAATTTGTAGCCGACTGAAAGTGTTAAAGTGAACATTATTTACAACACTAAACTGTTCATTAATAAAAGTAAAACTGAGACCGCTAACTTTCCACTTAACTTCTCTGAAGTGTTGGCTTCCTGTTTTTAAAAGTGTGCTTTTTTGCTCGCGCCGAAGAAGGCGCTTAGGATTGTAAGTTCAAAACAGCTTTTAACGCTCTAGCCTCCGACACAAAGTTTGTGCATTCTCGTGTGTAAGTAGTTTTCATACAGGTGCATTCTTCTGTTGTTACTGATAAATGTTGCTTCGATGTCTATTTAGTTACGTAATATACAGTGAGCTTTATTTAAAAAAATATCATCAGATTGCACCAAATTTTTCAAAGCATGGATTTGCCCTGAATATTTGCTAATACGTTTATAATGGTTATTAAAGATTATTGCTCGTCCCAAAAGGGCGATAATAATTATGATAATCTCACGTTAAGCTGTGTGTGGGCTCGCAGTTAGTCGCTTTAAACTGAGGGCGAGACGCGCCTTCTGTCTGGCTGTGCAAGACAATCATTATTATAAAACTAAGTACTGTGTACTAAAAATAAAGTCAAAAGCCAGTAATGTTATATAATGTACTTGAAAGTAACTGCTAATGCTGCCTTGTTAATGCCCATTAACATCTTCTACAAAAAATGAGTATCAGTTTTAAGTATACAGAGTTTTGGTCAGTGACGAGCGACTCAGGGGTGGTTGTAAAAACGATACTGATGCCAAAAAAACTCACGAAAACAATTTATTATTGCGATACTAGCGAGCGAGTCAAAACTACCAACACCAGGTTGCCTCTTTGTGGTTTATTAGCCTTGCATAGTATTCCGTAGATACGCGCGAGTGTGCGAGTTTCCCCATTGGTTTTAATTTTTTTTAGAAAGTTGTGAAGAGGTTTTCTTTTATAAATCTTGTTATTTTTTTTCGAATAAGCATAACTCACATTATCATCCCGTAGTTTGATGTCATTAATCAGAACAACATTCTGTATTATAATTTACATGTGTACCCGTAAGTCTTGTACTTTTTAAAATAAACACTTTGAAATAAATAATATAGAGCTATATACATACTTTCCTATCGAATTAAGTCAAATAAGCATAATAATAGTAAAAAAATAATTGCATTGGAACATTAAATGTGACTCGATATTTTCGTTAATCATGTCAATATTGGTTTCATAATTTGCCAACGACCTTGTTACCTGGAGGTTGTCAGGGATTACGGGGCTGTCTAGACGATAATTTAATTGAATGCAAAACATCACAAGTAGGTATTGAAATAATTCATTGCTGAATATCATAACTAACAAATTAATCCAAAGTTCTCCTTACTCTACTGCCCAATTTATTCATCGTTAGTAATGATAAAATGTTTTAGAATGTTTTTAACACTTAGTGTCATCTATACTAATATTATAAAGCTGAAGAGTTTGTTTGTTTGTTTGTTTGTTTGTTTGTTTGAACGCGCTAATCTCAAAAACTACTGGCCCGATTTGAAAATTTTTTTTTACGTTGGATAGTCCATTTATCGAGGAAGGCTTTAGGCTATATAACATAAAGATACGACTCATAAGACCACAGCAGAAATGAAAAATGTTGCGAAAACGGGAGAAAGATATTCCTTTTGAGAGCTTCCGCTGCATACGCTGCGGAAACCGCTTAAGTTACACAAAAATCATGTATGACAGGATTGTTTAGCATAAAGAGTTCTATAATAAAGTCCGCGACAGCATATGTCTATCTTTTATGGTTGACTTACTACAACCTTTTTTATGTTAATAAATTGGTAAAAAAATAATGCATTATTTTTAGAGGTGTATTATACAATTATTCTTATCAAAATAAACATTCATCATCACGAGCATTTCATTTAGAACCAAATTGTTCTTTATATCATTTGATTTCAATAAATATCTTAGGAGCTATCACAGTTATAACATAACTCCGCACCAAAATAATGTTCGCAGCTTAAGTAAAACGTGCGCTTGCGCTAATATACGAGGGTCAAACTGAAAGTTCTTAGAAAATCAAAAACTGATTACATTAGCCAGTTATTAGTTTTATTATATCTTTTCAAAATATTGTCCATTGACGTCGATACACCGCTGCATGCGATGGAACCACTGGGAAAAGCACTTTGCCCACTCGTCCTTAGGGGTCTCTTCAATGGCATCGCGATACGCAGCCACCGCTTCTTCAGCATTCATAAACCGCTTTCCTTTAAGTTTTTCTTAAATTTTTGGAAATAAATAAAAATCACAAGGCGCGAGGTCGGGGCTATACGGCGGGTGACCCAGTAATTCAACGTTTGATGTCGCCAAATAGTCGATCGTTCGCTTGGCGGTGTGCGACGAGGCGTTGTCGTGGTGAAGGAGGATCCTACTGCGAGGTCGTTTCTCTCGAACTTTTTCCAAGACAAGTGGCAAACAATTGGTAGTGTACCATTCTGCAGAAACTGTTTTTTGATCCTCTAACACAATTGTTGCGAAATGACCTATCCTTCCAAAGAACGAGGCCACCATTTTTTTTCCCGCACTTCGATCTCTCTTCACTTTAGTTGGCAACTCCTCGAAAGGAAACACCCACTGAGCAGATTGTCTTTTGGTTTCAGGATCATAACAGTAAATCCAGCTTTCGTCACCTGTTAGTATGTCGAACACAGCATTTGAGTCACCTCCGTTAAATCTTTCAATCATTTTACGGCACCAATCCACACGATGGAGTTTTTGAGCCTTAGTCAAATTATGAGGTATCCACCGGGCGCAAAGCTTCCTGACCGCTAAATGTTCGTGGAGGATTTTGTGCACTTGACTCATACCGATGCCTAAGCTTGTCCGAATCTGCTGATAGGTCACTCTTTTGTTAGTCTCTATCATACGCCGCACAACATAGATGTTATTTTCAGTCGTCGCCGTAGAAGGCCGTCCCTCACGTACATCATCAGTGAGATTAGTGCGACCACGTTTAAACTCATTAAACCAGTTGTAAACAGTCGCACGATATGAGGCTGCATCGTGAAAGGCCAATCGTAGTCTATCATAACTTTCTTGTTGACTTAAATGACATCGAAAGTCATAAAAAATCATTGCACGAAAATTTTCTCGTGTTAAATTCATGTTGACGTGACACAGACAATTTTCAATTTGCCGCCAAATCGTAAAACAAATGACAAATGAATGAAATATATACTCAGTAATATTGGCAAAGAGTTCTATTTTCAAATTTTAGAATATTTTTTTTATTATATTGTTTATAAGTGGCCAGTTCTAAGAACTTTCAGTTTGACCCTCGTATTAAAAAGCTGAAGAGTTTGTTTGTTTGAACGCGCTTATCTCAGGAACTGCTGGACCGATTTGAAAAAATATTTCTGTGTTGGATAGCTTATTTATCGAAAAAGGCTTTAGGATATAAAACATGACGCTGCGACGGGAGGGGAGGGAGCAAACTCAAAACGCTCGGACGAAGTCGCGGGGGACCGCTAGTATTTTATATTCATAAAGATGAAATAAAAAACCAAAAACTTGCGCACGGGTGGGACTTGAACCAGCAACTTTTTGGCTAACCGGGCCAAATGCTTTACTAATTGAGCTACCGTGATGTCGGTCCGACCGGAGCGTCATCAATTTTCAAGTTGAATTTATTCTGTAATGAATAACTACTTGGCCCACTGTTGCATAAACAGACGGGTAGATGGCGCTAGACGTTACGCTAAATGACGTATTAATAAGAAATCACAAATTTCGCAGGGTCGGACAGACAGCACGGTAGCTCAATTAGTAGAGCGTTTTGCCCGGTTAGCCAAGAAGTTGCTGGTTCGAGTCCCGCCCGCGCACAAGTTTTTGGTTTCTTATTTCATCTTTATGATATAATGTTGTTACCAGCGGTTAAATATTTACGATTGTGTGCGTTATACCTTGATCAAATGTCAGAATGGCTAGTTTGATGACCATTGGTAACGAGTTTCTTTTTCTAAAAAGCACACACGATGATAAATATTCAACCGCTGGTAACAACATTTAATTATTACTAACGATAAAGAAATTGGGCCTAAACTAGACACAAAATCTACCATTTCTATCTCCAAAAAATCTATTGGTGTGCAGGTTACCTGTAAGAGGTACTTAACCTCTTATAGGTGACCTGCACACCAAAAGGTTTTTTTTACGAGACCATAACTTTTTATTATTATTATTGGTTGTTGGGCTCTAATGTTGCCATCTCGACCAGGTATGATCTATTGTGGCGCCCTTATATTTAAATTTCACTGCTTAGTCCCGTTGAGTCTATAAACTTCCAGATTCTTTGGAGCGTGATATCTGCTATCTCATCCGGGTGCATGATATGCCGCCCGAGATGGATACTTCTTTTGCTCATAAGCGGTCCGCATGAGCAGAGAATATGTATGGCCGTTTCTTCTTCTGTATTACAGAATCTACATAGAGCGTCTTCGGTCATGTTCATATTGGCCAAATGTTTGTTCAGTTTGCAATGGCCAGTTAGTATTCTGGTTACTGCACAAGCTTTGTATCTTTCGAACTTTAACAGTTCTTTAGCTACTTTGTTATACCATAACTTACGCAAACCGTTTTGCTATTGTCAACTTTTTGCCCACAGGTAAGTGCTGCGAGAAAAGGTTATTGAAATGAATTTTAATTCAATTAGAAAAAATAAGGAATCTCCGCTTTCTTGGCTGAATAAAAACTTTGTAAAATGCATAAACGTGTTCGAACTCGATTGGCCGGAGGAAATCGTTCGCCGGGTGTTCTCTAAGTTTTATTACCTTGCTATTTAGGGTTCCGCATCTGAAGGGTGACCAACGTAACGCTATTAAGAGGCTTCTGTTTTTAGTCTTATTGTCCGTCCATCTGCCGTTTAGCTAGCAACTGAACGCTCAGCGTCGTGAATGTCAGAGTATTTTCACCAGTTTATTCGTAACTCCGTTTCGAATTTAAGAACCAAATAATAAAACTAATTAAAAATACTCGTAATTAATCAGTGCCTGAACTACTTATGGTATAATACATAACCTTTTTTTATGTGCCGTAGGGTGAATATAATTTTCATGATCCTTACATATTCAAATAGAAAAGATACGAAAACCTCCTCCCCGGAATGAAATAAAAGTAGTTGTAGTATTTAAATATTTTAACGTAATTTAACGTTTAATCTAATTTTTTTATGTAGATAGCAAACATAATTTGTATTTTAATTATACTAGTTTATTATGATTAAAAAACCGGCTAAGTGCGAGTCGGACTCGCCCGCTGAGGGTTCCCTGCCATCTTTAACTGAATTAGGGATCCACTTACTTTCACTAAGCCAGAATACCACAATATTTTGTTGACAGCAAACATAACGTTGTTGATAATGTGCTATATTTCAAAAACTACCAGATTGATCTCGTTCAAACCAATTTTCGTTGAAAGTTTGTATAAAAATGTACATCATATTTTTTTTTCCAAATTTTACCTTTCCTTAGTTTAAAAGTAAGATAAGGGGACGCCCACTTTACCACTTTGGAAGCGTCTATCTCCTACGAGTAAATGTTAGACTTTCATAAAAAATGTTTTTGAGACCTCGATTCCATTTGAAGAGACCTATCCATAGATATCCCACATATGCATGTGGGATGTGGAAAAAAAAATGGTCAAACCTGCATAGGACCATTTTTTTTAAAATTATTTAAGTTCCATGTATGACAGCCCCCTCAAATGTCATTATTTTTATTTTTTTGTGTCGAAATCGTAAAGCGGTTAACGGAATACATCTACCTATCAAGTTCCATCTGTGTAATGCTAATATTTTCAGAATATAGTGGCCATGACAAACGGACGGACAGACAGACAGACTTGATGAAACCATAAGGGTTTCGTTTTTGCCATTCGGCTACGGAACCCTAAAGAAATACCTGCTACAATATGGCATCGAATTTCTTACTAAGTACCTCTATACCGCCTGAATAAATTACAAGCACAAATCGAACGTGTCGCTATACTGCGGCGGTGGTAATCCAACATCAATTATGTGCACTTACTAGTGCACAATGAGCCAGCCTATCGTCGTCTATCCTATACCCTGTTGGATGCACCTGCCACGACATGCCGTCTCTTTGTGCCCCTCAGCCCACAGACAGACCATTATTCTAGACAGCCAATCTATGCCCGGACCGATTCTTGATACGCACACAAACAGGACAAAGCACGGACGGTAGCGCCAATTGTCTACACATTAACTAAATCGGAGGGCTGTTACTTCAAAAAAATATTCAAAAAGGCTTTATCATGTCTTGAACGATAATATATATGTCTAAATAGCATTTACACTAAATATAATAACTAATACTAACACGAATGTATTAAGTAAGCACAACCTCATTCTATGGGTCTCGTGAAATACAAAAGGTATTTCACGAGAACCAATTTAATGTCAATTTCATTTAATTTTGTTCGTTCTCAGTATTATAGAAGACTATTTACTTAGTAAACTTTAAACTTATCAATAAGCTTTTCTAAGTAAAGTTCACTACTTGCCTTACAAAACCACTTTTGACGATGTTTTTTTTTCTAGAATAAACACTATTGTATGTTGAATCGAACAAATTATAGTGTATAGCCAGGCTGAGGAATATCAGTCAGTGGCGCAAATAAGTTTACACTTAGTTAATTAAAAGATTACACACGAATGCGTAATTAACAGGGGATTTGTTCTCTCATCTGATACGCTGTCTCATCGGAAGGTAAGCCCTGGCGAGGCAATTTACGTGTGTGTGAGCAATGAGCCTACGACACGTTAAGTTAATCCGTATTACGTGTAGACATTTTTTAGCTTTTGCTGATAAATTTAATCCTCAATCAGATTCTGTTTCATTATCGACAGTATGCAATGACTGACATTTAATACAATTGTTTTGAATGAATTATCTGGCAGTAGCACTAACCAGAACTTTTATGACATTGTGAAACGGACCGTTAGTATTACTACGGTATTAGTCCGTAAAAGTAACAATTAAAATTGTGTGACAGCACATTATTAAATCTCATACTGCCTAGTCATCATCATCATCATTACCGGCCAAAGGACGTCCATTGCTGAACATAGGCCTCCCACGGTTTTCCACAGTGACCGATCACAAACGGTTTGAATCCAACTTGATCCTGCAACCTTTACAAGGTCGTCTGTTCATCTTGTCACTGGTCATACTACGCGGCGTCTTTGGTTGAAGGGTCACCGATCTAGAACTTTTCTGCCCCAACGGCCATCAATCAGTTTTTCGCGCTATGTGACCTGCTCATTGCCACTACTTGAGCATCTGATTTTTAGGGCTATGTCCGTCACCTTTGCTCTTATAAGACTTTAGTTCTCTACTACTACTACTAGTAGTACTTCCAAGAAATGGGGAGATTCCTCATTTTCTGACTTAGTCTCGTAAAGAAACACCGAACATAGCCCTCTTCATTGCAAAATGTGTGATTTTGTCGGATTTATCACGCGACTAGTCGACTGTGTCGTAGGCATACAGATCTTAATTCGCGGAGCAGTCGACGCTCACGCACAGACAAAGTGTCGTTATTAATATTTACACTCACACATCAAAATCAACTAATTAAGTAGTGCGTCATTTCAGCTTAGACAAGATCTACCTACTATGTTTTGGATCCGTATGTCATCATTGGTAGCATACTCTGGTTGAAGACTTTCGTCTGACACTGACTTCAAACACTGAGGAGACTGAGATGAGCAGACACTCTTACCTAGTGCTTTAGAATGTTTTTAACACTCACAGTGTCATATTTTATATTTATAAAGATGAAATAAGAAACCAAAAATTTGCGCACGGGCGGGACTTGAACCAGCAACCTCTTGGCAAACCGGGCCAAACGCTCTTACCGAAGCGAAGCGACATCAATTTCCAAGTTGAATTTATTCTGTAAAGAATAACTGCTTGGGCCATCTGTTTCATAAACAGACGGCTAGATGGCGCTAAGCGTCACGCAATTGACGTTTTCATAAGAAACCACAAATTTCGCAGGGTCGGACTAACAGCACGGTAGCTCAATTGGTAAGAGCGTTTGGCCCGGTTTGCCAAGAGGTTGCTGGTTCAAGTCCCGCCCGTGCGCAAATTTTTGGTTTCTTATTTCATCTTTATAAATATAAAATATGACACTGTGAGTGTTAAAAACATTCTAAAGCATTAGATAGCGAAGCGACATCAATTGCCAAGTTGAATTTATTCTGTAAAGAATAACTGCTTGGGCCATCTGTTTCATAAACAGACGGCTAGATGGCGCTAAGCGTCACGCAATTGACGTTTTCATAAGAAACCACAAATTTCGCAGGGTCGGACTAACAGCACGGTAGCTCAATTGGTAAGAGCGTTTGGCCCGGTTTGCCAAGAGGTTGCTGGTTCAAGTCCCGCCCGTGCGCAAATTTTTGGTTTCTTATTTCATCTTTATAAATATAAAATATGACACTGTGAGTGTTAAAAACATTCTAAAGCATTAGATAGCGAAGCGACATCAATTTCCAAGTTGAATTTATTCTGTAAAGAATAACTGCTTGGGCCATCTGTTTCATAAACAGACGGCTAGATGGCGCTAAGCGTCACGCAATTGACGTTTTCATAAGAAACCACAAATTTCGCAGGGTCGGACTAACAGCACGGTAGCTCAATTGGTAAGAGCGTTTGGCCCGGTTTGCCAAGAGGTTGCTGGTTCAAGTCCCGCCCGTGCGCAAATTTTTGGTTTCTTATTTCATCTTTATAAATACTCTTACCTAGTCTAATTTGGATATATTTTAACGAAAAAGAAAAAAAAACATTCGTAGAGGTTTAAAAGGCTGAAAAAACCCTTCAAGTTGATTTTTTAAACATGAATAAACAAGTTACCGAGCGTACGTTACGAGTAACTTGTCACAATGCTATCTTTCTGTATTGAAAACATCAAAACGCCAGCAAGAAATCAGGGAATGAAACTCCGGATTTTCAGAAGTCACGTGACTGTGATGGAATCAATGTTTTGATAATAAATACAGCGTGGTGTGTGAGCGCCCTTGCTCTTTGAGAAATTAGAATAGATCAAAGGACACGAAAAATCAATAACGTAAAGAGCCGGAAACATTCAATTGATCGCTTGCAAAAAGGGATTGGGGTTTTGTTGGATTTTAATTTAAACTTACTCCACGCGCGAGCCTTTCAACGCTTTGAATCAATACAATCATAAATTATTTAGAAACATATTTGACTTTTTAAATATAAACAATGAATTGGCTCTCATATTGTTTTTTCAAGGCAGTTTCAGTTGTTCCCTTTAGGGGTCGGCTGAACGAATATAAATGAATGTTATATTTATGATACTTTTTTCGTAGCCTCTGTTCTTGGTAGCATTTTATTGCTCGTGAAAGGGTACGAATTGTTTTGCTGACAGATTTACGAGGAAAGATTCGGCGTTTATTTTATCTGTGACTGTTTCTTTTGAGTTTGAGAAAGGCAACTTCGGATTTGGATTTTATTTTTCAAGCTTATTTACGAGTCGCACTTGTTCATGCAGTTTGTTTTATTTTTCATATAATGCATTTTAATTACTGCAGTAAATATAGAACCACCTTTCAAAAGTCCAAAAAATATGCTTATCTTAGAAAAAAAATACAGGACATTTTACTAAAATGAGCACTTTACATTTCAACCCTTTAAATAAAAGCAAATACTCACACCACATACTAGTAAATAATAGAGCCTTCCGTTTATACACGAAACAACGACACCGAACACAATCTAAACGTACTTATTAAGTGATTCCCTGTTATTAATTCGTTGCAGCGCTGGAGAGCTCCTGCAGCGAGAGGCTTGAAGGCTGCTAACTCGATAACAAGACACAACAGCTTTCCTAATTGCAATTTATTGCAGGTACTACAAACAAGACTGTTTCACTCAACGCGCACGTATTTTAAATTAATTTGCGAATTTCGACAAGCAATTAGATCTTGCAGCGAATGCCTTTAGCAAACTCCCGCCGATGGAACGTTTTGTTAGAATTAAGAATTCTAGTTATTTCCAACATAACTCCATTAATTTGTTGCCGAATTGGGAGCATCATAATATAATAATCACATTATGATTGTTGTGGCCTGACTGAACTTTGTCAGATAAATTTTAAATTAAATATAAACAAAATATTGGAAAAACAAAATAATACACAGTTTATAAGTTATATTAAATTATGGTATACAGCATTAGTCGAGCTAGATTTGATAAGGTAGTAAAGATTTAGTGACTTCAAGCCTTAATCATTCATTTTAAAACCCTTTATCATTCTTTCTCACTGGGAAAGCATCAGATGAACAGCCAATTGAATTATTCCCATGCGGCGAATATTCAAAGCCTTATTTATATTGCGATAAAGCAATTAATTTAAATTCAACAATAGAAAAGCTTCCCTTTTTGAAGCATTGTGTTCCGCTTAGCCGTTTGCTTTCTTGAACTGGCTTATTCAATGATTTCCTTTATTAGCTGTTTTGAAGTTCCCTGCTTGCCGGATTTTGTTCGTGAAACCGTACCGAAGTTTATTTCAAACAGCACCGTAGTTTGCTCGTATCTCTAGACATCTTTCGTCTGGCTGAAGCATTGAAATTATAATCAACTTGTTTACGCAATGAAACTAATGTATTGAATAGATAGTCGTGTGGTGCGCCTTATGAGTTAGCTAATTAGGTATTGGTTTGATAAACAGTTCCAATGGAATATTAGTTTTATCATTATGACAAACATTATTTCAGGCTTGGTGATGCAATGGTGCAGGTTACCTTTTACGACGACGTAGGGAATTTATATTTTATATATATGTTTTAATTGATTGTAAGATATTTTTTTTGTTCCAAAAATCAATTTTCAACTTTTGTAAGTTATTTAACTTAAGTAACTTTAACTACAGTTAACTAACACCACAAAGTGATGTACAAACAATCTCAGTTTAACACACCTAATTGATCAACAGTTATCACGAGCTAAAGGCTGTTAAATAGCGAGCACAATGCGGAAACGGATTAAGTTGTTGACAGTAAATTGGATCCTAATGAAGCAAAGGCTCTTTAGGTAAACAAGACGATCGTCTTGCCCCTGTTTACATGATCCGTTGGTTCGTTAGCTTTGTTTCGAATCCAATCGCCTAGTTTAGCGATCGGCCCACGGCTATGGGCCGTGATTGGATCGGCGGTTCCGTGATCTTTGTTAAACGTAATTTAATTGTTATAAGGTGCAACTGGCCGATTGAATTGAGATTTCTCACATTAATCGTATAATGTGAGAAGTATCAATTTTTGATTAGATATCACAAATGTTTGGTCATATTAGAAGTATCTACTTACTGGTGAGCAATACAAAAATCATATAAGAAAATAAGTTTATACAAGAACTTGTGAAATATTCCAAATTTGCAATAAATAACGATGTTAGTAGTATTAACTTTTCAAGACCCCAAATGCAATTCGAACAAAGTATTTCCGTCAACCAAGCTTTAGTCTATCCCGGTGTATGATGTCAAGTGAAGCTCGAATATTAATGTGCATATAATTATAGCGTCGTAATTAACAGAAATTTGATTGCAGTAGGTAAATTAGACTTCTATTGACGTTGCCAGCCACTCCAATTGGCATCGCTTGTCGCATAAACACATTTGCATATAAATCAGGATGCCTGTAAATTACACCTACCTACCTGATTTTAGAACACGTTAATTAGACATCATTTGCTTTTGAATTACACTTGCTTTTTCAATTGCTTCTTGATTAAACTGGTTTATGGCTCCCAATAATCCAATAATTAAAATAAAAAATAAAATAAACTTATTTTATTTTCTATGGGACCTTCTAATATAACCCGATGGAGTTTATGAAAAAAATGCCAATATAAAAATCTACCAATCAATAAGTTTTGTGGTAAACATTACTAAATATATTACGTATGTATGTCTTCAACCACTTCAACCAGTGTGTGGTGATGGTCTCTAACTATGGGCCTTTCAAAGAAGCTCAAAATCAGACAACGAGCGATGGAGAGGGCTATGTTGGGTGTTTCTCTACGGAATCGAATCAGAAATGAGGATATACGTAGAAGAACTAAGGTAACGGACATAGTCTTGAGAATCAGTAAGCTAAAGTGGCAAAAGAGCAGGGCACATAGCGCGAAGAATGGCCTTTAGGGCAGGAAAGTTCTAGATATGAGATAGGAGACCCTTCGACCAAAGACGCAGCGTAGGACGTCTACCGACTAGATGGACAGACGACCTTGTAAAGATCGCAGGATAATATAATATAATAGTAATCGGTCGCTGTGGAAAGCCGTGGGGGAAGCCTATGTTCAGCAGTGGACGTGCTTTGGCTGATAATGATGATGATGATGATATTAAGTATGCTGAGGACAGTACTAATTCACTAAAGTAACTTATTATTTATTCATTACCAACCAATCCAAAACATTTCCGTTAGTGCAAAAGTTTTTCACGGAATTAGACTCAAACTTTAGCATCAATACAAGATTGTATGCGTATTTGCACAACGTTAGTTAGAACTAACTTTCAACTCGGCGCCGACTGTTCACGCGATCCGAACCATGTTTGCCGTACAGTCAGCTTCACAAACGTTGACTACAACTCTCCATTTTACTTGTTTGCTTTCTTATTTCGCTTTGTAAATTTGTTACTAACAAAGCATACGAAAGTTCCAAGTCGGGTTGCTGTTTCAAGAAACGTCCGTACTTATAACTGAACATTGTTAATTGGACGGCGTTTTGCTGAGACGTTTTCGCTGCGCTGACTGCGAGCCCTGCTCTTGATACCCGATTTCTATGGTATGCAAATTGAAATACTATTAGTTTACAAGCTGAAAGTATGAATTGAAGTTTGTTATACCATATGAAGTGTCTGTGTTTTGAGTTATCTCTAGTAAAAAAAATATTTTATTCGAAATCGGGGAGCTATATTTTTGAATCACTTGAATCAATATTCGGAGCGATTTTCGTGCTAGGTAATCAATAAAAAGCGAACGAAAATAACTTCTTTTTTTAAATTACTTATGTGTCTATCGCCACCGTTTTCAGGGGTTCCGTAGCCGAATGGCAAGAACGGAACCCTTATAGTTTCGTCAAGTCTGTCTGTCTGTCTGTCTGTCTGTCCGTCCGTATGTCACAGCCATTTTATTCCGTAACTATAAGCATTACACTGTTGAAATTTGGTAGAAAGATGTATCCCTTTTAACCGCTTACCGATTCTCATACAAAGAATAAAAAATAATGACATTTAAGGGGTGGCTCCCATACATGAAACTGAAACCAAAAACATATTTTTTTGTCAAACCTATGCGTGTGGGGGGTCTATGGATAGGTCTTTTAAAATGACATTGAGGTTTCAAAAACCATTTTCTTTTAAAGTCTAACGTTTCATAGCTAGACGCTCCCAAAGTGGTAAAATGGGCGTCCCCCCCCCCCCATCTAACTTCTAAACCAAGCAAGTGTAAATTTTGAAAAAAAGATGTAATGTAGACCTTCATAAATACTTTCAACGAATTAGTTTGAACGGGATCGAACGAGTAGTTTTAGAGATAAAGCACATTTTCAACAACCGCAAACATAACTTTGTACTTCATACAAACACTATGAAAAACAAAGTTATATTTGCAGTCAACAAAATATTGTGGTATTTTACTTAGTGGAAGTAAGAGGATTCCCTAATTCAGTTAAAGTTGGTACGGAACCCTCAGTGCGCGAGTCCGACTCGCACTTGGCCGGTTTTACCGTGTATTTTTCATTGCAAATTTGGTCACTAATTAACGAAAATTACACACCATATTGACGCGAATGGTTCAAAAATAGAGGCTCAGATTACATATTTTCTACCTGTAACACAAATGACAAAGTATAACATAAAGTTAAAACATACCCAACAAAGCGTCTTCTTTTAGATAGTTTCCAAAATCGCCCTAAATCCAGGGAAGTTATTGCGTAGCGGGGCTTACAAATGTCGGTTTTAAAATCATGTCCCCGTTAAAACTTTCCTCATGAATAATTTACGAAATTTCTTCTGAGATATGGTCTTGCCGGAGAAGATAAGAATTAAATTACGCGAAATTAAATTTTTATTATAACATCTGAGTAAAAATATAAAGGGAGCAATTTGAATAATTATCGAGGATACCCCACTGTTTTACTTGGTTTTGGCTGACTACCCAAAAATTTTCTGAACTTTATTTTTTTTTAATTTTACTCGGGGTTTGACAAAAACATTCCTATCCATAGTAAAGTTTATTTTGTTAGGCATGCTTACCGATTTTCATTGACTTTCGTCGGACACATGGAATGCAACTATGTTAACCGAATTTCCAGTAAATAAATAAATATGCGATAGACAACACACCAATTGTCGTGGTTTCGAAGTATGGAATTTTCTTCCTTGTGTTAATACCAGACAACGATTATGACGGGGGCGACTCCCATAAATACTTCAATACATATAAACATCCATTACTTAGATACAAATGATTGTGCTCATTACACAAACATTATTCCCTTGCGGGATTCAAACCCGCGACGGCCGGCGTAATAGTCAGGAGCGCTCACGTGCACAACAAACGCGTCGTCAAATTGAAATGAAATTGTAATTAAATAAGAGATAAATCAAAGTACATATTACACTTAAGTAAATAAACTTAAGTATGATGTCTGATGACTACAATATGATGTAAATAACGAAAATTCGTATTTCAATATAAAAGTTAGTTTAGAACCCACCTTTTATCATCTAAGGAGGATATAAGTGGCATCGAGATTACACAGGTTCATAATAGGAAAGATGCAGATAATAATTTGAGTCCAGACCTTTGGGAGTGGCAGGTGGAGAGGTCTTCCCGTAATTTTCTCGAGTGCACCCTCCGAAACGAGTGAGAGCACTTATATTCAGAATTTATAATATTACTGCTCTAAATATATCAAGGATTATTTAATTCAAGTGTTAACTGCTTAGCGCCTTAATTGACCTCTTTACTTAGTTGCTTTATAATTTTGGACTAGTAAAATCGAATACAATAAAAAAAAATATTTTGATATATCAGTATACTGCTTGCTGTAAAAAAATTCTAAAAATCATAAAGATGAAAATAAAAAACCAAAAATTGCGCACGGGCGGGACTCGAACTCCTTATGAATATAAAATATGACACTTTGAGTGTTAAAAACATTCTAAACTATAAAAACAAAACATCCGAAAATCCACATCTAGGAATACTTATAGGAACAAGCATACTTGTCGTTTCGGTCAGCAGACCACACAAAAGAAATCAAAAGCGCTGTAAAAATTGCTCTTAATTAAAGACAAGGTGTACTAATGAGCGCAGTATAAGACAGGAATGTTGATTAGCTACTAAAAATACGCGGAGTGTCGGCGAAATGCAAACCGCAGACGGGCGGACTCGCAGCACTTCGTTAGTATTTATTGTACATTCTCACGGTTCACAGATTACCTTTTGTGTACGGCTTATGAAGAGGAACTAATTAACAGGCAGACGGAAAGCACGCCTGAAACTATGCGTTTGTGCTCTTTATAAGCTCTACCAAGTGTTGTGATGTGACAAGATTCAATGGTTATTGTACATTAATAGTTACAATATATCATTTATCTACTGATGCATCGGATATGTTGTCAACTCCGCTCTTAGGACACGCTGCCCTAGCACCTTTGCAAAAAACGATTATTACGAATATAGGTTATGTACACTATTTTTGGACTACATTTTCGTCGGCAATTTAGATCTATTAGTTATACCGTTATCTGTTTATGTACTTTATAAATAAAAAAATATTAAATAAACATTTAAGTTCCAATTTAACACCCATATGAGACATATTTTTTTTTAAATGGAACTTAAGTACTTGACTTTGATTATTTGATAAGTTCGTCCTGTAGTATAAGAGCTATAGTATATATTTTAAACAAACCAAGGTTTTCACTATGCACTTATCTATCTTTTGTTTGACTTTTTTTGTTTCATTTTAGGTCTTCTTTCACCTCCTATCAGGATTGCACTCTATTCAGGGAACCACTGTACACTTATTCTTGATCTGTCTTTCGGAAGACTTCTATCGATAGGCAGTCAGTGAGCGATTTTTATTATTTTTTTTCAGGACACTCTGTTGACGTGGACTGTCAAGTCCCATACACTTGCCGTCTTTAAACCTACAACGGCTACCAGTTTTAGATCGAAATATGGTGCTTCGAATACGATCTTACCTCTTTTCCCCCAGATCGCTACGCTCCATGGCACTCAACTCTGACAAGACATGGCGACCCATCTGGTGTAGTGGTCGAGAAATTGCCTACTACGCAGCGGGTTGCGGGTTCGATCCCCGCACAATACAAATATTTGTGTGTATGAACATATAGCGTCGTGTCGGTAGTGAATGTAGAAAGAAGGATGTTCGTATCAAAAGAAACAGAAGTCTATTTACACGATGTTTATTTACAGTTCATATATATACACTCACACAATACACAACACTCAGATAAAAGAAGGAGAAATATTTACAGAAGACGAAACGGATGAAGACATAAAACTAGGATGCAAAATTAAATAATTATAAATTTCCTTTGTGGAAATTCGATGTCGCAATTCCCTATTGTTTTTTTCGAAGACAGCTCAAAGATTGACAATGTCAAAATAAAAAGAAATAAATATTTACAAATAAGAAAGTTTTGCATGTTAAAAAAGGATCTATGTGGCAGCTCGCCACATCACCCCCCTCCAGAGACCGGGCTACGGGCGATAATAGTCGGGAAAGTGTACCTTCCGACCTGAACGCGTAGTCTTTACCTCGGTGTTGACGTCCGGAGTTGAAGGCATCTGAGGTTGGTTGGTGTTAAATGTGTACGCGGGCTTTATCCGGTCTATTGATACGGTAACCGGCTTACCATTGACCGCGATCTTAAAAGTTTTGTCACCGCGTTGTAGTACCTCGTGTGGTCCAGTGTAGGCAGGTTTGAATGACCCTTGAGATGTGTCGTCCCTCAGGAAGACGTGCTGTGAGGTCTTCAGGTCTTTGAAGATGAACACTGGACGGTTGGATATGTGACGTGAAGCTGGAGATGGAATTACCTTTTGTGCGAACTGACGTATTCTGGTAATGAAATTGGTCAAGTCCGGAACGTCGATAGGTTGTGGTTCGAAGAATTCTCCAGGCAGCCGAAGAGTTTCTCCATACACGAACTCGGCTGGTGAAGCATGGAGATCCTCCTTGTGGGTTGCTCGTATACCCAAAAGAACGAGTGAGAGTGTTTCAACCCAGTTATGGTTGGTATGGCATGTAATGGCAGCCTTCAACTGTCGATGGAATCTCTCGACTAGGCCGTTACATGCTGGGTGGTAGGCAGTAGTGCGTAGATGACGGAAGCCGACTAAGTTAGACAGGCGCTGGAAAAGTGCAGATTCAAACTGGCGTCCTCTGTCTGTGACTATTTCAGTAGGGCATCCGAATCGAGAAATCCAACCTTGTAGTAGTGCACTTGCCACTGTCTCTGCCGTTATGTCTTGGAGCGGTATTGCCTCAGGCCAACGTGTAAAACGGTCGACGATCGTGAGACAATAACGAAATCCTTGAGATGGCGGCAGTGGACCGATGAGATCGATGTGGATCTTGGTAAATCGGGCACGTGGGAGTTTGAATGTGCCGAGTGGCGAATGAACGTGTCGAGTTACCTTGGCTTGTTGACAGGCGATGCATGAGCGCGTCCATTCGTGGCAGTCTCGTCGAACTCCAGGCCAAACAAAGCGTTCCGTGACTAATTTTGTAGTAGCGGCTGCTCCTGGGTGGCTGAGTGAGTGCAGGCTGTCAAAAACTTGCCTACGCATTTCATGTGTGACGTAAGGTCTCAAAGTCTCGCTGTTTTCATCGCAGTACAGTTCTAAGCTCGATCCTGGCAGTTTCATCTTTTTCAGACGTAATGACGTCGAATCGTTGAGTAGCTGTTTGAGTTCTGGGTCAGAGTGTTGAGATTCAGCTAACTGAGCCAAATCAATGGGCTGAACTATCTCCTCGACTCGTGAAAGGGCATCAGCGACGACGTTGTTCTTACCTGAAATATGCCTGATGGCTGTGGTAAATTGTGAGATGAAATCCAGGTGTCTGAACTGTCTTGGCGAGCAATTCTCTTTACAATTATGAAATGCGTAGCAAATGGGTTTGTGGTCGCAATAAACGATAAAATGACGAGCCTCAACCATATGCCGAAAGTATTTAATTGACTCATATATGGCCAGTAGCTCACGATCGTAAGGTGAGTACTTCTTCTGCGCAGCATTTAGCTTACGTGAGAAGAAGGCGAGTGGTTCCTAAGACCCATCTCTAAACTGCTGCAAAGCACCACCAATAGCAGTATCGGAGGCATCTGTGACGATAGCCAGTTTTGCGTCAATGTCTGGGTGCGCGAGTAATGCTGCTTGACATAAGCTGGTCTTACATTTCGCGAAAGCTTCTTCTTCCGTAGGAGTGAAGTTGACTGGGTGCGAGCCTTTGACTGAACCAGTGAGGAGGGCATGAAGAGGTGCTTGATGTTCAGCGGCGTTAGGTATGAAACGCCTGTAAAAATTGATCATACCCAGAAATCTGCGCAACTCTTTCACGGTCTTTGGAGTCGGGTAAGCCTGTATTGCTTCCACTCGCTCAGGAAGGGGTTGTGAGCCAGCACCAGAGATGCTATAGCCCAGGAATTTTACCGAAGGCTGACCAAAGACGCACTTACCAGTGTTGATGACTAAGCCGTACTGCTGGAGTCTGGAGAACAGCTGGCGAAGGTGAGCTTCATGGGTTTGCTGGTCCTTCGAAAAAACTAAAAAATCGTCCAAATAGCAATAACAGAAATCTAGGCCCCGTGTCACCTCGTCGACGAATCGCTGGAACGTCTGTCCGGCATTACGAAGTCCGAACGGCATGAACAGATATTCGTAAAGCCCAAACGGTGTAGTGACGGCTGTTTTTGGTATATCGTCGACGTGGACTGGGATCTGGTTATATGCTTTTATCAGGTCGATGGTGGAGAAGACCTGACAACCTGACAAGCTGTGAGAAAAGTCGTGAATGTGGCGAATGGGGTACCTGTCCGGTATGGTTCTGGCGTTCAGCATCCTGTAGTCACCACAGGGACGCCATCCGTTGTCCTTCTTGGGGGCCAGGTGAAGTGGAGAAGACCATGGCGACTCAGAGGGTCTGATGGTGCCGGCCTTCAGCATCGAGTCATACTCCTCTCTCGCGATCTTAAGTTTGTCTGGTGCCAGACGACGCGGTGTGCTGCACACGGGTGGGCCAGGTGTGGTACGAATATGATGCACTGTATTGTGTGTTGGTGTCCTATGAATACCAGATGGGCGAGTGATATCAGGAAATTCGCGCAAAATATCGTGGTATATAGAGGAACCGGTAACTACCTTGACAGACGAGATTGCGTCAGTTGAGGAGGCAGGTGAAGCAGGGGTGACGAGGCTAGTGCTATTGTCTATGAGGCGCTGACAACGACAATCTACCATTAGATTATAATAAGATAAAAAATCTACGCCTATTATTGGCTTAGTGACATTAGCTACAATAAATTGCCAAGTAAAGTCGCGGCGTAACCCTAGGTTTAAAACTAAATTAACATAGCCGTAGGTGTCGATCGCCGAGCCGTTGGCTGCGCAGAGTTGGTAGCTCGTCGGTTGCCGTCGCTCCTTCAGTGCAGACCGGGGAAAGACGCAGAGGTCACTGCCTGTGTCCACCAAAAACTGCATCTTCGTCCGTTGGTCCGTGACAAATAAGCGACCGGTGCTGGGGCGGGCGTTGGTCGCCATTACCGTCCGCCCGAAGAGTTTTCCGCCTGATAGTCACATGGCTTCATGCATTTCTTCGCTTGCGATCCGTGTTTAGCGTGGTACCAGCATATGGGGTACTTCCTATAGCTGGACTGTGATCTGCTTGATTTCGAACGGTCTCGGGAATGGTTCGGAGTCCTGTACCTCGGGCGCGAGTCACGATGTTGAGCAGTCGTGAGGGCTTCTACCTGCTTGGTCAGCGCTGCGACCTGCTGCACCAGGGTATCTAGCATGCCACTGGATAAGGATGCCGTCGACATGGCTGCTACTTGCGGGCTGGTTGGTACGACATCGTCTGTCTGTCTGTCGGCAAGATCTGCCAACCCGTCAAGTGGAGTCGCTGCTTGAGACGCGATGATAGTCTGCGTAGAGCTAGGTAGACGACTGGTCCAAATCGTCCGCAAGAACTCCTCAGGTACATCGGGGCCGGCCAGGTGCCGGAGGTGACGCAGGAACTGGGACGGTTTGCGGTCACCAAGTTCTTCATGAACCAAGAGCTGTTTGACCTTCCGCTCCCCGGAGGCCGAAAGTCGCTTGATAAGCTCGGTCTTTAGCCGCTCGTATTTGTCCGTGGCGGGTGGATTGGTGATGATGTCTTCCACCTCGCCAGCGTACTGTTGGTCTAGTTGACCGATAACGTAGTAAAATTTTGTTGTGTCTGCCGTGATACCTGATATCTCGAACTGGCCTTCGATCTGGGCAAACCAAATTGACGGCTTTTCAGGCCAGAATGGGGGTATTCGCACACCAACTTTGAATACTTCACCGGTTGGGGCTGTGTTCTGATCCCTTGCAGCGCAGTCCGAGAATCCGTCTTCAGTATCCATATTGTGTCCAAAAGCGGGTCACCAGATATAGCGTCGTGTCGGTAGTGAATGTAGAAAGAAGGATGTTCGTATCAAAAGGAACAGAAGTCTATTTACACGATGTTTATTTACAGTTCATATATATACACTCACACAATACACAACACTCAGATAAAAGAAGGAGAAATATTTACAGAAGACGAAACGGATGAAGACATAAAACTAGGATGCAAAATTAAATAATTATAAATTTCCTTTGTGGAAATTCGATGTCGCAATTCCCTATTGTTTTTTTCGAAGACAGCTCAAAGATTGACAATGTCAAAATAAAAAGAAATAAATATTTACAAATAAGAAAGTTTTGCATGTTAAAAAAGGATCTATGTGGCAGCTCGCCACAAACATGTCTGTTTGTATTGATCTGGGTGTTTTCTATGTATATCATGTATGTATTTACAAACAAAAAAGTATTTAAGTATTATATCCGATGTCTGGCACCTATAACAAGCTTTGAGTAGCTTACTTTGGGACTAGATGGCGATGTGTGGGAATGTCCAAAGGATATTTATTTATTTATGGCAAGACGATCTGGACCACTTACTAGCCAGCCCAGACAGGTAACCGCGCCACTGGAAAAGTATGCCATTTGCCCAACAGTGCAGCAGTGGGACTATATCAGCTAACAAAATAGAAACGTATTTTATTACAAAAAAAATATGAAAAAGCTTAATCCAATGATTAAATCGCGACCAAATCAATTTAACTAGTAGTCTCATAAAGTGCACGTCAACATGGCGATGTGCCCAGCCAAAATTGGTAATAAACGCGAGATGCGTGGCGATCGAGCCAAAAACCAATTTGCGCCACATTTATAATAACATCGATTAAACCTATAATAAATTGATACACGCTACTATTTCAGAGACTTTGAATTATAATTTGAAATTTCTACTAAAATATCCATTTGCATGCAGCATTTTCGTAATCAACAAGTGATGAAATGCTCAAAAAGAGTACACAGCCGTCCAACTTTCTTTTAGAATGATTGATATCAAGTAACTGTCAATAAAATATAATCGACTTCTGGAGAAAGAGCGATCGAAAAGAAATTGAAACTGTGTTTGTCAGTTTCAAAGTAAACATCCATTCTAATATGCATAATATTATTATAGGAACTACGTACCTACAATTAGGTTTGTAATTTTTGACCCATCGATTATTTTACATTGGTAGGTTTTTTTTTAATTCTCCTTCCGTATGATTTTTCTTTTTAATTGCTATTCGTTACAATTGTAAATATAACAATAATATAACTAAGACGTTAACTACAAAACAACAAAAGAATACCACTAATTTACGGCCTAACAAATGAGTTTTAATTTTCCAGGCGTGATTTTCAATCGCCACTAATTAAATCGTTTTTTTAGATAAGACCAGAACAAAAACTTTGCCGGCCCCGAGAACAACGATAGAAATACACCTGGACTTTTGAACGCATATAAAACTTTTCCAATTTACAGGGGCTGATTGGAAAATTTTCGGCAGTTTGGGTGTTAATCGAGGCTTGACTTGCCTGGGTCTTCGGGATCAAATTAAAAGTGAGCGCGTTCATGCCAGCACGTATTGTTAAATCCCACTGAAATAATGAGAGATAGTTTTCTGGAAATCGGGCACACCTAGATGAAGAAACCCTTATGAAGAATGTGTATTATAAAGTAGGTGATAATTTAAAAGATAGTAATGCACGGACTTGAAAAAAAAATGAAAAACTGCTTGAGCACTACAAACATTGTAAACCTTTTGAAAAGAGGCATTGACAATAGTGACTGAGTTTCTTGCGCAGCTTCTCAGCCCTAGCCCACAATTGTCCCGAAGCTGTGGTAGGGTTTATATTGGGACGTATACAAGTGTCCTCAATGGTCCTACTTGCATTAATAATAGTACATTATGATACAAGTGTGCTAAGTTGACCATTACATACAAGGCGATATTGTGTGCGCACGAGCGAAAGCGAGTGCGCCATAAGAAAGCCGCGTACATAATGGTCACAGGCACACGTGTTTCATACGACGTTTTTCAATACACTTGCGAGGAAAAAACAAGACTCTTCATTTACTAAGTTTT
Source organism: Pyrausta purpuralis (assembly GCA_963924145.1). Lineage (NCBI taxonomy): Eukaryota > Metazoa > Arthropoda > Insecta > Lepidoptera > Crambidae > Pyrausta > Pyrausta purpuralis. Next base: position 14,986,191 of record OZ001645.1, on the reverse strand, counting down.
AATTATTAAAACAGTGAAAATTCATTTCACTCGATTTTGACGGCAAAGACTTTCGCACGCGTTTTTCGCTTGTTACGTATGTCCGGCGGAGTTAATAATAGGTTTTCTTCATTTTCTTCACTTGAAGTAGACATTTTCATTAATATTAAACTTCTTAATTAATCTAAATTTCGTCACAGCCGACAATTATTATTTACGAAAAATGGCGCGTTGTTTTTTTTTTCTTGCCGCGATACCGATCCGCGCGCAAGGCTTAGGCGCGAACTAGATCGGCCAAAAGCCAAGATTAAAAATGTAATAATTCGTGTTTTAAAAAACACAAATCACAGAAAATGTTAAATTAATTTGAGCTATTTTTAGTAATAAATCTGGATTTACCATTTATTGAAATAAATATGTAGATACTGTTATTTTTCGCATAAATACTGTTTGTTGCTAAAATAAAAGTATTGTATAACCCGACTAAATTAAATTGCTTCTTCTTCTTACTTACGACTTGGTACTAGGGTACAAATGTAAATTAGTCGGGTTAGTAAACTAAAAGCACTAGTGCAATAATATAATGAAAAAGCACGCGTGTTTAATATCTATGATTATGAGCCAAAAATCGGTGGAATAAAAACGTCGTTTTGAGCAAGTGTGTTGAAAATGACTTTTATAACTTTTTATCAAGAAGGATAAAAAGGTTCTATCCGTTTGACAGGTCTAAGCGTTGCAGTTATGATAACAAAACAATAATTTTACATCTATATATATCTTCATTAAGGGTTTGACAAATAGTAATATGAACTGTAGAATACCTGCCGCCCTAAAATTAACTTGAGCCCCGATCAGTCTAGACAGCATTATCTATAAAATTATCTTTTGTTACGGTATAACATTGAGCACAGCTTAATTAGAAGACTGTTATTTAGACAGAGGGTGGTTAACTACTCAATTAAACAGTAATCCCGTGTTGTGTAACCGCCTAATTGTGTAGCCGTAATGTCAATTATCAACATATTACACGCCTCAAACATTACAACATCAGGGTGGAGCAGTTCAAGTGAACTCAATTGAATTTCTAGTTAAAGAAGTATCTAAAATATTGAAAGTAAAATATAGTTGGAGTCGGCTTAAGTAACCGTAAAATTTTGTGATGGCTGAATACTGCACAATCGTCTTACTACAAATCATGACAACCGGCCAAGTGCGAGTCGGACTCGCACACTAAGGGTACCGTGCCAACTTAACTAAATTAGAGATCCACTTACTTCCACTTAGCCAAAATACCAAAATATTTTGTTGACAGCAAATATTACTTTGTTTTTCATATTTTTTGTATGAATAAAAAGTTATGTTTGCGGTTATTGAAAATGTGCTCTATCTCAAAAATAAAACTATTATTTCGATTTCGTTGAAACCAATTTTCGCTGAAAGTCTTTGTCAAGATTTACATCATGTATTCATTTCAAAATTTACACTCGCTTGTTTTACACTTGGTTTAAAAGTTAGATGGGGGGGGGACGCCCATTTTACCACTTTGGAAGCGTCTTTCTCTCAAACATTAGACTTTTACAGAAAATAGTGCAAGGAAGCTCGAAGTTATTTTAAAAGACCTATCCATAGACACCCTACACGCATAGGTTTGACCAAACATTTGTTTAAGGTATTCGTTTCATCTATTAGATCCCCTTAATATCATTTTTTTGTATGAGAATCGTAAAGCGGTTAACAGGATACATCTACTTACTAAGTTTCAACTGTGTAATACTGATAGTTTCAGAATAAAGTGGCTGTGAAATACAGACGGACAGACTTGATGGACCTATAAGGGTTCCGTTTTTTGCCATTCGGCTACGGAACCCCAAAATGAGACACAAATTAGGAACTCGGAATACAAAATTCGGTTAGATAAATGGTAAATTATTATGCCTTAGCCCAAATATAACGTATTCTTAAAATTAGAAGTTCTTACAGTTTAATTTGCTAACGTCTTCACGCGTAAAAGACACAATGAACATCAAATTTTATAAATGCCGTCACTTTTTCAAACCATTTCACTGTCTTGGCAAGTGTTGTGAAAAAAAAACTAACGAGAGCGGAAAACGACCGGAGGCGCCGCCGGAAACTTATTTATACGGAACTCCCCGACATTTTATTTTAAACGTCTCTATTATATTCGTATGCGTACATACTAAGGGAGAGGAGGTGCAATAATATTATTTCAATTGAAAAAAAAATGGTTTAAAGGCATTTAGTACCTATCTGCGATGCTTAAAGGGTTTTTTTAGTAATAGAAATTTGTTTCTGTTAGTGTACTCCATCTTTGCAAAACATTTACATTAACTTGAGATAGTCACAGGATATGTTTTCTAAGTACGGAAAAAATATATATTAATATTTATGATACTTTAATACTTTTTCCAGTGCAGGAAACCAGACACTCATAACATGGTAATTATTTATCACTTCACACTTCCCGTCATACTCCTAAGCGAAATGAGTTTTTACAGCTAGCTGATATGTAAATAACGTTGAGTTTTTGCAGATGATTGTTGAAATTAATCGTCCCGCGTGATGAATGATGCAAGAAACGAATTCAAGTTGCGCACAAATTGGGCGCATAAATTATGTTTTAATAATTCGCGTACGGCCGGCTCTCTCGATCACTGACTCCACGGCAGGTGTCGCGATCATAAATCTGCCCTAGTTAAAAATTACAAGGACTTTCGCTTGTATGAGGTTGTTACCTTTGTCATTAATTAGGGTGATTAAAACGTGCTAATATGTATGATATAAGCTAAAAGTTTAAAAGAAATAAGAATACCTACCCAAAATCTGTTCCTGTGACTTATTGTAATAATCACTTTTAATTCATGAGTTAAAGTATCTTAAATAAATTGAATTCCAACATGTAATCCGTAAATACTAAAGCAAAAAATAAATATTTACAAAAAAATATTTAGCAATCACAGACATTTTATTTGTGGTGATTGAAATGGTATTTGCCAAAGTTGTCAAAGACTACAGCCATTCAGATGGTAAAATCCCTCAAACACTATTCAGAACGATGAATGACCAGTTCATTAGCTGATATTAACAAATCAAAACCGTTCAAGAGCATTCCGTAAAATACAAATAAAATGAAATTTTAATTCAGTGGAAAAGCAACGAAGCGTCTTCTTTTTTATAGCTGGCCAATTGAAACGTTTCCAGCTCTCTGAATAATTCATCTTTCGTTTGAACAAAGACGAAGTGGGCCGAGCGGCGATTCTTTGATCTTTTGTAATTGGAATCGATGCTCATATTAAAAAGAGAAATTCTTTGGAGCAACCGATGAAATGCACCGAAGCCATTTTCTTCAAGACGATTATACGACAGTGATTTCGCGCCGCCGGCTCGCCCGAGGGAAATACCGGTCAGCCATCTGAATAAGGGATTTTATCATCGAAATAGAAGATGTACCTACTTTTTTAAAATGAAATGAACCCCTTTATTACAAAAAAATAGTGCCTAACAGGTTTGAAACCGTACTGGAATATTATCCGACTATTTCAAAATAATGACATAATGACAGCATTTTTTAAATATACGTTTCTATTTGGGCGGGTGACTATGGTCACTAAGGTGCTTGGTTAAAATTTGGTACTTTATTTTATGGAATAAGGGAGTTAGGGATTTGTATAAAAATAACATTTTTTATTAGCTAAACTGACTACCTACATGACACTTTAGCTCGATCATGCGAACAAGCCAATAATTATCAAAAATCTCATTAGACTGATTCTTGTGTGGACATCAGTCACCTTACGTTTCACGGCGAAATTGTGATGACATAAAACTTGTGCATGCTTTTGTTATGGAGCCTTATGTGAATTAATATTTCGCTAGCCAAGCTCAGGTAATAGAGGAAGCTAAAAATTTTCAGTAGACCGCTGAGCTTATCCACCGTAAAAGTAATAGCTTGCGTTAACTATTATGTGTACTCTAGAGCGTTTACTGCTGGAGTATGTTGTGGCATGTCCAAGCTGCTTACCTAGACCAAACAAGCGTTACACCTTTAAAATATTATTTAGTGTTTTAACAGATTTTCATGGGCTTTTAGAAGTGCGAGTAAGGTCGGTTATAATAATTAAATGAAGCTGCCCGTAACCGTGCTAAAACGTTAACAAATTCGTGCTTAAATGTAAGTTAAATTTTTGACATTAGTAATTGTAGTAGTACCTTACAGTAACTTGGTATTTGAAGTAGTTTAAATAAATAAATTTCAGTTAAAAGTATTAAAATTTAGTTCAGTTCAGTTTGCTCGTGTAGTAGGTAAAGTATGCTTCGTTAGAAGCTTATTGTTAAATAACTAGTTTTGGCTCCATTAGTTTTCTCCCAAAATATCATCAAGTACACTTACTGGGACTTGAGTCTTGTAAATTTCTCTTGTCCACCGATATTGGAGCAGTGTTTATCGGAATTACTTCGACAACTCTATCAATAAAGACGGAAACTTGCGCAATAACATCAGCAATCTATGATATAATAAGTAGAGAAACTGCTCAGAGACGAAAGTTGTTTTGGCATGTTCGTCTAAGCAATGGCTTCTGACTTGTCGTTTTTCTGCTGACACTGTTATGGCCCGTTATCATACAAAAAATTTCATAAAGATGAAATAAGAATCCAAAAAATTGCGCACGGGCGGGACTCGAACCAGCAACCTTTTGGCTGACCGGGCCAAATGTTTCTTATTTCATCTTTATGAATATAAAATATGACACTGTGAGTATTAAAAACATTCTAAACCAATACAAAAATTAGCTTAATTTAGTTATTAAATTATATAAAGTATCTGTTTTACCATCGAAAAATAAGCATTAACTGACGATTAATTCAAATATAGAAAGTCATTCCATAAGAAGTAGTAGACAGATAACGCTATTTGAAACATTGCAGACATTGTGAAAAATGCCGTTTATCAATTTATAAACGTAACTAGATAATATTATATGTGTTGTAACTAGTTAATATTGTATATTATGTGGCATCATTACTAAGTAGTAGGTTCCTCCCTGGTTACCGCAACGCCGTAGATGGCTAAAGAGTCCTATAGCTGCACGACACGTCTTGCCATACCTACCGATCGCATACACAACGCAAGTCCGCAGGGGGCAAATCACGACAAATACTTTTCTGCTTCAGGTTCTTCAGCCATTCATCATCATGCCTTGAAACACTGGCTTTGGTATAGTGGCACCATTCAAGTCTCATTTTGGTGCCTTTTTCCTAAGCATAAAAATAAATCCAATAGTTCTTGCTTGCTTGCTCTTCGGTCTTTGAATCTTTAATTTGGACGTCCAACAGTTCTTTTAACGTCTGCCTCGGGAATGCAGCGCATGTGGAAAGCATTGAGATTGTAGAGAGCAGAGTTCTTGTTTCACATATATAGTCCACGTTTTTGAGGCATACAACAACACACTTAGGACACAGGTCTGGTAAAGACGGAGTTTTGTGTTAATATTGAGCTCTCCAAACACGCGTAAATAGCATCCCGAAAATAGTTGATGCTCTTTCGATCCGAGTATCTATCTCCTTATCGTTTGATGATTTAGATGTGGTGGTAAAGCCAAGGTAACAAAAAATATCCACAGCATTCAGCAAAACATTATCAAGTGTGATCCTGGTTTATGAGTTGTAACAATAATCTGCTTCCTGCTTCACCTCTTTTCTAAATATGCTCTGTGAAACCACTACTAACTTAAATCACAATTCCATTGTAAAGATTCAACTCATTTTAACTTCCTGAATCTAGTAAAAGTTGTAAATTTAATCCCGGTTTGGGTAAGAAACTAGAAAATTGACTATCCAAAAGTATAACATCACAGTAGGTACTCAAAGTATTTACTTAACTACCTTTGAGCAGTATAAGTAAAAATCTATACTAATATTATAAAGCTGAAGAGTTTGTTTGTTTGTTTGTTTGTTTGTTTGAACGCGCTTATCTCTGAAACTACTGGCCCGATTTGAAAAAATATTTTTACGTTGGATAGTCCATTTATTGAGGAAGGCTTTAGGCTATATAACACAAAGATACAACTCATAAGACCACAGCAGCAATGAAAAATGTTGCGAAAACGGGAGAAAAATATTCCTTTTAAGAGCTTCCGCTGCGTACGCTGCGAAAACCGCTTAAGTAACACAAAAATCATGTATGACAGGATTGTTCAGCAATAATAGTTCTATAATAAAGTCCGCAACACCATATGTCTATCTTTTATGGTTGACTTACTATAACCTTTTTTATGTCAATAAATTTGTAAAAAAATAATGCATTATTTTTAGAGGTTTATCATACACACAGGTATTTATTCTTATAAAAATAAATACATTCATCATCACGAGCATTTCATTTAGAACAAAGTTGCTCTTTATATCATTTGAATTCAATAAATATCTTAGGAGCTATCACAGTTTTAACATAACTCCGCACCAAAATAATGTTCGCAGCTTAAGTACAACGTGCGCTTGCGCTAATATATTATAAAGCTGAAGAGTTTGTTTGTTTTAACGAGCTTATTTCAGGAACTGCTAGACCGATTTGAAAAAATATTTCTTTGTTGGATAGCTTATTTATCGAGAAAGGCTTTAGGGTATAAAACATCACGCTGCAACGGGAGGGGAGGGAGCAAACATAAAACGCGCGGACGAAGTCGCGGGGGACCGCTAGTAACAAATAAATTTCTTGTTGTACATCTAAAAATCTAATTCTATTAGCCTTCGCGTCAGTTTAACTGGCCATCCGACACTCGCCCGACTGTTATGAATATTAAACTGACTTATAGTGATTAATTATTTCTATCCTCTCTAGGGAATCTAACCTCAAAGACTGCAAGTTACCGGTTAAACTAAAGCTGATTCTCAAAGTGTTTGTAGATCGGTCACGAGCCATGAGTTTCCAAGCGGCTCCACTTTTCACCTCTTCGTATAACTTTCGAAGTCGAGTTGGTTTCGAATCTTCTCACGTTCGATCATTCCTACATAACAAATGAAAAGCGTTTGCAACAAGACGCTAAAGAAGTGTAGGTAGACAGACGTATGGATGAATCCAGAAGTCAGGTCGGTCCGGACTTCTCAATGGATAACTAAATAGTGATCGACCACGTTTATTCACTAATCCGTGATAAATTATTCTTTATGTGACCAATGATAGATCAGATTTTTTAGGTTTTGTTACTATTATTATTTATGAAATTGATATTTCTTCACGTGTGTATAGGATTTTTTATAATTATAACAACAGCGATAATTCTTATGGCATGATATTGCGCGTGCAAGTAAAACTTTACTTTATTACAAACGTACGTACATAGGTCCGTAACTTCTTAAGATCAGACCTAGACATAACATAAAGATAAGAGCGTGAGGTCGGGCAAAGAAAATCCCTGTGGGGATTATAAATTCGTAACATTATCGCGGTCGTGGGCACTGGGACCTGACAAGTTTAAATTATTGAAACAAGCCCAGTAATTATATCAAATTCAACTCATTTATACTCCTACACAAAGGTACCTAATTTACTTAAATTTTGTACAAAATAAATTTAACATTTCTAAAGCAATTCCTGAAACAATGCAATTGTTTAAATCGCCGAAAATTCTGCTTTATGATTTGTTTCAAAAATACTTTCGTTGAAGAAAATTTATAAAGAACCATAACTCAAACAAAACTCAATTTATGTATAGTATTATTACATCCACTGCATAACGACAACTGCGTGCTACTTGCAGCATATTGATTACTTTGTTTCTTTAAAAAATAGTCATATTAGACAAAAAAAACACATAGGTTGTATTAATTGCGGTAAAACTGCTTATTTGGTATGTAATTTTGGTCCATTTGAATAGAATTTATCCAGATTTGAAGCTTTCTAAAATGTAAGCGCACTGAATTATTAAAGAAAATCGAAAAAAGCATTCGTAGTTTTTTTAGTTAAGTAAAAAAAGTGGTAAAGACAGGCTCTAACGAAAAATATTACTACGACGTTTTTAAAATTCACAAAATTCTCAATCGTTTTTATCCTTATCGACTGATCTAGCTCTTATAACTTCTAAGATACCTACAAGGCTCCCAATGTACCCTTTTTTCCTGTAAATGAAAAAGCGGCAAAGGCGAAAAACATTGATCAGGCTTATAATAAGTATTGCCTGAGCCTGAAAAAACTTTATAGAGAACAAAAGTTAAAATCGAAAAATTCAGTCTACGGGTTACCAAATTACAGACTCAAAAAGCAGGATAACATAAGTTTACAGCTTCGTCAATTGTTCTAAAAAAATATTTGGAGATAGTATTGTTATAATCATGTCACAATCTGATGATGTGAGCTAAGGATTATCGAGGAAAACTCTTGAATTATATATACATTCCGTAGTCTCACAATTTCGGCCGTCCGTTTTAATTTTTTTTTCGTTGCTGTATCGCAGCAAGATGTTTTAAAAAACACAGGCTATTAGCAAGCTATTAGCTACAATAAGTAGTTCCGAAGAAATCATCTTATATCATCAACTTATCATCGATTTTTTTTTAATAATTAGCTATATTTGTTAGGTCAAATGCGCTTACCGCTCTCTCTCTCTCTACTCTCTATATTAAAAAAATATTATTGTGTAAGTTAGCTTATTCACAAAAATATAAAGCAATTACTTGAAATTGTTCGGTATTTCTTCAATAACTCAGAGCACTTACATTTTAGAACTGCAAATCTAGGTGAATATCTTCAGATGGAACCAAACAACATAATGTATAAAAAATGAAGCTTTTCTTAAAGTTTATTTTGAGTGGCTTAATAGGAAACCCATAATAATTATTGATAGATATTTAATGAAGTACCTTAAAGCTAGATTTCGCACTTTGTAATACCAACACGGGGTAAATGGAATACCAATCGCGTGCTATCCCATTTCATGGAACCACATTACCTAATTTCCAATTCTGGTGCATATCAGACCTGTCAAGAGGCATGCCGATATTAGGCAATATCACTTAGTAACTAATAGGTAAATAATAGCGCCTGGAACTATGGCGCAGGTAGATCCTGAATGTTAGATTAGCTCGGCGTATATGCGGGCGCTAAAGACGGTAGCCGTAAATGTAATATACGTGTATGATTATTGGGGTCAGTTATGCTAGCCGAGGCTGGTCTAGCGATATGATAGATACCACTCTAGTATAAGCAGATAGATGTTTAGTTTGAGAAGAGTATGACCGCGAAAATGTTATCAATGTCATTAAAGTTTAGTAATGTGTAATGAATAACACAAACAATAACAAAAAGCTAAGTACCAAACGCAGCGTAGGACGCCCAATAACAAGATGGACAGAAGACCTAATAAAGATCTCAGGATCAAACTGGATGCAGACCGCTAGTGATCGGTCGCTGTGGTAAGCCGTGGGGAAGGCCTATGTTCAGCAGTGGACGTCCTTTGGCTGATAATGATGATATGATGATGATGAAGTTCCAAAGATTTTAAAAAAAGATTCTAAAATTGGACGCCAGACTTACTAAGACCAGCCTTGAGACAATTTATTATTTCCTCCCACTTTTCTATCGCTCAACAAAACTATCATAAACAAAGTTGTTAGTTTGAAAAACGACCAGTAATCCAGCTACGATAAGATGTTTGGGCAAGCCTATCAATTACTTAATGAAAGCTTTCGCGTGATACGCTTAGTCATCGACCGGCAGGTGTTAATAGCAAAACCACTATCTGGGGTATTGAACACAAGATTTCATTACGCGTAGTGGCCGGTATCGTCTTTATAGTGTCATAAAGGGGGAAATAACATTAAAGGGGGACGTAAAAACGACGACCTGTGGCATTGCATTCCTGCCTTAACGCCCGTACCTGCGCTGTCTCGTTTTTGCTACAGTTTCTTTTTAGTCTAAAAGATTTTCTTAGATTTTTTATTAAAATATTTTTTAGAAACTACCTACAGTTCTTAAGATGAAATACCTACCTACAGTTCTAAATGGAAATTCAATGAAAAAAAAAACAATCTAAGGCACTTACAACACGGCCATGCACACAAGACAGTAGACTATTGTTATGGTAGTCATAACTTTAATCATAACTGAGACAAAACATTTGTTTTAATGGTTGCCTATGTAATCACTCTTAAATAGCATTTATAATAAAAGATATTTCAGAATATGGTCCTCTTACTACCAGGTACAAAAAGTTGGAATCAAACGAGTTCCCGCATCCTGCTACACCTCTATCAAAACTCACAATTTATATTACAAAGGTACACTAGAAGTTTTTCGTGCCTTTACGCTTATTATCAGCAAAAAGGGCACACACGACACAAAGACGCCTTACACACTGCGACTCTTAGCATCGATGCAGTCTCGCGTTTTGAAAACGCGCTTCAGCATCGCGGCTCAAGCAATAAACAGATTTATTTAGCATCGATGCAGTCGCACGTTTGTATCGATGGAGTCGCCATAATTCAGTACATATTATGTCAAGTTCTACATCGCGACTGCATCGCTGCTAAAAGTCACAGTGTGTAAAGGGTCAAAAACGGGCGTAACATTAAACAAAAGACAACTCCAGGTGCAAGAGATTTTGGCTTCAGGCGGTTAGGCGCGAGAGACCGCGACCATATACCTAAATGTTTGTAAGTCATACCAAGGTACAGCCAAATACATTGTGTTGAACGCACAAAGCGTCCGCGAGCATTAAAATTAACTCGCTTGTTAATTGATGTAAACAACACTGGGTAGCTAATGGAAGAGGTATCACTCCGTTTAATTGCCCATACATGTGTTGAGGTTGCCGCGTTAATTGGAACTAATAACGTTGCCAGCATTCGAACTGCGAGCCTAAATTGCTTTATGGCAGTTAATTCAATCTAAATTGTGTCTTTGTTTGAACAAAGTCAGCTGGTTTGATTTTCGACGCGATGTTAGCGCAGTAAATTCCAACTACTAACATTACATACAAAAGTACTTAGATGCTATAATTAATTTCACTTTTTTATTAAAATATATAAATTGGTTAGTTCAAGTAGCTTTTTGTATAATTAAGTTAAATCAACCATACTCAACCTGCGGCTTGCGTTGGTTTTTTTCGTTGTCTCGTATGTTTTTTTTATATTATTTTAGTTATTTGCCGATATCTTAAAAACGACTAGACCGATTTTTATGAAATTAATACGGTACCCTAAGTAAAATACACCTAATCGAAATATAAAAAAACATCTCGCTGTAACTTCTTTTTTTTTGAGAAATCCGTGGACAAACATACATACACTTACGAAATTTTTCACTCGTGTCTGGAAACCTTTATAGATCAAAATACTCAAATATAATTAAATTCTAACAATATCACACATTGAACTTATTACTTTCTTTTATGAAGTATGTTAAAAACGTTAATTACCACCGAGTTAAAAAAATGAAATATCTTCAATTATATATATCTTTCCAAGAAAACAATCCCTACAATAAAAAATCAGTTACAAGATTCAAAACATTCACACATCTTTTACAAGTTTCCCGCTAACATGGAAATGGTACATTATTCGGTGCACTGGACATACAAGCACAATAGAAGTTAGACGAAACCAAACCTCGTTCCCACTCGGTCCTTAGAATGCTAACTAGTTACAACAACAGACTTAAAAGTTGCTCTTTTGCCGCGAGTGGGCATAGCACCGTAATGTAAACCGTAAAGTACGGGTAGGTGCCTCCAAGTAACGGCTAATATGTTACTCAGAGGAACAAAGTGCCTCGTTTGCACCAAGACCAATAGTCGGACAGTGCATTAGTTAAATGGGTGCGCCTAGCTCCACAGTTCTGTCTAAGTTACTCCGCAATCCGACCAGTAACTTAGATTACCACTGTTTGGAATCGAATTGCAAACAATGTCTGTTACCAAATGAAATGTCGATGTCTGATGTTGGCGCTCAATACAAAATAGGGTTCTGTTTACAAAGTTCTCCGTTTGGCTTTGACAAAACTACTCTAGATATATTTTTCATGCTGTATAAGTACTAAAGTAATTTCGTGTAGTATAGCCGATAGCATTGTTTTTTATTTTCAGGTTCATGCTCATGTTTCAAATAGTTACGGACTACTGTACTGTGTGTGTGTGTGTGTTATTTTTGTATCATGTGTGCAAGCGATTTTCGTTTGGTGTGTAGGTGACAGGGTCTTTGACCGAATATTGGTATATTTATTTGTGGAAAATCCATAACATTAAACTGCTTTCAAAATACTGTCTAAAAAGATTGAAATAACACATTAATATATTTAATATATTTTTAGGAGGTTTAATTTTATTTTTTTATGATTTTATTTCATGATTTTTTGTTATAACTTATATCTCAAAAACTACTGAACCGATTTTGATGAAACTTACACTGTACCCCAAAAGGTGTAGGTCTTTCTGTGACTTCTCGTTTTCGAGAAATCTTGAGACAAACATACAAACATTCATACACTTACGAAATTTTGCACACGTGTTCGGAAGCCTTAATAGATCGACAAACAAAAATTTTATCACATTCCGACGATATCACAAACAGTTTGAATTGAATACCTACTTTTTTGTATGTCGGTTAAAAGCATAGGCCTCAAGACCCACCTAAGCTATTCCTTCAATATAAAACATCAACCAAAAAAAGTGCAATGGTCTCAGCACAAAGGATAGTGTGTCCAAATGCAATATTCAGAGCGACTCGGGATGGGCCGCACGGGACCACAGACGCGAGTATGGCCGCTGATTGCTTCGAGAATAGCACCCCGGGCATGAATCTGCGATGCTAGCACTAGCTCGCGAGATAAAAATCATTATTTACGTACGAATGTTTATTTTTACAGCACAACGAGAGACAGAGATTCGTTTATGCAAATTGCTTTGAGCTTGTCCCTTGTAATTTGGATCTAAACATATCAGACGAAATGTGCAACATGCAAAATGTGACGCACCAAGTTTTAAAGGTAAGAATCTTTAGATTTATCAAAAGTAAATAATTGTGGTTAATCGTTAAAGATATGTTGAGTATAGGACTGACATGCACTCAAATGTGTGGACTGAAATAAAGATAAAGAAAAAGCTTTAAAGTATCGTTACTAATCGTAATTACTACTAGACTTAACTAGTTACTCAAGTGTAAACTAATTAAGCAAAATCTGATTCAAGTGATATTAAACAGTTGTAGTATAAGGCTGCCCAAACTGAATAAAGTTCTTGTGCTCAATTAACTTGACGGAATAGATGAGATTCCTCCCAACCTAAATTAATACGGCTGTAATTTTAGTCCGCTCAGTTTTGAAAGCGCTATTAACGGCCGCACTGCATTCATCTCTCCGCGAAAAGCGTGTAAAACATAACATACGTTCGTGCAAGAAGAAGCTGTTTATAATACCGTATTCGAAAAAGAAGCGAGAAATGATTTTTTCTCCAGCCAGATGGTTATTGGTAAAGGTCGTGCGTTGTCAACCGTACATATTTGTTCACACAGGCCAAGGCATGCATGAAATCCTATTTTACGGCTCGTATCCTTCCGTTTAGAGCACCTTTTGAATGGGCGTATCTGAGCTCAGGCGAATATCTTAACCCATATGCCTCAAGGCAGTCATGTTCAAAAATCAACAAGGGTACTGAGTCTTCGCAATTTCTTATTACGTTAAAATTTCTTCTCATACAAATCTGACAAGGCCATAAAAGGTCTAGAGAATTGACTTTAAAACTTTACATACTAGACCTAAACAAATTGTGTTTCTTGCTTTTATGTACCTACTCGTGATTATTATAGATATTTTTAATCTGCTTTTTGCTGAAGCGTCTAGTTACTTAATCCAGTTAAACCAAAAACTATAAGGTAATATATGAAAAAAAATTTTTTTCATAAAAATACCGAATGATTTTAACGCCTACGACCAACCCACTTTCAAATTCCATTGCTCGAGCTTGAACCACTTCATTCACAATCCGCCCCTAGGCTTTTTAATTGTTTTGTTTTTACTACAGAAAAGTTCTGAGTAGTAACAAGTCAAAGCTAAAAGTTGATTCATTTAATTAGAACTGTATATTTTTTGTGAACATCGACTGAAATTTCCACTGGTTTGGAAAATTGAGTTCTTCCTGTGAAATCACTTCATATTTGCTGTTAGATGAGGTAAGCAGTACACCATCATTTGTTGATATGTTGAGACCATACTCTTAGGTAGCATATTACGTAGGTAATGTAATGTACGTATTTTATTTTAATGATTTACCTTTTTACGCTGTATTTATAAACTAACGGATAGCGATAAATCACTGTTACTAAGAGTAGTGATGTGATTTAAGTAAGGGTACCCTTATGTTTTCCTCATATAATTTAGGCAGCTGACATGCCTCATGAAAATATCGGCTTAAGTCCATTATTCAGCATAACATTATTTTAATAAGTGAACTTTATTCACGGCAAAGTTATATCGCATATGGAAATGATTGGGCGGGCCGCAGAGTCGTAGATATAGAGTACACAGGCTGGGCGTCGCGCGTGCACCGAGTTCCATGCAGCGCATTATAAATTAACCCATTAACTTCGAGCCACGGTCTTAAGGACCACCTATCATATCGTTTGTGTCAGTTTAGATTTTATTTTAATTTAGCTAGGAATTTTGTGGTCATATTTGGTATTCAGCATTGAGGTATTCGGTGCTGTGAGCGGACTGCACGCTTTTGATTACAGATCCTGTACGTATGTCGTAATAAGGTCACTAGTTTTGTTTTTTAAAATATTAGCATCTGACTGTTTTACCTTATCTATCTTCTTATCGCTGTAACAAAGAACGATTAAATTATTCAACTATTTTCAAACATTAATGACTGTAAAATTATAGATAGACGAGGAACGGAACCTATGGGGTAAGAGATGACAGACAAGAAATAGTGCAAAAGGAGAAGAACGTTTGAATTTGAATAGGAAATACCGAATGTGATGTGATGACTGTCATATGAGAAGGGTGTGGGTGATTGAAATGCTATAAAGTGATCTGGAGAACTCCTAAGAATATTAAAAAGTTTAAATTAAGAGTCTGCTGTTTACGAAACAAAAAGTACTTATCCACATTCTTCATAGAGATTCTATGCTTTACGAACCATAGACTATTTGAAACTGATTCCAGTTATTAACATTCCAATTAAAAATATATCCAGCATCAATACCATGCTATCGTTTGAACAGCGTAACCAACAATGAGTGAAATAATGGCAAACAACAGATTGAAACGCGGTTGGACTCGACCACAAAAGGCCTCGTGGGCAGCGTTTATTGTCCGGCGCATTTTAATGATCCCCGGCAGCTCCGATGAATGCCAATGAAGGGCCTGCTTGACCCCGTGCAACATGTTTTTAGATGTAAATATTGCGACCATTGTATGCCTTCATTATACGAGACTGAAAGGCTTGCGTATTTTAAAACATGTCCCGAGCTAATCCGACTTTTTAGACATCTACTTTCGGGTTTTCATTACTTATAGGATTATTTTTTATCAAGAATAAGTTTAATACTATCAAAAAAAGCGTGAAATAAGCTACTAAGCTTCTAAAATTTCAGTGTTTGGAATGAAAGACTAGGTACTCCCGAAACTAAACGCAAAGATAGCCAGAGAAAATCACGATATGAACCAATATAGCAGGGCAGCCGTGCGCAATCAGGTTTTAACTTAGCGTGTGCTGATTTGCATAAAAAGAACAAAAAATAAAAGGAAGTTTGTCAGTAAAACACCTCGTCTAAGGCTCGTTTATGAGCCTTTTGCATTTTAACAAAGGACTGATCGTGAGCGATGACGATAAAAACGTTCCCAATCTCGAATCTGCGCAGTTTCGTGAGAAAATTAGATCTCTCCGACAAAAGGTGAACAGTTTTTCTCTCACTATGTTGTAAATTACGTGACGTTCGTCGGTAAATCACTTCGCTGTGAGCATAATAATTTTAACGGGGACGGTGTAAGACGAATACCGGGCGCGGACAATGAAAAATAATTAAAAGTAATAAATCTCTCGGCAGGTAACAAAAAGGTGAAGAGCTTAATAAACGTCGCATGTCTGCGGCGTGGGAGCGCGCACGTGGCGCTGCAGCCGTATTCGGTGCCTCTAATTTTCGATTCAAGCAACTCCGAACTATGTACTTGATTAAGATTGGGACATACGACATGTCTCTTCAGATGGAGTTCAGAAACTTTTACCGTATCTTGAGGTGCAGACCAAAAGTATGGCAGTTCCCCATTCAATAGATGCGGTCGATATACCTCATGTTTATATACCTCTTTATTTATTACAAATTTCATGCACAAACAAACGGTGCATAGAGCGAACTTAAAGCTCAAAGCATCTACCAGTCAACCATATACGCTAGCGGGCTAAAAAGCTACGCTAAAAAAGACGGGCGGTGCGAAGAAAGTAATAAAATGTTAAAGAAATTGCTATTTTTTTAAACTTAAAGCCTATGTACCCATGTTTTATCAAACCTAAAAGACAGTTCCATTTAGTATAACAAACAGGCTTGTTTCAAGCGACAGTGTCACCTTTGTCGACCGTCACTGTCAGCCGTGAGAGTGATACGACGTGCAGGGAACCTCCAGAGAGGCTGCAGCTTGGATTTATCGAGTGAATCCGCACAGCCGTTAGATGCCCCAATAAGGGAATTTCGTTTGGACATGCAATCGCCTGTAGCTGGAAAACTTGATTGCGTATCACTTGTATTGTAAAACGGGTAATAGTTTTGTAAATATATTGAGATTTGATTCGTGTTACTCTTTCTTTTCAAGTTCTTAGTTTCAAGCTAGATATAGAGATATGGATTTACGAAACTTCTCTTATTATTTTCAAAATATTGCCTATTAAAGAATAAACTAAGTACATCCGCATGATTGCAAGAAGCTATCTAGGTACTACTTACTCGTCTATGTCGTAAAGATTAAAAACCGGCCAAGTGCGAGTCGGACTCGCGCACTGAGGGTTCCGTGCTGACTTTAACTGAATTAGGGAATCCATTTACTTCTACATAGTAAAATACCACAATATTTTGTTCACTACAAATATAATTTTGTTTTTCATAGTGTTTGTTTGAAGTACAAAGTTATGTTTGCGGTTGTTGAAAATGTGCTATATCTACAAAACTACTTGGTCGACCTGTCCGAACTAATTTTCTTTGAAAGTATTTATTAAGATCTACAACATATATTTTTTTTCAAAATTTACACTTGCTTGGTTTAGAAATTAGATGGGAGGGACGCCCATTTTACCACTTTGGAAGCGTCTAGCTATGAAACGTTAGACTTTAAAAGAAAATGGTTTTAGAAACCTCTATGTTATTTTAAAAGACCTATCCAAAGACACCGGACACGCATAGGTTTGACATTTTTTTTTTGTTTTAGTTTCATGTATGAGAGATTAACTGTCATTATTTTTTATTTTTTGTATGAGGATCGGTAAGCGGTTAACAAGATACATCTTCCTACCAAATTTTAATTGTGTAATGCTTATAGTTACAGATTAAAATGGGTGTGACATACGGACGGACAGACAGACAGACAGACAGACAGACTTGACAAAACTATAAAGGTTCCGTTTTTTGCCATTCGGCTACGGAACCCTAAAAAGGTATATGACGAAAACCTTTTTTTTACTATGTTTTTAATACCAAACTAAATGAATTTAATGTTACAGTTCCGAATATCACGTATATATTCAATGTTTTTAAATTAAATAACCATACGTTTTCAGATATTTTATTTTTACTGTGCGGTGTCTATAAAACTCAGTTTTCTAATCCAAAGAGGCTGCTCGTTTAGAATACGGACAAAACCCCGCTGCGCTTACAATATCGGATAAGAACAGAGACCTGAAACCATTGGTGCGCTCTTATTAATTAACCTTTTAATCATCTCTTATTGTAGAGATCTCTGATTGTTCTGGCTATTTCATGCTTGGATTTATTATTTTATGTAAAAATTACTGAAATTTAATGGTGGTGATCTTTATATGTAACATATTTTAAGTTACACGACTGAATATACTTGTTTTTGACAGAAACTTTAGAGAAATAAAATATAAACTTTATTTAGAAGTATAATATTTTATTAAATTATTTTTTTATTTGATGATGTTCGGTTATTACTTATATCATTAAAATGAACATATCAGTTTTGACGAAACTTGGTGAAGGTCGGGCAAAGTGGATACCTTAAGGTATTGGAGGTTATAGCACTAGCAGAAAAGGTATACAATACAACAACAAAATAATTGCTTTAGAATTTTTTTTAACACTCACAGTGTTATATTTTATATTCATAAAGATGAAATAAGAAACCAAAATGCGCATGGGCGGGGCTTGAACCAGCAACCTTTTGGCTGACCGGGCCAAACGCTCTTACCAATTGAGTTACCGTGCCGTCATCATCTATTTCAGAGTTATTATCTCCATAAGAGTTAGTAACAATGACACTTATTAGCTATGTTAGTAGATACACAGGCTCAAACAGTCAGTTGTTTCGGAGACGTCCCGAGCTGCCTAAAAAAACCTGTAGCTCGGAGTGCCTCCCAAACAAGGCTGCATCCATCCTACTTGCTATCATCTTCAGGATCTCGTTACTGCTCTCCATCACTCTGTGCACTATGGACAGCGTCTTCTTGCGCATGATTGCGAAAAAGTCATCTACCGCAGCGACTGCAAACATATTAGATGCGCTGCAGAAACGCGGAAGCCGCAACAAGACCCTGAAGATGTTATTATATTGAACACGCAAGGCACTATACGATCTCATCGTGAAGTTGGACCACAATCCACAGGTGTAGAAACTCTGGCAATATGCTCTAAAGAGCGTGAGTTTAGCTTTGCCCGGTACCCCGGGTTAAGCGGATACAGTACTTGGGCAAAGTTAATAACCATGTTAAATCCCAGAAAACATAGAATTAACCTAATTAAACTGAAAAACCAATATTAACTTGACAATAAAATTAGAAAATTAAGACTAGTTATTATCACAGGTATACATTATCCACATTGCCCTATTCACTTTGCCCAACTAGGTAAGTTTTGTGGTTCACACATTTCATTCAAAAACTAATAATTCTGACTTTCTGTTAAATATACCACACAAACCAACTTTGATATAGTACCAAATTAAGACATTCCTAAAAATGACGATCTAGTAATACAGGAGAATTAATCAATGTACTAACCACATAAAAACAATCTTTTATTTACGAAAACACAAATCTTCACTCCGCGGTCGGGACGCGACGGGGCCCCTATCTTCAATGTTTGCCGCGTACTAAACCAAGATGGCCGAACGTAACAGTGGTGGCGTTTTGAACGAACAACTAATAATTTAGGAGCAGTAAGGAGTATTCGCTTTGCCCAGGGTATTCACTTTACCCGGCCTTCCTCTACAGTACAACTATACCTGATTGCATTTTAAAAAAAACATGTCGCTTTGACTTCTCGTTTAAGAGAAATCCATACACTTACAAACATAACACACACAAACTTAAAAAAAATGCACACGTGTTACGGAGCCTTAGCATATCTACTAAAATTTTATCCAATTCTGACGATAACACATATCTCGTAGGGGAAGGCCAAGCATGAAGACATTGTTTTTATTGTTGATTAACTTAGATTTGCAACTCTGTAAAATGTTAGCCCTCTGAGTTACTGCAGAAATACCGTTTTAGTTTAGTACTAGAAAGCGACTAAGAGAGGTCACTATGACGTTATTAAGGATCACAATATCCCTGATTGATGGAGCCCTTTCCTATTTTTTTAAGGTATTCTTAAATCTTGGTAGCTTTATAGCTACCTAGAAGATAGGCTTCCAATGTTCTTTATTTTTCCTTAGAAGTGAAAAAATAATAGGCATAATGCCAAGTTTGTTTGAGCCAAGTGTTGCCTAGGGATGGAAATTCTATTAATATTTTTTAAGGATACAAGAACGTAACAGAAGTAGAAATAAATAAATAAAAGTTTGGATAACTAAGTTAAAGACTGCAAAATAAAGCCGTTTTTTATGTATGTCTTTTTGAAACCATCGCCAATTGTGCACATCTTTGAAAAATAATTTATTTATTTGAAATAATATTTTACAGAGACATTAACATGATAACCATGTTTCGAATTGCTCATGCGAACTTAGTATAAGCGAGGGAAACTTTTATACACATTCCGCCATCTTAGTCGCAATTTTGATTTCACTTTTTTTTGTTGTAGCATATGTAATGATTTATAGCGAAGAGTATTCCTCAATAAACAATCTATTTAAAACTACAAGAACTTTTGAAATCATATTAGAAATTCTTGATGTAAGAGCGTTTAACCAAAGAAATATAGCTAATTATACCAATATTATAAACTCCGAAGAGTATTTTAGTTAAACGAAGATCTGGAACAAACGATTAAAAAATTTGTGAAATTTAAAAACGTTATTTATTATCAGAGCCTTGTTTGTTCTATACTAAAAAACTATGATTATTTTTCGGCTTTCCTGTAAAAGTAATCACAGCTCACTAAAATGTAAGCGCTAACTCGTAGCTGCTAATTTACGTAAGTAAGCTGCAAACTGGATTAATACTATCAAAATGGACCCAAACAAAATACAAACCGAATTACCGCAATTATTGCAATCTAAGGCCCTAACCTAATCAATATCACTAACATTAATACAGGTTTTCGAAGTCGGTAATAATATTTCTATCAAAAACAACTGTAGCACCACTCATTTTATTAAAATTAATGTATGGATTTCTTCGCCGAAAGTAGTGGTAAATAGTCGTTACCAGCGGTTGAATATTTACGATTAGGTGATTATTAGTATGGCTAACGACATTTTACCAGTACCTACTATCGGTGACGAAATTGAGCCTAAACGCATTTTTTGTTCAATATCACTAGCATTAATACAGGTTTTCGAAGTCGGTAATAACATTTCTATCAAAAACAACTGTAGCACCACTCATTTAATTACAATTCATGTAATACTTCAGGTGTGTAAACATCATAAAATCCACATTTTAAAAAACATATTTACACCGAAACATGGGTACTTTTATTATACAATTGTTATTCAAATTCAGTAGCAGGAAATGAAATTTATCGCGAGTCTACAGGCAACGGTATAGCCTCCGTGTTGTACAACACTTTCTTGCAACAATAACGTGAGGTGTTATATTTATGACCGAGACTGGATAAAATTATGTAGCATCAAGCTAATATTGCCGAGACGCTGCATGTGGCCACGTTCCCACGCCGTAGAACAATGGAAGTGCTGTCAGTAGGTTTACGTTTTAAGAAACTACAATGTAAGTGCTTTTAAAAACGATGAAATATGTACACACAGGAATAACTCTACACGTGTTGTGCAAGAAAATATAACTGAGTTTATGGAACAGAATGTATCAGTGCCAACTGGATGCCAGTTTTTTTGCATACCGTATGTTGTAAAGCCACTTGTAGTTTTGATCTCAGCTTTTGGCGAAATTTTACATGAAAATGTCTTTGTTGGATCTCGTTCCTTCTTGTTAGTTCACAGTTCATGTTTACTTTTAATCAAGAGGAAATTGTCAAAGTTTAATTTGTTTTTTTTTTATTAAGGGAAAAAATGAGACAGCTCTAGACGTCCAAACTGCAGTATCTGACAGAGACATGCAGCGCAACCGTTCGATAATTTCATTGTATCTCTTAAAGACTGAATAGCCTAGTGGTTTAGAATGCAACGGGTTAGCACGGGGAGGCACTCAAATCGAACCTTGACTTCGGCTATTTTATTTTACTTTACTTACGAGTAACTCCCCTTTAAAACTGATATACTTTCGATGGTAAACATACTTTTTGTTACATTTATATAAATTATTAAACATTTATTATCTGATTAGATAATTCAAGTACAAAATTACGTACCCTAGTCTAAAGGGTTGTGGGTGTAAAATTCCAAGTTTTAAAATTTCCTAGTTGTCTCTGTACGTAAAATGGCATACATACTAGAACACAGCTTTCTAGGACTACAGGAAGTCGCTTAGACTTTTGCTGATCATCATTCTGTGTCGAAATCGGGGATTTTTAGATAGCACTTAAAGCTAAAGTATAAAAGCTTTGCATGTTTAATAAGTTCACTACAGACATTATATTATTGTCAAAACGGTGTCTTCATTAATAATAGTGGGGTGAATCTTCGTGGATGTTGAAACTCTTTCATTATGCCCGTAGTCTCGAAGCACCGTAGCACCGTAGCATCGTAGCTCCACTCCGTAGCTCGGCTCGGCTCGTAGCACCTCGCAATGTTATTAGCCATTGCATTATGCACCTTTGCACACACACCCTTTGAGTCATTACGCCGTAAAGACTGTTTATAGTGTTGATTTTATGAAGCTCGGCGAAATGGCCTATTGCTGCTGCGGCTGTTAAGAAAGGCAAGTGCGCGTTTCTTAATCGTATCAGAAGCGTGCATAGAGTGAAGTGCACCTAATTAAAATTACCATAGCAAAACCATATCTCCCTTATGCAAATACTTAATGGTTATGGTTACTGTTTTATTTTTCATTTTTATAAGAAAACCTGTCATGCTTAAAATTAACTTCCATCTGCACAAGCAACTACTCAAATAGTATCCTAAAAGTTAGCGACATTATAACTCGAGTAAAGTTATTCAAACATCCACGAAGAGTTCGAATTGTATATCCGTTGCCAACAATGTATCACTGAGGTGAAAGAATATTTGTCAAAATAACTTTTCAGACTGGTACTAGGGCTGGTGATTTTCACACATTTTGAATATTTAAAACGTTATTTTTTGTAGGAATTATTAAATTAAATAAGCAGGATAGTACATGTAATAAAATGATTTTTTAAAGTAAACAGCATTAAAACATTTCTAGAGCGGATTTTGCCGAGATTTTTATTTTGGGTGATTATTAAACTGTTAGTGGCTGCAAGTCAAAAGTTAAAGATGAAATTAAACTTATGGCAAGAGCTTTGTCAATGCGGACGAAGTTACGAGAAACCACTAGTCTCATATGTCATCAATTCTAACTCTCGTGCGAATTCACCCTTTAGTAACGCGCCATCACCCAAGCTGAAGCATAAAAGGAACTTTTTAGCAACATTTTTGTAGTTTATAAAAAAGGGCAAACTTCCATGTGCCTAACTCTTTATTTGTGAGCGAGACCCCAGAGGTAGAAGTTAAAAACAGCTTTCACCGGCCGACGCGTTTGAATAAGTTGCTCTCAAGTTTTATTGAAGTTGTAACCTTCGGCCGTTGATATATGTACCCGCATCTATTGGGCCGAAGTTAGTGCATCGTAAATTATTCCGCCTGTACGTACTTATACGTCGGGGCCCAGTGTTAGGCTAACTATGTGATATGTGCGTGTATATTTCACTACTTGGGACCAACAGCAACATACGCTGGGACATGGGTAAGTTTTAAACAAGAATACATCCTGCGATGCCTGTGTAGCGATTGCAATTAATTTAATCGTGCATTTGCACCAAGCAAGCTAGGTTACTAGGCGTAATCGATGGTTAAATCAACTTATAGAGTAATATGATTAGTAGCAGTTAAATATTTACGATTGTAAGCGTTTTGAAGATTAAATAATACTTAAACCAATGGCCATTAAAATAGCCAATCTGACATTTGGTTAAGGTATTTTTTCTTCAACACACGCACAATTGTAAATATTCAAGCACTAGTAACTATATTAAACCATAAGTTGGGGTAACTTTCTATCACGCAACTGGGCCTTAGGCGTCATCATGAATTGACTATGCTTTAGGTAACTATAATAAAAATACATGTCTCAATTTAGGGTCTACCTTGTTTCGCAGAATTTTTATTGTCATAATTTTATTTGGCATATCGTCAAATAGCATAAACTTCCTTTCGCAGAACATCAATTAGCATTCACTCATTTATCAGACGTTCAAAACGCATAATCGTGTAAGCTAGAATCATCTTTAGGCAGAAATTTAATATCCATAATAGTCTGAAAGCAGAATCATCCTAACGCAGAAAGTTCACAGATAGAATCGTCTTGTGGCATACAATTCGTATATATAGTCATTAATAGGCAGAATCATCCTATCGCAGATAGTTCACAGTCCGAATCGTCTTTTGGCATATTTTTCATATTAAATATTCTCCTATAAACCTTAATTTTTCTGTGTATCCCAAAGTTCTATCTCAGCAATATAACATACAACATGCATGGCAAATCAAACATGCAGCATGCAAGCAAGCATTCAGCATGCAAGCAAGCAAGCAAAGCATGAAGCAAGCAAGCAAGCATGCAGCAAGCAAGCAAGCATGCAAGCAAGCATGCAGCATGCAAGCAAGCAACAGCTTGCATGCAGCATGCAACATGCATGGTTTCTGTCACGGCTCCGGCGCTGCGGGGCTCCGGCAGTCCCACGCGAGCTTATCGTCACAGATGGTTTTTGCTCACCACCGCAGCTTCGGCTTGCTGGCCGGCTTTGCCGGCCAGCCTCAGCCGCGGCGACGAGCTTTCAAACCACCTGCTCCTCAGCTCGCGGGCTGCCTCGCCCCTCCGCGCCTACGCGATTTTGAATTACACTCTAGGGGTGGGGCAAACAAGACTGCGTGGAGTCGGTTTTGCGCCGATTCGTTTCTGTCACTAACTTTTGTACCACAACTTAATGACTTTTTAATTCATTTTGAGGATAAAATACTATTTAAAAGAAATAGCAATATGCGTAGTGAAATTATTCTAAACGAAATTCTGCTTTCTTCATAGTATGCCTAGTCAAATTATGCCAAATAAACATTATGCTTAGCGAAAGTATGCAAAGTAAAATTATGCCAAAAGTAATTATGCCTTATAAATTTCTGCTATCTTAAAAGTATGCCATTGTAAATTCGGGCCTAAGAATATTCGACCAAACAATAATTATGCTAACAGAAATTTCTGCCTGAATAATATTCGATTAAAGAAAATTATGCCAAGTGTGTTATGCCAAGTGACATTCGGAGTAAAAATATTCTGCCAGATAGAGGGAACCCCTCAATTTAATAGCAAAGTAACTACTGACTGTGTCATATCAAAACACGGACACTCAGTAATTAAATAAAGTTTGGGCCATTTCGTCACATTTTACGTAATATATCATTTTTAACTTCCACACAAAATTGGTGTTTTGTCATATATTTTTTAAATATGTTTACAGAAACTGTACTGTAACAAAGGTGATAAAAGACATTCTATTTTCAACGGATTAAATTTCAAAAATAATGTAACTCCTTAAAAGCATTGTTGATTTTAGGATGTTTATTAAGTGTTATTTAATTTAAGTCGGGTCTCGTTTGTAGGCAGGCAACTATTTTTTTTTCTTTTTTTGTCTGTTGACGTAATGCCGTTACTTGTTACTTGCCGTTGACAAGGGAGTTATCATATTGTAATCATTTTTTTCACTTGTAGTGGTATTTAAAGGCAGAGTTCAACCGCTTAACTCGTGTTCGCGAACAGCCCCCGCGGGCGACACGGGTTGCCACGCATTTGCATAAAAGTCGGATTGGCTGCAGCGACTGTGACATGAAACTTTCAAACCGGTCGGAATTAGCTGCCACCAGAGTGCAAATAGAACGGCTTAACGAAACTAACGAATACTTGACGACAATCAATCTGTGCACGTACATACCAAACGTGCACTACCTAATTAAAGTGTGTTTGAAAAAAAACGTATCACCCAGCTAATTACGGATAATCATTACATACAATTATTGACTTTGTTTGGTTGGTCTTCTTTATTACAACGTAAGAATTTGAACAATGATAAACTTTAATCTTACTAAAGGACTTGGCCAATTTCAGTCAGATTCAATTCAATAATAAAAATAAGCTTGAAAAAAAAACCTTCTATGAATTAATGATACTTGGAAATAAAGCGTAAAAAACCGATACCAAAGATATCAACTAAGATACATTATAGGCTTTACTTGTTTTTCTGTGATGATGCGGATTTTGTGCGTTTATATTTATTTTATGGTTGCAGATTTATTTTTTATTCACACAACCACTTTTAGTTGTGCCGAACGCTTATCAAATGTAAGCATTATTAGTATCTACTATTATTCATCTTGATGAAAAGGAACGTAATAAATCATATTACACAGTCAGTAAGCTTACAAAGGTAAGTTAGAAAGAAATTGTGTTCCTTATTAGTAAGAATCTACAATAATCTCGTACTAAAAATCTCCCGAGTTAATTTTCAACTTCGCGTGCTGATAGCTACTGTGATAGCTTGAAATAATGGCTAATTTGCAAGCATTCCACGAACAAACGAATACTATAGTTAGCCATCCAATTATTATAGTATTCGCTTTCAAATTGGGAGTTGTGCTCGAATAAGACGTACTCATACTATAATAACATAATTTTATGTTTATGCTATTTTAGAGTTCCGTAGCCGAATGGAAAAAAACGGACCCCTTATAGTTTCGTCAAGTCTGTCTGTCTGTCCGTCCGTATGTCACAGCCACTTTATTCTGTAACTAAGCATCATACTGTTGAAATTTGGTAGAAAAATGTATCCCGTCAACCACGTTACGTACATGAATGTACAAAAACTTATGCGTGTGAGGTGTATATATACTTTGTTCTTCATACATTCACTATAAAAAACAAAGTTATACTTGCTGTCAACAAAATATTGTGGTATTTTAACTAAGTAGAAGTAAGTTGATTCCCTATTTCAGTTAAAGTTGGCACGGAACCCTTAGGGCGCGAGTCCGACTCGCACTTGGGCGGTTTTTTATTATTCACATTGAGAAACAAACCATGAAATCTGCGCTTAAGTCTGTTTTCCATCATACCCCTAAAGAAAGTCTAGCGAATTACTCTTTTTTTTTTTAAATTATAAACACCTCGGTAATAGTTATTATCGATTTTCGAAGTGTTTGCTCTTGTCTCGACGTGATAAAGACGAATGCTTTAAATCTCTTTTGTTTGCAATTAAAGGCGTTAGATCAAATATTTATTCTCAAAATAAAAATATTTATCGTCATCTTCTTGTTTGCATTCCACATAAAAGACCTCAGAATCACCGCGTCAAATCTCCGTCACCCTTTGAATGGAGAGCAAATAGAGTCGCCGAAGAGCGGCACTCGAACCGAGCTCAGTCGAGCTTTCTCGTTAAGTGTTTAGCAGACTGTGTAAACACGCCTTCCGCATTTGTTGCACACGTGTTTTTGTTCAACACAGTACAGTATGTGAATTGGAATCAAAAAGATCGGAATGTTTTATATTCATTAATGTTATTTAGACTAATAGCCTGTTTCATTGTGTCCAAATAAGTTTCCATTAACATTATCTATCCACTACTTCATACAAAACGACGTTCCATATCTGAGTTATTCGTTTTTAGTACTTATTTGTCGATGATGAAACAGGTCTTTAAATTAATAAAAATAGCAGTAGGTTATCTCTTTGTTAAGAAAGATAAAAGCTCGACACGAAAAAGTGTTTTTTCTTGCAGATTTTTTGTTGAGTTTGATTTAACGTTGTCATGAGATAGCGACCGGATGCAAGAAGTATGCATCCAGTGTAATCTTGCGATATGGGTTTTGTACTATTAGGTCTGATTTTTCCAAAGTCAGATAAGAAATATTCGTCGAATAAACTACAATACGTCTAATTTGAAAACGTGAGCAATCATTTGTGTAAATATAATTTTATAATAAGTCGTTTAATACTTATTCAGCCTGATAAGTCTTATCTGACGTTGTTAAATAGACCCTTGATCGTATTTATTCCGATATTTCTGTAAATATTGAGGTTTTTATTGATATAAATGGTAATCTACTCGTATGTTTCATAGCATAGGTTGTTTCCAAAGTGCTATGTATTACGACATTCAAACGTAATATTTCCTAATGAAAATCTGCTACATCATTTATAGCTATGAGAGTTGATCAAATAAGTCACGTCTTGTGAAGAGCCCACACTCCAGCTCTCTTCACTCGACAAGTGATAACGTGGCTGTATAAACGACGAGTCTGTATGGTCCAGATTGATTTGACGAAAAATATTTTTATTAGGAACGGATCGCTGTTAAAAGGTGAGAAAACAAAATCTAGTGGCAGCTGAAGGTTTTCCAGTGCAATGGTTTATTTTCTCCGAAAACTTACCAGTTTTCTTTTAAAGAAGCTTAACTTTTTGTTTGCAAATATAAGAAACACTTTTTTATTAAAGTACTTTCTAATTAGGTGCTTTGTTGTAACAATCAAAACAAAGTGTTTACCCGTATATCTATTAACTTCGGCAAGTTATTAAGACCATTTTTTACTATGGACACTTTCATGAATTCCAATTTCCTTAACATTTTTATTTTCATACAAACTGAATGCTTAGACGTAATTTTTCTAATATGAATTATTCTTTACCTGAGCTGTCATCGTCGCAAGTTTCAAACTTTAGTCCACGTTTAGTTTTCTTACGCAAATAATAAACATTTCATTTCATTTCATTTCATTTCATTTCATTTCATTTCATTTCATTTCATTTCATTTCATTTCATTTCATTTCATTTCATTTCATTTCACAAATGTCCATATAAACTTTTCAAAACTTTTCTCAACGATAACAATGTTTTTTTTTTTATTTAGTCTTTGAAACTCAGTTTGATAGTTTTGGTTGCACAAACACAATTAAATTGCTTAAACTTAAATAAGCAATAACTTTAAAACTTTGTTATTTTAACTACTACTTCCTTTGTACGATATGTTTAACAACAGTTATACAAGTATTATTCAAACTTAATGTTTAGCCTCAGGAACTCGGCATATAAAACAAAATGGCGTGAAAAGGAAACGGTTGCTGCTAGTATTCGCAAACGGCTTCGGAGCAAACTGGCGATAAATAAACAGCAACAATCACCATAGCTGTTGTAAGAGTTCCTCCCCATGCAGAATTCCCTGTGCACCGCTAAACGGCGGAACGTAGCAAAAAACGAATAAACAACTTTTCTAACGCTCAACTAGATTTTCTTCTCTCCCCAATCCTCGAGGGATGGCCCGACACGAATAGGTATCTCAGTACGTTTCATGCTTGCGCTTTTATTTATTTTGGTTTTCTGGATAATATTGAATGATAATAACAGTTTCATTATAGATCTCTTAAATTAATAAAAAACACATATAGCAATTTAATATTCTTATCAGTGAGGAAAATAAAATGTACCTATATTATTGTATTTCTTTCTATAAAATTTGTCGTCTGTAAGACCCCTTACACACTGCGACTTTTAGCATCAATACTTACGTGCGTTAGCATCGATGCAGAAGCGTAGCGCGAGACTGTATCGATCCTAACACGCATTAGTGTCGATGCAGTCGCCAAAATTCAGGTCATAATTTGACAATTTACAGCTTCTGCATCGTGACTGAATCTTATGCTGATCTTAATGCGACATCGCGACTACCCATCGCTACAAAAAGTCGCACTAAACACTGCGACTTTCGCGACAAAAGGTCTAAAAGTTAGTTATGTTTACCTCGATATCAAAAAACACAACTTCCAAAGCAATTTACGATAGTTGAAACACTTACGTTTAACTCAGAATCCGGTGGATTTATTTTATTTTCCGTAATGAACTCAATTTGTGTAAGTCTATTAACGGGGGCGAGTCAAACTTTTCCAATAACGGAGTCTACTTCCTGCGCGGAAATCAACCGATTTATTTCACGATATCTTAATCTATAGTTCATCCCGCCAACGTAACAGTGTTTACTCGAGACAGCGCGCAGGCATTTATTACACTTAACGAGTTTTTCAGACGCTGTTTCATAAGCAAACTAACTTGATGTACGCCGGTAACTAAATTAAGAACACTTTGCGGTAGGTACCGCATAGTATTTCCAGTACATATTTACTAGTTACGAATACCACCATACTTATATAATTATTATTGGAAATGTGCTTTTGTAAATACTTGTAAGTATTACGTTTCAATTTGACCCCTGAGCTTCGAAAATCTGGACAAAAGGTCACTGAACTGTACGGACTACTAGCCTTAATTGAAACAGAAAAATCAAATAGAACTAAGTAGTTACTGTTGACTCAAATATGAAACGGCAACCAACAAAATCGCATTATCAAATCGAATAAAGACGTATACCGAAAGATAACTTTATTTTTCCATCTTATTGCGGTATCCAATCTAGAGGTAAAAGACATTGTGATGGAACTCGATTAAATTAAGTTACTACGCGAAAAAGAGGGCAAATTCGATTCTCATAGAATTCAAATGAGCTTTTTATTCAAAAAAGCGAGTGGAAACACTAAAACAGACGGTTTCAGTCCATTGCATTAGATAAACGCAAACGCACCTTTATGATCTCCCTTCCTATTTCGAAAAGAATTAGAATTGGACTGTTCGAAGCTTGATTACCGTTTTAAAGATAGCAGTTTCAATTCTGCTTCGTCTCTTTAATCGTCTGTACCTCTAAGGGCAATACAATTAAGACAAATAATACACTTAATTGGCTTTAAAAAGGTATTTTTGTAAATAAGTGAAAAAAGATTTTAAATACTTTGAGCTTGCTTGGAACATAATATTTATATACGAACGTTCAGACTGAATCTCAAGAGGTTCAATGTAGCGTTTGAACACATGTTACATGAATGTTATACAATAAAATAATAAGACCTTTACAGTTGATTTAAATTATTGTTTATTTCTAATAGATCTTACGAGAAGCCAGGCGATATACATACTTTTCATATTATTCAAATATTCTTACTTATACATTGGTAGCAAGGAAGTATTTCTTTTACCTAGTAGCTAAGGTATTCATTATTTAAAGCCATAGACGCCTTAGAGCAGTAGTGTACCTACGATAAGAAGTACAGTCATAAACAAATATTTTCTTACTAATCTAAGCATAATATTTTTAATTGATATGATTTTGTTTCAGAACGAATCTCTTAACAAAGTATTAAACATGTTTGATATGAATATGATATGTCTAACATATCAAGCAAAAAAAAATATTATTTAACTGTAAGCGTAGTTACCAATAAACCATCTGAACTTAAACGATTAATCTAGGAATAAAAACACCGATACGTTACGTTTTATACTATTTTTAGTACATAATAAATTATGAAATATACCTTAATTATGGATGTAAAATATCTTACTCAAAGAACATTGTACATTATTTTATAGTTATTTCTTCGTATATTTTATCTATATGCTACGGGTACTTTCTACATTAAATACAAGTTATTGACAGCGAGACCGATGTTATGGTACAATCTATCCGAAAATATGTATATATGTTCTACCTTGAGGATATTATTTAACCGTTTCTTTAAAACTTAACCATCACAATAATCTACCGTAAGCATAAATAATTATATTTTAGTTAGGTAAGTAACAAGTGACATTTGTACTTGTCAACTTATAGTACTTTAGTACCGTTAGTAAAACGATATAAATAGGACTGTACAAAAGTTATATACAATTGACTTACAGTAACAGTTAGTTATAAATTCCCTTAATAAGTATTATTCTACCTTGAAACTGATAAATGTAAACGAATGCCTACCGGCCGCGAGCCGCGATTCGTAGTTCAATATTGTGTCCAGCTTTTGGCTGCAAAAAGTAAAAAATTGTTAGTTTGCAATTCAAAACTAAGGTATATTTTGCCTTTAAAAAAAAAACATACCTTTGTAATGCATGTCTCGGTGCATGCTGGGGCAAGTCTTCCCGGGGTACTGAAATTTAGATATTAATGAGTAATGAATTCTGAGTTATGTTGCTTGAATTTGGTCTTAAACTTGATATATTTAGGGTTGTTATTACCTTGCTGAGGTCAAAGTCGATATTGGTCCGCACGGCTCGGTGGTGGAGCGGCTGAGGCGGCCTGAAGTTGTTCCCTAGAGGCGCCTTGGGGTGCCGCGCGTCGCCCTGCATCAGCCGTCGGAGACCGTGCAACTGAGAAGCACGGAAGAGTAAGGTTTGGGCTAAATGCACGGAGAAGTCAGTATGACTGATAATTAATATACTTAAAGAATAGATGTTTCTATGTTCATACTATGTACAATTGTGTTTCAAGTGTATTGGACACCAATCACATACATTGCTCTGATCCCAAAGTAAGTAGCTAATTGCACTTGTGTTATGGAAATCAGACACAACGGTGGTACCACAACACCCAGACCCGAGACAATATAGAAAATTATGATTTCTGGCCCGACCGGGAATCAAATCCGGGACCTCGGAGCGGCAACGCCTTGAAACCAGCGTGCTTAGCCACTACACCACGGCGGTCAAATAAATTTATTGTTATAAAATAATAGACAACGATGATACTGAGCAAGTTACACTGACATTAAGCCGAGTAAACGCTAAAAAGAAAACTTGTTAATATTTTTTTTTTCAGTTTTGTTTTTAATGGATAACATGCGAATGAATTTCATTTCTAAGCCATATTTACATCTTATACTTTAAAACGGTTCCTCAGGTATGTGGACCTTGGTAAAATTAAAATAACGCAATCACACAGCCGTTTTAGCTCATGAATGTGCTCCCATTTTTAGTGCGCTGTAAACCGCGTAGAAGCACGGGTGGTATTCCAAGTAAATTGAAATTTTTCCTTTTATATGTTAGTGTTGACTGGTGTGGTGTGCACGGATTAACGGGCTCCCCGCACGCGATCACTATCTCATTCCATCGCTGTTCACGCCGTATTAAACAATTTGATTCTGATTATAGACTCCGCCTTAACTTTGATTTTCCCGGAACGGCGATTTACTCTTTTTATGGTCATTATCCACTGTAAATGTGTTTGCCGTCGTAATGTACAGGAAGGCAGGTAATGTCTGTAAATAACTGTGTCGTTCGACCGTCACACCTAAATTGGAGATTTCTTGTGACGTTAGTTACGTAACGCGAGCGACTAAAACTAACTATTGCTATTCGAGCAAAGAAAAAAATAGTTAGTGGGAATATTAGCCTTATGGCAGATTTTGGTCAGATAAAACTTATCAGACTGACAAATTATGAAGCGACAAATTTAAAAAAAAAAATGACAGGGACCTACGATTGCTCCTAATTAGGTGACGTTTTCAAATTAACCATATTGTATTTTTTTCGACGAATACTCGTATTTCTTATCTGTCTATTGAAAAATCAGCCCTTATAAAAATGACAGTTAAACTACGATATTACATTTGACGACCTCCTTGGTATAGTGGCTAAGCTCGCTGGTTTCAAGGGCGTCGCCACTCCGAGGTCCCGGGTTAGATTCCCGGTTGGGTCAATATAGAAATCTCAATTTTCTATATTGTCTCGGGTCTGAGTGTTGTGGTACCACCGCTGTGTCTGATTTCCATAAGACAATTGCATTAGCTACTTATTGGTGTCCAATACTTTAAGAAATACTTTTTAAAACATTGGAAAAATGTTGTGCACCAGCACAGAAATGTAGTTAACTCTGACCATAACTGACACCGGAAAAGACTTCACGTTATTATCCGCCCGAGGTAAGCTTCTAAACTAACCTGACCTGACGCAAGCGGCACATCAGATTGCGTTTCAGACGACCACGCGGCGCTCACTCAAGTCACCGCGAGATTGCAAGCAGTTTCCACTAGCACTTAATTTTCCCACCAACAAACGGAAAACATAAACAATGATTTATAATAACAGCCACACAACGCGCCACTTTCAGTTTACTTTTAACACGTACATAATTCACGGCGGAGTCTTTGTCTAAAGGCGAGGGACGTGAGTTGTTTATTTACGTGAGCACAAATGAAAATGTTATTACGCCGGCCTTAACCGCGACTCATAGACCCTTTACACACTGCGACTTTAGCAGTGCAGTCGCAAAATGTCAACCTTTACACACTGCGCTACTATTAGGTCGATGCTAATGCGCGTTATCATCAACCTGGGGCTCTATTATTGAATCACTCGCATCAAGATAGCGGGTGATATTCATTGAATAAATTCCAATATTGGAATAAAAATCTGTTGAAATTCACATACAAGGGATTCGAGAAAAGATAGCTTTATTTTGTGATTACGTTTGTATTTCAAATGATTTTTGTAGATTTTTTTTTAATTTTCGAACGAAAATCACACGCCATATCTAAACGAGTGATTAAAAATTGCTGGTAAAGCTGGAAATTGACAAATTATGTAATGTATTTTGGCGACTGCATCGATACTAACGCGCGTTTGCATCGATGCAGTCCGCGTTTCTTCATCGATGCTAACGCGCGACTGTATCGATGCTACATTAATTCTGTTCATTTCGTGAGTCGCGATGCTAAAGCGCGTTTTCATAACGCGCGACTGCATCGAAGCTAAATTAATTCTGTTCATTTCATGAGTCGCGATGCTAAAGCGCGTTTTCATAACGCGCGACTGCATCGAAGCTAAATTAATTCTGTTCATTTCGTGAGTCGCGATACTAAAGCGCGTTTTCATAACGCGCGACTGCATCGAAGCTAAATTAATTCGGTTCATTTCGTGAGTCGCGATGCTAAAGCGCGTTTTCATAACGCGCGATTGCATCGAAACTAAAAGTAGCAGTGTGTAAGGGGTCTAGAAACAGTATGCGACTACCTGCGACAAGTTCAAGGGTGAAACTGAAAAAACCGTTCTATCTCTTTTATTTCTTTGTTTCGCATAATTTACATTTCACTACGTGTTATATCAGTAAGTGATAATCCTTGTGGTGTTGCAAGGCTGTTAGGCAAACACGCTATGCAAATACGAACTTGATACTTGGACGGATGCAGCCCCGACCGCTCATATTGATTACAGCTAACTTGGAAGATTCCTGACTTTGACTCAGAGTTGTGGAACAATTCGTTTGCGAATTGCGCCATGTCTGTGATTTAATCTTTGTATGTTCAATGCCTTGCAGAACACGCTAACTTCCAAGGGTAATATAGCGTTGTTCCGTATCACTTTCAATTTGTGTGGCAACTTTGACTGCATTGTAATAGTCTGGATTACATATATTTAGCAGCCGAGTAAAATAACTGATGGATGATATTGACGTCAGTGTTTGGAAAATTGAAAACTTTAATTGATTACATAATTCGAATTTAATGACGTTTTCAGAGATAACTCATGCATGAAATATCATGTCATTGTTAATTTGCGTTAAAATGTATCATTTTGACATTCCAGATATGGTAATTTTTGTACAGTAAAAATAACCCACCAATTTCTGGTCCAACAAGTAGGAAACCATTATCCATCACCTACATAAGACTTGGACTGATATAATCACTCCACTAAAAGAAGCTAAGCACATTTTCATTTGACGTTAAAAGATAAGATAAATATATTAGACACCAATCACATACATTTCTCTGATCACAAAGTGAGTAGCTTATGCACTTGTGTTATGGAAATCAGACACAACGGTGGAACCACAACACCCAGACCCGAGACAATATCGAAAAAAAAAAATTTCAACATTGACCCAACTTGGAATCGAACCCGGAACCTCGGAGCGGCGACGCCTTGAAAGCCAGCGTGCTTAGCCACTACACCATTGAGGTCGTCAAACTTAATAAAGGTAATTTTATACCTGTTGTTTAGTGATGTAGATGGGCTTGTTGACGATGACCCAGGTGACGGTCTCGAAGCACGCGGGCGCGGTGGTGGAGCCGTCGTACGTCATGTAGTAGTCAGTGTCGGGCAGCAGCCCGCGCACTGATAGCTTGTTCACCGGCATTTCCGCCCCTAAGGCATTAACGAGCATTTTACATTTCAGGTAAACACGTAAGCTGAGTGTGTTAAATTGTTCAATCGTCATTCTATCTACTATAAAATAAATAAAATATAAAATAAATAAAATATAAAATATCAGTATTTTATACGCGTATTCTACGGCAAATTGAAACTAACTTTATGTTCATATACTGGAAGAAAGTAATGTGCTTTGCGTAGGAAATGTTAGACTTAAGTTATTTTAAAATTTGGTTGTAAGATGATAATTTTCATGTACTGTACATATACGTACAAAAACAAACTAATTAAATTTAATAGGTTAATTAGAAATGTTACTGGACTAATCTATCTAACACATCCATGCTCGAGACATTATTCCTCCAGTAAGCCTAAAACATGCACGCCTCGATACCGTCTATCGCGTCTATAAAATAATTTAATTTCCTAAACAACCTGTTTTGCCAAATATTTCCCACTTATAAATCAATTCTTATTGCTTATAAAAACAAATGAATACAAAAGTTTCAGTAAAAACCTTTTTAAATATGATAAAAATTATGTCATTAATACTAATTTTAATAATAAATTTATCGATTGCCGCAATAAATGATAACGCATCTTAGGCCCGCAGATTTTGTTATTCACAAAATGAATGTTAACTTACCTCCATATTTTATATTTTCGAGCTCCTCCGTCAATATCCTCAATTCTGGATTCGATAAATCCCCGAGCTGTAACAACACGCAAGTTTAACGCTTTGTCGGTTCGTTTCTACAAAACAAACAAGGATCATTTGTTCTACTGTACATTACAAATTAGTTTTAAACTCAAACATCACGAAACTATTTTCCAGCAGTTAATCAGTGCAGTGTTATGTTTTGGGTCAACAAAAATGACTTGGCGTTATAGTTTATGGTGTTCATTTGGTTCTTAATTTGAACTAATAGCTTTAGCGGGTAATCCAATGGGGCGCAGAAAATTCCAATTTCCTTAATTAACCTGAGTTCGGGCGAAGGCGCCTAAAGGTGCGGCCGTTGATGCCGCTCTATAACATCAATTACTTGAAAGCGCACCAACAATTTTTCAGAAGTTGCAAATCACGGTAATGCTGAACACCTTAACATTTTCACGGAAAACTGGCAGATTATAATTTTCTTGGTATTATGAAACTAAAAATACAGGGCCTCTATTTCTGAGCCGCTCGTTTCGAGGTAGCGTGTGATATTAATGCCGATTATTCAATGATAATAAGTATAAGTGCACCTTCACATTAGAGGACTTACGCGCGTCAGTCGCGTTGCTGATGAATTCATACTATACACGGCAGCGCGGCAGCAGCGGATGCCTTTACATCAGCAGCGCGACGGCCGTGCGACTGGTTCCGTCCCACTCCACTACACCCATTACCCATTTCAGTGCTAATACAGGGATTGTATTACCACTGCAATGGGTAATGGGTATGGGACGGACCCGCGCGACTTACGCGCCGCTGCAGCGCTGCTGCCGCGCTGCCGTGTCTAGTATGAAATTATCGGCAGCGCGACTGACGGGCGTAAGTCGCGCTGCTGGCGCACTGCTAAAATTGCCTACATGTGAAAGCGCTCTAATTCCACACGGAACTGATTCAAGAGAGTGATTCAACAGTAGGACCCCAAGACTGTGTATTTTTTATTGTTTAAAACACTTTTTATTTTATTTTAACCCCTAAACCACCTAAACTTATCGAAGGTCAAAACAAAACTGCGTAAGGTAACACAACAAAACTTTGTTTGAAAACAATCTTTTGTATTATATAGCAAGCAATAATCGTACACTCACAATACATAATTACCTGCAAGAGAAGGGATATCGACACGATTCCCTGAGCTTTGTGTAGAGCTTCCGAGAAATTTGAATAGAGTTGCGAATTGAAACCAAATATCTGGATCTGTAACAAATAAAATGTTTTTTAATAACGTCTGGAATGTTGGTAAATATGTTTGTCAGTTTCGTAGGGAGGATAACTTATGAATGCGTGTAAAAATCGCGTGATTTTTGTCGTGGAATTTGTCACATAAATAAACAGAGGCGCGCTTGAGTTGCTCGCAGTCGGGATTACGTCTGGGATTTAAGCGTCTCGTCGACGAGCCGGGGGCGTGCGTGCAAACATCTGTTACGCTCTTAACACGCTTACGAACACGCACTGATAACATTTTCATGTCTATGAGACAATTGTTGCTTCAATTCAGCTTTGATATGAAATGAAAGTTGAAATTGGGTTCTTAGGTAAAGTGGTTGGAATGATATTTTTTTTATGTTGAGAGCAGCCACAATAATATAATTGAGTGAAATACTATAAATATATTTGTTGTATTTACAAATTAATCTGTAGCCGTGTCTAGACTTCAGAGAACGCCACCGAAATTAAACTTTACTATATCAACCCTAAGCACGCATCGCGAATGTATAGATTTTCAATTAGCTCAAGTACGGAGCAGTGAATATTTCATCAATAAAGTGATTGGTATTTGTATTTACTATTCATGAGTGCGTCTTCAAGCAATTAACAGTACACGCATCGGGATGCTTACATAGTCCTACTCAGAGACTGTAGATTTGTATAGTGTGTTGATAGACACAGAACAGGTTAATTATAGTCTTAAGATTTGTCATGTTACATGTTTTTGAAACATGACATATCTTATGTCTATAATTGGAACGCGAACGTGATAAAAAAACAAATGACAAAAGCAGCCCGCTACATTTTTTTTCTGGCGCTTAGCTGCCAGTACGTACTCATTACCGGTTACCTCATTGGCACGTGTGCCTCTGAGGTTATATGAATAGTGTTTTGTTTCCAGAGACATACCTTTTTTTCCTTCAAAGAACATTCCTTACGGTACGTAACTATGTGAGTAGAGTTGAATTGTGATGTGGGCATGCGCGTCACTCTATCAAATAGAAAGTTCGAAAAGTTCAAGGTTCAAGTATTCAGAAGATTTCATGACGAACCTCTGCAGGAAAAGAATATCCGTTGATGGCGTGTTCTGAGCCGAACTGATCGTGGAGTCCATAGTGTATGTGAATCTCGTGGAACTGGTACTTGTAAGACAGCGGTCCCCCAGTGATGTTGATGTGGTGTCTCGTCTCATTTTCCACTGTGAAGATTACGGAGTGTCCAGTGTTGCTTATTAGTCCGTTTATCTGGTGAACAACAGATAGATAATAGATTAAACATATCGTCTGACACTAAATTAATCAAATCAAATCTTTTTGCAGGAAAAACATTGGATTCGCTATAATCTGCCCATACACTGACTGGCAACCCCAGCGTACAATGTTTCAAAGTCACAAAATATAAAGTATATGTACACGAATAAAAAACATTTGGCTAGAAATGTAATTTAATACAATATTTTTAATAAAAAAACAATAGGTAAGCTTTCGTGTCACTTTCATGGAAAGGCCTTTTGCGTACCACTCACCAACATTGTATTCAAAGGGCTTATAAAAGTCGTTTTTATATTTTGCCATGCAAACTGTCTACGTAAACTTTTATTGAGAATATTTTTCGCCGCTAATTGTAGGGTTAACAAGAATTATATATCTATATTTTAATTATTGCCAAACTCTTCATAGTGCGTTGCTGTCTCGTTTCCCCTACTTACAATAAGATTTTTCCTTTAACGCTTTCCATTCAAAGAAAAACAAATAGTTACCTAACCTAAGATATTCGATCTTCAGAACCAGTGAGTTAATAATATTATTAGGTACCGAAGCCGGGATCTAAATAGTAAAGATCAATTTCATAATTGACTCAAATAACCCCAAAACGCATAATAAGTATCATAAAAGGCACGAATCCGTGCAAAAAATGTGAACACCTCACTAACCCCTATTCTCAATGACTATGACATAATTAAGTCCGTCCGTTTACCTATAAGCCATGGGGACAATACAAAGTTTCGTGAAGGGACACGTACCGGAAGACGCCGCATAACACAGAAGAAGGCTCAACTCTAGGTACTTAACGATGACAGTGCTTTCGAATCATACTGTTTTTATTATTCATGTCTAGAACTTCGCAAGTGAGGAGTATGAGAATAACCGTAACTACTTAGAAAAATGAAAAGAGAGTAGGAGCACAGAAATTGGAGCTACAACCGCACGAAGATCAAGACTACTGAGTAACAGAAGTAGAAATTAGGTAGGTAACTATGTCAGAGTAAATTATAATACTACTTTGATTATAACATCGAGTTAAATTGTGAAACTCACAGAGCAATAAAGTTGACTTACCGGAGTTAATAAATTCTGCTAAAGTAACTTTAAGAGAAATGAAGCCAAATAAGCTCACAGTTCTACTTGTAATCATCGACCAAGCAGACGCGATGACGTTCTTATCATTGTATGTTTGTGTGGTCTCAGAAGAATTTCATGAGGCCACATCACCTGGGATTTGGTGAGCGTAGAGTTATATGAAGAAGAGAGAAAAGTCTCCATTCCTTCGGATATTGTGAGAGCAATTTCGCAACATTGATGTGGTAACGCGTCTACGCGTTAAAGAAAGCTTCCTAATGTTTCGGTGGCCGAGTGGCATAGGCATACGCCCGGATAGCGTAAGACAAGGCGTTCGAGTCCTCGTCTGACACAGTTTAAATTTTTATGAGTGTATTTTGTATCATTAAGCTTATATAGTGACAAAACACTATAAAACAAAAATATAAGTCTTTTTGATAAATATGTGCTCACCCTATGTTTATCTATGTGTAAAAAGCGTAGGTTGGGGTCGAAGAGCAGCTTGTCTGGCTCGAGGTTGACGGGCGACTGCCGCCGGCCCTTGTTGCACAACGACCACTCCGGGTTTATCAGCCCCCAGAAGGCTGGACCTGCAACGGAATATGCACTTAAAGCCGGACTAAAGAAATACACTTAAACATCAGGTAAGCAGGGCCTAGATAATGGAGGACGTAAATTAGATTGCGTATACTTTTTATTATCGGTAAAAAAGAGTGGACTGGAAGATTTTGCAATAAAAACCTACTGGTTAAAATGAAATAAGAAACCGAAAATTGCGCACGGGCGGGACTCCAACCTGCAACTTTCTGGATTTTCAAGCAGCGCAATTTTTCGTTTCAAATTTATTCTTCAAGAACATAAGTTTGACACTGAGTGTAAAAATATTCTAAACCTATTCTATTTATTGTAAAATATTCTAACCGTTATTCAATATACTTTTGACAAAAGGCAGCTTCATGATGGACAGACGACCTTGTAAAGATCGCAGGACCAAACTGGATGCAGACCGCTTGTGGTCGGTATGGAAAAACATGAGGAAGGCGTTCTAGAGGTGAAATAAGAAACCAAAAATTTGTGCACGGGCTAGACTCAAACCAGCAACTTTCTGGCTAACCGGGCCAAACGCTCTACCAATTGGGCTACCGTTCTGTCAGTCCGACCTTGCGAAATTTGTGGTCTCTTATGGATACGTCACTTAATATTTATATTGTTTTCTGGTAATTTTCTTGCATAAAAATAAAACAAAATCACTTCAAACGACTCACAATATTTAGATATCATTTAAATAGGTACTTTGAATCCGTTAAATACGTTCCTTCTCCTTTTGTATAAATACATTAGCGTTAATTACAAACTCACATCCATCAGTCGCCTACACCTTTCATAGTTCATTATTTTAATTTCTGCCCAGTGAATATTACATCGAACATTTTAAACACCATATTTCGGACAGTGGCATTAATTTGTGCTAACTTTGCACACGAAAGTTACACGACCACCCAAAACATACTAGCGGCTGGTATGCAAAATGACCTAAGTTAAGCAAACCACAATATATATATATATATATATTGACCTTTACGTGTGTGGCATCAGCTCATAACACTTTCCTAACTTAAGCTTGATAATTTACATTTTTAGTTAAATGTGAAGAAGTAGATCAAGTACACATTTTCAAATAATTATACACAGTAATAAACGTTAGATGAGACTTTTCCGACTGTATAAGTATAAAACGACTGATTTTGAAATGACATTCACATACATGATTGTTGAAAATAGGTGACGTTTTCAAATAAGGCGTTTATATTGTATTTGACGAATATTTTGTCAAAAGTATTTTGTCAAAAGTATATGAAAAAATCATGTATTCAAAACTAATATCATTCTTTGACAAGTTTCATGTACTAAATCACAGCCAGTATGGTTTTCAGAAGGGAAAATCTACGGCACATGAGGTCGTCGATATGGTAAATGAAACTCTTACATGTCTAAATGCCAATAACTATACAACTGCGCTCTTCTTCGACATGTCAAAAGCCTTCGATTTTGTATCGCATAGTTTGCTTTTAGATAAATTAGATAGTTGTGGCATTAGAGGCACTGCTTTAAGTTGGTTTAAAACTTACTTGCAAAGTAGGCGGCAGTCGGTTGAAATAAGTAGACTTACTAGAAATAATATGGTCTTAGAATACAAATCAGATCCCAGAGAAAATAAGTACGGAGTTCCGCAGGGTAGCGTTTTGGGTCCGCTGTTGTTTTTGATCTATATCAACAATCTTCCGGACGTAACTAACCATAAATGCATATTATTCGCTGACGACATATCTGTGATAGTAAAAACTGATAGTAAATTGACGCTAAGAGACCATATAATTGACATTAATAATACAGTAAAAGCAATAATAGAATGGCTTAAAAATAATAATCTACTTATAAATCTTGACAAAACTTATTTTATAAATTTCAATAACATATTATACCAGACAATGGACATTAATTTTAAAGGACAAAAATTAAAAAGTACAAACACAATAAAATTCTTAGGTATATGGATAGATCAAAAACTAAATTGGAAAAATCACGTTGAAAATGTTTGCAAAAAAATTAATAGATTCTCATACGCACTCCATAAATTAAACAAAGTAGCGACAAAAAATACAGCACTTAC
This sequence comes from Pyrausta purpuralis, assembly GCA_963924145.1. Taxonomy (NCBI): domain Eukaryota; kingdom Metazoa; phylum Arthropoda; class Insecta; order Lepidoptera; family Crambidae; genus Pyrausta; species Pyrausta purpuralis. The sequence goes on along the minus strand of OZ001645.1, from coordinate 14,943,506 downwards.
TGCGTACTTTGCCTATGTGGAATCTGTTTTGCGATACGGACTCATTATATGGGGCAATAGCACTGATGCAAGTAAGGCATTCCTTGCTCAAAAAAAATGCATAAGGGCCATATGTGGTACTGCACCCGATGAGCCTTGCAAGCCGCTATTTAATTCCTTAAAAATATTGCCCCTCCCATGTTTGTACATCCTAGAAATAGCTAAATTTGTGAAGCAAAATATGTATTATTTCAAAAAAGCTAAAAATGTGTACACGCGTAATACCAGAAATGGAGATAGACTGGTTACTGACCTGATTCCCAAGAGTGCTCGATTCATTAAGAACTGCCACTGGATGTGTATGCTCATATTTAACAAAATACCACAAAATATAAAAGACTTGCCCTTTAACCGATTTAAAGGCGCCCTATATAGGTGGCTAAACGAGCATTGTTTTTATAATGTAAATGATTACTTGAATTTGATGTGACATTATGACTTGTTTTTTTTTTGTAACTATGACTTTAATTATTTTATGTGACAATTATTATTTCCAATTTGTAATGTGTTTACTCTGACATTCCAATAATTATTTTTAATTTGTTTGAATTTAATGATTTAATGTAGTTATAGTCACTTTGTTATAACAAAAAATATGTATTTGCATGCTATTCATAGATGGCTGGAGAAGCTGAACTAAATGAAATAATAACAAACTAAATGTACCCTTTTCCAAACGCAAATAAACATTCATTCATTCATCATTATTCTTAACCTGACGTTGGTAAAATCGGGCCTTGGTTGTATATTTTATTAGTACTAAACTTGAACTACAAGAGGACAAACTTTTAAATTTTCGTGCTGAAACATTCAGGTTTTGCACTTGTCCTCTTTTTGCATCGATTGTCAATATACAGGATTACGCTGTGAACGCCGGCCATGTTCACTATATCAGATGGAACAGAAATTTATGTTAATTATTATTGTTTTGACAATACCCTCGTTGTACCTACTGGACTTAACGATAGATCGTCCAGCGTCCTGCTAGCAGGATTTTTTGTACTTCCGGAAGGACGCATTTTTATTGGGTCACAGTTCCTTAAATTATTATTATTCAAAGTTCGAATTTACATGAAAAAATAGTATATTTCTTTCTCTTTCGCCTGAATATAATATTTATTACTAACCGGTACCGCTATTCAATTGGCAAGCGATGGCGCACAGATATAGACGCGGGCAGCGCGTTCGCGCGCCGGCGACGTGTTTCGACCTGCCCGGCACCGATCACGCCTGGAGTCGCCAACATTTTGGCGAACATTATAATACGCGTAAAATATTTGGAGTTATTGTGCGTGTTCACGATGTAAACAGAGTACTAGTGCGATGGGATGTTGATGGAAAATGCACTATTATTTCCACTTTGTTAATAAATCCAGTGAATGACGAGACTGGTATGATTTCTTTTTAATGAAATAAATAATTAAAAAGGAATGTTATGTTGGTGTTTAAAGTTTACAATTTAAGAAATACAATAAAAAATACTTCTGCGTTGTTTTTTTTACACCCTTGCATGGTCTGGATCATTCTCAATGCAAATTAGTAGGACTAAGTATATTGAATTTCTTAGGTTAGCGATAAAAAGTTCAGCGGGTGATCTAGTATTTTATAAAAGCAAACCAATGTTTACAACCCCTGGCGAAACGAACGTTCAAGGTCAAGGTCACCGTACTGCCGGAAGGACCAGGAGCAGATTTCATACAAACCGCGTACTTCCAGCAGGACGCAGGTTCCGTCTTCCAGCAGGACTTTTTGAAAAAATCGGACGTCCTTCCGGAAGCGCTTCCAGCAGGACACGGGGTCGGACGATCTATCATTAACGAATATTTCACATAATAAACTACACGATTTCACGATAAAGAGGGCGATTATTTTGACATTACGTCCTCGGTACAAAAATACAGGTCAAACTTTACCTATTTGAAATAATTACCTAGTTACTTTGAAAAGTTACTTGGCAATTTTGGCCGTAGGAATGTTCCACATTATTGAAGGTCATTGTACTGACAGCGTTTTCCTAGAAATTACCTACAGACAAGGAACATTGTGACAATAACCAAACAATGAACTCTAAGTTATCAACTAAGTAGGTAGGTAGTCGAGAAAAGGTGAAAAGTGAGCATAAACAAAAAACCGGCCAAGTGCGAGTAGGAGTCGCGCACTGAGGGTTCCGTGCCAACTTTAACTGAATTTGGGAATACACTTACTTCTACTTAGTAAAATTCACAATTTGTTGTTGACAGCAAATATAACATTGTTTTTCATAGTGTTTGTATGAAGTACAAAGTTATGTTTGCGGTTGTTGAAAATGTGCTTTATCTCAAAAACTTCTCGTTCGATTCCATCCGAATCAATTTTCTTTGAAAGTATTTGTTAAGATCTACATTACATATTTTTTTCAAAATTTACACTCGCTTAGTTTAGAAGTAAGATGGGGGGGACGCCCATTTTACCACTGTGGAAGCGTCTAGCTATGAAACGTTAGACTTTAAAAGAAAATGGCTTTAGGAACCTTGGTGTCATTTTAAAAGACATATCCATAGACACCCCACACGTATAGGTTTGACAATTTTTTTTTTTGTTTTAGTTTCATGTATGGGAGCTCCCCCTTAAATGTCATTTTTTTGTATGAGAATTTTAAAGCGGTTAACAGGATACATACTCCTACTAAATATCAACAGTGTGATGCTTATAGTTACAGAATAAAATGGCTGTGACATACGGACGGACAGACAGACAGACAGACTTGACGAAACTATAAGGGTTCCGTGTTTTGCCATTCGGCTACGGAACCCTAAAAAGCAATTGAATATTGAATTGCCTCCAGTAAGTCTGAATTCATGTTTCCAAGAAAAAGAAAACCATGAAATGAAGCTACTACAAAAGTTCACATCAAGGTGCAAGCTTACCTGTGTAAGGTGATTCTCTGAATCATAGATCGGGATCGTTACCGTTACAGTAACGGTAACTTTGCCCACAACGTTCGCTTTCGAGGTATTTCAATATAGGGCCGTGCGAAAGTAGCCAAAGTGCTTTGGATCGCGTTCATGGTTTTATTATTTATGACCTTGAAAATTGCATGAGTAAGCCAGCGCAGCGGTTGCGGTCACGCCCATTTTATGGCCACGCGTTAAGCGAACTTTCCATTAATGCAGAGTACATTTTTTGTTGTTTTTGGCACTACTTTAGTATTTAGGTAAGGGAGTTAGGCGAAATTCTCTCCGCTATAGTTTTATGCGAAAGAAGAAGGAATAAGTAGCAGCTTAAATGAGTTCTTTTAAACTGTGCTGGTAAATTAAAATTTACGGTGGGTGTAGCTGACAGTTTGAGTTAAATCCTAGCGCTAAATATGTACTTAATGTTTTTAGGCAAACTTTAATAATAATCTTTTCACAACAATAGAGTGACATCATCATCTAGGCTTGCAAATGGCATATTAACCATTATGCTATGTATATATTATTGCAACAGCACCATCTGTCTCACATTTACTAAAACAAACTTCAAAAGACTGTGAAACTCCGAAATCGTAGGTTACAGTTATATGTATTACCCGGTTAGAATAGACCTGTCAAACCTGTCACGTTCGTTCCGTCTCCCTGCTTACCCACCCGCATTTATCCATTTTGTGTCAATTTAGTTTATTTTTCACACTTTTGTACATTATCTTTGACTTTTCTTTACGCGCGGTGACAGTGAGTCCATTTTTACGATAATCAGGGCCCTTATTTTTGTATCACCTGCGTCAATATGACAAAAATCTTGTGAAAAATTTAATGACACGAGTAAAAAAAGTAAAAGTAAAGTTAGCATGTTACATCCCACTACTGGGTAAAGGCCTTACCTCAACTATGAGGTAGTTTGAGCCATACTCCACCACGCCGGCTCAGTGCGGGTTGGTGGAGGGGTGTTTACATGGCAAGTGACTAACCCTGCTGCCAGATGTTATCAAGCCGTCCATAAGGCCTCTGACTAGGTTTAACGACTAATATCAACCGATATTAGCCGGGACCAACGGCTTAACGTGCCTTAAGAAGCACGGAGATGCTCGCGATGTACGTCACTTATAAAGTCAGAATGGTCACCCAATGGTATTTGCAACACGACCGCACCGTAGGTTGCTTCACTTCGGTATCACTACCAAAGCGCTGCTACCACTGCGCTTACAAGAACTTACAAAATCAAGTTATATTTTTATTAATCACTTTTCATTTCAAAATCATACATTAATCATCAAAAATCATGCGCCATATTGGGGCGAGTAAATTAAAAATAGGGCCCCTGGTAGTACTTAAGTGAAAATGATGGTCCAACGGTTTATAAAAATACAAAGATTTTCAGTTAGATATTATCGCATATAAGTCTGGCAGCTAGCTCTCTAATGAGATCACTAATGCCCCTGAATATTGTATAGACCTCGGCCGCACGCGATCTTACTTGCAAGCGGAAAACAGAAACTAGCTTTTCTGTAGTCAATTGTATTATGAACTTGTAAATCTTTGAAAAAATAATAATGCCCCAGAAAATGCTTATATTTTCCAACTTTACGCTTCTGTCTTAGTTACTATTTGAACGAATACATACCTCAATAATTTATTTTTATGAAGAGTTTTGCAGCGAGCGAAGATAAAAAGGTTACCTTGTCTCTAAATATTACGATCATACATTATTATTTTTATCAATGAAGGTAGGTCTTTATTTTAATTCTAGCCGTGAACAAACTCAACCAATAAACTGTAATTCCAGCTGTTAGTGTGATAACGACACGATACCTCACGGGCTTGATGACGCGATAGGAGTCAAATTATGACGGTAGCAATTTGTTCGCGCAACGATTGCCGAGTTTAAAACGATTTTGATTAGACTTTCGTTTTAACATCATTTTGAGATATTGTTTACGAGATAAAGTCAATTTTTCTAATGTCTGGATATACCTCTTTTTTGTCTTGTCTTGACAAACAATCTTGACATACCTTTTTTTACGAAATAAGTCATTTTAAAATTAGATGAACATAAAACTCACAACCTATATAGAGAAGTCGTAGTTAAACACGGATATCTTTTCATATTAAATAGTGTATTAATTTCATTTTATGATATTATTTGAAAAGTTATTAAAAGATTGTTTACATTGTTCAACTAACAAAGAGAAACGGACTGAACTTAATACTAATGCTGACTCAAGTATGCCTCTATGTAGCCAAATACTTTGTGAGTTCTGATGATTAGCAGCCTAATAGGATTACAAAAATATATGGAATTTAAGAAAAAAACTTGTTATAGCATTTAGTACTAATACATATCATCCATCATACGCACATTCAGTTTACACACAAGGTTACAAGTTACACACAAAAACTGAAATGATGGCCCTAAGCTGAACCAATGCAGAAGCTCTATTTTTGATTCTCGTTCGACCATCAATTCTGTCAATTCAATGTAGACACAAGTAGTTACAAAATTGAATTCTCTTTTATTTACTTCCGCATTGATCTCAACAGATTTCTATTCGAAAATGGAACATTAATCACAGCAAATTATACGCCATATTGTCGCAAGTCATTCAAAATAGGGCCCCAAACTATTCTTATAAGAAGGCACAGTCCAAGAAAGATAAAGCACGAGTAAGTCAAACAACATGATAACGCACCTCCCAATTTGCTAGTAAAGGTAATATGAATGCGTGACAAATCGCCCTTATAAATTCCCCGTCACGTATAACCGGCAAAAATGTTATCGGGACAGAGAAATTGATACGGCTCGACTCACAAACGAACATTTTGGGGCAAATTGATGCAATGATTTTTTATATAAGTAAGTTCTTAAATGTTTTGGTTAGCATAAAAATAATAAATATCTGTAAACACACCCGTCAAAGTATCCTTTGAGCACGCAAAATTTCGGTACTGGATAAACGTACTGGAATTTTGTAATTTAAATTGAAACGATTCCAAAAATCGTGAGCAAATATCACCACACCTAATTATTTTACACGCTTTAGGTTTTTTTTCACTGTAATTAATGTTCTTTATAGTTGTAAATTATTTAAATTGTAATTTGTCCATTGAATTAAACACTAGTTTTTAAATGTGTCTAAAGATATTATTTACCTAAAGTATCATTATTTGCTGTACTCTACAGGGTGTGCAAATGTATGATATTGATTATGTAAATTGGTACTGTACTATGTATTTGCAATAAATAAATTAATGAATATTGATATAATGTGAGTAGCTAAACTGCTTGACGTAACAATCAGTTAGGCCATCTCAGACCACGTATTATACAGTCAGCAGGGTCAACCACAAATTGGTGCTGAGCAGAGCAATTACGCTTAAACTGCATTATTGCAGCTTCATCTACGTAAGCTGCATAGAAAGCGCATACGTATAGTAATTGTAGGTATAGTGCACTCACCTGAAATCCCGTCGTAGGTCCACCATTCCTCCCAGCTGACGCCGCTCACGGCTGCAATCAAACCAAATCTAATTAAGTCTGCACAATTCTCATTATGAACATTAGCACTCGTCATTTCAACTCGTGGCTACGTATTATAAATCGCGACTAAAATGTTCAAAGTTATTGAAATTCTTTGAATAAAAAAAAGTAAAACCGTCTTCAAAACCAAAATGTACTAAAAAGTCTTAAATTAACTCTTGACTATTGAAAGGAAAGCAATCCATTTTAGGCAAACAATTTCTTTTTGGAGTCAGTGCTCTGATGCTGAATGGTCAAAGTGATGGCACCAACTCATAAGAAAAATGTTTGCCTAAAATGGATTCCTTTTCTTTCAATGGTAAAGAAAGGTGTAGGCGAAAAATGTTTTCGAATCAGACAACAAATGACTGAGTTAAGAGGTAACATAGATACAAAAAAACCGGCCAAGTGCGAGTGGGACTCGCGCACTGAGGGTTCCGTGCCAACTTTAACTGAATAAGGGAATGCACTTGCTTCTACTTAGTAAAACACCACAATATTTTGTTGACTGCAAATATAACTTTTTTTTCGTGTTTGTATGAAGTACAAAGTTATGTTTGCGGTTGTTGAAAAAGTGTTATAAAAAAATATATTTTGGTTTTAGTTTCATGTATGGGAGCCCCCCTTATATGTCAATATTTTTTATTTTTTGTATGAGAATCGGTAAGCGGTTAACAAGACACTTCTTCCTACCAAATTTCAATTGTGTAATGCTTATAGTTACAGAATAAAATGGCTGTGACATACGGACGGACAGACAGACAGACAGACAGACTTGACGAAACTGTAAGGGTTCCGTTTTTTGCCATTCGGCTACGGAACCCTAAAAAACATACAGTCGAATTGATAACCTCCTCCTTTTTTTCCGGTTATCACTTGTAAATACCGTTCATTTCTAAGTAGTATCACTATATTTAAATAAGAAAGATGATGTTACCTACAAGTAATCGCACAAAGTTCTTAATAGATAGTTGTTGTAAGCATCCCTAACTTTCAGACAACAAGAAAATCCCTTGTACAGCTTACGTCCGTAACAATGTTAAGTTTAAAGCAACGCAATTATACTCGTGTACAGTAACTAAACTTGACGGCATTCATCAGTATGTTCTAAGCACTCAAATTTCAACTAACTGAGATATAAAAAGGTCTTATTTAAATTTTTATAGCATCGAAGCATGTAAAGATCAATTGAAGAGCCATGGAAATGCCCGTTTATTGTTCTTGAGTCGAGTTTCATCTTTTTACATTTGCCAACTCAATGAAAATGAAATGAGTGAGCCAATGAGTCGGAAGATCGCTATTCTTCAGAAACAAAACGTTCTTAAAATGAGCACCGAATCGGAACCGTCACTTTCCTGCTGTCCGACTGAACAGTAGACAACTTCAAAGAGGACATAATTCCTGATTTTCAGTCTAAAATATACCTACTTATCGAACATTCAAGTAAATTCCGTTTTCCTTTGCTAGTCGAATGTTGTAAACAATATTTTCATTACTTTTAAAATAATATCAGTAATTAAAATTAATCGACTATTAGATATAAAAAGATCTCAGTTTTCAATGATGAGATACATGAGTAGTTTGTGAGTTTTGTATTTATTTTATATTAAAAAAGAAATCTTTAAAAGGAAATGTCAAGATTGTTCACAATTTTTGACAAGCAAAGAAACACGGACTATAACTTATAAATTGAAGGTATGTTCGGTTCAACATGACCATTTAAGTTTTTTTTTTTTTTAATAAAACACCCAGTAGTAGCTTTATGAGTAATGGTCACGCTCACGCAGCGTGGTATAAAGCGGCTAATTCTAACTGCCTACATTATTTGTATTACAATAAACGGTGATTGTAATTTAAACATGCTAGCTGTTTAAAAGTGAATTTATTTGAATGTCTAACATTGCGATGAAAATTGCTTCCAACATTAGTGCACTATGTATGCAGTACATAAATGACGTACTAACTATTGTATGCTATTAATGTACGTACAGTGGCCAGCACATCAGCCTTCCCACTTTTGTTGCAAACTAACTCTTATTACACCCGAATAAGACACCGCAGTGTTTACCTTGACGTTGTCTGTACCTACATTTAATGGATTTTGTAAAAACCAAAAAAAAAACATTAATTAATACCTACCTATTTTGCCAAGTGATTGAATCTCAAATCTTAATCATGCGGCATGTAATTTTAACATTTTCTTTCATACTTTATTAATATCTTCTAAAGACCTTTATTTCTGTCGATGTTCAAATTGTATACATAACTTCTACATAAATCAACTTTCTCGGGTACCATTTACATTTCCTTTATCGCGCAAAGTTATCAACACACAAACTCTGGCCCACATTCAATATGCGCCGGTTTCTCAAAATTTCCACTGTAAACAAAACCTAACTGAAACAATAGCAAAGTCGGAACAACGGGCAACTGTAGCGACACGAACAACATTAACCGAAGTGCAGTCGAAATACAGCTACCGATCTCGAAAGTTACTCGATACACGCCTGATTTATGTTTTTAATTTAAATTTTTGCATCCGCCGGGCGAAGTTGGCCGCGGACGCGCCGCCTGCATCACAAATATACGTTACAGTAGGCCAGGGGCTAGTGCCAAAGTGTGGTGAGCTGGAATCCATACCACCAAAAATATAGAGAAGTAAAATTTGATTATTGCAGATTTGTACGGAACTAGGGTCTTATATACTAAACTTTCTTCGAAAATTATTTCACCCGTAAAAATCAACATTATTCTTCAGTAAAAGGCTATTGGCTCCCATAAAAAGCTAAGTACTGGAAGTTGCTATTTTAATCAAATAATTTATAGGTAACTTTGAATATTTAATTTTCGTTTGGATTCTAGCTCTACATATGCATTTTGAACATTTTGACTCTAGATTTATGATTCTCATAACGACCAGCGAATTTATTTTGCTGTCAACATTTTACAATTTATTGAGTGTTTTATATTATTTTATGACTATCAATCCCAAGTTAAGGAATCGCATAAATAGGTACGGAATGTTTTATTTGTTTATTTAATGGCTAATAAATACAAATAATGCTACACAAAGGTGCACTTAATATTAAAAGCATTCTATACCGGTCAATATTTGAAAATAAAATAGTTATTATATTAATTTAAAATGACAGTGTAAAAAATATGTTATACCTTAGACAGACTTTATTCCTAGATCCCGAGGTCTGAGCCCTTACTCTAGTCACACTATCCCCTACACTACGTCGTTCGGCAACGGCACCGATTCGATACGGCTTGAGCGAACTGTCGACTTTTAATCTTTTAATACTACTCAACGAACTTCAACGACGGGGTACGCTTCCGCTTATTTAAAATGTCAGGGCATTGTGGAAAACTGGCGCTTTTTTAAGTCCGGCTCTGATTGAAAAAAGTTAAAAAAAATATTGGCGCTGGCTTTTGAGTGTAAAAAAAATATTTATTGGTCAACATTTTAGTTTGACTCATTGCATCCTTATTCGTGCTCAAAGATCAATATTTTGCACAATAATAGTTCCTCTTATTTAGGTATGCCTGACATAAATGCGATAAATAAAGATGTGTTCAATGTCTGTTATCGATGGATATGATATGATTAATAAGACTATCACATTTTAAAACCAAGCCACAAATTTGATCCGGCTTTGACATCCCATCACTTGTAAAGTCCGTTTTTCTTTGCTTGTCAAATTTTGTAATCAATTTTGACATTCTTTTTTAACAAAATGATTCATTTTGAAATAAGGTAAACCGAATGCCCACAACCTACATGGATTTCTTATCAACAAATGTGTACAATATTTGACAAGCAAATTAAAGCGGATTTTATACATATGACTACTTTCGCTTACAGCTTCCGATTTATATTTTGTTTTTATTGTCAAATCGGGTGAGCGCATAACCGCCCTAATACTAACAGGCAGAGCTAAAATTATAACAATCACTAAACACTATTGTATCAAGCTAAAACGTATATGGGGCATGGCAGGATAACACTAGATGCTGCCTGTAGTAAGCAGAGCTCAGTGCGGCTTATAGCAACTTTACCGCCGGCGGCCCACCTGCGTCGTGGGACAATCTATGAGTTACTGAACTTCGGAATAGATGCGCCCTACGTCATAAGGATTAGACCGAGCTATGTTTGGGAACAATTGCCAATTAGGCATTAGACTAGGATATAGTATACGGTTAACTTACAATATCTATTTATACTTCTAAATAGTAGGTACCTAAATGTTGAGCGCTCATTTATTGTCAGTTACACTAATATAATCAATTTGGTACATTGACCCTCTATACTACTTTACTTGCACTAATATTAAAAATCTCGCCGCATTTATGTTTGAAGATAACTCTTATTTTACTGAGAACTACCTAAATGGGAGGATTTATTTGATGCTTTAATGCAGAAAATATATTTGTTCAAAAGACAAAACATTTTGAGGCAAAATAGTCTGAAGATAAAACCGAAATGTCTTCCCTTAACTTATGCGAGTGTTGCAACATGACGGTGCATAAAATGTGTATATGAAACAAACGTAAGATTGAATTTTTATGCATTGTTGCATTCTGCAGACGTGGTTCCTACGTGGGGCCGGAAAGTGCTCGCGCAAGATATACGTCAGCGTCTGTTCCGTGCTTAACCTCGTCAGACATTCGCCCCGTACCGCAAATACAGCCCGTCCTCACTATCGGAACAATTAACGCATCAAGAAATCAGAATTAAATCAACACACACCGTAATACAACCGACAACACTCCAAAGGTATTGATGTCGCAATCAAAATGTTGAAAACGTGAGCAATTCGCTGCCGGCGAACTCCACAAAGAGCTTCAACCATGCATCGGAAATGAATCAGTTTCCGTTTTGAGTGAGTCAAATGATATATCTGTCTGATGGTGTGCATCGCAAACGGAACTTTATAGTTTCTTAAATAGCGTTCAAAACACAACAGTTGCTGGAAATTTAAACAGGAAGCACTACTTGTGGCGACACGTTATCTTCGTTTTAAGTACAAGTAAGTTTAGAAAACCAAGGAAGTGTTTCAATTGAATTCGCAAGCATCCGTCGCATCGGAATGATTGTGGCTGGCTGCATTCGTTTTAGGATTGTGGTAACAAATGGAAATGTCATCGGTGTATGAAATAAATAAATAAAATCACGTGGAAAATAGGCAATTTCACGGTGCATTGAATGTTCTTTGCGTGGCGTGTGCAAGTGTGGTGCGCTCGGCGGCGCGGCGGACGCCCGCATCACAAAAGCTTCGCTGGCGCGAATAATTTTAATCGTCGGTGCTTCTGCTTTTTCAGAAGTCAGATATGCCGCGACATATCGCCGATCGCAGTCAGTCGGCGACTATATTTCACGCTCCAGTTATTTCATGATGGCAAAACATGCATGGTCTCTTTAACAGTGCATGCATATTTTCGGCTGTATAATTCAAACATCACTTCTAAAATAGCACACTGTAGGTATATTATAAGTATTTTATAACACTTCTATTTTTTTAATAAAAATCAAATGGACTTCGAGATTAAATAGAACTTTGATTCTCCCGTGAAAAGATCGAAAGTTAAAGTGACTCCAAGCCAGACAGGTAATTCTGAGTTGTAATTAATCACGACGTTGTTGTGAAAATGCCATCGGAACAATATTAGCGCCATCATTCTGATAGCTCAGCTCACGTGGCGCGTTCACGCCAGCGACAATTAAGGCATTTCACAGCAATCTGACAACTTGATAAGCGTATTACCAATTACTGTTAACTACAATCATGTATTGATTTGCCCTGTAGCGCGTTGAACTCGTAAATAACAAATGCGATTTCGGGCTGAAACAACACACAAATTTGTGTCATTATGAACATTGTCCATTTATTGATAAATATCAGCTAAATAAATAAATTAATAGAAGAGTTACTAACGTAAAAATGAGAGTGGGGACAGCTTTCTATAAACATACAGGTCAATGTGCTTGATTCTAGCGATGCTCCGACTAAAACTAAGTCTCTTCTCTTCTACATAAATAAGTAGAGACAGACTACGACGATTTAGTTTTTTGGTTTATTGTCTTATTTAAGTTTTCTATCTTGCAATCAGTCTTTTCCACTTTACGCAGATAAGATGTTGCAGGTGTCGAATTAGGCGCTTCTCCCTTTGGAGGCAACCTTTTAATTTAAATAGCCCCTAATTGGCTATAAGTCAATAATATCACGTCGCTTGTTTAGTTGACGTATGGTTTTAGCGATGATGGTAAGTTGCCCGTTTTTGGGGGGCTTTTGCAGTCTACGGCGATTAGAAATATCAAACTAAATAGCGTTTAGTTGTCGGAAAAAATATATTTTTACGAGGTTTAGTATAGTCCAGTCAATTTAGTGATAACTTCTTGATGTACCCGCAAAATTTTGAATGGATTCCGAAATTTTATTTTCCAGTAACAGCTGTATTAGTTTGACGTCTTTTTTGTATACAAGAATAAGGGACATTGACTTTAGTTGAGTCAGTGTATCACTAGAATCAGGTTCGCTGACTGTTTGACTTTCAGTCATATTAAAATTATACAAAATACTTTGTCTAAATCTTTGCATTTCATCTCGCTGTAGAGTTCTTTAAAAGTAAAATGAAGTCATTAATATCACAGTAACCTTTCATTAACACAAGGTGTAGGCGGTTATATAAATATTTAGTTCAAAACACGCGTTATAAATAAATTCATTTCAACTTTTTTTAGGTTTCTTTGAAATTAATATAGTCACTCAGAGCTATTGAGATTTTTCCTTCATTGTTGACTTACAATCACCATTTACGCATATAATGACTTCGTATTTTACTTACGTCTTAAGCCACCGAAGCGCTGTTTAAATCCTAATTTCATATTTTGAGTAACTTCCCTTATTTCATTCCAGATAACAGTTGCACAAAGAAATATGGCTTGTAGCTTATGAAACAGCGTTTTCGTAGAATGCGGTCGGCCGTGACATTCGCATTCGATTGTAAACTTTATGGTGAAAGAAATAAGTATTTGCAATGTAAATGCACGCGTTGCCGGTTGTAAGCTGGTGCAGTCACGTTACGTATTCCGCCCGTACGCCATACGGGCGAAGCGAACCCCTACCTATGCAAATTCCGAGCTATTGCATTTGAGCTCTCCGGGTATCTTTAAGCGGTTGTCGTGTTATAGATATTGTTTATGTTATTATTTTAAATTGAATTACACCATCTTAGACGGGTCATTCGAAGTTTATAAGCCACAGAGGTGCATTGATGTTTAAAATTTCCTGAGGCGTAGTGTACGCTTTGTACTTGTACCCGTTCTAGATCCGCGTCACAGTGAATATTCTCCTAATTTCTTTTCGCTGCACCCGTTGCCATCTCTCTGCATGGCCTAAAGGTTTAACTGGCAGAAAATGCTTTTGGCATAAAGTCCACCTTTGTACACTATGATTTGTGCAATAAAGTCTATAAATAAATAAATAAATAAACGTAAATAATATTAAGATGTATTGAATTAATATCACACGTAATATTACGGAACTTTTAACACAGCCACAATTTATTTATGCGTAGTTTACTACGTTCTGATATTTTAATTGGGATAGGTGACATGATATCCCGAGATAATTTATATTACAATGCAAACAGCTTGTTTAATAATATGAGTGTGTAATAAAACATAACGAAAAATAACGATAACGGCCTCGTTTTGTTGCACTTTGTACATGTACATGTGAAAGTAAGTTTTATGTACCTTTACTAACGAGCTTTTGTAAGTGTCAAACTTTAAAACATTATAAAAATACAAGTTTTGATAAAACTGTGTTTATTAAGTTACTGAAGAGTCTTTTCTGTAAGTATGAAGTTTCACTCGATTAAACGGGGGCGACGAAATATTAATAAAGTTTCTTGAACTTTTCCCGACTGAACTACGAGGTGGGTTATTGTTTAAATATAGTGCATAGGTCGTAAAGTCGTAATTTAAATTTTAGTGGTGCTAAGGACAATATTCGTGAAGCGAACTTAAATTAAAGTCTCGGATTCGGCCGAACGGGCCGAATGGCCGCTGAGCTTAGGCTACCGACCACCTGCGTCTCTGAAAGCACAATTTGTGGACGCCTTTTATACCGCTGCTTACATTATGCAATGTTAGTAATTCCGTAAAAATATTTTCAGCTCTATTGTCTGTATTTTCTCTTTATTTTCATAATGGTGGCTATCCTACTGTAAATCAATGATTTTAATTATATTTCTCTGGAAGTCAAAGAGAAGCGTTGAGTTTTTACAGAAAATGTATTTTTATTTATCAGAGTACGTTTTTGTGAATTAAAATTATCGAACTATAAATCGCGATTGAAGTTATAGTGGACGGCTAACGAGGCTAATTTTAAGTAAAAATAGCAAATCGATGTACAGGTTTGCCGTTTAGCATGCGCTTACTAGAGGTCAAAACCATAGAAGGACAAGTAAAAGCTGTCAAACGAAACCGATTTAAGACGTCAGTAACTAACATAAGTTAGTAACATTTGTAGCTTAAAATGAGATAACCTTTCGATCAGGTGATTTATAACAATGTTCCTAAGTTAAATATAGTAGTTTACTGCATGATAAACAGTCGACACAAAATATTGAACATGCAGCTCTAGTGTAATACTAAATGTTATTTCATTATACAAAATATTGTTTGATATACAATCCCTGTGTTATTCTGTCTTTATTTTTTACGTAAATTAACATTTTTAGAATAGAATAATCAAACTGCGTACTTTAAATTTCAAGCGCATTGGTAAATATAAGTCGTATATTAAGAGGCTTCGATTTGGACTAATCTACCTGTTAAATGATTATTTGTTGGGGTAATGCCGCTGTAATGCATAACAATCAATCACCGATCAAGTCAACATGTTTCAGACGCATTATTTCTCCAAAATTTACACAATTTCACTTTTAAATATGAAAAATCAAATGCACATAATTTTCAGCGAGCTTCTGCGGGGCGGTCAACTGTTTGACCTCTGACAAAAATGGTTCTGCTACCCATCTCTTTTTATCACACAGTTTGCTGCTAGTGACATCTCGCTTTTGTCGTTCTATTCCAAAGGGATAATAATTTTATGGTCAAAACTAAATGTTTGACTCGAAGTACCAAAAAAAAATCTTCGGTTGGGTTTGAGTCATCAAATATTTTGTATAGGTTTTTTAAAATCTTCAGAAACCTGTCGTGAGTGATATCATTTGCAAGGGCCTTCTAAGGCGCTTCCAAATAACAGCACATTATTTTCATATCAGTCATTTTTATTAAATGAAACCAAAAATAATTTTGAGACCATACCGAGTTTGGGCTCTATTTGATAAGCTACTGATGTTTTGTTTCTAGAATTTATCAGTTTGTGGTTTTGAAAAATTCCAAAAATATTCTTCCTCAAAGCATTAATCTGCTGAATTGCATTCTTGAGGTTAGAAATGAGGATATTAAATTAGTATCGCTTATGGTAAATTGTACAAACATAACATCAGCCATATTGTAACAAGAGTAGCTATTTAAAAAAAAGTAAAAACCGACTTCAAAACCAAAATGCACTAAAAAGTCTTAAATAAACTCTTGACTATTGAAGGAAAGGAACCTATTTTAGGCAAACAATTTATTTTTGGAGTCTTTTGCTGTTGTTGCCTAAAATAGGTTCCTTTCCTTTCAATAGTCAAGAGTTTATTTAAGACTTTTTAGTGCATTTTGGTTTTGAAGTCAGTTTTTACTTTTTATTAAGTAATTGTATTTCTTCATTTTCAGAGATTACAGCAGGGGGGGGGGGGGGGAGAAAGTTGCACCTTATGACTCTGTTCTTTAAGAAGCTACAAACTACCTATTATAAGTTATTTCATTATATTACTGAACTCCTAAACGTTAAGGAGTTCCACCATCAGCTCAGCCTCACAAGATGTTGACTATCAGACGTAGCAGCAGGTTAACATTAAGATTCTAGTAAAGAAACACTATACGTGCTTTTAAAATTGGAGGGTTTCCCTCGATTACACAAGATTCCATCATCAGATGCCAAATCAGAAAAATGGGACGAACTAGAAGGTCTATATCTAAGTAGACGAAAAAATTTTTCAAATCGGTCGACAAACGACTGAGATATGAGGTAACATAGATACAAAAATAAAAAAAACATACAGTCGAGTTGATAATCTCCTCCTTTTTTGAAATCGATTAAAAACATGATATAATTTGTTAATATTTTTTTGATTAATTAAATAACAATGACTGAAATTTAATGATATGCTATATTTTCGGAAGCGCCTTAAATCACCTTTCAAATGATAATACACACGATAGGTTTATATAGTTTTTTTTACAAGATATTTCCTCGAAGATTTTTTTAGGTACCTTGGGTTAAAAATAATATAATACGGGGTAAAATGGGCCATATGCATCAAACAAAGCAAAAATAAGTGTTGCGTCGTATCAAGAGGTCAAGAGTATTGCGGAAGAATGGAAAAAAACCTCACCGACAAGAGCCTAACTCTAAAATTAGATAATGATGATGCCGGGTCCAAAAAATATTTTAAACTAAAGTATCCATGTGTCAAACGGCAAAACTAAACATTGATTTTCGTGTTGCTTCCACTAATAGAAACATTATACCTGTACAAAAAGTTATCCTGCATATCCCCATGTATAAACTGAATGTCCTAAAAGCGATGCCTCTGCCAAAATTAGGCGTATATTTTTTTAAAGGTGAACACCTAAGTAACCCAGTATCAGTCTTATATTATCGGTGTGTAAATAAAGGAGCGTGAAACAATAGGAGAGCAAACATGGCTATAAAGCACGTCAACTCGGCCTATATATAATCAGCTTAGTGATAAATTGGCAAACAGCACGCGAGCGACACAGCTGCTTCCGAGCGACGCCGCGCGCTCACGACTGTCTCGGCCCACCTAACGACACTTTGTTTGGGCGCAAACATTGTTTAGTTTTCGGATTGATTGGTTCCTTGGAAAAAATACGGGAAAATGTGAGCGGTAGGTGCTTAGTAGCGCGGTAATACTCGAATTTGTTACAGACTAGAGTCTAGTCGATCTAACAGGTATGAATGAGTGATTCCTTAGATTGTTTGCGTGATTATGTCAATACTTTATTAATAACAAACAAGAAGAAACAAAACTAAGACATGCTACATAAAAAAAAAACTTAAAGTCTACCTATTCAAAAACGAAACCATTTCCTTGAGGCAAGGAGGCTATGATGCTGGCTGCGTTGCCGCGTTGAATAGCTATGCTATCTGATTATGTTGTATTTATTTTATTTATTTAAACTTTATTGCACTGTTAATGGTACAATTGGCGGACTTAATGCCTTATGGCATTCTCTACCAGTCAACCGCATGGGAAATGCAGAGAGTTAAATCAGTGGCGGAATATTTAAAAGTACTGAGAGGGACAAAAATTTAAAATGCATTAACATAAACATACATACAAAAATTACATAGATAAACAAAAATATTTGTGAATATATAAGCATTGGATTAATAAACTTACATAGAATACATATATTTAATAAAAAATAAACTACAGATAGGGAAGTGAAGATATTGATGACATCTATTAAAATATTACCGACAGCAGTGAACGAAATAGTGGTTAATTCTGAAGTGAGCCAAGGTTAAGATAGTGGGTGCGGGGAGACTTCTTAAAAGAAAGTTTGTTTGAGGACATTCTGATTTCCATGGGAAGAGAATTCCAAAGGCGAATCGCAGAGATGGTGAAAGAGTCCGACATAAAGCCGGACTTGTAAAGAGAGTATTTATGGCAAGACTGAAAATTATCGAATTTTATGATTTTGGTTTTACCAGGTGTGATTGTTTTATGAATTATTAACCCTATCCCTTTAACATATTGAGCATAGTATACTCATATTAATATCTTATATCCAAACAAGTTTAAAAAAACATGTTTTAATGTAAACTGTTTATTTTGGAATCCAACAATATTAATATTGAAGTAATTAGCCAACTGGTCGGAGTCCAAATAACTGGCATATTCTAAAATTGACATCATTGAAGTAATATTAACAAAAAAAATACTAATTGTACAATTGGGGTTTCAGGCCTAATGAGCGAAAATCGCTTACACTAATACTTCAAATGAAAGACGACGCAATATGCAAGCGATATTAGACCCCTTACATACTGCGATTTTTAGCATCGATGCATCAGCGATCGCGACTCACGCAATGAAAATATTTAATTTAGCATCGATGCAGCCGCGCTTTATAATCGATGCAGTCGCCAAAATACAGTACATAATATGCCAATTTCCAGCTTCTGCATCGCGACTGCACCGATGCTAAAAGTTGCGCAGTGTGTTGTGTTGTGTTGGCGTTTTGCGGCTGCATTGATGCTAACGCGCGTTAGCATCGCTGCCAAAAGTAGTAGTGTAGTGTGTAAAGAAACGGTCTTTAATGTTTGATTGATTTGGATTTTCTTGTTGTCTGAAGACTTTGAACATTTCTGCAAAGCATGTTTTGCCTGGCATGCTTTATTGCCTTTTTTCTACAAAACTCATTTTTTTATTATTATTAGTATATAAATTCAATCGTGAATTTGTAACTAAATTTTCCGCGAGTATGATTTACGGTGGAGGTCACTCGCACCTAACCATTTTTCAACGAAATTCAATTGCACACATGATACAAAAACGAGCATCACTTCAAAAAGATGACAAAAGGTGCAAGCGTTTTGGTTTGGTTTTGGCTCATAAATTTGTAAGGTGGCGGTGACCTCTATAGTTCGTAGTAACTATTTATTAGGTATTTTGGAAATAATTTAATATGTAGCGTTACGACGAATTTTAAAACCGTCGCAATGCTACAAGTATAAATGTCGCCGCCGCAACGTTTCCATACTTTACCACTAAGGATATAATATCATTTGACAAATAACTCCCTCGACGCTTACCTGTGATAGAGAACAATATCTGCAGTAATGCCGACGCTATAGCCGCTCCGAGGAGGCTGTGCATTGTCTATGACACGCTCCTTCGCCCCGACATTGGATATTCGTCTATGACACTTTCGCGCTCACAGATATTTTCTTTAACTTTTTCATCGTAGCAAAGATAAAGCTATGAGGAACGTCGACTTGTATTAGGCCTTTTTCTAGTCTTCTGTGTTTTCATTGTACCTAGAAATAAAATAATCCTACTAATTAACAAATCAGTACACTGTACAGTATAGTTTTTACAGGTTTTACCAACGTCAGATAAGGAATATTCGTCGATTAAGATACAAAACACCTAATTTGAAAACGTCAACTATTTGACAGCAATCATTTATGAAAATCAAATTACGAAATCGGTCGTACTTATTCTAAGTCCTATCTAACGTTGGTAAAATCAACTCTAAGTCAACCTAATAATATGTTATCCTCCAGAAAGGGTTAAAATTACGTTTCTAAAAACATATTTCCTAAATTGAAGTACTTTGCTAACATAAATAGTTCATTAGCCTATTATTACTTCATTAATATTCATAATCTCAGCGATTCCAAAAGAAGAAAATACTCCACAAACTCTTAATTTGATTGTGTCGAGTTAAGAGCAACTTGACAGTCTATCATAATAAATGAAACGCTCGTTAAATCTCTTGACATAATTAAGTCCGGCTCAAATTCTGAGTCTTTAATGCGCGCATAAGACCCAATCGTATTTCGAGATAGAATCTTAAGACGCTTTTGTATAAACATGTGTCTGGTGCTTCACAAATACGTGGAAAGTCACTTTCGAATCGGATTCGAGCTAGCACTCGATGCACTCGCAACTGGCTTTCCGATGTTTGTGAATAGAGAGCTTGATCTGGCTTCGAATCTTTTATCGGCATCTTGTAGATTGTCAAGCAGAGTGCCTAACATTGGATAATAGAAGCATGCGAATTCGTTCTCGGCCTTTTTTTAATTTAACTCGTCTTTTTTACTGATGTATTATGTCTCCGCTTTTATCAGTCCTTTGTTTGTTCGTTGATCTATGTCTACGGATTTAGTAAATTACGATTGTCCTGATTAACCCTTCTTTCAAATTGCGTAAAACACGTTAGCAAGCCGTTAAAAATACAGAACTGTGAAAATAGCATCAGATAAAAGCTAAGCATGAAGCAATTGAGAAGTTTATACCATTAAGCGCGTTGTTTGCGCTACTGGCTTACTGATAATGGAAATTTGATATGTCGCGACCGATGTAACATTCGAATGTCGGTCTGGTTTGTTCGCCTCATCGTATAAATAAGCGTGGAGTGGTGAGGCATCACGCAAACCGGTCGTTAACCCTGCTGAGTGGTAATGGCGGAGTGGGTGTCATTGCGACCGCGGCCAACACTTCAGCTACACCATGAATGTCAGAGAAACTATAATTAACACGGATAAACTTTTACATAGTGGCGCCCGACGTGTTTTGTTAACTCAATTTCATGTTTTTGTGATGAAGATTTTAATGATGCTTTCTGAATAGCGTGATTGTAATGAAAACAGTGTTTCAGTCCTATCCATTTTTAAAGCGATCTGAATATTGAATCGAGCTTGATGAACAAAACATTGTTATGTGCCTGGATAAGTATAAAAGACGTTGAATGATTTAAAACGTTTGATCAATGCAATTTACTTGTGTTCAAAGTAATATTGTATAGTTATTTTCGTTTTAAATTTATGAGTATCATTTAACAGTTCAAAATCCTTAATGTTGATAAATTCGTCCTTGTGAGTAGTTGATCTTAGCTAGGTATATAACTTATGTAATACTTAGAGGTAAAATGGGATCGCATCAGTTTATTAGTCCTGGCTTCATATTATTTGCATTTTAAGGACAGTGCGACTAAAATAAACGTTTGGTAACTATTACAAATTATACTATTGACAATGCTATTAATTTATCAGTATAATATCAATAAGAATATCATAAGTACTGTTCGTTCAGTTATTGGATCATGTCGTATTAAACTGACTAAAAATATAATTTAGTTTAAATTATTTGGGATATTAAGTATTAAATGCATATCAACAATTTTTGTTCATCAATTTAATTAAACTTCAAAAAAATCACAGCAAATAAAACAGTAACATAAATTGATGCAAAGATTTTATTATATTGAGGTAGCTATTATGCTGTGCATGGGTTTTAAATAGAATTCGGATGTTTTTCTTGTACAAAAGCATATTTTCTGATTTTGAGTGAAAAACTACCCAAATTTTTTTTATTCAAAAGTCTCATTTGTTCGATATTAAAATAAAACGTAAAGCAACAACGCAAAAATGAATTCAGGACACATTTACACGACGCGGTAGAAACTTCCAGTTAGTATCACAGTTAATGCACATATAGCTTGTTAAGCCCGTTCATTAATGATACGGCCGCGTAAAATAACTTGCAAAATATGGTATCCGCTTGCAAATGTTACCTATAAAAATAAACATAATTATTCGCCGGTAAAGGGAGCTTCATTCAATGTGCAATTCGTAAAGTGTAGCAAATTTTAGGGATAAAAAATACTAAATAATTTTTACTATTGTACTTCTTTGAGGTGGGGTGAATGTTCCTATTGCTGATATATGGTCAAGGTTGGCAATTACAGTCGCAGACAGAAAACGTTGCTGAATTTGATGATAAAAAAATGACTTTATTTAACACATATGTCAGGAAAGAAAGTCATACAATTTTTATATCGTATGCATACCATAAAATCTACGCAGTGTCTATTACAGAGGCATTAAAAGCGTCGATTTTTAAAACTTTACAAAAAGATGAATAGAAGTGCTCCGGCATTGCGGAGTGGAATGTCAGGGAAATATTTTTTGAAAAGGTCCGCTTTTTCAAAGCTACGTCGTCGTCGTATTGAATGCGTTTTAATGAAAAAACATGCGCCGATTCGCAACAGTCAAGGGAATTAAAACCTACCCGTGGCTCGCTACCAAATGCATCGGTCGGAATTTTCATTTGTCCGTACATTATTTTCGGTGAAGATTTCACTCGCGAGTTTGCTTTGTTGTTGTAAGAAAATACGAATGCGTGCTCGGTTCATTTGTTTAAGCACATTTGATTCATGGATTTGATGGGATTGCGACTTTTTATTTTTAACATTTCTAACGACTCAAAAAAAGAGGGGTGTAATCAATAGTTCGTAGGTTGAACATGTCAGTGTATCTGCCTGCTGAATTGGCTCCCAAACGGATGAACCGATTTTCATTTTTTTTTTGTGTGTCAAAGATAATTTTAATTATTCATGTTTTATGAAAATCTGTTCAGATTTTATAGATATGAATAATACACAAATCAATGCAGCAATATCTGAAAAACTTTTTTCAAAAAAGAGGTACTGTTTCGAGCACCACGAACTTAACTTCTGTATATCAAGTCAAAATTTGTAATTAAGTTCAGAGGATAAAATAATAAAAAATGGGAATTAAAATATATGATTTCTTTATGAAAAGTCACTCCATGTAATTTACTATATGAATTTCGTAATATTTCTTTTACAAATGAAAGTTTTATCAATACGTAAGTTTAAGTAAAAAAAAAAATATCAAATCGCAGTAGCATACCTCAGGCTACTGTCATAACATGTTCGACATAACATGTCATGTTCATAACATGTCATAACATGTTATTATTTATTTAATACAAAATAAATATGAGATGAGGAAAATTAATTCACGCCGTAACAACGTGACAAAAATAAAACCCACTTATAAATAAACATTAAAACATGAATAAGTTAAAGTTAACCAAACAATAAAAAGTCAAACATCAACTTTAAAACATTGATTATTTTATCGAAAATGTAATTTTTCGTTTATTTGATTTCTAAGGCTTTTTTTCAAAAGGTTTGAAAGTAATCCTAACTTGAAGTAAAGAAAATTACCTAAGGTGTTTTTCACTTTTGTTGAAATAACAGACATAAATACAAAAATATCAATAACACAAAAAGAACAAGTAATATACTAAAATGTATTGTACAAAGCTCATTTCAAACGTACGTACTTGCAATATCAGCTGAAGAACTCTATTTCAAATTGTCCGTTCACTTTCTAAAGCATCCAATTCGAAATTTGTAAAAAAATTGTTCATTTACAAATTAAAATAACTTTTTAACCAGCGCTTTTATCTAACGTAGCGTAAACGTATGTTACGAGTTGAGTTACGAAAGTTGTCGTAAAGTTCCCGCCAGTTCGCGCAAGCCTGAGCTCGGAACTCGTGCTCTCGCCAGCATCAGCGCTGCGCGACTGGAGCCGCCGACACTGATCCACACGTTCCTGCTGCCTACCTTTAAAGTTTTCCACCAAAATTCCAAATCTAAACATCGCAATGACATCACCATCTCACACGAATTTGACCTGTATAGCTGAAGTAGTAAAGATCTTTTTCAGTTGCAGTTTTGGCGACATAACTTCAATATCCTTTACCGACTCGACAAGGCGCTTTCCACTCACATCAAAAGGCAATACGCGAAAGCTGTTTCGCTGCATAACTCTGAACTCTACAGAGGAGGCTCAAAGGTCACTTATGCGTTAAATGGGATGTAGCCAAGCAGTCTGAAAACGCGTGGATTTTTCCGTGTGGGACAGGGACAGCTACAGTTTTTCGTGACAAAGGGTACGGCCTACGTGATCTCAGTGGAGGGGATGATCTTAAAATGTTCTAAGAATCACCAAGGATGGAAAAGTGTTTTGCCAAAACAGGCATTAATGTAGCCGTGCTTGTATACTAGTCGACGTGAGTCGTACGCAAACATTTGCTGAAGCAGACAAAATTTAAACGGCAGCTGTATTAAAATACATATACGTAACTGCATAGTCTCATTCATAATACATTAGTACTGGGAGCAGCCTCTCAAAGGACCTAACTCGAAGCAAATGTTGTTTATTTTGTTAGGAAAGAAAGCTTGTATACAACGGAGGGAACGCCACATGTCAGAACATGAATAAAAGAAGAGCTATGCTTCAGACTTTCAAAAGTTTCAGCTAGAATTTTTCAAAGCGATACCAACATTTTTCATGATGTAAGCCAGTCGTTAACGCAAAGTTGACTCAATAATATTTATTTTGTTTGTCGTTTATTGACTTAACGAGACAATTTCGTTTATTTTCTATAAATATAATAATTTACCTTTAAATAAGTTGAGCAGCAATTAGGAAGCGTTATTTTTGTGGATTTATAAGGTTTCTTCTTTAAAAAAGCATACTCAGGAAAAATACTAATTTATAATACCCTTTTAAGAGTATCATATTTGGAACCAAATTAAAAGAAAACATTGTGAAACATTTATTTCTTACAAAGGATAACGTGTAACATTAACTTGATCACCCTTTTAACACCTACAGCGAAAGTAATTTACCGAACGACCAAATAAATATCAACTAAAGCACTAAAGGTTACTCGAAATAATTCACTAGCGCTATTTATGAGTTGTGTTGACCCTAAATTTTTGCAATAAATTATGGTTTACTTTGTCGTTTATGAGGGCAAGACATAACCCTCGGAGCATGTGTAACAGATTGCGGCAATAAGGGAAATTGTCTTTTTTATGAACGCCGCCGACGACGTCAGGCATTCACGTGGAGGGCAAGATGGCGCCACTTACGACGAACACTTTTTAATTTTAAGAAAGACTTGGAAGCCTTTCGGCGGAACCTAAGGAGGCCTGCTTACTGTCTGGATTTATAAAAAACCCTTTATTTTTGTATTTCAGATAGTTATTTTTAAATAAATGCTTATGACAGGTTTCTTGATCGATGGTTAACTTAACTAATGGTTGAAATAAAACTTTTACCAGCGGTAAATAAAATATAATTGTGCATATTTTAAACACAATATACGTTAATCAAATATCAGAATTTCTGTTTTAAAGCCCGTTGGTTACGGTAGATACTTTTTGTTCAAAACGCAGTCGTAGTTACTCGACCGATGGTAACGACGTTTAACCATTAGTTAAGGAACTAGCGATCATAAAATCGGCACTGAATCATACTCAAAATGCACCTAAAAATCTAACGCTAGCTAAAGGTTAGTTCTTTATCAAAATATAGAGCGTTTTTTGTTCATTCAAAAAATAAAGCCCCTTATTTAGTTTATTATTGTGTCATACTGATTGTATTTTGTTTTAAAAAATCTGAAACATGGTAGGCGATATTAGCATTGTTTTTTCGCCTGCTAATAATTATTAATTTAATAAATCAAGAAGGCTTTAATCAATCATAAATGAATATTCTGGGTTAAATAGTCAATAAACCAAATCTATGTTTAATCAGCTTTTAACACCGTACAATAAATTTCAAGACCTGCAAAGACATCGACTCACACATTTAAATTCAGTAATATAAGATTTGTTCTTTTTAAAATTCAGGGCATGTAAGTAGTTTGTATAAGTCGCGGGCGGCGCCATTTGTCTTTCGTACCTGAACGGTGTCCACTGCGCGCCGGATCTAGAAGTTAATTTCACGGGGTATTTCTCCTACTGGAAGAAAACGCCTTATTTTACTGCACTCTAGTGTAAAGTACAATTAATCCGTTTATTTCACCAAAGCCTTATAGTCTCATTCTATCTTTCTTATCCAGAAATCAACATTTGTAATGCAAGCGAGCTCAACAAGGAAAGAAGAAAAACGCGGAAATCACATATTTTTGTACAGCCGGAATACTTTAGTACATAACACATGAAAAGAAAAAGTATTTTATAGATATGTCAAAGAACCTGCGCTTCTGAAGCATTAAATCCGCCATTTGTACTTCATTATGTTAGTGCAATAAAGAATATATAAATTTTAGAAATAACAACGCCATCTAGTGAGAACTATAAAGTGATGGTAGAAAACTGCTCATTAGACAGATTTTACAACAAACGAACTAATTTTATCTCTCTTTCTCTCTCTAACTCTTTATTTTACCCTGAACAAAATGCTAAAACTCAACTTATCTGATACAACATTTAATTTAAGGCTTTCTTAAACTAAAATTCATAATGCAATAAATTCCTCCAGAGATATACGTCACAAGAACAATTTCAGCGTTCATCTCAGACAATATCGCGAGGCCCGCAACTCGCGGTGTTATTTCCTTGACATATTTCACAATAACAAAGCACAGGAACAGCGTTTATCCGCATCAAATTCGCGATATCTACACTATATTTTGAACATTGCCTGAAACGCATTCCTGACGTACGAGTATAACACCGTTAATTTTAGAATAGGAATTTACTTTTGGGGTTATGAAATGCAAACCGGCAGAATATATTCCATGATAAAACACTGACTTGAGTAAAGGCAGAGCATTATAATAGAATTCAGTTTGTTATATTACTTAACCCATAAAATCGTATAAATATAAAACTTAGTTAAATCTATATGAGACGGGTATACGGTCTGTCCATTCTCCTTTGGAAATTAATCTAAAAAACGGAAACAAAACGTCATCAATCTCTCGTCAAGAATTTTATTACTTTGCCAATTTCCCTCAGTCAATCATTCGGCAAAACACAAATTGTCTCGTGACATTTTCAGATGATATTTAATTAAACTTCTCGTAGCCTTCACAGAGGTGTCGTTCAATAGATTCATTTAGGATCATAAATGTGACCAGAGTTAATTACTGTAACTGATGTATGTTATAACAAGTTGGAAAACTTTGACATACTTATACATATTTACTTGATGACTGTTAGGTAATTATTGATACTCAAAAACTTACTTCAACTTAACTTCATGTAAAGTTAAATTTATTTATTTCGTCGTACCTTATTATCATGATCAGTTCAAGCATAAATACGTTCACGGGTCAACATACATTGGCAATAAAACGATACCAATTAATAAAATACATAGCTAGTTACAGCATAGATACAAATAAAACATTGTGTCGCCATTTGAATGCGATTATTAAATTGATTTCATAATTTCCAGCATCCAGTTAAATGAAATGAATTCGGATGATTAGTTACTGTGACCCTAAAAGCATCGATAAAATTTTAATTATTTTGACAACCCTGTTAGATGGCACGCGACTCAACAAAGTGAAAACAAATCGACGATACGTTCCGTACAGGCCGGGACGTTTTTATTTTGTCTGCCACGTAATTGAATTTTGTGGTCCGCTCGATCATACAACCTCGGTTCGCGCACTAGATTGTTTACGGCATAGGTATGCAAATATTTGAAAGTAGATTCTGTGTCTGCTTCGATTGCGATGCGCCGGTCTGTATCAAAAGAGATAAGTCCGGGGAAGTGAGTTTGGTGTGGGACAAATTAAAACGAAATCTACTCGTATCTGATACAACCAGCCAGATTTTGTTTTTTATTTTTGTTCGTTATGAATCAGCAATTTAAGTGAAAAAAGTACTTTAGTAATTTGCTGTGGATGATGTCCAGTTAGAGCTTTTCTTGATGTCTTAGAATAATGACATTCAATCAATAAGGTCTCGTACTGCTTTTGGGCATAGAAAACGAAAAAAGATTGGCCACCTGCTTGCTTCACACGATTTTTGTTAGAATTGGGATCAGACTAAGTAAAGGACTTTTTATGCTGAAAGGAGGCTGTGAAAGATAAATGGATTTTTCTGTTTAATTTTGGACGGGAAACAAATTACCATCGTATTCGGTAGTCCGAAAATACCCAAAGGGCATCTTTCTTGTGTACGAGTACTGTAATGCTTCAATCATACTTTTAAATAGAAATTCATATATTTTATATTATTTTAACACTTGATCTGGCTTTGACTCTTACACTTATGTCCATTTGCAGAGTGCAATCATCACTTTTCATGAAATACATGCCCTCAATTTTCAATTTAAGACAGGTCTTTCGCAAAACTCGACAATAAATGGCTCAAATCAATAAGCGATGAAGATGAATAAATACGGGTATTACGGCACTTGAGAAATGATACGATTCATTTATAAAGCGTAACAAAAGCAGTGAGCACAAAAGGGAGCCATCAGTCAGAAGTCATAAGTATGCACTCAATAGCGGTGTCAAAACACTCCTCGGAACCATTCAGTGACTGTTTATAAATAATTCAATATTGGCTCGGTTTGTTTTCCGTTTCAAAGCGGTTGCTCGGGATATAGTATCGAGTATCAAACTCGATTGGTTTGTGAATTTAGTGCAACACACTAATACGCTATAATGCACAGTGAAGCCATAATAGAGGTATTTTTTGCGGGATTCAAACCTGATATGTATTATGTAACAGTTGGAGTTTTTAAATTACATGATCTTTTTAATTAGCCAATGTTAGCAACGAATTATATTTTGATTCGTAAGTGCTATTAACCGACAATTTTTTTGTTAAATCGTATATTATGTCTATTTCTTTTATTAAATAAAATATATATTTGTAAAGTATTGCATATTTAAAATGGCTGTGGTAATTTAAAGACTTTGCTTAGCCGAAGGAACATTACTGGTATTATAAAACAGTGAGATAAGCAGTTTTGAATATAAATATCAGATTTTGACAGCACCTGGCTCGACAAAAAGTAAGAGCAGCCCGTTTATCTTGCGCGCGAGTTGAAGAGGATGACTGGGCGCCCCTTGGCCCTTTTAAGAAGCCCTCCGCTCAAGGGCCGTCTCAGCAGATCCTGGCCATATCATTAAAATTAATAAGCAAATACTCCATGTTTCACGGTGATATGACAGGTGACTTAGATATATTTTATTAGATTTTTTTTCACGCCAACCAACAACAAACGTTAATTAATGTTTTAAATGCTCTCGATTAAATTTGAGTGAACTGTGGTTGCTAGGAAATAAGGGTTTCGGTACTTCCTACTGGGTAAAACTTTTTTTATTAAACATAGAAAATAGAAAACGTAGTTAATTTCAAGCTGATTTAATGAAAAAAGCCGAAGAACTGTACTTATAGTATCCATAATCCTTAATTCCCCGTAGACTGAACGAAAACTGTTTGTATTCTTTGAGATTTACCGCGACGTAAATCCATTTAAACAAAAAGTGGTTTAATACTTGGACCGATGCCAGCCCAGAGCCATCTGATACATTATATTATTTATTTTCATCGTCACAGAATTTTGTATTTAATATTTTTACAATAAAAAGTATTCTCCTGAAAATTTAAAATATTTTTGATGTGGAATTAAGCAATATACTGAATAATGTATGTATGATGTCAGTATTTTTTAATACCATTGAAAATACTAAAAGGACATGAATTTAGCTTTTGAAAGTTTAATAATCATAATGCATACCTTACTTTAAACTATTATTGCGATTATTGCGATGGTTCAAAAATGCTCGCTTAAAAATGGCAAAACCAATAAAAATATTAACACCACCAATGAACCTCTCTTTCAAGAATAAAAAATCGTTACCTATCATCCCTTCTGGGTGGATAAGATGGAAAAGTGCGGGGACAAAAAATATCACGTGCCTAATGTCGGAAAATATTCGCAGGCGCGGACATGACATCATAAAGGCATCAAGAAGCCATCAGCAGTAACAGGATGTTCCCATCACACGTCTTTTGTATTTTAAGACATTTGCCAAAGACGGGTTTGGTGAGATAAGAGAAAATATGAAAATTTCAGGCTGATTTTATTTGGCAATTCTACAAGAAATAGTATGTAAAATATACAATATAAATATCTAATATCTCAAATCTCTTTTTTTTTGAGACGTAAGTAGGTACCTAACATAAGTGTAAACTAAGTACCTACCTGAATTCCTTATAATCGCAATAAGATGCATAGTCTCACACACACATACAAAACTACTTAAGTATGTATATGAAGTCCAAATTCCATAAGTGAAACTGAAAACGACGTCAACTGAAAATATATTTTACGATGGTGTATCATGAAACGTAACAAATTACGTTATCGGACGAATGCGGCAACATTACAAAACTTCAAGAGACCGCACTCAAAGAGTCGCTATACATCCTTTTCGTACACTACAAAATCGTTTTCAAATAAACATTCAGCATTCAAATGCAGCCGTTATTTCTTGAAATTCCTTTATGCTGAGGAACGGGGCGACCGGTGGAGTCGACTGAGCTCAAAAACTGATATAAACATCTGGTTCCCTAAGGGTGCCTCGATGCATGCTTCCGACGCTCGGGACAAGCAGACAGTAAGTGTTTGGACTAGTCTATTTTTTATTTACAGATATTTAATGCTCTTTTTAGTTCTCATTTATTTTTCAACAGTATAACTATCAAGTATCGAATAATATTTATTGTATATTGGCAAAAACAAGTCTGTATCAACAAAGCAAGGGATATCTTAACGAAAATGGATGCATAGGTCGCCAATGTTAAGGAATTTTAATTATTTTCCCATTAGCGAAATTTAAACGAAAAATAAATCAACAAATTGTAACTTGAAATAACTTTTTGCATTTATCAAAACAAAAAAAATGTGTTTGATATTATATTTACGTATTTTAAAGATAACTTTTGATTCTGGAACAGCGCGACCGGTGGAGTCTTGTCTCTGATATTCCACCGTAGTCCCGAGGGTCGACTTTACGACGCTTCCATAGCACTCGACACTGAACAGACAGTAGCTATTCTATTCCACATTATGAACAAGTACTTGCTTACAAAGTAAAAGACATTACCTGTTACAAAACTGAGTCTGAACAATATTACGGGAAACATAAAATATTATCCGACAGTCTTACTTATATACGTCCATCAGTTACTGAGTTTTCATTTTCAGTCTGAAATTATATGGCGAAAATCTTAATTCACGACTTTTATTAAATATCCTATAGGTATATGATAAAGTACCTACAGTCGGCTTAAAAAAGCTAGTTAATTTAGGACATACATAATATTTACCTAATTTTATATTGTGAATAGATGTGTTACGAAAGTCAAGTTATTCATGGCAACTATTAGGTGACGTACTTTTACAAGAACGATTTTAGATTTCTATAATGGTTTTGTAAAATATTTGTAATAACAAAATCAGAAGTACAGTACAATAGCCGAGCGCGGACAGTAAGAAGTATTAGCAAGATTTATAATTGTTATCTAGCGGCGGACTAGGCGAGGCAAACTTATTGCCGAGTCGCGTGCTAGCACCTAATATATTAGAATGCCTTAAACAAAACGTCTCTGTTTGCCGCTAACGCGCTGTTTACTAACAAATAATTCCAGGACTGTAAAAGTCTACCAAGGGCCTTACCTTTACACACTATCAAATCTGTAAACAGGTCGTAGAGTCAAGGCTGAAAGGTATAGGTGGACTAAGATAGTCTAGATAATCATGAGCTGTTAACAATAGGTAAATATTTAACTGTCCCCAAAATTAAGTAGGTAATATCCAATTGTTGGCAGCCCATTTTCACATTTTAATAATAGATACATTTTCACAGAATTTGCTGAAAAATTACAGACCAAACCCAGGTTAGTAAAAATGTAAATATACTTATTAACAATACCACCCGAGACTAGAACAAATTCTTGTGACAAAAATGATGTGATTATTTATTCAAGTGTCGGGAATTTACTCGTGCTGTCAGAATGATACATGCAAGTCGACCCATGTCAAACGTAGCGGCAGGTGCAATATTACCAACATTTTTATTATGATCCCTCATTTTCTGATGTCTTATTAAAATATTAACAAATGTGCCTACATAACGAACTGAAATATGACAAGGGTACAAGCTATATTTTTCTTTATTTATACACCGAATACTGGTTCTAATAAATAATACTTACGCATTATTTAAACTCATCTACCATTATGTTAATATTATGTCACGTATTATTATTATTGGACACCAGTCACATACATTGTTCAGATCCCAAAGTAAGTAGCCAATGCACTAATAATAATAATAATAAATTTATTTATTTTCTCTTCAAAAAAATAGGACATAAAATGACAATCGTAAGGAATTACAATTGGTGCTACAAAGTATCCTGTCATTTGTGAGAGAGTGGTGCCTGAAATAGGTTTCGGAGAAACCTGTAACACAGGTCACTATGACGTGAGTCATGATGGGTGCACCATTTCGTCGACAGAAGTGATATAAAGAAAAGCAAGGGAAATTTAGTGTCAAGAGATCTTAAGCCGATAAGATTAAATTTTACTCTTGGATTGAAAGTAGATCCTCAGTTGCATTATAATTTAATGGGGACAGATAGTTGGTAAGTTTAATTTTACATAAATGTCTATTCAATGAATAGAAATTGAGGAAGTTATTGAGTTTATCATAGAGAAAATCGCCGAGAAAACAGAAGAAATTGTGCGACTTCGCAGTTCCAAATGGATTTCTTGGGCAAACCGGTCAGGGTCATACAAGATCATAGAGTGTTTTTTAAGAACAGTATGAAGAATAAACGACTGTCTTATCGTAAGGCACTTGTGTCATGGAAATCAGACACAACGGTGGTACCACAACACCCAGACCCAAAACAATATACGTGCACTAAATAATGTGAAATCAAATTGACTTTGAAACTAATTCACTTCAATCATAAAAATATTTTATTAAAGTTACAACAACATAACCTTTCTACATGATTTCCAAACAGAAACGTAATAAAACATTTAAATCATTCATTCAAACAGTATGTTCCTGACAGCTAGCAACATGAAAGCAATGCAGGTCCAAGCATGTGTTGCTGAAAGCTTTTTAATTTTGTTCTCCCCTAAAATTGTCTGTCATGACAGGTACACTCTTTTTGAAAAATGAATTTTCAAACGCAAATTTTATAAAGACGGTGTTTCGGATGAAACAGAAAGCATTTTACTTTGGACACGAAATGTAAGTTTGTCTAAAATATAAGTTTAGTTGATGTTCTACGACTTATACCTATGTAAGTTTAGCTAGAATCTGGGCAGTTCTTAGTAAGTTAATTTCCTATTCGCTGTTGATCTAGTAAAGTCTTGCAATTTGCAGATTATGTTTGAATACTGTTTCTAACACTCGCTTACGGAGCTTGAGCTGGCTTGTCTAGCGAAACTTAGCTTACAGATTCTCTGTAACTTACTACGTGCTCCCTAAACTTGATTTTTTAAGCCGGCTGAAAAGTTAATTAAACCAGTGGACGGGTCAGTCCCTGAGAGGTTTAATTTATTGCATCGTCCGTTTCTCTCACACCATGGCTCCACCGCGAGTTAAAATATTATCGGCAAAATGTAGGTGTGCAATTCAGAAAATATAAATTAACTTATTGTTTCCATAAGTCTCAAAGGAATATATTATTCGTATTCAATAATTTTTGTTTCAATCTGGACCAGATATTAACAATATTAGTATCTACATTACAGTATTTAATAAAAAAAGTGTAGGTACTTGAAATAAATTCCAAAAAAATATAATTTAAGTTAAGAATTTCAATCGATTTAAAATAAATAGGTAAGCTTAAGCAGTCTTACACGTGATTTAGACCTATCTTCGAAATTCTTATGATTTGTTGCACCTACACTTTTCAATACTACTACACAGTACTAGAATCACCTTCCCTCATCCTAAGACTTATTTCATTCACAGATTCGCCCCATAACAGTAAACGGTCCGAACTCCGACCCGCAATAGAATTAACATCCTCATCCGCAATAAGATTTGCGTAACAAATGTCTGGGAACAAACGGAGTGCTAACAAGAATCTGTAACGTGTTAACACCACGGTCCAGTCTGGCCGTTTCCTTTGTATAAGTATAAACAACTATACTTATGCTAGGTATACTGCTAATCGTACCTCGTCTTTCTATAGAATATGCCCTGAAAATGGTTTTCGGAAAAACCTTACCTGGAAATGCGTTCTCGAATTATTTTGTAAAGCTAAATGACGGTAGGAACTTTTAACATCACACTTTTAACAATACCAGTTATAAGTAAAAAGACGTGTGGCACTCGGAATCTGCCGCGGTAAAGTTATTGCATAGCATTTGTTATCAACTAATGCAATTATAATTATTTATACAGTTTATTTATGCAGTATTTTTTCCCTTTGTTTTTATTCTTTGATATTAATTGAAGTTACATTTACATTACAGTTACACAACCGATGCCACCTAAAGGTGTTAGGTTATTTTCGTCACGGAATTTCTGGATTCGGTTTCTACGCTTAAGGCCCGCGATAAAATACATAATCAATAAATGCATAGAAGTAGCACCAGAACTTTTCAACAAAGACAACGGCAAAGACAGAGACTCTAATATTTGCGAGCTTTATAAAGCTTAGTTATTTCTTGCATATAATCCTACGATTATCTCATAGTACCTTATTAAATCTACGTTTAAATCGCCTGCATTTTTATGTGCACAAAATGTTTACTACTATTGCTCCATCCAGCTGTCTAACTCCATGTTAAATGAAAGCGAAGCGTCCGAAACGGTCCGGGCATGGCGCAGTTAATTTTGCGGAGTATTTGTTTGGAGCAAAACACCACTTACCAGCGCCCTCCACTATGTATTAAGGAGCAAGCCGTTAAGTAACACTTAGCCGTTCTAAGTGCCTACAAAATATACGCAAGGTCGACCGCGTGAAAAAGCTTAAAACACCCATTAAACATTCAAGTAAGGTGAAAATATGGCCAATTGTATTTTCAACACTAGTTTCTTGTTGTTTAACGCTATTTTAAATAAATAATGTTGTTTTGTGTTATCATTTGCATACAAAGTAGCAAGGTATGTTCGTAGAAAAATGTTGAACTAAGCACTTCAAAAGGAATATTGTTACATTTAAAGTGATTTCTAATTTATTGTTCTTTAAACAGTTAATTGTCGTCTCAGACCATGGACCCTATTTTTGAATCACTCGCGTCAAAATAGCGTGTGATATTCATTAATTATTGTCTGTTTTTAGGGTTCTGTAGCCGAATGGCACGAAACGGGACCCATTTAGTTTCGTCAAATCTGTCTGTCCATCCGTATGTCACAGCCACTTTTTTCTGAAACTATTAGTATTACACAGTTGAAACGTAGAAGGTAGATGTATCCTGTTAACCGCTTTATAATTCTCATACAAAAATAAAAAATAATGAATTCAAATCGGCATCTCCTCCCCCCTCCCTCATCTAACTTTTTAACTAAGGGAGTGTTAATTTGAAAAAAATACATGATGTAGATCTTGACAAAGACTTTCAACAAAAAATATTTTGAACGAGATCAAACTGGTAGTTTTTAAAGTAGAGCACATTTTCAATAACCGCAAACGTAACTTTTTTATCCATACAAATACTATGAAAAACAAAGTTATATTTGCTGTCAATGAAATATTATGGTACTATGGCTAAATAGAAGTAAGTGGATTTCGAATTGAGTTAAAGTTGGCACGGAACCCTTAATGTGCGAGTCCGACTCGCACTTGGCCGGTTTTTTGATGAAAAATTCTACACAGGAGTGATAAAAAACCTCAGTTTTGTGAGTATTCACGAATGTATTTTGCTCAGTTTTCATTGATTTTTAGTTTGCTTATGAACGACAATCATATACGCCATATCCAAGCGAGTGATCCAACAATAAACCCCTAGAAGCTTTGAGAACCTACTTTGATAATTTTACGTACTATATCATGTCTACTAATATGGTCGTTAAAATCGATTTCAACCCATGCCCAAACCCTCGATACCTGAAACTGAAATTGAACTTTACCCACATGTATACAAAAACACATCGTATACCGCTAAGAAACCCCGGCCGGATATCGTCTTTAGCTTGGAACATAAATCATAGGCGACCAACAGTAGCCTATTACTATCGCGGTTCAAATTTATGTGTTACCTATCGGCGAACACCTTTGAAAATTATATTTGCTGCTGCACTGCGGTCGGTAGGAAATGGTGTCATTAGCTTTTCTCGTATTTCTTGTTACAACGGACATTTACGCTCACCTGTAAGAGGCAATCCACTACTTTGCTATTCTGGGAATAGGGGTAAGATGGGATTTTATTTTCGTTTCTAAAATATTTCTTATTTTGTTTAAAGTATAATTTTCTTGTGGGCTGTGAAGCACTTTTGAACTTTGAAGATTGATTATGGAGAATAAATACAATAAATAAATAAATATTGGACACCAATCACATTCATTGCTCTGATCCCAAAGTAAGT
The DNA here is from genome assembly GCA_963924145.1 of Pyrausta purpuralis. Classification (NCBI taxonomy): domain Eukaryota; kingdom Metazoa; phylum Arthropoda; class Insecta; order Lepidoptera; family Crambidae; genus Pyrausta; species Pyrausta purpuralis. The sequence continues at coordinate 14,906,912 of OZ001645.1, read as the reverse complement.
ATCTAATTGCACTTGTATTATGGAAATCAGACACAACGGTGGTACCACAACACCCAAACCCGAGACAATATAGAAAATTTTGATTTATATATTGACCCGACCGGGAATGGAACCCCAGACCTCGGAGCGGCGACGCCTTAAATCCAACGTGCTTGCAGCCACTACACCACGGAGGTCGAATACATTATATAATTGTTTCAATCATCCATTGGTTCCATTATATTTTAACTTAGTAAAAACACTGCAATATATTTAATATGCATTGCTAAATCAAATTATGATACGAGTAATCGAATCAAAATGTAATTAAAAACCCACGTTTTGAGCCTCGAGCCTAAATTAATCGTAGTCTTACTGAAAGAGAACGTTACATCTCCGACAAAAGAAACTAATTTATTTCTTTTCTTACACCAAAATGCAATGAGTTTCAGTATCATGTACATCGCAATAGTAATTTTGTACGAATGCAAAGCCTAAGGAATTCAGCGCTCGCTGGCTCGCCGGAGCGAGCGTACGTCTTCCTGACTTCCGGAGCACAGATAAACCGCTTCCTCTTCCTGCCCCTTTGCCTAACATCGTGTAACGGACACACCACAAAAGACAAAGTATAAATACCCACACATCTAATGCTCCACTTTTCACCTCGCATTACCCTCCCTATTTACCCGCGAGCCGAAAACCGTTTATCGAAACGTTTATTTGTAGCCGTGTAAATCACAACGCATACCGTTTGCCGGATATAAATTCCAATCCACACAAATTTCCCAATTTGGATTCGGTTTACAGATCTGTTTGACGTGGGCTAAACGAATGTTCTGCAAAAAAAAGTATTAGAGAGGCTGTGGAGCGACCACGCGTCCATGCGTAATTCAATCTTGTATCACTTTGACGGAGCCTTGTGTGGGGTTGCTGCTGTAACTTAAAAGCTGGCGTAGGTAGATAGATATATGTACGCATAGTAGCCACGAAAAATGACCAAAATTTCCAAGAAACGCTTAATTTTGAAATGGAATGCAATGCTTATTCTAATCTCTTTACTCTGTAAAGTGTGAATTGATGGTCCTATATTATGTACTCTATTTTTCTACCTAAACTCTAGTGCTGTACATTGGTCACTGTAAATGTATGTCTATCAAGCTTGTCTTTAGCATAGTTTTCCAGATGGTAATTTCTAAATACGTCTCGTCAAACTCTCTAGAATGTGAATCAGGGCTTAATTACCGCTCCCGCTTCCCACTTCATTATTAGAGCAATGAGTTAAACCGTCGAACTAGACGTAATAACTAAAACTAAACACGTTTGTAGCAAGTTGTTTGTTGTGTTATCAGCGCGGCGCCAAGCGCGCACTCGCCGCGAACTTGCGCCCCTAATGAAAACTTCGTCTGAGGTGAACTCGCCCTCTGCCCAATTTTATAGCAACAAATGTATGTCACATGCGAAACAATAGGATTTGTGCTTACATTATTGTAGCAATAAGAATTCTCTTTTAATGTAATGGTCGAATGGCTTTGCAGTTCTTCATAACTGGATTGCTTTGTTTGCAAGTATAATACCCATTACACACTGCAACTTTTAGCAGCAATGCAGTCGCGATGTTAACGCGGGTTAGCATCGATGCAGTCGCAAAGTGTCAACCTTTACACACTGCGCTACTTTCAGCATAGATATAGTCGCGATGCAGAAGCTGTAAATTATCAAATTATGTACTGAATTTGTCGATTTCCAGTTTCTGCATCGCGGACTGCATCGATGCTAAAAGTCGCAGTGTGTAAGGTGTCTTACATTCCAAGTTTGTATCTTATGTAACTGATATGAATTTCTGATATTGTTCTGTAACTGAACTAACGTAACAACATAGTTGTCTAATATTTGTAAATCGCATTAATTACCTATATAAAGCAAAAATATTAAATATGCATCCGTATAAAGCTAGCAAAAGTTATCAAACAAGGTAAGTGTTCAAAATTAGCATTGGCCTTGATTATGTAACTTTCGCATAAAATTTCGATAAATTTAAAACTACTTAACTCCAAATCTTATTCGACTGTTCGACCTCCAAACGTTTTCGTGTAACGATCACATTAGAACGGAACAAATGCGATTGAGAGCGCGATTAGAGCAACTTAATAAATACAAGGGATCGATAAATAGCCGGGTCCGTTCGGTGCGAAATGTGGATATGTGCGGATAGTAGGGGAGCCCAAGAGAATATTTTTGTATTAACTCGAGCGGGCAGTGTAACATATGGAACATTCCTTGCGCCCTGTTACGATCATCCACCAAATTCTAAGACATTACTTCATTCGCTTAATGAATAATCTCCTATTACACGTTTAAATGTTTTTATACGTAAAGGGGACAGAGTTGAAACAAAAATATTATCTTAAGATTCAAATCATTTTTATTTTTATTTTAGGTTATTTGTCATTTGATTTGGCAGATAAAATTATAGAGGTACGGACAACAGCACGTCAAGGTAAACACTGCGGTATCTTATGCAGTTATATAAAGGGCTAGTTTGCAACAAAAGTGGGTAACCTGTTGTGCTGTCTACTGTACAATCCATTGAAGAGTTATCGTAATACTTACGTTGAAATTACCATTTATTTCTTCAAAATCTTAGCAAACTTGTAGTATATCATACAAGCTTAAGCTTCACATATTTATTTATTTTTAAACATACAACCTATAGCACTTAATACAGCTTCCTAGGCTCCCCTACTAAGGGTCGAATGCGGAAAGTAAATCGGTTGAAACGAATGCGAGCCATCAGTCAGCGCGGCGGTCGCGGCCGACGACGATAAATCTGCGCGGCCACCTTACGAGTGAGAACACGCTGAAACAATGACTCGAACGATTTCTTCAGTACCTTTTTATTTTTTTTACGGTCTTTCGGGACTTTGATCGCGCGTTTTAAGTTTTCTCCCTTCCCTCCCCGTTGCAGCATGATGTTTTATTGCCTAAAGCCTTCTTCAATAAATAAGCTATCTAAGACAAAAATTATATCCAAATCGGTCCAGTAGTTCCTGAGATTAGCGCGTTCAAACAAAACAACTCTTCAAATTTATAATATTAAGTAAGTATACATTTCAAGCCCTTTATCTAGTAAGAGGTCTTACTATGACTTGATAAAATCTGACAGGACAGTTTGTCGTTTGTATTGCAAACATCCCTGTAGTCCTGTACCAATCCGCACTAAGCCCGCGTAGTGGAACATGTATGGCTCCATCTACCTCATAGTTACGATAAGACCATTGCCCACCAGTGGGACGTTATAGGCTAACTTTACCTATACTCGTATATGTGTATCTAAAGACATATTCCATCCTCGGCTGCATCATCACTTACCATCAGCTGAAATCGGGTTCGAATGCATGCTCAATCTTCTTTTTAAACCATCTATTTAAGGTGTTGTATGAATCATTGTTAATAAGTTGATATTGCCCTGTTTTACTATGTCCTAAAAAGTTATGGTTACAACGCTAGTTGTCTGTCAAATACTGTACACAGAATGACGTCCCATATTGGAAACTAGCGGTCCCCCGCGACTGCGTCCGAGCGTTTCTAAGTTTCCTCCCTCCTCTCGATAAATAAGCTATCGAACACAAAAATATTTTTTTCAAATCGTTCTAGTAGTTTCGTAGCGCGTTCAAACTAACAAACTCTTCAGCTTGATAATATTAAGTATTAATTGGTAACTGCCTATTTGTCTCATGTAAAACCAGGCCAAATATTTTTGCGGTATGTAAGATATCTGCAGTAACCTCAAACGACCTTCCTTTTATTGTTCTTTATTTCCATAAAGTGTCTTTGCCTAGGTCTTAGTTGAAATTAATGCGAGCCATGATTCTGTGACGCGACTGTCGCGACCTCCGCTATAAATCTCCTTGCCACCTTGAACACTGCTGAAACTAGGGCTGAAAGTATTCTATGATATAATTATTTTAAACCATCTTAAAAGCTGTCAAAAAATTTCATGTTGTCTGGTTATATTATCGTCAATTTGTCAAAGCTATATAAAATTACGATAAAGATAAACGACTGATGACTATTACGTCAACATAGATCAATCGTCATACTCGTTCACCACAAAAAAGATCGTGATCATGAATGCATCATACACAACTACTACCTGAGTAGGTAGGTAGATAACTATTATAATTTAATATTACTCCTAAACCGATTTCGATGACTCTTTTCCGTTTATTGGAATATGCTTCGATAAAGAAATATTAAAATTCACTACATCATATTCGTTATATCCGTAATAAACAATAAAATCATACAAATAAACGAATATAAAATAACAAACATACATATAATAACGAAAGTTAGCACAAGTGTTTGGAAGCCTGAAAAGATCATCATATCAAATATTATCCAATTCGCAAGACGTCACAGAAATATGTTGAGTTGAAAACCTCCTTTTTTTAGGTCGGTTTAGAACTTAAATACGTTAAAATAGTAGCAAATTCTATCAGATATCATTTTGTAGAAGGTCTTATGTCACGAAAACGCATAGTTTCCGATAATTAAGCGGAAAACCTAAAAAAACACTTTTGAACTCCCTTATCCCGGCTCAAGGAGTACGGGCTAGGACTTTTGACATGTTGACCTCCTTGATAGACCAAACAAAGTTACGAAGTCAAAAATCGTGTTCCTTTACATTTCCTCTACAAGGTTTAACGATAGTTGTCTGACTGTTCTATATACCTATACAATTTAAATTCCATATCAATTGTTAGTACTCCTTAGATAACGTTAGTAAATACAATTATATAAGATCATAAAAGCATTAAAATTAAATTAAATAAAAATCAATTTCAAATAATAATTAAAACCCATTTTTTTTCCAGAAAACGAAAATGTATTGGTACGATGCCATTTCATTCACTGGTGTGAAGATTTCCTGTCGACTTTTTTACTTCACCAATTAAGATTAACTTACTAGACCGTCCCAGTCTTCATCGCTGTAATTCTGAATGATAACAATAAATTGATTTAAATTACAGGTAAACCAAATCTTGTCAATAGTTTGTGTCTAGTTTTGCCTTGGTGCGTACTGAAGTAGTTAGTAAACCAGTGGAAACAAATGCGGCCATCCGTCAGCGGCGGCGTCGTTAGCGGTCGCGGTCGCCCGATAAATCTCGACGCTACCTTGAGAACTAACTGCTAAGCCCAGGCCCTTGTTACGATCACACCAACGCACCCCAGTCACAAGAATATATACCTCAACTTAGAGCGAAGCCACATTGACTTCGCGTTACATCGGCGCAAAATTATTTTTATTTTATTTTAATACTTTGCGTCTTCGGGATACGCGGGCAACGCCTAAAAGTCGAATGGACTGACCCAATACAACAGAAACGCAACGCATCGCTTATGTGACTTCGCTTTTATATAGTTTTTATTTAAACTATTAAGCAATATGTCAGACAAGAGACGTACAGTTTCTAAACTTCAATAAAGAACATACCTTATTTTTATAGTGTCAGTTATTCCATTCAATTCATCCATCCATTTTAATTACATGCCTTGTTTTTAGGGTTCCGTAGCCGAATGGCAAAAAACGGAACCCTTATAGTTTTGTCAAGTCTGTCTGTCTGTCTGTCTGTCTGACTGTCTGTCTGTCTCTCTGTCTGTCTGTCTGTCTGTCTGACTGTCTGTCTGCCTCTCTGTCTGTCCGTCCGTATGTCACAGTCATTTTATTCTGTAACTATAAGCATTACACAATTGACATTTGGTAGGAAGATGTATCTTGTTAACCGCTTACTGATTCTCATACAAAAAATAATGACAATGAAGGGGGGGCTCTCATACATGAAACTAAAACCAAAAAAAAAAATTTTTTGACAAACCTATGAATGTGGGGTGTCTATGGATAGGTCTTTTAAAATAACATAGAGGTTCCTAAAACCATTTCTTTTAAAGTCAAACGTTTCATAGCTAGACGCTTCCAAAGTGGTAAAATGGTAGAGAACGCCATATGGCGTTAAGTCCACCTTTTGTACAAAATTTTATTATTGTGCAATAAAGTATAAATAAATAAATAAAATGGGCGTCCCCCCCCCACATCTAATTTCTAAACCAAGCAAGTATAAATTTTGAAAAAATATATGATGTAGATCTTAATAAATACTTTCAACGAAAATTGGTTCGGACGGGATCGAACGAGTAGTTTTTGAAATAAAGCACATTTTCAACAACCGCAAACATAACATTGTACTTCATACAAACACTATGGAAAACAAAGTTATATTTGCAGTCAGCAAAATATTGTGGTATTTTACTAAGTACGAGTAGAAGTAAATGGATTCCCTAATTCAGCTAAAGTTGGCACGGAACCCTCAGTGCGCGAGTCTGACTCGCATTTGGCCGGGTTTTAATATTGATAATTATTATTCTATAGATATAAGATTTGTACAAATCTCTGTATTCAGATTTTTAGATATAACTCTACAGGACTGCCCATCATGTTGAATTTTTTACGAACATGAGAATCTATTAAAATAAAATAATCCCTTTCAATTGGAAGCATTGACGCTAGCGCGCGTCAAAGGCTTTGCGCGCTTTGATCTCGCGTAAAACGGACAAATGAATGTAAAACTTGAAATTACGGTGCGATGTATCCCTCAGAGCAGCATTTATTTGTAGAGGGGTGGTTGATATTAATCATGGCGAACAGTGGGCGCCGTCGGCGCAGGCAGTGCATGCATTCAGCCCGCCGCAAACAACTGTGCCGGACTTTTAATCTCACCTGCGGCCGTATCTCTACCACTGGCTCGGAATGCCACTCTGTTTAGATACAAAGACTTGTCAGTGGTTATTTCATCATTTTATACCTTTTCGGTAACTATTTATGTGGTGCTCGTGTTTGTCATAACTTTTAACTGTTTACCTACTCCTAATTGTTTTGTCATGATAAGTTATGACATTTTCGCATATTTAGGAAATCAAATATATCAATTATAAATGAAAATGAAAAAAATGAAATCAATTACATAGTAATGTACTGACTTCATTCAAGTGATAGTTTCAGGGATCGTTGGCTCTCCAACCAGCAGAGTATGAAGAATATAAGCAAAGTACATTTAAAGCAAAGGCTAATGTCATTAAAAGGGGTTCACCAAAAAACCGGCCAAGTGCGAGTCCAACTCGCGCACTGAGGGTTCCGTGCCAACTTTAACTGAATTTGGGAATTGACTTACTTCCACTTAGTAAAATCCACAATATTTTGTTGACTGCAAATATAACTTTGTTTTACATAGTGTTTGTATGAAGTACAAAGTTATGGTTGCGGTTGTTTAAAATGTGCTATATCTCAAAAACTTCTAGTTCGATTCTGTCCGAACTAATTTCCGTTGAAAGTATTTGTTAAGGTCTACATAACATATTTAAAAAAAAAATTAACGCCCATTTTACCACTTTGGAAGCGTCTAGCTATGAAACGTTAGATTTTAAAAGAAAATGGTTTGTGAACCTCGGTGTCATTTTAAAAGACCTATCTATAGACACCCCACACGTATAGGTTTGGCTAAAAAAAAATTTTTGTTTTTAGTTTCATGTATGGGAGCCCCCCCTTAAATTTAATATTTTTTATTTTTTGTATAAGAATCGTAAAGCGGTTAAAAGGATACATACTCCTACCGAATTTCAACAGTGTGATGCTTATAGTTACAGAATAAAATGACTGTGACATACGGACGGACAGATAGACAGACAGACAGACTTGACGAAACGGCTACGGAACCCTAAAATTGCTTAAGCTAAAAAAGGAGCATTCACAAATACACGTAGCCTGACACAATATCCTAATTTACTAAGCTTAAGTTACTGTCGCATCGGATGGAATTGAAAAGTTGTTGGTTCGGCCGGGAGCGCTGCGGTTTACTCGTGATCACATGTGCCAGTCCACTGATAGTGGCTCACAGAACAGAGCAAAGGGAAAGATAGAAGAGGCATCATACTCCGCTTATTCATCATAAAATAAGAATGTAATTACCGTCACAATTAACTTACCTGCAAACGAACAAATTCTTCTCTGCAAGGCAATGAAATGGTTACTTTGGTAATTAGTATAATAACACCTATATGGTAAATATTGTTGTTTTATAGTTTTTCAGTAAACCGCAAATATTTTACTTTTATAACCAAACAAACAAATACAAATAAACAAATATTTGACAACATCACATACATTGCTCCGATCCCAAGCTAAGTAGCACTTGTGTTTTGGATAATCGAAAACAACGGTGGTACCACAACACCCAGACCCGAGACAATGTCGAAAAGATCGTTTTCTACATTGACCCGACCGGGAATCGAACCCGGAACCTCACGAGATGGCGACGCTTGAAACCAGCGTGCTGGCCACTCGACCACGGAGGTCGTCAAACGTATGTAGGTATGTAAAAATAATAATAATCATTGTTATTATTATTTTTACATACCTACTAAAGGTCAGTTTGCTAAAAGACTAGTATCGTTAAATTCTGTGTGAATTTCTTACATCAGAATAGAATAGATTTCCCGCCAATTAGGAAAATCATTCAAATTGTTTAATTTATGAGTTGTTATTTTCAGCGCCAAATTCCAACAAAAGAATCAAAATTCTAATTATGAAATCTTCAAAGAATGAATATTCAGTAACGAATTTTGAAATAACAGAACGAGATTATTAAAATAATTGCATAAACTTTTTACGGCTTTGAATCAATTAGCCTTTTCTTTGGATCGTTCTCTTGGCCACCTCTTTTTGAACTGTAAACCACTCCATGTGGTACTTGTTTAATACGAAGTTTTGAAAAATATTTTTAACATTGCACTGTTTTGTAAAGTTTTAAAATAGGTACCTAATCCAATGCGTTAAGTTTACAAAGTGCACCTTACTAAATTGTAATATACGAAAGTATAACACTATGTACTACACTCTTACTGAACAAAATAACAACCATAAACATTAAATAACCATAAAAAAACAATAACTTATTTCAGCAGTTAACTAGTACGTTACACTATTTTAAATTTTACATTTAAAAATATACAAGGAAATATCACACCGGGCGAATGTTTAAATCTATATTCTGTATTGAAATCGATACTGCAGATTCGAACGCAGTAAACTGTAACAATGGGACATATGGCACTCACTAATCATACTTTGCTTTCTGTTTTATTTCGCATTTCCATTACCGTATTTCAAAAGGTATTGACATATGAGGCACTTTTACGAGTTTTGCGTAGCGTTCACTCTACCGTAAATTTAATGCTACTCTGTTTTGTGCCTTAGTTCGAGCTTTGTTTCAAAATAAAAGATGAACCAACCGGCGTCAGTGGGATAACGATGGAGATGAGTTTAATGTATTTGGAGTGGAATTGATTTCTCGTAATTACATCTGGAATTTGGAACTTTTTTCACAGATATTTTTGCTTTTAAAGTTGATCAATGAAAAATAATTAAATGGATTTTATTTTCATGTGTTGTGCCATACTTATACTTTTAGTTCCATTAGCTTTGAATTCAAACACGATCTTCTTATTAGGCAGAATCCTTCATCCGCCTACAATTGATGAAAACATCGGAAAGTTGAAAACAGTCTTTCTCTTACAATCAAGAAACAACCCAATGTGCAATCTAGTATAAGTCAGGTGATGTAATTTTATTCTGATTTTTTTGTATTGAGACTACAAAAAAAAGTTACATATTCAATAAAACCGGCCAAGTGCGAGTCGAAATCGCGCACTGAGGGTTCCGTGCCATCTTTAACTGAATTAGGGTATCCACTTACTTCCACTTAGTAAAATACCACAATATTTTGTTGAAAGAAAATATAACTTTGTTTTTCATAGTGTTTGTATGAAATACAAAATTATGTTAGCGGTTGTTGAAAATGTGCTATATCTCAAAAACTTCTTGTTCGATCCTGTCCAAACCAATTTTCGTTGAGAGTATTAGTTAAGAATATATATTTTTTTCAAAATTTTGCACTCGCTTAGTTTAGAAGGTAGATGAGGAGACAAAAGTGACCCCAGCAATTTTAGGCCTATTTCAATATTACCCACAATAAGTAAAATTTTTGAAAAACTCATTTATAATCAATTACTTTCCCATTTTAAACTTAATAATTTACTACACGAAAAACAGTTTGGGTTCTCTTAAGGTAGAAATACAACTGATGCCGGAGTAGCACTCATCAGACACATTCTTGATGCTTATGAAGACAAACATGATGCCGTAGGTGTATTCTGTGATTTATCAAAGGCGTTTGATTGTGTAGACCATCAGACACTGCTCATTAAGTTAGAACACTATGGTGTCTCGGAAAACTCATCTAAGTTGTTAAGTTCGTACTTATCAGGTAGAATACAATCAGTTAACATAAATGGCACCAACTCTTCCGGAGCCCCTCTTCAAATGGGGGTCCCCCAGGGCTCAATATTGGGGCCTTTACTTTTTCTGATATATGTAAACGACCTGCCATTTTATTCCACAAATCTTTGTGAGATAGTTCTGTTTGCTGATGATACTTCTTTGATTTTTAAAATGAAAAGACTAATAAAAATAGTAATAATCTAGTTTTAATAGACTCCACTGTATTTCTGGGCATTACACTTGACTCAAAATTACAGTGGGGACCTCATATTGAAGCTAGGAGGCTAAGCTCGGCTGCCTTTGCAGTTAGAAAAATAAGGTATCTGACTGATGTTGAAATGGCGAGGCTTGTGTATTTTAGTTACTTCCACAGTATTATGTCTTACGGTCTTCTCTTGTGGGGTTCTGCTGCAGAAATTGATACCATATTTATTTTGGAGTAAAAGGGCCATTCGTGCTATTTATAAACTTAGTCCTCGTGACTCCCTGAGAGAGGTCTTTAAGAAAATCAACATATTAACTGTGGCTTCTCAATACATAGTGTGGTCTGTCCAGCCTGCACCGACTGATGTACTTAGCTTTGATGATTTTGATTTTACGGCAGCTAGTGGTGACTGAGTTTGTTCCGGCGTTTCTTCTCAGCACTTGACAAATTGTCTGTGTTCTGTCTCGAAGCGCTGGTAGGGCCCAAAAGATAAGGAGACATGATTCGGCCCCTTCAGGGCACAATTATTTTTATTTTATTTTTCACTGTACATTTGACGTTCATAAGTGGCATATTGTGTCCTAAATTGAATAAATATTTTTGATTTTGATTTTGATTTTGATGGGGGGGCGCCTATTTTACCACTTTGGAAGCGTCTAGCTATGAAACGTTAGACTTTAAAAGAAAATGGTTTTAAGAACCTCGACGTCATTTTAAAAGACCTATCCATAGACAACCCACACGCATAAGTTTGTCAAAAAAATTTTTTTAGGTTTTTGTTTTATGTATGGGAGCCCCCCCTTAAATGACATAATTTTTATTTTTTCTATAAGGATTGTAAAGCTGTTAACAGGATACATCTTCCTACCAAATTTCAACAGTGTGATGCTTATGGTTACAGAATAAAATGGCTGTGACATACGGACGGACAGACAGACAGACAGACAGACAGACTTAACGAAACTATAAGGGTTCTGTTTTTTTCCATTCGGCTACGGAACCCTAAAAAAAAGGCATAGGCAAAGGGCAAACGTGACTTCGTACATATGAACTGAAGTAGTAATTCACTGGGCACGCTTGGCACTGACCGATAACAACATTATAATTCCCCCGAACACGGTCAACGGTCTTGGAAATGTTACTTTAATCACTTTATACGACCCTATAGTTTGTTTGCCTCTATTATGGTATCAAAATGCATAATAGTATTTGATTTACAGCCTAAACTTCCGCACCGCCAGATTTACGATTTAACTCACGGTTGCTAACAAATTCAAAATAAATTATTCAGATGTAATCCCACTGCATGCAAATGCAACTTTCTGTTATTGATACAGCTAGATCCAACTAAAAAAGGCTACGCGTTTAATTTATTGATGAAATTTGTTTTAGGTGCGAGTGATCCAGAATAGTTAAGTTGTTGTTCACTCACTATGTATTCAGTGTTTCAATGATATTATTTGATATGCAGCGTTTAGCATGTAATAGGAGCAAAATTTTTAATCAAAGATTCTACAGAGTATTCGTAGTTGCCTTGTCCTGGTAATACGAGGGTCAAACTGAAAGTTCTTAGAACTGGCCACTTATAAACAATATAATAAAAAAAATATTCTAAAATTTGAAAATAGAACTCTTTGCCAATATTACTGAGTATATATTTCATTCATTTGTCATTTGTTTTACGATTTGGCGGCAAATTGAAAATTGTCTGTGTCACGTCAACATGAATTTAACACGAGAAAATTTTCGTGCAATGATTTTTTATGACTTTCGATGTCATTTAAGTCAACAAGAAAGTTATGATAGACTACGATTGGCCTTTCACGATGAAGCCCCATCTCGTGCGACTGTTTACAACTGGTTTAATGAGTTTAAACGTGGTCGCACTAATCTCACTGATGATGTACGTGAGGGACGGCCTTCTACGGCGGCGACTGAAAATAACATCTGTGTTGTGCGGCGTATGATAGAGACTAACAAACGAGTGACCTATCAGCAGATTCGGACAAGCTTAGGCATCGGTATGAGTCAAGTGCACAAAATCCTCCACGAACATTTAGCGGTCAGGAAGCTTTGCGCCCGGTGGATACCTCATAATTTGACTAAGGCTCAAAAACTCCATCGTGTGGATTGGTGCCGTAAAATGATTGAAAGATTTAACGGAGGTGACTCAAATGCTGTGTTCGACATACTAACAGGTGACGAAAGCTGGATTTACTGTTATGATCCTGAAACCAAAAGACAATCTGCTCAGTGGGTGTTTCCTTTCGAGGAGTTGTCAACTAAAGTGAAGAGAGATCGAAGTGCGGGAAAAAAAATGGTGGCCTCGTTCTTTGGAAGGATAGGTCATTTCGCAACAATTGTGTTAGAGGATCAAAAAACAGTTTCTGCAGAATGGTACACTACCAATTGTTTGCCACTTGTCTTGGAAAAAGTTCGAGAGAAACGACCTCGCAGTAGGATCCTCCTTCACCACGACAACGCCTCGTCGCACACCGCCAAGCGAACGATCGACTATTTGGCGACATCAAACGTTGAATTACTGGGTCACCCGCCGTATAGCCCCGACCTCGCGCCTTGTGATTTTTATTTATTTCCAAAAATTAAAGAAAAACTTAAAGGAAAGCGGTTTATGAATGCTGAAGAAGCGGTGGCTGCGTATCGCGATGCCATTGAAGAGACCCCTAAGGACGAGTGGGCAAAGTGCTTTTCCCAGTGGTTCCATCGCATGCAGCGGTGTATTGATGTCAATGGACAATATTTTGAAAAGATATAATAAAACTAATAACCGGCTAATGTAATCAGTTTTTGATTTTCTAAGAACTTTCAGTTTGACCCCCGTAGTGCTCTAAAATGCTTTTGCAATACATTTCTGGATCGATTTATTTTGTAAGAAAATAACTATAAATTTATTTGCCATATGCCTATATTAAAATTTTTGGCGCCTTACATGGCCTATATTAAAAATTTTTGCACCCCGCCCCCATACACAAAAAAGAGGGTGTATTTAGAATATTTGAAACTCAATAGATTATACTAATAATTTTATTCAGTAAATTATAAATCAATGAACATAGAGTCACGAGTAAAATGCTGGTAAATCTCCATTCTCGTATTTATTCAACTGTTTTCCCACATGAATGTCACCGATCCCTCTCTCGCCGCGCGAAGGAATTCCCGGACGTTCCCCGGCTCCGACTCCAACACTTAGTGACATGAAGTTACTTATCTCATACAGTTTCAGAGTGCATTTTGACAAAATAGACGCGAACCTACTTTAACGAAATCGTGTTTGCTTGGAATAAATAAAAGAGCCTTTTCATTTCTTGCATTCTGAAATCTTAAATTAAAACTGCTTGGTGATATAGTAGCACTAATAGTTTATTCATAGAAAGCTACAGAATCAATGCCTGCTTACCTCTAATACGTAAATCGTAGTCTAATTTAAGAAAGCGGGGCAGTTTCTTTCAGATCAAAATACGAACCTGAATCGTATTTATATAATAGGGTAACTTGTGATTTAATACAGCGGATTTTGTGCGTTGAAGTGAAAATTAGTAAAAATTTAAAAGAGAATCTTAGAAATTGTCTCGCATAGACAAGCTAAAAGCAGAGTATTTACATAATTGTATCAAGGGAATAAATTTGGCTCCCCTACTATGGGTCGAATGTGGAAAGTAAATCGGTTGAAACGAATGCGAGCCATCAGTCAGCGCGGCGGTCGCGGCCGACGACGATAAATCTGCGCGGCCACCTTACGAGTGTGAACACGCTGAAACAATGACTCGAACGATTTCTTCAGTACCTTTTTATTTTTTAACGGGCTTCCAGAACTTTGTTCGCGCGTTTTGAGTTTTCTCCTTCCCCTCTCCGTTGCAGCATGATGTTTTATTGCCTAAAGCCTTCTTCAATAAATAAGCCATCTAAGACAAAAATTATATCCAAATCGGTCCAGTAGTTCCTGAGATAAGCGCGTTCAAACAAAACAACTCTTCAGCTTAATAATATTACTAGCGGACCCAGCGAACTTTGCTTTGCCCCTAGCACTGTCCCACCCCCGCCCCGTCTCGCCCAGCCTCGTAATTTTAAAAGTTAATAAAAACACTATAATTGATCAGTTATCGAGCGGGATGAAAAATGATCAAATTACTAAAATTGCTATAAAAAAATAGGGGTGGTGATAAATAATTTAGGGTTGTATGTATTTTTAATGCCACATGATAAAAAAATAAAACAAAAATTCCCTCCAAACAATCCTTATCACTTTTAGGGGTATGAAAATAATATAGTAGCCGATTCTCAGACCTACTGAATAAAATAAAACGCATATAAAATTTCGTAAGAATCGGTAAAGCCGTTTCGGAGGAGTATGGTAACGAACATTGTGACATGAGAATTTTATATATAAGAAGTAAGTATACATTTCAAGCCCTTTATCTAGTAAGAGGTCTTACTATGACTTAATAAAATCTGACAGGTCGGTTTGTCGCTTGTATTGCAAACATCACTGCACCAATACGCACTAAGCCCGCACATATGGAACATGTATGGCTCAATCTATAGCTCATAGCTGAAGTAAGGCCATTGCCCAGCTGTGGGACGTAACAGGCTTACTTTACCTTTATATGTATCTAAAGACGTATTCCATCCTCGGCCGCATCATTACTTACCATTAGCTGAATTCGGGTTCAAATGCATGCTCAATCTTATTTTTAAAACATCTTTTTAAGGCGTTGTATGAATCATCTATACTTTAATATTATAAAGCTGAAGAGTTTGTTTGTTTGTTTGTTTGTTTGAACGCGCTAATCTCAGAAACTACTGAGCCGATTTGAAAAATCCTTTTGATGTTGGATAGTCCATTTATCGAGGAAGGCTTTAAGCTATACCTATAACATAAAGATACGACTCACAAGACCACAGCAGCAATGAAAAATGTTGCGAAAACGGGAGAAAGATATTCCTTTTGAAAGCTTCCGCTGCGTACGCTGCGGAAACCGCTAAAGTTACACAAAAATCATGTATGACAGGATTGTTCAGCATTAAGAGTTCTATAATAAAGTCCGCGACAGCATAAGTCTATCTTTTATGGTTGACTTACTACAACCTTTTTTATGTTAGTAAATTTGTAAAAAAATAATGCATCATTTTTAGAGGTGTATTATACACACAGGTATTTATTCTTATCAAAATAAATACATTCATCATCACGAGAATTTCATTTAGAACAAAGTTGCCCTTTATATCATTTGATTCCAATAAATATCTTAGGAGCTATCACAGTTTTAACATAACTCTGCACCAAAATAATGTTCGCAGCTTAAGTACAACGTGCGCTTGCGCTAATTATATTATAAAGCTGAAGAGTCTGTTGGTTTGAAGTTGAACGCGCTTATCTCAGGAACTGCTGGACCGATTTGAAAAAATATTTCTGTGTTAGATAGCTTATTTATTGAGAAAGGCTTTAGGATATAAAACATCACGCTGCGACGGGAGGGGAGGGAGAAAACTCAAAACGCGCGAACGAAGTCGCGGGGGACCGCTAGTTGTTAATACTCGTAAGTTGATATTGCCCTGTTTTACTATGTCCTAAAAAGTTATGGTTACAACGCTAGTTGTCTTTCAAATACTTTACACCGAATGACGTTCCATATTGGAAACTAGCGGTCCCCCGCGACTGCGTCGAAGCGTTTCTAAGTTTCCTCCCTCCCCTCGATAAATAAGCTATCGAACACAGAAATATTTTTTTAAATCGTTCTAGTAGTTTCGTAGCGCGTTCAAACTAACAAACTCTTCAGCTTGATAATATTAAGTATTAATTGGTAACTGCCTGTTTGTCTCATGCAAAACCAGGCCAAACATTTTTGCGGTATATAAGATATCTGCAGTAACCTCAAACGACCTTCCTTTTATTGTTATTTATTTCCATTAAGTGTCTTTGCCTAGGTCTTAGTTGAAATTAATGCGGGCCATGATTCTGTGACGCGACTGTCGCGACCTCCGCTATAAATCTCCTCGCCACCTTGAACACTGCTGAAACTAGGGCTGAAAGTATTCTATGATATAATGATTTTAAACCATTTTAAAATAATGTTGACAAGTTGAGTTATAGTCGAATTATCAAAGCAATCAAATATTTTTTTGCGATAATAATACACGACTGATAACGATTACCTCAACGTAGATCAATCGTCATACTCGTTCACCTCATTAAGGATCATGATCGTTATTTGGAATGCATCATATACAACTACTATCTAGATTAGTACTACCTTTGTAGGTAGGTAACTATTATTATTTATTATTACTCCATAGTGTTTCTTTTAGCACATATCTCAAAAACTAGTTAACCGATTTCGATGAAACTTACAGTGTTCCCTTTATTGGAATATGCTTTAATAAATGAAAATAGGAAAAACCCAAATTCACCACACCGCATCCGTTATATCCGTAACAAATAATAAAATCATACAAAAAAACATACATACATATACTGACTAAAGTTAGCACAAGTGTTTGGAAGCCTTAAAATATTTTCATAATCAAATATTATCCAATTTGCAAGACGTCCCATAAATATGTTGAATTAATAACCTCCGCTTAGGTCGGTTTATAATTTGAATACGTTAAAATAGTAGCAAATTCTATCAGATTTCATTTTGTAGAAGGTCTTATGTCGCAAAAACGCATAGTTTCCAATAATTAAGCGAAAAACCTAAAAAAATACTTTTGAACCCTCCCGTCCTCCCGGCTCAAGGAGTACTGGCTAGAACTTTTGACATGTTGTCCTCCTTGATATTCCAAACAAATGTAGTCAAAAATCGTGTTCCTTTACACTCCCTCTACAAGGTTTAACGATAGTTATCTGACTGTTCTATATACCTATATAATTTTAATTCCATATCAATTGTTAGTACTTCTTAGATTACGTTAGTAAATACAATTGTAAGATCATGATAGCATTAAAATAAATAAAATAATAATAAATTTCAAATAATAATTAAAATCCAAATTCTTACTGTCCAGAAAACAAAAATGTTATGTGGCGATGCCATTTCATTCACAGGTGTGCAGATTTACTTTCGACTTTTTTACTTCACCGTCAGGCAGCGATATGAACTAGATTGTCCCAGTCTTAATCGCTGTCATTCTGAATGATAAAAATAAATTGGTTTAAATTACAGGTAAACCAAATCTTGTCAATAGTTTGTGTCTAGTTTTGCCTTGGTGCGTACTGAAGTAGTTAGTAAACCAGTGGAAACAAATGCGGCCATTCGTCAGCGGCGGCGTGTCGTTAGCGGTCGCGGTCGCCCGATAAATCTCGACGCTACCTTGAGAACTAACTGCTAAGCCCAGGCCCTTGTTACGATCACACCAACGCACCCCAGTCACAAGAATATATACCTCAACTTAGAGCGAAGCCACATTGACTTCGCGTTACATCGGCGCAAATTTTTTTTTATTTAATTTTAATACTTTGCGTCTTCGGGATACGCGGGCAACGCCTAAAAGTCGATTGGACTGCCCAATACAACAGAAACGCAACGCGAACGCTTATGTGACTTTGTTCTTACATAGTTTTCATTTAAACTATTAAGCAATATGTCAGACAAGAGACGTACAGTTTCTAAGCTTTAATAAAGAACATGCTTTATTTTTATAGTGTCAGTTATTCCATTCAATTCATTCATCCATTTTAATTGCATGCCTCATTTTTTAATATTGATAATTATTATTCTATTGATACAGGTTTTGTACAAATCTCTGTATTCACGTTTTCAGATATGCCCTACTGGAGTGCCCATCATGTTGAGTTTTTTACGAACATGAGAATCTATTAAAATAAAATAATCCCTTTCAATTGGAAGCATTGACGCTAGCGCGCGTCAAAGGCTTTGCGCGCTTTGATCTCGCGTAAACCGGACAAATGAATATAAAACTTGAAATTACAGTGGGATGTATCCCTCGGAGCAGCATTTATTTGTAGAGGGGTGGTTGATATTAATCATGGCGAACAGTGGGCGCCGTCGGCGCAGGCAGTGCATGCATTCAGCCCGCCGCAAACAACTGTGCCGGACTTTTAATCTCACCTGCGGCCGTGTCTCTACCACTGGCTCGGAATGCCACTCGTTTAGATACAAAGATTTGTCAGTGGTTATTTCATCATTTTATACCTTTTCGGTAACTATTTATGTGGTGCTCGTGTTTGTCATAACTTTTAACTGTTTACCTACTCCTAATTGTTTTGTCATGATAAGTTATGACATTTTCGCATATTTAGGCAATCAAATATATAAATTATAATTCAAAATGAAAAAAATGAATTCAATTACATAGTAATGTACTGACTTCATTCAACTGATAATTTCAGGGATCGTTGGCTCTCCAACCAGCAGAGTATTAAAAATATAAGACATTTCAAGCAAAGGCTTAGGGCATTAAAAGGATTTAACCAAAAAAAATCTCGAGCTATATAAGGAGCATTTACAAATGCACGTGCCTATAACAATATTCTAATTTACTAAGCTTAAGTAACTGTCGTATCGGATGGAATTAAAAAGTTGTTAGTTCGGCCGTGAGCGCTGCGGTTTACTCGTGATCACATACGCCAGTCCACTGATAGTGGCTCACAGAACAGACCAAAGGAAAATATAGAAGAGGCATCATACTCCGCTTATTCATCAAAACATTATATCACAACAAAATAAGGATGTAATAACCGTCACAATTAACTTAACTGCAAACGATCAAATTCTTCTCTGCAAGGCAATGCAATGGTTACTTTGGTAATTAGTATAATAACACCTATATGGTAAATATGTTACTTTTCTAAGCATTAAATATTATTATTTTTACATACGCACCAGAGGTCAGTTTGCTAAAAGACTATTATCGTTAAATTCTGTGTGAATGTCTTACATTAGAATAAAATAGATTTCCCGCCAATTAGGAAAATCATTCAAATTGTTTAATTTATGAGTTGTTATTTTCAGCGCCAAATTCCAACAAAAGAATCAAAATTCTAATTATGAAATCTTCAAAGAATGAATATTCAGTAACGAATTTTGAAATACCAGAACGAGATTATTAAAATAATTGCATAAACTTTTTACGGCTTTGAATCAATTAGCCTTTCATTTGGATTCTCTTGGCTCTTTTTGAACTGTAAACCACTCTATGTGGTACTTGCTTAATAAGAAGTTTTGAAAAATATTTTTACCATTATACTTTTTTGTAAAGGTTTCAAATAGGTACCTAATCCAATGCGTTAAATTTACCACAAAGTGCACCTACCTAAATTGTAATATACGAAACTATAACACTATGTAGTACATTCTAACTGAACAAAATACCAACCATAAACATTAAATAACCATAAAAAGCCATAGAAAAACAATAACTTAAATTATTTCAGCAGTTAACCAGTACGTTACACTATTTTAAATTTTACATTTCAAAATATACAAGGAAATATCACACCGGGCGAATGTTTAAATCTATATTCTGTATTGAAATGGATACTGCAGAGGCGAACGCAGTAAACTGTAACAATGGGACATATGGCACTCACTAATCATACTTTGCTTTCTGTTTTATTTCGCATTTCCATTACCGTATTTCAAAAGGTATTGACATATGAGGCACTTTTACGAGTTTTGCGTAGCGTTCACTCTACCGTAAATTTAATGCTACTTTGTTTTGTGCCTTAGTTCGAGCTTTGTTTCAAAATAAAAGATGAACCAACCGGCGTCAGCGGGATAACGATGAAGATGGGTTTAATGTATTTGGAGTGGAATTGATTTCTCGTAATTACATCTGGAATTTATAACTTTTTTCACAGATTTTTACTTTTAAAATTGTTTAATTAAAAACATTAAATGGAAATTATTTTCATGTGTTGTGTCATACTTATACTTTTAGTTTCATTAGCTTTGGATTCAAACACGATCTCTTCTTATTAGGCAGAGTCGATTATCAACCTACAATTGATGAAAACATCGGAAAGTTAAAACAGTCTTTCTCTTCCAATCAAAAAATGACCCAATGTGCAATCTAGTATAAGTCAGGTGATGTAATTTTGTTCTGAACTTTATGTATTGAGCCTACAAATAAAATAGCATACTTAAAAAAAGATAAAGGCATAGGCATAGGGCAAACGTAACTTCGTACATATGAACTGAAGTAGTAATTCACTGGGCACGCTTGGCACTGACCGATAACAACATTATAATTCCCCCGAACACGGTCAACGGTCTTGGAAATGTTACTTTAATCACTTTATACGACCCTATAGTTTGTTTGCCTCTATTATGGTATCAAAATGCATAATAGTATTTGATTTACAGCCTGAACTTCCGCACCGCCAGATTTACGATTTAACTCACGATTGCTAACAAATTCAAAATAAATTATTTAGATGTAATCCCACTGCATGCAAATGCAACTTTCTGTTATTGATACAGCTAGATCTAACAAAAAAGGCTACGCGTTTAATTTATTGATGAAATTTGTTTTAGGTGAGAGTGATTCAGAATAGTAAAGTTGTTGTTCACTCACTATGTATTCAGTGTTTCAATGATATTATTTGATATGCAGCGTGTAGCCGGTAATAGGAGCAAAATTTTTAATCAACGATTCTACAGAGTATTCGTAGTTGCCTTGTCCTGGTAATAGTGCTCTAAAATGCTTTTGCAATACATTTCTGGATCGATTTATTTTGTAAGAAAATAACTATAAATTTATTTGCCATATGCCTATATTAAAATTTTTGGCGCCTTACATGGCCTATATTAATTTTTTTTGCACCCCGCCCCCATATACAAGAAAGAGGGTGTATTTAGAATATTTGAAACTCAATAGATTATACTAATAATTTTATTTAGTAAATTATAAATCAATGAACATAGTCACGAGTAAAATGCTGGTAAATCTCCATTCTCGTATTTATTCAACTGTTTTCCCACATGAATGTCACCGATCCCTCTCTCGCCGCGCGAAGGAATTCCCGGACGTTCCCCGGCTCCGACTCGAACACCTCGTGACATGAAGTTACTTATCTCATACAGTTGCAGAGTGCATTTTGACAAAATAGACGCGAACCTACTTTAACGAAATCGTGTTTGCTTGGAATAAATAAAAGAGCCTTTTCATTTCTTGCATTCTGAAATCTTAAATTAAAACTGCTTGGTGATATAGTAACACTAATAGTTTATTCATAGAAAGCTACAGAATCAATGCCTGCTTACCTCTAATACGTAAATCGTAGTCTAATTTAAGAAAGCGGGGCAGTTTCTTTCAGATCAAAATACGAACCTGAATCGTATTTTTACAATAGGGTAACTTGTGATTTAATACAGCGGATTTTGTGCGTTGAAGTGAAAATTAGTAAAAATTTAGAAGAGAATCTTAGAAATTGTCTCGCATAGACAATCTAAAAGCAGAGTATTTACATAATTGTATCAAGGGAATAAATTTGGCTCCCCTACTATGGGTCGAATGTGGAAAGTAAATCGGTTGAAACGACTGCGAGCCATCAGTAAGCGCGGCGGTCGCGGCCGACGACGATAAATCTGCGCGGCCACCTTACGAGTGTGAACACGCTGAAACAATGACTCGAACGATTTCTTCAGTATCTTTTTATTTTTTAACGGGCTTCCAGAACTTTGTTCGCGCGTTTTGAGTTTTCTCCTTCCCCTCTCCGTTGCAGCATGATGTTTTATTGCCTAAAGCCTTCTTCAATAAATAAGCCATCTAAGACAAAAATTATATCCAAATCGGTCCAGTAGTTCCTGAGATAAGCGCGTTCAAACGAAACAACTCTTCAGCTTAATAATATTACTAGCGGACCCAGCGAACTTTGCTTTGCCCCTAGCACTGTCCCACCCCCGCCTCGTCTCGCCCAGCCTCGTAATTTTAAAAGTTAATAAAGACACTATAATTGATCAGTTATCGAGCGGGATGAAAAATGATCAAATTACTAAAATGGCTATAAAAAAATAGTGGTGGTGATAAATAATTTAGGGTTGTATGTATTTTTAATGCCACATGATAAAAAGATAAAACAAAAATTCCCTCCAAACATTAAAAAAAAAATACGGGTGAACAATCCTTATCACTTTTAGGGGTATGAAAAAAAGATAGTAGCCGATTCTCAGACCTACTGAATACGCATATAAAATTTGGTAAGAATCGGTAAAGCCGTTTCGGAGGAGTACGGTAACGAACATTGTGACATGAGAATTTTATATATAAGAAGTTAGTATATATTTCAAGCCCTTTATCTAGTAAGAGGTCTTACTATGACTTGATAAAATCTGACAGGTCGGTTTGTCGCTTGTATTGCAAACATTCCTGCACCAATACGCACTATAGTTAGGGAGGCGAGGTAGCTAAATGGCGTAATTCAACGGCGCCGTCGAGACCTATCAAAATCGAAAGATAAAATAATTTCAAAAAGAAAAGCTCGTATGGTAAAAACCATTTTAGCAGTGGATTCCATATCAATTGTTAGTACTCCTTAGATAACGTTAGTAAATACAATTATATAAGATCATGATAGCATTAAAATTAAATTAAATAAAAATCAATTTCAAATAATAATTAAAACCCATTTTTTTTCCAGAAAACGAAAATGTATTGGTACGATGCGATTTTATTCACTGGTCTGCAGATTTCCTGTCGAATTTTTTACTTCACCAATTAAGATTAACTACCTAGACCGTCCCCGTCTTCATCGCTGTAATTCTGAATGATAACAATAAATTGACTTAAATAACAGTTAAACCAAATCTTGTCAATAGTTTGTGGCTAGTTTTGCCTTAGTGCGTACTGAAGTAGTTAGTTAGTAAACCAGTGGAAACAAAAGCGGCCATCCATCAGCGGCGGCGTCGTTAGCGGTGGCGGTCGCCCGATAAATCTCAACGCTACCTTGAGAACTAACTGCTAAGCCCAGGCCCTTGTTACGAACACACCAACGCACCCCAGTCACAAGAATATATACCTCAACTTAGAGCGAAGCCACATTGACTTCGCGTTACATCGGCGCAAAATTATTTTAATTTTATTTTAATACTTTGCGTCTTCGGGATACGCGGGCAACGCTGACCCAATACAACAGAAACGCAACGCAAACGCTTATGTGACTTCGCTCTTACATAATTTACATTTAAACTATTAAGCAATATGTCAGACAAGAGACGTACAGTGTCTAAGCTTCAACAAAGAACATGCTTTATTTTTATAGTGTCAGTTATTCCATTCAATTCATCCATCCATTTTTAAGTGCATGCCTCATTTTTTAATATTGATAATTATTATTAATTTTATTCTATGGATATAGGGTTTGTACAAATCTCTGTATTCACGTTTTCAGATGCCCTACAGGAGTGCCCATCATGTTGAGTTTTTTACGAACATGAGAATCTATTAAAATAAAATAATCCCTTTCAATTGGAAGCATTGACGCTAGCGCGCATCAAAGGCTTTGCGCGCTTTGATCTCGCGTAAACCGGACAAATGAATGTAAAACTTGAAATTACGGTGCGATGTATCCCTCGGAGCAGCATTTATTTGTAGAGGGGTGGTTGATATTAATCATGGCGAACAGTGGGCGCCGTCGGCGCAGGCAGTGCATGCATTCAGCCCGCCGCAAACAACTGTGCCGGACTTTTAATCTCACCTGCGGCCGTGGCTCTACCACTGGCTCGGAATGCCACTCTGTTTAGATACAAAGACTTCTCAGTGGTTATTTCATCATTTTATACCTTTTCGGTAACTATTTATGTCGTGCTCGTGTGTGTCATAACTTTTAACTGTTTACCTACTTCTAATTGTTTTGTCACGATAAGTTATGACTTTTTCGCCTATTTAGAAAAACAAATATATCAATAACAAATGAAAATGAAAGAAAAGGAAATCAATAACATAGTAATGTACTGACCTCATTCAAGTGATAGTTTCAGGGATCGTTGGCTCTCCAACCAGCAGAGTATGAAGAATATAAGCAAAGTACATTTAAAGCAAAGGCTAATGTCATTAAAAGGGGTTAATCAAAAAGTTGCTTAAGCCAAATAAGGAGCATTTACAAATGCACGTAGCCTGTAACAATATTCTAATTTACTAAGCTTAAGTTACTGTCGCATCGGATGGAATTGAAAAGTTGTTGGTTCGGCCGGGAGCGCTGCGATTTACTCGTGATCACATGTGCCAGTCCACTGATAGTGGCTCACAGAACAGAGCAAAGGGAAAGATAGAAGAGGCATCATACTCCGCTTATTCATCATAAAATAAGAATGTAATTACCGTCACAATTAACTTACCTGCAAACGAACAAATTCTTCTCTGCAATGCAATGAAATGGTTACTTTGGTAATTAGTATAATAACACCTATATGGTAAATATTGTTGTTTTATAGTTTTTCAGTAAACCGCAAATATTTTACTTTTATAACCAAACAAACAAATACAAATAAACAAATATTTGACAACATCACATACATTGCTCCGATCCCAAGCTAAGTAGCACTTGTGTTTTGGATAATCGAAAACAACGGTGGTACCACAACACCCAGACCCGAGACAATGTAGAAAAGAGCGTTTTCTACATTGACCCGACCGGGAATCGAACCCGGAACCTCACGAGATGGCGACGCTTGAAACCAGCGTGCTAGCCACTCGACCACGGAGGTCGTCAAACGTATGTAGGTATGTAAAAATAATAATAATTATTGTTATTATTATTTTTACATACCTACTAAAGGTCAGTTTGCTAAAAGACTAGTATCGTTAAATTCTGTGTGAATTTCTTACATCAGAATAGAATAGATTTCCCGCCAATTAGGAAAATCATTCAAATTGTTTAATTTATGAGTTGTTATTTTCAGCGCCAAATTCCAACAAAAGAATCAAAATTCTAATTATGAAATCTTCAAAGAATGAATATTCAGTAACGAATTTTGAAATAACAGAACGAGATTATTAAAATAATTGCATAAACTTTTTACGGCTTTGAATCAATTAGCCTTTTATTCGTATCGTTCTCTTGACTACCTCTTTTTGAACTGTGAACTAATCTATGTGGTACTTGCTTAATACGAAGTTTTGAAAAATATTTTTACCATTATACTTTATTGTAAAGGTTTCAAAAAGATAATCCAACGCGTTAAGTTTACCACAAAGTGCACCTACCTAAATTGTAATATACGAAACTATAACACTATGTAGTTCACTCTAACTGAACAAAATACCAACCATAAACATTAAATAACCATAAAAAGCCATACAAAAATAATAACTTAAATTATTTCAGCAGTTAACCAGTACGTTACACTATTTTAAATTTTACATTTCAAAATATACAAGGAAATATCACACCGGGCGAATGTTTAAATCTATATTCTGTATTGAAATGGATACTGCAGAGGCGAACGCAGTAAACTGTAACAATGGGACATATGGCACTCACTAATCATACTTTGCTTTCTGTTTTATTTCGCATTTCCATTACCGTATTTCAAAAGGTATTGACATATGAGGCACTTTTACGAGTTTTGCGTAGCGTTCACTCTACCGTAAATTTAATGCTACTTTGTTTTGTGCCTTAGTTCGAGCTTTGTTTCAAAATAAAAGATGAACCAACCGGCGTCGGTGGGATAACGATGGAGATGAGTTTAATGTTTTTGGAATGGAATTAATTTCTCATAATTACATCTGGAATTTGGAAGTTTTTCACAGATATTTTTACTTTTAAAGTTGGTCAATTAAAAATAATTAAATGGAAATTATTTTCATGTTTTGTGCCATACTTATACTTTTAGTTCCATTAGCTTTGGATTCAAACACGATCTTTTCTTAATAGGCAGAGTCGATTATCCACCTACAATTGATGAAAACATCGGAAAGTTAAAAAACACTCTTTCTTTTACAATCAAAAAACAACCCAATGTGCAATCTAGTATAAGTCAGGTGATGTAATTTTTTTCTGAAGTTTTTGTATTGAGACTACAAAAAAAAGTTACATAATAAAAAAAAACGGTCAAGTGCGAGTCGGAATCGCGCACTGAGGGTTCCGTGCCATCTTTAACTGAATTAGGGTATCCACTTACTTCCACTTATTAAAATACCACAATATTTTGTTGAAAGCAAATATATCTTTGTTTTTCATAGTGTTTGTATGAAATACAAAGTTATGTTTGCGGTTGTTAAAAATGTGCTATATCTCAAAAACTTCTTGTTCGATCCTGTCCAAACTAATTTTTGTTGAGAGTATGAGTTAAGAATATATATTAAGGATAAAAGGATATAAAAGGATATTTTTTTTCAAAATTTTGCACTCGCTTAGTTTAGAAAATAGATGGGGGGACGCTTATTTTACCATTTTGAAAGCGCCTAGCTATGAAACGTTAGACTTTAAAAGAAAATGGTTTTAAGAACCTCGGATGTCATTTTAAAAGACCTATCCATAGACAACCCACACGCATAAGTTTGTCAAAAAAAATTTATTAAGGTTTTTGTTTTATGTATGGTAGCCCCATAATTTTTATTTTTTCTATAAGGATTGTAAAACTGTTAACAGGATACATCTTCCTACCAAATTTAAACAGTGTGATGCTTATGGTTACAGAATAAAATGGCTGTGACATACGGACGGACAGACAGACAGACAGACTTAACGAAACTATAAGGGTTCTGTTTTTTGCCATTCGGCTACGGAACCCTAAAAAAGATAAAGGCATAGGCAAAGGGCAAACGTAACTTCGTACATATGAACTGAAGTAGTAATTCACTGGGCACGCTTGGCACTGACCGATAACAACATTATAATTCCCCCGAACACGGTCAACGGTCTTGGAAATGTTACTTTAATCACTTTATACGACCCTACAGTTTGTTTGCCTCTATTATGGTATCAAAATGCATAATAGTATTTGATTTACAGCCTAAACTTCCGCACCGCCAGATTTACGATTTAACTCACGGATGCTAACTAATCCAAAATAAATTATTCAGATGTAATCCCACTGCATGCAAATGCAACTTTCTGTTATTGATACAGCTAGATCCAACTAAAAAAGGCTACGCGTTTAATTTATTGATGAAATTTGTTTTAGGTGCGAGTGATCCAGAATAGTAAAGTTGTTGTTCACTCACTATGTATTCAGTGTTTCAGTGATATTATTTGATATGCAGCGTGTAGCCGGTAATAGGAGCAAAATTTTTAATCAAAGATTCTACAGAGTATTCGTAGTTGCCTTGTTCTGGTAATAGTGCTCTAAAATGCTTTTGCAATACATTTCTGGATCGATTTATTTTGTAAGAAAATAACTATAAATTTATTTGCCATATGCCTATATTAAAATTTTTGGCGTCTTACATGGCCTATATTAAAAAATTTTGAACCCCGCCCCCATATACAAGAAAGAGGGTGTATTTAGAATATTTGAAACTTAATAGATTATACTAATAATTTTATTCAGTAAATTATAAATCAATGAATATAGAGTCACGAGTAAAATGCTGGTAAATCTCCATTCTCGTATTTATTCAACTGTTTTCCCACATGAATGTCACCGATCCCTCTCTCGCCGCGCGAAGGAATTCCCGGACGTTCCCCGGCTCCGACTCCAACACCTCGTGACACGAAGTTACTTATCTCATACAGTTGCAGAGTGCATTTTAACAAAATAGACGCGAACCTACTTTAACGAAATCGTGGTTGCTTGGAATAAATAAAAGAGCCTTTTCATTTCTTGCATTCTGAAATCTTAAATTAAAACTGCTTGGTGATATGTAGCACTAATAGTTTATTCATAGAAAGCTACAGAATCAATGCCTGCTTACCTCTAATACGTAAATCGTAGTCTAATTTAAGAAAGCGGGGCAGTTTCTTTCAGATCAAAATACGAACCTGAATCGTATTTATATAATAGGGTAACTTGTGATTTAATACAGCGGATTTTGTGCGTTGAAGTGAAAATTAGTAAAAATTTAGAAGATAATCTTAGAAATTGTCTCGCATAGACAAGCTAAAAGCAGAGTATTTACATAATTGTATCAAAAGAATAAATTTGGCTCCCCTACTATGGGTCGAATGTGGAAAGTAAATCGGTTGAAACGACTGCGAGCCATCAGTAAGCGCGGCGGTCGCGGCCGACGACGATAAATCTGCGCGGCCACCTTACGAGTGTGAACACGCTGAAACAATGACTCGAACGATTTCTTCAGTACCTTTTTATTTTTTAACGGGCTTCCAGAACTTTGTTCGCGCGTTTTGAGTTTTCTCCTTCCCCTCTCCGTCGCAGCATGATATTTTATTGCCTAAAGCCTTCTTCAATAAATAAGCCATCTAAGACAAAAATTATATCCAAATCGGTCCAGTAGTTCCTGAGATAAGCGCGTTAAAACAAAACAACTCTTCAGCTTAATAATATTACTAGCGGACCCAGCGAACTTTGCTTTGCCCCTAGCACTGTCCCACTCCCGCCCCGTCTCGCCTAGCCTCGTAATTTTAAAAGTTAATAAAAACACCATAATTGATCAGTTATCGAGCGGGATGAAAAATGATCAAATTACTAAAATGGCTATAAAAAAAATAGGGGTGGTGATAAATAATTTAGGGTTGTATGTATTTTTAATGCCACATGATAAAAACTTAAACCAAAAATTCCCTCCAAACATTAAAAAAAAATTACGGGTGAACAATCATTATCACTTTTAGGGGTATGAAAAAAGATAGTAGCCGATTCTCAGACCTACTGAATACGCATATAAAATTTGGTAAGAATCGGTAAAGCCGTTTCGGAGGAGTATGGTAACGAACATTGTGACATGAGAATTTTATATATAAGAAGTTAGTATACATTTCAAGCCCTTTATCTAGTAAGAGGTCTTACTATGACTTGATAAAATCTGACAGGTCGGTTTGTCGCTTGTATTGCAAACATTCCTGCACCAATACGCACTAAGCCCGCACATATGGAACATGTATGGCTCAATCTACCTCATAGTTGAAGTAAGGCCATTGCCCAGCAGTGGGACGTAACAGGCTTACTTTACCTTTATATGTATCTAAAGACGTATTCCATTCTCGGCTGCATCATCACTTACCATCAGCTGAAATCGGGTTCAAATGCATGCTCTATCTTATTTTTAAAATACCTATTTAGGGCGTTGTATGAATAATAGTTTTAATAAATTGATATTGTCCTGTTTTACTAGGTCCTAAAAAGTTATGGTTACAACGCTAGTTGCCTTTTAAATACTTTACACAGAATGACGTTCCATATTGGAAACTAGTGGTCCCCCGCGACTGCGTCCGAGCGTTTCTAAATTTCCTCCCTCCCCTCGATAAATAAGCTATCGAACACAAAAATATTTTTTCAAATCGTTCTAGTAGTTTCGTAGCGCGTTCAAACTAACAAACTCTTCAGCTTGATAATATTAAGTATTAATTGGTAACTGCCTGTTTGTGTCATGCAAAACCAGGCCAAATATTTTTGCGGTGTATAAGATATCTGCAGTAACCTCAAACGACCTTCCTTTTATTGTTCTTTATTTCCATAAAGTGTCTTTGCCTAGGTCTTAGTTGAAATTAATGCGGGCCATGATTCTGTGATGCGACTGTCGCGACCTCCGCTATAAATCTCCTCGCCACCTTGAACACTGCTGAAACTAGGGCTGAAAGTGTTCTATGATATAATGATTTTAAACCATTTTAAAATAATGTTGACAAGTTGAGTTATAGTCGAATTATCAAAGCAATCAAATACACGACTGATGACGATTACCTCAACGTAGATCAATTGTCATACTCGTTCACCTCATTAAGGATCATGATCGTTATTTGGAATGCATCATATACAACTACTATCTTGATTAGTACTACCTTTGTAGGTAGGTAACTATTATTATTTATTATTACTCCATAGTGTTTCTTTTAGCACATATCTCAAAAAATAGTTAACCGATTTCGATGAAACTTACAGTGTTCCCTTTATTGGAATATGCTTTGTCAAATATTATCCAATTCGCAAGACGTCCCATAAATACGTTGAATTAATAACCTCCTTTTTTAGGTTGGTTTATAACTTGCATACGTTAAAATAGTAGCAAATTCTATCAGATTTCATTTTGTAGAAGGTCTTATGTCGCTAAAACGCATAGTTTCCGATAATTAAGCGAAAAACCTAAAAATATACTTTAAAACCCTCCCCTCCTCCCAGCTCAAGGAGAACGGGCTAGGACTTTTGACATGTTCCTTTCCTTTGGACATTCCCACACATCGCCATCTAGCCCCAAAGTAAGCTACTCAAAGCTTGTGTTATGGGTGCCAGACAACGGATATAATACTTAAATACTTTTTTTTTTGTAAATACATACATGATATACATAGAAAATACCCAGACCAATACAAACAGACATGTTCATGCACACAAATGTTTGTATTGTGTGGGGATCGAACCCGCACCCGCTGCGTAGTAGGCGATTTCTCGACCACTACACCAGACGGGTCGTTGACCTCCTAGTCCAATGAAAGTTATTAAGTCAAAAATCGTGTTTAACGTTACGTTTAACGATAGTTATCTGACTGTTCTATATACCTATACAACTGCCTCAGTGGCGCAGCGGTAGGAGGGTCGTACTTTAAAGCGACGGCTGCGCCAGAGGTCCCGGGTCCCTGTGTCGGGCCAAAAAATATATACCTGAGTTTTTGTGTTCGGAAATTCTTAGTGTAGTCCGGAGTTTGGAAGTTGGCGGTGTTTCACCCCGTGCCTCGGAAAAGCGCGTAAAGCCGTTGGTCCTGCGCCTGAACACTCTCCGGTCGTGTCAGATTGCTGTCCCATCGGGCTAATATGTCCCGCGCAGTCGGTTAGTCGTTCTGACTGGCCACCGTAGTCGAAATCGGCTAGAGGGACTATTATTACACCTATACAATTTCAATTTCATATCAATTGTTAGTACTCCTTAGATAACGTTAGTAAATACAATTATATAAGATCATGATAGCATTAAAATTAAATTAAATAAAAATCAATTTCAAATAATAATTAAAACCCATTTTTTTTCCAGATAACGAAAATGTATTGGTACGATGCGATTTCATTCACTGGTGTGCAGATTTCCTGTCGAATTTTTTACTTCACCAATTAAGATTAACTAACTAGACCGTCCCCGTCTTCATCGCTGTAATTCTGAATGATAACAATAAATTGATTTAAATTACAGGTAAACCAAATCTTGTCAATAGTTAGTTTTGCCTTGGTGCGTACTGAAGTAGTTAGTTAGTAAACCAGTGGAAACAAATGCGGCCATCCATCAGCGGCGGCGTCATTAGCGGTGGCGGTCGCCCGATAAATCTCAACGCTACCTTGAGAACTAACTGCTAAGGCCATTGTTACGATCACTCCAACGCACCCCAGTCACAAGAATATATACCTCAACTTAGAGCGAAGCCACATTGACATCGCGTTGCATCGGCGCTGCGACGATGTTTTAAATAAATACAAAATTATTTTCATTTCATTTTAATACTTTGTGTCTTCGGGATACGCGGGCAACGCCTAAAATGCGATTGGACTGACCCAATACAACAGAAACGCAACGCAAACGCTTATGTGTCTTCGCTCTTACATAGTTTTCATTTAAACTATTAAGCAATATGTCAGACAAGAGACGTACAGTTTCTAAGCTTCAATAAAGAACATACTTTATTTTTATAGTGTAAGTTATTCCTTTCAATTCATCCATCCATTTTAATTGCATGCCTCATTTTTTAATATTGATAATTATTATTCTTTGGATAAAGGATTTGTACAAATCTCTGTATTCAGGTTTTCAGATATAACTCTACAGGAATGCCCATCATGTTGAATTTTTTACGAACATGAGAATCTATTAAAATAAAATAATCCCCTTCAATTGGAAGCATTGACGCTAGCGCGCGTCAAAGGCTTTGCGCGCTTTGATCTCGCGTAAAACGGACAAATGAATGTAAAACTTGAAATTACGGTGCGATGTATCCCTCGGAGCAGCATTTATTTGTAGAAGGGTGGTTGATATTAATCATGGCGAACAGTGGGCGCCGTCGGCGCAGGCAGTGCATGCATTCAGCCCGCCGCAAACAACTGTGCCGGACTTTTAATCTCACCTGCGGCCGTGGCTCTACCACTGGCTCGGAATGCCACTCTGTTTAGATACAAAGACTTGTCAGTGGTAATTTCATCATTTTATACCTTTTCGGTAACTATTTATGTGGTGCTCGTGTTTGTCATAACTTTTAACTGTTTACCTACTCCTAATTGTTTTGTCGTGATAAGTTATGACATTTTCGCATATTTAGGCAATCAAATATATAAATTATAATTCAAAATGAAAAAAATTAATTCAATTACATAGTAATGTACTGACTTCAATCAAGTGATAGTTTCAGGGATCGTTGGCTCTCCAACCAGCAGAGTATTAAAAATATAAGACATTTCAAGCAAAGGCTTAGGGCATAAAAAGGATTTAACCAAAAGAATTCTTGAGCTAAATAAGGAGCATTTACAAATGCACGTGCCTATAACAATATTCTAATTTACTAAGCTTAAGTAACTGTCGTATCGGATGGAATTAAAAAGTTGTTAATTCGGCCGTGAGCGCTGCGGTTTACTCGTGATCACATACGCCAGTCCACTGATAGTGGCTCACAGAACAGACCAAAGGAAAGATAGAAGAGGCATCATACTCCGCTTATTCATCAAAACATTATATCACAACAAAATAAGGATGTAATTACCGTCACAATTAACTTACCTGCAAACGAACAAATTCTTCTCTGCAAGGCAATGCAATGGTTACTTTGGTAATTAGTATAATAACACCTATATGGTAAATATTTTACTTTTCTAAGCATTAATATTATTATTTTTACATACCCACCAAAGGTCAGTTTGCTAAAAGACTATTATCGTTAAATTATGTGTGAATTTCTTACATCAGAATAGAATAGATTTCCCGCCAATTAGGAAAATCATTCAAATTGTTTAATTTATGAGTTGTTATTTTCAGCGCCAAATTCCAACAAAAGAATCAAAATTCTAATTATGAAATCTTCAAAGAATGAATATTCAGTAACGAATTTTGAAATAACATAACGAGATTATTAAAATAATTGCATAAACTTTTTACGGCTTTGAATCAATTAGCCTTTTATTCGGATCGTTCTCTTGGCTACCTCTTTTTGAACTGTAAACCACTCTATGTGGTACTTGTTTAATACGAAGTTTTGAAAAATATTTTTACCATTATACTTTTTTGTAAAGGTTTCAAATAGGTAATCCAATGCGTTAAGTTTACCACAAAGTGCACCTACCTAAATTGTAATATACGAAACTATAACACTATGTAGTACACTCTAACTGAACAAAATACCAACCATAAACATTAAATAACCATAAAAAGCCATACAAAAACAATAACTTAAATTATTTCAGCAGTTAACCAGTACGTTACACTATTTTAAATTTTACATTTCAAAATATACAAGGAAATATCACACCGGGCGAATGTTTAAATCTATATTCTGTATTGAAATGGATACTGCAGAGGCGAACGCAGTAAACTGTAACAATGGGACATATGGCACTCACTAATCATACTTTGCTTTCTGTTTTATTTCGCATTTCCATTACCGTATTTCAAAAGGTATTGACATATGAGGCACTTTTACGAGTTTTGCGTAGCGTTCACTCTACCGTAAATTTAATGCTACTTTGTTTTGTGCCTTAGTTCGAGCTTTGTTTCAAAATAAAAGATGAACCAACCGGCGTCGGTGGGATAACGATGGAGATGAGTTTAATGTTTTTGGAATGGAATTAATTTCTCATAATTACATCTGGAATTTGGAAGTTTTTCACAGATATTTTTACTTTTAAAGTTGGTCAATTAAAAATAATTAAATGGAAATTATTTTCATGTTTTGTGCCATACTTATACTTTTAGTTCCATTAGCTTTGGATTCAAACACGATCTTTTCTTAATAGGCAGAGTCGATTATCCACCTACAATTGATGAAAACATCGGAAAGTTAAAAAACACTCTTTCTTTTACAATCAAAAAACAACCCAATGTGCAATCTAGTATAAGTCAGGTGATGTAATTTTTTTCTGAAGTTTTTGTATTGAGACTACAAAAAAAAGTTACATAATAAAAAAAAACGGTCAAGTGCGAGTCGGAATCGCGCACTGAGGGTTCCGTGCCATCTTTAACTGAATTAGGGTATCCACTTACTTCCACTTATTAAAATACCACAATATTTTGTTGAAAGCAAATATATCTTTGTTTTTCATAGTGTTTGTATGAAATACAAAGTTATGTTTGCGGTTGTTAAAAATGTGCTATATCTCAAAAACTTCTTGTTCGATCCTGTCCAAACTAATTTTTGTTGAGAGTATGAGTTAAGAATATATATTAAGGATAAAAGGATATAAAAGGATATTTTTTTTCAAAATTTTGCACTCGCTTAGTTTAGAAAATAGATGGGGGGACGCTTATTTTACCACTTTGAAAGCGCCTAGCTATGAAACGTTAGACTTTAAAAGAAAATGGTTTTAAGAACCTCGGATGTCATTTTAAAAGACCTATCCATAGACAACCCACACGCATAAGTTTGTCAAAAAAAAATTATTAAGGTTTTTGTTTTATGTATGGTAGCCCCATAATTTTTATTTTTTCTATAAGGATTGTAAAGCTGTTAACAGGATACATCTTCCTACCAAATTTAAACAGTGTGATGCTTATGGTTACAGAATAAAATGGCTGTGACATACGGACGGACAGACAGACAGACAGACTTAACGAAACTATAAGGGTTCTGTTTTTTGCCATTCGGCTACGGAACCCTAAAAAAGATAAAGGCATAGGCAAAGGGCAAACGTAACTTCGTACATGTGAACTGAAGTAGTAATTCACTGGGCACGCTTGGCACTGACCGATAACAACATTATAATTCCCCCGAACACGGTCAACGGTCTTGGAAATGTTACTTTAATCACTTTATACGACCCTACAGTTTGTTTGCCTCTATTATGGTATCAAAATGCATAATAGTATTTGATTTACAGCCTAAACTTCCGCACCGCCAGATTTACGATTTAACTCACGGTTGCTAACAAATTCAAAATAAATTATTCAGATGTAATCCTGCTGCATGCAAATGCAACTTTCTGTTATTGATACAGCTAGATCCAAATAAAAAGGCTACGCGTTTAATTTATTGATGAAATTTGTTTTAGGTGAGAGTGATTCAGAATAGTAAAGTTGTTGTTCACTCACTATGTATTCAGTGTTTCAATGATATTATTTGATATGCAGCGTGTAGCCGGTAATAGGAGCAAAATTTTTAATCAACGATTCTACAGAGTATTCGTAGTTGCCTTGTCCTGGTAATAGTGCTCTAAAATGCTTTTGCAATACATTTCTGGATCGATTTATTTTGTAAGAAAATAACTATAAATTTATTTGCCATATGCCTATATTAAAATTTTTGGCGCCTTACATGGCCTATATTAATTTTTTTTGCACCCCGCCCCCATATACAAGAAAGAGGGTGTATTTAGAATATTTGAAACTCAATAGATTATACTAATAATTTTATTTAGTAAATTATAAATCAATGAACATAGTCACGAGTAAAATGCTGGTAAATCTCCATTCTCGTATTTATTCAACTGTTTTCCCACATGAATGTCACCGATCCCTCTCTCGCCGCGCGAAGGAATTCCCGGACGTTCCCCGGCTCCGACTCGAACACCTCGTGACATGAAGTTACTTATCTCATACAGTTGCAGAGTGCATTTTGACAAAATAGACGCGAACCTACTTTAACGAAATCGTGTTTGCTTGGAATAAATAAAAGAGCCTTTTCATTTCTTGCATTCTGAAATCTTAAATTAAAACTGCTTGGTGATATAGTAACACTAATAGTTTATTCATAGAAAGCTACAGAATCAATGCCTGCTTACCTCTAATACGTAAATCGTAGTCTAATTTAAGAAAGCGGGGCAGTTTCTTTCAGATCAAAATACGAACCTGAATCGTATTTATATAATAGGGTAACTTGTGATTTAATACAGCGGATTTTGTGCGTTGAAGTGAAAATTAGTAAAAATTTAGAAGAGAATCTTAGAAATTGTCTCGCATAGACAATCTAAAAGCAGAGTATTTACATAATTGTATCAAGGGAATAAATTTGGCTCCCCTACTATGGGTCGAATGTGGAAAGTAAATCGGTTGAAACGACTGCGAGCCATCAGTAAGCGCGGCGGTCGCGGCCGACGACGATAAATCTGCGCGGCCACCTTACGAGTGTGAACACGCTGAAACAATGACTCGAACGATTTCTTCAGTATCTTTTTATTTTTTAACGGGCTTCCAGAACTTTGTTCGCGCGTTTTGAGTTTTCTCCTTCCCCTCTCCGTTGCAGCATGATGTTTTATTGCCTAAAGCCTTCTTCAATAAATAAGCCATCTAAGACAAAAATTATATCCAAATCGGTCCAGTAGTTCCTGAGATAAGCGCGTTCAAACGAAACAACTCTTCAGCTTAATAATATTACTAGCGGACCCAGCGAACTTTGCTTTGCCCCTAGCACTGTCCCACCCCCGCCTCGTCTCGCCCAGCCTCGTAATTTTAAAAGTTAATAAAGACACTATAATTGATCAGTTATCGAGCAGGATGAAAAATGATCAAATTACTAAAATGGCTATAAAAAAATAGTGGTGGTGATAAATAATTTAGGGTTGTATGTATTTTTAATGCCACATGATAAAAAGATAAAACAAAAATTCCCTCCAAACATTAAAAAAAAAATACGGGTGAACAATCCTTATCACTTTTAGGGGTATGAAAAAAAGATAGTAGCCGATTCTCAGACCTACTGAATACGCATATAAAATTTGGTAAGAATCGGTAAAGCCGTTTCGGAGGAGTACGGTAACGAACATTGTGACATGAGAATTTTATATATAAGAAGTTAGTATACATTTCAAGCCCTTTATCTAGTAAGAGGTCTTACTATCTATACTAATATTATAAAGCTGAAGAGTTTGTTTGTTTGTTTGTTTGTTTGTTTGTTTGTTTGTTTGTTTGTTTGTTTGTTTGTTTGTTTGAACGCGCTAATCTCAAAAACTACTGGCCCGATTTGAAAAATTTTTTTTACGTTGGATAGTCCATTTATTGAGGAAGGCTTTAGGCTATATAACATAAAGATACGACTCATAAGACCACAGCAGAAATGAAAAATGTTGCGAAAACGGGAGAAAGATATTCCTTTTGAGAGCTTCCGCTGCATACGCTGCGGAAACCGCTTAAGTTACACAAAAATCATGTATGACAGGATTGTTCAGCATTAAGAGTTCTATAATAAAGTCTGCGACAGCATATGTCTATCTTTTATGGTTGACTTACTACAACCTTTTTTATGTTCATAAATTTGTAAAAAAATAATGCATTATTTTAAGAGGTGTATTATACACACAGGTATTTATTCTTATCAAAAAAAATACATTCATCATCACGAGCATTTCATTTAGAACCAAGTTGCCCTTTATATCATATGATTCCAATGAATAGCTTAGGAGCTATCACAGTTTTAACATAACTCCGCACCAAAATAATGTTCGCAGCTTAAGTACAACGTGCGCTTGCGCTAATATATTATAAAGCTGAAGAGTTTGTTTGTTTGAATGCGCTTATCTCAGGAACTGCTGGACCGATTTGAAAAAATATTTCTGTGTTGGATAGCTTATTTATCGAGAAAGGCTTTAGGATATAAAACATGACGCTGCGACGGGAGGGGAGGGAGCAAACTCAAAACGCGCGGACGAAGTCGCGGGGACCGCTATATATTATAAAGCTGAAGAGTTTGTTTGTTTGAACGCGCTTATTTCAGGAACTGCTGGACCGATTTGAAAAAATATTTCTGTGTTGGATAGCTTATTTATCGAGAAAGGCTTTAGGATATAAAACATGACGCTGCGACGGGAGGGGAGGGATCAAACTCAAAACGCGCGGACGAAGTCGCGGGGGACCGCTAGTGACTTGATAAAATCTGACAGGTCGGTTTGTCGCTTGTATTGCAAACATTCCTGCACCAATACGCACTATAGTTAGGGAGGCGAGGTACCTAAATGGCGTAATTCAACGGCGCCGTCGAGACCTATCAAAATCGAAAGATAAAATAATTTCAAAAAGAAAAGCTCGTATGGTAAAAACCATTTTAGCAGTGGATTCCATATCAATTGTTAGTACTCCTTAGATAACGTTAGTAAATACAATTATATAAGATCATGATAGCATTAAAATTAAATTAAATAAAAATCAATTTCAAATAATAATTAAAACCCATTTTTTTTCCAGAAAACGAAAATGTATTGGTACGATGCGATTTTATTCACTGGTCTGCAGATTTCCTGTCGAATTTTT
Organism: Pyrausta purpuralis; assembly: GCA_963924145.1. Classification (NCBI taxonomy): domain Eukaryota; kingdom Metazoa; phylum Arthropoda; class Insecta; order Lepidoptera; family Crambidae; genus Pyrausta; species Pyrausta purpuralis. The sequence continues at coordinate 14,867,874 of OZ001645.1, read as the reverse complement.
TACTTCACCAATTAAGATTAACTACCTAGACCGTCCCCGTCTTCATCGCTGTAATTCTGAATGATAACAATAAATTGACTTAAATAACAGTTAAACCAAATCTTGTCAATAGTTTGTGGCTAGTTTTGCCTTAGTGCGTACTGAAGTAGTTAGTTAGTAAACCAGTGGAAACAAAAGCGGCCATCCATCAGCGGCGGCGTCGTTAGCGGTGGCGGTCGCCCGATAAATCTCAACGCTACCTTGAGAACTAACTGCTAAGCCCAGGCCCTTGTTACGAACACACCAACGCACCCCAGTCACAAGAATATATACCTCAACTTAGAGCGAAGCCACATTGACTTCGCGTTACATCGGCGCAAAATTATTTTAATTTTATTTTAATACTTTGCGTCTTCGGGATACGCGGGCAACGCTGACCCAATACAACAGAAACGCAACGCAAACGCTTATGTGACTTCGCTCTTACATAATTTACATTTAAACTATTAAGCAATATGTCAGACAAGAGACGTACAGTGTCTAAGCTTCAACAAAGAACATGCTTTATTTTTATAGTGTCAGTTATTCCATTCAATTCATCCATCCATTTTTAAGTGCATGCCTCATTTTTTAATATTGATAATTATTATTAATTTTATTCTATGGATATAGGGTTTGTACAAATCTCTGTATTCACGTTTTCAGATGCCCTACAGGAGTGCCCATCATGTTGAGTTTTTTACGAACATGAGAATCTATTAAAATAAAATAATCCCTTTCAATTGGAAGCATTGACGCTAGCGCGCATCAAAGGCTTTGCGCGCTTTGATCTCGCGTAAACCGGACAAATGAATGTAAAACTTGAAATTACGGTGCGATGTATCCCTCGGAGCAGCATTTATTTGTAGAGGGGTGGTTGATATTAATCATGGCGAACAGTGGGCGCCGTCGGCGCAGGCAGTGCATGCATTCAGCCCGCCGCAAACAACTGTGCCGGACTTTTAATCTCACCTGCGGCCGTGGCTCTACCACTGGCTCGGAATGCCACTCTGTTTAGATACAAAGACTTCTCAGTGGTTATTTCATCATTTTATACCTTTTCGGTAACTATTTATGTCGTGCTCGTGTGTGTCATAACTTTTAACTGTTTACCTACTTCTAATTGTTTTGTCACGATAAGTTATGACTTTTTCGCCTATTTAGAAAAACAAATATATCAATAACAAATGAAAATGAAAGAAAAGGAAATCAATAACATAGTAATGTACTGACCTCATTCAAGTGATAGTTTCAGGGATCGTTGGCTCTCCAACCAGCAGAGTATGAAGAATATAAGCAAAGTACATTTAAAGCAAAGGCTAATGTCATTAAAAGGGGTTAATCAAAAAGTTGCTTAAGCCAAATAAGGAGCATTTACAAATGCACGTAGCCTGTAACAATATTCTAATTTACTAAGCTTAAGTTACTGTCGCATCGGATGGAATTGAAAAGTTGTTGGTTCGGCCGGGAGCGCTGCGATTTACTCGTGATCACATGTGCCAGTCCACTGATAGTGGCTCACAGAACAGAGCAAAGGGAAAGATAGAAGAGGCATCATACTCCGCTTATTCATCATAAAATAAGAATGTAATTACCGTCACAATTAACTTACCTGCAAACGAACAAATTCTTCTCTGCAATGCAATGAAATGGTTACTTTGGTAATTAGTATAATAACACCTATATGGTAAATATTGTTGTTTTATAGTTTTTCAGTAAACCGCAAATATTTTACTTTTATAACCAAACAAACAAATACAAATAAACAAATATTTGACAACATCACATACATTACTCCGATCCCAAGCTAAGTAGCACTTGTGTTTTGGATAATCGAAAACAACGGTGGTACCACAACACCCAGACCCGAGACAATGAAGAAAAGAGCGTTTTCTACATTGACCCGACCGGGAATCGAACCCGGAACCTCACGAGATGGCGACGCTTGAAACCAGCGTGCTAGCCACTCGACCACGGAGGTCGTCAAACGTATGTAGGTATGTAAAAATAATAATAATTATTGTTATTATTATTTTTACATACCTACTAAAGGTCAGTTTGCTAAAAGACTAGTATCGTTAAATTCTGTGTGAATTTCTTACATCAGAATAGAATAGATTTCCCGCCAATTAGGAAAATCATTCAAATTGTTTAATTTATGAGTTGTTATTTTCAGCGCCAAATTCCAACAAAAGAATCAAAATTCTAATTATGAAATCTTCAAAGAATGAATATTCAGTAACGAATTTTGAAATAACAGAACGAGATTATTAAAATAATTGCATAAACTTTTTACGGCTTTGAATCAATTAGCCTTTTATTCGTATCGTTCTCTTGACTACCTCTTTTTGAACTGTGAACTAATCTATGTGGTACTTGCTTAATACGAAGTTTTGAAAAATATTTTTACCATTATACTTTATTGTAAAGGTTTCAAAAAGATAATCCAATGCGTTAAGTTTACCACAAAGTGCACCTACCTAAATTGTAATATACGAAACTATAACACTATGTAGTTCACTCTAACTGAACAAAATACCAACCATAAACATTAAATAACCATATAAAGCCATACAAAAACAATAACTTAAATTATTTCAGCAGTTAACCAATACGTTACACTATTTTAAATTTTAAATTTCAAAATATACAGGGAAATATCACACCGGGCGAATGTTTAAATCTATATTCTGTATTGAAATGGATACTGCAGAGGCGAACGCAGTAAACTGTAACAATGGGACATATGGCACTCACTAATCATACTTTGCTTTCTGTTTTATTTCGCATTTCCATTACCGTATTTCAAAAGGTATTGACATATGAGGCACTTTTACGAGTTTTGCGTAGCGTTCACTCTACCGTAAATTTAATGCTACTTTGTTTTGTGCCTTAGTTCGAGCTTTGTTTCAAAATAAAAGATGAACCAACCGGCGTCAGCGGGATAACGATGGAGATGGGTTTAATGTTTTTGGAATGGAATTAATTTCTCATAATTACATCTGGAATTTGGAACTTTTTCACAGATATTTTTACTTTTAAAGTTGATCAATTAAAAATAATTAAATGGAAATTATTTTCATGTGTTGTGCAATACTTATACTTTTAGTTCCATTAGCTTTGGATTCAAACACGATCTCTTCTTAATAGGCAGAGTCGATTATCCACCTACAATTGATGAAAACATCGGAAAGTTGAAAACAGTCTTTCTCTTACAATCAAAAAACAACCCAATGTGCAATCTAGTATATGTCAGGTGATGTAATTTTATTCTGAAGTTTTTGTATTGAGACTACAAAAAAAAAGTTACATAATAAAAAAAAACGGCCAAGTGCGAGTCGGAATAGCGCACTGAGGGTTCCGTGCCATCTTTAACTGAATTAGGGTATCCACTTACTTCCACTTAGTAAAATACTACAATATTTTGTTGAAAGCAAATATAACTTTGTTTTTCATAGTGTTTGTATGAAATACAAAGTTATGTTTGCGGTTGGTGAAAATGTGCTATACCTCAAAAACTTCTTGTTCGATCCTGTCCAAACCAATTTTCGTTGAGAGTATTAGTTAAGAATATATATTTTTTTCAAAATTTTGCACTCGCTTAGTTTAGAGGATAGATGGGGGGGCGCCCATTTTACCACTTTGAAAGCGTCTAGCTATGAAACGTTAGACTTTACAAAAAAATAGTTTTAAGAACCTCGATGTCATTTTAAAAGACCTATCCATAGACAACCCACACGCATAAGTTTGTCAAAAAAATTTTTTTTAGGTTTTTGTTTTATGTATGGGCTCCCCCCCTTAAATGACATAATTTTTATTTTTTCTATAAGGATTGTAAAGCTGTTAACAGGATACATCTTCCTACCAAATTTCAACAGTGTGATGCTTATGGTTACAGAATAAAATGGCTGTGACATACGGACGGACAGACAGACAGACAGACAGGCAGACAGACAGACAGACTTAACGAAACTATAAGGGTTCTGTTTTTTGCCATTCGGCTACGGAACCCTAAAAAAGATAAAGGCATAGGCAAAGGGCAAACGTAACTTCGTACATATGAACTGAAGTAGTAATTCACTGGGCACGCTTGGCACTGACCGATAACAACATTATAATTCCCCCGAACACGGTCAACGGTCTTGGAAATGTTACTTTAATCACTTTATACGACCCTACAGTTTGTTTGCCTCTATTATGGTATCAAAATGCATAATACTATTTGATTTACAGCCTAAACTTCCGCACCGCCAGATTTACGATTTAACTCACGGTTGCTAACTAATTCAAAATAAATTATTCAGATGTAATCCCACTGCATGCAAATGCAACTTTCTGTTATTGATACAGCTAGATCCAACTAAAAAAGGCTACGCGTTTAATTTATTGATGAAATTTGTTTTAGGTGCGAGTGATCCAGAATAGTAAAGTTGTTGTTCACTCACTATGTATTCAGTGTTTCAATGATATTATTTGATATGCAGCGTGTAGCCGGTAATAGGAGCAAAATTTTTAATCAAAGATTCTACAGAGTATTCGTAGTTGCCTTGTCCTGGTAATAGTGCTCTAAAATGCTTTTGCAATACATTTCTGGATCGATTTATTTTGTAAGAAAATAACTATAAATTTATTTGTCATATGCCTATATTAAAATTTTTGGCGCCTTACATGGCCTATATTAAAATTTTTTGCACCCTGCCCCCATATACAAGAAAGATCCCCCCATATTTAGAATATTTAGAATATTTGAAACTCAATAGATTATAGTAATAATTTTATTCAGTAAATTATAAATCAATGAATATAGAGTCACGAGTAAAATGCTGGTAAATCTCCATTCTCGTATTTATTCAACTGTTTTCCCACATGAATGTCACCGATCCCTCTCTCGCCGCGCGAAGGAATTCCCGGACGTTCCCCGGCTCCGACTCCAACACCTCGTGACATGAAGTTACTTATCTCATACAGTTGCAGAGTGCATTTTGACAAAATAGACGCGAACCTACTTTAACGAAATCGTGTTTGCTTGGAATAAATAAAAGAGCCTTTTCATATCTTGCACTCTGAAATCTATACTAATATTATAAAGCTAAAGAGTTTGTTTGTTTGTTTGTTTGTTTGAACGCGCTAATCTCAGAAACTACTGGCCCGATTTGAAAAATTCTTTTTATGTTAGATAGTCCATTTATCGAGGAAGGCTTTAAGCTATATAACATAAAGATACGACTCACAAGACCATAGCAGCAATGAAAAATGTTGCGAAAACGGGAGAAAGATATTCCTTTTGAAAGCTTCCGCTGCGTACGCTGCTAAAGTTACACAAAAATCATGTATGACAGGATTGTTCAACATTAAGAGTTCTATAATAAGTCCGCGACAGCACAAGTCTATCTTTTATGGTTGACTTACTACAACCTTTTTTATGTTAGTAAATTTGTAAAAAAATAATGCATCATTTTTAGAGGTGTATTATACACACAGGTTTCTTCGGTCATTCTTATCAAAATAAATAGATTCATCATCACGAGCATTTCAATTAGAACAAAGTTGCCCTTTATATCATTTGATTCATATAAATATCTTAGGAGCTATCACAGTTTTAACATAACTCTGCACCAAAATAATGTTCGCAGCTTAAGTACAACGTGCGCTTGCGCTAATTATATTATAAAACTGAAGAGTTTGTTGGTTTGAAGTTGAACGCGCTTATCTCAGGAACTGCTGGACCGATTTGAAAAAATATTTCTGTGTTAGATAGCTTATTTATTGAGAAAGGCTTTAGGATATAAAACATCCGGCTGCGACGGGAGGGGAGGGAGAAAACTCAAAACGCGCGAACGAAGTCGCGGGGGACCGCTAGTCTTAAATTAAAACTGCTTGGTGATATAGTAGCACTAATAGTTTACTTATAGAAAGCTACAGAATCAATACCTGCTTACATCTAAAACGTAAATCGTAGTCTAATTTAAGAAAGCGTGCCACTAATTCTCTTGATTTTCCCGACACGAGTTAGAAGATCGAGCCAAATCGATATCAAATTTATTGGGAATTAGCGTACTTGAGGCTCATCAATACACAACACTGAATGAAAATTAATTGGGCCATAATAGCTGTGGCGGAGTTCGACGAAAGCATCCATAAACAGGTAACTAGGTAACCCAATAAATAATATATGGAGGCCAAACATGGAAGTTATCCTTGCCATGCCGAGAGGGATCGGGTACATTTTCATGATCTTGCGGTTTTCGATACATGCCTGTTAATATTCGTTTATCTACCCCTGGCCGCGTTGTGTGCAAGATTTACAAATACCTGCCGTCGTGTGATAGGGGCTAAGTATAATCCTGGGTTTTCCGATAGTTGTATGATGATAACATGAATGACATTAACCCTTGTAGGAAACGATGGAGATGCAGATTTCCTTGTGCCGAAGGCCTAAATCACATTTGTGTTCGTATGAGTTGAATCGGTTTTGCTTGTAGTGAAGAAGCATGAGTCAAAATATCTACACGGATAATTTCTACAGTGCTACCTAGCTTGTACGTGTGAATACATGTCACTGGTTTTTAGTTAGCAGGTAATTAATACAAATACTGTAGTGTTTTTTGCAAATAAAAGAAAATAAAAAAGTGAAGGGCGTATTTATTTTTAGACAAACATCTCGAGATAACCGTTATGCTCAAAAACATGTATATGCGAAGTCAATGGACAGAATATGAAAACGTCGGAAACGGAAAATGGCGTCGTTTCCCAAACAAAAACTGTGGTTGCATCTCGAAGCTGATGCGCCGCAAAACAACTCGTTCCCAGCTGCGACCGCGCTCAGCTCCTTGTGTAAAATCACCCTAAGAAATAATAATCATTGGAGCATGCACACGTGTTCTTGCGAATATTTTGAATAGCGGCTCTCCGCCCGCGACGATATTGTGTATCCCTGCAAAACAATATTGAAAGTAGAAACAGGAATATTTATTCAAAACAGATAATATGGACCAGATTGGATCGTACAAGCCAACCAATAAAAAATGCATACCGATACGCGTTTTCCATTTTAAAAGTAGAGTTTGAGAAAGGTTGTATTCTTTAAAATTGATGAACTTGCCATACGTTGCGACGTTGAACAGTTTAAAGTTCGAGCTGAAACTGCTTCAATTAGAAAGTTTCAGAAGCGAGTGTCGATTACAATGGAGTCATTATAATCGCAACACGTATTATTAGGGAGTCTTTGTAATAGGAGTATTTGTAAAAGTTGGCGGAGTGCCTATAATGTTTCACTTCACCGCTCTCCGACGCTGCGCGACGCGAGACGCAAGGTGCGACGCGATGCGACGCGGCCGCCTGCGGTGACCTCTCATTAACTGTGAGTGAGCGGTCGTTGTCACGTCGCGGGCTCGGCCCTGGCAATTTGTTCAACCTTAACGAATTGACTAAGAAATGCTTTTCATTAAATTAATTTTATTTTCCCTCGTGCACCCGAGTAAACAGTCCCTCAGATTTATTATGAGATTTGACTACATTAAATGGATTTGATTGCGTTGGAACAATCCTTTATTATAACAGCAATATGTTTTCTCACGCAAAGTTTTGCGAATTTATTTTAAGCTCCCTTTGTTCGACAGTTCAACTCAAGTACCAACGAAGGTAATTTAATTATAAGTAAAGTTAGTTAAAATATTATGAGGTGGTTGTATTTAGAGTGGCATGTCTATCAGGCACGTAGATCATAGGCTAAACCAATAAAGCAGGGAGCGTGAGACGCGATATTGCTTACAATGTAGACGGATATTTCCGCTTGATGCATTTTTGATGTTTTTCTGATGTGGGTCTATCGGCCTGTACTATCTAAACGTGATGAATATTCAACACGTTAGTTTTAGAGAGATGCGTACACATTTCATTGGGAAAACATACGACTAATACTCGTCAATTTTAAATATCGTTATTCAATATTTATTAACGTTTCCACTTTAAACATGGTTTAATATTCATTTTATCAAAAGCATTTTTATTGCAAATTTAATTGAAAGTAAAATTGAAAATAAATATGAGCAGATGGTGATTTAGAAAACATCCTTAAGAAACCGACCAAAAAGCTTAAAATAACACATTCGTCCTCTTTTTTTTTGTTGTTTTCGTTATATATTTTTTCGTTATTTTTGTATTTTCCATTATTTTTAAGCTTTTAAGTCAGCTTTTTGAAGGTTATAGTTATTTACTCATATCTAAAAAACTACTGGACCGATATTGATACAAAATTTCCCTTGTGCGTAGCTAACTATTGCCAAGGTTTACTCGTAAATAAAATTCACAGACAAAATACATGGGTCAAACTAAAAATAAAAAGTAAAGGGTAGCAAATCTTATCCACATTTTTCTATTTTCGAGTCCCTCGGCAATGAGACAACAGCTTCCCGAGAGCCCATCAAATAAAGGGCCTTCTGTGCATAGATAAAGGACGTTCGACTGTCGTTGCCTAAATAGAATTTTGTGACGGCCGGTCCTGTGAAACTAGTTTCACTGAAATGAAATCTCAATTTATTTTATTTCATTTCGAAATTCTTTTGTTTTTTGACGTTATATAGTTGTTTTACAGATCACATAAATATTATATGTGTGCAATGTGCATGAATTATGTTTGAATTAAGTAGGTTTGAAAATAAACGCTAATGCCTTGAATACGTGCTAGCATATCATAACGTCTCAATTGCAATCTGAATTATGATTTACAGGGCATTCTTATTAGGACTTAAAAGTGCTTACAGACATAGTAGATACGGAAACCTTCATGCTTGAGACGAACTCGAACTTATCCGTTTTTAGGATTCCGTAGCCGAATGGTAAAAAACGGAACCCTTAAAGTTTCGTCAAGTCGGACTGCCTGTCCGTCCATATGTCACAGCCACTTTATTATGTAACTATAAACATCACACTGTTGAAATTAGCGATGGGTCGTTATCGGATTTTGAGATAACGTAACGTAACCGTTAAGTGATTCCAAATAACCGGTTTCATAACTAGTGATTTTTGTAACTAGCTATTTTCACAACGTCCCAAATAAAACGTGTTACTATACCTGTTTCGTTTACACTCACGTTCGCATACTATAGTTGTTTCATTCATTCACGCAACAAAGCTATCACACGTTATGTTACGACCCTTTTTACGGTGCTTTTATCCATTTCTCGTTTTACTCCTTCATGTTAAGAAAACGTTGTGTAGAATGGTCAATGTAAAACGTCGTATTCAACTTGTCGTAACGAATAACGTAAAACCAGTGATTTTGCGTGAGGAGTGAAGCCACCCAAACATCTACGCTATGTCTCTTACTTAAGAGTGAATTCAATTTGACTTCAGAGCGTTGTGAGATAAGAAGCAGTTATTGAAGACCGATGCCTATTTCGATCGTTTTAATGACGTTATGAATGTAACGTGTTGTTGTTGTGGAGGATAACGAGTGATCACTGTTTGGGCTCGTAACTAGTTAAAAAACTAGTTACGGTTAATAACGCCCATCGCTAGTTGAAATTTGGTAGGGAGATGTATCCTGTTAACCGTAAAAAATATATAATGTAGATATTAATAAATACTTTCAACTAAAATTGGTTTGGACGGGATCGAAATAGTAGTTTTTGAAAGAAAGCACATTTTCAACAACCGCAAACATAATTTTGTTCTTTATACAAACACTGTGAAAAACAAAATTATGTTTGCTGTCAACAAAATATTGTAATATTTTGACTTAGTGAAAGTAAGTGTATCCCTAATTCAGTTAAAGTTGGCACGGAACCCTCAGTGGGCGAGTCCGACTCGCACTTAGCCGGTTTTTTTTTCTCGAAACGACAACACAGCAGCGCAACCGCAGAGTATGCGCTGCTGCGACACGCGAAGTCGAGAGCTAAATCAACCCACTGCTTGAACCGTATTTGCGCGGAGCACGGGAGGGCTCTAAAGGTCACACTAGCAAACAAAAGCCTGACTCAGATGAAAAGGAACACCAGACCTGAGACAACCTGCCCATAATCTACCGCCGCAAAACAGTTTCATAGTTCGTTTCTGATATTTCATCTGCAATAATAATACAACGTAAATACAAAATCTTCCATCAAACTGTCATAGTTTTTGCAATTTACCCCCAGAAGCAGGCCGGCGGCGACACGCGGAGTCGAGAGCTGAGTCAACCCGTCGCTTGCCCCGTATTTGCGCGCCACGCGGGAAAGCTCTAAAGGATTCTGCCAACTACACCGTTTAGCATACCATAAACGTGCTAGGAACATTCCAGCAAAAATATTCTTTGTTCCAATCTGGTGGAAACTAAGACACTGTTTCCACCAGATTGGAACCAACCAACACCATGACGTGTCATGTAGGCATGGAAATGATTTCCACTTTGTTGCATTTTCATTTCATGAAATGATATTATTTTTTTCATATGAAGTCACATGCGAATTTTCATTGCCAATGTTTTTTTCGCAGTGTGGATTGCGACGCAGGTACGCGACTAATGAATTTCATATGAATTCCACTGTACGCAAATCCCGTTACAAATCATCACAAAATGATCTCGACTTTAGGACTATGAGAATAAAATTTAATTTTTGACTGATGACCGTCTTTAGTCAATATGACCGAATAGATAAAGCATACTCATTTCTACTCGCTCACTCGCGCTTAAAGATTTCGCCCGCTACATTTCTTTCGTCAATGAAATAAAATTATTATTTTGACATTATATCGCAGAGTGCGATTTATAGCAGTCTATACGAAAAAAAATGTGCGAATAATGATTTTCATTTCATATGATATTTCATCTGCTATTCATGAAATGTTCCATGCCTAGTAAATAAAATAATAACAAAATAAAATATTTCAGAGTTATTATTATTGTCATGCTCGAGCGTGTCAGCACCGGAAAAATACGCTTTCGAACTCGCTTCATATGACGGTCAAACAAAACGTTGTAGATCCACTCAGTGGGCAAAGTAGAGATCATATTATCATATCATATTGATTTTCATGTAAGGTATGCTCTTAGCACGCTTATGGTATGGTACGATGTAGTGGGTCATGACCTTGAAGGTCACCAGCGCACAAACAAAGGACTGATGGCTCTGTCGAAACGGCCACGTTTTGATTTAATTAAGAGCAACCTACACTTCCATTTCACTTTAAAACTTCGTAATCATCTAATGTGTAGTTGTAATGTAAGCTGTAGCTTAATCAGCTAATGTGGAACTCGCGTCATAAATTACAGAGGAGCACTTAGTGCTAATTTGTATCATAGAGTGATGAAAATAAAACTGCTTGGGGCATAATGAAACTGGTACTATATGCGGCGGATACATTTTCCTATTTGAATGAAAAAAAACAAGGGCAATTAACTTTACTACGGATCCGTTTCCGAGGGCGACATCTCGTATTATGCAGATACAGTTTTCTGCAGGATTCCGTCTAGTAGTTTAGGCGGTTTAATGCTTATACTTACACGGACATCCCGTTTGACATGTAGTAAACCGATACTTGGTTTTACTGATCCAGTTTTGTCATTAAACTAGATAGTTACACTTCTTAAATGACATTATAAAAGATGAGAATAAATAGCGCGCTGATTGATCGGTAAGTGCAACCGAGATATATATAGCACTGACAGAAGTTGACATAGCCGTCATCATCATCATCATCATTATCAGCCAAAGGACGTCCACTGCTGAACATAGGCCTCCCCCACGGCTTTCCACAGCGACCGATTACGAGCGGTCTGCATCCAGTTTGATCCTGCAATCTTTATAAGGTCGTCTGTCCATCTTGTTGGTGGACGTCCTACGCTGCGTCTCTGGTCGAAGGGTCTCCAATCTAGAACTTTCCTGCCCCAACGGCCATCAGTTCTTCGCGCTATGTGCCCTGCCCATTGCCACTTGAGCTTACTGATTCTCAAGGCTATGTCCGTTACCTTAGTTCTTCTACGTATCTCCTCATTTCTGATTCGATCACGTAGAGAAACACCCAGCATAGCCCTCTCCATCGCTCGTTGTGTGACTTTGAGCTTCCTTATAAGGCCCATAGTTAGAGACCATGTTTCGGATCCGTATGTCATCACTGGTAACACACACTGGTTGAAGACTTTCGTCTTCAGACACTGAGGTAAATGAGATGAGAAAACACTCGACATAGCCGTACTTGCAAAATAAAAATTGTGTTTTGTGGGATCCAGTTATGTAGTAATCCCGCAAACTGGAATGTTGTGGGAAAAGGCCCTAAGGGTCTTACATAAAGTAAATTTGTCTTACATTTGCATTATATTTAGTAGGTGAAAAATTTAGGCATACCTTAAACGTAATGATGTTATTACACCTATTACGTGTTAACTCTGCGTCAGCGTCAGTACTACGTCTGTACGTTTGCGGCGATGTAATCAGAGGTGCGGCAAACAAATGGTGGTAGTTAGGGCACTCGCCGCGATTTATTGCGACCGAGGCCACGTGAGTATAGGCTTCCGGATAGCGACGCATACCAGCACACAGATTAGATATTTGTTCTCTTTATTTTATTTTTTCTATTCCTAGTTTCATTTGACATCTGCTTTGCGCACTGGCCACATACAAAAATAAAAAATGAGATAAATTTGGAAATGAAATTGCTGACTGGCCACATAAAAGAAATAGAAGGTGAGAAAATATTCGTAATTTCAATTTTGCACTGGCATAGAAAAATAAAAAAAGATATACTTTTTAAGGTAGTTGATGTTTGTCAACGTCAAGATCATGTCCGTACATTTGCGGATGTAATCAGAGATGCGGAAAACAAATGGGGTAGTTAGCCGTTCGCCGCAGAGGGCACCACCGCGATTTATGTACGGAGTGCGTCAAGGGAGCTGCATACATGCACACTGCAACTTGCAATTTCGACTCTGTTATTTTTTCTACGAATGAAATTAACCTCGTAAAATACAATTGCCTCTATAAACTTCCGTAGCCTCACGCTTACTACGGAAATAAGCGTAAGAAACGTATTCGTAGCAAGTTGGTGTCTCGTAGCACTGTGCTACGAACTTCGACAATATGCTACGAATTATTCGTAGACGAAATATCATTAATATTGACATCATGGGTTATGAAAGTTTGTTATGAAATAATTAGCAATAATAACTTATCGAAATAAAACAACTTTTTTACGGATTAACTTTTCGCGAGTTTATTAATTTTATCCCGACGTTTCGAACACTTTACAGCGTTCGTGGTCACGGGTAGACTAAGATGTTATTTGTCATTTACAGAGTTTTGAAAAATATACACTACCGTCACTCAATAGTATTAATTAACGTTCCTATCCACGCAGAAAGAGCTAACTGTGTCTTGTGATCTTGCAGTGAGTGGTCTAGCTTGGGTCCTAGTTAGAACTGGATCCCATGCAGGTGGAATTTTCCAACCATCTTCTCTGTTAAAATTTGGATGTTTTCTAATTTCTATAGCTTCTCGTAGTATACGTAGAATGAACCGACGTCCTTTTGACAGTACTTTGGGTTGGTCAAAACGTATGAAGTTGGGTTTGTCTAAGGCATGTTCACACACTGCAGATTTTAAGTTTCGTCTATGTTTAACGCATAGCTGACGTTCAGTCACAAGAAACAGTTAGCTCTTTCTGCGTGGATAGGAACGTTAATTAATATTATTTAGTGACGGTGGTGTATATTTTTCAAAACTCTGTAAATTACAAATAACATCTTAGTCTACCCGTGACCACGAACGCTGTAAAGTGTTCGAAATGTCGGGATAAAATTAATAAACTCGCGAAAAGTTAATCCGTAAAAAAGTTGTTTTATTTCGATGAGTAATATTCGCGTAAACTTCAGAAACAAGTAAATAATAACTTTACACTTTATACAAACAATTACACGTTTAAATATACCTGGCAGATTATTTTTCATTCATAATTATTTATTTATTTATTATACATGTCGGTGTAAATAGAACATACAAGAAAGTACTAATAAGTGCCATAAAAAGTTCTGAAGTAAATAATGTATAAATATAAAAGTAAAATTAACCTACATCTCCAGCAAGCACCCTCACAACTCACTCAATTAGCAACGGTGTTATACTCAATCTAGTACACTTTCGGGAAAGCTTTACAGAAAACAGAATATTTAATGAGAACACCCATCACGTACTTCCGTTGATTTGTACACAAAAGTATACGACCCGCAAAGGGGCGATACGAATAATTTAGTTATTCAATTTCATGTCTACAAACGAGGCGACCTGTCATCGGTGCAATATATCGGCGATCGCATAGCGTATTCGATTACATGCGGCGTCCGCGGGATGTCCGTCCGACGGCCAAATACCGAATCGATTCGGTTTCTCTCGCAAGCCGGTAGATTGAAAAATGCAGTTGTATTTATGCGGCGGCCCTTCGGTGCATTATAAAGATTAAAACTTTCAGCTCGCGAGCTAATTAATCCGAGATATCCCGGTACGACGTGAACGCAATTACTCGACTCGCAGTCACGCTCCGTTCCCCCAGGACAGCGTACACTTGTTTAGGGCTCTTTAATGAACGAATATGTTGTATTAAAATCCTGTAATTAGCTAGACGAATCCATTTTTCGATAACTCAATTTATTACCTAGTAACAATTTCTTCTAAATGACAGTGCTATTTGATAGTATCTATCTAGAGAATACCTTTGAGGTTTCAACAAATTAATCCACTCTGACCCATTGCAACTTCATTTGGCTAGTGGCCAATCTAAACTAATAGAGCACTTCAAGTGAATAGTGAAAATCCCTTTTACATTCTTCTTCAATTTGGTGCTAGATTGGAAACTGATAAATATTTAACAGCTATTTATTCGAACGGCTTAATAAGAATTGATTAAGGTTTTGCAGTAACCCGTTCCAAGAATGCTCTTTGTACTGCTTCAATATAAATTTCGGACATTTGATGAGTGTAATAAGTACTATTTATTTGTGCCGAATTCGTTGATTAGCAATGATGGGCGCGCATAAGCCTTCGTAAACAATGTTTCAGCTATGATTGTTGCTGACAGTTGTATAACTATAGATTTTATATTGAATAAATATATTTTCAGTGTTTACCACATTCACCATATTTACAAACACATAAACCACTTATTAGCTTCCTAGGTAGGCAACAAATAGAGCAACGCAATACAGGCCGGGCCGGGTACTAGTCCCGATTGGCAATCGGCGGGCTGAGTCTTCCGCAAATACAATAGCGCGCGATGAGTCTTCTTCAATGAGCAGTGTGAGCAGCGGGCAAATAGCGCGACTACGCTTTCATGCGAGTATTTATGGTGAAACATAAACAGTCATGTTCTGTTATGCTTTCATGTTTATCAAAGTCGGAAATGTTTAAGTTTTTATTCGTACGTAACGGCAGATACATAGACTCATGCCAGTAAATAGCTAGACATGCAGGAGCTTGCATGCAAGCTACTGATTTTACAGGCATGTCTATTGTGGCCTTTGACGACCTCCGTTGGTTAGAGGCTAGCATGCTGGGTTTCAAGGCGTTGCCGCTCCGAAGTCCCGGGTTAGATTCCCAGACGGGTCAATGTAGCAATCATAAGTTTCTATATTGTCTCGGGTCTGGGTGCTGTGGTACAAACGTTATGTCTGATTTCCATAACACAAGTGCATTAGCTACATACTTTAGGATCAGAGCAATGTATGTGATTGGTGCTCAATATTTATTTATTTATCTACTAAAAACCTTTATATTACCTTCAAATCATTCTCAATCATTGAAACGGTATTGTTATCTGCAGCCCTATAACTCGCAGTCGCAGCAAGCATGATTAGTCAGTCAGTAATCAATGCCGGTGGCAAGCGGCGGCCGGCGATTGCCCGATTGGCAATCGGCGGGCTGAGTCTTCCGCAAATACAATAGCGCGCGATGAGACGAATAGGCCGCTATGAGGGTCGGGCAAATAACGACAATACTCTTTCCATTTAGCAATAGCAATCGCGTAGGATATTTGCTAGAAAAACAACAATCGTGTAAACATTTATTTAAGATAATATTATCAATTTTTAAATAACATAGTGCATTATGTTTAGTATTACATGTGGAACTCATTGATGATCAATCTTTATGTTTAAAACGCTATGTGGTATGTGGTTTTAGTAATAATCCGCAAACTACTTTAGAATTCGCCTGCAAAGAAGATTACGATGCGAGAGTAAGCAAAACAACATTGGTTATTTTAACACTCTACCCATAATTTCATATCGATTTATGTTACACGGTACGTAACGGTAAGTATCAACAATTTCGCGGTTTTATGTCGGCAGCATAATACATTCGCGTTTCACCTGCGGAGGTTCCCACATATTCTTAAAACAGCTTTATCCGAGGGTTCGGCCGATATGTGTTTTTAAAATCCTTTCCGTAATAAATTATTCCGAGCGTATCTAACGGCTGAGAGCGTAAGAAACAATTTCTTTTACTATTCTTTATTTTTGTAGGTGTTAAATTTTCTTTTTCTCTTAAAATACTGGAGCGCAAGTGAAGATTCCGAGCAGTGCTCGTAGTAATCCCCTCTACTGGATGCATTTTTAAACGCCGTTGAACAAGAAAAATACTAACTATCTTTCTTGTATTTGATGCGCTGTAGAAGAGTATAAAATAACATTTTGATTGGCACTGCATAAAACAAGCTTATTCGGTTTGTTGGTTAGATTTAATCACTGTAACATAATATTAAGCAAAAGCAGTCTATAAATTCTTAATAACACCTCCCGCGTGGTATAGTGGCTCAAATAATCGGAGTTGATATGTACTCGAAGACTAAATGTTCTAGAATCGAACCTAAGGTAAGTAAATACTTATTGCATAATAGTAAAAATACAACGTATTGTTCCATAGGACATTGCTTCCGTGCTTCTGAGGACACGATACCGTTACGTCCATCTGATCGAGCCATGTAAGATATCCCATTATAATCGCTCATGAAGTCAATACATAAGAATAAAGTTGAAAGCTAAAGATATGAGGCTCTGATATAAGAATTTCGAATCGAAATTCACACTCATACACGACACTCTACGAGTCCTTAGTCAAGCTTACAACTTAAAAACCGCTCATAAACGCCATACGTCGCGATGCGGTGATGAAGTGAGCCGATTGCACAGTACACTGCGCGCTCTCAGAAAAAGATCGGTTCATTTCCGCGCATCGATCATGCCGCGACAGGAGAAGGGTCGTCTAATTCTGATAGATCGCAGACATATTCATTACACGCGACCCGTAATTTGTTGAGGCGAGCTCGTGAACTAAGATACAACCACTTGACAATCTTGACATTCCTTGTTATGACACTAAGTGCGAACCGTCTTTAAATTGATGTAATTGTAAAATGTTAATAATTTTAACATTTTATTACACAACTTGTGCAACTAAACACCAGTTACTCACTGACACTTTAAGACCCTTTACACGCTGCGACTTTTAGCATCGATACGCAGATCGAGTCGCGATGCAGAAGCTGGAAATTTACAAATTTTGTACTTTATTTTGGCGACTGCATCGATATTGACGCGCGCTAGCATCGATGCAGCCGCGCTTCTGCATCGATGCTAACGCTCGACTGCGTTGATGCTAAATTAAATCTGTTCATTGCGTGAGTCTCGATGCTGAAGCGCGTTTCTAAACGTGCATCGATGCAAAAGTCTCAGTGTGTAAGAGATCAAAGACTCTTACGCTGGTGTCCTTAGGTATTGATTGCAATAAAATAACTGTAAGATAACAATACAATAACAATCACTTAAAATGCAAAAACTTTAAGGCGAAAAGTAGTGAATGATATCGGTAAAAATAACCGGCTTTGACGGTCCTCGCGCACAATGGGCCAATGTCGCCAGATTTAAAGTATCAAAAGAGGAGGTAAAATTTCCCGGGATGCATGGGCCAGTCTGTTTCAATTTCACGGGGCGTTTGTTGGGCGACAAAGATGCCCAAAGGCGTCATTTGGCTGAAAGCTACCCGAACTTATAACAATTTTATTTTTTGCGAAACTTTTGCCACGGTTTATACGCAGGATTCCTTAACATTTATGTTCGGGGTGTTCGATGGCTGCTTTTGATTGCGCTTTTTACTATGTCACCAGTATCTCTACGGTGTAAAAACAGAAATGGTAACTCTATTATAAGTGGAAGTAGATATTTGACTTCAATATTTATTCCACCTAGCAGATCAATAGACAGAAGATTATAGCAAAATCTAAGCAAGAACTGACTTGTCAAATGAAAAATCCAATTTGTGTAATCTCAATTCATTCAATAATATGATTTTATACGCCGCTAAATTAGGGCATTTTATGTCTTTTCATACCGAAAAAGAACATCGATTAAAGTACATATTTTCATCCAAATATAATACGACACAATGTTTTCTTAAAAGGCGTCTCCACTTACCTCCGCTGACGTCTTAAACTGTGAACGTGTAAAGATATCGGCTCGGAAAGCGTGCAGGGTACACAATTCCACTCCATCCAACGCCAGTGTCTGAGTGCAAAGGCGTGTCGGGGAGCCTCCGTGAAAATTCCGGCCGTCCGGAAAATATGGACGCTGATGGAACCTTAATGTTTCCGACTTGCGACGCGTGGTCAGCCTTCGATGTGTTCCCTATAAAACTTTCCCACAATGAAGTTACGGGGACAAACTGTGACATGACCCATTACGCCGTCTTCGTATGGATCGCTTTACTTTGTTACGGCTTCTAGAAATACTCATATGTAAGTTTGTATCCCCGAGAGAGCAATATGACAAGTCACGTAATCAAGACCCGCAATCTTATTAGTTATTTGATTACAGCGCCGATCAAATTACTTAAATGGTAATCGTTTAGGTGTTTTCAGCGAAGCAGACGAAATTAATATTCAATATGAGTTTAATTGATGCTAATTAAACGGATGATTAAGTGTTTCATCGATTAGGCCCAAATCGTTCCAGTTATTTAATATTGAAAACTCGTGTGCTTACACATGTATATTGAATAGCAAATTGCTTAAATTAGTTAATCTTGAAATTAATTAAAGTATGAACTGTTCATTCATTAATTCAGGCAGTTATATTAAATATAGGCTTACTAACCACTATTTGAGTTATTTTGTCGAAGTTTATCTATTGACTTGAAATACGAGTACCTATCTACCAAATCAATGTTTTTCATAAATTCTGTTTAAATGAGTGTTTCAGTACCTGTTAAGTTTTAGTATTAGTTCAACCCCAAAAGTACACTCAGGTAAATATCATTATCCATACATTCAACCACAATAAACTAATAGTTGTAGATAGAAGCATCAACCGAGTCACAATCGGTGTGATTTACCACTAAGTATGCATCATTTACTGAAAACTTTTCATTACAAACATACGAGTAAAGTAGGGGAAATCGTTCATGTAATGCTCACGCGAATCAAGATAAGGTTCGCAAACTCATTAGTGACGTGTACAGTCGGCGGCGACCGCGTACAGCGGCCGGCGAGACGTGTGATTGACACAACGGAAATGATTCCGCCGCGCGCCACTGTTATCTCTTAAAAGGTACACTCGGACAAGAGTAGTAGCTTTTAAGAGCTTTGAGAACCAACAACGTTATTTAAATCGGTTTATGGAAGGACCTAACAACGTAAGTTACGTTGAAATCTTACATGTACCTACTTACATAGTCAAACTAACGTTATTAAATCGAGTCTGTTACGTATCTTTCTCTATTTAGTACTTTGAATCTCTATTATTTTGTGCATATTTGAGAAAAAAATAACTTTTTGCTCAAGATGCCTATGTTCGGCAGTGGACTTCCTTTGGCTGTTAATGATGATTGAAGTTATGAGTTTATTATCATTCGGCGTATCAGTGTTGTCACGAGTTTATTAACATTCGGCGTATCATAAATAATTAAAGCTAGCTAGCTCGTAGGGAAGTTAATTGCAGCCGACTATACTTTTGTTACGCGGCGTATATCAACTCATTTGTTGATTGCTGCTTTTATTTGATTTTGCAACAGATAATGCAAACAAAATGTTGGTTTTAGTTTTCCAATTTATCAAGAATAGCTACGAAAACATACCTTCGAAAAGATAATCGGTCTGACAATAGGGTATTTGCCTGTAGTAATAAAAAGAAAAGATGTTATGTACGTGTAATTAACTATATGTAATTTAGATGTCACTTAATTTGTTTCACATTTTTAATTCTAAAAATAATTACATATTTATGATATTTTCATTAAGCAAATTATGGTTTTCAATCTAAATTTTACGATACCACAAACGTCAATCACGAAGTGTGACGTCACGTTACTCAATCAAGCATGTCGAAATGCGGTCAAACGTATCAAGTTCAGCCAATTGCGTACTGTTTAAGAAACGTGACGCCATGCAGACCACGTGACGTCGATGGGTGCGAGCGGAAAAGTTTGTTTGAATTTTATTTTTGTGTTTTATCATTGTTATAGTTTTAGCAAATATTTTTGCGAAGCCTAGAATTGAGTAATAATTAAGTTTAAACATAATTTAATAAAAAGACAAATACCCTTCTGTTTTTGTGATTCTGCTGCTACATACTACAACAAGCACAACAACTAAATTTCGTTTTCCAAGTAGGCTACGTGTGTGTTAATAAAATTTTCTTTTTTCATAGAACGGGAAAGGATTCCCGGAAACAATTTCGTAGAGATGATACCGTGGGGTGAAATAAACCGTAACAACGACTGAGGAAGCCCATAAAACCGATTTCGCGAAAATTAACTCAATCGACAACACGCCAAATTTCACCCGGCGCTTTCACGCTATAAGGCAACTTGTTTGATTGTGTTATAGAAATAACCTAAACATTCGCTTATCAGCTAAGTTCCATAACCATGATGCTAAGCACAAAACCACAAACTTTATAACTACTTCGCAATCAACAAGTAAGCACTAACCAACGAATTAGGTATTCATAGTAGAACGTCATTTCGTATGAAGTATCTGGAAGATAACACCTACCGGAACTTACTTAGACATTGTAAAACAGGCCCTTTGTATAACTTATCTAATTTCAGTTAACAAATTTCCTCATTAAGTTAAAAGTTTTTAAATGATAATATCGGAATATTTATTTACCCCAAGCTCTCGACTTTTCCTCCAGCGCCAGAAAGAAGCTGATTTTATAAAATTTTTGCTACTAAATAGCTCATATTTCACAAACTAACTCAACCCCAACTTAATGTGACGGAAAATTTAATTACGTTTAATCAGTGTTACGATAAATTCCTATAAAAATCGGGCGAAATATTTCAGAGTTAACGCGAAATGAGAATCGTCGGCAACCGCAGAGCGGCGCATCAACACTTATTAAAAGGGGATTAACTCGTTTAAAGTCCGATTGAACTTCCTCCTTACACTTTATAACCCGGCGGTGGCTGGCCCTAAATATTATCTCTGATAGTAACTGGGCACATGGTGTTGGGCACCTGTTAATATACACAAGTAGGTACATAATTGCCTCTTCTAACAGCTTGCAACTGATCTCTGTGGGGAAACCGTAGAGGATGTGTAGGCCTATGTTGAGCATTAGACGTCTTTTAGCTGATAATGATTCTGATGATGACATACATCATGAAACGAACACATGAATATATATGTGACATGTCATAAATAGAATATTAACGTTGCACATCATCAAAAATTAAATCTCATGTCGAACTAATTTCATAAAATTAACTAAGTGCATAGTAGTACAAATTCTGTAACTTATAAAATAGAACCTACTTTCTAAAACACGGTTTAAAAAATGTGAAGCTAAAATTTATAAGTGAATAACGACTGAATGGCTATTAGAGTTGGTAGTACAGGCAGTGTACTTTTGAAACTTCGTGCCGTTTGCGTTATTATTTGATGATCGCTGCTTATTCATTGTTGTGCTGTGATACCTTTTCTTAGGAAACTCAATTAACTTGCCACAAGAATCAGTTATTTCGAGAATATTTGCGAATGCGGATTTATGCATGTTCAAGCAGAAATAGATGCAAATTTAAATGACTTCTTTTACTACATATTTATCATAATATATGTATTAACCACAATGTAGTAAAAGAAATCTTATAATATTATTATAAATATATTCTACATTCATAAATGTCAGCATCAGCAATAATATTGATATAGAACTTTCTTTACCAAATGTATATTTAAACTTACCAGAGCGCGCTGATAACAACTACTTTTGGAGTATAACCATAATTTAACATTGCTTATTAACATTCTACTTCTCCAGACTCTACATTTCATTTTCATAATACTTACAGTACAGCTATTTAAGTAACATATAAAAAAAATGTTTTTTTTTTACATCTAAACATCAATGAAATCAATGTAGTTCGTGCAAAAGTAACCCGCTACCTCGCGTAGTTTAAACCAAACCCCGCCATTTGACTTCATCCCAGTTTCTTTGTTTAATGTTTAGTCGGAGTGTAATGGTCGCCACATATGTACGCAGCTAGCTCCACTAAGGAACACAATATTTCTTTGGCCAAGACAAATAACGGTCGGGCGTTAGTTTGATTGGAGGTTATTTGTTGCCTTTACAATGAACATTAGTGAGGGAACGAGCGTTTTCATCGTCACTGCTTACTGCGGAGGTTTTGTCTCTATTTTTAGATTAGTGGCCGGTCATTATTCAGCGCTATGTGTTTTCCGCAAAAAATAAATTGTAGTTCTAGACGGGTTTACTAATTTACCTACTTTCTAAAACAAACACGAGGTGTTTCCTTTGTTGCTGCGAGTAGATAGCTCTGAAATTACAATGTAGCAGTGTTTCCTTGCTGTAATTCTGCATTCAGATAAAATTGCTTGTATTATAACAAAAGTAGGACTAATTATTCAAGTCCAATCAGTCCATGAGCTTAATTGCACAAAAGAAACAAAATTTTAAAAATGTAGATAAAGCTTTTCATTTGAAATAAGTCAACACGTTTAACCTTTTCTTGCTGAATATATATTCAATTCATTTTAGTTTTAGTCTAATATTTTTTTAAACATACAGAATGCAAATAGCTTTGTGCAAACAGCCCATCAGTCCCTGCGTTAATGTTAGGGTCGTATTACATTATCATCACATAGCTGACTCGGACCGCCAAAACTGGAATGTTTTTATGAGAATAGTTTCATTTGAGCATTACAACCTGATTTGACAAGGGTGAGGGCGTGCCTGGTGTAATTTCTGGACGTTAATGAATTACTGGACACGGTTTAGGAATGTAAAATCTGGTGGAAGATATTAAAAGTAAAAGCTGGAGCCAAATCATAAAATTAAGTAGTGTTTAGGTTGAAATCTTCTTATGGAAATAAATTAGGTATTTAGGTCCGAAATTAGACGTTGATGCTTGTATTATCATTACTTGTAACAACTTTGTTGTGACAACATCAAATCTCGAGCCATATCTACTAGTAACTCGTAAATACCTTATCTTTTTATCATTAATTAGAGGGTCAATGTTGAGATCCAAAGTTAAAACTTATAAAAACAATGGACAAATACTCGTAAATGTCTTTGGTTATCAGTCTGATGTAATTAAACACAGAGGTATTGTCATAATGTATCTAACTCGTTGTTTATGTGGTTGTAACCACTGTAACGTAAACTTATAATTTTATTTCAAACTAGCGGTCTCCCGAGTTTTGAATTTACTCCCCCTCCCCCCCCCCCCACATACACACAAAAATATTTTTTCCGTCCCAGTAGTTCCTGAAATAAGCGCGTTCAAACAAATAAACAAACTCTTCAGCTTTATAATATTAACGTCAAAAAATCGTGTTTAACTATTATAAACACGCCAACGTAGACGAACTAGCACTGGGATACATTAAACTGTTAGGTACTCAGATCAATGTATTATAAACGACCCCTAAAAGTAATCGTTAAAAAAGCATAATTCATATTTCGATTTTGAAATAAGATATTAACCTAATAAATGATGACATCTAATCGACATACTGAATAATTCCGAAGCAAGAGGTGATACAGAATCGATACGAGCAACAGTTGATGGCGTCTGATCCCATTGAGACGTATCGCGGCAATTTCCTGAAAACCGATACCGTGATCGCGCCGCAATGTATTGGGGGAAATGAATGGTAACTTATACCGCATATTATACTCTTTCTCACATTCGGAGTGTCTTTTTAGGGTTCCGTAGCCGAATGGCAAAAAATGGAACCCTTATAGTTTCGTTTACGATTCTTATACAAAAAAAAACATTTAAAGGTCCCCCCTCTCAATATAAATAATATTATAATGATAAAAAATTTGAAAAAAATATATTATGTAATCTTTTAATACTTTCAACGAAAATTGGTTCGGACAGGATCAAACGAAAAGTTTTTGAGGTATAGCACATTTTCAACAACCGCAAACATAACTTTGTACTTCATACAATCACTATCAAAAACAAAGTTATATTTGCTTTCAACGAAATATTGTGGTATTTTACTAAGTGGAAGTAAGTGGATTACCTAATTCAGTTAAAGTTGGCACGGAACCCTCAGTGCGCAAGTCCGACTTGCACTTGGCCGGTTTTTTTGGTACAGGTAAGCGAGAAGACGAATAGGAGGAGGAGATAGATATGCCTTGGAATACTGGCATACTGGCAGATTACACAGAACAACTACTAATCACAAATTAATAATGAATGAATCTGCACCTAATTAATACTAAAAGGTCATGTTTTTAAACCTTTAGTGCCTATCTGATGCCATACTTATTGTGTCTGTGGTTAATGTATCTGCTGAATAATATTTCAGCTATTAATTGAAATAGATATTTTTTTATTAAAAAGTATTCATGCTGCAACAACTTGGTTTTCTTCAGCTACTGCCGATAAGTATGTTGTTACTTCAAATATTTGGGATACTTACGTACCAAAAATACCAGCAATGTACTTAATAGACATACTAGTGAGTGCTGCGGTGGTAGTCTCAACCACATTTAAGCCTCGATTCTCGCGTCTATCGTACTTTTTCCGTGAAGTAGACCTTCACCGTTTTACCTTAAATATCAAGTAATAGTATACACTTAAAAAACTACCACACTTTCGAAGGGGAACTGCACGAGAATTGGCACTCACGGTCTCAATTCTCATGCAGGTTGCTTATATGCAGTGGCAGCTTTTTCGCGTCAATCGCGACCTTCTTTCGTGGGGTAGTTTTTATAAGTACGAGTTTCACTGTTTTACTGATAATCAAGTAATATATTCCACACGTTAAAAACATCCAAACGAAAGAAATCGAATTGCATAGAAATCATGACTCTGACAAAGCAAAACTGCAATTTTTTTCGATATGAAAATTCGATTTGTATTTTTTTAATGCTACGAGTAACTGTGTGATAATTGGGGGTCAGGGCCTCAATTCTCATGGATCATTCTACGTGTTGTTTCCACACTACTTCATTTTAGGTGAAATGGTGAAACTCGTAATCAAATTACCATACGTAAAGTTCGATTAAGGTGATAGTCCGGGCTGTTGTTCGACAGGTAAAACTGGTCCAGACTACCGCGCTGTGTCGAATGCATCTCTACTATCCCGCTTGAAATCGATTACACCGTCGAGCCGTGTCGCGTTCCATCTCGATCTCCATCTCCACAGCATTAAACATACCTGCGTATCTAAGCCACTCTGATGTAAAGTAACTGACGTTGGTTTCTATCCCTTACGATTGTGTTTAAGTATATTGCACCGCTGTATTCATGTCGATCACATTGAATTCTATAATTCTATTGGCATAAGCAAGCAAGCCGAAGGCTGACAAAGTAGTATTTATATAGATTATAATAATATTATACGATTTCATTATTTATTGTTAATCTATTTTGAGAATGAAATATATTTTTGAAATGAATTATTTTTAATTCAAATGAAATGTTAATTTATTAATAATTTGGAAATGATTATATTTTAAATAATATAACATTATTGTAATTGATTATTTATTTTTATCGTGATTTCTGTGTTAGTGTAGTAGTGTTTGTTTGTGTAAAGGTGTCTGTTTTTTTTTCGGTTTGTTTGCATTTTTGAATTCATATATATTTTTTATTGTTTTTATTTTGTATTAATTGTATGTAACTGATTATTCCACCCACATAGGCACCCCGCTCAGAATCAGAGTCGTGGTATGCGTTCCGCTGCCTCGACTTATGCTGAGCGGGTGGGTGACTTTTCGACTCGAGTAGTATTTTATTATTATTTTTCACTTTTACATTTAATATATTTTTTGGTCAAATAAAATTGTTTTCTTTCTTTCTATTTATCTAAAGAGCGGACTCTCGAACCAAATTGGTCGCGACTTATTAAACGATTACCGACCACATTATTGACCAACAAAACATCCTGATTGTATAGCGGGGGCGCGGACATTATCTCTACAAAATCCTTGTATCAAGTCTTGAGATCGAGCCGCATTGTTGTCTTTTGTGTTCGGGTTCGCATTCGTTTCCATCGCACACCATTATTCACATTAAGTGGACAGATCTCGGGTCAGATCCAGGCACAAGAAAGCACAAAAAGTGCCCGCTTTATCCAAGCATGATAAATCTACTTCAAATCCGAGAATAGCGTCTTTTATGAAGGAAATTGAAATAAACCGACCGTGCGGATAACGGCTAAGTAAGAAGATCGGGATCCCTTTGGAATATATTGGTGAATCATTTTCATTCATTAACTCAGTTCTGTAGCGGAAGAAGTATTAAGCTGAAAAATCAATAAAGCTATTGAAATAAAATAATCTTTTACACTTATACATTCCAAAATTTTTAAAATAATATGATATACTGTTTTTTTATTTTCACTATCACCTAGCTGTACTTGATTCTTTAGAGTAAGTATTAAAACCTACGAGTATATCAGTTTTGTTACTCTAAAGGAAAACCTTGTAAGTTGTAACTGAATTAGATCGGGGCTGCGCGAGGCGATACAAAAGATTGTATTTTTCTAATTTTCTCCTATTCCATATAACAGATTGTTCGGGAGATACGTCCCTATTTTTAGTGGCGGAGCAGAAATCGAGCGTGAAATGGTTACCACACGAGCGGTTGTCTCGCGAACAAACGAAATGGCGGATCGCAGTCCCCGCCGGGGCGTTTGGCGGAAAATTGGCTGGCGCAATGCTCGCTGTTATGTACTAGCTTAATAAATAATACGGACACAGGTACAAAACACATTCATAACCTAGCATTGTTGCTAGCACAGCTTTGCGTTAAGTGAAACCACTGGTCAATCTGGTCAAAATGTTTTCCTACAAGTTAGGTACGAATATAATGCAAGTTAGTTAGGAATATACTTTTAAATATTCTGCCACTGATTAAACTTTCTGCATTCCCCAAGCGATTGGCTGGTAGAGAATGCCATAAGGCCCTAATTCCACCAATCAACAGTGCAATAAAGTTTAAATAAATAAATATAATACAATTTTACTTATTTATAAAGTTTAATGTATGTTTCGGTAATTTTGTAAGTTCTGTAAACCTAACATGCACGCCCCGATACCGTTTATCGCGTCGACAAAATAATTTTATTTCCTAAACAACATGTTTTGACACATATTTTTCACTTGTATATCAATCCTTTTTGCTTTTTAAAACAAATAAATACAACAAAATAACTAAAAACCTTTTTTAAAATGATAAAAAAGACGTTTGAAATTTATCGATAAATGACAAATAGGTGCGCATCTTAGGCCCGCTGCGCGTTAGTGAAGCTGGATATCAAATCTATACTAATACTATCAAGCTTGTTTGTTTGAACGCGCTAATTTAAAGAACTACTGGCCCAATTTTGAAAATTATTATTTTTGTATTGGATAGCTTATAGATCGAGTACGGTTTTAGGCTATACCACGTCATGATATTACATAAGTATAACAGCAGAACAACCATGATAATTGTTGCAAAATCAGGGGGAAAATATTCATTTTATAAGCTTCCGTTGTGTACGCAGCGGAATCCGTTTAAATACACAAAAATCATGTATGACAAGATTGTTCCGCTTTAAATTTTCTACAATAAAATCCACGAAAGCATCATCTTATATGGTTTACTCACTACAAACTTTTTTAAGTTCATAAATTTGATAAAAAATAATGTACTATTTTCAAAGGTTTAACACCTGCACAAGGATATTTATTCTTATTCTTCTTAAACTTAAGAGATTCGTTCTTGTCAGTGGAGTAATCGCCATTCTTTTCTTTTATTTGCCTTTTCCTTGACCTCCCGGTACGACATGACATTTACTTTTTCCTTCACTTGGTCGAAATAACTTCTCCTAGAACTTTCTTTTCCCCTCTTTCCTTCTACTTTTCCCATTATATTTAATAAGAACCTGTCATGTCGCATCAGGTGTCCTATCATGTTGCCTCGTCTATTTTCTATTACTTTTAAGATATTTCTTTCCTCATCTACAATCTTCAACACTTCTTCATTTGTTTTATTCTTATGAAAATAAAAATATTTATCATCTCGATCATTTATTTTTTAACAAAACTGCCCTTCATATATTTTCAATGAATGCCTTAGAAGCTATCACAGTTTTAAATAACTCCGCTCCAAAATAATGCTCGCAGCTTAAGTACAACGTGCGCTTGCGCTATCCGCTTTGGTTGGTTGCTGGGCTCGTTACTTTTAATCGGAATTCAGAAATTTACGCGGGCTACGCCGCAGGTGACCGCTAGTCTTTGTATAAAATTGTTTAGAGTAATTACAATTCAGCTACATTTTCTCTTATCCACTTTGTCAAAGTAGCGAAAGGTAACACTTATTCAATAAGAAGCATCCAGAAGAAATCTTGCCAGGATCCAAAAACAATCCTGCCCTCCGCCGTGACGAGCCGATGCGCTATAAAATGTCGACCGTTATGATTTTCATCACGGACGGACCACGGCACCAGGGAATTTCGTTTTCATTTTATGGACAACGTTTTACTCATACTTTACGGTCGAATCATATTAGATGTGTGAATTATATTGTATTGCTGCTGTCTTGTAACTATTTTGAAGTAAATCGGGTGTTGAGAAAAAAGCAGTGATACGAATCGTACTGCAAAGTCAAATCACCACCGAATCGGTTAATAGTTCAAAACGTTCAAAAGTAGACAATGCTTTAAGCGTTAAATCCACAATTTGTACTTCATTTGTTAGTGCAATAAAGCCGATTCTACCAAAGTCAGATAAGACCTATCCGACTGAATAAGTATAAAACCACCAATTCGAAAATGTCATTTGCGTACATGATTGCTGACAAAAAGGTGACGTTTTCAAATTAGGCGTATTGTATTTTATTCAAAAAAATATTATCCCTTTGGAAGGATAGGAATAGAAATATTAATTTTATGATTTTATTCGACTAATATTCCTTCTCTGACTTTGAAAAGATCAAGCGTTAAGTCTCATTACAATACGTTCGAAATTTTCTGTTCAATTAGGTGGACTTGCGCATGGTGGTTTAACTCAGGATTACGCTAATCCTGGATTAATTTACATTCTGTCTCTGTCAACGTCAAATAAACTGACCGATCATTATAATGGTGTATCCACACCGGCCGGCGGCATTGTCGGCGGCATACGTCAATTAACATTGTCAGATACTATGGAAAAAGCCGCTGCGGCATCAGCGGCAGCCGATGCAGCATGACCGGCATAACCACTGGCACATGCCGAAACATAAAGTCAAAGTACGATACCTCTACCGAAATCAATGTTCGTTACTGTACCTTAAAGGCAGAACAAAAAGATTACATGATCAGTGGGCAGAACTACTTCTTACTATTGGAGTTTTCTTCTCTCTGATTCACAATAAACAAAATTATGTCAGTTTTGACTTTTGATCAAAATTATTTTGTAGATTTTATTTATACTTTGTTATTTTTCAATTTTATTATATTTAAAGAGAATGTGACTTCTTTATTGATCCGAAACACAAGTGTTAATGTAATTCATTTAATCCTCTTAAAATGACTGCGGAATATGATAATGCGATTCAATTAATGAAATCACGCAGTGAAGAGTTAAGCACAAATAAAATGATAAGTGTATTGTCTGCGATAGCATTAGAAATGAAAAAGTAAGTGGAATCCTTTTACCTTTATACAATTCATACTATTAATCAAAGTTGGTAGGTACCTCATAAAATACACAAGTATTTTGTGTTATCATGAATTCCATGTCACGTTTACTGATGAATTAACTGTAAGCTTTTCCATTTTCTATTTACGAATTATTTAATTCTTCAAATACGACTGAAGCATGAGCTCTTAAACAAATGCACAACTGGTTTAAGACGAACTAAAAAGTGTATTTTTAATCATCTACAAACCTTAGATTACCATACTAAAATCATTCCAGGTTTCACAATGGAACCCACATTTCGTGTCACAACTTCGGAGGAAGTCAAGAATTATGTGAAAAATTAAGTTTATGTAAATCCAGCATCAGGCTGAAAAAGAAGCAGATCCGTCTGCTACGCGAAAACCTTAGAAAAGCATGCAGTGAGTTTATTTGATGTTCACCCTACTAGGTGCTGGGTGATGTATGTTGTAGTGATACATCACCTGTAAATAAGAGGTGAATCGGGAGGTCGCTTACCTACTTTCGTATCTAGCTACACACACACGACATAATACTTGCTATGCAATGTACCTTCATGTACTTTGAGATTTAGGGACTAGGGAGTAAAACAATAACTGTAGATACCTATTCAACTAAATTTAAAAAATACCAAAACAGAGAAGAAGTTAGAATAAAGTACAAATATAGTGTATTAGGTAGGTAGGTACGGTCAAGGTCTCTTGCACCTTACCAACGTAGACACTCACGGATAAAAAGGCCTGCGCCGGTCGCATAAACAAAAGCATAACAAAAGACTGTTGATAAACACATTTGTGAGGAATTAAGAGAGCAAATAGCTTGCACCTCGCGGTGTCTTTTGTATAAAATGACACCTGTTTGTTTGTGCATGCGATTTTCATTGAAAAGTGATTAGGTGCGAGAGACTTCTACCGTTAGACTTGGTTTAACTAAGCCTTTTTTTTCTTCGTTTCAGTTGTGGCAAAAACTGTCATGACTGCAAAAGAAAATGAGACAATGTCATTACACAATCATATTAATAGTGCTAGAAGTGAATGCGCCGACTTAATTCACAAAAATAAAACGAGCACAGACATTATTGACAATTTGACATTAGAGAATCGGACACTAAAAGATAAAATAAATCGTTTGGAGACATTAATTAACCTTGGATATCAAGAGCTGCAAAATATAAGGGATCGCCCTAGTGAAGATAATAATATACCAATAGCTTTACAATTAAAGGAAATTATGATTACGTGTGGACAATATTACGCTGATTATTCTAATGAACACGAGGTACGCTTAAAAGTCGAACAGAAAAATCGGTTTTTAAACAACAAAGTTAATATAATCGGAAGTAATTTACAAGCAATCGTAGAGGAATTGAAGAATCTGCGATACCAAAATGCTAAATTGCAAAAGGAAAACTCTTTATTACTAAACAAAAACAAACAAATTAAAAACTGCCATTATATCTGTGATAGTGAAGATTTTGATGAGAATAGTACTAAGCGTTTTAATACATCATTGCAAAGTCTGGAATCTGGACATAGTTTCGACTTGACATCTCATTTATCATTAGTGAAAAGCTTGTTGAACAATCAAGACAACATGTTAAAAGATTTGAGGGTGCTATCTGAAAAATTAAGCATCGTTTAAAAAATAAATAAAATTATTTTATTGGGTATTTTTGGAAATAAAACAATTTGTTTTGGTTTGTCACATTTCAATTATTTACTAATAATTGTTGTTTTCATCCCATGAGATGCTTACGAATAAGACCCTTTACACACTGCGCTTTAGACACGCGCATTAGCATCGATGCAGTCGCAATGCACAAGCTGGAAATTAACAAATTATGTACTGTATTTTGGCGACTGCATCATACTAACGCGCGATATTAATTAAATCTGTTCATTTCGTCAGTCGCGTCACTCTGTTCCGGCATACCTCAGGCGAACACACCTGCCCTCAAAGTAGCTGTCTACCATTCGCCGCAGGTTTGATGGACAACCTGATTCGGCGAGCCGGCATTTTATGGCGGGCCAACACGCGCTATCGAAGGCTCCCTCTATGTCTAATGATACTACCACCATCAATTTTTTGTTGTCCAATTTGGTTCTAATGTATTGTATCAAGGCATAGAGGGAGTTCTCGGTGCTGCGCTGGGGCGTAAAGCCATATTGCCTGGCAGACATGTTGGGCAGGATGTGCCAGTCAGTGATGTAGAAACTCCCAGTGGCATAAAACCGGAAAGAGAAGGAACGTAATTTATAACTGTATCATGGGTGAGATGCACTGGTTTCTGAATCAAATAAAAACGTGTATTTAAACCTGAAAATTGTTTTCTTTTCTTTTCACTGGCAGATGTAATAGGTAGTATCCTCAAAAGCGAAACCTTTGTTTTTTGAGCTTGATGTTGTCTTCAGTAAAGGATAGTTAACATTTTAAGGACTCCTTCAAATCTAAATCTACGTTGAAATTTCTTTGGATCCCATTGAGTAAAGTGATCGGGTCTCGGTTTGACGATTCTTACTTTTCTTGCAAATGCATTACTTTGATTGACATATTCACTCATTAAGGCCTCTTCTTCGATAACCAAGTCATCAACAGGATCGAAAATATCCAATATTATTTCAAACCAAAACAATGCCAATGTCAAACTACCTATTAGTGGAATAACGCGGCTATCTGATGCTTGAAGCGACAGATAGATTTATGCCCTAGATAGTAGAGTTATGTATTAGATAGATAAGTCTTATCTTACTATTGAAAAATTCAAAATCTTGATATCTATAGAATAAAAGCTATCTATCTGTTTATCTGGTGATTGAACAATCGGCTCTATCACATATACCTCTACCTCAGCATAGCAGTGATTTTCCCAAAGAAGCAGTTAGTATACATAATATTTATTTAGTTTCTTAACATATTCCTCACGCATACACCTCAGCATATGATGATAAAGGATATTAATTAACATTCCACAACCTACACAGTCTGGCCATAAATACTGTTACAATTAAAAATAAGAAGATATTACATTTGAATTTGGAATCTGTTATTTTTATACGATTGCTCATTGTGTTTCTAATTTAATATTTTGATATACTAAAATGGAGTGGGGTGATAAAGAGAACCGAATCGCTGTGATTGCATTACACAAAGTTGGTATGGAGCCAAATGCAATTTCAAAAACTCTCCATACGCTTGGTATTTGTCAAATGTTTGTGTACCGGGCTATCAATCAGGCGCGGTCCGAAGGGGGGGGTCACAGGGGACATGACCCCCCCCAAAATCTGAGGTCAAATTGAAAAATCTCCAAAATTTGCTAAATAACAAAGGAAATTTCTAGCTATCCCATAGCAGTACCTAATAAATTTATAGCTTGCTGACATTTAGTGCTGTCTCTATGAACTACGTAGGTACGTGGCCAAAATAACTTAAAAATGACATCTAGTTTAGAAACAAGGATCCGAACCACGTAGTTTAGGTAATCCTAGCAAAATCAATATGCGTTATTATGATAAAGATTGTATAACAATATTCTAATAATGTAATTTGTCGGTTTAGTGTAAAGATTCAAAATACAGGCTATCTACTTATTATTTTATTCCAGACGCCTATTTTTAGGGTTCTGTAGCCGAATAGCAAAACGGAACGGAAACCTTATAGTTTCGTCAAGGCTGTCTGTCTGTTCGTCCGCATGTCACAGCCACTTTATTCCAAAACTATTAGCATTACACAAATGAAACTTGGTAGGTTAGTAGTATCCTGTTAACCGCTTTACAATTCCTATACAAAAAAAAATAATGGGACTAAAACATGCATGTGAGGTGTATAGGTGTCTCAAAATGACATCGATGTTTCTAAATCCATTTTTAACTGAAAGTCAAACGTTTGTAAGATAGACGCTTCCCAAGTGGGAAAATGGGCGTCCTCCCTCAAACTTTCGAACTAAACTAGTAAATAAAAACGGGCCATGTGCGAGCAGGACTTGCGCACTGAGGGTTCCGTGTCAACTTTAATTGAATTAGGGAATCCACTTACTTCCACTTAGTAAAATACCACAATATTTCGTTGACAGCAAATATAACTTTGTTTTCATCGTGTTTGTATGAAGAACAAAGTTATGTTTGCGGTTGTTGAAAATATGCTATATCTCAAAAACTTCTCATTCGATCCCATTCTTTAAAATTATTTGTTAAGATTTACATTATGTTTTCATATAGATGAAATAAGAAACCAAAAATTTGCGCACGGGCGGGACTTGAACCAGCAACCTCTTGGCTAACCGGGCCAAACGCTCTACCGATTGAGCTACCGTGCTGTCTGTCGGACCCTGCGAAATTTGTGGTCTCTTACGGATACGTCATTATGCGTGACGTTTAGCGTCATTTACCCGCCTATTTATGCAACAGTGCCCGGTTAGCCAAGAGGTTGCTGGTCTAAATCATCTACATTAAGTGTATATTTTTTTTTCAAAATTTACACTCGCTTAGTTTAGAAGTTAGATGGGGTGGGGGGGGGGGGGGAAGGCCCATTTTACCACATTTATACCGTCATAGGTCTGACTCACGGTTTTAGTAAGCAAATATAACTTTGTCTTTCATTTCATAACAAAGTTATATTTGCTGTCAACAAAATATTGTGGTATTTTGGCTAAGTGGAAGTAAATTGATTCTTTATTAAGTTAAAGTTAGAACGAAACCCTCAGTGTGCGAGTCCGATTCGCACTTGGCCGGTTTTTATTAGTGTAGTGAGTGAGTGACCCCCTCCAAAATTTTAGGCTGCGACCGCGCCTGCTATCAATAGGTACAATGAGACCTCCTCTCTTTGTGACAGAAAAAGATGTGGCCGATCCGATCTAGCGGTCTGCATCCAGTTTGATGCTGCGATCTTTTTAAGGTCGTCTGTCCATCTTGTTGGTGGACGTCCTACGCTACGTCTTTGGTCGAAGGGTCTCCAATCTAGAACTTTCCTGCCCTAACGGCCATCAGTTCTTCGCGCTATGTGTTCTGCCCATTGCCACTTGAGCTTACTGATTCTCAAGGCTACGTCCGTTATCTTAGTTCTTCTACGTATCTCCTCATTTCTGATTCGATCACGTAGATAAACACCCAGCATAGCCCTCTCCATCGCTCGTTGTGTGATTTTGAGCTTCTTTATGAGGCCCATAGTTAGAGACCATGTTTCGGATCCGTATGTCATCACTGGTAACACACACTGGTTGAAGACTTTCGTCTTCAGACACTGAGATAGCACCCAGAACCATGTTGCGTATTTTAAAAGATGACTTAGGACTTGCAGCCTATAAGAGACGCACTGGTTATTTATTAACTGATAATTTAAAAAAGAATAAGGTTAGAAAAATTAGACATTTGAGGTTAGAAAAATTAGACATTTGACTGATGTTGAAACAGCAAGGCTTGTGTATTTTAGTTACTTTCATAGTATAATGTCTAATGGTCTTC
The DNA here is from genome assembly GCA_963924145.1 of Pyrausta purpuralis. Lineage (NCBI taxonomy): Eukaryota > Metazoa > Arthropoda > Insecta > Lepidoptera > Crambidae > Pyrausta > Pyrausta purpuralis. The sequence continues at coordinate 14,832,267 of OZ001645.1, read as the reverse complement.
GCTTGTGGGGTTCTGCTGCGGACATCGATACCATCTTTATTTTACAGAAAAGAGCCATTCGTGCCATTTACAAACTTAGTCCCCGCGAATCCCTGAGAGAATTCTTTAAGGAAATTAACATCCTCAATGTTGCTTCTCAATACATATTTGATAATATCATGTATGTACGCAAAAATTTAGATTTTTTCATGAAAAAAAGTGACATACATTCGTATAACACACGAAATAAAAACAAAATTGTCATTCCAAACTTCAGGTCAGCCAAAACAATGAATTCATTCCTGGGAAATTGTGTCAAATTTTTCAACAATATACCTAATAATGTTATTGAACTACCTATTCATAAATTTAAGTTACATGTCAAAACTACCCTTATGTCGAAGGGGTATTATAAAATTCAAGATTATCTTAATGACGAAAATGTATGGACAGTCCAGCCTGCACCAAACTGATGTACCTACCTATTTATTTTTATTTGTATCATCTTTGAGGCAGCTAGTGGTGACTGAGTTTGTCCCGGCGTTTCTTCTCAGCACTTGCCAAATTGTCTGTGTCTTGTCTCGAAGCGCTAGTAGGACCCAAAAGATAAGGAGACAAACGTACCATAATTGATTGATATTACACTAATTACAAAGTCCTAAATCGAATATATTATTTTTGACTTTGACTTTTGACTTTTTGACTTTGAATAGGATGGTATAATCGAAAAACTACTGAAGCGGTACGCAAAGGGAGGTCACAGAAAAAAATTGTTTACGGATGAGAAAATCTTTATAATTGAGCAACATTTTAACAAACAAAATGACCGTATTTATGCTCAAACCTCTACAGAAGCTTCCCAATTAGTCGGCAGAGTGCAACGTGGGCATCACCCGACTTCAGTGATGGTTTGGTGGGGTGTTAGCTATGAAGGAGTGACTGAGACATATTTTTGTGAAAAAGGTATCAAAACATCGACACAAGTGTATCAAGATACCATTCTTGAGAAGGTTGTTAAGTCCCTTAACAACACCATGTTCAATAACTAAGCATGGTTTTTCAAACAAGACTCGGCGCCGGGTCATAAAGCTCGGTCCACGCAGCCTTGTTAGAAGCGAACGTTTCGGACTTTATCAGAGCTGAAAACTGGCCGTCGTCTAGTCTCGATCTTAATCCGCTGGATTATGATTTATGGACAGTTTTAGAGAGTACGGCTTGCTCTAAACGCCATGATAATTTGGAGTCCCTAAAACAATCCATACGATTGGCAGTGAAGAATTTTCCCATGGAAAGAGTGCGTGCCTCTATTGATAACTGGCCTCAATGTTTAAAGGACTGTATTGCGGCCAATGGAGACCACTTCGAATAACCTTTTTAACTAACTACTAACACACTGTAAAAATAATAAATATTATTTTCATTAAAAAAATTTTTTTTTGTGACGATATTTATGGCAAGACTAGGTATATTGCTAATGGGTGACCTTAATCCAACATCATTATAGGGGTCCAATGTCTATGGAACTAAAGTTTGGATATGTTAGATCACCTAAATCTCTACTTATTAAACACGGGGGAACCGACACGTCGTACATAGCCCCATGAATGTGTAAGTGCACCAGATCTCTCTATTTGCTCGCCTAATCTTGCATCTTCTCTAACCTGGTCAACTTTGAGCTCATCTTTTGCGAGCGATCAGTACCCTATTATGACAACTTTTCCAAATGAGATAATCACCAAGCAAAATTATAGGCCTCCACCTCGTTTAAAATAATTTTTGGCCATTGCCTCTTTTAGCGACTTTTGGGGACCTCCGTGGTGTAGTGGCTAAGCACGCCGGTTTCAAGGCGTCGTCGCTCCGAAGTCCCGGGTTCGATTCCCGGTCGGGTCAATATAGAAATCAAAATTTTCTATATTGTCTCGGGTTTGGGTATTGTGGTACCACCGCTGTGTCTGATTTCCATAACACAAGTGCATTAGCTACTTACTTTGGAATCAGAACAATGTATGTGATTGGTGTCCAATATTTATTATTATTATTATTATGTTATTCCCTTTTGTCTTGCAAACTCTGGTCATTTTTTTAAGTGGCACAATGGGGACCAGAACAAAGGCAACATGTCACATTTTCTTCTACTGAACAGCTTACTCCTGAATGACCATCATGGCCGCACTTAAAGCACCTAGGAGTTGAACGGCACTGGTTTTTAACATGGCCATACCTGCAGCAGTTAAAACACTGTACTGTGGAGAATATGGACAAGTCGACTGGAAGTGAGTTATAACAAAGGAACACACGTTTAGGGAGATCCTGTCCGTCAAAAGTTAAGACTACTGTCTCAGTATGAACAAACTCGGATTTTCCACTGTTGACAACCTTCCTGTTAAAACGTCTGTTTTTTAAGATATTATCACACCCTACTGGAACTGACATATTGCCGATAATGTCTTTATTAGACCATGCAGTAGGTACACCTCTTACTACATCCATACAAGTTACATTGGCAGTTGGGATAAATGCCTTGTATTTAAATTGTTTCAGCAGAGGACTAGAAATAACTTCATTTCTAGCCCTCTGCTGAAACAATTTAACTATGCATCGTCAAACTTTGAGAAAGAAAAGACAACGCGACTGCGGACTCTTTTTCAGGAAATGACCAAAAGAGATTGGGTGAATGAAGTGAGTGGTAGATTCTCGAGCTGATAATGCCTGCTCTTTTTGAATATGAATAACATAGGGTGCAACATCCGAAGCCTCGTACAGGGATCTACCTACAAAGGTCGGAGGGCGAGATTCGCTACTTTCTTTAACTAACGGAACATTCTTAACACGGGGCTCTTTAGACTTATGATTCTTCCTCTTTTTCATGTTGCAATGCTTGCAAATCTTTTGACTAGAAGCACGTTTGCGGTGAGCGCTTCTGCAACTATCATAACCATCCGTACCCCTTCGTATCCCTTTGTTCTCCATCAGTATCACAATCGTGAGTTATTGTTACATAGTTTGATACCTCCGGGATCGATGTCTTGCCAGGATCATCCGACGCGTCCATCACCATTTACAAGTGAAAAAACTTACCAATGAGCAGCAAATTTACAATACGAATTGTAAATATATAGAAATAAACTACATATACACACTATTTTACCCAACTGATTCTTTTAAATATGAATTATTCAATTAATTTTTACAAGAGCAAAAAAAGTCGACCGAAAAACCCGACGATTCCCGCGCTTTTTCTGAACAACATTTTTTTTTTTTCTTTTTTTTTGGTATCTCTGCACGGCTGGTGCATTTGCCACGGACGGGTGTAAAAGGTAGGGAAACTAGGAAAAATAAAAAAGAAAGGAACGGAACGGAATGAATGGAATGGGATCAGGTTAGTTTGTTTACAAACAAATTGACTAATTGTCAATTTGTTTGTGAGGTTAAAAATGCAATTACTTTTCTTGGCTATTCTATAACTATCTTTTTTACAATTTAATATTATTACTTACAATAAATAAAGACAAAATATTATAGATATCTAAATTATTCATGCATAATAAAGTTACGATAGAAGTTGGGAGAGGAATACTGAACAACATTAAAATTGACATTTGTTTGACAGGTTGTTGTGGTTGGTTAGAACTTGGAGGGAGGGAGGAGCGGTCTGAGGTCTTACTCTGGACACAAAACCCGATCCAATGAAAAAACCCATCCCTGTCACTCATACCAGGCCGTGTACGCGTGTGACAGGGATGGCTATATTCATTGTAGCGGGTTTTGTGTCAAGAGTAAGGGGGCTGGTGAGTGAGTTACTGACTGACTGAAATAAAAGAAAATGACAGATAATACTTTAGAAAAAAAAACGCTACCTCATGGTTGGTTGGCGGTTAAACTAACAGTAGCCCGTTGTAGTTGTTTTGTTCATACGTAAAAGAAACTATTTATAAAGCAGGTGTATGGTTCTAAAGGACACATTCACTAAAATACTTAGGTATTGCAACAGTGCTACTAGTGTCAAAAGTGTTCGTGCGGTCAGTGTAGACTGTAAAAAAATGTCACTTGAACAAGCTAAACAAGTTGCGGCATACCGGGCTGTGGACGAATTTGTAACAAATAACTGTGTGTTCGGAGTGGGAAGTGGTTCTACTGTCGTATATGCAGTTCAACGTCTTGCCGAACGAGTGGAGACCGAAAATTTGAAGGTGACCTGCGTTCCTACATCATTCCAAGCCAAACAACTAATTTTGAAACACAACTTATCTCTTGGAGAACTTGAAACTAATCCTGTAATAGATGTAACCATTGATGGTGCTGATGAAGTTGACTCGAAGATGACTTTAATCAAAGGAGGCGGTGGGTGCTTGTTGCAAGAAAAAATTGTGGCATCATGCTCCAAAAAACTAATAGTTATAGCTGATTATACTAAAGATTCTGTCAAATTAGGGGACAGGTACAAGAAAGGGATACCAATTGAAGTAGTCCCGATGGCTTATGTTCCTATTAGAAACAAAGTAATTGCTCTATATGGTGGAGAAATCAAACTTCGCAGTGCTATAGCAAAAGCAGGTCCTGTTGTGACTGATAATGGAAATTTCATCCTTGATTGGCTATTCACAAATCAAGATCTAGACTGGAAAAAGGTGGATTCAACTATAAAAATGATACCAGGTGTGGTAGAAATTGGATTGTTTGTTAATATGTGCCAAAAAGCATACTTTGGTCAGCCGGAAGGAAATGTTTTAGAAAGGTCACCTCCTTCTTAACAGAGACATTGTTTGTTTTCTTTTTGTGAAACTGTTTGGGGATAAATGGGTTATTCTAAAATTGTAATTCTCTCTTGTGAAAACCTTGTTTGATGTACATTACTCATAAGAATCTCTTATAGGCTGCTGCTAAAACTTACTATCTACAAGTCATTGCCAGTAGAAGAATGATTTCTGTTTTTGTATGCACACCTTGTTTATAGTATGTATACAAGATTTATTTTGGCCTCAAAATACTGTTCTAATAATGTAATTTTAATGGTTCTACTCTAATACTTGTTGGTATCTTGGATCTTAATATTTAAAATACATAACTATTGTTACCTACGTTAAATATCTATTTTAGTGTAAGAGAACGATATAAGCATTAATCCCTTAAGCATATGTGAACGAGACACAATAGATATTCTTTTGTTATGCGGTCTCATGCAACCGCTCGGGTGTTGAGGTATTAAGAATAAGTTATTTTGTTATGATAATTTTTGTCATGTTACAGTTCCGGTTAATGAAATAAGTACTTTTAGTGCCAATAAACTTTATTAAAATAGACATATCTTATTTTGTTAACTAGATATTTTTATAAAACTTACATATAAGATCTAATATCAAATCTAAAAGGTGAAACAATAAATTGAAACCCTGAAATTTTGTAGCACTAAAAATGCATCTTTTGGGTTTTAATCCATCACATTGTTGTTTATCAACAATCTTTTGTTTACACAACTGGATTTGGTTGACAGGTGAAGTAACTACCTATTAAATTAAGATTATAGTATGCTTAAAAACTAAAAGACAATGTTTGTTGTGCATTTGTACTGTTCTCCCTACAATTAAATTACACAACACTAAATATGTGCAATAGTTATAAATATTTTTGTTTGGATAACTTAGTTTTGGCTTTGCATAGGTGGTAAAATATTGATTACTTAAGAAAATATTTTGTAATGTAACTGTACTAAACATTTTGAAGCATAACAAATTTATTGGCTCTAAAACACATGGACTCATTAAATATCATTTAAAAAACCATCCCTCACTCAACAACCTTGAAAGATCTCATAGGAATCTAGTTACTCAATATCTTTTTACATCAATCAGCATTTGCAATTATGATCAATAAAGGTTTTCTATCAATATAGACTAGTTTTCTTCATTATGCGTAGGAACTCTTCTTGATTAATTTCACCATCCCCGTCCCTATCTGCTTCATCAATCATCTCGTGAAGTTCTTCATCTGTTAAGTTTTCACCAAGTTCTTTTGCCACTCTTTTCAAATTTTTGAATGAGATTTTGCCTGAAAAACAAAGTGATTTCATAACTCTGACTGTCTGTATTGATAACCTTGTTGAACAGCATCATGTTGAGGTAAATGCATAAATTATAGTTGGTATCTTTACATATCTAGAAACAGTGTTAGCATAAAAACTAATTTTCTTTAAAACTAGGACATCCTAAGTAATCTTACCTGTTTCATCATCATCAAACAGTTTGAAAGCTTTCATAATTTCTTCCTTTGTGTCTTTTTCAGCCATTTTAACAGTCATTAAATCGAGAAAGTCTTCAAATGAAACTTTGCCATCACCTTTGTCTATTTCCGCAATCATTTTCTTGATCTCTTCTTTTTTTGGCTCAAAACCTAGAGCTCTTATCGCCACTTTAAGCTCTTTTGTGTCAATCTTCCCGGTACTTTCAGTATCAAATAAGTCAAATGCTTCTTTAATGTCTCTTTTCTGTTCTTCAGACAGTTCAAACTTAGGACCAGATTTCTTTCGAACGCCCCCAGGGGCGGTGTTGGATGTAACAGTTTTTTTGGGAATAGCAGCCACAGCCGTCGCCTGAAAAAATACGTTTCACCCCATGAAACAAGCAAATGTAATTCAAGGTGTTATTTTTCTAAAATTAAAATGTGGTTGGTGTTCAATCCAATCGATTTGGCATTTCTCAAGTCACACAAAACGAAATTTACCATGCCTTGATGAATGATATTCACACTCAATAAATACAGTATGTAATGCGATAGTATACAACAAATGCAAGTTTTTCTGTAAATAACACGAAAATTCCTGAAAGTTGTTTTGTTTATCGATTCAATTCAGCCCCCAAATTTCACTTACTGACACTGACAGACAATATAGGCCACTTCCGGTCGGTGATAAACGTCATAATAATGTCAGTTTATACCAAACTGACATTTCATCATGACGTAAGCGTTTCGTTCCTTCCATGCATGGACGTATGCCAGATTTTTGGGGTTCCTTAAACGATGGCAAAAACGGAACCCTTATAGTTTCGTCAAGTCTGTCTCTCTGTCTGTCCGCCTATATGTTACTTTATTCTGAAACTATTAGACCCTTTACACACTATGCCTTTTAGCAGCGACGCAGTCGCGCGTTTTAAAAACGCTCTTCACTCGTGTCCCAATCTATCGCGATTCGCGACTCACTCAATGAACAGATTTCATTTAGCATCGATGCAGAAGCGCAAATGCATCGATGCTAACAAGATTTTCAGAAACGACTACCTTAACGCCCTTCACAATACTGATTTACAGGGGTTGATTTGAAACGTTTGATGGCGGTAGCTACTAGTTATTATTTTCAATCATTTTTATTTATTTAGTTGTAAAGCTGTAACATACAATACAAGAGCACCCTAATCAAAATCGAGGGGGGCTAAACAATCTTTTGAAAACTTCGAGTCTTTATTATATAGGTTTATTTTAGCTACGAGTGTAACGGCATGAAAGTTAACAATAATTAAATAAATATATTGGACACCAATAACATACATTGCTGATTCCAAAGTAAGTAACTAATGCACTTGTATTATGGAAATCAGACACAACGGTGGTATAACAACTTGGGCTGATTGTAATTGTCTGACATTGAAATAAATTATTATTATTATGTTGTCTTTTGCATTCTCGGGACCATGGGGTCCCGGACCTTTGGAAGGCGTACATGGGGCCGAAGCCAACACGCAGAGGACCTTTAGACAACATTAATTTAAAAGCTGTATGACACAAACCGACGATTATCCCTGTATGCACTATACAAGTGCACCCAAGGATAACCCCCGGTTTGTGTAGGGCTATTGCAAGATATGGACAAAAAGATACTGAGTTATGGGTGTGGATGTTAGGTGGACCTCGTAACTGGGACAATGGAAGAACTATGACCCCTGCCTGTCGTATGTTTCTCACACGGATAAAATGGCAGGGGGTGACTTGCACGTGCACTCAGTCGATGGGCCCCCAAAATTAGTTGCTAGCACTAAGTGACGTAAACAACAAGGGGGCAACACCAGTTGAGGTGCTATGGGAGTGAAGAGGGTATCACGGGTTCTCAGGACAATTCTGGTAATCGTTCAAGATCCCTACAAGCATCTTACTGGCACACTTCCTTCCCCCGAGCATCTCTGCTCTAGCGAGTCTCCACTCAAGCCAGCCAATAAAGGCAAGCGAGAGGTGGGAGATCCTGTCCCTCGTCAGCGTTCACTCTGCCCGGCCAGTGAAGGCAAGACAGAGATGAAGAACGGGGGTTCTCCCAGGAGCAATCAGGTACGTGGGGTCGCTACTGCCCAACAGCTCGCCACAAGCTACCCTGCGTGTTTATTATTATTATTATTACAACACCTAGGCCCAAGACAATATAGAAAATATTGATTTCCATTTTGACCCGACCGGGAATCGAACCCGGGACCTCAGAGCGGCGACGTCTTAAAACCCAGCGTGATTAGCCACTACACCACGGATGTCGTCAACAACGCAATAACAATTTATTTTTCATCTCTTCTGTGCGGAAAATTGAACTTTCACATACATGAACATGTAAAGATAGACGGGTGGAAAACAGCTTTTTCATTTCTTCTGTTCGGAAAATTGAACTTTCATGTGAAGATAGACGGGTGGAAAATAACTTTTCCATCCCTAGGGTGGAAAGTATTTTAGTTTTAATTGCTACGATCAGACATGAAGTTAAAGATAATTGAGACACATTATATTAATAAAAAAAACAAGCTTTCCATGTTTTTAAGATTAGCTAAACATTAAAAGCGTGTGTTATTATGGTCACTGGTCTATATTTTAACAATTTAAAATCTACAAATATAATATTCGGTTGACCGCCATACATAGTGACACTTTTTTTTTCATTTTTAATTGTGACACATTGTTTGTCTTTGACGATATATTTTTTTAGTTTGGTCGATTATTGCACAGATTATAAAGCAGGCGGAGGCAACTTGCGATTTTGTTGTTCATTAAGGTTTCATTTAGGCAAGGGGGTTGTCCTCCCCTAAGCTCTTCAATCTGTACGTGGATGCACTGATCCGGGAGCTCAGCGGCTTGCGCGTCGGCTGCTATATCGGCAAAGTATGCGTAAATAACATCAGCTACGCCGATGACATGGTCCTGCTGGCGCCCTCGGTCAGTGCACTAAGATCACTTCTCGCAGTTTGTAAAAAGTTTGCGGCCTCGCATGGTTTGCTATACAATACCAAAAAGACAAAATTTATGGTGTTTAAGGCTGGCAGTAAATGTCCCAATGTAGTACCCCCTATAAAACTCTACAATCAACCCAATTCAATTCAATTCAATTCAGTTTATTTGCATAAAACATGGTAAAATACATACATTATGGTGTTAATAAATACATTAAAGTTCAGCATGTTTTGTCTGGGTAAGACGTGCAAATTTGTCATTTTGTTAGGCATGCTAGATTATAAGTTCATACAATGTCAACAATATGGATTTTTATAAAGATTAATGTCAAATTTTAAAATTATTATAAGTTCATACAATGTCAACAATAAGAAATTTCATAAAGATTAATGTCAGATTTTAGAATTATTATAAGTTCATACAATGAACATGAAAATCCATATTGTTGACAATATGGATTTTCATTAAGATATAAGTAAAAGGAGATGTCCCATCCCAGGCCTGTACCATGTACGTAGTACCAAAAAATCGGTAAAAAAATGCTATTTCCATTAAAAATACAATAAAAATGTTTTAGTCCGTAGTTTAGTGGCTTAAAAATAAAATCAAACACCTTATTTCTTTGTAAAGATGGCAACTTTATTTTTTTTTATTACTGGGATTTACATACCAGTAAAAAAAAACTGTCAATGTCAACTGTCATGATCAGTGGGAGTTTTGCGCGGGAAACGAAAAGGGAGGGACGGACCATATTTCTTCATTTTAGAAATTGTTTTTATTTCGGGTCATTATTGTGATTGTGCGGTGGAATTGTCATGATAATTCGTGCTTTTGAAGAAAACAATGAAGTTAAAGTGATAATTATGGTGAAGCGAGCTCTAATAGCGTGGTCTTACTCGGATCGCTGTTCCTGCGCTTAGCTTCCGTGTTGAGCATTGGAATGCGGACCACCTCGCATTTCAATGAGTTAGGTTAAGTTAGGCTAGTTTAGTGTTAAGTGTTGAAAAATAGGTTAAATAAAGAATTGTCTGTATGGCGTACAGCCAAGGACGTTAAACTTGTATTTAAAAAAAAAACATGATCAGTACTGCCCTAGGTATTGTTTTTTTTTTTTTTTTTTTTTTTTGTTTTGTTTTTGGCGGGAAACCTTCGAGGCGGGAGGTTTAATATATTCTGCTGTATAAAAAAATATTTCGTATATAGTTCAATTTCAAGTGATTTTATAAGTTAAAAGGGGCGAAATGGGCTCCGAAAGTGGGGGTAAAGCTCCTAGCAAAAAAAGGAAAACCGACGCTCCAGCGGTGGACCTATCAGATGAAGATGAGGAGTCCAAGCATGCTCCATACTTCAAGAAAAATCACATCCGCAGTTACCCGGACAATTCACCAGGCAATGTATTCCCAGTTTACATACAGAGTACAAATGAGTCTATTAAATTTGGAAATAAGGACCCCATATACTTAAACAACATTTTCAGTCGTTACAACAAAGGAGTCAAGGAAATAAAACGAGTCAATGCATTGCGATACGCTGTAATTTTTGACAACCCAAAAAATGCAAATTCCTTGCTATCTAACACATCCTTCTTGTCGTCACATGAGATAAAGGCTTTTATTCCTGCTGCTACGTCCGAATGTATTGGAGTTATAAAACACATTCCCACTGACTTAAGCACAAAACATCTTTTTGACAAGCTTATTAGTTCCCAGGAGATCCTGGCGGTTCGGAGGTTCACAAAGCGAAGCCCTGAAGGCGTCATCCCACTGCAGACGGAATCTGTGACCTTTTCAGGTAATGTACTGCCCACACATGTGAACTATGGTCTATGCATTGTACCTGTCGATGAATATATAAAGCCTGTATTGCAATGTTATAAATGCATGGCATTTGGCCATACAACAAAATTCTGTAAAAGGAACATTGTATGCTCGATATGTTCACAGTCACATTCCTTTAAAGAATGTACAAATGTTGAAAAACCATTTTGTGTCAATTGTAAAGGTGACCACATAGCCGTGGCAAGGATTTGTCCAGTAAAGCAGCAAAAGATAAATGAAAACAAAAGCAAAATTATGAACAAAACAACCCTGGGGTCTTTCTTCCCAGCTTTGAACAAATCCTTTGCCAAGGCAACAAGTACATCTAAACAGCAGTCACCTAAAAAAAATGATACTAAAGAAGTTCTTAGTAAAAATCTATTGGCAGATGTTATAAATAACGATATAATTATCAAAGCTATAATTGATACTCTGTTATTATTATGTAATAAGGAAAATAGCATACCCATTAACTCTTCTACAATAAAGGAAACATTCTTGAAGAAAATCTCTAAAGATGGGTAGAGAATCTTTAGTAGTTGTACAACACAATATTCAAAGCTTAAAACCTAAGAAACATTTTATTTACGAGCTACTAAATTCCCTCAATATTGATATCTTAATCCTTAATGAAACTTGGCTAAAACCTACAGACAATATTTACTTTAGAGGTTATAAAACGTATAGAAAGGACAGTGACACTGGCTATGGTGGTGTTGCTATCATTTGCAAAAACTCCCTTATTTGTTCTGAAATTTCCACCGCTAGTTCGGATCGGGTACAAACTTTATGTGTTAATGTTAAAATACACAATAGGAATTTAACTGTTCTGGGCGTGTACTGCCCCCCACGAACCGGCTGTTTTCCCATTCATTCTCTAAAAAATATAATAAATACACTTACATCACCTGTTCTTGTAATGGGAGATTTTAATGCCCATCATACGGCATTTGGGTCGTTGTCAAATAAACCAAGAGGAATTCAAATTTTCGATATGATTGATGAGCTTGATATGTATATTTTAAATGATGGTCAACACACTACTCTGCCCCGTCCAAATCAATCATCGTCGGCTATAGACATTGCATTTATAACACCAATTTTAGCTCCATCAGCAGAATGGTCCGTTTATACAGAGGATAATTTAGGCAGTAATCATTTCCCTACAGTAGTCTACTTAGATTTTACAATTGAAATAGTTAATCAAAATCCTGTAAACTTGGCAAAATTTGTATATAAAAAAGGTGACTGGTTTAACTATAAATTAAAATCAAGAACTGTTTTTGACCATTTACTTTCTTATCAGGATCCTCTTTTAGCTTATAGTGACTTTTGTGAATTGATAAAAAGCCTACGATCAGAATTTATTCCTATTCATAAATCTAACAGCAATATAAACTGTCGTAAGCCCATGCCATGGTGGAATGATACTTGTGCCACCGCAGTTAAAGAAGCTAAATTAGCTCTTCACGTGTACAGGCGTTATCCTACAGTAGAAAATTATATCATCTATAAGAAACTAGAAGCTTCCAAAAAACTTATTATCAAAGAACAGAAATCATTAAGCTGGAAGAAATTGTGTTCAAATTAATAATCGAAACACTCCAATTAGTAGCATATGGAAATTCATTAAAATCTTCAATAGAAAAAGGTCTGACGCAAAAGCACAAGATGATGAATTTTTACCAGATTTCATAGAGAAAGTAGCGTCTGATCAACCCTATACAAATAAAGAGTTTCTTAAACAGCTATTTGAGTCAAATGAATTAAACACGCACTTGAATTCCCCATTTACTGAGGCTGAGCTAAACTTGACATTAAATAGTAGAAGAGACACTTCACCTGGTATGGATGATATCCCATATATTATGATTAAACAACTAGACCGTTCTGCTAAATTAATATTACTAAAAATATTTAATGATTTGTGGTCAGCTGGTTTAATACCGGCTTCGTGGAAGTCAGTCGCTGTCGTTCCTATAATTAAACCTGACAAAGACCCGAAGTTCGCTGATTCTTACAGACCAATTTCTCTCTCTTCATGTGTGGGAAAAATTTTTGAAAACATGCTTAAAACTAGATTAGAACTTTACGCTGAATCCAGATTAATAATTCCGTATGACCAGTTCGGTTTCCGTAAGGGTCGAAGCACAGTTGACAGTCTTTTGAAATTTACTGGTGACATTCAAGATGCATTTTCTGAAAATAGTTATTTAGTTAGTGTCTTTTTAGACGTCAGTGGTGCTTTCGATAGTGTAGACTTACCGACACTAGTAGAAATTCTTCACAGCTTCAATATTCCAGGAAAAATTTGCAAGTGGATATTTGATTTTTTCTACGAACGTGAAGTTTTTGTAAAATTCAATAATAATTTTCATGGTCCGAAAATAGCATATAAAGGGGTCCCCCAGGGGGCCACTTTGTCTCCATTAATTTACTTATTATATACATCTCAACTACATAAATTTGTCCCAGTTCAAAAAGTTACATTTTTACAATATGCAGATGATATTGTGTTGTACACTTCTAACCAAAATCTCCGTCAAGCAGAAGTTACTCTTAATGAAGCTCTTAATGAACTTTATCAGTATTATAAAATGCGACTTAAATTAGACATTAACCCAACTAAAAGTTCAGTTATGATATTTAGCAAAAAAAATGATAATCTTGATTATGTAAATATCGTGTATAATACTGTAAATATTCAAACTTTAGACGAAAAACGATTTTTAGGCATAGTATTTGATTGTAAATTATTGTTTCATACTCATGTATATAAAACAGTTGATAAAATGCAAAAATCTGTAAATATTATGAGACACTTGGCTAGTGTTACGTGGGGAATGGACCCGAAAATATTAAATATTGTATTTAAAGCAATAGTTAGGAGTCACTATGATTACGGTTTAGTCGTGTATGGCAAGTTTTTAAGTCACTATTTGTATAGAAGATTAGAGGTTGTACAAAACAAAGGACTTAGAATAATAACTGGGGCATTTTGCTCAACTCCTATCAACTCTTTAGAAATAGAAGCGGGGATTCCCCCCATTGAGGTCAGACTTAGATATCTCACTGAAAAGTTATATGTTAAGATTTTATCGAATAAAATGTATTTATATTTGTATAAAAATAATAGTCTCTTACAATGTAAGTACCTAAACGATTTAAAAGAAATTTGTAAATGCATAGACCATAGGGAATATTGGGAATTAAGTACAATAGAGGTCCAGTCCTATAAGCCGACTATTTGTCCAGAAAAAGTATTCAGCAATTCTGAATTCCTCGGATTCGTTAATACCGTAAAACAAGGACATCATAGAATTTACACAGATGGGTCGAAAACAAAAGAGAGTACAAAAGCGGCATACTATGACTCCAGAACCAAATTCGGACGGTGTTTTAAACTTGACCAGAATACATCTATATTTACAGCTGAGGCTTATGCCATTTATACCGCATTGCAATATATAGGAGGACTGAAAAATGAAAAATGTTTTTTGATTGTAACCGACTCCTTAAGCGTATTGACTTCTCTTCAAAAAGTATATATTTCATACAAAAATAATAGCTACATCACTAAGATCAGAGAAATGTTAGTGGCTTATACTGATAAAGAAATTGAGTTTATGTGGGTCCCCTCACACTCTGGGATAACAGGAAACGAGACAGTAGATAGCCTGATGAAAATACAGATACCACAATTTGTTCATCCACAATACTCTGCACCACCTGTTCCTCCATCAGACTATAGTTCAGTACTAAAATCGCGTATGTTTGATCACTGGCATCAAGACTGGGAAGAAACTAAAACACAAAAAGGGCAGTGGTACGCTCGTATTCAAAGACATATTCCTAGAAAACCTTGGTACTTTAAGTTGCAATCTCCTTCAAGAAAGTTTATTACAACTTAAAACCGACTAAGACTTGGTCATGGCAAATTTCCGGCCCATCTGAAGCGCATTAAGATAATTTCTTCTAATGAGTGTGAGTTTTGCAACTTACACGTCTCTGCAACCCTCGAGCATTTGATTATGCAGTGCCCCGCCTTCAACATTCAGCGGCTCTTACTAGTAGATGGCATATCAAAGCTATATAAAAATCAAGAAATACCCCGCCTCCTGCCATCTCTACTTGAAGATGTCAATACTTACGAAGCTATATATACATACATTCAAGACACATTTGAAGAGATATAATATTTATCGAAAAAACTCAAAATAGAAGCAATTTCAATAATCAGAATAAAACTGAAGACCTAATACCCTTTTGTAACCCAAAGATGGATTTCATCATATCAAACAAACTGGAAAATTCTATAGAATGGTATGACAACACTGAAGAATAGGCCGTATGGATTCTCCAAAGCCGTAAAACACATACAAAAAAAAAAGGTATTGATTTTCGTTCGTTCAGTTTGTTCGTTGCGTTTAAAGTGTTTTGAGTTCTTGCTTCTTTATAACAACCTCGCTTTTTTTGGATTTGGTAACTTTTTCTCCGTGACTTACTTGGCATTAATTGGACTGACCTACCTGCCCTATCTGTTGACCCGGCTTTTGTTGTAAAGGACTAACTGAGGAAGAATAAAAACAGTAATATTTATTACAGCTGTTTTATTTATATCCTTTTCTACAACTGAATATTATCAGGTTAAATGTATTTCCCGAGATAGTACTTTAGAATCCAACGTTTAGGGTGATCATTTGGAATTCTTAGGATACAGTGGATACAGACCGGTGCATTGGTCACCTAAAGATAATTATTATTCAATATAGTCCACATGAAACTATGATCAACACTCATAAGCTGTCACACAAACACTTGCACTGGTGTTAAATGCATCATCGTAATTCTTAAGAGGTTGGATGGTGCTGGACACGTAAGATTGCCCTGAGCCCGAACGTCTTCTCAGGGTGCTGATAGACACCTCCTTAGTTTGGAAACTGCTATCTCAGCTTACTTGTTGCACTGCTGATTTCGTAGTGGAGTTGAATATTGTTCTCGCTGGCCTGCTTCGAGATCGGAAAGGTGTTAAGTAGGTAAAAAAAAAACATAGTATAGAAGCTGATCTAGAGCTGCATGACTAATTATTTGTCCATTGTTCTGATAAAAAAAATACTTTGTGAAATAAAATAAGTAGGTAGGTACTATCAAAAGTAAACTGACTGACAAACGTCATTCAAGTGTCAAAGATGGCGTCCTCCGCCATATTGTATTGAGTTGCAATAATGTGGTTTATTTTATTGTTTCAACCAAAAAACTAAGGCTCTCCATAGAAATAAGTCTTATTAAAACTGTACTACACATATTCGCCTATGATTAGGTATAGCGTACATGGACCTGGCCGAGGCTTCATACATTTTTGGGACATCTCCTTTTACAATAATTATCAACGATGTCAACTTATTTCATTCAGTAATACACTAAATTTTAATTATTCTATGAGGTTTCTTCATTTATTTAATTAATTTTAAAGTTTGATCATTCAGAAATTCGGAAATAGTATAATAGCATTTATCAGTTAATATTTTTTTAAGTTTTTTTTTAAATAATGTGTTTTCTAGTTTTTTTAAAGATGAGGGTAATTTGTTAAAAATTTTAGGCGCCATGCTGAATATACTGTTTCTCATAAGAGCTGTTCTGCAAAAGGGCGTGCTCAGACGATTGTTATCCCGCCGGTTACGGGTAACAATATCCGCTAACCGCTGAAATAGGTGTGGATTGTATTTGGTAAATAAAGAAACCTCCAGTATATACATAGACGGAAGTGTGAGAATTTCAAATTTTTTAAAATAGGGTTTGCAACTTTCCGTTCTTTGTAAATTAAACATAGTCCTGATGCATTGTTTTTGTTTTTTAAAAACTTTTATCTTATTGGTTGAGTTTCCCCAAAAGATAACACCGTATCTAAGATTAGACGCTACCAGACCATGGTAAGCTGTGAGTAGAGCATTCAAGTTAATCATCTGCCTAAGCCTAAACAAAGCGTAGGAGGACGAGCTGATCGTTTTAATAAGCTTCTCTGTATGAGCTTTCCAGTCAAGTTTTCGGTCAATAATTAATCCTAAAAATCTCGTGCTGTCAATTGCAGATATATTGATGTCATTATAAGCTACGTTAATGTCAGGAATATTGGTTTGCCTTTGGCTAAATGTCATGATTTGAGTTTTGCTTAAATTTATTTTTAAATTGTTACTATCGAGCCATAGAATTATGGATGTCAAGGAATTATTGATGTCATTTTCAAAATTGTCATATTTCTTACAAGCTATTGTCACGGTGCTATCATCTGCAAAAAGAGTCATTGGGTGGTCTACAGCTTTCGGCAAATCATTTATATATACGAGGAAAAGGAGAGGACCCAGCACACTACCCTGTGGTACACCATATTTGGTTATGCGTTCTTCAGATAAATAATCAGTTTCTTCTTTTTTATGTGGATCGATTCCAGTAATTGAAGTGAGCTGTTTCCTGTTTTTTATGTATGAGCCTATTAGGTCTAAGATGTTTCCTCTAACACCATAAGCATGCAGCTTTTTTAAAAGAATGTCATGGTTTACATAGTCAAATGCTTGCGTCATATCGCAGAACACTGCACTGACTGGGTTACGCTTGTCAACATTAGGCAATATGTTTTTTAAAAAGTCGAAAATAGCCATATTAATTGTTTTATTTTGTCTGAATCCGTTTTGTTCGTTACAAAGAATGCCTTTATTTTCCAGATAATTATTCAATTCACTATATAAATACTTTTCAATTATTTTAGATATTACTGAAATAAGAGCAATTGGTCTATAATTCTGCATTAGTAGTTTATTATCTTTCTTATAGAGGGGTTTAATTAGTGTCGTTTTCAGTCGCTCAGGGAATTTCCCTGCAGATATGCAAAGATTAATAATAAAACTCAAATGACCACAAATAGATCCACTTACTGATTTTAATATTAGTGTGGAAATATCGTCAGTTCCAACGCTTTTAGTATTTTTGAGTTTTATAATGATTTGCAAGATGTCATAAGGTGTACTTGGAGCTAAAAACATAGAATCGCATCTTGTTGGAATGTGAGAAATATTATTTGAGATGTTCTGCGATTCAGGTGTTATTTTATTTATAAAATAGTTATTAAAACTGTTTGCTATTAATTTAGGATCACTTATAACTTTGTCATTATCAATTTTAATTTGCGTGATTAGTGGTTTATGCGTGTTTAGTTTTGCAGTATTTATGATATTCCATGTTGTTTTTGCTTTGTTTGAAGAGTTCCTTATTTTGTGATCATTTTGGGCACGTTTTGTTAGTTTTATTATTTTCTTAAATTGTTTAGAGTAATTAGTAAAGCGCTGTTTTCTCTCATTGGAAGGTTTTGTTCTGTATTCCCATAAAAGCTGTCTTTTTTTTTACTGCATAATTTTATACCACGTGAGATCCAATTTGGTGTTTTTTTGTGGTCGATTTATATATGATTTTGTAAGGGAAGCATAGCTCGTAAAAAAGCTTGAAATGTTCCATAAAAGCATTATAAGCTACATTAGGATCTCTAGTAGAATAAACTTCGGAAAATGACAACTGTTGTAAACACTCTCTTAATTTTTTTATGTTATCAGGGTCAAAATCACGTTGTTTTATACGCCATCTTTTGATAACTGGTTTTACTTTAGTTGGGAAACTCAAAATCTGAGCGGTGTGATCAGATAGTGCAAATTCTATCACTTCCGTCCTACATGATGATGTCTGATATGTATGTGCAAAATTATCAATACATTTTTGGCTGCTTAGCCTAGTAGGCTCCTTTAACGCTAATCGTAAGTTATATTTTAAGAGAAGGCACTCGAGTTTTTGTGCATCGCTATTGTTTTTCATTATATCAACGTTAAAGTCACCAGTTAGTATTATGTTGGTGTATTTCTTTTTGCTTACAAGTAGAAGCAATTCATTTAGGTTTTTGAAGAATATTTTAAGATTTTTAGCATAGGGAGTTCTATATATACATATAACGGCTAGATTATGGCTCGTTAACTCAGTTGCGCAGCATTCAAATGTACCTGGGATCGAAAATTGATCTACTTCATTTATTGGTTTCCATTCTAGATTATTTCTTACCAAAATGCAGGTACCACCTCTTTTTATATTGTCTCTGCTGTAGTATGAAATTAACGTAAAATTTGGTACATTCAGGAATTTTTCATGCCCAGAAATTATAAAATGTTCAGTTACACATAATATATCGATGCTTAAATTTTTATCAGAAAGTTCGCTTAAGCACACAGCGAGAGCATCAGATTTGTTAAGTATGCCCTTAGACAGGGTTTACATGTTTAAGTATCTGGGTCATATTGTTTCTGACAGTCTTAAAGACGACAGTGACATTGAAAGGGAACGCAGGACGCTGTCGGTCAAGGCAAATATGTTGGTCCACAGGTTTGGTCGCTGCACGGATATAGTTAAAATCACACTTTTCAAAGCCTTTTGTGTATCTTTTTATTCGTGAAGTTTATGGACCAACTATACCAAAAAGGCCTACAAGGCCCTGCGTGTCCAATATAATAAAGCCTTCAGGACTTTGCTGCGGCTGCCGCGCTTCTGTGATGTTTGCGCTGGCAGGAGTAGACAGCTTTCAAGCTATCGTGCGCAAAAAGGCCGCGTCTTTGCTACACCGAATACGCGGCAGCTGCCACAGCGTCCTCAAGGAGATAACCGACAGAGGAGATTGTCCTCTGATCGGTCACATGATTGAATTAACTAGATCTTTATACACAATTGATTACTAACATAGTCATTAAGTCATTCATTTCATTATACTAACAATCTGGATCGCTGTTGTCTGAAATAAATATTTTATTATTATTATTATTATTAATCTTCTTTATCACTCCCACCTCTAGCTGTTACTCATAGCGCTATCTCATGAGGCAAAATTGAACCTGGAATTTGACATAACCTGTGGTTGTTTTATTGACAAGGCTATGGTTTCGTTTTTTTTCTGTAAGCATAAAATTGGTCGATATTTAACAATGATTTGAAATATTTGATATCGTCCGCGTTTTTATGTACTCTGTTGTCTTTCGTGCCGTTACTGTCCTTTTAATCGTGTGTTTTATGTTAAAAACTTAAGGTTTCATGTCTCGCCAAACAACGTTATATCTCAGCCTCTCATCACAATCACATATGTAGCTAAATAATTGTATTTATTTTTGCTCTACTATTTTTCATTTCGACTGTGAGGAAAATAAATAAATTTAACTATGTGATTATAATGCGCTGATTAGATATTATGTTGTTTGGCGAGAGATCAAACCTCAAGTTTTACATCACATATCAGATTGTTTACTGACGCTTAACACAAAACACACGATTAGAAGGACAGTAACGACACGGAAGACAACAGAATACATAAAACGCGGACTATATCAAATATTTCAAATCATTGCTAAAAATATCGATCGATTTTTTCTCACAAACAATAATAATAGTAGAAGAACATAACCTTAACCTTGCCTTGTCACCAATACTACCACAGGTTATGTCAAATTCCAGGTTAAATTTTGCCTCATGAGATAGCGCTATGGGTGACAGCTAAAGGGAGTAAGAAGATTCATGAACAACAAAATCACGGCAAGTCGCCTCAGCCTGCTTAATAATCTATGCAATAATCGACCAAATTAAAAAAAAAATCGTCAAAGACAAACAAAATGTGACAATTTAAAATGAAAAAAAAGTGTCACAGTGTCAAAGTGTTTTTTTTTTCTTGTTATGGCATGCACGGTTTGTGCGTCAGCCACGGCGATGAATAAAAAAGTAAGGAATCGTATGGGAATATAAAGGAATGAGTGCAACGGAACGGAAATTTGGAAAATAGGATCAGGAAAGTTGGGAGTAATCAATAAAGGTATATCAAAGCTAATTAAATTTTAATATTATTGATAGTCATAAATAAAGATAGAATATTATATACATTAAAATTATTCATAGCCAACAGACAAACTATAGAAGTAGGAAAAGGAATATGGAGGGATCTCAAGTTTTCCAACAAACAGGAATGGTCATACAAAGGGCAACTGAAAAAAAGATGGTTTAAATCTCCTATATCTGTACCACACTCACATAAATCAGAAGCTACGATGTGTAACCTGTAAAGATGTTTAGGGACACAGACATGACCAATTCTCATGCGAATTAAGTTGCAGCTAGGAATCTTTCCAAGCTTCATTTTGGCAAACCATGGTTTAATAGGTATAGCAGGTTGAATAGCCTTATACCATTTGCCTTTACTAAGACTACTGCGTTCCCAATCTATTGCCCAAGAATCGAGTAAATGATTCTTGGGAAGAGCAATAAGGTCGTGACAAAAAATCTTATATGGATACAAATCTCCATCATCAATAGCCTGTTTAGCCAACTGATCAGCTTTTTCGTTTCCAAAAATATTAGTGTGGCTTGGAATCCAAGCAAATGTTATTTTGAGCCCCAATAAATTACACTTAAAAAGTAAGTCTCTACACTGAATAATGACAGGATATTGAATATTACATTTAAATGGAAATCTTTCCAAGGCCTGTAAGGCACTCTTGGAATCTATAAATATAATGGTTTTCCTAAGTTTAGCAAGATGGACATACTCTATCGCTTTAAATATGCCATAACATTCACCAGTAAAAACAGATGTTTCAGGTGGTAGTTTTATTTTTTCAACAACACCATACTGATGGTGATAAAGACTAACCCCGACAATGCCATCATTACCTTTTTTAGATGCATCACAGTAAATATGATGCCAGTCAGGCCAGCTGTTATTGATGATGAAGTTAAAGTTTTTGTTACCAGAATATGACTTTTTCGGAATATCTAGGTCATATTTAATTTCAGGCGATAAAATTAGAGAATCAAAAGATACAGAAAAAATTGGAAGTGAAAGGGATCTATGCGTAGGTGCTTGAAGAGACATGAATTTGCGGAAACTCAAAACTAAACAAGGTAGCCTTTTGTGAGCCCAATAGGGTGAGTTTTCTATGAGATTTGATAATGATTGCAGTTTAAAAAAGAGAGGGTGATTCCTAAATTGCAGAGCCCGGAATAAATATTTGTCGCATAGAAATTGACGGCGCAAACTAAGCGGTGGTTCGACGCATTCTACCTGTAAAGCGTTTATCGGACTTGATTTCATTGCCCCAGATACAATGCGAAGAGCTTTTGACTGGATACTATCTAATTTCTTAAGGCCCACCATATTACAAGGTTCCAAGAAGTAGGAACCATAATCAAGAACACTGCGTATTAAAGCATTATAGAGGAGTTTAAGAGTTGATGGGTGAGCTCCCCACCAGACTCCAGATAAGCAACGAAGAATATTTAACAATCGTTCACATTTAGCAGTTATGTAATAACAATGAGAAACTCCAGATAGTTTACTATCCAAAATCATACCTAAAAACTTAGCTTCTTTACATGTCGGAATATTGGCGTTATCATAATATACATAAACTGGAGGAGGCATTTGCATCCTACTAAAAAGAACCACAGAGCTTTTTTCAACGGACAATGTTAAGCCATTATTGTCTAACCAAGTTTTGAGAGAGTTTAACGCAGAAGTTAAGCTGTGGCATAATTGATTAACAGAAAATCCGGAAATATAAAGAAGTAAATCGTCAGCGTATTGTAAAATATTAACTTTATCTCCTAAATCAGAATCTAGGTCATAAGTGTACACATTATAAAGCAAGGGACTCAAAACGGACCCTTGTGGTATCCCTCTCCATAAAATTCGAGTCAGTGTTCGTGACTCTTATGTCGAAACCCTTATAAATCTTCCAGATAAAGAATTAATAATAAAACTTACCAAGATAAGTGGAATTTGTAATTTAATGAGTTTACTTTTTAGTATAGTTAGGTCTACCGAATCGTATGCGGATTTTATATCAAGGAAAGCCGCAAGGAGAGACTTATTCGATGTAAAAGCTAGCCGAATATCGGTAGTAAAGATTCCTAAACTATCCATTGTGCTCTTTCCTTTCCTAAAACCATACTGACTAGATGATAACAAACCCTTATTTTCTAGAAACCATTCCAGTCTATTTTTAACTAAGTGTTCTGCAAGTTTGTGAAGTACCGATGATAAGGCAATAGGACGATATGAAGAGGCATTACCCGATGCAGCATTTGGTTTTCTAATTGGAATAATTTCCTGAGTCTTCCATGAAGTAGGCTAGGCATGCTTCCATTAATAATAATAGAGTTTACTATAGCTAGAAAATAGGCAAGACAAGAATCACTCAAGTTAACGAAAAAAGAATACGGGACTCCATCAATGCCTGGTGCTGAATCTTTGACATATGATAGCACACCTTTCAACTCTGAAAGCGTAAAAGGAGAATTAAGCTCTGTGAGGCTATCTGTAATGGGATAGTTTAGTTCATGAAGTACTAAATCCATATGTGGAACAGTAGGTGGAGCCAATTTGTCTAAGAAGCTATCAGCTATAGAGTCATGTAAGAATGGTGGAGTACTTTCTCGAAAACAAGATCTGTATCTACGGATATTTTTCCAAACTTCAGAAGGAGATACATCAGGTGAGATAGATGAACAAAATGTCTTCCATCCCTCCCATTTCTTTTGCTTAAATAACTTTCTAGTAGAGTTAATATGAAGTGATAAAATGTCAAGATTTTCAGAACTTGTAAACACTCTATAAGCTCGTTCAGCCTCCTTTCTCTTTCTAATAGCTTCCGCACATTCTTTGTCCCACCATGGAGGAGGAGGAATGCGTCGACTATGACTTTTTTTAATAGGAAAAATACTATCGGCAACTTCCAATAAAATTTGACTAAGCGATTCTGCACAGTTAGTGTGATTTGAATTGCTTAATACTAAGGGAGGGAGAGACTCAATTCTTTCATCTACCTTTTCTTTGAAAAGTTTCCAATCAGCATTAGCTAATTGATACTTCAAACGAGGTGGACGGACAGCAGAAGCTTTTTCGTTGAAAGGCAAAGTAATAATAAGTGGATAGTGGTCACTACCGTAAGATGAGGGGAGGATATGCCAGGTTAAAGAAGATGCTAGAGATGGAGAACAAATTGATAAATCTGGAGCGCTTAGACCTTCACTACAACGAGTACGACGAGTTGGTTCACCGGTGTTTAACAAGCAAAGATTATTTATATCTAAAAAGTCTAAAATTTTTGAACCATAATAATTAGAGGGTTGGCTGCCCCAGGACTCGTGTTGCGCGTTAAAATCTCCCATAATTAAAAACGGTTTGGGAAGAGAAGGCAGAATAGTACCTAGAATCTCATTATACAGAGCAGTAGATGGGTGTGGAATATAAATAGATACAAAACAAATACCATTAATACTGGCAGCAATAATAGAGTAATCTGGACTATGTACAGGTATAGAGATATGTTGAAAAGGCATAGAGTGTTTAATTAGCAGGGCAACCCCGCTATAACCATCAGATCTATCTTCTCTTAAGCAAGCATAGCCTGCCACCTTAAAACAGCCACCAAGCTTGAGCCATGTCTCTTGAAGAGAAATGGCCAAAGGGTTGTATTTATTAATTAAGTAAAATAAGTCGGGTTTCTTACTAATTATACTGCGGCAATTCCACTGAATTACCACAGATTGCATTGTTATTCAAAGTAATACTATTAGAACTATTTTCATGTGAAATATTTTTATCATTTACACTATTCGGAGATGAGGCAACGTTGGGCGGTATAAAGTTTGCATTATAATGAGATAATGAGTTGATAAGAGTAATAATAAGTTCTTTTACAGACATCATGTCTGATAATAAAGAGTCATTGTTTGAATTCTTTTCTTTATAAGCAGTACCAGTTGATGAAAAATTTATGTTATAATATTTAGTTAATGAATCATGAGCTGCCTTATCATACCCATATTTTAAAGTAGGTGGGTGTCTAGGCTTTAGAAATACAGTTTTCTTATATGAATGACCATTTGAAATACTACTGGACTGACTTCCTAAAACTCTGGAATTAGATGGACCAGGAGAAACTGATGTAAGAACATCAGCATAAGATTTACCAATTGCAGGATGCAGTTTTACTGCTTCAGAATAAGAAATGCACTTCTTAGCCATCGACTCCTTAATCAACTTTTGACGAGAGAACTCAGGGCAATTTTTGCTGGTTGCAAAGTGAGAGCCACTACACAAACAGCATTTCACAAAATCTTCTTCAACTGAACAAGTGTCACCTGAGTGGTCCTGACCACATTTAAAACATTTAGGGAGGGATCTACATTGGCTTTTAATGTGTCCATACTTACAACACTGGTAACATTGTATAGTTGGATAAATGTATAAATCAACGGGGAGTGAATTATAGCACATGAAAACTCTCTTGGGAAGTACTTGTCCGTCAAATGTCAGTACCACTGTCTCTATTGGAACATATTCAACTTTTTCTTTGCCTACATTTTTCCTTTTGAGTCGTCTCATCTTCAATATATTGCCACAGCCTACAGGAACAGAAATATTCTGCATGACTTCATCATCAGTCCAAGATGTTGGAACACCCCTTACTATACCCATGCGTGTCACATTTGATGTTGGGATAAAAGCTTTGTATTTATTACGGCCCAAAATATCATTATTTAAAAACGAATTAGCATCTTCGTGGTTCGAGAAAGATATGGATGCCCTGTTCCTACCTATGCGTTTTAGACTGCCATTTATAATGTTTTTGAAATTGTGTTTTTGCAAAAAGAAACCAAGAGTAACAGGATGAATTGCAGTATTATCATTACTAGACAACTGTTCTTTTTGAATGTGAATAATGTAAGGGGCCACGTCTGAAGCCTGGTAAAGATTCCTAGCTACCGACGAGCGCTGAGAAGTTTGTTCTAGAGGTATATCAACATCAAATGAATTAGATGGGCATGGCACAGGCAGAGATTTGGGTACAGGTGTAGATGACTGTAAATTGTTTGGATTGGTGTTATCTGGCTGTTGACATTTTTTAATAAATATATTTGTTTGCTCCTCACAATTACATTCATCACACTCATTAACCGGTGTCGAAGTAGAAGATTTATGATGACGCTTCCTAAATCTGTTACAATGTTTACAGTACTTGGGTGCTGAGCGTTTTCGCTTCGCTTTTATAGTAGGATGATGCTCTGAGCTATCTGTAAAAGAGCCTTCTGTGTCTAATCCTGAGTACGTATTATCTATAGTAACATTATACGAAACCTGGGGGCCCAAAGGACCCCCAGGCTCGTCTGCGTCGTTCATGCAGCCAAATGAAAAGGTAAGAAACTTACCGAATCACTGCCAAAAACAATAAAAACAAATATATAATAATAAATAAACCTAAATAAATACACTCCACTACTTATCTGAACCAAATATCACTTTAAAAATAAATAAAATCTCAGAAACCAGAAAAAACACCCGCCTACAACAACGATTCCCGCCACATTTTGTTTGTCTTTGACGATATTTTTTTTTAGTTTAGTCGATTATTGCACAGATTATTAAACAGGCGGAGGGGACTAGCGGCTAGTCCCCTCAATCAAAGAAGGAATGATAAAAAGCCACGCGACTAGAAGAAGAAACACAGCGAATATAATACAGCTAAAACTAAGAGTAGGTAGCTAAACATGAATTCAAAGTCAAATACCAGGCAGTAAAATTATTTATTAAATTGCCAAAGGATCTCAAGACTGAAACAAATCTAATTTCATTCAAAAACAAAAAAATACTTTTATTTTACACAATATGTTTTCCTCATAAAATTAATATTCCTATCGGAATAGAAGGACAAGTAAAAGCTGTCAAACGAAACCGATTTAAGATGTCAGTAAGTAACATTAAGAGCTTTAAATGAGATAACCTTTCGATCAGGTGATTAAAAACAATGTTCCTAAGATAAACATATTAGTTTACTGCTTGATAAACAGTTGACACAAAATATTGAACATGCAGCTTCTAGTGTAAAACTAAATATTATTTCATTATATAAAATATTCATATATACATTCCCTGTGTTATTCTGTCTTTACTTTTTACGTAAATTAACGTTTGTAGAATAGAATAATCAAACTGCGTACTTTAAATTTGAAGCGCATTGGTAAATATAAGTCGTATATTAAGAGGCTTCGCTTTGGACTAATTTACCTGTTGAATGATTATTTGTTGGGTTATTCCGCTGTAATGAACAACAATCAATCACCGATCAAGTCACCATGTTTCAACAGAAATATTTCTTCAAATTATACACAATTTTACATAAATTTTCAAAAACTCAAATGAGAGAAATTTTCAGCAAGCTTTCATACCGTGCTTTCATAAGCCTCCGAACTGTTTGACATCTGCCAAAAATGGTTCTGCTACTCATCTCTTTTTATCACACAGTTTGCTGCTAGTGACATCTCGCTTTTGTCGTTCTATTCCAAACATAGATATAGTATATACAAGTTATAGATTCGCCACCGAGCGACCGGGCGTAAGAGACAGACATACATTGACGTCAAAATATGGGGCTGCCATAATCGCAAAAAAAATATCCCTAAATGTGGTTGAAAACATTGCAAGTAATTAGATTCGCAAGTACTCGCATTATGTAATGAGTGAATTTAGGTTGGTAGTGAAGAGTTTAGAGACTCAAAAACTGCGAAAATGAGTGATCCCAGCCGACCACCATTTGTGATAACCTTACCTATATGAAGTTGTAATAGTTTCATCAAGCGGCATTTTCAGTGAATAAGCTTGGGAAAACTCAGCGAATTGATATGATATTGTGTGATTGCAATAAAAGGATAAGCGTTAAATAAAACACGTAATTTCTTTATTGAAAACATATATTTACAATAATTGCTTAAAAACAAAAGTTTCACTTGCCCTGTCATAAATGTCACCAACTATCAGACACATCGTACAATAGATAAACGCAACAAGATGGTCAATAGAGATTTAAATACTCTCGACTTTAATGGTGATAATGCTCCGCAGTGGAACACCCCATCTGCAGCCCTACGACAGTAGTCTTGGGATCGGCAAACCACAGCAGAAAGGGGTGCTACCTGCCTAGTTTACGAGGTATCACAACAACTACTGACCTTTGAATAAAATTAGCTTGGTGTACATATTTCATATTTACTCGAATACTTGTGTGGTATCCAATTCTTTTTCCCAGTTCCAGCTCTCCATTTTTTACACGTTTCATCGTCCGTCGGAAATCTAGAAATATCAAAGTGCTTTGAAATTCCCCGAAATATAAGGTAAAGTTTAGGGATATTTTTTCTAGTTGTAGGCAACCCGAAATCGAATTATAAACCGACTCTTTTAATGGGCATTGATGTAAAGCTGGCTTCTATCGTAGATTTATGCTACGCAATTTGACCGGTTTGCTTGTCAAATGTTTCGAGGTTACTTTAGAAATGATTTTCAAATATTTTCGATTTTATTAAGTTCATAGTAGCTCCATAACTCAGTTTCTTAATTTTTGTGTCATAAGAGAAAGAAATATGAGCTCAAAATACAAAAAATCGGTGTACTTACGCATGAAATGTAACACCCACTTCTGTTCGTTGACTGTTGCTTTTGCAGCCAAGTATTGAACATCCAACCATTTTATAAGCTTTGCACAAACACTATACACCCGTTGGCACGTAAAGTATCTAATATAATTTTATTATTAATTCACAAATCCATTAAATTATATGGCACTCTTGAAATCTGTCATATGTTTGTTTTGCTTACTTGAAGTGTGCCTATAACCCGACCATGAAAAAATGCTCGGTCGGTGATAGGGACAAAACATTGCATCTTTTCTATTTTCTCTTGTAGGAATCGCAATAAGACTATCTTTTTCTATCAAAGCGTGTCAGCCGATGAACACTCTTTGCAGTTTTGTCTTGATTCCAAAGAGATAATAATTTTATGGTTTTCCTACACAATGACAAGGAATGACTTTGACTTTGAAAATTTGCGCACGGGCGGGACTCGAACCAGCAACTTTCTGGCTAACCGCTCTACCAATTGAGCTAACGTGCTGTCTGTCCGACCTTGCGGAATTTGTGGTTCTTATTGATACGTCAATTGGCGTGACGTCGAGCGCCATCTACCTGTCTGTTTATTCAACAGAGGTACAAGTACCTAGTTATTCTTTAAAGAATAAATTCAACTTGGAAATTGATGACGCTTCGCTATCTATCGGACAGACTGAATAATGTTAGAAATATTTGATGTTGTCCGCGTTTTATGTACCTACTCTGTTGTCTTCCGTGCCGTTACTGTCCCTCTAATCGTGTGTTTTATGTATAACGACAGTAAACGAACTATTATGTGATGTAAGACTTGGTTTCATCTCTCGCCAAACAAAATAATATCTCATCATCGCATCACAATCACATAGCTAAATTTATTTATTTTTCCTTACAGAGTCGAATTGAAAAATAGTATGTATAACTCGGGTGAAAGCACCCATTTCACTCTCGAATTATTAGCGCTCTCACTCCGTTCAAGTGCCAAAAACATCTCGAGTGAGATGGGTCACTTTCCCCCTTGTATAACAATCTACTATTTCCTCTCGAGTAGTAATTTTTTGTTCTAGTTACTACTAGATTATTATATTAAAACTGGGAGTTTCCTATTTGGCTAAGTTGTTCATGCCATTCATGATTCATGTTACTTTTAAGGATATCACGGCAAGGAAAAAGAAACAAATAATCAATAAATTCAGAAACATTTATTTAATGCATGTAAAAAAGCAAACGAGTTTCATAAAAAAAAACATTAAAACTTTCAGTGATTTTGTCCAATAACGGTGCCGGTTGAGCCACCACTAACAACATGGCTAATTTGAGGCCTTATTTAATTAATATCCTTAATCATATTTAAGACAGGTGTAATATGTGAACTAACAAATTTACTATTTGCAGTTCATTCGTTCACGATAAATACCAGCTATTATGGTAATGAAACAAAAGTATACCTACTGAACTACATACTGTAGATTAACTATACAGGTTGTAAAAAAGTATAAGCCAAATTCAAGGGGTAGTCCTCAATAGCGTCTAGAATACAGGAAAAACGTTAAAAAAACACAGATAAACACGACTCTTTAACTACCCCCTCGAATGAGGCTTGTCCTTTTTTACCACCTGTTAAAGAAAAAGTGTAGATGTAAGATAAAAAATCCACGGATCCCTAAAATCCTATGCAGTGAAAAAGTACGAGACAAATTCAAGGGGGTGGTTAATATTACAGTATTGAAGTATTTTTTTTAAAATAAAATTTATGTTTTTTTCCTGGACTCTAAAATCGATTGACAGCCCTCTTGAATTTGGCTTTTACTTTTTTTACTACTTACGATTCTTGGACAAGTAAAGCAATTTTTTGTCAGGTATAAATTCTTATGAAACAGATAACTGTGGGGAAAAAGGAATTCATAAAGCATTTCAATGAATTATTATTAAATTAAAATAAATACTATCTTACAGAATAAATCAGATGCAGTAAATGATGATATGACCGTAGTCAGCTTAACTTAGACAAATTTTCGTAAAAAATCTTATTGTGGTACTAATTCACTTTAAATTCACTTAATTACTTAGTAGACGTACAGCTAGACACTAATATTCGCTATATGGGAAACCAATTTGTATACGTGGCTTCGCAGTTATCAATCGAACTGTTAGTGTACCACCTTCGACAGTAATATTGTTTTATTAACAAAGTTAAAATTATTTTCACTGTTGTGGATCCAACCAAAGCCTCGATTGTTTACAGGCATGATTTCTGACAATTGTTTGAATATTTTTGACACTCGTGCTGTTCTTATTTTAATAAGATTGTCAAATAACAAACAAAAATCGTGCGCACGGGTTGGATTGAAACTCGTAACTGTGCGCTTGTTGGTGTTAGCGGCTTGAATCCTGCCCATGAAGTTTAAAGTTTCCTATTCAATCTCAAAATAATTTTAACAGTAACATATGTATAACAATCGCAGTTTAACCCATTTGTTGCCGTATTCTCAAATCCCAAGCCACTTTCCCGGACGCCATTAGCAATCTATGCAGATTGCTAGCCTTCTGGGAAAGTTTGGGGTGGTTAGAACAAAAAAGAGGGACATACGTACAATGGCCCAATCGTGTGGCTAAGTGCGGATAAACCCCCGGCCAAACTAACTAACTAACCCATTTGCTGCCACACTTGAGACACAAAAGGAATTTAATTATTATAACGCACCGGTGCGTGCTGTGGCATGGAATGAATTAACGGTTAGGCGCGCGATCACGGCGCGTTGGGCAGCGTGCCAAACGTCTTCATGAGGTTGTAGCAGTGCGGCAGCCTGCTCCGATGGCCGATCCTGAGCAGCGTGTTGTTTGAATATTTTTGACACTCGTGCTGTTCTTATTTTAATAAGATTTAGATTAGCTGCTTGAATCCAGCCCATGAAGTTTTAGATTTCGTTTTCAATCTAAAAATAATTTCAACAGTAACATATGTATAACAATCGGAATTCGACGTTTCGGCGTGCGATCACGGCGCGTTGGGCAGCGTGCCAAACGTCTTCATGAGGTTGTATCAGTGCAGCAGCCAGCTCCGGTGGCCGATCCTGAGCAGCGTGTTTGAATATTTTTGACACTCGTGCTGTTCTTATGTTAATAAGATTGTCAAATAACAAACAAAAATCTTGCGCACGGGTTGGAGTGAAACTCGTAACTGTGCGCTTGTTGGTGCTAGCGGCTTGAATCCTGCCCATGAAGTTTAAGGTTTCCTATTCAATCTTAAAATAATTTCAACAGTAACATATGTATAACAATCGCAGTTTAACCCATTTGTTGCCGTATTCTCAAATCCCCAGCCACTTTCCCGGACGCCATTAGCAATGTAGGCAGATTGCTAGCCTTCTGGGCAAGTTTGGGGTGGTTAGAATAAAAAAGATGGACATACGTACAATGGCCCGATCGTGTGGCTAAGTGCGGATAAAACCCCGGCCAAACTAACTAACTAACCCATTTGCTGCCACACTTGAGACACAATTTAATTTAATTATTATAACGCACCGGTGCGTGCTGTGGCATGGAACCAGTTAACGTTCAGGTGCTCGATCACGGCGCGTTGGGCAGCGTGCCAAACGTCTTCATGAGGTTGTAGCAGTGCGGCAGCTTGCTCCGGTGGCCGATCCTGAGCAGCGTGCTGTTTGAATATTTTTGACACTCGTGCTGTTCTTATTTTAATAAGATTGTCAAATAACAAACAAAAATCTTGCGCACGGGTTGGATTGAAACTCTTTAACAATAGGCATAATCTTACCCATGAAGTTTTAAGGTTTCCTATTCAATCTTAAAGTCCGTTTTTCTTTGGTAGTCGAATAATGTAAACAATCTTTTTATAACTTTTAAAATAATATCAGTGAATAAAATTCATTCACAATTTGATTTAAAAAGATATTAGTGTTAAACAAAGATTTACCTATGTAGTCGGTAATTTTTGTGTTTATCTTATTTTGATAAAAAGGAATGTCAAGATTGTTTATGTACAGGACGGCGTCTAAATGTTAAATAGTATACATTTGTTGTTAGATCTATAATTTGTAAAATCGTTTATTTGTTAGTTTTGTTTAAAACTTATTGTAAATATTTGTATGTTAATAAATAAAGTAACAGCCGGGGGTATAGGAAACACATTTAGTAGGCACACACCCTCGTATAGGCTAGCGAGGACTAGAAGAATCATAGGGAAATAGGACGCGGCTCTCTTTACGGTATTGCTATTTTTAATGAAAATATAAGCCCGCTCTATTTCCCTCTTCTTCTAATCATGAGATGGCACGCGGCTTTCCATACACTAACGCCTTTTGACCGCGAATATCACGCGCGGCCATCTCCCCTCTCTTTCTGATCATGAGATGGCACGCGGCTTTCCTTACGGTAATGCTTTTTGACCGCGAATATCACGCGCATGCTATTTCACCTCTCGCTCCCACTGACTTCCTGCTCGCACATTTGGACACAAAATTGTATATAAGACGGGCAGGAACACGTAGAAAATGAGTTCGAGTTCGAGTTCGAGTTCGACGAGTCCACGAGCCCCACCAGCCGCAGCTAGAAGAACCATCTCTCCTAAGGAACAGGAAGAGCCCTAGAACACAGAAGAAAGAACATTCAAGAAAGAACATTCTAGGAAGAACACATTGGAGTTCGATCCAGCAGCGGCTAGAAGAAACATCTCTCCTGAGCAACATAGGAAGAGCACACAAGAAAGAATATTCAAGAAAGAACATTCAAGAAAGAACGTTCAAGAAAGAACACTGAAGAAAGAACATTGAAGAAAACACTTGGAACAATTAACGGCCACCTCACCGCACACAATACAGTCCACATTAGAACATTGGGTTGGCTGTTACTCTGAAACCTGACATAGGAGTTTCTCATTTACGCGTCCAACATCAAGACACAAACGGGCTACCGACCGTCTGACTTCGCACCAAATCCAGCTCCGTGCCGTGTTATCCGGCACAGTTTACAATATTCGACAAGCACAAATGAACGGACTTTAAGATAATTTCAACAGTAACATATGTATTACAATCGGAATTTTGCTCAAAGGATTAGCATAGCCATCCAACGCAGCCAGCATCATAGCCTCCATGCCGCAAGAAAATGGTTTCGTTATTGAATAGGTAGATTTTGAGTTATTTTTTTATGTTGCATGTCTTAGTTTTATTTTTTCTTGTAAAGTAAATAAAATCGAGTTTGACGTTTCGACGCGCGATCACGGCGCGTTGGGCAGCGTGCCAAACGTCTTCATGAGGTTGTAGCAGTGCAGCAGCCAGCTCCGGTGGCCGATCCTGAGCAGCGTGTTGTTTGAATATTTTTGACACTCGTGCTATTCTTATTTTAATAAGATTTTAAAATAACAAACAAAAATCTTGCGCACGGGTTGGATTGATACTCGTAACAGTGCGCTTGTTGGTGTTAGCGGCTTGAATCCTGCCCATGGAGTTTTAGATTTCGTATTCAATATAAAAATAATTTCAACAGTAACATATGTATAACAATGCAGTTTAACTCATTTGCTGCCACACTTGAGACACAATAGAAATTTAATTATTACAACGCACCGGTGCGTGCTGTGGCATGGAACCAGTTAACGTTCAGGTGCTCGATCACGGCGCGTTGGGCAGCGTGCCAAACGTCTTCATGAGGTTGTAGCAGTGCGGCAGCCTGCTCCGGTGGCCGATCCTGAGCAGCGTGGCGGCCGCCTGCGCCAGCATGCCGGCCCGCTCGCCCGGCGCAGCTAGCACGGCAGCGGGCAGGTGCTTGCATGCCATGTATAACGCTACTGCGCGCTCGCCGTCCCCCCCGCCGCCTTCTAAGGACCGCTCTGGAGAATAAATATAGTTTTATTAAAATAATTAAAAAAAATATAAAACACGCTTTTTTATTTTTACGTATCCCATTCAACAAACCCTTACATTAATACCCATCATGTCATAATCATCATCAATCCGCCACCTTGGATTTAAGTCACGTGACTATTTTTTTCGTATTGCTGACGGCAAACACTTTCATTTGATACCCATATCATCGAGGTGCATTTCGAATAGCCTGTCCGCCATCTTGGGAAGGCCACCATATTGGATTTGTAATGATGTTTCTTAGCTAGTCATGTATTTTCATCAGAACTTAGATCGTGTGCAAAATTTAATTCTAAAAGACCGGGAAATAGGTCAAATTAAGATTCTAAGATTTTCATACATACATAGTTACAAGTTAAGCTAATATACGTAGTCTAATCGTGGTGGATGTAGTGGTGTATGGCTCGTAATGGCGAAATACCTGCTCGTTGAGGTAAGGCCTTTTCCCAGCAGTGGGACGTTACAGGCTAACTTTACTTATAATTATTACTATTATACCTTTCCCGCAGATGATGGAGGCGCGGTTGCTGCGCGGGCGCAGGCTGCCGTCGAGCAGCTGCTGCGTGCGACGCGGCGCCGCGCCCGCCATCATGCGGCACACGGCTGACTGGAGGAACACGCGCGATGTCACCCACTGGAATGTAATATGGTGTTATAATGTTACAAAGACGATGGATTGAAAATTACGATAGCAGGCTGGGCTCCAGACTAACTAGACTAACAAGATACTATGCTTTCGTATCTACCTAGCCTAGTAGTTAGTACCTACTAATGGAGGGGTAGGTGGAATTTTACAACCATCTGGATGGTTCCGCCGTTTCGAACACTTTACAGCGTTCGTGGTCATGGGAAGACTAAGATGTTATTTTCCAACCATGGGTTGGAAACTAATATCTTGTTCTAACTAGGACCCAAGCTAGACCACTCACTGCAAGATCACAAGACACGGTTAGTTCTTTCTGCGTGGATAGGAACGTTAATTAATATTATTGAACGACGGTAGTGCAATTTTTCAAAACTCTGTAAATGACAAATAACATCTTAGTCCACCCGTGACCACGAACGCTGTGTAGTGTAGTGTATAGTGTTCGAAACGACGGGATAAAATTAATAAACTCGCGAAAAGTTAATCCGTAAAAAAGTGTTTTATTTCGATGAGTAATATTCGCGTAAACTTCAGAATTTATAAATAGTGTTCCTAAATAATGGGAAGTCTCAACTATTATTATATTATTGTTATTAATCGATTGTAAAATAAGCCCTGATTTTAGAAATCATGTTTCCTGCAAAAATGGTCATTGTTTATAATATTTTGTTTATGGAAAGTATTAAAACGTAAAAATATTCTACTTATTTCGATAAAGTTTCTGCTGTCCTTGACGTCGTCTTGCTCACACGCCGCTGCACCTCCAGCACCCAGTCGCAGCAGAGCGCTCGCTTCGGCCGGGGCGCGGCACAGCTAGCTACAGGGGCGGGACTCACGGGCAGGTGCTGCTGCAGGCGCCGCAGCGAGTGCAGGTCGCGCTGGAAGCCGCGCAGCTGCGCGTGCGGCGCCGGCGCGCTGTCGCCGCCGCTCGCCTCCCACACGCCCGCGCGCACCTCCAGCGCCCAGTCGCAGCAGAGCGCTCGCATCGGCCGGGGCGCGGCACAGCTAGCTACAGGGGCGGGACTCACGGGCAGGTGCTGCTGCAGGCGCCGCAGCGAGTGCAGGTCGCGCTGGAAGCCGCGCAGCTGCGCGTGCGGCGCCGGCGCGCTGTCGCCGCCGCTCGCCTCCCACACGCCCGCGCGCACCTCCAGCGCCCAGTCGCAGCAGAGCGCTCGCATCGGCCGGGGCGCGGCACAGCTAGCTACAGGGGCGGGACTCACGGGCAGGTGCTGCTGCAGGCGCCGCAGCGAGTGCAGGTCGCGCTGGAAGCCGCGCAGCTGCGCGTGCGGCGCCGGCGCGCTGTCGCCGCCGCTCGCCTCCCACACGCCCGCGCGCACCTCCAGCGCCCAGTCGCAGCAGAGCGCTCGCATCGGCCGGGGCGCGGCACAGCTAGCTACAGGGGCGGGACTCACGGGCAGGTGCTGCTGCAGGCGCCGCAGCGAGTGCAGGTCGCGCTGGAAGCCGCGCAGCTGCGCGTGCGGCGCCGGCGCGCTGTCGCCGCCGCTCGCCTCCCACACGCCCGCGCGCACCTCCAGCACCCAGTCGCAGCAGAGCACTTGCATCAGCTGGAATGTGACAAATTTATAACTGCGGAAGCACGAATGCATTTATTAACTGTTGAGTAATTATTTTAATTAATTACTTAACTATGTTAATGCCACAAACGTACTTTAACTTTTCGCGCGTATTTAATTAACGACACTACGTTATTCGAGCTACGCATATAGCAAACTTAACCCAACGCAAAAGCCAAATACGATATTATGCACACATTAAACAGCCTTTACAGCTGGTTATTTAGACGTGGGATAAAAGTGATAAATTCATCACTGTACAACGGCACACTTAGGTGTTTTGATGTAAATCTATACTAATATTATAAAGCTGAACAGTTTGTTTGTTTGTTTGTTTGTTTGAACGCGCTAATCTCAGAAACTACTGGCCCGATTTGAAAAATTATTTTTATGTTAGATAGTCCATTTATCGAGGAAGGCTTTAAGCTATATAACATTACGATACGACTCACAAGACCCGAGCAGCAATGAAAAATGTTGCGAAAACGGGAGAAAGATATTCCTTTTGAGAGCTTCCGCTGCGTACGCTGCGGAAACCGCTAAAGTTACACAAAAATCATGTATGACAAGATTGTTCAGCATTAAGAGTTCTATAATAAAGTCTGCGACAGCATAAGTCTATCTTTTATGGTTGACTTACTACAACCTTTTTTATGTTAATAAATTTGTAAAAAAATAATGCATAATTTTTAGAGGTGTATTATACACACAGGTATTTATTCTTATCAAAATAAATACATTCATCATCACGAGCATTTCATTTAGAACCAAGTTGCCCTTTATATCATTTGATTTTAATAAATATCTTAGGAGCTATCACAGTTTTAACATAACTCCGCACCAAAATAATGTTCGCAGTTTAAGTACAACGTGCGCTTGCGCTAATTATATTATAAAGCTAAAGAGTTTGTTGGTTTGAACGCGCTTATCTCAGGAACTGCTGAACCGATTTGAAAAAATATTTCTGTGTTAGATAACTTATTTATTGAGAAAGGCTTTAGGATATAAAACATCACGCTGCGACGGGAGGGGAGGGAGCAAACTCAAAACGCGCGGACGAAGTCGCGGGGGACCGCTAGTCAGTCTATAAAATTTTAATGCTCTATTTCTACCATTTTGATTTATAAATTTTCAGGCTCAAATGACAACTACTTTCTCCAGGTCTTTGAAAATATCATAAAGCTAAATAAAAATAATATATGCCCAAAAAGTTTGCTTTTGTATACGAGAGAATGGAATAATACATTACTTTTAATATATTACTTTCAAGTTTAAGTGTGGAAATTAAGCACAGGAGGTCAGATCTAAATTGTTCGATAACTGGTTTTTGAGTTGAAACCCGAAATCGAATGTGGTACCGTTTGCAATGTGAGCAGTATGAAATACCATAGAAAAGACAAACTCGCTTCGCTTATAAAGACCGAGTTAGCAAGTGAAGCCTTGGATTATAAGCCTGATAGGTAGGTAATTGTATATCCTTTCAATTATAATTTTAAGTTATTTTCAGTAAAATACGAAACACATAGTTGACGCAATTTATTTGTTTCCCCCCCCCCACCCCAGCTTGCTATACT
The DNA here is from genome assembly GCA_963924145.1 of Pyrausta purpuralis. Lineage (NCBI taxonomy): Eukaryota > Metazoa > Arthropoda > Insecta > Lepidoptera > Crambidae > Pyrausta > Pyrausta purpuralis. The sequence goes on along the minus strand of OZ001645.1, from coordinate 14,794,098 downwards.
TATAACATCAATATTTATTGCTTTAGAATGTTTTTAACACTCACAGTGTCATATTTTATATTCATAAATATGAAAAAAGAAACCAAAAATTTTCGCACGGGCGGGACTTGAACCAGCAACCTTTTGGCAGACCGGGCCAAACGCTCTTACCAATTGAGCTACCGTGCTGTCAGTCCGACCCGGCGAAATTTGTGGTTTCTTATGAAAACGTCAATTGCATGACGCTTAGCGCCATCTAGCAGCCTGTTTTATGAAACAGATGGCCAAAAGGTTGCTGGTTCAAGTCCCGCCCGTGCGCAAGTTTTTGGTTATTTATTTCATCTTTATGAATCAATATTTTATATTTATCTTATGTTTATATTGCTAACATATCAGAAAACTATTAAATCAGTTTCTTATTACAAAGATTTCTATGGACAAAAGGATTTCAGAGATGAATAAATAAACACAAAAATCAGAGAACAGGATGATCGATACATAAAATATGTTATCCAAATATTAATTTTAAAAGATAAATTATTAAATATTTGGTAAAAGCTAAGTTTTCATGAATGTAGCTATATTATTTATTGTAGCTTTATTGATAAAACTTCTTCAATACATTACTATGCCACAGGTCACATAACTGTTTTCGCTGAAAATACGCCTTTGTCATTCTATACTATACTATATTCTATGGTTTGTTGTACGGAAACATTCTCACACATAAGAAATACTTATTTATATTTATTTGATTCAATTTTATTTTGAAAACGATGCAGGTAACATTCAAAACATTAACAAAAAAATTGCGAATAACTAATTTAACTAGAATGATACCTTTAAATAGTTTTTACAACATGATTTGCATGCAGTAGGATTTTTAGTGTAGTAGTATTTATTTATTTGTTTGTTATATCGCCGTAAAGTATTTAAGATAAGTCTATTTTCCTGATGATTACAGGTTTATTTGTATAATTTATGCACTATATCCTCCGATAATCCCAAAAAAAACTTGTCATGTCCTTCTCAGTCGAAGGCACGGTCTTAAATTTCCGCATGGGACTTGCTCATACGAACTAACCTATTATTCAAACTCTGCCTTAACTCTTGTTTGTGTCTTGGTCATAATAATGAACCCAGGTTTCATTTTGTTTAACAATATTCTAGATAACTATCATTTTAAGAGCGCGGCGCCTGCTTCTATGTAGCATCAGCCATTGTCGGAACCAATTTTGCGGTAACTTGTCATATGAAGATTAGCATGAATTATGTAATTTAAAGTAACAGTAGAAAGGTTAAAAGTCTCAGCAATACATTTAAACCAAATAAAATTATCTTCCAATCATGATTTACTATATATTTTGCCGACATATTGTGTGAAGAGCCTCGAAAAGCCGGCCAGTGCGGTATGAAACAAATGACACCATAATTCAAGAACGTATAATTATTACAATAAAATTAAATAATTAATAATAAAATTATTTGATTTACGGAGTGTGGGGGAACACGAAGTTTGCAGCGTTAGCTAGTAGCTAGCTAGTTACAACGTGAAATTGGCCAATATCATAATTACTACAAAAGCTTTTTAAATACCTTAAGGGTTTGAGCAAATGATGTTAAAGCAAAAGGAAAATTGTAAAAATAATAAACGTATAAATAAAACGACAAAGTAAAACTTATTTTTTGTTACGTGTTGAAGTCAAGCTCAAACTATTGAAGTCAAACTCATCTACATTTACCAAAATAATTAAAAATACTTACGAGACTAAAATACTTGCTAGCACATAATAAAATCCGCCAATAAATCTACGTTTATACATAAAACAATAAATTACACAATAAAAACAGCTACATCTGCTACTGACAAAAATAAAATAAAAACAAAATCATACCCAAATCGAAAATAAAACAACCAAATGGCTTCGAGTGGACGAGAGTGACTAATGCGAGATTTGCCTTGTAGTGATATTGCACAGCATTGTAACAAGTGCAATGCAACTACAATGCACTCCCGAAATAGTCGGTCTTCGTATTGCTTCTACACACACTGATGCGATCCATGCAGTTCTATGTTAATTGTAAAGAAAAAATATATTAAAATGAAAGCTCAAAGTTGAAAATTGTACCGAAACTTACCATCATAAGCTGAGTGGGTTGTTTGCAGCAATAATACGCGAGCGAGTCAGCTAACTTGGCTCCAGCAATGTCGCACGCCTATAATAATAAGAAACGTTAGGAACAACATTTGGTTTTAATCAGGATACGACTGTCTGATGTTTTAAATTTATTGTATAAGTAGAATCCAAGCAGTCACATTCCAACTAAATCAGTACAGTGTTAAAATAATAGTTTGAGATTAAGACCGGATTGTATGAGTTTGTAATTTGTGAGAGTTTTGGCAGTTGCTATTGATTCTAAGATAATTGAGTCAAATCTTAGAATCTCCTTAATAAGGATCTAGCTACTTTATTTATGAGATTCAACGTTAAGGTAGCGATTGGTTAGTGACCAAGAAATTTAAAAAAGCAATATACTCGTAAGGGTTACAATCGTTAATGGCTTGCACATTGTTGCTACCAGAAATCAATTACACAGCGTAGAGATGAAGATGCTCAGTTAGGCAGGTGATGCAACAATGCTGGACCTAAAAGGCACCTTTAAAATGGGACCTATCCCGGATAAATTACAAGAGAGCCGTCGGCAATGGTACGGATATTAACATAAGGCGAAAATTCGAGCACATGACCAGGAAAGTACTAGTTTTTTTTTTTTAATCTAAGCCCTGAGGACGAGGAAGACCCCGAAACACATGGATATCCATAGTCAATAAGAACCTCAAAGAAATCCAAGTTAGCCAAGAGACGATCCAGGAACGAGCTGCCTGGATACGCGTGACACGGAAGCCGACCCCAAATAAAATAGGAAAGGGCTAGGCAAAGACGATTGAAGCTGCCATAACATGGAACTTTAGGAAAGGACTCATTTTAAACTACTTGCATCTAGAGTAAGAATTTTAAATATAATTTAAATTGCACGTGTTTTATTACAGATAAAAAAGGTTCGTTTTATTAAAATACATCTAAAACGAGTTCATACCTTGAGTATGGTCTCGGACGTCTTCTCGATGGCTCGTTCATCACGACACTGGGCGAGGCTCAATAGTCCCCGCCTGCTTTTGTACGCCGCATGCAGAGCCCTGTCGATGATAGCACAATAGCTATATTATCATCCGCCGATGTTTATCAATCAAAGACAATAGTTATTAATTAAACAACTATAAACTACACACGCATGTTTTATAAACATACGGACTAGAATTTCTAAGCGCACGTGAGAATGACGAGCCGATGCAAATGATGTTTCGCTTGGTGGAGACCCGAAATATTAGTCGGTTTTGGTGTTTCTTTCTGATGTGTCTGCATAATTACACGTCCGAATAATTTTAAGAAAATACAAAACGTGGCATATTTCGAGTTCCAAGTGTTTTTACGTATTTTTGCATAATCGCATATTTTCAAGGTAAAGTATTGATACTTCGATTTTCTAATTAAATGTAAGTTTGCATTTACGTCACGCTGAGTTTAGTTTGATGATTTTTTTCACAACACTTGTTTCCATCTCTCTGCATTACCTAACGGTTTGAGTGGCAGGGAATTCTTATAGCGCTAAGTCCACCTTTGTGCAACGTTGTTTTTCAATGTATGGATATCAGTCAGATCAGATAGTCCGTGTATAATTATGTATCTATTATTATGGCTTCCGGTTTAACGTATACGTCATCTTCTTGTCTTTTTAGGGCTAATTTTTCAATGGTCAGATAAAACATATCAGACTGATAAATTATAAAGCGACAGATTTAAAAAAAAAGGTACCTATGATTGTTGACAATTAGGTGACGTTTTCAAATTAGCCATATTGTATTTTGTTCGACGAATATTTCTTATCTGACTATTGAAAAATCAGCCCTAAATAAAATAAAAATTTAAAAATAATTAAAACGTTTTCAAAATAAACTGGATAAAAAGCTTAAAATAACGCATAGATGATTTTAGCTATTAAAAATTTTGAATTCTTTCCCTATTTAATTATTTAAAATAATGATGATATTTGTAGGATTCGTGATTTGTATAAAAATATTTTATTTTAATATTTTATGATCGATTAAAAACAACAATTGAAATTTTCGATTGTTTAGGAACAACTCTATTTCTAAATTATGAAAAAGTTGCCCACTAAATGTCATTTTGGTCTATCTAAAAATCAGAGTATAGAGGTATAGAATCAAATCTGTACATATATTTACTTATTTAAGGCGTTGGCTTATATGGATACTTATTAATTTTAAGTACCTACACATTCATAATATACAATCCCGTAGTCCTGTTTTGTTTAAAATAAATAGTATATGCTAATGAAGTCGCTTCCTCACCATGTGACAGAATAATTTCTCATTCCCGAATTTTCTGGAATCCCGGGATTTATTTAAAAAAATAAATTTTTAGGAAGCCGTCTCTATAATATCTTAGCCAAAAAATCCAATTATGCGATCATTATTTTTAAAACATATCTCAAAAACTACTTAATCTATTTTCAGAAAACTTACATTGTACCCTAAGTTGGACGTATATTCAGTGATCGAACTAAAAAAAAAAACATCTCGCTGTGACTTCTTTTCTATAAATCCGTGGACAAACATATGTATACGAAATTTTACACGTGTTGCAATACTAGAATCAACATACTCAAACATAAAATTCCAACGATATGATATACATACACATTACCGCCTTTTTTTTAAGTCGGTAAATATTACACACTAATACAGTGCATGGGTCTATCATTAATATTTAACGCTTAACATATTACTAGTGGACGGCGTACGAGTCCAATTTTAAGGAAAAACTGCAAATCGATGTACCGGTTTGCCGTTTGGCACACGCATACTTAAGGTCAAAATATATTTTGACCCATAGTACCAAAAAAAAAAACTTCGGTAGGCGGGGGGCACCAGTTCACCAAATATGTTGTAAAAAAATCTTAAGAAACATATCGTGTGTGATATCATTTGAAAGTAAAATATCGCACATCATTACATTTCAGACATTTTTATTTTACTAAACCAAAAATAATTATCAAACCGTACCGAGTTTGGGCTACTTCTGTTACAATATGGCTGATTTTATGTTTGTACAGTTTACCACAAACGATACTTAATGTTTTGGTACTCCGGGTCAATAAAAACTTTTGACCTATAGTATGCGTGTTCCAAACGGCAAACCTGTAAGTACATCTAATTGCAGTTATTTTAGTGTACAGCTACCACTATGCATGTTCTAAGTTATTTTAAACTCGAGAATGCATCACCCTTGTTCTGCAAGACAAGCCGACGAAATTCGTTTTTGTTTACGCATAGTAACGTCAAGTTTTTTTTTTTTTGTTAAAACGGAACGTAGCGAATGACTGACGAATGAATGATGAGCTAAATAGAATATTATTTACGGACGTAAAGGACACTGATGAAGTTTTAGTTAAGTCTAGTTTAAGCCTAATGCTAGTTTTAGTTAAATTGAAAATAAAGCGATTTCGTTACAAGTGACAAGTTAAGGTGCGTACAGATTATACAGGGTGGCCCAAACAGTGACGTCCAAAATTTTTTTTGGAAGCCTTACATCAAGGACTTTCCAAATATACCCAATGTATGTTAGCCGAATTTTCGTAGTTTTCGAGATAATATTTTTTTTCGCCAATTTATAGAATCCTCTAAATAATAATTCCTCTACATTTTGTGGTATTATGTCGGTTCTCTATATTGCAGTGTGATCATTATAAATTAAATTTACTTCGATAAAATTATTAACTAGCTAAAACTAAGATTTTAAAAAAAACTTTGAAAAACCGGCTACGTGCGAGTCGGAATCGCACACTAAGGGTTCCGTGCCAACTTGAACTAAAAAAAAACTTAAACTGAATTAAAGATCCTTTTACTTTCACTTAGCCAAAATACCACAATATTTTGTTGACGTATGTTTGCGGTTATTGAAAATCTCAAAAACTACTAGTTCGACCAATTTTTGTTAAAAGTCTTTGCCAAGATATATATTGTGTATTTTTTTTAAATTACACTCGCTTAACTTAAAAGTTAGATACGCCCTTTTTACCACTTTGGAAGCGTCTATCTCTCAAAAGTTTGACTTTTAGAGATTTTTTTTCGGAGACGTCGTGTCACTGATGACAATGACTGATGATAAAAATGACATTTCGGAAACGCAATGTCATTTTAAAAAAAACCGGCCAAGTGCGAGTTGGACTCTCGCACTGAGGGTTCCGTGCCAACTCAACTGAATTAGGGAATTCACTTAGTAAAATACCACAATATTTTGTTGACAGCAAATATAACTTTGTTTTTCATAGTTTTTGTATGAAGTACAAAGTTAAGTTTGCGGTTGTTGAAAATGTGCTATATCTCAAAAACTTTTCGTTCGATCCCGTCCGAACCAATTTTCGTTAAAAGTATTTGTTAATATCTACATTAAAAATTTACATTCGCTTAGTTTAGAAGTTAGATGGGGTGGGGGGGGGGGGGGGGGACACGCCCATTTTAACACTTTGGAAGCGTCTAGCTATCAAACGTTAGACTTTAAAAGAATATGGTTTTAGAAAATTTTAGAAAGCGGTTAATAGGATACATCTTCTTACCAAATTTCAACAGTGTGATGCTTATAGTTACAGAATAAAATGGCTGTGACATACGGACGGACGGACAGACAGACTTGGCGAAACAATAAGGGTTCCGTTTTTTGCCATTCGGCTACGGAACTCTAAAAACCTATCTATAGACATCCTACACGCGTAGGTTGGCAAAAAAATTAGGTTTTAGTTTCATGTATGGGAGTTAAATATAAATATGATTATTTTTTATTTTTTGTATGAGAATCGTAAAGCGGTTATCAGGATACCTACCTACTAAGTTTCAACTGTGTAATACTAATAGTCTCAGAATAAAGTGGCTGTGTCATACGGACATACAGACAGACAGACTTGACGCAACTATAAGGGTTCCGTTTTTTGCCATTCGGCTACGGAACCCTAAAAAGCCTCGAAAACGTTAACAATCCAAAAAATATTTTTGGACGTCAGTGTTTGGGCCACCCTGTATATCATAACATGTTAAAAACGATGTTATAAAACATGTTTCAGTAATGTGGAGACTGAATGACATGTTATCAAGTTTTTTCACAGGTATTTATTATTTACAAATGTTATACATATTACCATATTGTTATTCTATTGTGTACAGTATTGTTATACCTATGTTGCAAAGTTAAAAAACACTGTCATATAATGTGGACGTGTTATAAAACACAAGTTATACAACGTGTTACATGATCTGCACGCACGTTTACTCTCGCAATAGATTTTAACATCTAAATAATATTCATACCCTGGCAAGGGGTCCTCAGAAGTGGCGAGCGGCTCGGGCAGTATGTACAGTCGGTCGCCGATCTCCGATGCGCGCGCGCTGTCGGCCAACAGCCAAGCTGCGGCCACGCCCACTATGTTGGCCCACCACTCCATTACAGGGTCCCAGCAACCTGAAACAAAAGCTTTAAATTGGTTCTGTTCCGGCTTTTGCAAAAGCTTCTGTACCGGTTCATGTTAAGCTGCCGTTGTTAGTTGTAAAGCCAGGCCAGCAATTCCAAATAGATTCTCTGGGGGTTTATGTTGACGACACGTTTGGTGTAGTAGTTAGCGCCCATGACTACTATGCTGCAGGGCTTGGAAACCGGTATTTTTATTGAACCAGTTTAAAGAAAATACAGGTGGAACTTTTTCAAAAAGGTAACATTGTTACATTACACTGGTTTTTAAACCGGTTTGGAAAAATATGGGTATTTTGCATTAACCGGTTCAACTTTTCGTTCAGGCAGGACAACCACCCTGAACTTCGTTAACATCAGCGAGCGGTGAGCGCATCTGACGTTTGTTTTTATTCAATAAAACGTATTTTGTTGATATATCCTATCAGATACGTACATTGGTATTTCTTCAAATTATTTTTGTAACTTTTAATTATAATATTACACAATATAATGGCAATAGAAATAATTCTGAAGCATCTGACAATTAGTTTAACATCTTTTGAAGTAAATTCGGTCTAAGATTCGGGAGAACAAGTCGCGTTGCGATCGTCGCGAGCGGCTACGAATTAACCGGTTTATTTAGGTTCACAGTATCGCTCTTATTTGGTTCCGCTCCGGAACGGAATTTTACGATAAAACCGGTTTAACCGTTATAATACCGGTAAATCTTGAACCGGTTTCAAGCCCTGCTATGCTGGCGGTCGCGGGTTCGATGGGGCAAAAGTTTATGTGACAGCACGAACATTGGTATCTAAGTCATGGATGTTTATACGTATTAATGGATGACGCCTCCGTCATAAACGTTGTCTGGTATTCGTAACACAAGTAAGAAAATTCCTTATTTCGAAACCATGACAATTGCTGCCATATTTTTTTATTATAGTGGGTCCACAAGTTGGAAATGGGAGTCCGCGAAAATTATTTTGCTAATAAAAATGTATCTTATCCAAAATAAAGGGCGACAAAAATCATACCCGCTGCGCTCGCTCACATCGTTTTACGTTACGATGTAAGACTCTTTTGTAGTAATATTTCTTATGTCAGAACAGGTAATTTACTTTTACTCAGAAAGCCCTTAAACTGCTTGAATCCTACCTGCTGCTACAGTCCGTAGCAACAACACCGTTAGTACCAGTTTTTAATATCAATTACTTACAAGATCACAATCGGTGATCTCACTTACCAGTCGAATGAAGTGAAATGAAATCGATGAGTGCCGGGAAAACTGCCATGGATGGATAGTATGGATTAGTAGCAGTTTTCCGATTAAGACATTTTCGTAATATAGGGACCCAGTAACACCTTGAAATGTTTATTTGCGTAAGAAAAATAAATACATTTTAGATAGATTTTAAGGTATAGTTACGTTCATCTTTTTCAAACTATATAGTGTGATGCGGCGCGTCGGTGGAGATGTCATCGGTGATGAGCTTGACCAATTCCAGTACATCCCGGGTGTTGCTGCATTCGTCCGCACACAGCAGCATCTGTAGACTCTTTTGCAGCAGGTCCAGGTGATACAAGTACATGGTACATAGTACATAAGGTCACAAGAACTCACCAATGTGATGCGGCGCGTCGGTGGAGACGTCATCGGTGATGAGCTTGACCAATTCCAGCACATCACGGGTGTTGCTGCGATCGTCCACACACAGCATCATCTGCAGACTATTTTGCAGCAGGTCCAGATGATACAAGTACATGGTACATAGTACATAAGGACACAAATGCTCACCAGTGTGATGCGGCGCGTCGGTGGAGACGTCATCGGTGATGAGCTTGACCAATTCCAGCACATCTCGGGTGTTGCTGCGTTCGTCCGCACACAGCAGCATCTGAAGACTCTTTTGCAGCAGGTCCAGGTGGTACGCCTACAAATGTAATGAATTAATGAGTAAATAATGAGAAATTTACCAATTAAATTGGTATGGTCCTTTTTCTTGAAATCTTATGTTTATAATGTACCCGCTCAGGGAATGCTATTTTGATGTTTCAATTTTGAAAGAAATAATATAGAAAAATAGGTGAAATCAGGATTTTTTAAATTCTTTCCATACAGTTTGTGCCAAAATTAAAAACGTCAAAATAGCAATTCCTGAGAGCTAAACTATAGTGGGTCATCATCAATAATAAATTAATCTACTTAACCCAATAGCCTCTGCAATCATATAAAAACGATAAAGTAAGATAAAGTAAAAAATATTCTGTTAATTTATAAAAAAATATACCAGGAATTTTGGCAGCTTAAACTAAATTTCAGCTTCATTTTAACTCTTTCTTGAGCTGAATGAACAAAGTGTCCCGTGATATCAAAAAGTCTGTGCACCCCTGTGCTAGATCTAACCCAACAGCACACCGCGTGGCCCCGTGACTAGCAAATATTGGCAATTGGCGCGCGATTAAAGAGGTTTTTGGTCATAGTTATGTTACTCGCCTAATGCAAAAATTAGTGCAAGTACAAAATCAAGGATTTGGACTTTTTATACAGAAACGGTCAGATTCTGTATAAACGTCCATAAACATAAACTATTTTATAGTAATGCTATTATAATTTATTTCAATTTTGGTCAAAATAGTGCAAGTGGGTATTAATTTTCTTGTGCCGAATATTCAGTTACAGTTCTGGCAGTTTATTCGTTTGTAGCCACTGGTGAGGATCACGGCAATATCTATTTTGTCATGTCATTTGTCAGTATTCATTATATGTATAAGTGCGTCTATAAAATAGATATATTAATATATTGGACACCAATCACATACATTGCTCTGATCCCAAAGTAAGTAGCTAATGCACTTGTGTTATGGAAATTAGCCACAACGGTGGTACCACAACACCCAGACCCTAGACAATATAGAAAATTTTGATTTCTATATTGACCCGACCTCAGAGCGGCGACGCCTTGAAACCAACGTACTTAGCCACTACACCACAGAGGTCTCAATATAGCCTACCGAAACCGAATTAGAACGATGAGGTAGGAAATCGTAAAAAATAATAACTTATATAAAGAATCTTGTTTTTTTAACTAGGGAATCCGGCAGCTTAAGCCGAACTCCGGCTTCGTTTTAACTCTTGCTTGATAACACTGCGACTTTTAGTAACGATGCAGTCGGGCTTTTTGAAAACGCACTTCAGCATTGCGACTCACGCAATGAACAGATTTAATTTAGCATCGATGCAGTCGCACGTTAGTATCGATGCAGGCGCCAAAATTCAGTACATAATTTGACAATTTCCAGCTTCTGCATCGCGACTGTATCGATGCTAAAAGTAGCGCAGTGTGTAACGGGCCTTCGGGTTTGGGTGTATGCTACTCACTCTCATAGCATACGCGAGCGGGTCGGAGGGGTGCGGCAGGCGGCAGAAGAGCGCGGAGGGCGGGTGCGCGCGCTCGTAGCTCCAGCGGCGCGCGCGCAGGAACCTCTGCCCGCGCGCGCTCGTCACCCAGCGCAGGCGCACGGGCGGCAGCGCGCACGAGTCTAGCTCTATGCTACTCACTCTCATAGCATACGCGAGCGGGTCGGAGGGGTGCGGCAGGCGGCAGAAGAGCGCGGAGGGCGGGTGCGCGCGCTCGTAGCTCCAGCGGCGCGCGCGCAGGAACCTCTGCCCGCGCGCGCTCGTCACCCAGCGCAGGCGCACGGGCGGCAGCGCGCACGAGTCTAGCTCTATGCTACTCACTCTCATAGCATACGCGAGCGGGTCGGAGGGGTGCGGCAGGCGGCAGAAGAGCGCGGAGGGCGGGTGCGCGCGCTCGTAGCTCCAGCGGCGCGCGCGCAGGAACCTCTGCCCGCGCGCGCTCGTCACCCAGCGCAGGCGCACGGGCGGCAGCGCGCACGAGTCTAGCTCTATGCTACTCACTCTCATAGCATACGCGAGCGGGTCGGAGGGGTGCGGCAGGCGGCAGAAGAGCGCGGAGGGCGGGTGCGCGCGCTCGTAGCTCCAGCGGCGCGCGCGCAGGAACCTCTGCCCGCGCGCGCTCGTCACCCAGCGCAGGCGCACGGGCGGCAGCGCGCACGAGTCTAGCTCTATGCTACTCACTCTCATAGCATACGCGAGCGGGTCGGAGGGGTGCGGCAGGCGGCAGAAGAGCGCGGAGGGCGGGTGCGCGCGCTCGTAGCTCCAGCGGCGCGCGCGCAGGAACCTCTGCCCGCGCGCGCTCGTCACCCAGCGCAGGCGCACGGGCGGCAGCGCGCACGAGTCTAGCTCTATGCTACTCACTCTCATAGCATACGCGAGCGGGTCGGAGGGGTGCGGCAGGCGGCAGAAGAGCGCGGAGGGCGGGTGCGCGCGCTCGTAGCTCCAGCGGCGCGCGCGCAGGAACCTCTGCCCGCGCGCGCTCGTCACCCAGCGCAGGCGCACGGGCGGCAGCGCGCACGAGTCCGTGCACGTCACGCGGCAGAGGCGGAGGTAGTAGCTGTAGTAGGTAAATGCTTTGTTCAAAATTCGTTCTAAACTCGAGTCTTAAGTCCATTTTTTTGCTAGTCGAATATTGTCAATCTTGACATTCCTTTTTAATGAAATGAATTATTTTTAAATAAGACAAATACCGAACTCACAACTTACATATGTTATTCGTCGATGAATAATGAGATATGTAGTTTTAAGGGCTGATTTTTCAATAGCAAGATAATAAATATTCGTCGAACAAAATACAATATGGCTAATTTCAAAATATCACCTAATTGTCAGCAATCATACGTAACTGTCATTTTTAAAATCTGTCGCTTTATAATTTAACAGCCTGAAAAGTTTTATCTGACCATTGAAAAATCGGCCATCAAATAGTCAATTTATTCTATTTTTCGATATTAATAAAATAGTAATGAAAAGATTGTTATCATTTTTGGACTAGCAAAGAAAAAAGGACTTTAAACAATCTTTTATAAAATAATCTCAGTGAATAAAAATCATTTACTATTTGATTAAAAAGATTTCATCGCTATACGAAGAATTGTCTATGTAGCTGGTGCGCTTTGTTGACGTGATAACGTCTTTAAAATCGTTTTAGTCGGGTGACATGTTCAGAAACTTGTGTCACACCAAAACCTCACGAGCGCGATCGCAGGTATAACGAGAGAGAGAGACGGACCGATCTCCCGTCTCATCTCGAGCGCTGCCAGTCATTCCGTGAAACTTGTCACGCGGAATCCTCACGAGCGGAGGCTGGCATAGCGTTCGAGTGAGTGGACCGATCTTCCTTCTCTCTCACTCTAGCGGCATACAAACGAATGGAGATTATCACGTAAACATCTCGTTCGTAAACCTACTTTACAAACAACCAATTTTTTTTAATCTTATTTTTTAGGGTAATAGTCAGATAAGAAACATTTGTCGAACAAAATATAATTTGGCTCATTTGAAAACGTCACCTAATTGTCAGAAATCATATGTAACGTTGTATATTTGTGTCTAATCTCGCGTGAAATGAAAAGCTAAATGGATGTAGGACTCCAGTCCATATTTTGGCATAGATATGATGGATGCTGACACTGACATTTGTCAAGTATGACAGCTGCCGTTTTTCCGATTCCGGACTGTTGGTCGTGCGTCGGAGTGGAACGTTTGTTATAATGTAAAAAAGTAAAAATTTTGATAACGGGGCACGCCCCAAATTATTTTGTAGTTTGATAGTTATTCCTGACGCCGCCAACATGTCAATTTGGATGAATTCATTTCGAAATTGATTTGATATAAATGAATGGAAAATGTCTCAAATTGAATAATTAGCATAAATGTTTAGTAATCAATTCAAAATTTATATGGCGAGCCAGCTGTTGCAGGTTTCGCTTTAGATATGTGTCTGTAAGTTGTACAGTCACAATTTGGTGATCACGTTGTAACCTCAGTGACCTTACTAAGACCTTACTTAGACCTCATTTGGATTAATTATGAAGTCAGATTTTCCTGATGGATTGATTTGCTTCTTGTCTGCTGTTTTGAGGATAGACCGGTATCCGTGAAATTTTGGGGTAACGTTGCAGAGTTGTTTGTAGTTTGATGCAACAAAGATTTGTAATAGTAACCTTCGTCGAAATCCAAGGTTGGTTTTCCTTGTATTTACTTTAACTTTAGTGAAAAGTGGGATAATTTAGCTATTGATTTAAGCATAATTTAGGAATCCCTTTGGGGATAAATTTTGGAATCAATTAGGAAATTAAAGACTTAAATTGGTGGTTTATCTTTATTTAATTAGAAATTTGTGAATATAAAGATTTGTAATAGTATAGATATAGATAACTAAATTAGAACCTAACCTAGTCTCTACTGAATTCTGAGCTATTAAGTTTTGTATTTGATGATTTTTTGAAGGTGTTAAAAGGTAATTGTGAAATAGAAAATTTGAATAAACTTTTGTTGCCAAATGCTATACCCGGATTTCTTTATTTCATTCGAATATTAGTACCTTTTGAACACCTTTTGTCCACACTAGCCGGGAGTGACTGTGACACATACGTAACTGTCATTTTTTTAAAACTGTCGCTTAATAATTTATCAGTCTGATAAGTTTTAACTGACTATTGAAATATCTGCAAAAAATATGCTGCCGTCATTAGTTCACCGCCCCAGTGTGAAGGGGAAAAATTCAAATAATCTAAGAGCCCTTTACGTTAAGGCAACTTTAGCAAATGCTGCTGATAATTTCATACATAAATGGCAACAGCGGCGCTATTTTTTATGTATGGACAACCGCTGCTGCCGCGCTCCTGTCGCTCTAATTTGAAGGCGCACTTAGTTTTCTTTTTGAACCATTTCTATAATTGGTAGCTATTTGCTTATTTATATACACTTATAATTATTATACACTATGTTTAACCTAATAATTTCTACATGATTTTAGAAACGAGGTACTAACAACCCTTATTCCACAAAGTCAGTTGCTGCTCTTAGGCCTTTAGCCCATAAAAACCAGCGCAGCAGTGATGTAAGTGTCCGCTAACAGCTGCCTGTTCCCCCATACCTCTGCGAGGTTGACCGCTTGCAGCGCTAGAAGCACGCGCTCACTATGCCTTGAGAAGATCTCGAACTGGGCCAGCCGGTGAGATAGTACACCTAATTAAACTTCTAAGACACGCACTTAATGGTACCGCTACCCAGCGCTACACGGCGTCGGCTATCGGTCACATAGGATCGTTTCGGTTCCGCTCCGCATCGCTAGATGGCGATGGCAGTACGTTGACTCGCGGCAATCATTAGTTTTGCAGATTCTTATAAACTCGGCTAATACTTCTTATTTGTGACTCTAAACACCGTCAACGAACTAGGTGATCCCAGCGACTTTATTACGAGTGACATTAAAGCTATTAAAACATTCTCCAAGGCATTAGGTGGGGAGGTGGTTATTAACCTTACCCCTTGGACGAATAAACCACTGGACGCGCAATGACGGGCAATTTCGCTTGTGCCCCCTTAGCCACGAAGCGGGCTTTTTGGCCTCACTTACAGGTGACGTCTTGTCAGTACGCTGATAGAGCTCAGTGAGAAACATTGACGGAAAAAATGGGTAAATGTGGCTTATTTTTGTGTAAAAATTATAGCGGCAAGACAAAAAATATTTATTTTAATCCGTAAGTAACGTTTTATCCCAAAAAGCTGTTATTTTTCATGAAAATAGTAATATGTGTTTTCCAAGAGAAAAGTAACATTGCCATTTCAAAAAGTGGTGGTCAGTTACTACAAAATAGACAAGATAATGTATACTTTATACGGTAGGGTTATCATATGTTTATCATTCGTTCTCTTGTCAGTTTAATTTTAATTGTGCTTGACAATTGTCGATAAATCATATCGATAAACATTTATTAAATTTTTAATATAAATTAAAAAACTTTTAAAATAATAACTTTTAAAATAAAATGATAAATCTGTAAAATGTTTCACTCGAAAGTAGATTAAGGTAATCTTAAAAATACAACAGTTTGGTTTAAAATTTTAAACTACATATTTGACAATACACCTTTATAATATTATTTCATATTTTCTGTAGATCCATTTAGGGAAATAAAGTGGGTAGAAGCAGTCCAAAGAGAGGCATAATGGATCCCCACAAAACATCACCAAATATGTTACATCCAATTTACGCCAAGCGTGATTGAATGCCAACGCAAAAAATCTACTGCTTAATTATCCCATAGGAGGATTTTAATGGTGCAAGGCTATATTGTGTACTAACGGGCTCTTTCAAAATGTCTTAGAAAGTTCACACTAACTAAGTGATACTTGCCAGATCGTTCATATAAAACGACTTTCTATGTTTTAATTGTTCATTTGATGGTTTGTGCATTACATGCCCATAATGTAATTTATTGTTTTGATGATAAAATTAAATATAATTTTACAAAAGATTCGTTCATTCATTCGTTCCACACATATCGATAAAAAAATATCGACACTTCCATGCACTAAATGTCAAAAATTGACACGACAAGCTCCCCCCGCCCCGCAGAAATTGGCTAATGATGTTTTCATATATTCGCTCTTGCGTTTCATATCCAGTGGTTAATTCATCCAAGCCTTACCCACATAGCCAGTTGCCGATATTTGGCATGTAGTCCTTAAACACCAGCACAGCAGTGAAAAGAGTCCGCTAACAGCGGCCTGTTCCCCGAAGCACGCGCTCGCTGCACCTGCTGTGACTTGACAGGATCTCAAGCTGGGTCAGACGGTGAGATACAACCTAAGCTGCGTGTATTACTGACACGCAGTTTATGGTACTACTACCTAGCGCTAAATGGTGCTGGCTATCTGTTGACTCGCGGCGGACTCCGGTTCCGCTCCACATCGCTAGATGGCGTTCGCAGTACGTTGACTCGCGGCAATTATAACTTTTCCGGATTCTTATAAACTCGGCTAAAAGTTCGTATTTGTGATTCTAATCATCGTCTCGCGGAATTGAGAGATCCCAGTAACCTACTAAAGACTGACATAAAAGCTATTCCAACATTCTTCAAGGCACTAGGTAGGTAAGTGGTATTCATCCTTACCCACACAGCCAGTTGCCGATTTTCGGCATGTAGTCCTTAAACACCAACGCAGCAGTGACGTAGGTGTCCGCTAACAGCTGCCTGTTCCCCGACACCTCGGCGAGGTTGACCGCTTGCAGTGCTAGAAGCACGCGCTCGCTGCGTCCGCTGTGGCTTGACAGGATCTCGAGTTGGGCCAACCGGTGAGATACGGAGGACACTTCAGCCGCCCACTTTTGTGTTGCTCGTCGCGCGGGACTAAAACGAATAAATGGTATATTGAGATAACAGAAATGTTATTCTCATGCTGAGTTATGTATACCAACTTGCTAGATGAAGATACATAGTCCAATGATCCAAAGCATAAACCGAATGAAAACTCCTAACTTATTTATTTAAACTTTAACTTAACGTAAGTTGTACAATTGGCGGACTTAATATCTATACTAATATTATAAAGCTGAAGAGTTTGTTTGTTTGTTTGTTTGAACGCGCTAATCTCAGAAACTACTGGCCCGATTTGAAAAAATATTTATATGTTAGATAGTCCATTTATCGAGGAAGGCTTTAAGCTATCTATACTAATATTATAAAGCTGAAGAGTTTGTTTGTTTGTTTGTTTGAACGCGCTAATCTCAGAAACTACTGGCCCGATTTGAAAAATTCTTTTTATGTTGGATAGTCCATTTATCGAGGAAGGCTTTAAGCTATATAACATAAAGATACGACTCACAAGACCACAGCAGAAATGAAAAATGTTGCGAAAACGGGAGAAAGATATTCCTTTTGAGAGCTTCCGCTGCGTACGCTGCGGAAACCGCTAAAGTTACACAAAAATCATGTATGACAGGATTGTTCAGCATTAAGAGTTCTATAATAAAGTCCGCAACAGCATAAGTCTATCTTTTATGGTTGACTTACTACAACCTTTTTTATGTTAATAAATTTGTAAAAAAATAATGCACCATTTTTAGGGGTGTATTATACACACAGGTATTTATTCTTATCAAAATAAATACAATCATCATCACGAGCATTTCATTTAGAACAAAGTTGCCCTTTATATCATTTGATTCCAATAAATATCTTAGGAGCTATCACAGTTTTAACATAACTCTGCACCAAAATAATGTTCGCAGTTCAAGTACAACGTGCGCTTGCGCTAATTATATTATAAAGCTGAAGAGTTTGTTGGTTTGAAGTTGAACGCGCTTATCGCAGGAACTTCTGTGTTAGATAGCTTATTTATTGAGAAAGGCTTTAGGATATAAAACATCACGCTGCGACGGGAGGGGAGGGAGCAAACTCAAAACGCGCGGACGAAGTCGCGGGGGACCGCTAGTATAACATAAAGATACGACTCACAAGACCACAGCAGCAATGAAAAATGTTGCGAAAACGGGAGAAAGATATTCCTTTTGAGAGCTTCCGCTGCGTACGCTGACGGAAACCGCTTAAGTTACACAAAAATCATGTATGACAAGATTGTTCAACATTAAGAGTTCTATAATAAAGTCCGCGACAGCATAAGTCTATCTTTTATGGTTGACTTACTACAACCTTTTTTATGTTAATAAATTTGTAAAAAAATAATGCATCATTTTTAGAGGTGTATTATACACACAGGTATTTATTCTTATCAAAATAAATACATTCATCATCACGAGCATTTCATTTAGAACAAAGTTGCCCTTTATATCATTTGATTCCAATAAATATCTTAGGAGCTATCACAGTTTTAACATAACTCCGCACCAAAATAATGTTCGCAGCTTAAGTACAACGTGCGCTTGCGCTAATTATAAAGCTGAATATTATAAAGCTGAAAAGTGTGTTGGTTTGAACGCGCTTATCTCAGGAACTGCTGTCCGATTTGAAAAAATATTTCTGTGTTAGATAGCTTATTTATTGAGAAAGGCTTTAGGATATAAAACATCACGCTGCGACGGGAGGGGAGGGAGCAAACTCAAAACGCGCGGACGAAGTCGCGGGGGACCGCTAGTAATAATATATAATGCCTTATGGCATTCTATTGATCCAAAAGCTTGAACTGAATGATATCTCTAAGCTTGCATTTATTAGATGAATATAAAATTTTACGAATACATCTTACAATTGCTGCAAATGTGTATCTCACGAATGTGACGCTAATTTGCGTGTCTTGTTGTGGTTTATTTACGTTTTTGTAGTTAATTTGTGTGTGTTATATATATTAGCAAAGACTCACTAACACTCGCTTACACTCACTTACTTACACCTGTAACGCCCCGATACAGGTGTAAGTGAGTGTAAGCGATTTTGTGTTGGATAGCTTATTAATCAAGGCCCTAGCCTATAAAACATCACGTTGCAAAAAAGAGAAATCTCAAAACGCGCGGACGAAGTCTGCGAGGGACCGCTAGTAAATTCATTTTCTCTCCAAGTTACCTATCACTCCACAGATCGCCAGCGCGTCGCGTCAGATAGCCACTGAACGGCAAGCGCTGCAATATCTGCCGAAGCACCGCGGCTGCCACGGCGGAATACTTCGCATGGCCCTGTCCACCTGCTTGCACACTCTTGCCACATACAGCCAATGACCGGTGTAACTCTAATTGCGCGTTGGTTACATCATCCTGTAACATATACATATTATTTGATCACTATTATGTCATAAAAAGTAAGATAATCCACATGTTATTTCTAAATATGATACCTTTCTCAAATATTCATCAGCCTGTTTTTTATGTTTGTAAAAGAGTCCAGCTTCCTTTGATTGCGATTTAGGAACCGAGTCGCCATATACCAACAGTTTGACAAGGCATCCGCCAAGTATCACAAAGTTGATGAGATAAATGAAGAATATGTTGAACATCCAAGATGCCCATGACATGCCACTGTAACCTGCAAAACAATAATCAAATTTCTTTAAATATCGCAGTGAAGTTACGGAACCCTTACAGTTTCGTCAAATCTGTCTGTCTGTCTGTCCGTCTGTCCGTCCGTATGTCACAGCCACTTTATTCTGTAATTATAAGCATGATACTGTTGAAATTTGGTAGGAAGATATATCCTGTTAACCGAATTACGATTCTTATTCAATAAGTAAAAAATAATAATATTCAAGAGGGGGCACATTCACATACATGATAATAAAACCAAAAAAAATGTCAAACCTATGCGTGTGGGGTCTATGGATAGGTCTTTTAAAATGAAATGGAGGTTTTTATAACTATTTTCTTTTAAAGTCTAAAGTTTGATAGAGATAGACGCTTCCAAAGTGATAAAAAAGGCGTCGCCACCCCTCTAACTTCTAAACTAAGCAAGTGTAAATTTTGAAAAAATATGTAATGTAGATCTTAAAAAATACTTTCAACGAAAATTGGTTTGGAGAGGATTGAACTAGTAGTTTTTAAAATATAGCACGTTTTCAAAAATTTTAAACAAAATTTATTTCATATAAACACTATGAAAAACAATGTTACATTTGCTGTTAACAAAATATTGTAGTATTTTAGCTAAGTGGAAGTAAGTGTATTCCCTAATTCAGGTAAATTTGGCGCGGAACCCTCAGTGCGCGAGTTTTTAGCTAAAAATTGATTGTTTATTAAATCATTAGTTCAATTATAATATTGTCATGTCGTGCATAGTTATTTAGGCACTCAACTGGCCATTTTCTTACTGTATGAACATTTCTAATTGACAACCAAAATAATTTGTTTGATTGTAACTGTGCTTATAAAATTTAAATAAAATCCCTATCTACTTACCGCTGTCATCAGATAAGATCTTTCTCTGGTCAACTCTTGCTGAAAAGTCATTGCTTGTAGACTCAGAAACGAAGCTACCCATGAAAGAGCTGAATGGATTGAATGCTATGAGCCCAACCATGAATGCACATAATGCTAGGCGAGAGTGGTCTCCCATACCCATAACAATTTTTGAGTATTTGTCTTCCATCTGAAGAGAAAAAAAGGTTTAATGTTGAGCAATGTTTAAAATATATTGTGACAAAAATTGTGACAAAAACCAATAAGAGACAAAGAAAGACAAGAAAAATTTTGCAAGGTCATTTCGGTGGCACAGTAGCTATTGGAAAGTGTTGGCCCGGTTTGCCAGAGGTCTTATTCTTATTTCATCTTCTAAGTATATACAAAATAACTTTTATGATTCACCATTTTAAGGTAATCTATGTTTCCAATCTATGTATTATGCATGCATACATAAGTAATACACATGACCATTTGATTTGATAGGTACATTTATTACATGATTCAATTTTGATAATTCTATTCTTACCTTGTATTCAGGAGAACTCGATGCGTCACTATCCAAAGCATGTGGCGAATGATAGGGTGAAGAGATGTCACTGTGTGGCGGTGTATATGCTCCTTCATAAGTTGTTTCTTTTGAACCGGTTTTCTGGTACTTCATCTTGAGAGCCATGTTCTCTTGTTTTAATCTGGTATTTTGATTTTGTAGGTACTTGATGTATTCAATTGTTTTCCTCAAAATTGCTGATTTGTTTAACTGTAAATTGATCAAGTTTGTTATATTGTTATACTAATGCTGATAATCATCAGGTCAATAGGGGAAATTAGATAAAAACCAACCTTAGCTTCCTCTCCTACTAACATATTCTTAAGTTCTATTATTCGATCATTGATACTAGTTCTGTAACGCCTCTCAATAGCATTATGGGCACTTCGCTTTACCTCTTTTACCTTAGGGACACCAAAATTCGGCGCCTGACTAAGGGCAATTTTATCACCTTCTAATACTACAGGAATACCAGTGGTCAACAATGTAGGACCACTGTTGCTTGTGAAAAATGTATGCACAGGTCTGCTGTCAGAGCTAGACTTTGTGTTGAGAATGTTCTGTGTAGAGCCTGAAAAAAATTGCACCAAATGTTAAAACAACCAAAATGATATAAAACTGTGGAAAGAACCATTGAGAACTTGCCTACTAACATAAATGGAAATAAATTTTACCTTGTATAGGCGCACTAGTGTACATTAATGTTTGGGCTTCTGTATTGATAATATTGGGTTGTAATATAACTGGGGAAAAATTTGAATCAGTAGTCTTCAAAATCAGAGGAGTCATTCCTTTAGGGCTATTTTGAATAAGTAATGGTTGGGCTGGCTGTTGAGGGTTCTTAGTCTGTTGTTTCATTTGTGGAACACTATCCAATTGGACTAATGATCCCCGGCCATCTGACAGTTGATGTATGCTTCCTGGTGCTAAGTTTACATAGAGTGGGTTTTGTACAACTTGCTGCAAAATCATTGGGCCATGAGAGACCCTATTTTGATTCTGTTGCGTCACGTCGGGTAACAGCGAACCGTCGTCATTGGTTTTACGTAATTTGTAGCCATCCTCATAACCGCTACTTGGCACCACCTGAACGGGACTTCTTTTAATATTAGGAGGTGATTGTGGAGAAGCTCGCGCTACGTGTGTATACTGAGATACTAGCGGATTCCCGGGACTGTTAAAATGAGGGCTGTTTTGTGATGGCGGCGAAGATTCTACTTTGACTTTTGTATCAACACTGAGCAACCCAGAGTCATCTGTAGTCGCTAGCTCCTCTTCTAATTTCCTCATAAAAGCATCGTCACAATTGTTGAGGAAGTCTGAAATAAATTGAAGTGCGGAATGATGAAATTCTTAGAAATAGTTAATGTAAAGCGAAGGGAAGAAAATCACTAATCTTACCTTCTATTTCAGTAATATCATGGACGTTAAATATATCAGGGTTTAAGAATGATTCATCTTGATCCATTACTGAAGAGTTTCAATTATAATATCACGAGTAAAATAATTATTTGCCAAAAAACATCATTCGCATGCAGCTTGTTTATATATTTTGACACCTTATTTTGACAGAAGTCTGATGATTTGTACTGACCAATAGGAAGCCAAGAAATAGTGGCATGATTTTACGTCATCTGCAGACGCGTTCATTGTATACTTTTTTCCTATATGTTCAACTTATTTTTTGTTGTAGGTGAAACAATTTGGTTTGAACTACCTACAAGTTTATATCGTAATATACATATACACTGGTGTTACATCTTATAACAAAGTGTATAATATAATATAAATCACTGAAAAAATAATCTTTGTCAGACAAGGAATTAGGGCTTGCCAAATTTACACTAAAATATCGTTAATTAAACGATATTTTCATAACGTTATCATTTTAACAGTAACTCGGGTAACGGTAGTTTAGTAACGAATCCATCTTATGAATTAAAACTATTTAACGTTAAAAGTATCGATTTTATTTCGTTACTTAAAGCGGTGTTGCCTACCTACCGGAGCGGCGGCAGTGCGCGCGACGATGCGATGCCTCGTCTTAGGCAGAGCCGGTCATCGAAATGGCAACATTGTCAGCCAAAAACCCTGTATTAAAAAAAAAAAAATAGAAGTTAAATACTAACCTAACAAACATTTTGATTTCGCAAACGCGTTTCGTGTTTGGTGGCAAGTTTTGTTGATATTTAGATTGAATAAAAATAACGATGTGCTTAACGATACTTGTATTATATTTTAGTATCGTAAACAAGCCACTATGGTTACATTACAACTTACTTATAAAGTTATCGAGAACGTTAAGTCAGTTTAACGCTTTGATGAAGAATTAGAAATAGATAGGTAACGTCTCGCGAACTAAAACAGTACTCAAATATGGCACTGTCTGATTAAGGATGTTATGGATTAACATACATCAAACATCAGTTCGGAACAAGGTCATGAAGTCGCTTTCTCATTAATATTTTTTAAAGTATCTAGGTACATACATACATTGCAATAGGCTAGTTGACCAAATTTTAAAAACTAGTTAATACATTACCTTCGTAGGACATTAATATTTTTTTTTTATTTGAAAATATTTTGCATTTTCATTTTTAGATCATGATTTTAAAAATGCAATGAAAATGGGTCTCGTAAACGCTTGAACTGAAAAAATGGCGCCTGCATCAAAGAGGTGATGTCACGTTCTCTGATAGGCATTTACGGTCACGTGACCATGTGTAATTTTATTATTAAAAATGTTGATAGTCCCTTTTTTTGGTATCTCCATAACATAATAAAAAGTATATTAGTAGTAATAGTAGTATCAGTAATCAGTAGTAATGGGCAGGTTTTGCATTTTGCACACATTATCATAATATTAAGCAATAATAACAGGTTAACGATTATTTTTTACCGACTTCATATTATAAGAATAACGGACCAATCAAGCAATCATGTTATGGTTAAATTCTTCACACTCAGGAAAGGCATCTTGATTAATGTACGACTACCATTCTTGCCATAAATATTGTCACAAAGAAAAACTTTCTTTTAAATGCAAATAATATTTTTTACTTTTACAGTGTGTTAGTTTTATACATAAATATAAAACAATTTAAAATATAAAAAGCATTCAAAGTGGTCTCCATTGGCTGCAATACAGTCCTTTAAACGTTGAGGCCAGTTATCAATAATAGCACGCACTCTTTCCATGGGAAAATTCTTCACTGCCAATCGTATGGATTGTTTTAGGGACTCCAAATAATCATGGCGTTTAGATCAAGCCGCACTCTCTAAAACTGACCATAAATCATAATCCAGCAGATTAAGATCGGAACTAGACGACGGCCAGTCTTCAATTCTGATGAAGTCCGAAACGTTCACTTCTAACCAAGACTGCGTGGACTGAGCTTTATGACCCGGCGCCGAGTCTTGTTGGAAAGACCATGCTTGGATATTGAACATGGTGTTGTTAAGGGGCTTAACTACCATCTCAAGATTGGTATCTTGATACACTTGTGCCGATATTTTGATACCATTTTCACAAAAATATGGCTCTGTCACTCCTTCATAGCTAACACCCCACCAAACCATCACTGAAGTCGGGTAATGCCCACGTTGCACTCTGCCGACTAATTGGGAAACTTCCTAAAATTTTGAGCATTAATACGGTCATTTTGTTTGTTAAAATGTTGCGCAATTGTAAAGATTTTCTCATCCGTAAACAAACATTTTCTGTGACCTCCCTTTGCGTTCCGCTTCAGTAGTTTTTTCGATTTTTCAACCCTAGTCTTTTTATTATCAGTTGAAAATGACCAGTGCGTCTCTTATAGGCTGCAAGGCCTGAGTCATCTTTTAAAATACGCGACATGGTTTTAGGTGCTATCTTCATCTCCCGAGATAAAATCTTTTACTTTCGGACAGGATTTCTGCGAATTCTTTCCCTTACTGCTTTGACCACCTTTTTCGTACAAACACTACGTGGACGACCAGATCTTTTTCTGTCACAAACAGAGGAGGTCTCATTGTACCTACTGATAGCCCGGTACACAAACATTTGACTAATACCAAGCGTATAGAGTTTTAAAAATTGCATTTGGCTCCATACTAACTTTGTGTAATGCAATCACAGCGAGTCGGTTCTCTTTATCACCCCATTCCATTTTAATATCGTAAAATATAATAAAATGTATTGGCGCTAAAATTAGAAAACACAATGAGCAATCGTATAAAAATGACAGATTCCAAATTCATTCTTATTTTTAATTGTGACAGTATTTATGGCCAGACTGTGTATAATACTGCAATAGAAATGTTTAGAATTTATATATTTTTTCTTGCAACAATTGAACCCTATGTAAATAGTAGCATTTATTCAATTAAATTCTTAGAACTTAAATTATAAATAAACCATAAAAATTTCATTGAGTAGTCGAGGAACAGCAGCCAGTCTTTTGCTTGCCGTAGGTACTATTCGTGCCGGTCACCGTATATATATACATTCATAAAACACGGACGGGTACAAACATATCCATATCATATGCATAATATAAATGTAGTGGGATTCGAATCCGCGTCTACTTAGCTGTGAATTATTGTTCAAGTTGTTAAAAAAATTCAATATCACAATACGTATGGCGCTGTCTTAGAAAATCGGTTTTTTGATAAAGTGGCTTTGTTGGTGTGTAGGTTGGCTAAGAAACTTAACGCAATAGTTTTATTGAAAATACTTAGATTCTTAATAATTAGGATTGTTAAATGGCATTGTTTAACCGAACACTTGTTATTCTTGCAGTTTTAAAATGCGCACTAAGGCATTGTGACACATATGAACGCTGACGCCGTCAAAAACAGACTAAGTCAAAATTACGACCCCAATTTGAAGTAAGGTGTTACTTAGCTCGGCCATTCCTTAGAGTCTCACTGGATATCTAGTTCTAATACTCCATCAAAGGTTTAACGTAATAAAGGCCATTCAAGATATCGTCACCAAGCATAAAGTTACCTTTACCAAAGACGTTATCTGACTGACCTTTAAAGTTTTTCAAAGCCCTGCAAGGCATCGAACTCTGTGGCTTTCGCTAGCCGGGCGCATCCTTAATTCACATTAAGTTTTTTTTAAAAAACATGGAACAACAAAAAAAACATCATCTTGATAGTATAATTTTTTTTAGCTATTCCATCCGGTCTGTACAATGATACTGTATTAAGAAATAGATCACCGGTGAGACGATAAAAGATAGTCAAGCAAACACCACCTCACGTCATAGTGAGGTCTTAACTTTGACTTAGTCTGTTTTTGATGGCATCAGTGTCTGCCTCAGCGCGCCTTTAAAACTGCAGAAACAACTAACTAAATAATAAAAAATAAGTCCGAATATCATATTTTCGTTAAGTAAATTGTATTTAATGATGCCTATCATTCATGATTGAAGTATTTTCAATAAAATAAGTGAGTTTTGTTTATTAGCCAACCCACGGTTCAACATGGTCGATATTCTAAGACTTTCTATGTCATACATGGAGTAGTTTGGTACTATATTTTTTATTATTAGTAAACGACCGTCATACTCATCATTTATCATCATGGTGGTTTACGTTCCGGACTAAAAAAGATAAGCAGTCGCGGGTTCGAATCCCGCCCGCACGACCCTAACTCATATGTCTATGGACATGTAATATGTCTTTGTTATATAACTATAAAGTACACCTTCAATTTCTTTAAAGTAACAGCGTAGACGCTCCCGGATCAAGAGTACAACAAAAGACTGTTGATAAACACATCAGTGAGAGATGATCCTCACGATTGCAGAAAAAAATATGTACGCTAACTATTAGCATGTTATTTGAAGGAATCATCCTGTTCACATGATGCCAGATGACTATGGTGTATTAATAAATATTTCTTTATTTATTTAAATAAGGACTGTAAATATTTTCATTAATTTTATTTGTAAAAATATACATGTGTTCACGTGATCGTCATGACATTTCAAGCATTCACGTGATACACTCAAATTGCTTTTATTAGATAATTATTCAATATTTTAAATCGTCGTGATCGTAGAACAAAGGCGTTTGTGCATTTCGTCAAACTTTACAGGGCGGCCATTTGAAATATTTTAAACGGTTATTTTTAAATATCTTTTTTTGTGTATAACCAAGGAACATACATTTTACATAGGACAATTGAAAAATATCTATTATAGTATGGAATAGGTATCATGAGCCTAAATTAGCTGTTTTTTGAGAAAAATGCGTCATTTTACTTTGGATAAAAATGCGACTCATGGTAAGATCCGACGTTTTTCTGCGGATAATCTTGTGTCGGATGATACAAAACGACAATTTTCTGTGGACTTTGCATTAAATATTTTGTCGTACGTGAATAATATTTACTGTTATTATATGAGGAAACTATTTAAAATTATTGTGTTATGCATTTCAGTAAAGTTTCAGAGGGTTAAGGTATTATTTAACAATGATTTTCGTGTTATTAAGAATTATTTGGTGGAAAAATTATCATCTCGTCTAACTAGTAGTTTCTGAGATTAGCGCTTACAAAAAATCTCTTCAGCTTTAGTATATAATAAGGTATAGATTGATTTACTACTTTAAGAAGAATATAACAATCGTCTTAACGGAAAGTCTCCCTTTCAGTTACCTGACAAAAGTAAATCACCCTAGAATTAAAAGCTTTGGCAAAATCTTAGTCTTTGATGTTTATAATTGTTTCACTCACTTCATCATCATAAACTCATGTAGTGGAACGACATATTATGAAGACTAGAACTTTGATAATTTTGCGTTTATGTTATAAAGTAATCAAATTAGCCATAGATTTGGCCCCGTACAGGATGTCCAAAGAAAGTAGTTCTCCTAACTATCGATAGGCTTATTAAAAATGTCAAGGCATTAAGACTTTTAAGCCTCTATAATTCGGTCCTATTACGTAAACCATATAAGTCCACCATTGTTAAGATCGCTTATTATTAGAAAATTTGTTATAACTGAAAGCAATCAAGATACCAAACAGAGTTGGTGACTATTGAGCTAACTGTCATCAATATAGTTTCAAAATGAGAAATATCTTAGTGTTTGGACGAATAGGTACCATAAAATCTGTTGCGAAAACGTTTTCAGTTAATTAGAATATAATATGAAACTCTTTATATAACATATCTTTATCTAATGCTTTAGAATGTTTTTAACACTCACAGTGTCATATTTTATATTCATAAAGATGAAATAAGAAACCAAAAATTTGCGCACGGGCGGGACTTGAACCAGCAACCTTTTGGCAAACCGGGCCAAACGCTCTTACCAATTGGCTAACAGCACGGTAGCTCAATTGGTAAGAGCGTTTGGCCCGGTTTGCCAAAAGGTTGCTGGTTCAAGTCCCGCCCGTGCGCAAATTTTTGGTTTCTTATTTCATCTTTATGAATATAAAATATGACACTGTGAGTGTTAAAAACATTCTAAAGCATTAGATAGCGAAGCGACATCAATTTCCAAGTTGAATTTATTCTGTAAAGAATAACTGCTTGGGCCATCTGTTTCTTAAACAGACGGCTAGATGGCGCTAAGCGTCACGCAATTGACGTTTTCATAAGAAACCACAAATTTCGCAGGGTTGGACTAACAGCACGGTAGCTCAATTGGTAAGAGCGTTTGGCCCGGTTTGCCAAAAGGTTGCTGGTTCAAGTCCCGCCCGTGCGCAAATTTTTGGTTTCTTATTTCATCTTTATGAATATCTTTATCTCTTTTTTTAGCAAATGCATGTAGCGGAGATGAGAATGTTTAGATGGATGTGTGGGGTTACAAGTATGGACAAGATAAGAAATGAATATATACGAGGAAGTTTAAAAGTGGCACCGATAACCGAGAAGATGGTGGGTCATCGTCTGTCTTGGTACGGTTATGTTATAACGAGGGAAAAAAGTCATGTAACTAAAAGAGTGATGAGTATAAATGTTAATGGATGGAAGGAAAGAGACCGACCAAAAAAGAGATGGATGGATTCTGTGAAACAAGATATGAGTGTGAAAGGTGTGGATGATTGATGTGGATACCTTTTTACCTATATGTACGGCAAAAGTGCGATCACTGAGGTATGATTGAAGGATTTTTACGAGAGACAGGGGTACATTGTTTTTGATAAGGTTATAGAGGAGACCGTCATGCCAAACAGTATCAAACGCCTTTTCAATGTCCAGTAGCACCATACCCGTATGCTGGCCAAGATTTAGTTGGTTTGCGATTGTTTCAGTGACTCTTGCAAGCTGTTGTACTGTGGAGTGTGAACTTCGAAATCCGAACTGTTCATTTATCAGTCTACAGTGGGTGTGTTTTAACAACCGATCGTACAAAATTTTTTTGAAGACTTTTCCAAGGCTCGGGAGAAGACTAATAGGGCGGTAACTAATAGGAACAGATCCATTCTTGCCAGGCTTTTTAATGGCTATAACTTTTGCAGTTTTCCAAGCGGGTGGAAATCTGGACAATCTTAACGATTAAAAATTTTGGTAAGGAGAACAATAGCTTTTTGGGACAGGTTTCTGATTAAGCAGTTTGGAGCTTTTCTAAGTTTCAGTTTTCGGATAAGACACAGAACTTCTTTGGGACGGATCAAGTCGCTAACAGCGTTATGATCATTTCCCGTCAACACAGAGACTGCGTCACTAACCTCTCGAAAAGTGGGCTCATCATGCCAATCACTGGTTAGTGTCATATTACTGTGAAATACTGATGCCAGAGCCTCGCATTGGTCATATGTAGTGTATGCCACTGTTCCATCAGTACATTTTAATGGTGGGATAACGCAAGCAGATGGTGTTGATTTTACAGATCTTGCAAGGCGCCACAAGTCAGTACCTGGATTGTCCACTCTTTTAAGTTTGTCATTCCAGATGTTGTCATAATGTCTTTTTATGCTTGCGCGGATATTTTGATTTAAAAAGTTAATTTGTGTGCGAAGATGTTTTCTAGTAGACAATTCTGATTCCATCCGGCAGCGCCTTTGAAGTTATTAACCTTTTAATTTTACGAGGGAGTTGATGTTTCCTATATGACACAGTTACCAAGGGCACAGAAGCATCACTTATATTGCTTTTAAGCAAAACGTGTCATCTTTTGATCAAATTATTCACGTGCCATAGAAAAGTGACGGATGGTAAAAACCGACTGCTGAATTTGTTTCTAGGATTTTTTTCTTAAGAACGCGTGTAAATCACATTAAACTGATTTCGATTCATTTCTTGGAGTTCCTGGTATCTCGCAGGCTAGTCCTACGAACAATGTCGCTTGCGCAGATACGTCGGACGTAAAACGTTGCCCCGCACGACGTAAGCGTACATACGTCATATTACTACGGACATTAATCAGAAACGTCATTGTACCTACTGCGTAACTTCGGATCTATTATGAAAAATATTTTTTTTCATAATTGGTGTTAAAGTTTTCGGTGTCTAAAGACCAAAAATGCAATAAAACGATTTTTGGATTTTTGACAAATACGTCGTTGTTCTAAGATCATGACGAAATGTTAAATAGTTTGAAAATAAAATGTTTTTGTTGATTAATATACTACTGTGTACTCAATTTAAAAATTAGGCCAACAAGTCTATTTTAATGTACCATACTTTAAAAAATATATAAAGAAAGCTACTCTATTACCACTCTGTTCCAAAACTGATGTCTGATGTGATAGATGTCAATCCATTGACATCCATTAATCAGACGGTGCCTTAATTGTGAGCTCTTTTTTAGTTCGCGAGGCGTCATCTACTTCTAAATACAATATCATTGGGTCTGTATTTCATATCATTGCTAATACTTTAACAGCGCCATCTTTCAACAATAATTAAAACATTCAAGCATATTCTTACAAGATAATTGAAGCATTATTAGACTTTGAAGAATGTTGTTGTTACAACTTAATTAGTTATATTCGTGCAAGATGGCGCTGAATATCCATAAAGTTGATGAATGAATTAATATATAATTGTCATTTTTGTTGTTTCAAAGTTTTAACTTTTGTTCTAATAGTGTATTCTTTTGTCGCGCAACTTAGTAAGCATGACCTAAAAAAAATAACGCAGGAAATAGGAAAAATAATTATTATCAATAGCAGAAAAAGTTAAGACTACTTGGGTGGCTTGATAAAAGCTGACAGCGAGGTTCGTCGCTTGCCTTGCAAACAATTCGCCCCCTCCTCCAATTCGCACTGAGCCTACGTGGCGGAGTATGGACCATACTACTCTTACTTGAAGCTTGAGGTAAGGCTTTTGCCTCGCATTGGGATGTTTACATGCGAGTTATTATTATCTATCAACAAAAAAATATCCTAATAAACCGTACATATACATCGAATAAGCCACAAAAAGATCAAGATTATGTCGTCTTACAATCACACACTATAGTGTGTACACTAACTAGGACACGTTGGCAGTTTTTCGACTATTCTCTTTGTGTAAAACAAAAAAGAGGAAGATGGGCTTTTATTTCCGACACTTAATGCCACCGATTGCGCTGATAGAGAATACTATCTCCAAAACCAGTTTAATTTATTCAAACAACATTATACTTTAATATCACCTACTTGCTTAGTTTCCTTTGTTTTTTTTAAGGTTTTTATTGTGAACCTGTTTCTCAATTTGTCTCCCGCTTTGAACTGGATGGATATCGGAACTAAGTCTTTCAAACTCCTCTTATCTATTGTTTCTGATTAATGACGTTGCGGGGCTCAAGATATTCTTAATCCCTCCTGGGACTCCTTAGCCTACACTGGTTATAGGATTTTCAATTAAGCCATGTTGTAGATCCTGGCTACACAGGAGTAGCAGCGGGCAGTAAACTTATAATAATTCCCTTGATTGCACCAAGATCCCATCATCAGATCCCGACTAGGCAAGAATGGGACAAACTAGAAGGTATCAACTGTAAGTAGGCAAATCAGTCCACAAGTGACATAATATATGAGGTAACATGTTGAGGTGTGTTCTGAAGATGGTCAGGGTGCATCGCAGACATGGGTCATGAGAAAGACATGTGTCCAGCTTGAACGTCTAATATGTATTGAATTAATTAAACTCTAGGACATCACTTGAAAACACACCATTTGTTGCTACCTTCTGTATTTGAAATTGACACTATATCGCAGACTCTTACTGATTATTCATGTTACGGCACAAATCACTATACTACATCTCCCTGAAAAGTTCACCATTACAGCCCCCGCATTTCGACAAAAAAGTAAAACATTGTTATACTATCTAATATATACTAGTAAAAAAAAATAAAGGCCCCTTGGTTATTCTATGTCTGGACCGAATAAATAATTTTGAAGCGATCGTAAGTGGCAAACTTTTTTGTAGTGTGTTCTCTTCCTTTTTTACGAGCAATTGGTGACTGTACCACTTGCATAAAATTGAAAGTGGGTAGAATTTTCATTTTGTTTTTAACCACTTAAATTTACCCCACTTCGTGGCGAATGTTTGACACATTTAAACTGTGTATTTCTTTGGGAACAGTTAAAGCTTTGCTGGGTTATAGTGTAGGTAGGTAAACATTTAAAAAGAGTTATGCCCAATGCCTAGGATTCGAAGACATATGGACCTCCAAACCGCAACTAGAGCCATTACATTAATACAGGAGGGCCATTCGCAGCGTTCTGTAGCTTTGCAGCAATCCGGGCAATCCAGAATGCTTGGAACTGCTTTCAAGAAACTGGGAGGGTAACCAGAAGAGCAGGGTCAGACAGAGTTCGAGCAACTACGTCACAGGAAGATCACTACATACGCTTGACTGCCCGCAGAGAGCGATTTGTTACCGCTCGCTCTTTACAAAACCGCTTGCGCCAAGCGACCGGTATCCGTGTTAGTGACCAAACGATTAGAAATCGATTAGACCAAACTATTAGACCAGCAATTATCCAGAAGACGTGTAGTGCGAATTCCATTGACAGGAACGCATCGTGCGAACCGATTATCATTTGCAAGGGAGCTCCAGGATTGGGACATGAGTGATTAGAGCACAGTGTGAACAATTCACAGATGAAAGCAAAGTGATTTTTTTTAGTGACGATTGTCGCATAAGGGTTTAGAGACGAGCAGGTGAGCGATTTTCGGATGCTTGTATCCATGAAAGTGATAGATTCGGGGGTCAAAATGTTATCGTGTGGGGAGGAATCTCCCTATCGGGCCGAACTGAGCTCGTAATCCTAAATGAAGGCACGGTAACGGCTCAACGATACATTGAGCAGGTGATCAGACCCCATGTGGTGCCATTTGCACAAAGATTTGGGACAGGATTCAAATTGATGCACGACAACGCCCGCGCCCATACAGCTCGAGCAGAGACGCTCTGGAAGAAGCCGGAATACAGGTCTTGCCGTGGCCCGCGAACAGTACAGACCTTAATTCCATTGAGCATATGTGGGATTTGTTAAAAAGAAGTGTCCGAGACACAAATCAACCCGTGCATAATGAGAGACAGCTCATCAACGTGCTCAAAACAAGCTGGGAACAAATTTTACAAGAGCACTGAAAAAAAGAATCAACCAAACTAGTTTTGTTGCCTAAATTTTAGGCAAACTTTAGTTGTTAATAAATAAACTTTGACTAGTTATTACAAAACCAGTTTAGTGTGTGTTCTCAAAGGCAGTTGGGTTAATTTATTATGTTAATAAGTTACAAAACGTTTTGTTACTAGTAACTGAAACAACGTAGACCAATTAGTTTTTCTATAGCAACATAACCAATGTCTTATACATAACATAACTAATTGTTTACTATTTACATAAAACTTGTGATCATATTTTACAAAACGTGCACATTCAATGAATTACTAAACTTTTGTAGACATTAGAAAGCATAATAAGTTTGTTAGTAACATATTACTTTCATTATTATCTACAAAGGTTTTGCAGATGATACCCTATTTATTTGACTGATTACAATCGTAAATGCTGTAGTAATATAGTCAAACTTTAATTATAAATAATATAACAATTCAATTATACCAATCAAACTTTGATTGATATTTAGCCTGTGCGTTGTCTATTATGTGACAAACGAAACGAAGCGAGTAATATTGTTCTGTGAACGCAGCGCGCTCGGAGGGGCGGTTGGGGACAGGAAAGATTCAAGTTGATTCCTGTTCGCCAACCGTCACTGGCGCGCATCACCTTCACCTAGCCGCAAGTGGAAACAACAAAGAAGTTCTATGAAATATGGTCCAAAGTATGACCCTTTTTCATAGAAATTTGTTTTTGTTCCTACTTGCGGCTATGTGCCTTACTTAATGGCGCGCGGCACATGGCAGGTTTATACCTGCCCTAGTTTCTTTTAATTTTATTATATGTGAATCAGTCCAGTTTGTCTGTTGGAGTCAGAAAAAGAAAGTGCCTCACGGTGGTTATTACCCAATTGTGTGCCTACGGTGGGGTACGGTTTCTACAAGTGCCTGATGATTTTCGTAAAAAAATTGGTTCGTACAGCGCCCGGGCGAATATTTCAGAACATGAGCGACTTCGCGGAGGCGGCAGAGTCTGACTCTGGCACAAAGACGGCTGAGCCTGATATCATTGAAGATTATTTAAAGTCTTGGGGCCTCGACATGTACGCTCCGAAATTTAAAGGTATGTACCTACGCTGCTGGCAGTAAATAATTTGTAGGTAATGTGTAGTTGTATGGTGGTCGCATCATGCACGCAATGCTTTTTTCTACCCTTAGTAGGTGTAATATTTTTTTTTTTTGTTTTTTCAGTGTCCCATTACATTTATAATTAATGATTCTGTGGATGAAAGTATAGGACCACAACAAACCATGTTTCAGAGGACTTGGAGCTCCAGAAACAGGATACTGAATGTGTAAGTATAATTAAGTTTGTAGTTACTCTAGTTAGGTTGTATTTTATGCATAATATTATATGTATAAGTACTGTCAAATTACAAAATAATGAATATGGTCCCTACCTACTTTAAAAAACTTGTTTATTTTTTTTTATGAAACTGATAAGGGATTGACGGGTCCTATTGATGAGGATGACTCTTCGATGACTCGGTCTTTTGATGGTGTTGACGTTTCGGGTTATCTAAATATTTAATATCTACCTGACTACGCGTTGCGTCAGGAGAGTTATGTTTTTTGAGCATACGTATGTCAATTTCTTTGGTACACCCTACAGCCCAAATGGCTGAACGGTTTTTGACATATGAGTTGTCATTGAATCTGACAGAATTGTGGTAGTGAAAAAAAGGGTGGGTTATGTTTTTCTTACCATAGCAATATGGATATCAGACATTAGCTAGTGAAGAGACTATTTAAAAATATTATGTAGCATAACATGTTTTTTTGGTATAATTGCAACTAAAAAGTAAAATAAAAAAAGTTTATTACAAAATATTTAAATCTTGACCGCACAAAAAGTGAAAACAAGTCCAATAATTATGCGGAACATAGCGTTTTAATTCTAGACTAATGACATGTCACATTAGAAATATTTCAGTCTGTAATGATTTTGATGGGTCCCGATATAACATTTTCACTTTTTTTTTCTTTCAGGAACTGTACCATATCTTAACCGCATGCAATGAAGGCAAAGGTATTCTACTACGTTATCAAGAGACCGGTTTGCTTGACAATACTGCAAAGAGGCGGCTGTGCAATATTATTATCATTGAATCATTGAAACCGCAATGAATTAAAGGATGACCCTGCAAAGACCATCAAAAGTGCACGATTATATCAGCTAGCGTTTGATATTCCAAATATTTAAAAAAAAGAGTCTCCATCGGTATATTTTATACCATACCATATACAAGTTTTAGCCCAAACGAAAAAATATCTGCAATGGGAAAATTGCTGGATTGTTACCGCCATAGAAGACGTGATTTTATAAAATCTGGTATTGTAAAAGTTAAAGAAAAATGCTGTTCTTCAACTTTGTCACTGAAACATGACTCACCACGCCCTAGCACCAGTGTTCAAGAAGTATTGCACCAATTGCAAGTTAGGCCAGATTGTGATATAAATTAAATTATTTTATGGCTGAAAAACTTTTGCGACCCATGGGAAAAGGTTCAAGAATACTGGGCAATTACTACAAAATATCGCTTGAATCTATTACAATCAAAAGACTTAACGATTCAACAATATTACTATGACTTCAAAGAACTGAACCATCAAGGGGGCGTCTTCTTGGTAAGCATTCTCTTATGTTGTTTTAATATTTTCTCTCTCTCTCATTCTAATATTCTACTAACTTACTAACCCTTGCAACACTTATTGCAACAGTCTTCGAAGCCATCAGGTTCAAATTAATGGTACAACAAGTTTCTGTAGTATTGTTTGTAAATATATTTCATTTGTCTTATAGCTATTAAAAGACTACAAATCTATCTACCCGGATTACGACCAAAAACTATTTGAAAATTGGCTTACAATAAAACCAAAAATTATGGATCTAGCCAAAAAACGTAATGATACAATGTTGAAGGAAATTATAAAAGACACCGATCATGGTAAGTAATTATCAAATGCTTCGTCAAAAACATTCTTATCATTATACATATACATATGCACATATACAGGTGTATAACACTTATGTTTGCTTACAGCTAGCGACGAGGTTATGGACGTAGCTGCGTTTATGGCCATTCCCCTTCTGATGACTACTGCGAATTTGAGTAAGACCAAATCAAAAAAATCTAAGGGTCTGTGGCGACCATCGAAACAGGAAGTGCAAGAAGGGTTTATTACTCATGTAAAAACTGCCGCTGAAATAAACAATCACCCGTCGTAAAGTGATGTATATCAAAATTCATTACTATCTTTTATTCCCAATCACATGACCATTACTTCAAATGGTAAAAGTTATGTTACACAAAGAGCGTATTTTTAACTAAGATGTAAATAGAGAGAGGATACAAATGTTAAGTGTGTTAACTGACAGACTGGATGTTAAATTCAAAGAACTGATTGATTTTTAAGGTATATTTTGACATTTAATTTTGTTAGTTTTTGTACTTTCATACAAAAAAATGTTTTTAAATAAGGTAAAATGCTGTTTTGAATTATGTGATAAATTATACTAAAGCGGGCAAAACCATCCTCTAGAACAAAAAACAGCCGTTCAAACAAGAGCCAACTCTAATTGGACAATATATATGTGCGTGTGGTCTCCTCCAACCACATCCAAATTATAAGAGAATTTAGGAAATAATTGTGAAAACGTAATGGTAAGGTATAAAAATTGTGAAACCTAAACAAAGAAAGTTAAAAACTAATTAACTGGATCACTCAATCTGGACGCCTAAAGAATATACCATAACGCATATCCAAGAATATACTACCTATGTGTTTATAATTTTCATTTGAAATAATTGTGCAGAATTTGTGAAAGTTGCTAAACAAATTTTCGAATAGTTTCAAAGGCAGGTTTAAGATTTAGAACGGTTTATATGGATTACTCAGAATGCAGTATGTTCAGTTGAGTGATCTTCTAAAACACAATCTTATACTGAAAAAGTAAGAAACATTATCATGTTTATTATAAATTATGCTTCTGGGAAAATTTGTGAAACAAAGGTCATGATTGAAATCTTACTGGTTTAAGAGAAAATGAACATCTTATTTTTTTTCGATCGTCCTAACTGAGTGATCCTTATTTTGAAGTATATTTAATAAACCTAAACTTATAGGTAGAAAGTAATTACATCAGAAATTGTGAAAAATATTGCACTAAAACTTGACAATCCAATCGTCCCTGTAGTCAAACTTCTATAACCAAAACTCACACAACTCTCGGTACTCAAGTAAACCAATATGGTCACCCTACTCAATGTTTTCTTTAAGAATTGCAAAAAATGAGTTTCCTTTTAAATATAACACTTACAGGGACGATTGGATCGTCAAGTTTTAGTACATCATTTTTCACAACTTCTGATACCTTCTACCTATAAGTTTGGGTTTAATAAATATAGTTCAAAATATGGATCACTCAGTTGGGACGATCGAGAAAAAACAAGATGTTCATTTTCTTTTAACCCATTAAGATTTCAAGCACGATCTTTGTTTCACAAATTTTCCCAGCAGCATAATTTACAATAAACATGATAATGTTTCTTACTTTTTCAGTATAAGTTGGTGTTTTAGAAGATCCCTTAACTAAACATACTGCATTCTGAGTGATCCATATAAACCGTTCTAAATCTAAAATCTTGACTTTGAAACTATTTGAAAATTTGTTTAACAGCTTTCACAAATTCTTCACAATTATTTTAAATGCAAATTATAAACACATAGGTAGTATATTCTTGGATATGCGTTATGGTTTATTCTTTAGGCGTCCAGATTGAGTGATCCAGTTAATTAGTTCTAACTTTTTTTGTTTATGTTTCACAATTTTTTACCTTACCATTACGTTTTTTACAATTATTTCCTAAATTCTCTTATAATTTGGTTGTGGTTGGATGAGTTTTTTGAAAAGATCTCCCAGACCACACGCACATCAATATATGACACAGTCATTTCTTATTCTAGAAAAAGCTATGTTTATGAGCAGCTAGTTTTAGACTTTTATACAAGGCCATTTTTAGTTTATGCGAAACCTCTTTAGGGCTGATTATACTGCTTAAATACAACAACTTTTTGTATGGGACCAACATCTAAATCTCATTTTTTTTTATTTTTTCACACAAAGCCCATTATTTTTTTTAGATATCGTTGTTGGTCCCATACAAAAAAAATATTGTATTAAAACAGTAGAATCAGCCCTTAAGATGTTTCGCATAAACTAAATATAGCCTTGTTTAAATAAATGTAACTCATGGAACTGATTAATGTATAAGGTAACATGCTATTTCGAAGTTATGTTAAAGCTGTTTTATATTTGTAAGTTTTATAGGTTTGTAATTTTAATTAATACATACATTAAGTATACTTAAACCTATGTGAAGGAAAAAATAAATAAGTACAAAAGTAATGTATTATTTTATTGTAAATTAAAATTAGCTAAAATTATTTACCAATATATTTAGTAATAAGTAACAGACCTAGTTGAATAATGGTATGGTTCATGAAATCTAGCTTGTAGTAGTATCTGTACTTATTTTTTGTAACAGATGTAGTTTTTTACTAAAATGTAAATGTACTAATGTGTTAGTTGGTTTTGAACAAAATACACAATACTGGTACATATTTACATTTTAGCTTGCAAATTATTTCTACTACAAAAAATAAGTAAGTATATAAATACTACAAGCTAGATTTCATTAACAATACCATTACTCAACTAGGTTTCTTATTTATTACTGAACAGTTCCCTACCACTACTCAACTTATTAAGTTACTTATTACTAAACAGTTTGGTAACTACTAACACACCAAGATATCATAATAACAATCACACTGTTCACATATTAGTAACAATAAAATAATAGTAATCCGTTGACAAA
The DNA here is from genome assembly GCA_963924145.1 of Pyrausta purpuralis. NCBI lineage: Eukaryota > Metazoa > Arthropoda > Insecta > Lepidoptera > Crambidae > Pyrausta > Pyrausta purpuralis. The sequence goes on along the minus strand of OZ001645.1, from coordinate 14,754,773 downwards.
GTGTTTTGTAACCAATAAGGCACACCATTAGGCTACCAGTAGGTAAACAGTTTGTTAAATTGATACAAAATATATAACCTTTTAACAACATATTGACTTGTTAACAACAAACGCACAATTAAGGTACCAGTAGGGCGCTGGTTGCTTAATAGATACAAAATCTAAAAGTACTTAACAAGAAAATGGAGTGTTATCCGTTCATAAACTAGTTGCTTAAAAACAGTCAAACAGTTGAATTAATTGCAACAAAATAACTTTAGCAACTAGTACCTCAACTCAAGTAGCAAAAGTCTGTTTTGTAGCTAGTAAGACATAGTTTGCAAGTCACTTTTTTGTGTAAACAGTAACCAAAAATTTTGTAACTGTATACAAAACATTTCTTTCAGTGAGACTGTGCGACATCTGGTAGAAAGTATGCCTTCCAGGATTCGAAAATGTGTTCAGAAAAGGGGAGGGAACACACGCGATACTGAAAAAAGTCCATAATCATTGTAAAAAATCCGATTGTTTTTTTTATATTTTATTTTTTTAAATGGTTTGCATCTTTAGGTAAAATTGCATATTTTCGAAAACATATTGAATATTCACAATTTTTCTTAGTTATTGTTTTATTATTTTAATATTAAAAAGTTATCAATCAATTTAATTTAATCATTTCATTACCCCAGAACCCAAAACATTTTTCACAAAACTTAAAATTTACTGTGGCCCTAATTTTGTTTTGACTAGTATATTTACAAAATCGTTTTAAAACACTTATTAAATTCTTGTTGTGAGTTTCAAGGGAACTTCCTATAACAATTCAGTCATCTAAAAAAATATGCATGTTTATAGTTTTACCCAGACATTGTAATTGTCATAAGCCGAGAAAATACGCTAGAATTGGGTATATGGTTATGAATCTTATAGGTCATTATTTCGTTTGATACGTCCTATTTGTTGTAAATGTTGCTGACATATTAGGTGAATCTTTATTTCATGAAAGTTGGTCAATTTCACCGACCTGAAATGTTGTGTAGGTAGCAATTTCGTGCGGTTTTCACCTAAATGATAATTTATAGTAAGATTCCGATAAGTCTCATTTCGAAAAAAATAACTACCTGCAAATGAATCTTGGATTTTAGTAATATTGGTTAATGGAAAATTGTCGTCTTCAATAACATAATTTAACTTTCTTTAATCAATTACTTGTCTAAATTTTTTGTCATTATTCTTGTAAGATTTTTTCAGAGCTAAAACAACTGCACTGGATTTCAATAAATAAATAAATACCTAGTCTTGCCATAAATATTGTCACAAAGTTTTTTTTTAAATGCAAATAATATTTATTACTTTTATAGTGTGTTAGTTTTATGACTTATTAAAATATAAAAAGCTTATTCGAAGTGGTCTCCATTGGCTGCAATACAGTCATTTAAACGTTGAGGCCAGTTATCAATAGAAGCACGCACTCTTTCCATGGGAAAATTATTCACTGCCAATCGTATGGATTGTTTTAGGGACTCCAAATTATCATGGCGTTTAGAGCAAGCCGTACTCTCTAAAACTGACCATAAATCATAATCCAGCGGATTAAGATCGGGACTAGACGACGGCCAGTCTTCAGTTCTGATGAAGTCCGAAACGTTCGCTTCTAACCAAGACTGCGTGGACTGAGCTTTATGACCCGACGCCGAGTCTTGTTGGAAAGACCATGCTTGGTTATTGAACATGGTGTTGTTTAAGGGGCTTAACTACCTTCTCAAAAATGGTATCTTGATACACTTGTGCCGATGTTTTGATACCTTTTTTCACAAAAATATGGCTCAGTCACTTCTTCATTAACACCCCACCAAACAATCACTGAAGTCGGGTAATGCCCACGTTGCACTCTGCCGACTAATTGGGAAGCTTCCTTAGAGGTTTGAACATAAATACGATCATTTTGTTTGTTAAAATGTTGCTCAATTGTAAAGATTTTCTCATCCGTGAGAAAAAATTTCTGTGACCTCCCTTTGCGTACCGCTTCAGTAGTTTTTTTCGATTTTACCACCCTATTCTTTTTTAACTTATCCGTTAAAAAATGGCCAGTGCGTCTCTTATAGGCTGCAAGTCCTAAGTCATCTTTTAAAATACGCGACATGGTTTTGGGTGCTATTTTCATCTCCCGAGATAAAATCTTTTGCTATCGGACAGGATTTCTGCGAATTCTTTCCCGTTACTGCTTTGACCACCTTTTTCGTACGAACACTACGTGGACGGCCACATCTTTTTCTGTCACAAACAGAGGTCTCATTGTACCTATTAATGGCCCGGTACACAAACATTTGACTAATACCAAGCATATGGACAGTTTTAAAAATTGCATTTGGCTCCATACCAACTTTGTGTAATGCAATCACAGTGATTCGGTTCGCTTTATCACCCTTTAGGACACCAATCACATAAATTGATCTGATCTCAAAGTAAGTAGCTAATGCCCTTGTGTTATGGAAATCCGACACAACGGTGGTACGCTGTGCAATTTTCCAAAGACTTTTTTACGTCGTCACTAGCTAACGGTCGTAAACTCATGGTAACAGTGGTAATTTCAAACCTCGGCATATTATGCGCTACCCGGATTATCAACGCGCATACTAGCGCCACTTTAGTAGAAAAATCATTACTCGTTAAATAAAAGACCAATCAAAAATCTGGTAAACACGATTGTAGTACAGGTTCTTTATTTAGTACGTTTAAATTGTTGCTAAAGTAGTTTAATGTAGTTAGAGTTAGAAAAACTGCTTAATATGGCTACTTTTGTCAATTTTTCTAACTGTAACTGCAGATAACTACTTAAGAAACAATTTAAACGTACTAAATAAACTATAGAACCTGTACTATAATCATGTTTACTAGATTTTTGATTCGTCTTTTATTTAACGAGTTATGATTTTTCTACTAAAGTGGCGCTAGTGTGCGCGTTAAAAAATCCGAGTAGCCCCTTAAGCACATGAATATTTTCTATGTTACCCTGATATGAAAGTCTCCACATAGTTCCATGTAAAATTACCAGGAGGCGCTTGAACAACGCTGAGATAAAATCGGTGTTTTCGTGTATTTGTTGATTGGAAAATTGAGAAGATGTTTTGAATCAAGCTTATACCTTGCGAAGTTGCGAATATTTTGTAAGATTCATTAAAGCCATATCTACGTAAGTTAAAAAGGTACTAAATGCAGCAGAAAATCAGAAAATTTAAATGGCACCTTTTGACTCTGTTCCATAATAAAGAATAAGCTACAAAGTACCTCACATAAGTTCTAGCGTCATAATCACTCAACTTCTAAAGGTTGAGGAGCTCCACCATCAGCTCAGCTCAACAATCACCTTTTGTTGAGCTGAGCTGATGGTGGAGCTCCTACCATTCGCAAAAACAAGTCAATATTAAGATTCTAGTACAAAAATACTACAGATGCCTTTAAAATATAAGGGGTTTTCCTCGATTACAAGATTCCATCATCAGATCACGACTTGGCAACAATGGGATCAACTAGAAAGTAAACCCTTTACGCCTGTACTAAGTAAGTAAAAATAATAATCGGATCGGTCCACAAATGACTGGGATATGATTTGTGGTGACATAGATACAAAAAAAAAAAGTTTTGTCGAATTGATATTCTTCTCCTTTTTAAAGTCGGTTAAAAATGGCAGAGTTTGCTAGCGGACATAAAAGTTTGACAAGTTTAGCAAAAAAGTGATCATCAAAGCTGATCCAGTAAAATTAAACATTTGAGATTGCGTTAAATCCGGTAAGCAACAAAAAATAAAATAAAAAAAAACTTACATTATCATCGCTTTCACAAAGACTAGACATTTAGCATTTATCAACCAAAAAAAGTGTCTCTAGATTTTCTACATACCTACATATCCTAATGTAAGCTTTCCACCTACATGTATACCCTTCTTATATGCGCGTAATGTTTAAAATGCGGTTAAAATTGTTTCTTTACAGTACATTTTCATGTACTTTTGAACAATCTCCAAGATGGAATACACATTTTTCATGAAAGTTTGGCAGTTGGCCTTGCTTAGCAGCTTCTGGAAAGTCGGATCCGGAAATTCTATCTGCCGGAAATGAGTCTCTCAGTTAGTATTTATTATCTACGACAGAGGGCGGTAACTAGCGAGTTTTGTGTTGAGACTTGAGACAGATGATTATACAAAATGGAAACTGAAAGATTCGTGTTTACTTTACGACACAAACAGCTTACGAAGAAAGATGACGATATAAGAGATTTTAACTATTTTAATTACATATATTACAGCCAAGTAGGTTACAGTTTCAGATAATTTAGTAAATGGAAAGTTTTTTATTACCAATTTTTTGGGTATTTATTTTCATAAATCATAATTTAAAACTGAAACTTTATAGCGCAGTTAAAGGTAGACAACATACGAAGGTTACTTTTTTGTTTTTTTTTTCAAATTAATTGTCAAACCTATTTTATATAGATTGTTAGGTATTCTGGAATTGCTAATATCGTTTTTACTCCATATTTCATAGGAAAAGTCACACTTTTCCTGTTTCAGCTCTCTTTTCTAAGTTTATACTGACGTAATGTAATGGAAGAATCCCTGAACTATCTTGGGAGTTTCTTTTTAGTAAAAAATATATCAATTATTAAACGTTTAATTTATATTCATAACATTATATTATTTGTAAATATAGAGTTCTTATAATAATTTGTATGTCCGAAATAAACTACTTGTTCTAATATAACTTAGACATGTAGACACAATAGCATAACCAACTACATACACTACGAAATTTTGCAATCACAACTTATAAGACGAACTCTAAGTGCATAACATTGTACTTTATATAATAAAATATATATTTATAGGCACAAAAGTGGGTAATAATAATTACATAACATCTGATTTAACAAAACTGAGGTACTAGAGTGATAATGGGACCTTATTCAGGGACCATTACAGGGGTGGTAGGTTTATTATATACAATTAAACACGCTACTATAGCATTTCAGAGCTTCTTATTGGAAAATGCCTTCACCAAGGCTTGAACACAAAGCACGAACGTGCAACTACTGGAATGTCCTAACATACAAGTAATCATCTCGATTAAAACAAAGGCACGACGACACAGTGACACCTCCAAAGTGTAACTTCTACACGCACTCAAGTGTTAAAACTTACATTTATCTTTACGTATGCAAATACTAAAGCAACATACTCGTATCTATGGCATTTTCAAACTAGACTAAAGTAACAAATCAGTCTTGCAATTATGAAATAATTAGCTTCCATACAGTAAGTTAACTTAAACAATTATGATAAAATTAACATAATTTATTAGAATTCAACGCAGATACATAGATAGAGCGAACTTGTTAATGTGTAACGGTATAAAAATAGTATTCATTCATGTTTGTCAATATACATCAACGCAGTGTGTACAATCAACCTCAAAGACAGTGCCACAAAAATACACCATAGTCATTTTAACTAGGTACAATATTTCACAACAATTATAATATTATTGTGTATCGTTATAGATATTACTAAACCATTACACTAATTTATTGAAAAGAAACTTACGAGTAAATATTCTATTACGTATAAATATGATAGCGAATCGCGACGACTTTTCAGTGTTAACTTATAGACATTGAGCATTTCACTAAGTGGTTATATTTTCTAATAGATTTAATCAAAACGACTGTGCTTGTGCTACGATTATAGTGATATGTACACGAACCTACTTATATTGATTACAGTCAGCACAACTAGATAAACAACAAATTATGGCATTCGACAAATAGTTAATTATTCTAACCCGTAACGTATTAGGAATTAATGGTATTGGGTAGGTAAATGGGTCGCATTTCGCAGTGACATGAGCGTCACACGTCGCACACATGATCCACCCGACAACCAATGGTCACAGGACACAGCCACGATGCCACTGTGTCCCTATTCTGTGATGATGGCGCGGTGCGACGCGGAGGACTAGAGTAAGCTGTAGCGAGCGTGAGGTAGTAGCGGCTTCAGTCTATAAAAACATCACAGTCGCGGACAACGAAATTGCACAATAACTCGGCTAGGCGGATCCGCCCGAGGCGCCCTTCGGCCCTAAACAGTTACCGCTGAAACTGACACAATTATTACTTTCTAATTAAAGCTAACCTATGCTGTTTATTCTATAACAAAGATGTAAAACTTACAAAACATAAAAGTCAAAGAAGCAATAAACAAAAAATAAAATCACAAATAAGTATCGGAAGCCCAGTAACGGAAATTTTATTTCGTTACCGGGCTTCGATAACTTAAGAAAATAAATAAAGAAGAGAGGTAGAATAGAAGTGGCCGCGGGGCCCATTGCAATCGCCCGGCCGGAGCGCCAGGTCAGAGTGGCGTGCGCGCGCGGCGCGTCCTACCAGTAGCCTACCAATAGTGCCTATAACCTAACTTTGTACGCCTAAGTCAGTCTTTTTAGAATGTTCGCAAATTACGACGTTCTTTTGTTCAATCTCTTTCGCTACTGCAATCTAGAGCAAAATTTCGAGGCGGGACTATGACTCCTGAGGGTGGGTCTACGTCGTGTCGTCTAGACACCGAAAGATCTTCTACGTGGTCGTCGTCGGGTAGCGGAGATCGAGGCGACGGTGGCGCTGATCGGGGAGGTGATCTAGGAGCAAGCGCGGCGTGCGCGGCCGCCGCCAGCGCCATGGCGTGCAAGGCCTCGCGCCCGCCGTCCCTTGTCGCACCTTCTAATGCTTGCTGCAGGAAAGATGGATCGATGAGTGGTGTCGTCGGATTGCCATCGTCGTTGCCACCGGTACCGCTCAACCCATAAGGAAACGCGGCGCCATTGCTCTCCCTTTTGACTCCTCTACTCATAGGGCGACTTGTAGTGATGCCTAGTTTCTTAACTTTATCATACAGAGTACGAGATGGAACTCCATATTTACGAGAGGCTTGCAGAGCGCTCATTCCGTTTCTAACACATTCTATCGCGGACATGATATCCGATCGCGTATATTGCTTGTATCGCTTCCATTCCGGTTTTTGCTGCGGTGGCACATATGGCGCGAGTCCCGCTCTGACGTCGGGCTGAAAATTTGGGGGCGGCGGAGATGGGTGGAAATTGCGCGAATTGTCTTCTTCGAAAGACCGCTCCGTGTAGGGCGAGTGAGCGTCTTCGGAGCGATCAGACCTGTTGTAATGAGGGGACGACGCTCTAGATGACAGTCTACGGGGACGGTAGTCAAAGGGGCGTTGGGGGCTCGGTGGTCTCTCGGGCTCGTGGGCGGACCCGTTGGAGTGTAGGCGAGGAGGAACAGCAGTGTTCACGGTATGGCAGACGAGGGATATCGGTTGAGAGGAATCTACGGGGGTCGACTGGGCTAGGACGTTCCTCAAGATAGGGGTGTCTCGTGTGGCTAGCATACTGGAGAGTTTCTTGCGTTTGAGCGGATTCATGTCGACGGATTCGTAGGCGGCGGAGAGGACCGGTGCGGCGGGTGGCGGCGGCCAGCGCGTCGGCGGAGCGGGCGCCGGCGGGGAGACGCTGGAGGGTGCGGCGGGCACCACGCGCGGCGGCGAAGCGGCCGGCGTACGCTCGCTGGTACCAGGCCGGCGGCGGAGCTCCGTCATGTCGAACAAACCTTTCACTTCGAGCTGCTCCGCCACCTTCATTATCCTCGGTATCTGAGCCTGAGTCACGTTTACCTCGCCGGTATACATGTATTCGAGAAGCGCTCGCATCTCGAAGTCTTTGACCCCCGGGAAGAGGATGCTGCAGTGGTCCATGGGCACGTCGGCCAGTATGGACTGGAAGTAGGGCGAGTTAGCGGCGAGCACTACTCGATGCGCCTTGAAGGTCACCTGGTCGTCGACCACGAGTGTGCAGTCGACATAGGTCTCTACTTTTATGAGCGCTTCCAGAATCTCCACTAAGTTGGTCTTGTGGTGATTCCATTTAAGGCAGAAAGTCTGCTGGCCCTCGCTACTCCCCATTTTCTTGAACTGGTACTCTGTGGACAATAACTTAAATAAATATTTATAATGATTCAGTTCATAGCTTATACATTTACCTACCACATTATGTTAAGCTCATTAATAAATGCAATTACCATGTTTATGGAAAAACTTAGCTTAGACTTATTACAAAAGATGGTACCAAGTTTAAACGAGGACTACAATTTGACGACCACTAAAATACTACGAGTATACCTACATTGTTGAGTTCATATTATCTTAATCATTTATTAATTGGTCAGAAAATATTTTTATTTATTTAACAAAGTTATTGGATTAACAGTATTAAAGCCATTAAACTTAGAGTCAATAACAGTTTTGAACATAAACTCAATAACTTTGATATATTTTTAAACTTTATAACCTAAAAAAATATGTACAACTGTTTACATTACATTCTAAATAATTAAAAAAAAGAACGAAGTAAAGATTACAACCTAATCAACTTTGATTTAAACACGCAAACACTTTAATGCCTTTTAAATTAACAACGAGTGTAAACAAAACAACATGCAATAATTACGTACCCGGCAAAACTCCCTCAAACGTCGACCCGGGATACATGGTAGAGCTAGCTGCGTCACGGCCCGCGTATGGTGAATTGATAATACAATCCGCCAGAGACAAGCACACACGCAAGGTTGAGTTTAAAACTAATCGCGAGACGTGCAAGCGCAGCGAGAGAGCGCGACTGAGCACCGACCGAGCGCTCGCTTCCAGCGCGACTGCCCAACTGCACCGCCCTACCCCATTTACATATTTCGCTCTATAGCCCTTCCTCACTGCTAAATTGACTTTTTACCTTTTATTCGGCAGGTAAATCGAATTTAGGGGAACTATGAAAGCACCGGCGTCCCTCCTATTAACGAATTGGCATGGCTCGAACTTGTCCAATACCATTCTTATATATTGCACGCGAGAGCTTAAAGTCGCAGCTGAAAATCGCTAGCTTTAAAACTTATCCTATACAAACCTGCTATTTTGACTGAAGTCCGGACTGACTAACTTGTTGTTTTACAGCAAACTTAATGTTTACAAAACTCTACATTTATAAAAAAAAACAACTCACCCTTCTTTATAAAAAATCCAGAAGTAACTTCAGAAAACTACAGGAAAATGTTCGGGAAACTCATGTAAATGTTCGCACTGTTCACTTTTTAAAAGTTCGTAACACGTTTGGGGTTGTTTTGCGCAAGCGTTAGTGGTGAAACGCCCTGTGGGGGCGGCGTGCTCTTGCGAGCGTCTGGCGATGACTGTTGGTTTGGTTCTGTTGCAGGCGCGTCCGCGGTCCGCTTCCCGCCCCGCGCCTCCGTGCGCTTTTTACGCACGCACCGCGGCTCGCAGCGGAGTGCAGTGCAATTGCGTGCGGGCGAGAGGGCGCGGGCAGAGCGACGCGCCCAACGAATTGCAGCGCGCTGAGGAGGGCTGGCGGCAATGTGTGCGTGAGTGCGCGCGCGCAACAACACACCTCACATGTGTGCGTGTCGCCGTCGCGCCGCACTGAGACGATAAAGCCGATTTCGGCTTATAAAAAATACCTCGCTCGCCGTCCCTTTGTATGCTAACACTAAACTTCTTGCCGACCATCGAAATTCTGTAGTTCGTTTTGCTAATTATCATAAATATCGAATTAATATGCTTCGTTGCATTTACATTAAATAAATATAAGCTCGTTGAAATACATGCAAGGTTTTCGTTGAATAAATATCTATGTCAATAACTATTATACCATAATAACCATCATTTAATAGGGCACAGTTAAGATAGTAACGATGACGTCATATTTATGGTATCTACAATACCTAGCTTAGTGCTTGTTCACCTACAGAAATGGAAAAAAAAACCTTGAAAAATAAACACCTAACATTTCTAACAATAAGTTAAAATATATATTAATTCGCTGGGTGATTCCTAGCTCAAAGAATTAGCACTGCTATCCGACGCGGCATCGCAGCCTAATCATAGCCTCCTTGTCACAAGATAATGATTTCGTTTTTGAGTTGGTGGGTGTTAAGTTTTTATTTTTTTATGATACATATCTTAGTTTTATATTTTTTTTGTTTGCTTGTTATAAATAAATGGTTATGTATTAAAAATAATAAACTAAAAATAAAATCAATTCACTAAAAATAATGTAAAGACTGCGTGTAGTGACGCGTTGGTAAAATTCAACAAATAGAAACGAGTGCGACTGAAAACACGCCGCCGTTTAACTCCGCATGAATCGCCCCAAAAATTCCGTAAAAGTGCGTGAACAACGACGCAAACGGGGTCATTGACACATTGCCTACGGAGGGAACGCCAAAATAGCGCGAAATGCACTCAAAAATAGAACAAGCTGTGTGCAATATTTTTTGTTACTGTGCATCGCGCGCGGCTTCCGTCGACTTTGGGAATGTGGCTTCGTTTATCTAGACGGTTTGTAATTAAATTCGAGTTCCAAGGAATCCTATGCAGCGTTTAACTGTAAAAGGTTATCATTTTGAGATTCAGGAATTCAGGATTCAAGTAACATTCTAATGATTGGTGATCCTAAATCCTTATACGTACCAATTTGAATAGGTTAATATAATTATGGTGGTTTTACATAAATCAAACAATCGTCCTCTTTACACCTCTACACCTAACCTAAAGTAATGAATATCGATAATGCTAAAAATATACTTACTGCTTAATTATGTCTCTTCAACAAATGTTACTGAGAACGCGAACTGCCAATCTTCATCATGTATCACATTTATTAATGAAATTATACGGGACACGTGGATTGTCAACGAATTTATTGATAGAAGAAAGGGGAAATCGACTTTTAACCAAATAAATACTCAGTAAAAACGTTTGCAAAAGTTAAATTAAATGAGTTCAAATCAAACGACGCTACATTTTTTATTGTCTTCTAGCTACGAAATATGCTGCCTAAAATATGCTTATTTAGTCGATTTTTATCTTTAATGACCACAAAATATCATTGGATGCTTCAAAAAATTTATTTACTGATTATTACTCGTAGAATAACCTCAGAATTGTTTGACTTCGTAGTTTATTTCCCACGATTAAAACCATTCGGCTACGAAATCCGTAGCAGAAACAATGGCAGCAAATGTCATAGCCACTCATCTCAGTGGCGAAGAACAGAGTGCACTTGAGTCGAGTGCAATCGTTTGCATATCGGTGACGTCAGAGTGGTATAATATCGGCCTCCGCTGATCGTATGGGAACCCTTCTCAAGGGGCTTTACTGCACATTTAAACTTCTAACCCTGAGATTGATCGAAACGCAATTGCATATAGATAAAACAAAAAAAAACAACAACCCATTAAGCTTCCGTTAGCGCATCTGTATCTGCTTGCTTAATTAATATCAGTCAAATTAATAAACAAATTATTTATTTATTTAAATTAATCAAAGCAAACTGGAAAAATTAATACGCAATAGTTGTCTTTAACCGGTTAAAATATACAGTTAACAAGCAAGTGTAATTTGCAATATCTGCAAAGCGTAGAGTCATCGTCGTATCGCGGTGAACCACACGACCGTTAGCGGACGATAATTTGACTACATATTGCACCGGAAACCGAAATGCAAATGCTCCATTGTTCGTTTTCTAAACACTTTCGACCTTTGATTCGGACGTTTAGTTAATTACTTTAATTAGTATTGAAATTCGCGCGGAAGCGTTCGCGTTGTTAAGATACGAGTAATTCGGGGACAATCAACTCTGTGGATTGCATTTGCGATTCTCACTGCTATAAATTTCAGTGTCAATTGGTGAACAATGTGTAAATCTTGGTGCACAAAAGCTTATTATGCTAATACCAGCATAAACTTACGCGACCTATCCCACGACGTGCGCAGCGTTGCAGCAAAGCGGACGGGGGTTACATAAAAAACTAATAAAAAAGCAATAATCAGATCCCGCATGGCGGCTTGTTGAGTCCGAAATTGACGCGACTGATGAACCGTAAGGGATAAAGTGCTCGACAATGCGCGCATTGCACTGATGGTACCCTCCAACGCTGAACAGCGGGCCACGTCCGCAATTTGTTTGTTTGTTGAAGCTTGAAATCATTGTTTATCAATAACAAAAACAGAACATAAAAAGAAGCAGTAATTACTTCATTTGCTTGGCATACTTTCATGCTATATGCGAGTTCTTTAGGTGTAGTATTCATTTGCTGCTAGTAGTCGTGAGTGATCATCATTACACGCTGGAATGTGTCGCTTAAACAATCGGCTGTAGGATAAGCTCGACATATTTGATGCTAGATCTACTCGTTTCAAAAACGTGATACGAGCCATAGAAGACCACGGCTTATACCTGATTTTGTGCTATAATATGGTGTGTGTTTAAATTTAATTAAAAATTATATATTGATTCTTCTTTACTTACTTACATATTTTTAAATATTAAATTTCATCGGAATTGATTAACGTAAATGTGTAACATGTTTGGATATTTTGGTCTAGTTTTGACTGCAATTTAATTAATGTTATTTTTTTGTATTTAGTTGATCAATGTCTGTTTTGTTATCCAATGAAATAAATTACGTGCTGACTGTATGCATTCCTTAAGTGCTGTACTATTTGGTTAGTACAACTACAATACAACCCTTTCTTTACTTAGTATTAAACTTAATAAATGAACGTTTTTTTTGCAGCGGGTATCATTTTAATTGAATTGCATCACATAAATCTGTTGCGTTGTTATTCATTAATGGCAATTAAAAGGCAAACTTTGCATAATGAGTAAGGGTGGGCCACATAAAGAGATAATTGTAATTTCACGCGGACCCGCGGCCTTGTCATTTGTCACCAGCATCCTGCCACGCGCCTGCACGAATTTATTATTTTATACTATCTAGGGAACCCTTACCCTCTTATCTCCCATATTAACAACGAGACAATTAAATAATAGACCATAGACCGCTCTCTGCCGTTGCGGCTGGCTGCGTCACTAACGCATTGTGCGAGTGGCAATTATTACTTGACTCTAATCGAATAATCGTACACATATAACCGTACAGTTTTACTTTTAAACGATGCATTCGCGAAAGTGACTCGCTAAGATAAATGTCTAAACACATTTTACTTTTATGACTTTTCTACGGTTATTACGTTTTACATAAGTTACCCCCGTACGTTACAGTCACGTAAGCAAGAAAATTAAAGTTAATTTACGTACTCCGTTTCGTTCTTTGAGTGGTATAGTATCGCTCATGTGTTTTTTACAATGGTTTTTTTTTCACTTGAGACAGTTCCTATACGAGGTTGTAATAAATTACGTCATTTATAATGTGTTTAAAATGAATATGTAGTAAAGAAGTTTTTTTTCATTGCAACTAAAGTATCACACGATTAATTTTGCTCCTAAGTCTAAGCAAACTTAGAGCTTCGCCACGACGAAAAGCTAGCATACTTCGTTTCACAATTTCTATCTTCAAGTGTGCATTTGGTTATTTGTATTTGGGAGCGATGTGACAGTGTGTAGGGTACAGCAGGGTATCGGTGTCCGGGTATAATATTCCCATTGCGTCTACCACGCCTCGGCCGCGCCCGGATGCGCTCATTGTAGCGAAACTCCCCGCCATCGGCCAGAGACAATGCACTCTTTCCTCCTATTGTCTATGAGCCCAACAAATATTCTATCCCTAATTTATGGGTAATGGTGTAAATAATGTAAAATCGCAATTTTATACCGTCTTGCATTCTTGGGCAGTGTTCATGCTTGGTGACCCTGAAATTCTCGTAATGAAGTAACTGCGTTTGATCGATGTATATTTTTTATAATTATACACGTGAAATCAAATGATAATAGTTTTTTATACACTACTGACTATAGATAGGCTCGTAGCCTACTAATTAATTAGTTATCTCACGAAACAGCTTGCATATGAAGAAGCAATTACAACGTTAATAACCTAATTGCATTAACGCTTGCCTATTTAAAAAATGCAATAACTCAATTTTATGATATCAAATAATGCAAATGTCGTTTCGGGAGAGATAACATCGACTTTTCAGAAATGGGTCAAGAAGGTACAAAAAACTATTATAAATTATAAAAAATGGGCGGTTCTGCTAAGTATCGTTGTCAAAATATTGCCGAGCACCTGCTTCGTAGACAGGGTGGCGCGTAACGAACTTTTGTATAAAACCGACTTTTGAAATAGTGTCAAGGAATTTTTGCGTTATTTTACCCAGTTGAACCATTTGGTGTTATTATTATGAATAAGTAAGATTATTCTTATGATTACTTACTCCCTAATCTAGCCATATTATAACTAGTAATAACGAATCATGCATCTGCATACGATAATAATCTTAAATTATAAAATACACCCAAAGATAATTCGCCGCTCGATCGCGGCCATGTTGCCGCCCGAAGCTTTACAAAATAAAACAACGGTAAGCTCTTAGCTTTTTTACTTTTTAAGACAGGATCATTTTTCTTACCCGTGGATTATCTCTTTGATGCGTCGAGGGAGTTTTGGTCTTATTGTAAATGGTATAAGGTTGTGTTATGTTTCGGAGGCTGCGGCGGAGTGGACGTCCTTGGGCGGACTCGATCTGCTAGCCACGAGAGATCGTCCCATCGCTGCATGGTCGTTGCACCGACGCGATACTTTTAAAATGCATTGGAAAGTAGAAATCGTATTCGTTAGATACTTTGTGTGAGACACTTCTCTTGCGTGTATTTACTGAGCAGTTGGTAACCTCATTCCACGTAGGCGGATACCAGCCTTCCTGCGGCTAAACAGTGACTACAAGCACGGCAATCAATATTTTCGCATTTATGTGTATCCATAAATATTTCACCAAGTATTTCTGCCCTATGCCCCTACCTCGCCCACGTAATTACGAGAATTTTCAATATCGACCGTGACTAGGAAGGTAGGTACATAAATAAACAATTCGTGCTATTTCAAAGTTTTGTGTAATACAGCACTTAGTTCAGACCCACCCATTGCTAATGAGACAAAACGATTTGCCTCTTTGTGACTTTTAAGCATCGCTAAATGTCGGAAAAACTCGTGCTTTCGCAATTACTAACGACACAAGTTGATGTTTTAACTCTTTCGCAATCACTTTGGCCCTTATGCATGTTAATTTTTACTAGGTTTAAACCATTAAACATGAATTAAATAAGCACGCATGTGTAAACTAACAATATGCCTACCTAACTACTAACCCCCTTATTCATAATAACGCAGACAGTCTAATAAAACTGTTTTAACTATTACACTGTTTTGTCGCGTTCTTTCTTGGCGCTGTCATCATTTGACAGAAAGTGACAAAACAGTGTAATAGCTAAAATAGGTTTATTAGACTGTTTAAGTTATTATAAATAAGGCTGTAAGTCTTCATAAGATGTCGTATTTCCATAATTCAATATTTTAAACTAATCAAGCGAGGAGCACGTCATCAGTTGAACGGTACGTCTTTTTTTAGCAAATCAATAGTTGTAATGTGGGCATACGTTATTTCCTGCGCGTGCATTATGGTGGTCCCGTCCGGTAGATGGACACCGCGATACCGGATAATTACAGGTATCATTCGCAATAAACTCGTCCACCGCACCGCATAGAAACGACATGCAAAACATCGATATTCACCGTTACAGATCCTATTTCAACCCTCTACGAACAAGTTTTATAGAACTGTACAACAGGCAAAATAATGACTTCGCTGTTTTGAATATTCTACATCAAAACATACTCGTAAAGAGTTGCCACTTTTTTACCGAGTTCAAAAAAAGGAGGTAATTAATTCAATCTGCATGAAGATAATTTTAGTATGTTGATCTGGTAAGGCTTCTAACACGTGTGCAAAATTTCGTAAGAGTGTGTATGTTTGTTTCAGATTTTCTCGAAGACGAGAAATCATAGCGAGATGATTCTTTTTTAGTTAAATTCGGTATGGTTCAACTTAGGTGACAACATAATTTTATTAAAATTGATCCAGTATGAGTAGTAACTAAAAATCATAAAATAATTTTAAATATTAAACTGCCTTCAAAAATCTCGCTAAAAGCTTTATATTCATCTTCTCGAAAAGGAAAAGGCGGTTAAATTTTAAGGATTCTGTAGCCGAATAGCAAAAACGGAACTCTTATAGTTTTGTCAAGTCTGTCTGTCCGTCCGTCGAGTAGTTTTTGAGATGTAGGTAGCACGTTTTCAACGACTGCAAACATAACTTTGCTCTTCATACAAACACCCTGAAAAAATATATGTTTACTGTCAACAAAATACTGTGATATTTTGGCTTTGTGGATGGTGGTAAGTGGATCCTTAATTCAGTTAAACTTGGCACGGAACCCTCAATGGGCCAGTCGGACTTGCACTTAGCCGGTTTTTTTGATGATGTATTTCTTTTTCTGGTTATGCTTGAATTGACTTAAATCATCTTCTATTTCATACATTCTTACGCCTTGATTTGATCAGATTCGAGACAATCTAGCCACTTTTGTTTATTAATAATGTCAGAATCATCCAACAATTTAAGTTATATCAGCACCATATTCAACTAACCTAAATTTATTGAAGGTATCTAAATGTACTTTCAATAATTTTAATTACATTAGTGATAAACCAGCAAAAAAGCACACGTTTACCACATGAATCATAATTAAGAAGGAATCGTCATCCAGCATATGTCGATACGAGTATTATGAGTTTTACGGTTGCTTTATTCGCGAACACCCCTCGTATTTCTGTGGGGTTGCGGACAAAATTGTATTTTTATTATAATTGCTTCGTTTTATAGAGAGCTTGTCCGCTAGGGTAAACATTGTAGGGTTGTGTTTTGCTACAGTAAGCCAAACCGCGAGGGTATCTTACAATTAGTAATGAATAATGATATTGACTCATTTTTCACCTGTTCCATAGGGAGAAAATCGATTTTTTTAATTATTAGCAGATATGTTTTATTGTTTCTAAAATCAGTCAAAGTACGGCCATTTTAAAAAAAAACATATAGGGATTTTTTAAGATAGAAATAAGGTTTTAATTAATAGAGCTGCTTGTATCTATCAATAAAGAATATACATGGGTTAGTATTATCTTTGCACAACCCTTAGTGAGCACACAAAAAATAAATATCACTCAAGGGTAGAATAAACTGACAGTTTTATTATTCAAATAATAGCAAAAACCAGCGAATGTGTTCTCCTGTCCATACTCAATTGGACCCGCATCAAAAGGCTTAGCATAAACCCTTTTTCCCATTTTTATATCACGAAAAGATTGCCCATGACCATTTTTGTTGGCAAATATGACTTGATCCCTTTGTCCGCGTGAAAACTACGAATGTCGTTCGAGCGTTAAAACGATGAATGGATATTTTACCAAATAACGCAAGTTTTCGATAGCGATATAATTTTTCCTTAAAGATTACGACTGACATTCGGTGACTAAGCGATCACCTAGGCCAATTTAATCGCTGTGAACTAATAAAGGTACTCATGTAGAAAGAACATCATTACGTGTCAAATGACAAATGAATTTGTGCATAGAATTTTATTCTACGAGTATCTATTGCAATTTGTCATTTCGTTATCTTTCGCTATCATAGCACATTCGTTTCTCAGTACCGATAGCGTTATCTGTATCTAGAATATACTGTTGCACCATACCACACATCCAAATGATCTTAACTGTATGAGTGTTAATTGCACTTTTATTCTTAATGGTTTAAATTAATTAGTCTACATTTCGCGTTATCACTGCGTACATACAGTATGCGTAACGCATGTTTCGCAATGTATCTCACGTATTGTGAATTTTAGTAAAGGTGTTTGCGAAAGTAGTGGTGGTCCCTTTACGAAATATCAGTTGAGACGTGCGAGCGATGCGTGCGCGAATCGCTGCGCGCACGCACGGTGCGTAGCGGCCAGCGAGCGATAGCGCGCGTTCGCCTGATAACGCGCTTGCGATAACACGCTGCCCGCGGTGGAACTGATACTGCACATGAAATTTTGCTCACATAAATATTTCCGATGGACTTTCGCCCGGTTTATCTCTAAAAGTAATTAGAAACGATTAACCTGGGATGCGATCGTGTTGTAATTTTTAAGCATTCGTTTGATACCTTTTGATTTATTTTACATAGCCATGTATTTCTTTGTTTTTCTGAAACAGGTTACTAGCTATCTTTCACGTCTGTTATTTACTTGACCATTTACTTTACTTAGTTCTTTTTGATACTGACTAACTAATTATATCGTGCACCGAAGCAGCAAAGAGGCATGCAAAAGGCATATGTATGCAGTCGATTTATAAATTACCAAATCAGCAAAATTTTATGGCTGCATAATAATTATAAACTCTTTCAAATTATCACTGGGCAATAAACCGGATAAAACATAAGAGCGCAACAAACTTACCTACTCAAAGCGACTTCTAAAGATACTAAAACCATACACGTAGTAAATGGGTAAGAATGTGTGTGTAGCAAAAAATAAACAGACACAAGGACAAAGACCTGTTTGCGGAATTCGCGTTGCTAATCCGAGCTCATGAATGGGCATCCCCGACCTACAAAAGAGTGCACACTAGCGCAAATAGTGCAGCGTCCACCTTTGTTGTTCACCCGCCGTAATGATGAGTCAACAATGAGACCATTTATGAAAAAAATGGCGAGATGGCGCGTGCCGTGCAAAAACACTTGTATTGTAGAGTCGAGCGGGCGTGAGTTACGTCAATTTCGCACAATTGTACTAGGTCGGCATGACTCGCTAGGAGGTGTTTGTTTTGATTCTTTTGCTCACTGTGGTCTCAGTCAAGGTCGATTATTAGTTCTATTTACTTCCACCAACATTTTACGAGTAGACGTATAAAAAATGTAAACATGTTTTTATCTAAATGAAAACAAAATAGGTAAAAACCTACCATCAGATTTTGTAAGAAAAGAATTGTTTTAATCGTTTTAAAGCATACAAGAAACTTATCTAGCATTAATAAACTTGTGATATCATAGGCGCTTGATAAACTCTAAACAATTACGATGATATTAAATTGTTGATCTCACAATGTACGGACAAATGTCTACCAGGATAACATAAAATAAAACAGATCTCAATACACCAATGTAAATTTACATACGTTAGTAATATAACGCTAAAATTACTGATTTTAGGGTTCCATGGTCTTAATCAAAATTCTAAAATCTTTACCAAACTATACCAGTTAATATACACAAACGTTTTTTTTTTACCTTCATGAATATTATCATGCATTTACTTAGCACCTTACAAAGTAAATATCAAGACGCCTACAAACTCAAAACAATAATATGAAGGTAAAATATTCGAATTAGCATAAGGTGCCTAATTCATTAATATTCATTAATTACGTTATACCATTCTCTGCAGAATCTCTGGACAACCTTCGTTAAGATACTTGTTATGTTACAAACAAGCCATGATTCTAGAAATGTCAATGAGGACCTTAGAATAATTGATTCCATTTACCTTTTAACACAAGGAAAAATAAAACTATACGGAATTCTAGAAATAAATCAGTCATGGCCTCTTGATGACTCATTTTGGCAACCAGTTCGCGAGGAGGCGGTGCCTGAATTATGTACACAAGTATATTGCCAGATTAGCGATTCGCGTATTCGCACACATTGACAATCCAACTGAGATAACGCGGCTGGCGCCCTGGTACAATTTATACCTACAGTTCTTGATAATGGTCACTGGATTCTTACACGATCGGAATCGTTGTAGGTTTTTGTTTTTATTGTGTATAAATTTAAGTTTTTCGATTGGTGAATAGCTACTGAGACGCTACTAAAATCTTCTTGCACGTATGCACTTACTTAGACAGACATTGTTTTGAGTATAGATGATGTCAGACCACTTTTAAAAAAAGCGTACCTAACCTGCAAAATTCGATCAACTGAAAAAAATATGTTCTGTATTTTTGGGCATATGTTCTCAATGCAAAATAAATACTCAATATTTAACGGAAAACTAATCTTAAAGTGGAATTTGAAGTATAGTTATCTATTCAGTCGCGATATTTTAACATCAACAGATTGTTGAACAACACGGCTTGTCGAGGTTACGCGAGATTTTGAGGCCAAGGCTTCACACTAACGCTAATATGTAGACTTTTATGTGAGATAAATACAAATTAGTGAGTGCCTACCGAAAGGTCGAAAAACCTGTATCGGTAGTTGACTTTGATTACCTTTCAGATTATATCCATTAATTTATTACGGTCATTTCCGGTCTCTTAATTTAGCAAGATTCGATTTTCTACTCGATCTTAATAGAATGTGCAGTAATTGCTGTTGAATTAAAATTGAAACATCGCTTCTGTATATCAAATCCACATACTCACATATATGTACTCACTTACCTAGTAGTAGATGTTAAATTTGTATATGCCTGTGGGCAAGGCAAACATGTTTGCATTGAGTGAGAAAATTGCTCCAGTTCAAGATGGTAGAGACGTTAATGTTGAAAATTTGAAATATTTCAGCAACAGAGTACGATTTCATCATAATAACCACTTTGGGGCTAAAGTTTTGATCTATGTTATAACAGTCATATACCTATATACATTAAGAATAACTATTTTATTACCGTCTGGGATACAAACATCTTGCACAACACCCAGATGTACAACGACCATTCCTTTTCATCTAACTAAGTAGGTACGACTAAAAACTGTATAAGTAGGTATATTTTTCCTGAAGCAAACTTACACGCATGTTTTCGGTTCATTAATTTGTAAATCAACCCCTTGAAGGCAGTATTGACGGCTGAGAACGGCCGAACGTCCTCGTGACCAAAATACGCGCGTTGAATAATTGAGCGCCCCCACGACACCCCCGGACCTCAGCCTTTATCAGTTGATTATAATATGCCTACCGCGAATTATTGATGGACTTAGAAACAGCGATTCAAAGAATTGCCCATGAATATCTGATGATCGACAACTCGGCAAAATACAAGTAGATAACGCAATTTGTACACGTAGGACAACTTTGAAAGAAATTTTAATGCGCTTGCTTCCAACTACAAACTCCTACCCGAATATGGGCTCTTTCAAATTTTGCAAGACATCAGCATTCATAAACACGTATTCGTGAGTCTATTAATTAACAGTGAGAATCCACAATGGCCATCCAATGATTGAACGAGGTCCTTGCTAAGTATTCATAATTATAGAGAGATGTTCGGGTAGTGCGTTTGGACGGCGACTATTTGTCTTCGACACGCAAATGTGGCAGGGAAATTAGTGTGAATAATTGATACGTGTCATTTGGCAACCCCCTCACAACACCCACGCGTCACCCTATAGGTTTTTGGCTAGCGGCTTACGCATGTCACTAAAGTCAATACAGGCGCTTCTTGACGGGTCACCTTCTAATGAAACGTGAATGTTGTGATAAGGAAGCCATTGATGGACGGAATCGAAAATGAAAATGTTTGGAAGGTTTTGTCAGTGTTGAAAGACTTGCGGAGATCAACCTCATGCCTCATGCTGTAAACGATACAAAACTCAGATGTTGTTTTCATATCCGTATGGGCAATCGGTAGGTGTAATATTGTTCTGGCTGCCCCCCTGTCAGAGGAGGCAAGGACGTTGTACCAAATGTTGCTGTTTTATAATTATATTGTTAACTAATTAATATATATTTAAAAAACGGAGTGACATGGTCATTATTGACAAAGCTCCTTAAATCCGCTACTGGTTGGAACATAATTAAAAAAAGCAATTGTGCTAAACCAATACCACGTTTGTACAAGCCATTACATTTTTGACGAGTAAAATTAAAGCGAGTGTTGGGTTATAGTGTGTAATTTTAGTTTTAAAATGCCATGCGATATACGCACGGCTCGGCCTCTGGGCTGGCCGGTGGAGGCGATGCCCCACATCGATATTTCGTGCATTATTGAGCAGTCGCGTGCTACCTCCCGAATTTCCAATGTTTGGCGATTGATGTGTAGATTGACTTTTGTCATTTGCCTCGCCATGTCAAACAGTAAAATGTTTTTCTATGCCCTCTCCTCAAATTGTTGTGGGCCGTAGCGTAATGGACTCAGGCGATTTATATAGATACATCTGATTGCCACGTTGATGGATGGACACTGTCCGTTGTTTTCTCTGGGACCCATTTACTACATCGATTTTCATTTAGGCTATATTTTATCGGACTATTACGAATTTGTTGGCGATGCTCCTTTGATAATAGCTTTTTTCCTAATGGTTTCGTGAAAAATTACTTTTTGTCGTTAATTTTCTGTAGATATTGTTACCGCACTTTTTAAAGTCGTTGTTCAAATACAGGTACAAAATTTTATCTTTACCTATGTTTATCACATGTGAATTGTTTCACAATAGACATATTTCAAAGTATGTTTTACCTTTGTGGTATTAACCCATGCTTAAAAAGTCTTGCACTTTTTATTCCTTATCGTAAAGCCGCCTTTAACCCTAGGATTGCTTTGTTGGAGAGTGTTATGAACCGTTAGGGGTTGTTGGTGATAAGCGCAAGAGTTGTGCAAATCTCCTGGGTGGTCGGAGAAAGGCCTGCCATAAAGACGGCGAACTTTAAAGAAATGATATAAAACGTCGGCCTCTTTATGCGCAAGCGCCGTTGAGCAAACCTCATTCATTTAGAAAGTTTTATCTCGCAGAAACAGTTAGAGGCACATTGTTGCTTTTTTTAAATTGCCAATTACAATTTTTTTGGGGTGGTAAGCTATTGTGGATATCCTTTCTCATCGTTTAGGAGATTCTAAGGGAAGGAAGATGTTAGTGATGATAACATATTCTTTTCCAGGCGAAAAATATTTAGCACCCATTATTGTTATTATATGTTAACTATCTGATGGCACCAAGTCGGTAGATGTACTTATGAAATATACAAATGAAAACGTAAATAATTAATTGACTAGTATAAATATATCGATGTTTCTTAAACGTTCTGCATACAAAACGATGGTAAATGAGAAATAGGGTAGAAGTACCGTTTGTGGCCACTGTACTATTTATGGACATTTTTTGTCTAAATATACTGTAATAATAGTTCTATATAAACAATACCCTCTTAATCTTGATTAAATTAGGTGTACAAAATTGAAAATTGAATAAAAAAACATTTAGGTGTTATAGTTTTTTATATATTAACTCAAATTTCAACTGTCCAAAAACGGTGCAAAGGTGGCCAAAAACGGTACTTCTACCCTACGTCATATGTTGTATAAGAAAATAAAAAATATCTACAACACCCCTGAAGTTAAACACACTTAATAATCATAAGTGACAAACTTGAAACCGCTACCCGAAGACATTTCTCTAATAATCTAAAACGTCGTACTTTCCATTAGTTAAAGGAGAAATGTTTATTTAAAAAAGTACCGTTACGGTCCTAAAATGCCGAGGCACACATTGTGAAATAAATAAAAGAGAAACCTCTACCCGCAACATTAAACCCTTTAGCACGTTTTCTGCGGAGAATAGCGCAATTTTTATTGCTTTACAACAGACTCCAAATATTGCAGATCTCCGCAAAGACGCCGACCGAAGCTGCATAAAGGGGTACAATAAAAACAAACGGAAAGGGTTTAGACACAAGGCGGAAAATTACGCAATAACTAGTTTTATGAGCTCGTCAAAAGCACGGCTATAAAAAATTCGACTTCGCAGGTACGAAAAAGACGCTTTTGTTGCAGCGAGACCGACCCTCGCTCGGATCTGTAAAAAGCCGTAACGCGAATACAAGTGCCATTTACAATATAATGGCGGTGTATGCAAATAGATGCAAATCTGTTTATGATGACCAGGTCGGTGCTACAATAAGTGCTTTGTCAAAACGCGACAATTATGCTACCGAATTCGATTATGAAGGTTGTAAACAGTTTGAGTTTCCAAGAAACTTTCGCTGAAAGTGTTCTAGGAATCGAATCAGATCTTTATCGCTAACTATATTTGGATACACTTTGTAACATTGCTATTTCAAATAAATGTTTATTTTTATTTACTTTGTTTCAATCTATAACGCAGATGGGGATTGTATTGACTGGTCGTAAGTTTGACAAAAGCTCGAATATAAGTTGTCAGAAGGTATGTTTACTGCGGTACAAAGATCATTGTATGACTGCCCCTTGAACTTGATATCTTTATCAGGCGAGAATACGGTCCTAAAACAGAAACTATTAATGCTACTAAATCATGCTGCTTGCTGCACTGCTTTCCTGAGTGCACGCAGGCTTTATGCGTGTTGTACTGTTCTGTAGTAAATTTAAAGGAAATCTTCTTGGAAACAAGTTACTCTTAAAACAATTTGCAAGTCCACCAAATTATTTCTTCTACAGCTCCCCTAATCTGCTTCAGTGTTCAGAACCGGAAATAAAGTAACATAGGTATTGCAGTACGCAGAAATATTTTAATGGTGGATCACGAAACTTTCAGCTTTCTTAACACTGCCGAAAGATTAATTCTTTTCTGGCATATTTTATGAACCGGTAAAAAAATACATAGGTACGCAGTAATATTTTACTGGTGGATCACGAAACTTAAAACTTTCATAACACTGTCAAAAGCACAATTCTTTGCTGGCATATTTTAATAACTTACATGTACATGTTCCTTATCTCGACATTATACTTTAAGAGACTGTGTGCAGGCACGGTTTTTAATTGCGAATTGAGTGCTCGAAACAGAGCGGTCGGTCTCAATCAGCTAATACAGCGATTGGGTACCTAAAGCTGCTTTACATCTAAGAACAATTATGATAGTTCATATTTGCTCCACCAACCCTTTTGTTACTGTAGTGCAGGGCTGTACTGAGTCAAACGTCTTGAGCAACACGCGACATTTTGAAAGTTTCGGTCGCTCTTTCTCGAAGATGCTGGTGTCTGCGCGCACGCAAGGGCTAGTCCGAGGGATCGGCCGGCTCGGTATGCTAATGCAGCGATTGAGCAGGTCGTTGGCCGCGGAACCCGTTGCCACCCTCGCCTGCGCGCCAACTTTATACAATCTTGATGCTAGATCGGCTTCTAACGTTCTCTATTTTTAATATGATTCCTTTTTTTAGGGTTAAGTTAAGTTTTTAAATAAATATCAATTTTGGTAGTATGAGAGCAGCCCTCTGTTTGTCCAACCATCTGTTTGCTACGTCTCAATGTCATTTAATTTTGATTTCTTTGATTAGGCGTCTCACATGAAATTTGTTATCTTTAAGTGCTATAAAATCATGAATAAATTCACATGTTTCCAGAACATTGTATATTGCAACAATTTATAACAAGTAAGAATACGTATTTATCAATGTCCTTATTATACAGAGCTACTACATGGCATGCATTTCATTAACAAAGAACTGAAGCCATCTTTCAGAGAGAAAAGAATTAAACTTGCTTTATAATCATTGTAGCGAGACAGGCATAGTTGAGTCTATGACAGTGTCAAAATCAGTCGATGGGCCGCATCGCTGGGCAGTGACCTTGAGCCTGCGCCCGCGCAGCTTTACTACACACACAACGCGCCGCTGCACTCATGTCTGTTTGAGAGAGGGGGCTGGCTGATTATTGCACCTATTGTCGGGAATGCACGTAGATTTGGGTAGATAAGATCGTTGGAGTTAGTTTTATAGACGAAAGAGCGTTACTTTTGGCGTAGTTTTAAAGTGTAGATTTTGTTAAAAGTAGGTAAATAAGGTTACATTGCATAACATAACAATAAAATGAATCATTTATCAATACTAATTCAGTGTCAGTTATTGACATGAAAGGCAACAAACAACGGGCTTAAAAACCGTTCCCTGATCTAAGGAACTGACAGCGTAGGCGTCTCGAGCGTTCGGCCATGGGCAGCGCATAATGGATGCATAATAGTCGTGTGCCACTTCTCGTGAAAGTGCATCGGATGCAGCCTTGAGCGGACCCTTTCCCTCGTCCATCAAACGCGGCGCGCGCTCTCACCATTTTTCCTAACCTTACATTATACTATCGAACAGACATTTATCGCGGTTACGCCATTAAATGGACACCCAGAGGCATACAAACTTGTATCATATTATTCCATGAGTCAAATGATCGGATCAATGGCTTTCTCTGCTATTAGAAACAGAAAATAGATAGACATTGCAAAAGTATTTCGATGATTTCTATTACGAATTCAAGTACGATACCTACTCGTAGCAGTGTGCTACGAAGTTCGTAGCAAAGAAAGCAGTTTGTGCTAACCTTTATACATCAGTACATATTTCTTGATCAAAGGGTTAAATAATTAGCTGAAGCCAAAGAAGTGATCATGTGTGCGTGATAGGCGTGCCGTGAGTGGCTATAAGGCTACATCCTGCGGGCGAGCAGTGTAGCGGGCGGGGCGGCCGGCCGGCGGTTATTTCGGTATGCACATTGCATGCAGCGGCATCGACGCACTTGCCACTCGAAATAGTCAGGTCAGGGACCGCGACACTCACTCGATCCTGCCCCAAGGTCAAGTCTCTGCAGCGATACCCCCCTCCCCCCTTCTACCCACCCCGCGACGCCTCCACATTGCACTGGGAGCGGCCAAGTCACGCTCATCCGCCATTTTAAAACTTTCGAGCCGCTTGAAGATACAATCAAGAATTTCTTTGCGTTTTCTTGGATATATAGATGCAACGTTGCAAGAAGTACCTTATCTTGTGTCCAATTGATGCAACATAGGCTCGAATAGTCGCAATATGCAGATAAACAATAGCTATACCCTTTATCATTATGAATGTTAGCAAACGTGACTATTAGACCGTTAAATCGATTCTTAATTGCGAATGCTCCATTAGACGTCGCGAGATAAAACCGCGAAGTGCGTAGAGCTCGTTAGTTAAAACTGCGATAAGGGTGCTTCTTTGCATCACCGATATTTGTAGTCTGGTGGAAATTACCACTCCAAATGCTAATAATTACAACATACATAATGACTTAGTAAGAAATGTTGTTAATTTCTATATTCGCATCTCTAGTGCTCTACCAAAAACGCAGCCTGTTTTAAAGTTCCAGAAATTTTCTTGGTATTAATAAGTCAATAACAATAATACAGCACTACCTATACTAGTATACATACTAGTGTATGTATACTAGTATAGGTAGTGCTGTAAATAGATAGTCTATTCACTAAATTGTGATTTAATAACGGTTATTAGCAATCAAATAAACAACTCTTTGTTACGAGCTAAAATGTCTTTTGGGTTTCACATCTCACAATTGACAATTCTATTCTTAAGATCTTCGGCGAAGTATCTGTTGAACCTTCAAATTGTAAATTTCAGTCATGTCCAGCATTATTGATGTTTTATTGATCGACATCGGCTCGTAAAGGAGGTGTTTGAGTAAAATAATAACAGGATTCACCCTCGCGTCGGTGGCCACTTTTATGGTTTCAGCTTCCCTTAGCTTTGGTCATCGACACCGGCTGCCAAGGGAGACCAAATGTCACTAATTAACTGCCATAACCCACCAGTACATACCATTCAACCTTTGAACAAATAGAATTCACCCTACAAAACGTTATCATCTGTGTACCTAACTCTATCTAATCTAGAAACGCAGTCTCAGTGTTGATTTTTGAAACGCTCAATTATTTAATTGAAAAAACATAGCTGCATCATAAATGATCGATTAAGAATGTCAATACGATGAACACAAACACAAAAAGCGCGATGCGCGTTTGTTATTCTGGCCAGCATTCCTCATCTCCGGGAGTTGCGTTTAAATTTTTCCATAAAAACTTCGACACGTCTCAGATAGGGAGGAGCGAGCAAGGCATCTACGATGTTGCGAGGACATTGCACTTCTGCCCTCCCCCCGCGGCCCTGTGGTCCTTGCCTCCCCCGGCCCTGCCGAAACTCGCTAACCAACTTCGCTCTGCGCCGACCGGATTTAACTATTTAGTCACCCGTCGGGGTATTTGCTCTGTGGATGATAGTTTTAACTTCTTCTGTTACAGTAATCTATTACAAGAGTGACACAGAAATATGTTAGCACAGTAAGTCTTTAGCATTACCTATAATGAATCAGTAGTCTAAAATTATGCTCAAGCTTGGTTTTCTTCACTAAGTCTATTTTATCAGCTAGCATAACTTCAATTTACAAACAAATCCTCGAAATTCTGGTTCTAATTGTATAAGATACTCGATGCAGCTTTTAAAATAAATAGCATTACGTACTTAGTTGTCTGTTCAAAGGTGGTTTCAACAATGATTCACATAGGATTGATTCAAAGTTTAGGTTGCTAACCTAAACAATAGTAGTTTCGTGTCCAATGATCAACAAGAAAAGAGAATATCAAGAATACTACCCCTCCAAAAAAACATTTATTTATTTATTGCACAACCATCGTCATATAGCATATCTACCAGTCATAATACCTTTGGGCTAAGCAGAAATGACTGTGGGCGGTGCGAGAAATAAAAAGAAAATGAATTACTATTACAAAATAAGGTAATTTTTCCACATACAAAAAAATCATAAACAATCTATAACATAAAATGTTTTATCAGAAAGTAAACAAATCAGCCAAGAAACATTATTTATTGCCAACTTTACATGATCGAAAAAATTCAATAGGAAGGTACTCTATAGAATAGGGTACAAAAATATACGATACAATGATCAATCGAGCCGATTTTCACGAATTAAGTTACACTAGACATAATCGTGACATAATTATGACGGAATGGTCGTGGTTATGTTTGGTAATGGGCGTTCATTGATCGAGATCGAGACGATGTTTATTGTTGAATGGTGTTGCATCAACAGCGCCGCGGCGAATGCGGTGCGCCGGCGCAGCGCGGCGGCTGCTTCCCGTTACTTGCTATGTACTTAGTGACGTACATAGAGTAGCCATTTACCCGCCGAGTAGCGTGGACAAAAAAGTTTTCGAAGGTTCAAGAAAGTGCCCACTACTTGCTTTAAGAAATTATATATTGATTGAAGATTGAAACGTCTTACTTATAAGAAACATGATATTTCGTAGCATAAATTTTGTCCTTTTTGAGCTGATCTTAGAGCATTAAAAATATTCACAACGGTATTTTTTAAAAGGTACCTATTCAAACATTTATGCTACGGTGCAACGAAACATACGCTACGAAATATATAAGTATTTTCAATTCATTTAATTTACAGATGATACAAAAGATACTTACTAGCCGCTACAAATACGCAGACTCAACAAAACTCGAGATTCGAAAGAGCATTTATTTGTATTTCCTGAATTCATCGTAAGCCTGATGCAACTAGTATCTTAATTTAGTCACTTCAACATCAAGGATTTAACTTTTAATTATTTGATTGTCCGTTTATGCTGACGGTCCGAAACTTGGCCGTCTGTCCCGCGCCTGCCTCAACAGGCCGCCCGTTCACCGCGGCCGGCGCGGGCGCAGCGTCACGCGCTTCCTGCGCAACTTTATTATTTTTAAATTTGAATTTGGAACGTCCTGGAACTGGCCATAAGACGCTTATTAGCTAATTCAAGACATGTAGCTTTTGGAATCATGGGCCGTGCAATCGTTTCGGATTTCTGAGGTATTTGGTATTCGGGAATCTTTATTGCTTAATATTTTTCTTACCTATAGCGTATCCTATTAAAATTAACTTGTCTTTTTACGTATAAAATTCCGTAACTTTTAATGAAAAGAAGACATGACAATAAAGATTTGATATTTTCATTGTTCAACTGGATTTTAAGTATCTGAATCTAGACTACAACGCAACCGAACCGTACCTATTACTAGTAATTGATAACAATTTGTGTCAACTAAATTTCACGTTGTGTTAATCCTTTGTATGTAAATATTTATTTAAATTAGTAAATATTGTTGCAACTGTCTGCACACTGACCCACGACAACGTCAATTGTGTTTGTGGAACGGAGATAGTTTATCAGTCTATGCAAATTGCCCTTTAGATGGCCAAATTCTAATTGCATTGATATCTGTGACAGTCACAATTCAAATAATGATAAGCTATTTCCTTCTAATTATTTTTGTGTATATGACACAAAAACATATTCACGTGCATATTATGAAACAAATGTGCGACATAATTGTTCGTGAAAGTAATATGTTTATCTTTCATTATGTTATTCACTGACTGGTGGATAAAAGATGTATCTGTGTCAAAGAAATAGGTTTTGTGGTCACTACTTAAGACATTTCTGGCCATGAAATCAACTGGAATTTCATGTCTACAATTTAAATAGTAAATGATGACGAAATTATCGTCCCCCAATGAAAAACACCTGAAACTTAATACGACCAAAAAGAAAAGAGTTCAATTATATTTAGCGATCGCCCCTGTAATTACGGAGGCTTCCTTAATTACTGGTAGAAATAAAAAGGTTGGTGCTTCCTACTTCCCACCGTGCCGTGTACGTCGGTGTCTGCGCGACATGTGCGCGATGCGGCTTATTACATTACAAGCCGGTAAATACTATCAAAATACTAGGTAACGTGCTTAGAACTGTTAGAAGTGGCGTTAAGAAATCAAGGGCTGTAAACAAATTAATTCCTAGTAAATACTTGATCGTTGACAGTCACAAATATTACAGCTAAATGTTGTAATTTAGATTGCTGTCTTGTCATGTAAAATCAAGAAAACACTTAAGAGAACGCTATACGTACAGCGACAGACTGACACATAACAAGCGTCTAACTATATAAATAAATAATAAATATCCTTTGGATCCATACATCGCTATCTAGTCCCAAAGTAAGCTACTCAAAGCTTGTGTTATGGGTGCCAGACAACGGATATAATACTTAAATACTTTTTGTTTGTAAAGACATACATGATATACACAGAAAACACCCAGACCAATACAAACAGACATGTTCATGCACACAAATGTTTGTATTGTGCGGGGATCGAACCCGCAACCCGCTGCGTAGTAGGCGATTTCTCGACCACTACACCAGACGGGTCGTCTATATATCTATCTTTGTTTATATATCTTTGTTTGGCTAGTTGACTGCTAAATATGACATGAAGTTTAATTCCTGAATGTTACCTGAAATTATGTACAGTCGGCAGCATATCAATTTACCCACTTTTGTTGCAAACTAGACCCTATTACAACAATATATGACACCCCAGTGTTTACCTTGATGTGCTGTTGTCGGTACATTAAAATAAAGTGGTAACAACCATTTGCATAAATATAAGTTATAGATGCTAATTAGGCTTGCAACGAATAATCGGTTACTATTTGGTATTCGGCCTTTACGGCAGCTTTTATTATATTCTGCCGAATACCGAATATCTTCATTTTATTCGATCGAATACCGAATACTTAAGTAATATATTTCGTTGTAGAAAGATAATTGGTAAAATGAAGAAAAAAAAACATTGATGACAAATATTTTCATATCCTTAATTATCTTATCATAATCATTTAAGTAGTCATTGGTGCATAACACAGGTACACAATCATCTTCTGTATTAGAAAAATTAAGAATGATATGTATTTGAACTATTATCCTTATCAATATTTAGAAGGGTAAATTTTCATTTTTTTTAAAATCATTGAGGTAGTCACTTATACATAGAACAGATTCATAATCATCTTTTGAATAAGGAAAGTTAAGAGTAGTAAGTTTTTTCTATGAATTTGAATTATTTTCATAATCAAAATATACAAGGGGAATGTCATGGTGCGGAAAGACGTGTTTTTTCTGCTTAGGAAATAATTTACTTATTTTTTATCATAAACAATGCCAGCTTCAGAGAAAAGGCGCTCTGAATAAACACTTACTTCCTAGCGCCGACAAATATTTTGCTGCAATCTTGATTACGTCTGTACAAGGTTTGGCGCTAAAATCCGACCGAATACTTTAACATTCGGTACCCGGTATCATGCCGAATACCTATACTATTCGTTGTAAGCCTAGTGCTAATATTAATACTAAAAATACTGCATCTATGTAGGTAAATTCTGCGCATTGGACGTTGATATCTTTTGTATGGCAAAATATGCTTGCAATAATTTACATAGGTTTAATTGCCTGCAATGTTATGTATGTATCTGATTCTGCCTAAGTCTATGTTTATGCCCAATAAAATAATAAAACGTCCCATTAAGTTCCGGTTGAATCTGAAGACCTGGGACGTTCTATTTCAGGCGTGGAGTCCGGACGAGTGCATTAATTTGATCACGTGTTACGTTACATGAATTACGCTCGCTCTAATTATAGAAGCGCTTTGATTCTAGAACAATTTGTTGTCTTTTCGATTGATTGAAGTAGATATTTTATCTTGCCTGTATGCAGAGCAAATTAAATTTTATTTCGACTGAAGCGAACCATAAGACGAGAGCTGACATTTGTCATTTTGAGGTAAAAAATATGTAAAGAATGATCACTTACTCGGATTGAGCTTTGCGTCAAGTCAGCTGGTATTGAGGAGCTGTAAACTTTTAAATTGCTTTCCTTCTTTTTATTTTTACAGCTTACAAATTCTTATTGGCGATTGGTCGATGTCGATTGCATAGATTTCGATCAGCTTACTTTAGTAATTATCCGCAAATAATTTAAATTAACAAGCAAATGGGTGCGTTGACTCTTGTGTTGCGATCCGTGCCGGCTGTTCATTGAACCATATTGTTCGGGTTGCGAAAGCACGCATTTGCATGTGACCCGCGCGACCGAGTAGAAATCGCAACTTCAATTATTCAAATCACAATGTTTATATGTTAATAGTGACTTCTGAACTGCATTCATTTAAAAAAACTAAAACGAAAACACTGGTTTGTTTTTTATTGTGAATTATTTATAGCAATTAACAAAGGCAGATAATGAAAATAAACTTTTTTTCCATAAAAATGTACTCGTATGTATGTTTCTTTTATACAAAATAGACGGCTAAGCGTTGCAATTCTGTACCAATTCTCCATTACCAGTACATAGCAAACAAGTTATTTGAAACATGTCACTAGTAATTTTAATTCCTGAAAATATCTTAATCAAGAAATCTAAAATGAGCGTGAAATGTTATTTCAATAACATTCGAAAATTTGAAATGCAACGGCATTGATTCGTTACTAGTAACAGTAATCACCAAAAACTTGATCTGCGACTTTTATAACAAAGCATCTGACCGATATGTGCCTTTAATGCATATTTTCGATTCAGTCCCTTTCTTTACGGATGTCCAGTGAAATGCAGGGATCGGCAATCGTTGGCGGGTCAGAGGTGACCAACGGCCGGTGCACCCTTTCGCGAGTACTGATGACCATTGGACGTAAGGGGATTCATCCGCGGCGAATACAGTATTATTAGGAAACGAACAATACAATTCTTTGATATCAATTAAGATTTAACACTTTCAAATTAAGCCAAACAAATATAACGGTATGTATTTACAAACAACAATTACTAAAAGTAGATAAAATTAAAATCCTTGACTCCGACAATAAGAGGTCTTACGCAGGGGAATGTATTAATTTGCACATTATTAGCTTTACTTACAAAGTTTTCTCGACACTTTGATTGAATTTGATAAGAGACGCTCAGATCTGGAGCTTCTTCGATCTAATTCTTGAATCTCTACAAGTCTCCTCAATGTTGTATTGAAACGATTGATTATTTATTAATCAAAACGGCTTACCTTTAGGATGTCTAACCTTACCTTTTGATAGCAAATCGCGAACATAAAAGCCGTGACGGTCAATGTCGCCGGACAAGTTGGCATTGGCAAGGATTATGGTCAATATTCCTCGGATCCCAGGAGGTCACGGCGGTCAAGGGTGATCAACGGCCGGTAGG
Source organism: Pyrausta purpuralis (assembly GCA_963924145.1). Lineage (NCBI taxonomy): Eukaryota > Metazoa > Arthropoda > Insecta > Lepidoptera > Crambidae > Pyrausta > Pyrausta purpuralis. Next base: position 14,720,989 of record OZ001645.1, on the reverse strand, counting down.
GGTTGCGAATAAAACGGATTGACCGTGGCCCGCTGCTACGAATCTCTGAATTAACATAAAAGCTAGTTTTCTATGATGGTTACGTTTTATAGGAAATTTATTTTATTTCATAGTCTTTCTTCAGAAATTTTTTTTCCAAAACATAGTTTTCTTATCAATATTTGTTTTTAATTTCTGTCTGCCTTTTGGCAAAGGCCTCCTTCATTTTTTTCCATTCCTTTCCTTTTGTAGGAAACTATTGAATGATAATTTCCAAAAGATGATTAAGCAATGATTAGTATCTTAGGAAGACTACCTACCTTCTCAATACTGGGTCTTTTTATATGAAGATTTAATAAGTTTTTGTACAAGGGTCAATTATTCATATTTAAGTATTAACTATTGATTATGATATTTTTATTATATGATGCACAAATTTAATGAGATAGTAAATTTTCATAGTTCAATGTCAAGACCAAAGGATTAAGTTCAAGTTCTCAGTCACATGAGGTCAGCGGTCATCGGTCAGGGGTGACCAACGGTTGGCGAATATTGTGCGCTGCGAAACTGCGCGAAAGTGACCCAAACTTACCCACACCTGAGTGACGGACCTGCGTGTTATCCATTGTTATTTTACAATACACGATGCAAAAAATAACTTGTTATCATTCTTAAACACCCATTAACTTGTTTTACATATTTGCGTAACAGAATTCTTCGAAGCTGATAGCACTAATGTTGCAAAGATAACAAGTTCAAAAGTTAACTAGGTACATATCTGCTTTTCTGCAAATCGAACAATGGATTTGCGCATTACATATAACACAATAAAATAACCTTTTTCTTTACCTTTGACCTGCAAAAACTATTTTTAGAAAACCTAAAATCTTTTGAGCTGATACAAGTAATTTAGTTTCCTGCTAAAACATGGTTAGAAAAGCTATTCTTAAAACTTTCTCTTTACATCCCGAACAATAACCATCTCATATTTATCTTCCATACATCCTTTGTCATGGCTTACAAAAGATGCACCTCCTAAATATGCAAATCTAATGTAGGGAACAGAAAGGAAGAAAAAACAGCACGTTGATAGAACCGGGCGCTCCGTCCGTTCGTCACCTCTGACCCACGCTTGACCAGTGGGTAGTTGGAAACTAGCGGCCCTCAACGCCAATCTTTGGATTAGCGAGTTCACACACTAGCCTTGATATTGAAGGTTACGATCGCGTGAAGCAGTGAGACCACCTGGCGGAGCTTTTTGCCGTAAAATGTGGTTGTTATACATTATTTTTTTGTTGGTTAGCCACGATTTATTTTAAATGTAGTTATTAAGCAAGATTGCAATATTTTTTAAGGTATTATTTGAGTGACGCTCACGAATCAAAAAGCCGCCGGCGGTCGCATAAACTAAAGCATAACAAAAGACTGTTGATAAACACATCCGTGAGGATTTAAAGAAAAAAATAAGCCCCGTCAATATGATTTCATTGACTTAAATATAACTGATATTTCAGTACGTTACTAGCCAACTCAGACAAAATTCGTGGCCCAATTCTGCCATTGATAATAATTCACGAAACAGCTCTATCGCGATCGTTAAAATTGGATCATGATAATACTAAACGTCACATCGAATTTCACAGTTGGCGGTGACTTGCAGTGGTCAGCGCTCGGTCAGTTCCCCGATTTACGGTTATTTTATTTACTCTAAACTTATTAAACCCTTTCCTTTGTTGTGATCTTGAGAAGGGTAATTAATATGGCGGGCATTGTGCGAAAACGGAACCATTGTTCTTTATTGTTTTGACCCTTTGTATGAGGACTTAGGGTTGGTTATGTCCAGTTTTGTTTAACCGATCATTAGCCCAGTGGGCAGTTTTGCACTGGACTCGGACGGGGTTTTTTTCTCACAGATATACGACTACTGACCGTTACGGTGCAAATAATGACGCGTGATTAATGATTAGGTGATGTAGGCATACCTATACAATTCACTATTGACTTCCAATTCGTGTGAACTTTTAGTTTTTAGCTTTTAGTTCTTGTAATTAAACGAATTTTTACTTTCTGTTTTTAAGCATTGTATAAAAAACGACTAATTAATTAGTTAAACTTCATCATATTATGAACTACCATACGAGTAATTTAGATATAAATTATCTACTATGAAAAAAATACCCTATTCAAAACTCATTTTTATTACCAAATTGCTTTAGAAAATTGCGCGCAAACTTCGTCAATACTTGAGTAAAAAAAAAAACAGATAAAAATAATCTAATTAAGCTTGTTTTACTTTAAAACGTATAACAACCATCATTTGCCAATACCAAGTAAATAATCATCGCTGATACATAAGCGGATCAGTGAACATCTCTTACAAACAGTCTGCGCGCCTAGTATACCTATTTTATACACACAAAGATAATATGTACGCAGGACATAGCGGTTCGCAAACTGCGCATGTAGTTGTTCGCGAATCACTCGAGAGGACGGAGGATCGCCCTCCCGCGGACTAACCAATGAGAAACGCCCGCGCCGTCTCGCCTCAAGGGACTCGCGAATTTATTAGCGCTCTATATCCATAACCGTTTTATGTTTATTTACTTACTATCTTTCCTATGTACAAGACGTAGGTATTTACGCTTAATCCTGATTGGCTGGTCCTTTATATAACATTTTTTATGTGCAAAGGCATCTATATGTAAATAATAAGTAGGTATTTATATCATTCGTGCACTAAGAGATAAGATTATTCAAGCCGCGTATTTGTTTACACATCACTGCGAACTCCGCTAGGTCATGCGGCCTTGGTACAGCAACGCTAATATGAAGTTCCGATGTCAAGCTGAGTGTTTTCCGAGTGTAATAATTATGAAACAATGGCCTTGTAAAAATGTGTATTGTGCGGAAGTATAAAAACAAAGCGAAGGGTGAATTCTATTAAGCGGGCTTAGCAGTCGGAATTAGTAGGGCCTATGTTTAGCAAAGGTGCGCAAGAGCAACCCTTCTGCAGTATATCGGTTGGAACGTCTTCTAACACGTGTTTGCTCTAACACTGATCCTGAGAGGTTACGGGATAACGCATCGCTTGCTGCTGCTGTTAATTAACTGGAAGACTATCAGCTGCGCTGAAAATTATATAGTTACCTATTTTATAGTTTTTGAACTTATCCAATGCAGTTACGCAGAAGTCCAACTAATATTGGTAAAAACATGCTCTATTTAGGTACTTTTCTTGCTTAGCAATAAGCAAGAAGTTAACTTCAAATTCAATTCAAAATATGAAAATAAAAATAAGCCCTATTAAATTAACGGTTCAAAAATTTTGCAATTTAAAACTTAACTCATTATTTGACGATTTGTTTACCACTTCAAATAATAATTTGTATTTCATGTGCTTACATGATACCTACATAATGATAATTAATCCGTAAAGACCTAATAAAAACAAAAAATGAAAAAGGTTAGTTATTATAGGTATTCACCATACGAAAATGTTGTAAGGATGAACAATAGTTAAGATAAAATAACACGACGATCGGACGCAGACCATGTTTACCGCCGTTTGCGTTCAAGCTAAAGTAATGCAATAGTGATAAATCAATGTCACATTTAACTACAAGAGCTTCCGAACATTAAGACAGTTTTGGAATGCCAACAAGCAATTCTGCCGTAACCCCTTCGTGATGGAGTGGCAAAAAACGTAAAAAAGTGTCGAGGGGATCTCGCGAGATTAGCCCTCTGTGTCACGAAGCAAAAACACCGCACATGGGCGTATTTCAATTAGCTGTAGTTAGCTGTCAGTTTGTCAACTCTTCCACTATTATTTTGAGAGAGTCGCGGCGCCAATACCTCTTAATGAGCTTTTAAAAATAACTGAAAATCATTTGGAGAAAGGTCGAATGAAGGTATGAAATAAATAGTAGCTGAAATATTTTAATGGTCAAAGGTATTTCCTGACGATTGTAAATTTTATTTTGCTCATGTTCATGTTTTTTTTTAAATAACTAGAGCTTTTTTATACTTATGCAAATTAATAAAAAACATACGGTTTTATGAATGAATGTTTAAAATACTGGTATGTGCGCATTATTTATTAACACCCTGAATTGTATTGGTTGAAGAAAAGACTTCCTACAAATACAATCTTCCTAAAGTTTCACTTAGAACAAAAACTAAATCTGTACGCGGATATTCAATTAAATCGAAATGCAAAGGAAGCATGTAAGTAGGTCAGGCAGTCGATTGTGCACTGCACATGTTGTGAAAGCGGTGTAAAAAATACCCCTCGCATTTTGCTTTGTTTCGAGATGAAAAAAGCTTTGATTATTGCCTGCAATTTGTTCCCCTGAGATGTATAGTGATGCTGTTCAGCATTGGCCGGTAGAGACTTTATTTTACCAAAATACAAGCATACAAATACTACTCCGTTAATATTTAATTTCAAACTTATATAACGTTAGTTCTTCGCAAATCCAAATTAAGATTGATTTTTATCATTTCCTTAAGCACCTCTTAATAATTTTCAATACCTACATTATTTAGTTGCACTATAATTATCAATGTGAGTTATTTACAAAAACTAATAAAACTCAAGTAAAACTCTTAGTTCGCGTTTGGGTTTCATTTATTAAGCGTACTAAATTCTAATAACTCGTTAGTGGCCAACTCATAATTGGGTTACTATAATAAAACAGCGCTATATCAAAGTTTTTGCTGTATCTCGCAAGCGTTTTGAGCTTAACCCTTCTCGCGTCCCGGCAGCTTTTCTTTGCCTACCATCACGTTTTTTGTCCGTCTCCTTTTTGAATGGCACATGCAGAGAGAGCATTTTTTACTGGCACATCTAAACTATTCGATAAAAACGCAATATCATCGGTCTACCTGGACAATATTGTCTTTTATTTTAATAGATCGTCGCTAATCGATTAAAGCCTGGAGAAGGTAGGTTGGAAAGTCAGAAGATTATAATAGAAACGACTAGCTACGTAGATTTTATGTTCTGTAAATATATGGTAAGTATTTATACCTATTAATCCAATAATAGCATATCTATTATAACTTCTCATTTGGTACTTTTTACCTACATGTATCAAAACATACTTTCAGCAAGTGAAAAACATGATACTTTCACTTGAAATAACTAATCATCTTTCGCACCAAGAGAAATTCAATATCTTATTTCGAAAACGCATTTTTTTCGTGCCATCTAGGTATCTAACAGTAAACCCAAGTCCACCAGACCCACACGAAAACAAACGGTCGTGCAAAATGTCAGATACGATGAAATCCAACGTTTGAAACAAAAAATCGCAGGTAAAAAGTCATATACCGGTATAATTGTCACAAATTAAAGCAAAAACTCGTTCACAATAGATATCAAAATTCTGCAAGCCACACGAGCAGGTAGAGAACCTTATAAAATGTAGTTTTTTGGGTGTAAATTGTGCAAAAGCGTGGGATGGGTCGTGGGATAACTGTACTCTGCGAGACACCGGCCTTTGCTGTTCGGGTCCAAATCATTGAGCACAATGAGCCGTGGGCTGTACACTTTTGAACTTCCACACAGAGGATATTTTTTTAGTTATTAGAGTCGCATATTACATACCACACGATTTACATACTGCGCACAACATAAATAGGTATATATACATTATATCATCATAAGTATTTCGGTACAAAAGGTAACAAATGTGTATAGAATTTGTAAAAAAATAACTTTATGATAATTTTTTGACGCATTTTTAAAATAAACATTATTTAAAGTGACTGCTAGTTATCTACACGTCCATTATGAAGACTTATAAGTGATTTTAAACATTCATCATCACGAATTTCACAAATCATGATACCTAAAAAGTTTCAAAGCGAGTTTGCCTTTGTCACAAAAGTAAACAATCCGATCGACGCGAAAAGCACCTTAAATATCATCCTTTTTTTGTTAAAGAGAATTTTGTGCAAAAACTCAACACAAAAAGTTTAAATCTGCTCTAAGTTTGGTTACGACGTGATAAGTTTATTTTGAAATGGAGATGGTTTCTTTATCGGCTTAAAGCCGAAATTCCACACACGCCTCGGGAAAAAGTCGATATTGTTTTATTAATCATCAAAGCATTTCTTTACTACTCGTATGTGAGCGGGTGACAATACTACATCAAGATAAGTAGATACTTATAAATATACTTTCTTTCAGGCATTATTCCAATTCTATTCACTGTTAAAATTATGATTCCAATAAGATCAAAATTGGAATTCTTATTTAAATACTGAAAAGCGTCATACATGGCTGCAGATTCGATCATTAAGTACACGTGGTAAAAGCAGGACTGTTTTCGCGGTAAATGTTTCCAAACAAAATTCAAATTTAACGGTTAAACATCAGTCTAACCGTTTTAAAATAGCTCACGAAGCAAATTGTAACAATATGGCGTCTGAAAACAGCCATAAAATAAAACATTTGCGCGGTGTCGTTGAACCGTACAAAAACTCCCCCGCGTGAGCGTTTCAGCGTTCTCACGCCGCCTGAACTCTGACACCGCGCTGTAAAAACTTACGCACGAAGCTGCGTCTGCACAGACGCTTGTGTGGTTAACGTTGCAATTGGTGGCATATGCAAAAGGTTGCTGGAGAAGTCTATATTATGAACCTGAACCTTCTCAAACTCAACTGATTGCTAAATTAAAAATTCAGGTTAAAATAAGATTTGGAAATACTTGATTAAATTCTAGAGAGCTTTATTTAGTTTCAGCAAAGTAAGTTGCTTATTGCTTTAAGGTTTCGGAAAGTTAAAACCTGGATAGTTGCCCCACTTTTTGAAATTGATTTATATCTCTTAGTACAAAAAGCGAGATTCTTTATACGTTAAACGGGTTGCTACTTTGGTTTATTATCTTCAAATTTATGAAAGGAATAAATATAATCTTTGATATTTCCATAGTATTGGCGATTTTTTCGAACTTCAATATTTTGGGACAATTATCCCATTTAGGAGATTAGTTGCCAAATCTACATAAATTACGTTAAGGATCGATGCCTCGTCGCGAGAGAGGGCATTTATGCCGCAAAAACTTTGATCACACCTAGCCGTCCTATGCAATCTCACAGAGACATGAAACACGGCCAACTTAGTTGTAGTTGCAGAGTCTTTCGATAGATAAATAAAACAACTTGTGTTTCATTCGCGAAACTAGAGTAACTGCAATCGAGGCAACTATACCCCCGGGGCGACTAACCAGGTTTTACCCTAATAGGAACAACATCTTAAAAACAAGAAGAAAAGGCTCTTTAAATCAAAGTACAAACCTTTCTGCATTTGATAAGTGCACCAGGTAATTATATGGGATGCGACAGCGGCGGAAGCGGCGTTTCACTGCGAATGTCATATCCGGGCCAACCCGCTGCGATCTCCCATTATTCTTTCAGCAAATATGTTGTGACTCAACCCATTACCCACCTTTTCTAGCGGACGTCGCAAACGATCTTTCCATCCTTAAAGTCATTAATGGCGTTATTATCAATCATTACGAGCGGGGGCGAATCGCCATATGCTTAAAGGGGTATGAAAGAAATTATTAAGACTACGCTATTAGATAGGTATAATATTTTTTCGAAGGTTTTTATGAGAGCACTTAATATATTTAAGAAGATCCTACCACCTTATACAGAGCTTAATCTTTATTGCTAATAACATACCTTAAATACAATGAGATTTATAACACGTAATTAAGTATGTTTAATCAAGATCTTTTATAGTACTGTATTTTGTATGCACTTATTTTTAAATAACTTTCTTACCTTACGGCTTCGAAGTTTATATTTTATAATTTCATGACAATAGTTTACAGTTACGGAAACTTTCCCTAACCCTTAATTTTTTTGCGCACATCATAACGGTGGTAAACCTATTGAACGATATCGGGCTGTCATCGCTTCCCGAACGCACTTAGAAATGTGGGAACAAATTATCGCAAACACTTCTCAGTTGCGCAAAAAACTTACGCACAAAACGCATAGTCGCAAAAAACACACTCCCACGCTACGAAAGGGTTGAGTATGCACCTGACCTATATTAAATACTATAAAAAGTGTGTTTTCTTTTCGCCTTTTTTGCTCACTGTCTCATTGTAATGCGTACGAATGCATTAGATAGCTGTAGAGCACCCATTCTTTACGTTTTCTATGGACAATTATTGTGACGAGCTTATTACTAAATTAAGAAAACAAGATAGAAGACCGGTCTCAGCTTAAATAAATAACAATAACATATTTGCTATTGAATTAAAATTAAGTATTGATAAGCTACTCTATGGCTCTCGGCGGAAAAAGTACTACAATACAAATCCAGAGCTGTGTGTTTGATAAATAATTCCTAAATGTCTCTACCAAAAACAAACAACAACAAATAGCCTGTCCAGCCTAACCCTCCAATATGCGCACCCCACTTGCACAACCGGAGTGCGCACAATACGAGCATTGTCTGCGCCGGAGCAGGTAGCGGATAAAGGGTTATCCGCTTATGCAAAAAATATATTACTATCCGATTAACACTCACACAAAACACGAGTTGCCTTTTAAAACGCTGACGATTGCGATAAGAGTTTATGCTCTTTATCCAGATCGTGTGCTAGTTCGTATTAAAATGGTAATGTTTTAAAATAACTAGTAGTTAAGACTATGTTCGTTTTCAGTTTCACTTGAATTCCTAATTAGATTAAATGTTTACAGTTTTTGGCGTGTTACTTTTTTACGTAGCTTTTTTCTATGTATTTTTTTTTAATTAATATTAATAAATACACTTATTTTGAACATTTTATTTTAAATAATAAGTTTTATTGCAGTTTTAGACGTTTAGAAATTATTGTTATAATTAATTTTGTAGTATTTTTTTCATAACCTGATATTTTGCCATTTGTTATGTTCATGTTTCGTCATGTGATAAATAATGGAATTCAAACGCTTTGAATTCATTCGGACTACCGATAAGGTGAAAAATAAAGTAATCATGCCCTAATTTCGGCTTACACGAAAACTCGAAGCCGATGGTGCGTGCGGCTGTTTTGGTTAGCGCCGACAACGAGGGGAATTTGCGGCCTTTAACGAACGGACCTCATTAACAATGCATTGACGAGATCGCGCGCGCCGCCTGGGGTGGGTGAAAAGGCTGACGGGCGATGTGTTGCAAAATGAATAAATTGTGCCGAGAAATTAGGGGCACTTCGCTAAGGTAACTGCCAGAACCTGTCAATAATTCAGCACTGTACCTGTTACCAGCGTAACTAGACCCACATTATTCCCTATAATGTAACGTGTCACAGATCTGATGAGACTGGTCGATACGGCACAACGCGAAACACAGCATTGGTAATGAGTTTGGCCGCCGACACGATAATGCCATGGCAAACAGTTGCAATCGACAGTTCGCAACCGCCCCATTCTATGTTAAACTTTCATTATACAATTACATTTTCATCGAACTGACATTGATAATACCGTCCGAGTTTTTTTTTTTCATTTGCATGGTCTATTTGCAGAAGATTTGTTTTTAATGGCTGTCATCGCCCCTCAAGTACACATTTACATTTGATATACCTAAATAGATACTGCTGCATTAAAGTAGCCATAATTTCATGATTCACATTGATTTATCGATACAACGCTTTACTTACATAATATTAAGTTATCTATATTTCCATAAATGCATGTGTCTGATAAGTACAAAACTGCATTAGTCTGATCTGTGCACAAACGAATAAAAAATATAGTGGGCGAGCAGCATGTGCAGTCGCAGGTGCCCCCCGTTCCCACACAACCCTTTCAGCGATCCCCGCCCCGCCCCCGCGCTTCTCTCAACCCCCGAAAACCGTAGAAGACAAATCTTACCACCTTCTCAACCTAAAACAACACCTATTTCTTCTTCTACAAGATCTCAATTCACACGCCACATGATTCCATCTTCCGCCCTTTAACCTCTTTGGTCATCATTAACTTAGAATTCTACCTGTTCCGATTATATTTATAGATGCTGTCGTGTCATTAGATTTATTATGGATAAAATGCAATCCTCTGCATTTTTTGCTGTGTGCTTTAGACGATCTACGGGACGAAAGCGTCCTTATAAATTGTATAGTGAAATACTTGTCCTTTTGATCTACGCTAACAAACAGTCTGGTCCACTAAAAGAATTCAAACAGCATAATTTCAAGACAAAAATAAGCTAAAGCTCAAGTAATATCTAAGTTTTAACTTTTAGTACCTAAGTATTGATTTTGCAGTGACAATCTATCCGAATACTATCAGATGTATCACAAAATTATGATGGTGAAAAACTAGCGCCAATGTTTGATGTGTATACAAACAAACAATTGTAGATCATTATATTACTATTAATATGGTATCGTTCAAATGTAGCAATCAGTTTCATAGTTGTCCTTTCCAAGGCCTTTCCTTTGGAAGGACACAGAACGGCTCATAACTTTGGACGTTGCACATAAAAAATCCGATGTCGCGTTATCAGCCAGCGTTTTTCTGGATGGGGTGAGTTTTGTAGCCAATTAAGAAAAAAACCACCGGCTGTCGGCGGCCGCGGCGTCCGCAATAAATCGCAACCCCACGGAATTGCTTCCGCTGCCGGCCGCGTACTAATTTACATCACAAAGTTCACATTTTTGTCTTTGTCACCGGACTTTCGCTAGGTAGGCCTCCTTTTGTTTTGTTTTTAATTATGATCACATAATGTATGATGATAATTAATAAGGGAATTATGAGGGCACATATTTGTTTATATATCTCGATTTTAAAATTCTTACATAAAAGTATTTAAAATGTATTACACAGCCAATCCTAAATGCAAGATGCTCATGCTAGGAAGAGCACTTGCAATACGGTATGCAATGTTGCAGACGGATAATGTAGGTAAATGTTTAATCTAAAGTCTAACAGCTCAGCGCTGGTAGTCTGATGTAACATTTTTGACATTTCGCGTAGACAATTTCAATATTATGATTTTCTAATTCATTAAATATCATTTTAACTTATGTAGCTTGTGTGTTTAATAAATCTTAAAAAATATTTGTAATTTTTAAGCTTCATTCGAAAATTCTTCTCGATCAATAAATACACGAAAACACTAATTTTGTTACGGCATTTTGCGAGCGCCACCTGGTGGTTTTACAGGGAACTATGTCGAGACTTCCAACACTGGATATAAAATATATAAATTAATATAATTATTCACAGAACACCTTGCAAATAATAATAATATATCAGACTTTATGTCCGAGCTCGCCCTCCCGATCTTGAATTAAATGGCCGGGTCGAGACGGCCTGCGATTGGCCGGCGCACTCAAGCTGCGCCTACGCACTGCAGTTGCAGATCGCGGCTGATATCATGCTTATTTAACTATTTTACGTTAACCTACATCTGCCTCCTTGCAGACTATTTTGACTTCCGATAGCACAATAACTGCCCATTAGAGAGCCATCAATACACCTTTACTATCAACGGCTTGTGGTCTTTTATGCAACGCTAGTCAGTTTAGTTAGTCCTTTAAAAAACTCTACTAAAGCTATCCTATTGGAATTTTATTGGTGGTTTTGCATAGTTTGTGTTATTTCAAACAGTGAATATTATCATACTTTTCGACACTCCGTTTTTTGAGCATTAATTTTTTAGTGATGCTATTTCCACGATGGTTATATTTTATTGTATTTTACAACCTCAGTCCTGTGGTCACCCAAACTAAAGACAAGCAAATATTAGTCAATCCGATATGTGCAGTTGAGTATTTCCGTAACTGATATTTCTCATTAAGGTCGTTGTTTGCCATCCGATAAAAAACTCTGTCCGAGGGTAGCCGATGTCCGGGAAGGGTTGGCTATCTCACCCCCTCCTCCTAGAAAAAGGGGAAAGACAGATGGCCTCAGCTACTATTACATAATCAACAGGAATCGTATTTAAACGAAAGAGCATTCGGATTGAGTGCAAACGAAATAGGCTCTCGTTTGCATAGGCATTTTTAAATTTGTTTAGTTTCTCTACAATTACATTACTGTTCAGCTGTAACATTAGGTGTTATCTAAATCATACATAAATACTTTACTTAGCTATGCATGTAAGTATTTTGACTGTCCTAAATTACCCGCAAAATATTTACTCAGCTTCATTTTCTAACTAGATTCACACATTTAAATAAGAATTGAGGTCATCTTATCAGCACTAATTTCTGAATAGATAACACATTCAACGTCTGCGTTTGCAAAGGTCGATTCGAATCTGGATGCACTACAAAAATTGAAACCGAAAGTAGTAAAACAGATACTTGTAAAGTCACTGGAGCACCGGGTAACTACACAATTGTTCCGCTGATGTGGCAACTAGACAATCATTGCTTTTGGGCCTCGTATTAAGAAAACTCATCGAACGGAATCGCTCTCAACGTTTACTGTACATTGCTGAGTTTGAACGAAAGTGGGTTGTGGAATGTGCTAAGAGAAGGGCAATGGTGGATTTGTGAGCGATGGCTCGAGATATTCATAATGCTCGAGTATGGTAAGATCACGATGCATTATGTACGTAACGGTGCATTAGTGTCTGACTCACAGGGAACTGACCTACGGGCATGCAGCGGAGTGCATTGACGCCGCCGTCGCACTTATCGCCGCATGCCTCTTCAGAGATAATGCACAGAACATGCCCTTACCGCCTGATGAATAACACATCTGTTTTCATGTCTGACAGCTCAGATTGTATAAACAGTTCAAAAACACGGATATAAACACGTGATAGTTGGATGCAATTGAAATTATTTATTACTTCATATAGATTCTGTAGAGAACAAAGAGATTAGGTTCTTATGAAAGTTGAAATCAACATTTTATAAATTAAATTTCTTTCGGTAGATTCTAGGCTTACAAACCATTTAAAATATCGCATACAGGCTTACTTTGCGTCGCAGATTGGGAACCGCACTGTCTACGTGCGCATCATTGAAATAATCAAAATCGACAAACAACGGAATATTATTATCATACAGAGAATTAGTTATATCGTGAAATCGTCAACTTGACCGTAATTCGTGTGATCCGCCCAAGGTCCATGATAAGGCGGTTTCACAATAGCAGAATTATTTGCGGCGAGACGCGCGCCCGCCTTGAGATGAGAAAAACAACCGTCTTCTTTGCTGAAATGATACTCGTACGCACACTCGCTTACGAAAGCGTTTTCATGATTTTTGTTGGTTAGTTTGTTGGGAAATAGAACCGCTGATTTTCTTTAACGTAAGTAAGTACTATTGATTTTGACAAAGTGATACCTTGTAGTATCGGCGTGTACGTCATTTGTTACGTTATGTTGAGGGTAAGTATGGTGCTGCAGATTGATCATCATCAATCTGATTGCGTTAGCATCAAAACTTCCACCAATAATTGTTTTTTGTCTAATGTGCAATGGTTTAAAAAAGGATGTTTGCACAGTTTTTTTTTCAAATATTGGGTGTGTATATTTAATTTTACATATTCTTGGCAGAAATTATTAAGATGTCAGATCATTGCAGGCCTTTTATAGATTACATAACACATATCTAACCACAGCTTTTGAGAAAATGGCCAATAGTTTATTAGCTATATTGCGTAATTTTTCTCGATGAACTACCAAAAGCTCAGTTTGACAACAAACAATGGCCAATTCTGAGCATGTCCATAAAAGTGCATAATTGCGTCCACAATAGCCATGATACGATCGGCCCTTATACGTTTACGTAGACGTGCCGCGTCGCGAAGGGCTTTCAGCGCGAGCGTACGCTGCGCGCGCGCACCGTAGGTATAGTAAGTGGGTCAATGGCGTCGCGTGACGCCGCGGCCCTTTGCGCAGGGCTCGCCTTGAACCGCCCAACTATGCCGGCTTGACTCTATTAATTTGCGCTCGTTTCTCCGCTAAAAATAAAAGACGATTCCATGATGTTTTTTGTTAAACATCACGATTTTACCGGAGCAAGGCTGCACTACACCTTTGTGTAATATAAGAACATAAAAAACGTCTTCTTAACTAGGTCTAGCAAAACAATAAAACTAACTTTATGTCCTTTAACAGCCAACAGGTAATACTAATATTCTACACACACGTTTTTCCTAAATCACATAGCTAATTGTTTCCTGTAGTCTCTACTGCATTAAATAGGTCATTCACACAAACAGGTAAAGTCAAGCTAAATACACACAGTCTCGAAAATTCAGTGATAATAATTATTGAGCGATAATAATTCTATAGAAACCGACCTTATAATTCTATGCTAAGCTAAGCTCGTCTGATTGTCATATCCAAAATAGTTAACTATGCTGTGACCAACCAAGAATGTTACTAGAACAGTTGGCCACAAGTTTAGTTTCGCAATGTCGGTTTCGTAAATTGTTCGCTTGATACCGTCATCGGCAAATTGATGAGGTCAATGGGATGGAATGAAACAGATATGAGCCCTGATTAGTATGGTAGAATGTTTTTGAAATGTCACACATGTTTTATTTATTTCTCATAGTTATCGTGTCATCTCTATATCACGCTAAAGTAGCCTAATTAATTAACAGCTTAATTGAAAGTGAATGATGAATGATGATGTACCTAAGTAAATGAATTGAGTATGAATAATATATCTGAGGTACACGTTATTACAAAAGTAGGTATTCCTTAAAGTTTGCTGTCTTCGATGTAGCACTACAGAGCCGCAGTTGAGATAAATTAATCGACGCTGGTACCAGGATATCATATTTAAGCAGCTGCTTGCCTAGCCAGAGCAATACTATGACGAGAACGTGCGAATTGAAGGTCCTTACGAGCTAATCAAGATAACATCGTGCCCGGCAGTGGACGCAAGCACGCGCAAAGACGATTTGCATAAGGGCCATGCCAATGCTACCGCGGGCATTAGAAGGTCTCGACCTCCACCGCCGGCAGCAAGGCCCTATGAACTACCGACAGAATCATTGTAAATTACAAAAGTAAACACTCCTTTACATAATTTGCATATGTTGGGTAACAGTGGACAAGTTCGAATAATGCCACTTAAGTGGCGATAAGACTTGACATCGTGCCTGTTAAAATATTCAGATTAATGGACGTTTATGCCGGCATGTCTAGGCAGAAAAAACGATAACCATGACAAGTATTCAGATCGGTAAGTATAAAAGTAATAGACCACAGACTTGTAGGCACTGTTAAATATGTAAGTAGTTACAGCGACTGAGCAACATAGCACTTTCTTCTTATATTTCTAAATATACGCCTTCCTTCGCGCCGCCAGCATTTTCTCTGTATAGACCTATGGTTGACTGATAGAGAATGCTTTTAGCATAAAGTCCATGTTACATGTTATGTTACATGTAGCAACTTTTGTTTGTGCATGAAGTGTTTTAAATAAATAAATAAATACGCAGCGCTTCATAAAAAATACTCAAAAATATTATTATATTATTACTTATTTACCTATATTATAAAACGCGATATTACTCATAAATACAGCAAATCGATGCGATGCCCCAAATACTCTAACAGTAAGCGTGCTATCTATTCAGAAGTCGTCGCGCCCAATCATATTTTGGCACCGGATGCTAATCTGGCGAAGGTTAATTCGCACTTGACCGATTTTCGGTAGACCTACCTACCGTTATCGAATCGCAGCGATTGGCTGCCTCATGAGGTCGAGCCGAGTCCTTACGCTCAAGTATATACCATTGACAATAACGTCTACGCAATTATCACGGCGGGTAAACATAAACATAATAAATGTAGCATTAAAACACCTAAACAAACATTTGAATAAGTTGTCCTTAATACAACGGCCTACATTGCAAATAAAAAGTAGCTACATTGCACACTTAAATTTTATTTAGCTACGTTTTGGGACAGGAATTTCGAGTAGAAATAATAACTTTATTACCGGTGATAGAATAATATTCATTATGATCCAGAACTGATCCTGGATAGTGATCAATCATGTTGTTGTAATGATATGTGCATTTATTTTCTAATTTTCGCACACATAAATGAACAACTCTAGCTGGGCTGCTTCGCCATGTTTAGCCTTTAACTAACATGGGCACAATAAGGTACTCGTACCGTAGTAACTAATATTATTTTTACAAGACCGAAATGTCTGTAACAAATTCAGTTTGTCTGAAAGAAAATGGTTATACCTAATACTGTAAAATAATATTTTTTCTGCGTAACAAAGAAGTCGTCGCACCCAAAATCCTCATGGGATCGATGGCGTTCCATATTATTCGCGAGCGCAAGGTTGCATTGCGCAAGAGTTACACGTGTCGCGCCGAGCAGCGTGCCGACCTCTGCCGAACACTTCCGATTCGCATGCACAGTGAGGAATGGACAACAAAAAGCAGTAATCTTGGCTTGGAGTTCCGTAGGTAGTAAAGTTTTTCACTGCTCTTCATAGTCACATCATAGTAAGGAATTCCAAATTTGATATTTGTGTTAAAAATTATCTGAGAAGTGCTACTGTTATTTTTCGTTGGTCTCTCTTCCTCTGACCTGCGACGTAAATTATGAACAATAGTATTAAAAAATATGATCCATTTACTATCAGATTCATAATTAGGATTAGTTAACTCTCTTTATACTTTCAACCAACCTTTGCAGTTAATTCCAAAAGTTATCCTAATGAACTTGTGTTGCCTTCAATCTATATTTTATGTTAGACAATGGAACCCAAAAACTAAAGGTTTCGAAAGGCGAAGGTGAATATTAGCGGAAACGAACTTCAATAAATACTACTCCATACCTTGACTCGCAGTTAGTTGAATTCAAAATAATTTCATTTTTTGGGAAATCTTTGCCTAATTATTTTTTTAAATACAAGTTAACGGTTTTTTTTTTCAATATGAAGATACAAATATGAAGTAAGGTTACTTGCTATATCTTCATGATAGAAAGTACACTCCCATATAAAAACAAATATTTTCAATACAAAATTAATGTTTGCAGTTTCTTTCACAATAACGACGCATTTCTAAAAACTCTTCAAGCGATTTAGCGTGTAGTAAAAAGTAGCGGACATTCATGCAAATTCCGTAGCTGACCTATTTTCAGGTGCTCCGAGCTTTATTTGTTACAGACCACGTGCGGAATGACCATCTCTCTTATTCGTAGCACGCTCGTAGCACTTCGTAGCGCTAAAAATAAACTATGCTACGAATACTTTGACAATTAGCTTATTAATATTTTTTGTTTTGCATGATTAAAAACAATAACAACCTTCATATTATCACTTGTGTTTGTCCTCATGTTAGCTATATCTCATGGTCGTAGCCTTATGATTGTCGTACACAACACTGATGCGAAGAAGTCTAAGAAAAACACGTGCGTAATCGGTAGCCTTCATGAGTTTCATGCATACTGTAAATTATACGATTTCTAATTTCATAATACCTACTAAAAATACGCAATCTTGTTTCCTTACGATGGTTTTTAGCAAAATAAAAATTACAAAATGCGTGTTCTGGGCATTGCGGTTGCTTGATAAGTATCAGCGCGACCACTAACGGTACCCCAGTTGTTGTCGTCTTTACTGATTCATGCAATGCTCCGGTTTGACCTATTTGGCTGCTCGGAGTGCGCCGATTGGCCAAAATAATTGAACCAAACGATTTAGGAAGTCCTAACAACACTGGCATATTTCGCTGTGGTCTATCTGACCTCATTTGAGATATTGTTTGAATAGTTAGTTATTAATAGTGGACCATTTTGTCAGCGCATGACACTAATTTTGAGCTAATGTTTTATTGTGTTGTGTTATTGACCTCAGCATCAATAGTCTCTGCTTAGGTTCAGAACCTTGTGTCTGAAGTATGATAATTATTGATTTGTATTCATCACGGACGCCGCAACCAAAATCCCAATGTTTTAATTGAGGAAAATTCATGGTGGCCATTTAACATTAAATTAATCAGCGTTGCCGACCACTTCCAAACAAGGTCCATCCATATGTACTACCGTGGTTGCACACAGCTGCATGGTCAGCTAAAACGTCGTAAACAACAGTGTATGTGTGTATATGAAGCGTACTCACACAGGCGCGTTAAAGACTTTGTTTTGCTGTTGAGATTCGCGCGTGTGGTTGCGCAAGCGCATCGTGGAGGCCATTGACTCGGCGGCCATGTTGGCTTTGGCTGCGCGGGCGCCGTACTGGAGCGCGAATTCGGCTCCCGTTCTGCGGCTTTCGTAACCATGTTTACGCCTTACGTGACTGGACTGCGATTTTATGTCAGCTGATAACGGCCACGTAAACCCCATTGTCCATCTACGGGTCGTAAGAGTAAACAAAAAGGCAGCAAATTAACTACCGGAAAATAAGAGCATATCTTTTAAGTAGAGAAACTTAGCCACATGGCTATGCGTATTTCCAGAAAATAAATATCTAGTCCTTCATCTTAACTAAAATGTTTAACTACTTAAATGCCAATACATAATAATGTGTCATAATAATATATTGAACAAAAACTAATCTAAATCTAAACTACTGTATGCCATTGCAAAATACTTTTTAATAAACAGAAATAACCAAATATCTACCTTTAAATTAGGTGTGTGTAAATGATATTTTTAACAACCCAGATCTCTATCAGTTAATACAATAGAAGTCTTGTGATATTTAAAGGCATAGTCAAACATATAATTGTACTAAACTACGCAAACAGCTCCGATTTTCTCAATATTCCTCCGCTGCGTACAGTGTATCAAACGCGCAATTTAATAATTGAATGCTTATCGATTGAGCTGGTTTTGAAGGCTGTTTCGTTGTTGACCACTTACACACACTGAGCGCGTCTAATATTAATGGTAATTTTGGCAATAAAGTTTACAGTTTTTGTTATCGTTTGTTTGAAAAACTGTTGTTTCGCAGCCGCGAAATCGAAACTTATTTTCGCGGTTGTACGTTGCGCAAGTATATTCGCGAACAGATAAGAATATACCTACTAGCGGCCCCTCCATCTCGCAGAATCCATCGTTCCCTCTCTGTCCCTCCGACTGGCTTACATTACCCTCTCGCTCTAACGCTATGACATAGATACCAAGTGAGTTGCGAAACAGCGCGGATTATATAGCAGGTGGATAGTGCGGTAAACGAGTTTAAATAACTGCTTTCACGTGCCGCCGAATACATAAGCGATTCATAATCGTTACACATAGACACCGTTACATAGATTTTGTGACATGCGAATGTTGACAGACTAGTTCTTTGATAGGTGCCGAACGAAACAGTGAATTTCCATAACGTGAGTTAGAAACGCCAAATACTTCGTAATTGGTTTCGTTAACGCGTTTACGTTTCGTTTTGTTAACTCTAGCAAATGTTGTTTTCCGTCCACCATAAGTTTCGACCCTTAATTATCAAACTATTATGAAGCATTATAGTAGAAAACGAATAGATTCATGAGCTGCAAATCAAAGCAATTCAAACAAGATGACCTTCCTAATTAGGTCAAGTATGACACTTTACCAATTACTTCGATATGGCTTCTATTGCATCTGCACTTTTACCTAAAAAGTTTATTCTAATTACCTTTTTTCAACCAGTATTCATTAGAAAAGAGACCAATGTTGTAGAAGTAAAAGCTATGTTTATAAGCATATACTAAAGACCTCTAGAAAATCTTTGAAAGCTCCTAACTCTACATTTACCTTCGACGTCCTTCTACGACGGTACAGTGTGTCTCTGGATAAAGTGCAATCCATAACAATAAACAAAAGATAATCAAAATTATTTTAAGCCTGATGAATGACATTTAAATTTGGCGCTATGGACACTACGTGCAAAAAAGTAGATTTCTCTCAGAAATTTTGGGCGATTCCGGTGAAAAAAAATATGACAAGCAAAATAATACATGGTAAATGAATTAAAAACAAATAGCTGCCAAAAAGTATATTAGGACCTTAAACTTTGCTTTTGTGAAGAAAAATGCATTTTTAGGCTGTTTTTTTTAATTATCACTGAATTTCCGAAAAACCTCAGAATACTAGAAAACCATTGAATGATTTTTATCATTTTGGATTATATTATCTTTTACTCAACGTTAAAATCGACGATTTATCTCAATAAACACTCTGACGATCTTTAAAAGTTAACTACTGTTGGCAACTCTAAGGTAGATAGACAATGCTTTTGTATTTTATTACTTTTTGGGAGTTAATTAATATTTGATATTAATTGTCACGTATTTGGCTTATCATTTTTTAATGTCATCGAAGGCGGTCATCAATTTTAAAAGAAATCGTAAATTTTGCAAGAAGCGTCTAGTGAGAATTTTATTCTTCATTGGAAGCTAAAATATAGAGCATTACAAAAAATAACTCATGTATTTTGTGTATCATTTTAGACATACATACTTTCATCTCCTCTCGGGATTTCACATTACATCCAGTTACATCTATATACTAATATTATAAAGCTGAAGAGTTTGTTTGTTTGTTTGAATGCGCTAATCTCAAAAGCTACTGGCCCGTTTTAAAAAAAAAAAAATTACGTTGGATAGTCCATTTATCGAGGAAGGCTTTAAGCTATATAACATAAAGATACGACACATAAGACCACAGCAGAAATGAAAAATGTTGCGAAAACGGGAAAAAGATATTCCTTTTGAGAGCTTCCGCTGCATACGCTGCGGAAACCGCTTAAGTTACACCAAAATCATGTATGAGAGAATTGTTCAACATTAAGAGCTCTATAATAAAGTCCGCGACAGCATATGTCTATCTTTTATGGTTGACTTATTACAACCTTTTTTATGTTAATAAATTTGTAAAAAAATAATGCATTATTTTTAGAGGTGTATTATACACACAGGTATTTATGTTTATCAAAATAAATACATTCATCATTACGAGCATTTCATTTAGAACCAAGTTGCCCTTTATATCATTTGATTTCAATAAATATCTTAGGAGCTATCACATTTTTAACATAACTCCGCACCAAAATAATGTTCGCAGCTTAAGTACAACGTCCGCTTGCGCTAATCTATACTAATATTATAAAGCTGAAGAGTTTGTTTGTTTGTTTGTTTGTTTGTTTGTTTGTTTGTTTGTTTGTTTGTTTGTTTGTTTGTTTGTTTGTTTGAACGCGCTAATCTCAAAAACTACTGGCCCGATTTGAAAAAATATTTTTACGTTGGATAGTCCATTTATCGAGGAAAGCTTTAGGCTATATAACATAAAAATACGACTCATAAGACCACAGCAGAAATGAAAAATGTTGCGAAAACGGGTGAAAGATATTCCTTTTGAGAGCTTCCGCTGCATACGCTGCGGAAACCGCTTAAGTTACACAAAAAAATATGTATGACAGGATTGTTCAGCATTAAGAGTTCTATAATAAAGTCCGCGACAGCATATGTCTATCTCTTATGCTTGACTTACTACAACCTTTTTTATGTTAATAAATTTGTAAATAAATAATGCATTATTTTTAGAGGTGTATTATACACACAGGTATTTATTCTTATCAAAATAAATATATTCATCATCACGAGCATTTCATTTAGAACCAAGTTGCCCTTTATATCATTTGATTCCAATTAAAATCTTAGGAGCTATCACAGTTTTAACATACCTACGCACCAAAATAATGTTCGCAGCTTAAGTACAACGTGCGCTTGCGCTAATATATTATAAAGCTGAAGAGTTTGTTTGTTTGAATGCGCTTATCTCAGGAACTGCTGGACCGATTTGAAATATTTCTGTGTTGGATAGCTTATTTATCGAGAAAGGCTTTAGGATATAAAACATGACGCTGCGACGGGAGGGGAGGGAGCAAACTCAAAACGCACGGACGAAGTCGCGGGGGACCGCTAGTATATTATAAAGCTAAACGCGCTTATCTCAGGAACTGCTTGACCGATTTGAAAAAATATTTTTGTGTTGGGTAGCTTATTAATCGAGAAAGGCTTTAGGATATAAAACATGACGCTGCGACGGGAGGGGAGGGAGCAAACTCAAAACGCGCGGACGAAGTCGCGGGGGACCGCTAGTATATTATAAAGCTGAAGAGTTTGTTTGTTTGAACGCGCTTATCTCAGGAACTGCTGGACCGATTTGAAAAAACATTTCTGTGTTGGATAGCTTATTTATTAAGAAAGGCTTTAGGATATAAAACATGACGCTGCGACGGGAGGGGAGGGAGCAATCTCAAAACGCGCGGACGAAGTCGCGGGGGACCGCTAGTACTGTATAAAACCCAACATTTCAAACTCCAACGGTACGATCTTTTAAAGTCTTGGTTAAAGTTGACTACTATTGTCGTCACCTCTTTATAAGGGATAATGCTTTTATAGTATGTACGTTACCTTTTGGGAGCTAATAAGTTTTTGTTCTTTACTACCAAATGTATTTGACTCATTGTATTTTTTTATTACATCGATTACGGCTTACAGTTAAAAAAGAAATTATATTTTTTCAGGTAAGTATAGCGTCCGAATACATAATGAAAATTTCATTCTTTAACACAAGTTAAAATATCAAATAGTATAAAAATCGTATCTTTTGTGCATCATTTTAGATCTACTTTCATCGCCTATCGGGATTCCACATTACATCCAGTTACGTGCTGTATAACTCCCAACGTTTCCAACTCCAAAGACAATATAATTTGCATGCTCAGTTGCGAATCGCTCGTAATCCAGGGGCGGAGTCGCGAGCGCCCAATACACTCGGCTGCGAGCCGCATGCGCTTTACATAGCCTAGGTACCAACGGTACCTACGGAGCGTGCGTTGATGCCTTTTAGGCTGAGACCACACGGCACAGTCCTGCGCGTTGTTTTAATCTTATTTTATTCTTTTTATTTTACAATACTCGGTCACATTGTGACTGCCCGAGGAGAGCGAGACACTCAAAATTATTATTTATATTATTATTGGTAACTAAACAGACGTAAATCATATAGAATCGTACAAATATATCCTATCCTACCATTAGTGTGCTACTCATATGCATAAAACAAGGTTTCGATTATGTATGAGCAACAAAACAATGAGAACGTAAATAAATACAGATATACAAAATTATATTTAAAAATGCATCGTTTGCGAGTGTTATACGACGCTAGCTGACATCAACTTCAAAGCCTTATACTGCAAATTTGGTACATATTTGTTTTTACGTGCAATAAGTCGAATGCCTCCGGGAGCTCATTTGGCTGATTTTTATTTCTGTTAGTAGCCGCAGTTATCACACATCGACTATTCTCAGTTAAGCAAATAGTTTTTTTTTTAAAACTTCTGACTTCGAGCCTTGTTAAGTAGACAAAGCTTTGCTCGATCATAAACCAACAATATATGTTAAAGTTTATTTCGTTAACTTTTATATACCTACAAGACGTATAATGTACGCTGTTCAAACAATGTGTAAATAGTTATTTGTCGAGTGTATTTATTCTATAGCACGTAAGCAAATACACAACAAAAAATCTTGCAGGATAATGCCGTGTGAACCCAGCCTTATTCGTGTGGTGGCGCGACATGCCAGCGATAGCGCGCGATAAGATAAAAGCAATCGATAAATTCGCGCGATTCGCCGCCGCACGAAAGGTCACTCCGTTGCGAAATAATGTACGAGCTGCTCTGTGAAACACGAAACTAACTATTGATCGTGATGTTGATACCCAATTTTTCAGTTCGTTTCGTTTCAGTTCGCAGAAAATTACGTTTGACCTTAGTTTCTGAAGGACAAAGCCTCTACGAGTTTTGTTTTGCATATGTTATGCTGCTTTTTTCTCTATTAACTGCCTCGATAGCGCAGCGGTAAGAGGGTCGCACTTTAACGCGACGGCTGCGCCAGAAGTCCCGGGTTCGTTCCCTGGGTCGGGCCCAAAATATATACCTGAGTTTTTCTAATGCTTTAGGATTTCCTAAAGCATTAGATAGCGAAGCGACATCAATTTCCAAGTTGAATTTATTCTGTAAAGAATAACTGCTTGGGCCATCTGTTTCATAAACAGACGGCTAGATGGCGCTAAGCGTCACGCAATTGACGTTTTCATAAGAAACCACAAATTTCGCAGGGTCGGACTAACAGCACGGTAGCTCAATTGGTAAGAGCGTTTGGCCCGGTTTGCCAAAAGGTTGCTGGTTCAAGTCCCGCCCGTGCGCAAATTTTTGGTTTCTTATTTCATCTTTCTGAGTTTTTCTGTTCAGAAATTTTTAGGGTAGCCCGGAGTTTGGAAGGTGGGAGTGTTTCACCCCCGTGCCTCGGAAAGCACGTAAAGCCGTTGGTCCTGCGCCTGATCTCTCTCCGGTCGTGTCAGATTGCTGTTCATTCGGGCTATGAGAGTGAAAGGAATAGAGAGTGCACCTGTGTTTGCGCACACACTTGTGCACTATAATATGTTCCTCGCAGTCGGTTAGTCGTTGTGACTGGCCACCGTAGTCGAAATCGGCTAGGAGGACTATTCTTATTATTATTTCTCTATTATCGGATATAATGAAGTAGCTTAACTAATAGCGATAATACTACACACTTACCTAATAACATTTTGACCAAATTGTTGTATAAACATTCATAAAAGAGATCGTTGTGCAAAAATCTCACGCCAACTATTATATCACCGGCGTTAATTAAAAACGCTGATATACTGAGTAACTTGAGAAGATAAAACTTAATTCAAAAATGTTTTGACTAAGGTTAAATTATACCTTATTGTTTATTAATATCAACACTAGAAATCTTATATTTTAACAACATTTATTGTGGTTCTAAGTATCGCGTGAGAACTTAGGGCCAGCACACACGTACCACAGTTCACAACCACACGACAAGGTGAGTGGTGCCTCCTCCACCTCTTACCTTTAGCTTGACACAAGTTTCAAGATGTCCTGTAAAAATAAAGATAGGAACTTCAAAGCTGAGTTTTTAGGGTTCCGAAGCCGAATGGCAAAAAACGGAACCCTTATAGTTTCGTCAAGTCTGTCTGCCTGTCTGTCTGTACGTCCGTATGTCACAGTCATTTTATTCTGTAACTATAAGCATCAGACTGTTGGAATTTGGTAGGAAGATGTATCCTGTTAACCGTTTTATGATTCTCATATAAAATTTAAAAAAAAATGACATTTAAGGCTCCCATACATAAAACTAAAACCAAAAAAATTTTTTTAGTCTAACCTACGCGTGTCGGGTGTCTATGGATAGGTCGTTCAAAATGATATCGAGGTTCCTAAAATCATTTTCTTTAAAGACTAACGTTTCATAGCTAGACGCTCCCAAAGTGGTAAAATGGGCGTCCCCCCATCTAACTTCTAAACTAAGCGAGTTCAAATTTTGAAAAGAAAAATGATGTAGATCTCAACAAATACTTTCAACGAAAATTGGTTCGGACGGGATCGAACGAGAAGTGTTTGTTCATACAAACACTATGAAAAACAAAGTTATATTTGCTGTCAACAAAATATTGTGGTATTTTACTAAGTGTAAGTAAGTGGATTCCCTAGTTCAGTTAAAGTTGGCACGGAACCCTCAGTGCGCGAGTCCGACTCGAACTTGGCCGGTTTTTCACTGTTCGCAAATTCGATGTCACAAATCCGATTTTTAATGTCATTTTTCCTTGAACTAGACAATTGGGACCGTGCGGAGTATATGGTGGGGAATAGAAAACGACTCGATCGATCACTGTAAACTACAAATAATGCAGAATTAAACTATTTTTTTTTTTGTGTTTTTGTATCTTACAATTTTAAAGCAGTTTGCTTGATAATTAAATGATTAAATAAGCTAACAAATAAAGCGCTATATTACGGAAATAAATAAATAAAATGTTACACAGATTTTAATCATAATTAAGATTTAAACGTGATTCAACGTAGGCTCTATGAAAAAAATTTAAGTTGCAAGCTTTTAGTCAGGTTTATAAATTAAAACCTACATAAGATCATAAAACCTAATCTAGACCGTTTGTTTGACATGAGACGGCTCTAAGTTGATTAAATTATCTCTACTTCGCAATATTACTTTGATGACGAGGCATTGGGTAGAGGTGACTTGACTCTAGGTAAATGTTCTCCTCTGCTTATTTTTAGTAACTAGTAGTAACTAATAAACTAAGGACGTGTTCTGCTAAAAAGCAATAATTATGCTCCCTTTACAAATTTTAGCAAAGTTTTGGGCTGGGAAATAATTTTGTGTTTTACACATTCTGAACCAGTTTTTAAAACAATTCACATTTTCTTTACTACCGTCAGTACCAACTGCCTCTAAAATACTTTTTATTGGCTTTGTTTATTTCACACTACTTACTCTAATTAAATATGAAATAACAAACCCTTGTTAGCCACCGTTTGACATATTGTGTCCCGTAAGTTGCGATTGCAAGATGGCGCTACTGTCGTGCACGTGTCCAATAGCCAATAAATATCAGCCAATTTCCATGTCTTAGCGATGTGATGACATTGACAACGCGCTCAATAATATATGAAGTGGTCGCGTGTGTGGGTCTACCGAGAATGCACATTGCACATGCAAGAATGGACGGAACCTGCTAAATAAAGGCCTATGTAACGATTCCCATGGATCACAGACATGCACTATGATGAAGTCTAAACAGATGATTCGTCGGTAGTGACGCGTCCCTTTAAGTTTTTTTTGGATGAAATGAATTGAAATTAATATTTTGTTTGCCTTTGGAAAAGGTTAAATTATTGTAGGTGTTATGAATATTGCGATTCAGCTTTTCCAGCTATCAGAAATAGCATGCAAATATTTTACAAGTGCTCACTCCAGTCATACATAAAATAAGTATTATTTTACATTTAAAGTATGTTCTTATTGAGTATACCTAGTGTATCTAAGGTCGAAATTTCAATTTAAAATCATCGAAATAAATTCGATAAAGCGTGTCTCTCTAAAACTCAAGCAGTGATTAATGATTCTAACTAAACAGCATTCGGCTTGGATTTGCGATGCATTTCACTAAGAAGCATTAATTGAGTGATTTATGAACTCATAGTCATTTCGTTTGACACGGCTTGTTGGGAGGTGTCGAAAGATGCCGAGGCTACATATGCTGCTTTGCATCATTAGCGATACATTTACTAAAACAACATTCCATGACAAATGTATCGGTGAAACATTATTTGAGCCCATGTCTAGATGAATTTCTAAATGTGTGTGTTCTTTTTGTAAAATTGCAAAAAATATGATTTTCAAATTCAACAACTAATCTCTGCATTTTATTTACATGACACAGTCAGATCAAGTAAGCCTGATTTCTTCATCGATAGCGATGGTAAAAATTGTCTGTGCTTTGAAGAAAGAAATGTCTTTACCAATGGTCTTGAAAATAGCTATTCTGACATTTTTTTTAGGTAATCGGAAATATTCAACCGCTGATAACGAAACTCTACTATAGCTATCGATAAAGAAATGGGGCCTAAATGGAAACTTTCTGAAAGGTTTGGATTTTACAAAACATAAATGTATCAAAGTCACCTCATTGAATGCAGTCGAACATTACCAGTTAGTTATTATTGCCGACATAATAACCAGAACCCTAATTTATGATTAATAAAGACCTTTAATGTCATGCGCAATGTGTGCGGTTCCATAACACCTGTGACGTAGTAACGAGATAGTATTAATAAAATAATATTTTTTAAACCACAACTTTAAAAATTATATTCTTCTTTTTTTTGTCGAATAATGAATCCCCCACCAAAAGTGAATACGTATTTACCTATTTATTAATTGCAAACCAACGAAATCCGTCGTGTTTGCCGTTACCTGCCCCGTGATAACAATTATTCTACAGTTCCACGCGATTGAGGTTACCAAATATGGTATGAATAAACGTGTAAGTACCTTATTACTGAAAGCCGCATCAAAAACAATTTCAGTGATAAGTCCGAAAAATACGTAACTGCAGTGGCCCTTGGCGGATTAATACTTAATGACGATCTAAAAACCATCGCCAATAAATTGTAAACAATTGCAAATTGACTGCAGAAAACAGCATCTCAATCAGTCAAGCCGTCTGGAGAAACATGGGAATATTCGTTATACGTTTGCAAACACACAAACCCACAAACACATAAAACCCCAAACGCATAAACTTTCTTCGTTCCGTCGCAGGGAAAAATAAATAGATCTAATTTACATTATTTTTCATAAATATATAATAAAATTTATTTGATAGATAAAAGGATACCAGGTATAAGAATAGAAATAAGATCCGAATCTGCAGCCTGCTTGCAAGTTATCCGTAAAGCTTAAGCGAAAACAAATTAATTAACTACTAATATAGGTATTACTGTAGTATGTTCTAAATTATTTAAAATTATTTGGCATGCATACCATCGCCCGTAACTAATTTGGATCGAATATCAACAAATGCAGTGGAAACAGACTCTTAAGTTGAGTGTAAACAAATATTATTGAGCCGATGATCATCAAACACTTGTCTGCCCGGACCTACCAGAAGGTGTTGCTGGTGAACCTGCTATTACCAAAATAGATCCCAATATTTATACGGTCAAACGGCAGTGAGTAATAAAAACTTACTCCTAGACATTGAGGAATAAGATTTTATAAAATCTTTACTAAAATTATAAATCTGAAAAGTTTGTCTTTTGAACGCACTAATCTCAGAAACCGTTTTTTTTTTTTGTTTTAGATAGCTCATCTAACGGGGAAGGCTTTAGGCTATAAAATATCACGACTGTGACGGGGGAGGAAGCAAACTCAAGACACGCAGACGCAGTCGCGGGGGACCACTAGTTTAAAGTATAGTTCCTGTAAATTACCTAGTACTATCTTCCTTTAATAGCAGATGATGCTGATGTTAAACCATTATCTGTTAATAAGCTGTCGTACGCGTCTCCCTATTAGTCAAACTAGTACATCAGCTTTTTCACCTTCTAAATTACTTCATATTGAGAGCATAGATACGTTAATTTTGAATTAACAAAATTATTTCAGCTTCCAAGATTAAAGAAAAGCTAAAAAAAAACAAAAAATCAACCAGTTCGTTCAACGCTTTAACAAGGTGTACAAACATCGTTAAATTAATTTAATGCCACAATCACTTTTTAAACCTCGTGAAAGGGCTTACCTCTCACCACGTGCTATCGATAAAGTCTGCATTATTTACGAGATTTACCCGATGAAATTATTTAAACTAAGCGTGCTAAACTAAACTAACACCGTTCATAGCGTATTTTAAGAAATTATAAATCATATTTGTGCTTATTTTAATTTTACATCGCAACATTACATGAATTCAAATGCATAGCTAGCTGAAACAGCATTTGCAGACACGCAAATGTTTAAAGTTGCAACTCAAATATCGATTCCGTCTATTACCAATCTACAGATTACAAAAACTACCATTTAATACTCCCTTTAATATTAAGATGAGCTCTCAGATCGATGAGCTGCATTTTTTGCGACAGCATCCTTTGGGTCGCATGGACTTGACTTAGCGACTGGTTTTGGGTCACTATTTTATTTACTTTTAATCTTGTTTGAAAAGTAGGTAAATGGCAGACGAGTTGGCGGGAAATCTCACCTCTGTGTAGAGTTTTTATCATTTTTTTTCAACGTCTGAGATCAACCGCGAGCAGGTTAGGCAGAGGCGAACTTGGGAACGCATATTTATGGAAGTTTGACATATTAATACGTAAATTATAACTAACATCTTGTATTATTTCTGATTCAATGGAAGAAAAGTAATAAAATGGATTTACTTTCATGTCTCGTGTGATTTTAAGGAATGTTATAAAAATATGCAAATAGAAAAGTGTCGGCACGAGGACCTAGTTAATCTATTCACAAAATCGCAAGCAAAATAAACATCGCACGTAGCAAACACTTAAGCTTTATACTTTTGTCGCTGACGTTAATTAAACTGTATTATAACCACGTATCGCGATCACGAATCCGCCCTGCGGTTCTGTTGAGTTATTTAATAGTGTTTTTTGTGCGGTGGCAGGCGATTGCGCGCCACCCTTGGGCTCGCGCAAAAAACCCTCCGCGCACGAAAACTCTGAATGTTTTGGAGGCGAGAGGGGAGGGGGAGGCCCTCGGAGATCGCTATCGCACGCACCCACTGCACGCACTATCCTTGCCGGCCACTTAATTGTTATGTGCGACCTGCGAGCCAAAGCTATGTTCGCGTTTCAGCCGCCCCTGAAAGTAAATCTTCAAAAATAATAGGTAGTTATTTTTTTTATTAGATCACATCCTACTGCTGAGCGAAGGATCTAAATTCCATTTGTTCTACATATTGGAATACAATCGTATCATATTATGATTTTTACCAAAATATTTAATTACAAAAATCATGCCTCATTTCAAATGTCTTAACATTACCCCGGTTCGAATCACCAACCTAATATGAAAAGAATTGGCTGTTATTATTTATTTATCTATCTATTGCAACCATATGACGTCAGTTTCGTTATAAAATTCATATCTTTTATATAAAATCCACATCTGACTACAACAGGTGCCACCAACCTGTTCTGTATGAAATGACAGCAAAAACTCTCACTAACCCTTCCTGCGTTCCCACAGAGAAGGGATCACATAAACTGTGTCATACAGCATCTGTGCTTAATTTTCTTACTCATATTTTAGAAAAAAATACAATCAGTACCTAGCTTACCAAAGTTTCATAATACGTATGTATTTCAGAGTTTGGAATTTCGTATTCTAATTAGAATCTTATAGCTGAAAAAAATATAAAAACACTGAACATTCATTGGTTACTACTTTGGTTATAATCACATCGGCTCTGGCCGTAAATTCAGTTTTCCCTATCGTTGTTTTGTTTGTGGGTAGCTGCACAAATATGCTTATTGCTCGCGTGTCGCAGCCGCGGCATGGGGGAAGCTCATTAAGGTAAAAAGCCGAGTGCAAACGGCAACTAATGGCGAATTGCGGGTAGGGGAGCGATAGCCGCGATACAGCGAGCCAAGTTATCCTCAGCCCACTTCAGGTTACGCAGGGATCGGTTAGCTGAAACCCAGCTTACCGGCCATCCAACCTCGAATGCAACCTGCTTGGGCTTATCACAAAATTAAATTAAATGTATCTGACAGTGCGCGTCGTATTGCCATAATAAAGCTTTCAAAAATAAGAAAGAACTAAATCCTGACTTATTTAAGAACCTTAAAAACTTGGATCTGCAGGATTATTTATTAGTCCAGCTTCATCAATCATACAGAAAAAAAACTATGAGATACTAAGTAGTTACCGCAAAACATCACTGAAAGTTTCAGAAATTTCTGATCATTGTGAACTTTGTTTTCATAACATTAGGTATGTTACCAACAAAAAGCTTAATTGCTTCTCTTGTATGTTAATGAAGTTGTTATAACAAAGTGAAATGCACTGCAAGAATGCGAAGTGCGTGTCACTGAGACAGAAGCGGGGGTGCAGCGCACCGGGCGCGGGGGAGGGGGGAAGCTATCAGCATTTCGGCGCGTCCGTGCCTCCCGCCCGCGCCCGCACCGCACCGATTTCGCCCGGCACCAACCCGCGAGCTCCCCTCCTTAGCCCGGGCTAACCTTGAAAATAGTTTTTACCGGCATGAGGGTATTCACCCCGAACCCGAATTTCGGGCCTGTTGCACACTGCCGCTTTCTAAGCCGCGCAACCAAAATTCTACTATGAAGCATGGTTGTCGGCCCTTGCAGTGCACGGTTGCACGTAGTGTGACCGCGCAGTGTGCTAGGATATTTGACTATGTGTTTTTTTAGGCGAGTCGTGGCTCGCTGGTCGCGGACGGGATTTGTTTGTGAATTGTGCCTCTGCTGCGCCAAGGAATTTTGATGCAATACGAATTATGACTGATTTCAAAGGGATGACTCAGATGGTTTTCTAGTTTTTAGCTTAGGTAGATACTCTTGCCAGGTACTAAGGTAAACCAGATTTAGATAGTATACTTTGTAATGAAAATGGCTCTTAACTCTATAATCATCAGCTGATCTGAGTAGAAAAAAATGTTCTTGCGCTTGAAAATTTTCCATGAATACATTTTTCTCGATAAAGACCTCTTACACACAGCGCCTTTAAGTACCTAGCGATGTTTTGAAAACGCGCTTCAGCATTGCGATTCGCGACTCATGCAATGAACAGATTTTATTGTCAAATCATGTATTGTATTTAGTCGCCAAAATGCAATACATAATTAATTTGACAATTATTCTGCATCTGCATAGCGACTGTATCGATGCTAACGAGCGTAAGCATCGCATCTGCATCGATGCTAAAAGTAGCGCAGTATGTAAAGGTTGACATTTTGCGACTGCATCGATGCTAAAAGATGCAATATGTAAAGGGTCAAAGATACTTCATACCTAGTGGCTTCAATTCTTCACCGTTGAAACCTAGCCTCCACTTCATAATATTTTGGCAGGATGGATAAGGAACAATGTCATACTCATAACATACATTGCTGATACATTAGCGGACTTATAATTATATTAGTTGTTAACAATTACTTTCAGAATATCTCGTTTATGTCTTTTCTATGGGTTACCAAAATGGCAGGAGCGCGAGGCGTACAAAATTCCTCAGCGAAACAAATAAGAAAAAGGAGGGTCATTTCATTTACCTGCCCGCCATGCAAGTCGTGCGCGAGAGATGGGAAAAAGAAAAATAAAAGACGATCGCGCTGCGTATATAAGCGGAGCGAGCCGCGGCCGCGGCAAGGGTAAGCGGCAAAAAAGGTAAAAAAACAACGCGTATCCACCGCGCCTACGCGAACGCCTGCCGTGCCCGCCTCCATAAAACTTTGCCTACGTAAAACTTTATGACATTCGATGAAATCTTATCCCGTGCTGTTTATCCTTTGGTCACGTCAATTAGACGTTGGCCAGAGGAATGTCTTAATGGGGACGAAACATGCATACTAACTTGGCAGCTCAAGTAGGTATCACGGCTCAGTAGGAGTAAAGCGCGAAAATACTGCTAAACAAAGGTGCTCCTTAGCTCTATGCCATCATCTATGCTATGTTTCAGACTGAATCTTTCACGAATAGAAGTTTTTTGTAGTTTTAATTTAGTAGGCTGAAGGACTACCACTATAGGAACATAGGTGGAATTGTGTAAAGCAATCGTATTCATTTGACAGTTCCAAACGTACGGTATGACCTGTCTAACGCTTTGTTCTTTACCGTTTGACAGATCACACCGATTACACAAATACACCTCTGAAATATGATACGAAACTTTTTACATCCATGTTCAGAGGCTTTCGCTCCAAAAGTTTCGCTAGGCTCGGTGGCTTTAACCCACTTATAAATTGTCAATAAATGCACGTGCGAGCTTTGGTATGGTCTCGTAATAGCGTATAACGATGCTGATGATGCGGGCGATGTCTCCCGTTATCTAATAACCAGTATGCGACTCACCCACTCGGGTCAAATGAAACTACGATAACTTACGTTTCTCCTTGACTTTATCTTCGGAGCTCAACGTCGACGATAATTTTAATACTAACGAGCGAACTGTACACTTTCTAAAGCTAAGCAATTACTTTTTCGGACGTGTTTATGGAATTTTATAGTCCTAAAGATCTGTTTCACCATCGACAAAGAAGCAGTAACAACATCATTTCGTGTTAAGTATTGGACAAATAACTCTTTACAAAACTTATTAGGACATTGTAAAACAGGCCGTAGGCATAAATACCTATACATACGTGTAGGGAAAATAAGTTTCAATAAACAGATTTCGTCAATAAGAAACACAACGCTATTGGTTGTAACTTTTTGATTACGTATGCATATGCATAAAAGCGCCAAAAGATGAGTTTTCTCTGCTTAGTATTTTACCTACAGTATCTTTAAAGTTGCCGTGTCAACATAGTAATATCAAGTTACTAGATGTTAACCACCCAATCCTTTGCTGAGAAATCGTGTCTGTTTTTTACCGCGATTCAGTCATGACTTGTCGATTACCCTCTACCCCCGCAACCGCCTTGATTGGTGGCCAGCTGCCCGTGGCGGCAAAAACTGCTTTCTAAATTACTGCTATTAACCGTCCATCTAGTGTGCACTCGCCTTACACAGATCACTATCACGCAGTAACTTTGACGCATGTTATGCATCCTCATAATACGGATTTGAAGTAAGCTTAAAAACCTCGAATCGTTGACGACAAATTCAAAATACTATAGGCTTATTAACAGCTGTAGTATCAAAGATTTTAAAAGTCAAATACGTGTATGCTCAGGAGCTCTATTTTTTAATCACTCGTGCCAAAATGGCGTGTGATATTCATTTATTAATGCCCGATTATCAAATGAAAAACAGTTTAATTCCACACAGGAGTGATGAATAAAAAAAAGACTCAATATTGTAAGTATTAACGTATATATTTAGCTCGGTTTTCGTTGAAATTTACTTTGGTTTCGAACGTAATTCACACGCCATTTCCAAGCGAGTGATTCAAAAATAGAGCTCCAGGCTTCGTCGCTAATATCTTACTTTAACGTAACTATCTCTGTCAGCAAATTTAATTCGTATGTAGTTTGCTACCTTTTGACGAGAAGATTCCTTTTGGATGTTGGGTAAAGCCTAGTATGAGGTTTATTTTTTGTAATAGGTAGTAGAGAATGTTAGCGACTAGTCTCATTCTTCAGCCTGCTTTATAGTAAGTAGTTACAAGCGAAGGCTTTATAACTTAAACAATTTGGTGTTAGATAAAAAGCTGCAAGCACTCGACGAGTCGGTCGGTGACGCAGAGCGGCGAAGCTCAAGATAAGGAACTGTTTACACTGTTTGAGTCAATGTCCTCCTGTCGCGCGCACAGGGAAATCCTTGCAGTGGCCGTGAGTACGCACGCTTGCACGCATCGCACGACCTTTGAGAACTGGCTTCGACAAAGTAAACATAATATTTATTGCTGGATAGTCTAATTTAATACTTATCAGTTTTAAAAATGACCAAAATAAAACTTCGCTCAGATTTTGGTAATGACATTATGTCAATCAGGTTTTACGTTTATGATAAGGCCTTTTAAAGTATTATTGTTAACTCAATATTCTAATCGCTTCTCTCTATGGTTAATTTATACATTTACTTTGTTTATTTTTCCTTCTCCGTTGCGTTTAATTACTCATTAACGTCTACCTGATTTTTTCAGGTTCTTTCCCATTAATAAGGTATTTGGGAATCGTTACTGCTGACGTATTTCGTATAGATAGCAAGCAATTGCTACATAATTATTACATAAGCAAGTTTCAATCTGAATTTCGGCCGGGGCACAGTACGACGACGGCTCTCCTAAAAATAATTGACGACGTGAGGACGGGTATGGAGGAGTCACAAGTGACTATCCTTGTCCTGATTGACTTCTCCAATGCCTTCAACACGGTCGATTATGATATTCTTCTCGCCATCCTTTCTCGTCTGCGAGTGTCATCTTCTTCTGTGGATTGGTTCTCTTCTTACCTCCGCGGTCGCCAGCAGGCGGTTCGCTTCGGTCAGGCCTTTACTGACTGGATTGATATGCCGGTTGGTGTGCCGCAAGGAGGTATTCTCTCTCCTATCTTGTTCTCTATATTAATTAATCTATTAACTTCTCTTCTCACTTCTTCCTTCCACATCTACGCCAATGACCTCCAACTTTATTCTCAAGCTGATCCTTCTACAATTGATGGCGCTATTCTTCAGCTTAACGAGGATCTTCGTGGCATTAGCAGCTGGTCCAGTAATTTTGGCGTCAGAGTGAATCCCAGCAAATGTCAGGCTATTATTATTGGCAGTCCAGGTCAGCTCCAAAAACTTGACATGACATCCCTGCCTCCTATCGTCTTTGATGGTGAGGTGGTAGCATATTCGCCTCATTTGAAGAATCTCGGGCTTCACATCGACTGCACACTAAGCTGGTCACCATGTCAAAGAAATGAGTAGGAAAGTTACCGGTACTTTACGAGCACTATACCTATAAGAGCACTTCCTTCCTTCTAGCACGAAGGCTCTACTCGTACAGTCTCTGGTTCTGCCCATTTTCGACAACGATGATGTTTGCTGCACAAATGTCTCCCAAGATCTCCTCAGTAAAATGGACCGGCTCCTCAACAATTGTATTGGATTTGTGTTCGGTCTACGTAAATTTGACCATATCTCCCAGTTTCGCAACCAGTTAGGCTGGCTCCCCATTCGGCGGCGTAGGCACATTCGGACACTTTGCATGCTATACTTCATTATCTTCGATCCAAACTCTCCGTCCTATCTTAAAGATAAATTCTCATACCTCCACTCTTCTCACGACCGGTCCCTTCGCTCTAGTAGCTCTCTTCAACTTTTCACTCCCCGTCACACTTCTGGCTTTATGTCGAATTTCTTTACTCTCACAGTCATTCGACTTTGGAATGGACTTCCAAAAAGTGTCCAAACATCTACCTCGAAATTTACCTTCAAGAAGGCATTACGAACACTTTACAGAGACGAACTCACTGACCCGTCTCATTGACATTAATTTATCTATGTGTACCATATTATGTATATTTAAATGATGTGTATGTTTATATAATAAATACATATTTATTTAATTTTGTAAAATCGTATATAAGAAATAGGCAGTATGTATGTTTATCATCTTATTATAGTTATCTATATCGCTATTCTCTTCTCATTTCTTGCCTCTATAACTTTACTTGCACCGCCTGTATATATATTTTTCTCTGTTCTGGCCTATGGTTGACTGGTAGATAAGTCTTTTGGCATTAAGTCCGCCATATGTACAAATTTATGTTTTGTGCATGAAGTTTTAAATAAATAAATAAATTACTCTGTAACTCGTCAAAATGACAAAACGCCGATAAAACAACGAGGCTGGCATAAAAGAATTTAAATAATGTTTATTTTCCGTAAGGCAACTCCACCGCATACGCAAGTCCTCGTATGCGCGCCCCTAACGCTCGTAAATAAATTGAGCCTGCATTAGTGGCAATTGTTCGCTATTGCCTCTACCAAATGCACCTTCCTTGCCTACTAGACATACTTAATATTCCAAACAATTATGCTTCGTAGGAATTCATAATGTTGCATCTCTTCAATCTTATGGTAATACCGTAATAGCTTCCTAACATACACATCAACAATAGCTGTTACTTGTTATCGCACTTTGTGCTGAAATCTTATTGGAATACTTAGATGTCGCTATTAAATAGAATTTGAATTATAATGATATCAAATCGATCTCCGATATCGCAAGAAGCGCATTTACATCAGCACGATAATCTTATTACGTTTGCACATTTTGTACAATAGGTACCAGCTAAAAACTATATCACCCCTACTGGGCCCACCGAACTTTGATAACGAATTGCAAGAAAAAAAGGTTCTGAATAAAAAAGAAATCGCAGATACGCAAGCCATTAACTTTTTTCTTATAAAAGATTCAATTTTTTTTCGATATAACGGGACCGGTCAAATTATTGCGTTTAATCTTTTGTTGTTTTTTTACTCATATTTCTTTTGTTCTCTGCAACATAATTCCCACACATTATTAAAACTTACTAATGTTGTCTCAGAAGCCGTAATTATGAATTTGTAAGATTTATTACCAAACCTATAAATCCTTGGTAAACAGGTAAGCTATTATAACAATCTGCCCACGGAATAGAATCATAGTTAATACTTACCTAGCATAGCAGTTAAGCCTAATTACTATGTTGTTTTGTACATACATTCGTGAATTGATTATTGACGTTTCTTTCCACTCATCAGGATTTAAAACAGTTAAATCAGGATTTCATAGCATTAAATTCGCCTCATATAATTGTAAGTCTTCAACTCATATAACTTACTTCAACATAACAGATAACTTTTATGATCTAGGGAGGTACTTATGTAAGTATTTAAAGTATTACTTTAGTACCCTTAAGTATTTTACCTTAATCTTAACAGAAAAATCCTTGCAATCGTTAAGATGTAATGCATTACCATTTTGATATATTGGGAATAGACTCGTATGAATAGTTTAGTTAATTTACTCTTCATTAAATGTTGAAATTAAAATATTCCAGTACCTATATCCTCTAAACAACAAGATCAAAGGTCTGTATTCAATGTAAGAACACCAAACCGAGCCTGTGACATTCCTTGATACTAAAGCGAATAAACTTTATAACCAAAGTGGGATAAAGGTATTTATAAAAAAGTGTATTGTGAAAGGTCGCTGTGTGTCGCTTGTATTCTCACAAAAAATACGTGAACCCCTCTCATTTGTGTTTTTTTAGGTTTTGATAGAAGTGCGAGGCAGGTAGATAAAATCCTCACTCGCGAACTGACTAGCATATTTTATGAGAACAGTCTTCTTAATATAGAGTTGCATACCTATTTGGTCCATTGTCCATTTTATTTATTTCATCAGTGGTCTTCCTTAAAAAAATATGTGAGACAAGTTTGATCTTTCGAGTGAAGCTATAAAAATACAGCTCGGTGATCAATTTTCGACTTTTACGTGAAGAAAATTCAAAATTCTCAATGTTAGGAAATTAACACAAACGTAAACAATTTCAGGTGAAACCTCCAACTTAAAGTTCGCGTTTCTCGCGCGTAATTAATTAAATTGTGTACTACTGAGTATAAACATCATTTGGTTTTGGAACAAAATAGTGCTTACTGTCGAAGGTAATAAAAAACATTAAGTCTTTTTGTAAGGTTTGTATAAACCCAAAAATGTAAAGAAACACGTAGATTATCACCACTTTTTTTATTTAATTTGAAGTTCATATGTTTAAAGAATCGATTAGACAGGAAATGTAATTTTTTTTACCTTTCGCCCCCTGTGGAACGAACTTAAACGATTTTTCAGAAGAGACGAAGAAAATAATATTTATTTGGCTAAAGTGTTAAAACTACTATTTCTTATTAAACTTTCTTCAACCAGATCGAATGATTTTATTGTAACAATATATTTAAGAAGTGATTCCAGTGGGAAATAGTGGTAGGACGGGTATTTTTTATGTCATTCACACCTTTTGCACATTAGCTTTAAGAAGATTCTGGATAGTGTTAGCCTATCGGTAAGCAGGACCTTATGAAATTTTAGAAAAAATATCAGGAATGACTTATGAAATGACAAACTTCCACTAGAAACAACAATGAGGCGCCAGCTCCTCCACACCTTAAGATCTAGGGGCTGAACCCGCAAATCTTTTCTCGAGCTATGTGGTAAAACGAAACGTAGAGGGTTCCCCTCATAAATGACGATGTTCTCTCTCATCTTCATTCTCATCAACTCTACTCATTATGTTGAATAGTTAAGTTTAAAAAAAAACATTTTAAGCAATCGAAAAACGATACGAATAACACGAGGCAATGTAATCTTCATGTAAGTAATATATTAAACTTAGAAATTGGTTCCCAAATAGATCCCACTTATAATGTGAGAAGAAGAAACGGTTGCAAGTTTTGCAGTTATTCATATCGAGTTTTTGATGAGATATCATTTCTTTTTGTCAAGTACTTTCAAGTCTCGTGTATGTAAGAAACCATAGCGAAACGAACTTTCTTTGGCTAAGGTGACCCCTGGTACTGTAAGAGCTGCAAGACGATTCAGAACGTTCAACAAGCCATTCAGCTTGGGCTTCAGCTAGATTTTCTATCCTATTTAAGTAAATGTCGCAATTTAATCGGATGTCGATATGTCATCAGTAGTACGGCAACAAATTAAAAGAACAAAATAAAATAGTTGCATCGGATAAATCCACGATTTTATAATTTTATTAATATGTTAAAGTTATCGAATCGTAACCGAATGGTGAAACGGAGGGCAAGTACTCCCTAAAAACTCAGATCGGACCGCGAGTACAACGCCATCTACTGAAAATAATATACAATACAATAATGGTCACACTGACTTGTACCGGCAGCAATGACGTTTTCAAAGTGACAACTGTAGTTCCATTTTTGGCCATTCTTCAGCTTAGTGCACTATAAATAAAACACAACCTTGTTTTGAGTTTGACAGCTGAGCATTATACTCTTACTGATGAGCATGCATATGCTAAGCATAGTTAGTGAGTTCTGGGAAAAAAGTGCTGCGGTAACAGTGCGACATGGATCGGACCGCGAGAACGACGCCATCTACTGAAAATATATTAACGAGTATCTTTTTATGGTAAAAAAACCGGCCAAATGCGAGTCGGAACTGCGCATTGAGGGTTCCGTGCCAAATTTAATTGAATTAGTGGTCCCCTTACTTCTACTTAGCCAAGATTCCACCATATTATTTTGTTTACAGCAAAAAAAACTTTGTTTTTATAGTGTTTGTATGAAGGACACAGTTTTATTTGCGGTTGTTAATTTGCTTTATCTCAAAAACTACCCGTTCGATTTCTTTCAATTGTATTGAAGTTTCGTTTCGTTGAGAGTATTTTACGGCGTGCATTTTTTCAAGCGGTTAGCAGAATACATCTTTCTATCAAGTTTCAACTGTGTGTACCTAATGCTAACAGTTTCAGAATAAAGTGGCTATGACATACGGACGGACAGACAAACAGACAGATTTGATGAAACTATAAGGGTTGCATTTTCGAACCCTTAGAAGTCGGTAACAAGGATTGAATTTCTTTTGAATAAATTGTAAATTCACTGTTTTCGAAATATCCATTGCGGATGCAAAATTTCGACATTTTTCAGTTCATTTGGAAATACCAAACATTTTGATCAGTGAGACAGTCAGTGTCTAGTAAGCAATGATAAAAATAGTCAGTCAGATCTCAATATCGTTATTGATAAGTAATA
The DNA here is from genome assembly GCA_963924145.1 of Pyrausta purpuralis. Lineage (NCBI taxonomy): Eukaryota > Metazoa > Arthropoda > Insecta > Lepidoptera > Crambidae > Pyrausta > Pyrausta purpuralis. Next base: position 14,680,262 of record OZ001645.1, on the reverse strand, counting down.
TGACTGAAATATAGCATTCAGTAATGACATTGTGTTCAGAATAAGACTTTAAAATAAATAAATGTGAGTCAGACATCACCAAGTGTGCTTGAGCACAAGAAAGAAAATTCCTTATTTCAAAACCAGTAGGTACAATTGGTGTGTTGTCTGGCTCACATTTATTTATTTTAAAGTCTTATTCTACCAGACAACGATTATGACGGAGGCGTCAACCATCACATCACACATCACAGTCAATATCCATGACTTAAGTACAAATGATCGTGCTCATCACATAAACTTTTGCCCCTGCGGGATTCAAACCCTCGACCGCCGGCATAGGAGTGCTAACACTACACTAAACGCGTCGTCAAACTCTTTTAGCCGACGGCAAAAATCAGAACTAAAATACGGGTGTCAGATCATTTAAGGGGCTACCCGAATTTTTTACGCGCTCACTAGCGCCACTGTATTTAAAATATTTATTACTCCTTAAATACAAAAACAATCAAAAATCGGGTAGGCGCGATTGTAGTACAGGTTCTATAGTTTATTTAGTACGTTTAAATTGTTTCTAAAGTAGTTTACTGTAGTTAGAGTTAGAAAAACTGCTAAATATGGCCACTTTTGGCAATTTTTCTAACTGTAACTGCAGATAACTTTGTTTTATTGAACTTAAACATTGTATCTAAACCACATTACGAGAGTTACAATCGCATCAATCAGATTTTCGATTGGTCTTTTAATTAACGAGTTATGATTTTTCTACTAAAGTGGCGCTAGAGTGCACGTTAAAAATCCGGGTAGCCCCTTAACTAAATCTCCCTGATCTTACAGGATATTGCCCGTTTTTTCGGGTTAAGTAGCCAAATGGCAAAGAACGGAACCCTTATAGTTTCATCCAGTCTGTCTGTCTGTCTGTTTGTCCATCCGTATGACACAGCCACTTTATTCTGTAACTATAAGCATCACACATTTGAAATTTGGTAGGAAGATGTATCCTGTTAACCGTTTACAATTCTTGAACAAAATTTAAAAAATAATGATATTTAAGTATTAAAAGGGGGGGAGGCTCCCATACATAAAACTAAACCGTTTTTTTTTTGTCAAACCTATGCGTGTAGGGTGTTTATAAACATACAGGGTGACTTTGCTATCACTACCGAAATTTTGTGTAAAGATTTTGTGTAAAGACTCCACTGATGAATATGAACAACTTTTACTATGGGGGCAATAGTGAAATCGGTCAAAATGTATGGAACAGCTGATTTTTTTTCCCGATTTCACTATTGCCCCCATAGTAAAAGTTGTTCATATTCATCAGTGGAGTCTTTACACAAAATTTCGGTACTGATAACAAAGTCACCCTGTATAGGCCTTTTGAAATGACATTGAGGTTCTGAAACCATTGCAAAGTCAAATAGGAGAGAACTAATTTAAAGCAGTGTACGTATGTATGTTTGGATCATGTTTGTTCCACTTATTTTAAACGCAAATCAGTAGTATAAACAATAAAAACCATTGAAAATTATACCTTTATTTAAGGAGTTCAACTCTACGATATTTAAAATGAACAATTTTAATAGTACACAGAAACAGGGTACGACAATAAAACATTAGGAAAAATCGGAAAATCGCCTGTAACATTGGGGAGGTTTAACTACACTGAACAAACACTACATTTTCGCCGTCGGCCAATAGACCAATGTCGCACTGTATCGGCCAGATAATCTTTTTTTTAGAACCCGCGGATTGCGGCGACAACCGCGGACGGAGTACTATATGTAGGGAAACAGAAAGGAATAAACAAAACGGTAAAGGAATTTGCAGCTTGTCGCACTGTGTACTACACGATGAAAAACAAAAAAAATAAGTATTTATTTCAACTTTATTACACAATAGTCAGTGCGTTCTGGGAAAAAAGCGCTGAATTAACAGTGCGACATGGATCTTATGGTCAACGGCAAAAATCATAACTACTCGTTATATTGTCAAATTCAAAAATCCAGATCAGTATGTTACCGAAATCTCCCCAATCCTACAAGACATTTTTCGATTTTCCTGGTTGTTTTATTTTTGTACATGTTCTGTCTATTATAATAAAATTGTTTTTAAATACCGTAGAGCTAAATTACCTTAAATAAAGTTATAATTTTCAATGGATTTATTGTTAATACAATTATTTTACAATGATATAATAGACACGTAAGTAATCATTACCATTCCCATTGGTCCCATTTATCTTGGTCGGGATAATAATATAAGGTAATAAATAAAAATACCTGACTAATATAATACTATGTCATCTATTGGACAAAAAATCCTTGTCGCACTGAAATGTAAGCGCTAAGCAGTTATTGACCCGCCATTTTGTTGCTCGGCGCTTACATTGCTGATTTCGGCTGAACACGATAGGTTCGCTCCACTTGATGATCGCGACGACCACAACGCCTACAAACGCTCGCTTTGGCGTTAGGAACACGCTCACGCGACACCCACTCTGACCCACGAACCAACTCAATAGGTTGGTGGGGGTGAGCGACGGAAACTAAAGAATGTAAGTGTATAAATTATCTGAAGTGAATTTATTAGAATTTGTCGTCAGAAGTATGTTTTTTTTTCAAATAGAATTAGTGAAATAATAATAAAATAATTTAAATTATTATTAACTTCAATTATTTCCAGACCTTATATCGCTGCTGATTTATTTGTCGCTCTTTGATGAACTCTCCAGCCAGAGTAGATAAAATAATATTAACGCTCCCAAATGTTTCACTTTTTGATATAACCACTGATCATGTAATCTTTTTAATATAACGACCGCATCTCTTGTGCCGCTCTCTTGTGCCGCTCGCAGGCACCAAGTGGTACGCACCTCATGATAGCAGCTGTCGCTGCCATTCAGACAGATGTCTTATCAGTACCTAACTGTCAGTGAGCTGTCAGTTGTCAGCTGTTTAGCCAGTTCGGTTTGGAATTCGCTCGCTCTACAAATTTTCGAAGTGAAGTTGCCTAAATTTAATTTTATAACATTTGTTTTGACTCGTTCACAGAACTTCAATTATTTCTAAAATAGTCAGGTTTATTGTAGTTACTCTATCAGTGTTCTTAACAATTACTATGAGCTACACGAACATGGTAAGTGGATGTAAACAATTTTAATAATTGCATATTCATCATTAATTGATAATCTTAGGAATTAATTACCTTAAATAATATGCTTACAGAACTTCCCGGAACTTAAAAATGATCGGCTCTTGAGAGCGGCCTTGGGCAAAGAAGTTGATAAAGTTCCCGTATGGGTGATGCGGCAAGCCGGGAGATACCTACCAGAATTTCAAGAAGTACGAGCAAAGCATGACTTTTTTACAGTTTGCAGGACACCAGAACTTGCATGTGAAGTCACATTACAGCCGCTGAGGCGATTTGAGCATCTGGATGCTTCAATTATTTTCAGTGATATCCTAGTGATCCCTCAAGCTTTAGGTATGACTGTGGAAATGCATCCCGGTCAGGTAAGCAATATTGCACATGTTCTATAATTCCTTTTAAATTCATCAATCAATATATATTTTACATACAAGTTTTTCCAATTTCAGGGTCCAGTGTTCCCAAAACCATTATATTCACCTGCAGAAATTGACCAATTAACAGAAGAAGGGGCTATTTCCAGATTAAGTTATGTGGGCGATGCTATCACTTTGACAAGGCATAAAATTGAAGGAAAAGTTCCATTAATTGGATTTACAGGAGCGCCTGTAAGTTCTCTGAAAATTATTCACCCTGTTGTGAATACTATTTACTTTATGGAGAAATAGTAATAATCTGCTTTTGATATTAGCTCTAATCATGTAAGTATTTTAAGTCATAATAATTTCAATATTTATGTTTCAGTTCACTTTAATGGGGTACATGATAGAAGGTGGTGGCAGCAAAACTATGTCAAAGACCAAAGATTGGATTGAGAAGTACCCAAAAGATGTCCACAAACTTCTTGCCCTTCTGACTAGAGTCATTATAGATTATTTGGTTATGCAAGTGAGTTGCCCAAAATGTTAAAGGGTTTTATGAATAACCTCCTCCTTTTTTGAAGTCTGTTAACAAAAACAAAACAAGATAAATACATAAACATTTTTTTTTATTTTAGGTTGAAAGTGGAGCTCAGCTTCTTCAGGTGTTTGAGTCTAGTGCTGATCATTTGACAAAAGAGCAATTTGCAGAACTGTCTGCTCCTTATTTGAAGGAAATAAGAAGTGAAGTTAAGACAAGAATTGATGAAAAAAACCTACAGCAAGTGCCAATGGTAATGTAATAGTTGCTACAATTTTAAAACTGTTATTTTGTGTCCTGACTGAGATAATAAATGATTCATTTGTTTGATTCCAGACTGTGTTTGCTAAAGGGGGAGGCCACTCTTTAGACTTACAAGCTCAACTAGGATATGAGACTATTGGCATAGATTGGACTGTCGACCCAATAGAAGCAAGAAAGCTTGTAGGACCTAATATAACTTTGCAAGGAAACCTTGATCCACAAGATTTGTACAAGCCCAAGGTATATTCATTGCCATAATACTTTTAAACTAATATCAGCAAGACATTTAGCATGCATTTAGTTGCATTATCATAATATCAGTTGATATTAGTTGTTAAGCCTTGTCAGAGGCCTTATGGGCGGCTTGATAACATCTGACAGCAGGGTTGCTTACCTGCAAACACCCCTGCACTAATCCGCACTGAGCCCGCCTGGTGGAAGTCGTTAACTTGAACTACCTCATAGTTGAGGTAAGGCCTTTGCCCAGCAGTGGGACATTACAGGCTTTGAAAGTCAGAAAGTTACTTATTGTTTATTTGTTTCTTGATCTAAAAAATTGTACAAATTTACAGGAAGAAGTGAGGGAGCTGACTATTAACATGGTGCGAAAGTTTGGAAATTTTAGGTACATTGCCAACTTGGGACATGGAATCACACCGGCAACTCCTATAGAAAGCATGACTACTTTTACTGAGGCTGTACATGAAGCAATCTGATTGCTTTTAAGATGGCTTTGTTGAGTACTAATGTTAATAATGCAAGGGTGTTATGGCTATAAATTATATAAATTTTTAAGATCAATAAAATAAAATGATGTGTACATATTATTTTATTTTATTTAAAAAGCCCCTTGCACAACAAAAAAAATATAGATAGGTACTGAATTGTAGCATTTGTAAGCAAGAGGCTAATTTCTTAAGTTACATACCAATATGAAAAACAGTACATATTTCAAACAGTGAGGCTGTTTACTCATTATGCCGCGGCGGCGCCGCTGAGCTGACTTCGAACATACATATAAACCAACCCATGGGGGGTTGGTTTATACGTTTTCACATGGCACCACGACCCGCGTGCTGCGGTTGCTCGAGCGATGTCTGGTGTTTCGTAGGCGCTTTTTTGAAATCCTAGATCTGTGGAGCCCTCGCACAATGCTGGTGCTTTGCGGCATATAAGTAAAAAGCCTAATTTGATGTTTTTATAGTAATAATTACATTGTGTAGGTTGTTTTCGAGTTTTGACTAGTAGCAGGCATATCTTCATCATGGCTTCCAACAGATTTCTTTACATACTGGAAAGAAAAAACATAATTTAACACTTTTACTGTACATAGGCAACTGTTAATACAATTGCACGTCATACGTCCACAATAGTGTATTATATGCAATGCATGGATGTATGAACTTCACTATTCTTGTTGCTAATAGTGTATTGTATGTCATGCATGCATGAACATACCGATCTAACTCATCAGTGCATGGACAGTATAGGTGTTTAACTGTATTCACATGGTAAAATGCAATAATGTTTTAAATAAAAATGAGCACATTATCTATGAAAAGCATTTCAAAAACCAACGATGTTAAACATACCTGAGGATTAACTTGTATTTGTTCATCCATTTCCTGGATATACTGATGGAGTTTTGTGCATGCTGCCATCTGTTGCTCCAAAACACACAAGGTCTCTGGTGATGCATATTTCTCTGGGCTATCCAAAAATACAACCATACCATCTTTTTGATTTATCATTGCGTAAATTTCACCTTCTTCAATCTGTGAAACAGAATTCAACATAATGAAATGAAATCTTTTAAATCAAAATACAGAAATTAACTCTTGACTCAACACCATACTAACCATGTTGAGAATGTATGTTTCAGCTTGTGCAGGACCTGACAATTGAACTCTTGAGGCCACATCACTTAGTGACAGTGTTAGAAATGTCTTTGTAAGTCGCTGTATATTTTTTTTGTACATCGAACTTAACACCTGTAAAATAAGAACTTTAAGATTACACATGGAACAAATAAACCATTGACTTGCACAGCCTTTACTGACACTCTTTAGAATCTAAGATAAGTTCTCCTTACTTACTTGATTGACTAATCCCATATTTTTGTCTCTAACAAATGTCTCACGATGTTTAATGGCAGCATGCTGAGATGTAGCCAGCTCATGGTACGCTACAGACAATGGTTTAAGAAAACGGCACACAACTTGTGGCACATATTTTGGCATCGGCAAAATCTGGAAAAGACATAGTTTATGTTATAAACAATTTGCATCAAAAAATAAACATTTTAAAATTAATCAGTGACATCTACAAAATAAGCTTTTACCTTTCCATGCAAGATAAATGACACCAATATGTACTTCTTGTAAGCTTCCAACATAATGTGAGACACAACCATAGCAGGCACAGTAACCACTACCTCAAAAAAATACAATGCCCTGTCATAATTTTTCATTGCTGTATAAATCATTCCTCCATAATAATAATATAGTAGGAAATGCTTGGAATCATTGTTGCCACCAAGCTGTGAAAAAAAAATTGTTGAGTTAATAATTTGTTTAGGTATAATTCATACTTTTTAAAATGTTTCAAATAAGATAATTCTAATATTTTTCTACCTCTGATCCTATCCCAGTAACATCTGTGTCCAAAAACTCTAGTGCTGGTTTCATACATTTTGAAAGTAAGCATAGCTGACACAAATCAGCATGGATAGAAGTTAACTGAGAATCAAACAGTTGTATTTTACGAATAGCTTTCTTCAATATTTCAATACCACGGATTGGCTGTTTCATCTCCACTAAGTGATCAGTGAGGAGATGACAAAGATCAGCATCTGCAATAATCATATAAAGTTGATTACATTATAAATAATAAAGATGTAAAGGGCCCACTATAGGATATCACACCATGTGCAATGAACAGATTGACAGTTCTGTGCCCATATACATCCCGTATGACTAAGTTACAGTAACATGCTGACAACACTTTTATAACAGTAATAATATGTATATATGTATGCTCACCAGTTTAGCAACATTGTTTGCCATACAAAGAACATGTCAGCACCTACGAAATAATGCTTCATGCATGGTACACAGCGGTGTTGGCAGGTGAAGGAACTGTCTAGTTGGCACAGTGTCATTATTTATTGTCATCAGTTACATGACAAAAAATATTTTTGGCCTGACATGTTCCTAGCACGGTCATGGTATGATATGGTGTAGTGGGCAGAAAACTTAATACTTACATAAATCAGGTGAAAAACGGACCTGTTCCCCATTACAGTTATTTATAAAGTCATGAATTTGTTGGAACATTGTAGATTTATCAACATCATTAGATCCCTGTAAAGCATATGATTTATAAACTGCATAGAAGAACATGGCATCTTATTATTATACCTACCTAGGTACAAAGATTACCTGTAATGCGAATTTTGCAACTAAGACTGCTAAAACACCCAGTGAGTGTTGTTGGATGTCCAGAGTCTCCAGGACAGTGTTGAGATGAGCACTGTTCCGCTGCAAAACTTCATCAGAATTGCCAATTATTTCGCACAGTTCACGAAAATTTCCTGAAATAAATAAATATTGGATAACATAGCTTTTAAACCTAAAGCACATGTGTTATAGTAATTACATAAACTGTCTGTTAGTTGTAAAATAGAGCCACAATCTCTATTCTCAAATCAGTTGCGTATATATTTTTAATGATATTGTGTACTTTTGATAATTTTGTACTTATATGTATTTGCATTTTTCTGGACTTATTGGATAAGTTAAAATGTTAAGTTTTTGAAGATTACAAGTACATTTTATGATTGTATCAATCTACTTTATCAATTTATAAATACATAAACTAAATAGAATAACATGGCATCTTTATGTATTTTCTACACTAGTTATAAGTGTAGATGTAGTATAGATGATGTAGATTCTGGAATATAATAATTTATTTTCTCTGTAACAATGGGCCCCGCTTTTATCGCGTTTCTAGCTAGGTCCCGACAGAATCGTACTAGCGGGGTTTTACTAAATATTGCGCCGACCGGTGATATGTTGCCACGGATGACAAGATGATGCATGAATGACATGTCAGTATGTGTTGGTTTTCGATATATTTGGAATTCATGTTTACCCTGCACCCTTGTTGCGGTTTATGACTGTTAAGATAACGACTATTGTGAAAACCGGCGACGCGTCGTGAACAAACGACTCTACCACGGAGATCTTTAATTAACCTAATTATAACTTATGAAAGACAGACAGAAAGCTACGAACCTGACGCAGACATTGTCCTCACATTGTTTACAAACTGTTCCAATGGCGAAGCCATAATACAAATATGAAAAAGGTATATAGTGAAGACCTTCAAATTAATTCTAATGGCAGTTTATCAGTAACCCTCTCAGCTATAGCTTTTTTACAAAACCTTGATGCAGACTAAGCCTGTAAGCCAATGATCGTGTAATTAACTGTTTCGACTGGTTCAAAGAGTTCTTCTCCTCAACAGAAACACCACGATCATACTTTTACTAATCTGCTGTGACCACGATAACACGAATAACCACAGATTAGTAAGAGTATGTCTAAAGACGAATAACAATATTATACTACTGATAGGTACTCTGATTTTTAATCAAATAGATAGACATAAATGACATTTGTTTTTTTTTGTGTATTTGTTCCTTGTGGAACAGGCTAAGGTCTTAGGACCATGCTGCCTTGTCATAGGTTTGTTTATTATGCAATTTAGGGAAAATTAAGTCTTCAGTATATTTTTAGATGCCCATATCAATCAATTACATCATTTCCAAAGTAAATAAGTATTTTTTGGTACAATAATAAAATACAAGAAAAATCCAGTAGATAACAACGTCATAGTATTGTCATTTATTCAGTAAATCTAGGGAAAATTAAGTCTTTGGTATTTTTAAAAATTTTAGTTTTTTTTATGTCTTATATCCAAGATTCGGTCATTTCCAAGATAAGTACATTTATAAATCTTTTTTTTGTTTGATGGCAAAATACTAGCAATAATAAGGTACAATCCGAGAGAGATCAAAGTCACATTCAGGAAGGAACGAAACGACATATTTGAACGTCAATGTCAAAAATGTCGACGACGTGTGAGAGTTTTGCGCGGGAAACGAAAAGGGAAGGACGGACCTTATTTCTTCGTTTTAGTAATTGTTTTTTTCGGGTCAATTATTGTGATTGAGTGATGGAATTATCATGATAATTTGTGCTTTTGAAGAAAACAATGCAATTTAGGTGGGGAATTAAGTGAAGCGATCTGATCGAGCCGTCTTACCCGGATCGCTGTTCCCGTGCTAAGCTTCCTTGTTGAGCATTGAAATGCGATCCACGAGGTTAAGATAGGCTAGTTTAGTGTTAGTTATAGTTAATAAGTGTTAAAAATGTTCAATTTTACTTAAGAATGGTCTGTATGGCATAGAGCCGAAGACGTAAAACTTGTATGAAAAAAAAATGTCGACGACGAGTCAACGCAACGAGGTGGTTTTGGCGCGAAAGTTGAAAACAGGCGCGTATTATAAAATTTATTCAAATAAAATTTTATTAGAAGAAATTGAAGAAATGGGAGGCGGGACAAAAAAGAAGAAGCAAAAGCATGGAATTTCCTCACAAGACAGTTCTAGTTGCTCTGATACTGAAAACAACTTGGAAGTGGAAGTACCAATAATGGAAGTACCAGTCACTCAACCAGATTTCACCCATATAAAATTAGGGGTCTTTAAAAAGTCAAGTGAACTATTTAATAGTTCACATACAGACAATTTCGTAGTCATGGTCTCCTCCACCTTGAAAGAAGACCCTATATCAAAACAAAATGTAATGGGACTTAACCGCCTGCTGGCCGAAAAAGTAAAGGGTATTATCTACTTGAGAGTTACCGGATACAACTCACTGAAAGTAGTATTCAAAACTGGACAAGACGCAAATAAATTTATATCAAATAAAATTCTACATGAATGCCAAAGGTGGAATGCATAGATTCCGAAGTCTACTTTACAGATTCAAGGCATTGTAAAAGGAGTCCCTATAGATATATCCGAGGAAGAGTTGCTCTCAAGTCTAAAGGCAACATGTGTGATTGCTGGAGTGCGACGTTTTGCTAAAAAAAACTGCCGATGGAGGTTTTCAGCCGCTTGGGACTTTACTCATAACATTCTTCTCCAAGGAGCTGCCTGAATATGTGTCCCTGGAGTACCTCCTGCAGGTTTCAAGTACACACATACATCCGTCCGGTGCTCCAGTGTTACAACTGTTACAAATTTGGACAATCAAGCAATTCATGTAGAAATCAAATTGCTTGTTCTTTGTGCTCAGGGCCACATAATTATAGATCATGCCCACAACCTCAAGCCATAAAATGTATCAACTGTTCAGGGAGTCACGTTGCTGTCGCTGCAGATTGCCCTGTAAAAAAAACCACACAAGAAATACAAAGAAGCAAAGTTGCTAAGTCAGGTGTGTCATATGCCTCAATGGGATCCCTCAAAACACCCAAAAAAGAGCATTAGTAAGTGACATTTTAAATTCAGACTTTGTAATAAATGCATTAAATAGTACATGAACTGATTTAATTAAAAAACTTTAAAGACAAGACCACTATTAATTCTGCGGCTGTAAAAGAATGCCTAATTAAATCTTTTTCAAATAAGAATGGATAATAGCATTTCTCATTTTAACATCATTCACTGGAATTGTAGAAGCATTTGTCATAAAGTGGTTCAATTAAATAATTATTTATATAATTTACCCTATAAAATTGATATTATTCTTTAAAATGAAACTTGGTTAGATTCATCAAAATCACTCAGTTTAAAAGGTTATAATATTGTAAGACAGGACTCTCCAAAGTTGCATGGTGGTGTTGCAGTAGCTATTAAAAACCGGCCAAGTGCGAGTCGGACTCGCCCACTGAGGGTTCCGCCGTGCCAACTTTAACTGAATTAGGGATCTGCTTACTTCTACTAAGCTTAAATACCATAATATTTTGTTGATAACAAATATAACTTTGTTTTTCATAGTGTTTGTATGAAAAACAAAGTTAAGTTTGCGGTTGTTGAAAATGTGCTATATCTCAAAAACTACTGGTTCGATCCCGTCCGAACCAATTTTCGTTTAAAGTATTTGTTAAGTCACAACAGTGTGATGCTTATAGTTACAGAATAAAATGGCTGTGACATACGGACGGACAGTCAGACAGACAGACAGACAGACAGACTTGACGAAACTATAAGGGTTCCGTTTTTAGCCATTCGGCTACGGAACCTTAAAAACCAAATGTGGAACATACTTAGTAACAAGTTTACAACCAAGGAGGAATAAAATAATGCTAATGTGACGGTGGCCGAGTGGTATAGGCATACGCCCGGATTGCGTAAGACACGGGTTTGATTCCTCGTTGGCTGAACTTGATGCTGCTTTATCTGATAAGCGAAATACGGCTCCTGGCCCGGATTTTACTCCTTATATTCATTTAGAAATTGCCAACTATTGCTAAGTCTATTTTGTTAAATATTTATAATTCCTTATGGTCAATGAATGTTATACCTTCTATCTGGAAAACTCAAAATACTGTGCCAATTTTAAAATCATACAAGGATCCAAACAGTATTGATTCTTATAGACCTATTTCGCTTACTTCCTGTTTTTCTAAGGTATTTGAAACCATGCTTAAAAATAGGCTTCAAAGGTTTGTAGAATATAACTGTCCTGCCTTCTAATCAATATGGATTTCGTAGGGGTAAGAGCACGATGGATAATTAGGGTTGCTTAATCGGCGATATTAAGAACAGTTTTAATGATAACAATCACACTATAGCAGTATTTTTGGATATTAATGGGGCATTTGACAATATTGATCATGTTTTCTTAATTCAAAGTTTATATTCAATATGTCTTCCAGGGTCTATTCTTGAATGGTTATACCATTTACTTCATAATCGTATCGTTTATTTAAAGGTAAAAGACAATCTTATAGGACCCAATTTTACGTACAAAGGTAGTCCTCAGGTATCAGTCATCTCACCATTAGTTTTTATATTATCATTAGCAAGTTTAAGACGCATGATTCCTAATAATGTCAAACTCATACTTTATGCCGACGATCTGATTGTTTATTCTACTTGCTCTAATCCTTCCTAATGATTCCTTGATGATGATAATGATTGCTTAGGATTCTATTAAATTAGAGGTGAATTGAATGTGGATAAAAGTTTGGTTGTGATGTTTTCTCGTAATCTTGTCCGTTACAAACCACGAATTTTAAACAATCAAACCTATATACCTGTTTGTTCCTCTATCAAATATTTGGGATTACTTATATTTGGATAGTCGATTGAGTTGGAAAATCCACATATTTTGAGATCTTTATGTGGTGTTTCTTGGGGAGCTGATCCCAAAATTCTTAAAACATTATATATATCTACAATTAGAAGTCATTTTGATTATGTTTGCATGTGTTATGCCGATGCTTCCAATAGATTACTTAAAAAATTAGTGAATAAAACACCAACTTCCGTTAGACGAAATGAGACAACTTTATTTTGATAAGGCCTTGACCTAGTTCTCCGAAAAAACCAGCTTATTGAGCGATCTAACATCGATCAGCGACATCTATACTAATATTATAAAGCTGAAGAGTTTGTTTGTTTGTTTGTTTGTTTGAACGCGCTAATCTCAAAAACTACTGGCCCGATTTGAAATTTTTTTTTTACGTTGGATAGTCCATTTATCGAGGAAGGCTTTAGGCTATATAATATAAAGATACGACTCATAAGACCAAAGCAGAAATGAAAAATGTTGCGAAAACGGGAGAAACATATTCCTTTTCAGAGCTTCCGCTACATACGCTGCGGAAACCGCTTAAGTTACACAAAAATTATGTATGACAGGATTGTTTAGCATTAACGGCCGGTTTCTGAAACGCTTGTCAAATAATGAATTCGTTAACAGTCAGTCATAATTGACAATCTGTTAAACAACTGTGGGTTGCTGAAAAGCAATTCATCCTAAAATTAGCGAATCGATTGTTAACAGGTGATATTTTTTTTGGTCTGACCACCCTTGCTTAAATCAGTCACCTTCATTCAATCACTCATATTTTGTTTCCGTTTAACGTATACCTTTGTCTCTATTTTTTGACATCAACGTGTAATCTGTGGTGTCAAGAAATTATAATTGACAGATCACAGAATTTTCAAACTTATGTCCAGCAGCACTTGTTCCGCAGCGCTGATGGCATGGTTAAGTTGGGTCATGGGTTCCAGATGTGACAGTAATCCCATTAACTAATGGGATGAATGGATGGGAGGGAAAAGAAAACAATTTTTGAAATTCTGTAGCGGGCCCTAAATTCCAAATCATTATAGTGATCTATTGGATGCATTCGCTGTCTAAACAAGCGAGTTGGCATCAGATCTTCCTCGTCGCTTGATATGGATTTATCATCAGCAGATAAGGCAGATGACATTGTATTTTTTCAATTCAGTTCATAAAAAAGAAGTATGCAAAAGTCTTTTGACACTCCGTTAAGTGATCGATTTTCGCTAATTAGCTAATTTAGTATTAACAAGAAGTTGACATGCAAAAAACGTTTTCGGAAACCCAAATCTTCCATAATTGGCGATTAATGAGAGATGTGACATTTGCAATGACAACCTGTCAATTGGCAGGTTCAGAAACCCGAACTTCGTTTAAATAGAGATTAACACCTTGTTACGTAATTTTTACGATAACATGCGTTTCAGAAACCGGGTGTAAGAGTTCTATAATAAAGTCCGCGACAACATATGTCTATCTTTTATGGTTGACTTACTACAACCTTTTTTATGTTAATAAATTTGTAAAAAAATAATGCATTATTTTTAGAGGTGGATTATATACACAGGTATTTATTCTTATAAAAAAAATACATTCATCATCACGAGCATTTCATTTAGAACCAAGTTGCCTTTTATATCATTTGACTTCAATAAATATCTTAGGAGCTATCACAGTTTTAACATAACTCCGCACCAAAATAATGTTCGCAGCTTTAGTACAACGTGCGCTTGCGTTAATCTATACTAATATTATAAAGCTGAAGAATTTGTTTGTTTGTTTGTTTGATTGTTTGTTTGTTTGTTTGTTAGAACGCGCTAATCTCAAAAACTACTGGCCCGATTTGAAAAATTTTTTTTACGTTGGATAGTCCATTTATCGAGGAAGGCTTTAGGCTATATAACATAAAGATACGACTCATAAGACCACAGCAGAAATGAAAAATGTTGCGAAAACGGGAGAAAGATATTCCTTTTGAGAGCTTCCGCTGCATACGCTGCGGAAACCGCTTAAGTTACACAAAAATCACGTATGACAGGATTGTTCAGCATTAAAAGTTCTATAATAAAATCCGCGACAGCATATGTCTATCTTTAATGGTTGACTTACTACAATCTTTTTTATGTTCATAAATTTGTAAAAAAATAATGCATTATTTTTAGAGGTGTATTATACACACAGGTATTTATTCTTATCAAAATAAATACATTCATCATTACGAGCATTTCATTTAGAACCAAGTTGCCTTTTATATCATTTGATTTCAATGAATATCTTAGGAGCTATCACAGTTTTAACATAGTGCGCTTGCGCTAATCTATACTAATATTATAAAGCTGAAGAGTTTGTTTGTTTGTTTGTTTGTTTGAACGCGCTAATCTCAAAAACTACTGGCCCGATTTGAAAATTTTTTTTCACGTTGGATAGTCCATTTATCGAGGAAGGCTTTAGGCTATATAACATAAAGATACGACTCATAAGACCACAGCAGAAATGAAAAATGTTGCGAAAACGGAAGAAAGATATTCCTTTTGAGAGCTTCCGCTGCGTACGCTGCGGAAACCGCTTAAGTTACACAAAAATCATGTATGACAGGATTGTTCAGCATTAAGAGTTCTATAATAAAGTCCGCGACAGCATATGTCTATCTTTTATGGTTGACTTACTACAACCTTTTTTATGTTAATAAATTTGTAAAAAAATAATGCATTATTTTTGAGGTGTATTATACACACAGGTATTTATTCTTATCAAAATGAATACATTCATCATCACGAGCATTTTATTTAGAACCAAGTTGCCCTTTATATCATTTGATTTCAATAAATATCTTAGGAGCTATCACAGTTTTATCATAACTCCGCACCAAAATAATGTTCGCAGCTTAAGTGCAACGTGCGCTTGCGCTAATATATTATAGAGCTGAAGAGTTTGTTTGTTTGAACGCGCTTACCTCAGGAACTGCTGGACCGATTGGAAAAAATATTTCTGTGTTTGATAGCTTATTTATCGAGAAAGGCTTTAGGATATAAAACATGACGCTGCGCCGGGAGGGGAGGGAGCAAACTCAAAACGCGCGGACGAAGTCGCGGGGGACCGCTAGTATATTATAAATCTGAAGAGTTTGTTTGTTTGAACGCGATTATCTCAGGAACTGCTGGACCGATTTGAAAAAATATTTCTGTGTTGGATAGCTTATTTATCGAGAAAGGCTTTAGGATATAAAAACTAAAAACGCGCGGACGAAGTCGCGGGGGACCGCTAGTCTGTTGATATTTCATTGAACTTAACTGATGGTAGTTTCCTTATTTACTCTGAATGAAGTTAACTGTTTACAATGAATTAAAATTAGATTTATGTATTATAATCAAGAAGATATTTGGCGGTTTTAGGTAATTAAATAGATATTTAACAACTAGACATTCCGCCCGCCATGGCCAGACTGGACATCATTGCCATTTACCATGAATCAACAACCAAGTTAATAACAATAACAATAAACGAATTCAACGAAAGTAGACTGTATTTAGGTCAGGTAAAACAAGAGTGTGTAGATTTCAATGGTTGAATCATGGTGTACAGGTAAACAAACAAATGATAAATACTTCTTAACATAAAATCAAAGAAATAATCCGAAGATATTTAAACTAATGCGTCATGTACACAACATGGCGTTACAATCAGTTTAGAAAAAAGATAAGACAGAAAAACTTTAGTGTTTTTTCTAAAAATAAAAAGAAGGTGTCAGTTATTGACAACAAAGAATCAAAACATTGCATTATTCTGCTACTGGTAAAACACACAATTTTACAATAGGTCTCTTAATTATGGCATCTTTACATTTGAGACTAACAACTCTTGTAATATTGTCCAAACCTCTGTGCTTTTCGGTAATAATACCCATAAGCCATTTAGCTGGAGGAAGATCATCTTCCTTAACTAAGACTATGTCTCCGATGTTAGGCTCTGGCGTTTGGTTTGACCACTTGTGACGTTGCAGAAACTGAGTCAGATATTCGTTTGACCACCTGCGCCAGAAGTTCTGTAACATCTTTTGTGTTAGCTGCCAGCGTTTCAAAGAAGATAATGATGATTGTTCATAGTTGTTATCTGGGACGAGCACTAAGGGTTCACCAATGATGAAATGTCCCGGTGTCAGAGGTGTTGGATCTTGTGAATTGGTACTAACCTGTGACAACGGCCTAGAGTTTAGGCACGCCTCAATTTGGTACAACAGGGTAGATATTTCCTCGTAGGTTAGGGTGTCTGTGCCAATAACACGCTTCAGGTGATGTTTTGTAGATTTTATTCCGCTCTCCCAAAGTCCACCGAAGTGAGGCGCTCTTGGTGGAATAAAATGCCACGTGGTTCCAGTAGTAGCTAAGCTCTCAGCGATTTCTCTCGCCATGGTTGAATGTTCTAGAGCTACTAATGACTTTAACTCTCGCGCAGCACCCACGAAGTTAGTTCCGTTATCGCTATAGACATCAGCGCAATGGCCACGTCTAGCAACGAACCTCTTGAATGCTGCGAGAAATCCCTGTGACGTAAGATCGGTTACAGCCTCCAGATGGACGGCTCTTGTAGCCATGCATACGAATAGGCATATATATATAGCCCTTGTACGCTCGATGACCTCTACCTTTAGATGTTCGAATTTGGATAGGTCCAGCATAATCTACGCCACTTTGATAAAATGGGCGGATCGGGGTGACCCGAGCTTGGGGTAGTTGACCCATTAGTTGGTTCCTAGTTTGTGCTGCATAGCGAACACATGTAACACATTTGCGTACATACAATTTAGTACGGTTTTTCATATCGAGGATCCAATATTTGGATCGTAGGTAATTAATCATCAGTTGAGGACCTCCATGAAGGGTTTTTTGGTGGGCATCTGCAATGACAAGATTAGTGAAGGGTGATTTCGATGGCAGAACAATCGGATGTTTTTTGTCATCACTAACCTCAGCTCTCTCAAGTCGACCACCAACTCTCAAGATGCCTTCATGATCCAGATAAGGAGTCAACGTGGTAAGTTTGCTTTTCTTGTTAACCGTACCTTTTAGATTAATATCTTGGATTTCTTGAGCAAAGTACGAAGCTTGACACGCCTTTATGCTGATTTGAATTGCTTTTGATAGTTCTGAGCTAGTCAACCAACTCGGCATCGTTGTTGCTTGTATAGAAGTTTTCACCTTTGATATAAATCTTAAACAATAAGCTACAACTCTGATCAATTTCATCAGAGACGAAAACTTGGTCCACAATTCAAATTCATCTTCTTTAGTAACATGACAAGCTTTCTTTCCTTTCTCTTCCAAGTCCGTTTCTCCAACCCCCTTCTGGTTGTATTCTAAATTTGTGTTTTGTAACCATGCAGGTCCAGCCTTCCAGAGGGGAATTTCTTCACATTCTGATGGTTTAACTCCTCGAGAAGCGCAATCTGCTGGGTTGTCAGTAGACGACACATGTGACCACTGATCTCTGTCTAGAATATTCAAAATTTCTGAAACCCGATTTGCAATGAACGTCTTCCAGCGGCTTGGATGACTGCTCAACCAAGCTTAAACTATTGTTGAGTCCGTCCATGCATGTAAACTTAGTTTTGGTACCTGTAAAACTTCAGAAACTTCTCTTAATAATTTGGCTAAAAGAACGGCACCGCATAATTCGAGTCTTGGGATAGACACTTGTTTGATTGGAGCTACCTTTGTCTTACATGTAATTAGAATAACCTTGATAATTCCAGATACATCGATCACGCGGGCGTAAACTACGGCAGCATAGGCATCAGTAGAAGCGTCACTGAATCCATGTAACTCCAGTTTAGTACATGTCTTGCTCATACCAATCCAGTGCGGTAGGCGAAATTTCGTAAGTGCCGTAAGTTCACTTCGGTAAGTTATCCAGTCATTAAGTAGTTTTGGTGGTAGCTTTTCATCCCAACCGATTCCTGCTAGCCACAGTTGTTGAATGAGTATTTTTGCTTTTATGATTACTGGAGCGATCCATCCCATGGGATCGAACAGTTTCGCAATATCAGATATAACCTTTCTTTTTGTTACAGGTTCTACGATGGGCGGTAGCTGCACGGAGTATTCAAAGTCATCGGTTCGTCGATTCCAGGTAAGTCCAAGTATTTTTATGATTTCATCAATTTTGAGTTCCACATTGCTTTCTGTTGCTTCTGTTTCCTTGTTTATTTCCATTAACAGTGTTTCATTATTGCTTGACCACTTCTGAAGTTCAAACCCTGCCTTGCTTAGTAGTTTGTTGATTTCTATATAGATCAGTTTTCCCTCCAGACTATTCTCGCAACCGGTAAGTAAATCATCCATATAAAAATCATTTAAGACTCTTTCAGATGCAAATGGAAACGATTTCCCTTCATCATACACCAGCTGGTGCAATGTTCTTACTGCAAGATATGGAGCTGCTGCAGTACCAAACGTGACTCGTAACATTCGAAAATGTTCAATAATTTGTTCAGGCTTAGATCGCCATACCAGTCGTTGGTAATCAACATCTTCACTAGCGATCAGTATTTGGCGGTAAATTTTAACTATGTCTGCCACCAAACACACAGGATGCATTCTCCACCTCATCACCAAGTGACGTAGATCCGATTGAAGAGTTGGACCCACCATCAATTCGCTGTTGAGAGATACACCATTCTTGTCTCGACACGAAGCGTCGAAAACAACTCTCAGTTTAGTTGTTGTTCTATTAGGCTTCACTACAGCGTGATGAAGTAAGTACACACTGTCTGTTTTGTTGATGTCATCGTTAGGTACTTTCTCCATGTGACCCAGTACCAGATACTCATCAATAACGTTGGAATAGGGTTCTTTGAGATGCGTTGACTTTGATAAGCGTTTTTCTTGCATAAGGAATCTGCTCAGTGCTATTTCTCGCGAATTCCCTGATATGCAGCTCGGCTTCTCCTCCTTGAACGGCAGTTTAACTATATATCGTCCTGATGAATCTCTTGTGGTTGTTTCCTTGTAGAATTCCTCACATCTTTGTTCCTCGGGTGTGTGCGGTTTTTTGAGAAGACATTGATCAGATTCGATTTCCCAAAATTGTTTGAGATCAAATTCTTCTTCAGTGACTTGAGCGTGTAAAGTAGTTATAGTGTTAGTACAGCTTAATTCTGTTGTGTTAATTTTAGAAACCTGACCAGAAAATATCCAGCCAAATCTAGTGTTCTGAGCTATAAGGCATCCAGTTGGACCTTTAATTAGTCCTTCAGATATTATCTGACAATACACCTCTGCACCCAACGGCAGATCTATTTTGCTGGGAACGTTGAAATGTGGATCTGCTAACTTCAGTTTTGGCATATGAGACCACACCTGTAAGTCAACTTGTCGTTCTGGAAGAAAAGTGTTAAGTTTGGTAAGAACGTGAGACTTCACTGTGATAGTGAAGGTCGGATCATAGATTGATTGGAGTCTGATGTATACTACATGTTTAGAATTGACCGATGCGTTACAGTCGGTCCCTACCCCAGATATGACACTTTTGCTTGATAACTTCTTCAATCCAAGTAATTGGACTGCAGACTCCGTTATAAACGAAGCCTGTGATCCTTGGTCCAGTAAAGACCTAAGTGTCATGAAAGATCCGTTGTTTGCTTCAGCCTTTACCAAAGCGGTTGCTAAAAGAACTTGACTCTTTTTGCTAGAGAAACAAGTGGTAATGTTGGTCTGATCATTTTCGTCTAATGCTGTCGCTGTTGCCGCGACAACATTGTTACCATTCGATTGATTGGTTGTTTGTTCATTACTACAACATACATTCTAAACATGTAGTATACATCATTATCTAATTTGGAGGACAACATATAAATAACAAATATATCCCAATTTTCAGTTTGAACACCGTTATTTTTCAAAGCGTTTAGACACTCGTTGGTGGTATCAAACATTTCTTTGATAGCAGTAGAATTTTCGCTTACAATATTCTTTTGACTGAAAAACCTTTTTAGAATACAGTTAGTTACAAACTTCTTATTGTTAAATCTATTTTCCAAAAGCTCCCAACACACTAAATAATTGTCACTAGTTATAGGTAGGTGACGTAATAATTGTTCCGCTTCACCAGTTAAATAGCTCTTTAGATAATGGAGCTTTTGCACGTTTTGTAACGAATTATTGTTGTGTATGAGTGATGAAAAGAGGTCACGAAACGTGGTCCACTCTTGATACTTTCCGGAAAAAGATGGGATAGAAATCTTAGGAAGCTGCACACTTGTTTGCTCTTGACTGGTTCACACCGTATCTTGGTTTTTCGTCAGTGTGAGTAAGTGGGTACATTTCTGTAATTTAGATTTTAATTCTGTTTTATAATCAGCTTATAATTCTTCAGTCATGGTATAAATGTCTTCCTTGAAGTAATCTAATTCTGCATATTGCTCCTTAGTGACTTCGCAAATCAATTGTTTATGTACCTTGGTAAATGAATCCCACTGTTCATTTAAAATGACAATCCTGGTTTCTATGTAGTCCGAAGTTAGCCTGTCTTTTGGCGATTTCTTAAAGTTGACTCTGCCCTTTTCCATATGGCTGTAAGTATCTATCTGAGCTCTTATCTTGTTTTCCATCTTGACTTGTATCTATGTCTTTGAAATTCGCAGAAATTTTTACAAGTCCCGTAGTAAGGTATAAAGCAAGCAAATTATTCTAAGTCCAGTATGGGCGTAAATTTTCTAAGTGTTTTGGTTGTCAAACACAGGAAAAATCGGGCATGGATTCGTCTCAACCAGAATTCTATTTAAAATTTTACAAGTCCAAGTTCTACTAGTAAATCTTGTAAGTTAATTTTCTCATTGATTTTAGGTTCAGTTTACCTTTCTATCTTCAGTACAAATATATGTCAATGTACTTACAGTTATTTTGCCCATACAAACTTATTTTTCCTGGTTCAGGTCAGATCCGTAAAAAATCACAAACCAATTGGTGGCGCCACTGCCGCTGGTCTAGTTCGCTGTATCCGGTAACGAAGGACCATGAATAAAACACCAACTTCCGTTAGACGAAATGAGACAACTTTATTTTGATAAGGCCTTGACCTAGTTCTCCGAAAAAAACAGCTTATTGCGCGATCTAACATCGATCAGCGACATCTGTTGATATTTCATTGAACTTAACTGATGGTAGTTTCCTTATTTACTCTGAATGAAGTTAACTGTTTACAATGAATTAAAATTAGATTTATGTATTATAATCAAGAAGATATTTGGCGGTTTTAGATAATTAAATAGATATTTAACTACTAGACAATTATATTTGATTCAAAATAAAGCACTCAGAATTGTAACAGGCTCAATGAAATCATCACCAATAAATTCTCTAGAAGTAGAATCAGGTATTGTTCCTCTTGATATGCGTCGTATCTATTTGATAGAAAAGTTTTGTCTCAAGCTGATCTCTGGGGATAATAATGTTGTATGCCGTTATTTAGAAAATTATTTCATACCTAATTTTAATTTGACGCCAATTTCGCTTACTGCATCAATATCTCAATCCATAGCCTATCTTAACTTTCTATTCCAGGATGTGGTTTATTGGTCTTATTGCTCCCGTGTTTCGCCTTTGATTGTTTGGTAATGGAAATTAAGATTGAATTGTCACGATTCCAAAATAAATTTTAATTTTTGGAATTTACTAATCATAAATCCGAGTTTGTTAAAATATATAGGTACTGATGGCTCCAAGTCTGAGACTAGAACTAGTTTTGCTTTTCACGACTCTCTTCATCGTTTTGGTAATTTTTTTCGGATGTGATAATGTTTTCTATTTTTTCTGCTGAAATTGTAGGTATTATTTTTGCCCTTAAATATGTTTTAGATAATCTTCTTAGCCGAGTTAGATAATCTTCTTAGCCGAGCTAATATTCTTATCTTATGCGATTCAATGAGCGTCCTACAAGCCCTTTCTAGAAAAGACAAAGACACAGTAAGAGAAAGTAAGCAAAAAGACAAAGACAAAGTAAGCTATACTTGATATAACTATACGTCCTTTCTAATAACTAAGGTGTCCTTTTAAAAGGCCAAAAGATTATAAATAGCTCGCACGGCTCTTTTTTATAAAACAAAAATTGTCTCTACATCGGCAGCCGCGCCCCACAGTAAAATGCCGTAGGACATCAAGCTATGGAAATAACTAAAATAAACTAACCTAGCTGTTTCTACATCAGTCAAACGTCTTATCGTTAAAAAAATAGAGGCACATTTGATTCTGGTGATTGTTTAGTATTTAAGTATTTGTAATTTAATATAACTTACCAAGCTGTGGACACATATTTTGGAATAGCATGTAGCTTAATATTATAGCCTAGTTTATATTGTATGTTTAATGATGTTTTTCTGTTTTGTGTTCCTTAATAAATAAATATAAAAAAAACAAAGACAAATCAAATGCATTAGGTCGCCATGACAAAGAACCAACAGTTGTAACATCTCCATTGTGTAATAAGACTAAATTGCTATTGTCAATTATATCTAACATTTCCCTGCCCCTAGTATCAACTGTGTGACAACCCCAATGTATATGATGTGCGTTGAAATTTCCAGCAAAAATCATTGGTTCAGGTATTGAATCAATTAAAGATTGCAATTAAAACTTATCAAAATATGGTGTGCAATTTGATAGGCAATAAAAACTTACGATATTTATCTCTACATTATGTACAGTTATTCTTACACAAATATTTTGTAAAGAATTGTCAGAATAATATGTATTAATTTTATTGTAATCTAGACTTTTGTGAATTAAAATAGCTACTCCATTGTGTTTCTTGCCTATATCATTTCTTTCAATTATGTATCCTTTAATATTAAAACTTTTGATAGGGGTAAGCCAAGTTTCTGAAATGATGGCTACATGAATATTGTTGTCATATACAAATTTGGAAAGTAAAATCTTATTACTAGTTATGCTCTGAGCGTTCCATTGCAGAATGTGTTTCTTTTATTGTAGAAGAGTTGATGGGGTTGTCTTTTTGACTATTAGTTTGGTGACGGCGTTAGTTAAAATGTTTATAAAGAACTCTGATTTTGTTAGGTTTGCTAACTGGGTTTTGAATTTCGATATTTATCATTGATAAATGAGGGAAAGTATATTCTTTGAAAAGGTCAGAATATGTTGTAGTTCTTGATTTTATTTTCTTCTAATTTTGCTATTTTTTGGGAACAAGAATTTGATATAGCAATGTAGTTGCCACCACAGTTGGCGCATTTAGCATTTTTCTGATTAATATTACATGTTTTAAAACTATGGGTTCCAGTACAAATGGAGCAAACTTCGGCATTTTTGCAGTACTGTGCGATGTGTCCAAACCTCATGCAGCGCAGACACTGATTGACCGGCGGTGCGCAGACACTGCTTGACCGGCGGTACGTACACACTTACCTCATGTCTCCACGAGTCGAGGTATACGTCCTGCGGCAGCTCTGTGGAGGCTAACGTCACCGCAACAGTCTGTGTGGGCTGGTACGAGACCGCACCACCCCAACTCGTCGTATAAAACGCCGGACTTGAATAACATTTCGGGAACTGCCAATGAATGTTGAAATCATTTTACTGATCAACACACGGGATTTCATGCAACGATACACTTATTTTTAAGGTAGGTAAACATCGTATTTGAAATCATTTTGTTCGATAAGTCGATAGGTACTGATGTAAGGACCGCAGTTACCTCTGTGTCGCTTGCTGGTATAGTAGCTTTGAGACCTAATTCATCTAAAAGTTTTTTGTTTTGTAGAAAAACATTCGCATTTAGAAAAGTCAAAATTAAGGTCAATTTTATATATATTTATTAATTGCTTTCAAATGCAAGATACATGTCACGCAGTACTTACGTATAGCGTGAGAGATGGCGAGTCGGTCTTTATCGGAGAATGCTTTTTTATTTGCTGTATGTGTAAACAAAAACAATATGTTCTGTTTTTTTACTATTTTCAGGGTAATTTCTAGGCGGATAGGGATGGGGTTGTTTGACGGTATATATAAACAGACATAATATAATTAGTTAAATTATAATTAAGATAATAAGAGGTTAGAGTTTTAGTTTATGATAGTTAATAAATTTAATAAGGGAATAAACATATTTTTTATTTTAAGGGATAGGATAGATGAAAGGTTGTATGGGAGAGGAGCTTTGTTTTTGACTAAAATGTCGTGGAGTTGTAAGGAGCTGTAAAGAGGACAGTTAAAAAGTATGTGTTATGGCAAACGGGCCCTCTGATATAGCTTTGGATGCATCTGTGAAGAAAATTTCATTGGCAACATTTTTAAGTTTGAAAACTGCATCAGCTGACGTTTGTATAGCTTGAACCAAGCTGTCAAATGAAGAAATAAGGTTATCTTTAGAAACTATTGGCAACAATTTTACTTTATCCTCTACTAATGATTTATATGCAGCCCAATCGCAATTATGTAGATTATACTTAAGTAGTAGAGGTAGGGAAGCAACTGAGCAGTGGTTATCTGGCAGAATGACGACGATGGGGTCACTGCCGTGAGTGTATGGCCAACAAGTCCATGTTAAACAAGCCACGAGAGAAGGGGTGCAAAGAGAGATATCTACGTAGCTGAGATTTTGTAAAGGCAAGGCAGGGCAAGGCCTCTTAGTAGGGGACCCATCGTTGAGAACACATAAATTAAAGTCATCAATGATGTCAACTATTGTAATTCCTAACTGGTCGTTGTTAGGGGCACCCCAAAGGGAATGATGGGCGTTCAAGTCCCCTAATATCAATAAAGGAGGACTGAGACATGATAAACAGTTGCTTGATAGCGGGATAACAGATGTGTCTTTATAGGAGATATGGACTGATAAAATTGATATTTTCCCAAGTTTAGCTGCAACAGCATTGAAATGCTTATGGTTGAAGGCTGGAAGTGAAATAGAAGTAAATTTATAGTTCTTTTTAATAAGGAGACCAGCTTCACCATATCCATCATCTCTATTATTTCTTAAAACTGAATAGTAACTATTCTCTAATCTGTGACTGAATCTGTGACCTGGCTTTAACCAGGTTTCAGAAAGAGCAAGTGCAAATGGTTGATGTGTGTTAACTAGAGATATTAGTTCAGATTTTTTTGAGGACACACTTTTACAAATCCACTGAAGGACTTGATCCATGTTTAATAAGATTGTAAATTGAAACTGATAAGTTGTTAATTAGTGATATGGCAACGGTGTACGGTAGAGCTGAGTTTACTATTATGTTAATAATAAAGACAATAAGTTGTTTAAATCATTCGGAGATATAGAATCATTATGTGAAGATTCAGTAGAAAACCCACATCCATTTTGAGGTTGTGGGATATGGTCAATTAAAGCATTGTGTGCAATCTTATCATAACCTGGAGCAATATTATTGTGATTGTTTTTTTTATGAATGGTGATAGTTTTTTTGTATGAATTTTGTTCCTGTACAGGAGCAGGAGCAGAAGCAGATGTTGGGGGAGTTGATGCAATTACTGAGTAGGGTTTTTTTTCCACTGGAAACTGTTTTGCTGCCTCTTGATATGAAACAGAGTGATGAGACATAAAGTGCTTACTATTTTTCTGCCTAATAAATTCAGAACAGTTTTGGTCAGTTGCTTGGTGATTACTATTACAATTGATGCACCTAAGCTCTGATTTTTCACAGGTAGATCCTACGTGATTCTCTGCACACTTAAGACATCTGGGCGTACTTCTGCATTGCACTCGAGTGTGTCCAAAACGGCAGCAATTGAAACATTGAATAGTGGGAAAAATATATTGCTCCACTGGCAAGGATGAGAAAAAGGAGTACACTCTACTTGGTAAGGCTTGGCCATTGAATGTGAGAACAACAGTTTGTGTAGGTTGCCATGAGATGCCCTCAAAAGTGGAAATCTTCCTGCTCAAACGTCTAGAACGGATTATGGGCCCAAAGCCATCAGGCACTCTAATATTTTCTACTATGTGCTCATGAGACCACTCTGTAGGGATGCCCTTACCTTAACAATACCAATTTTGGAAATATTGAAAGAAGGTAGTAACATATTATACTCTCGCAGGATTATTTCATTTGATAGAAACAAGTTGGTTGCACTTGGAGTTTTGAATGTGACTGATAGTTTATTTCGGCCAATACGCTTAATGCCATCATCAATAATATTTTTCATATTGTTTTTGAACAAGAAATTGCCGAACTTAATAGGGTGAAGAGTGGTACCAGCATTGGGAGTATTTTCCTTCAAGCTAACATGCATAACAAAGGGACCAACATCAGACTCTGCATATTTGCTGCGAAATACCGATTGGGAGGGTGTGGAATCAGTTGTAGATTGTGTTGTTGTAGAAGCCTTGTTAGAAATTCGCTTTAATAAAGCGTCTGGAATGTGTATTTTAGGAGTTGTTTTATTTTTTAGTCTGTTAGTAGCAATTTGCTGTTTCTTTTTTAATTTATTTCGCCTATCAGTTACGTGCGTAAAACTTTCATATTCGGCTTGTTGATTTGAAATGTATCTATCTGCCTCTAATAGTGCAAAAAATGAATTTGTTGTGGCTGGCGGAGGGTCAGGATCGGGGTCGGGCTCCGTCTCCATACTGCTGCTGTCTGTTCTTTAAAATATGTGAAAAAACTTACCAAATTTTATGTTTATACAATATTTATAACTTAATACACTACTATATTACAAAAATTTACACTATAAATAATAATTTACAATAAAATAGAATAAAATAAAAATAATTTGACCGCCCTTTTCAACTTCCCGCCAAAAGACCTGACAGGATGTCAGCGAGTGCTGACATTTGGTGGGTGGCCAGTTTTTCATGATTCAAAAATAGTGATGTTCCCAATTATTCGTATTATTCAGTCGTTGTTTGTGATATTATAAAATAAATAAATAGTTTTATTTTGAATTGGTGTTGTACGGAAATACTATTAACATGATTTATAAAAAAAAACTATAAAATAACAAATTTAAAAAAAAAAATGTTTCTTACAAGTATCTGTTAACTATTTTATACTAAAACCTCTGTATTTTTGATAACCTTAAACCCCTAAAAGCATGTCATTCTGTATTCATAGCAACGATTGATGTTTTCATAAATATGTTTTATGCTGTCACCAACCTACGTGTCTATTTTCTAATTGATAAAGATTAGTTTTATTATGGTAGCAGTAGCGTGAGGAATCGAGTGATAACTTAAATAAATTGAGTACTTGCAAATAAACCAAGTTTCATACCAATCCGGGAAGACAAAGATTCAACATGCAATCATCTAGTTGCAAATTTGACATCGGTCACCTGGAAGGTGCAAAGAACTGGTCTACTTGGAAGTTCAAGGCTACACTACTTTACTCTCCAAAAACCCGTTAAAACCAAATCTAGCAAAGCTGAAGAAATTTCTGAGTATAATAAAGTCCTCCATCATTACAACAATATTGATAGTTCCGCATTCCTATTGCTTACTGCAAATATGTCAGGCGAAACCTTTCAAGAGAAAGCGTTTTAACTCATCGAAAGAAGTTTGGGATGAATTTGGAATTATTCGAAGGCAAGTCTGAAGATAAGAGTTACGCACTTTGTATGGAGTTTTTCGGCTATTGTAAAGATCCGTCACATGACATTACGACTCACATCTCCAAAATCAAAACCATTTGGTCAGATTTAATAAACCGAACTGATGAAAATAGACAGTAACAAATCAGAATTACCAAATAGTTATCTTGTTAATTTGCAAGATTCTTGATACCTTACCTGAAGTCTATTTTTCTTTCAAATCGAGCTGGATGTTCATGTCGAAGACAGACAAAACAATGGAAAATCTGACTACGCAACTTTGTGCCTACGAGCGTTTTGTCTCATCGAAGAATAAAGGACCTGCCGAAGTCTTAGTGCTGCAGAATATTAATAAAGTAAAGAGGAAATGTGGATACTGTGGAAAAGTCGGTTATAAAGTCAGACGATGTCATAAATGGAAAGCTGATGGAAAACCAGCCAAGCCAAAAGATATTGAGAGATCAAGCAATTTGAACCTTATGCTTTTGCCAGTCACTACGGATGTATACTCAATGCACAAGAACTATGATACAGAGTCGTGATAATGGCGTAACAAGCCATGTCACGTGCCGAAAAGATTTTTTTTTCTAGTTTCGAGGATTTTAAAGATACCCGTATAGTGTCAACAGCAAATGGAGCTGCTGTCAAAGCGGTTGGCAAAGGTACGGTTGACTTGACAACTACTATTAATGGCAAGGAATCCAGATTAAGACTCTGTGATGTATGGTACGTACGCGTACCTGGTATTATGCGAAACCTATTTTCTGTACTGGCCACTCAAGACAGACTAAACAATAGTGTTTTCATGTCTGAAAGAAAACACTGCTTGCTGAAAGTTGATGGACGCGTAATACTGGACTTTTCAGCATCTGCTGACAAGGCGTGGTAATGTTGAAGTAAATTATCTAATTTACTTCAACATTACCACTAACGATTAGCCCACCAAAACAAGAAACATGTCAAAGAAGTTATTGATCGGGAACTCGGAATAATAGTTCGTCTAGATTCTGAACTATGTACCGGTTGTATTTATGGAAAAACTCGTCGAAGATCGTTTGGAATAAGAGAACGAGCTAAGGAAGCTGCAGAAATTATACACGCTGATGTTTGTGGCCCATTTTCTCCTCCCTTCAATAAATTTCGCTACTTCGTTATGTTTAAAGATGACTTTAGTAAGTACCATCACGTTTATTTCATGCGACTGAATCGGAAGTTCACTTAAGGCTCTGACAGATGTTACAAGAATGTAAGGTGGCTGGACACACTGTCAAGGATTTTTTGAGTGACAACGGTGGCAAATTTGATAATGAGAATGTAAGCTGCATTTTACGAGAACCTGGAATAAGACAAAGGCTCACGATGCCGTATACACCACAACAAAATGGTCTTAGCGAATATGAAAATAGAACCTTAATTGAAGCCGCTCGCACAATGATACATGCTCATGAAGAATTACAGGCAGCGCGCCTGGGCAGAGTTGATAAATACTGCGACTTATGTTTTGAACAGAACTGGTCCAACGCCAGAACAAGGTAAATCGCCATTTGAATTGTGGTTAAAGAAATAGGCAGCAATCAATCATATTAAAATAATTGGAAATGAATGTTACGTTCACATTCTTCAACAAAAGAGAGTGAAGCTTTCTTATTTATTTATTTATTGGGACAACAACAGCATATAACTTTTAAAAAATACAAGAGGAAATAACTTAATTAGCCAATTACAGTTGACCACGAATTACTGAAATAAGGAACAGTGATGGTGGACATGACGATGGAGCAAGCAGGTACAGTACAGGCCGCCAAACTGCCACCCGATACCAGTACGATAAACGATGAATGAAATGAAACGTTGTCTGGCACCCATAACACAAGCTTTGAGTAGCTTACTTTGGGACTAGATGGCGATGTGTGGAAATGTCCAAAGGATATAAAAGGTCAAAAAATGAGAAAAACGACCTCACGTGATTAATGGACGGCCCCTAAGACATAAAATTAAACTATTCGTTTTATATTTCGGTGTGTGCCCCTTGCAGAGTTGGTTCGTAGCATTACCAAAAAAAATTTTTTTCGAGTCATATAAACAAAATAATGTAATTTTAACTTGTCAAGTAACTTTAAACAAGCCTTAATATTACAATAAAAATAAGTTTCGTTAAAATATTTACACAACTATTTTTTTCAAAGGTACAATGTCGTAAGTTATTCAGTGCTCGAAGAACATGGGTACAAGTGCACATACGACACTAAACTACGATAATTTATCCACAAAATAACGTCATATGTGATTATCCGCCAGCATCATGCACCCCGAAAAATGCAGTATGGCTACATATCGTCGTGATCGTAGAACAAAGGCGTATGTGCATTTCGTCAAACTTTACAGGGCGCCCATTTGAAATATTTTTATTTTTAAATAACTTTTTTTGTGTATAACCATGGAACATAAAAATTTGCATAGGGTAGGTAATTGACAACATTTCATTTTTGTAAAGGTATAAAAATTCAAAAGCCATTTCAAGACTTAGCGATTTCAAACACGTTTAACTTTAACTTTAAAAAACAGATTTTTTTGCGCTTTATTTTTAAAGTTAAATAAAAAAAACTGAAAAGAACATGAAAGTTGGAATTTTACAGGTACGCCTTTGCAATGACATTTCATGCACAAAAACAAAGCTTTTGAACTTGGAACTTGCTGTCAGCTGTCACTTTGACATTTAGCACAACACTATAAACGTCAGATATATTTATTTTCGAATATAGCAAAGACGTGACCTCGTAACATCCAACCTCATGTACTTACGCTCTTTTAGAATAGAGGGTTTTTAAACAATTAATTAATTTGAGTTGTACAATTGGCGGATTTATAACCTTAGAGCATTATCTACCAGTAATCCGCCTGGTAGAGAAAAAAGTTGAATCCGTGGCGGAGCATTTGTAATAACTGACTGGTTTAATTATACATATTTTATAGCAGTCCCCCGCGACTACGTCCACTTGTTTTAATTTCATTTCCGTCCCTCTCGTAGTGTCGTGATGTATTATAGCCTATAGTCTTTCTCTATAAATAAGCTATCTAACACGAAAATACATTTTCTCACCTTACTAGTAGTTCCTGAGATTACCTCTAACAAACAATGTCTTCAGGTTTAGTATATAAGTAGGTATAGATTGACTTACTACTTTACCACATTGAGCGCCATGGTGGTCACTGGTGACCCCCAAACATTTTTTTTTCTATTGTGTCTCGTTTCATGGCACTCAAGACTTAAGAAGAATATCACAATGGTCTTAACGAAAAGTCTTCGTTTCAGTAACCTAACGAAAGTGAATCACCCTAGAATTAAAAGCTTTGGCAAAATCTTAGTCACTGACGTTTATAATTGTTTCACTTACTAACAACATAATACTCCTGTCGTAGAACATCATTATAATGAACACTAGAACTTTGATAATTATGCGTGTATGGGTTCAAAAAGTAAAAGTAATCAAATAATAATAACCCTTATATCAATACTGTTTTTTTATATAACTTATTAATTCAAATTATTAATGTGTAACTTGCCTTAGATTTGTAATACACTTCGATCTCGTCAACATAATCCTTGTAATAAATAATAGTGAAAACTATGTTGCTTGAGAACAATGCATTACTATTAAGCCAAATATGTTTTTTATAGCTGTTTGTTTTCCAAATAAAGATAAATAAATAAATTAAAATAAATAAAAAAGCCCTAGATTTGGCTCCCCGTACAGGTGCCCAAAAAAGTAGATCTCGTAACTATGGATAAGCTTGTTAAAAATGTCAAGGCATTAAGACTTTATACGCCTCTATGATTCGGTCCTATTACGTAAACCATAAATAAAATAAACCATTGTTAGGATCGCTTACTATTAGCATGTTATTTAGAAGAATTATCCCGTTTACATGATGCCAGATGACTTTTGTGTATTAATAAGTAATTAATTTCAATAAGGACTGTAAATATTTTCACTAATTTAATCTAATTTGTCACTTGATCGTGAATGCCTAGCAGTAAACGTGACTCTGATGTTGGTACCATGCATGCATAGACATATGTATTATAGTAATTCAACATAAACATAGAGGTCGTTGCATGCATGACATTTCAAGCATCCACGAGACCTATTCGAATCGCATAATTACATCAGTATAAAATATTATAAATGTACAATATTTTAAAAATAGAATGTTTTTTGTGGATCAATATTCTACCAAATTAAATTGTTACCTCGTTTTTTTAAAATTAGGTCAATGACTATTGTAATGTATCTACATACTTTAAAAAATATATTATGAAAGCACGGACGAGTAAAAAAAGTAAGGACTCCGTGTCACCTACATATAAAGTGAAGCACCCAAAGTAAGCCAGCATACGTGTAAATACGAAGCTACACGCACACACTGATGCAAAAGTAAGCCGATCGGCCGCCATTACCCTCTCTGCCATCGTCTGTGACAGTGCAAACCTTCGCGTATAAAAAAATACCGTCGTGTATTGTTAAACGGTGTAAAAATATTACATTTCTACAAAAAAAAGTGCCAACGAATTACCTTTCATAGATTATCCAGTACCTATTACGGTAATTTCTGTTCTTTTTAAAATACAAAAAATATTTATTTGGAACACAAAACCTCCACTCCACGTGATTTGCCGGTGACAGTAACAGCCAGTGTGACCGGAAAATAAATGGGGACTTTACTCGAAAAAAACAGGCTAAGTGCAAGTCGGACTCGCGCACTGAAAAACTACAAGTTGGTTTTAAAGCAGTATTCTACTGCATAAACACAACTTTTTTAAGTTTTTAAATTTAACCTAAGTATATAATTTAAACAGTTCTTTATTTTTTTGGCATTTAAATAAATTTTAGTGTTTGTGTAACAGAAAATCAAGCAAATTAATTATTTTTTTGTATTCGTAATAATAATTAGAAGAGCTGGCAAGCACTTTTTATTTACATAAAAATATAATGAAATCCAACCAAAATAATTACAGGTATGTAATTTATCTAGCCATTCCGATATCAGGTTGGCGACTTATATTATTTTAATTTTATTTGTGGTTTAGTAAGGCACATTATTTTTTATAGCTTTTAAGTAAACAATGTTTTGTTTCAACTTCTTTCTTCTGATGTAATATGTGGACAATGGTGCTGGTTCTACAATAACCTTTATATTTCTTTTATAATAAGTAGTACTCAGACATATTGTAAAACTGTTTTTTGTCCCAAATAAATAGAAAAAAAAATACTTGAAATTTTACGCACATTGCTCACATGCATAAACGAGTAAAAGGACATAATTTTTTTTGGGCCTAAAATACGTGAATATTAAACAGGGTCATATTTAGTTGTGGATTACTTATAAACTTAAATACTTTAATTTAACATTATTTTTAGATTTTTTGATACGCCCGTTTCCTTTTTGAAAACATTTTATTATTCTTGAAAATGCGTCGAACAGAACGTTGATTTATACCGCTTTTGACATTTGATTTGTTGGCACTGACATATGACAGATGTCAATATTTACGAAGAAGTGGATGGAACCAAACCAGCGGTTTGTTCGTCGTATTTCAAAAAAAAAAAAGAATAAAAATCTTTGTTTTAGGATAAGTATCAAGCTGATTGTAAAGTGGGCATTTTCTCTTTTTGGATTTTTAATGTAATTTAAATATCTTTGAATTCGTTTTCTCAAAAATAAACAAAATAAAGCGTTTCTATAACTGTAAACAAAACGCACTTACTGCGGACAGTGTTGCAACTCTCTGCTGCACTTGCCAGTAACAAAAGACTTAGATTGAAAATAAAAACAAAACCCATATCGAAAAATTAACAAAAATGTGTGTTTTTTGTTTGTATGAATTTATTCTTTCATTTGGTGTATCATTTCTTTATGTTAGTTAGAATTTTATTTTGAGCCCAACTCCCATACAAAAAAAATATTGTCCTTTGCATTCTGATACACAATAAAGGGAGAAATATTTGTGTCAACTGGTATCATCGTGACGCACACACATACAGCATAAAAGTGGCTTCACTTGCTAGTATCGCGGTGCGGAGTCCTTTCTTTTTTACTCGTCCGTGTATGAAAGCTACTCTATGACTTTTATTTAATGGCTCTGCGCGGTTTGCGCCTGGTCAGTGTCAAGTAAAAATTTGGGAAACGGAAAAGAAAAACGGAAAAGTGGAATACGGATTTTACAAACAGAAAGGATCAGGAGGGATTTATAAATAACTGGGTCATGGGAGTACAACAAACACGTAATATTAGTGGGCAGAGGGATTTTGGAAGATGAAAGGTCATGAAGCAATTGGCCGTGGTCATAAAGCGGGCATGAGAAGAAGATATGATCTAAGTCACCATCATCTTCCTGACACTCACAAATCGTATTTATTACTATACCAAGTTTAGCCAAATGAACAGGAGTACAGACATGCCCCAAACGCATACGAGTTAAAATTGAATTTACAGTCTTACCTACCGTAATTTTACAAAACCATGGTTTTAAATGTAATGGGATATGAGGTTGAATTTGGGAGTAACGTTTACCTTTAATTTTGCTTGAAGATTCCCATAAATTTTCCCAGCAGTACACTAAATAAGGTTTAGGCAGCGATAGAAGGTTTTGAGTGTAGTTTTTATAAGGGAACATGTCGCCACCAGATACAGCTTCGTTTGCCAGTCGGTCAGAGACTTCATTGCCTAAAATTCCACAATGTCCTGGGTTTCAAGCAAAATGGACTAAGTACCCATTCAATTTACATTCATGAAGGATGTTTCTAATCTCGAATATGAAAGGAAATTGAGATTTTAATTGAAAGGAGAACTTATTTAAGGCTTGGAGAACACTTAAAGAGTCGGAAAAAACAATCGCATTTTTTAATTTAAGCAAGCGGATATATTCAAGGGATTTCAAAATACCAATACATTCTCCCATAAAAACCGTTGATTCGGGTGGAAGCTTAATTTTTTGTACGATATTTAATTTGGAATGATACACTCCAACACCAACACATTCAGACGTTGAGTGCTTGGAGGCATCAGAATACAGTTGATGAAAATCATTAAACTGTGTTTCAAGTACAAATTTCATATGGACATTGGCATTTGTGTCATTTTTATCAATCAAGTTAAAATGGATAATAGGAGCATTAATCAAGGATTCAAAGGAATAACTAAACAAAGGGAGTTGATTTGACCTATAAGTAGGAGATGAAAGAGACAGGTATTTTTGATAACTTATTACTAAGCAAGGAAGAGATTTATTACGCCAATATCTAGCTACTGGACATAATTCTGACAATGTTTGTAGCTTTGTTAGAAGAGGATGATTTTTAAATTGAAGGGTCCTGAATAAAAGTTTATCTGATAAAAACTGCCTACGACGATGTAAAGGAGGCTTACAATTATTTTTAACTTGTAAGGCATTTATAGGAGAGGATTTCATTGCACCACATACTAATCTAAGAGCTTTACTCTAAACTAAATCTAGTTTTCGGAAAGCCGAAACATTACCCGGTTCAAGTAAAAAGGAACCGTAATCCATGATGCTTCTAATCATAGCATTATAAAGGAGTTTCATTGAGTATGGGGTGAGAACACCACCAAACCTCAGAAAGAAATCTTAACATATTTAACAACGGTTCACACTTTTCAACCACCAGCGCTGGTAGTCTGATGTTGCAAAAATTTGACATTTCATTATCACAAAAAATAGCTTGCAGTATCACGAAATCTGATAAATTTAACCGTATTCATATCGCAATCTTCAAACGTACACATTTGCCACGAATCATACCCGATACACATCCTCCCATTATTTGGGGTAACCGTTATAACGGAAGATAGGTATTTTTATATTAGAGAGCTTATAGTCCTTACTGTCGAACTGATGGTTTTAACTGTCAATAAATATGCAACAATTCATCAAATTTAATTAAAGCTGTCTGACTGATTGTAAATAAAGATTTAGAAAATAATATTATGCAATAAACCTCATCTCAGCATAAGCACACAAAAAAAAAAAACCGGTCAAGTGCAAGGCGGACTCGCTCACTAAGGGTTCCGTGCCAACTTTAACTCAATTAGATATCCACTTACTTCCACTTAGCCAAAATACCACAATATTTTGTTGACAGCAAATATAACTTTGTTTTTCATAGTATTTCTATAAATAATAAAGTTATGTTTGCGGTTTTTGAAAATATGCTCTATCTCAAAAACTGATAGTTCGATCTCGTTCAAACCAACATCTACATCATGTATTTTTTCAAAATTTACACTCGCTTAGTTTAAAAGTTAGATGGGGGAGGACACCCATTTTACCTAGACATTTAGAGAAAATGGTTTGAAGAACCTCATTGTCATTTTAATAGACCATAGACACGCTACACGCATAGGTTTGACAAAATATTTTTTTTGTTTTTAGTTTCGTGTATGGGAGCCCCCCCTCCTTAAATATCATTATTTTGTATTGTTTGTATGAGAATCGTAAAGCGGTTAACAGGATACATCTTCCTGCCAAATTTCAATAGTGTGATGCTTATAGTTTCAGAATAAAGTGGCTGTGACATACGGACGGACATACAGACAGACAGACATAAAGACTTGACTAAACTATAAGGGTTCCGTTATTTGCCATTCGGATACGAAACCCTAAAAATAAGCTTTGTGATACGGCTATGACGATACACTAGCCTTATTTTAATAAGGTTTAAGGTTCGCGGTGAATATTAATTTAAGGAAAAATAAAAATAATTCCTGCAACACCGGTAATAAGTAATACCTTATGTCAGTTTGACATTAAATAAACAACGTTTTGCAAATAATTTATCATTGCAACTATTAAATTAAATTCCACAAGAATTCCCAGCCAATATAGTAAAATACAAAATCGGAAAATATAAAATCACATTATCTTGACTTTCGGTACATCTTTTAATGTAGAGATTGGATAAATAAATAGATTCCATGCATGTAACACGGACGAGTAAAAAAAGTAAGGACTCCGCGTCACCTACTTATAAAGTGAAGCACCCAAAGTAAGCCAGCATACGTGTAAATACGAAGCTACACTCACACACTGACGCAAAAGTAAGCCGATCGGCCGCCATTACCCTTTCTGCCATCGTCTGTGACAGTGCAAACCGTCGCGTATAAAAAAATGAAAAAATACCGTCGTGTATCGTTAAACGGTGTAAAAATATTACATTTCTACAAAAAAAAGTACCAAGGAATTACTTTTCATAGGTTAGCCAGTACCTATTACGTTAATTTCTGTTCTTTTTAAAATACAAAAAATATTTATTTGGAACACAAAACCTCCACTCCACGTGATTTGCCGGTGACAGTAACAACCAGTGTGGCCGGAAAATAAATAGGGACTTTACCCGAAAAAACAGGCTAAGTGCAAGTCGGACTCGCGCACTGAAAAACTACAAGTTGGTTTTAAAGCCGTATTCTACTGCATAAACACAACTTTTTAAAGATTTTAAATTTAACTTAAGTATATAATTTTAACAGTTCTTAATTTTTTTGACATTTAAATAAATTTTAGTGTTTGTGTAACAGAAAATCAAGCCAATTAATTATTTTTTTGTATTCGTAATAATAATTAGAAGAGCTGGCAAGCACTTTTTATTTACATAAAAATATAATGAAATCCAACCAAAAGAATTACAGGTATGTAATTTATCTAGCCATTTGGATATCAGGTTGTCGACTTACATTATTTTTATTGTGGTTTTGAAAGGCACATTACTTCAAATTTTATGCACATTGCTCATATGCATAAACGAGTAAAAATTGCAGTTTCACTTCCGCCATTCTGAAACACCTACACAATAAAGGGAGAAATGTTTGTGTCAACTGGTATCCCCGTGACGCACACACATACAGCATAAAAGTGGCTTCACTTGTTAGTATCGCGGTGCGGAGTCCTTTCTTTTTTACTCGTCCGTGGCATGTAAGTAATAAAATTTTGCAACGTGTTTCTATGTGCATAAGAAGCTAGATATTCAGTGTCTGTTTATGTTTTCATGATTTAAATATAATATTTAACTAGTGATTATTAAATGATCAAAATCCCCGCAAGGTAGCGGTTTCAAACTGAGTTTATTATCGGTTTCTCACTTAATAAAATCCAAGCCCCTCATGTATTGCAGCACTATTTGAAAACAAGTTTTCAGAAGATTACAGTTAAAAAGACTTAAAAGACAGAGCAAGACCTTTCAAGACCCGAAAAATGCAACCAAAACGAGCGCATAAAGATGCAGGAGACATGTGCAGTGCATTAAGATATAATAGCTTTTTCAATTATTTTCAGGACTTATTCACGAATTGCTGCAGTTGAAAGTTTGAAGGAGTGACAAAGCCATAATTGCAGTACAATAAAGAATGACAGTGTAATAATTTATTTAAAAACCACAAAATACCTTCTAATAAATGGTTCTACCTCTCTAATAAACGTTATTCCCTCTAATCAATGGTTGTCTGGATGAGATCGCTCCCAGCGACAAGACCACCAATATTGTACTTCTTATGATTTGATTGAAATGTTTTTGTTTCTTGTGTCCTTATTTGTGCAACATTCTTTAATATTATTATTATTATCATTAAATGCGAATCATTCCAGAATATTTAATTTTCTTTTCTCATACGTTATGTATAGTAACAAAAAGTCGCGTTTGTTACAGTACTAATAACTCCAGACGAGGGCACAATTTTCATTGTCTCGTTTAATTCGTCGTCGCGCCGAATAGGACATATGACAGCTATCATCATAAAATGCTTTTGTACTTAATGTTAGTTTGATAACTAATTATCACTAATTCATCGGTGCAACCCAGAACTTTTCTATCCCAATGACTGTCCTTTGCGATATTGTACTCTGCCCGTTGCTACTTGAACTTATGAACCCTTACACACTGCGACTTTTTAGGGTTCCGTAGCCGAATGGCAAAAAACGGAACCCTTATAGTTTCGTCAAGTCTGTCTGTCTGTCTGTCTGTCCGTCCGTATGTCACAGCCATTTTACTCTGTAACTATAAGCATCACACTGTTGAAATTTGGTAGGAAGATGTATTCCGTTAACCGCTTTACGATTCTCATTCAAAAATAAAAAATAATGATATTTAAGGGGGGGGGGGGGGGGGCTCCCATACATAACTTCGATCGTAAATTTTGAAAAATATATATAACTAGCGGCCCCCGCGACTTCGTCCGCGCGTTTTGAGTTTGCCCCCTCCCCTCCCGTCGCAGCGTGACGTCCCAACTAGCAAAAACATGTCGTAAGCTCGTTTCTCTTGCAGCAATCAGTCGTAAGATGGATCTTAAAAATGTCGTATGAAAGCTCTATGCACGTTCTCTCAACGCGATTTGGGCGCACTTCTCTCAGCTTTAAATGCTGTAAACATCGTAAGATTATCATCGCAATAGCTAAATAATCGAAAGAATATCGAGTATTCGCAACGCAAATGTTATAAAGTGCCATGAAAGCCATCAGTTTACTTTTATTCCACACTTTAGCTTTCCTCAAGTCGAGAAATGCTCTTTCATTCGATTTATTTGTCGTATTAAAGCTGTGCGGTTGCAATCACTCGACTCTTTGATTGTGTGAATGCAACCAAGCTGCTCTCATACAACGTGTTTTATTTCTTAACCAAAATGGTGTTTAATATTGTTGGTGTTGGTGAAAAGAAAAAAGAAAATAAATGTAAGTAACTTTTTTCACAAATGCTATATAGTTTTTTATCCATCTAAATAGGTTACGCGTATGACCATTTAAAGTTTGCTTTTTCATATGCGAAATTAACTTTATCGTATATAGGGGAAGAGCGGGTAACTCCGGTCAGGAGATAATACCGGTCACTTTACTATTACATACAAAATGGCGCGCTAAATGCACACACACATCAAAACAAGGTGGCGTGATCGTTCCCGACCGCGCCCCGCAGATCGCCACTCAGTTCTGTACACGCTGAGGTGAAATGTACGTCGTCAGTTTTCGCGCCATTTTGTTAGAATTTTTCGTCCGTCGAAAATAAGGCCTAAGTCTTTAATTTATTACATTAAACTAATTCTTATTTGATTTCTAGAGTGCTTACTTATCGACTTTATAATATTTATCGTTATTTCTCACCATTGTTTTTTTTTAATTTTGTAAAAAAGTATGATTTACAAAAATATCTTCTGTCGCCTAATGCCGGTCTAGCTGACCGGAGTTACCCGATATACTTTTCTAAAATACCGTTTGACGGGTAATGCCTTTCAAACTCGACAGAAACTTCAGTTCGTATAGCTAGTTCAACCATCCTTGACCAATCCACTTCAGCATCGATGACATCTTCTGCCACAGCTAGCTCTTCTTTTGTTGGTTCACCTATCACTGCATTTAAGACAACTGTAGCTTGCTATTCAGAAGCCTGCACTGATTCTTCCAGCACTGCATTGCCAACAACTACATGTTCGTCTAATTTTCTGTCTGTCACTTCCTCTAAATGTTTGACAAATGTTAATG
Organism: Pyrausta purpuralis; assembly: GCA_963924145.1. Classification (NCBI taxonomy): domain Eukaryota; kingdom Metazoa; phylum Arthropoda; class Insecta; order Lepidoptera; family Crambidae; genus Pyrausta; species Pyrausta purpuralis. The sequence goes on along the minus strand of OZ001645.1, from coordinate 14,639,505 downwards.
ATCTTCTGCCCATACCCAAGAAAAGCACAGAGAATAGGAAGAGAAACAGTAAATAACATGCCACCTACATAACAGGAACTCCATTTAAAGAAACATTGATTAAAAAAGAAGAAAGAAACTTAAAAAAACTGAAACTAAAAATAAATCTGGAAAAAAAAGCACTAGCGGCAGTTTGGAATCTGATGTAGAGATGACTGACTTATATAAAGATGATGACACAAATATTGAAGGAAATAATGATTTGGAAAACAAGTGTGTTCTATGTGATGACTACGGAAGAAACAATGAGATCTGGTACAGATGTGTTATTTGTGGGTTGTGGGCACATGCTGAATGTACAGGTAGTGACACACCTGAAAATTACATGTGTGATATATGTATCAGAAAAGCTTGACCGGACTTAAGCTTCGCTTCGGCATAAGAACCGTGATGACCGAAATTGTCCTCCATGGAGTTTAATGCCGGTCAATCACATTTTTTTTCTAAAGTTAATTAAACCAAAAATATAATTACTAGTGATCTCAATTCAAGTTATTCGTTAGAGAATAAGATAATGTTCATTTTCTAAAAGTTTAAGAAAGATAAGTTGATTATTTTAGGAGTTGTTTGTATTTGTCCTTAGGTGACCGGTAATACCCGCTCTTACCCTATTGTTTACATTATTGATAATATTTCCATGGGCCACAAGATTTCTTAGTTATTAACGATTTAAAAATAATATTAATTTAATAATTAAAATGATTTCGCCATTAATACACACAATTGCCATTACAGAGCATAATCACTCGACTTTGAGTCATAAAATAGCAATCCGGTTGCCATTTTACAACTAATCAGGGCGCCATTGTAGTTAGTTTAGGGTTCCTCACTGCAAATGGGTACTCCAGAAAAACGAAATTTTTTTCTATCAAATTAACCTAGAACATCTATCGTTAACTATATTTTTATTGAATTGAGTTTTAGTATGATAGGTCAGTGTATTTATTATAGTTCATAAATAATAATAGTTCATAATATTTAACAATGTCGTTTTTTTAGAGGTGACAACTAAATGGTAGTCTTCTAAGATACAGATAAATTCATAACAAAAGACGACTTAAGGCAGCTAAGCAAGTCGAAATGAACTTGGAAGAAAACACATTTTTTAATAATGCAGAAATGTTACGCATGTCGCACTGTTATTGATAACAGCACTGGATCAAAACCAATTTACTTTGTATTGTCTGATATAAGAATTAAATTATTACTGCGCTCATCGTTTTCGAAATTAGGCCTGTCACTGTCATTACTACCTAAATCCGAACCATGATAAGTGGAGCTATTTTCGGAAGGAGAAATAGTAGACGGTTCAGATATGTCATTAAAAGCATGATTCATTTTTTCTGCGGAACCCTCCCTGATATTTTTTGGTCCCTCTTCACCCGTATTGAAATCCGATGCTGACGCAGATAATTTTAATCTTGAATACATGTTGTTTACTTTTCGCCGGAATCCTCCACTCCTTTTAATTCTTTTCCACCGATTATAATCCATTTTTGCTATATAAAACCAATCAAACACATTTATCTCAACTTTAATCAACGATGCCCGACAAAATGGCGTTTGCAGTGCTGTAAAAGATTTTGTTCAATTTTCATACAACTATTACGCTGTATGATGGCTTCCAAATAATGTTAATAGAATCTTTGTGGCTATGATAGTTCAGTTTACAGCGTTTTCTCAACTAATATTTTCAAATCGAGAGAAAGCCTCTCAAATAACAATCATATGACAGTATATGCTATGAAAGTAACCGTGATGCTATTTAGTTGAATGAACCGCTTTTATTCCACAATAATGCTGTAATAAAGATATATCGAAAGATAGTGGTATAAAAGCAAATTTAATGACGAAGTAGCAATTCAGACGCTTTCATAAAGCTATCATAAGACTTACAGTTGTATGAAGGCTGTGAGAGATATCTTTATACAGTTTTCGAGTAAACGTGATATGAATTCGTCGAGTCAACGTTTACTCAGCATATTTAAAGAACCAAAAAGCGTTGAATGCCAAAATATCTAGAGAGCTACTTTTATACGGCTTTTTGACAAATTGCGAGCTTTCATACGAGTGTCTTTTGATCTATAGTCGTAAAAACGTAATCTCATTACGTCTTTTTGCTAGTTGGGGTTTTATACCCTAAAGCCTTTCTCGATAAATTAATAAGGTATCCAAAACAGAAATATTTTTCAAATCGGTCCAGCAGTTCCTGAGAGAAGCGCGTTCAAACAAACAAACTCTTCAGCTTTATAATATTACTAGCGGTCCCCCGCGACTTCGTCCGCGCGTTTTGAGTTTGCTCCCTCCCCTCCCGTCGCAGCGTCATGTTTTATATCCTAAAGCCTTTCTCGATAAATAAGCTATCCAACGCAGAAATATTTTTCAAATCGGTCCAGCCGTTCCTGAGATAAACGCGTTCAAACAAACAAACTATTCAGCTTTATAATATATTAGCGCGAGCGCACGTTGTACTTAAGCTGCGAACATTATTTTGGTGCGGAGTTATGTTAAAACTGTGATAGCTCCTAAAATATTTATTGAAATCAAATGATATAAAGGACAACTTGGTTCTAAATGAAATGCTCGTGATGATGAATGTATTTATTTTGATAAGAATAAATACCTGTGTGTATAATACACCTCTAAAAACAATGCATTATTTTTTTACAAATTTATTAACATAAAAAAGGTTGTAGTAAGTCAACCATAAAAGATAGACATATGCTGTCGCGGACTTTATTATAGAACTCTTAATGCTGAACAATCCTGTCATACATGATTTTTGTGTAACTTAAGCGGTTTCCGCAGCGTACGCAGCAGAAGCTCTCAAAAGGAATATCTTTCTCCCGTTTTCGCAACATTTTTCATTGCTGCTGTGGTCTTATGAGTCGTATCTTTATGTTATATAGCCTAAAGCCTTCCTCGATAAATGGACTATCCAACGTAAAAATAATTTTTCAAATCGGGCCAGTAGTTTTTGAGATTAGCGCGTTCAAACAAACAAACAAACAAACAAACAAACAAACTCTTCAGCTTTATAATATTAGTATAGATATTAGCGCAAGCGCACGTCGTACTTTAGCTGCGAACATTATTTTGGTGCGGAGTTATGTTAAAACTGTGATAGCTCCTAAGATATTTATTGAATTTAAATGATATAAAGGGCAACTTGGTTCTAAATGAAATGCTCGTGATGATGAATGTATTTATTTTGATAAGAATAAATACCTGTGTGTATAATACACCTCTAAAAATAATGCATATTTTTTTTACAAATTTATTAACATAAAAAAGGTTGTAGTAAGTCAACCATAAAAGATAGACATATGCTGTCGCGGACTTTATTATAGAACTCTTTATGCTGAACAATCGTGTCATACATAATTTTTGTGTAACTTAAGCGGTTTCCGCAGCGTATGCAACGGAAGCTCTCAAAAGGAATATCTTTCTCCCGTTTTCGCAACATTTTTCATTTCTGCTGTGGTCTTATGAGTCGTATCTTTATGTTATATAGCCTAAAGCCTTCCTCGATAAATGGACTATCCAACGTAAAAAAAATTTTTCAAATCGGGTCAGTAGTTTTTGAGATTAGCGCGTTCAAATAAACAAACAAACAAACAAACAAACGAACAAACTCTTCAGCTTTATAATATTAGTATAGATGTAGATCTTAACAAATACTTTCAACGAAAATTGGTTCGGATGGGATCGAACGAGAAGTTTTTGAGATATAACACATTTTTAACAACCGCAAACATAACTTTGTTTTTTATACAAACACTATAAAAAACAAAGTTATATTTGCTGTCAACAAAATATTGTGGTATTTTAGCTAAGTGGAAGTAGTGGATTCCCTAATTCAGATAAAGTTGGCACGGAACCCTCAGTGCGTGAGTCCGACTCGCACTTGGCCGGTTTTTTTAACATTGATGCACTCGCGCGTGTTGAAAATGCGCTTCAGCATCGGGACTCACGCAATGAACAGATTTAATTTAGCATCAATGCAGTTGGCGTTGGTATGGATGCAAACGCCAAAATTCAGTACATAATTTGACAATTTCCAGCGTCTTCATCGCGACTGCATCGTGACTGCATTGCTGTTAAAAATCACAGAGTGTAAAGGGTCTATAGTTTCACTGGTCTAAGTCCGTTGCGATCGCAGAACCACACTGGATGCAACCCGCAAACGGTTACTGTAGAAACCTGTGGTGGAGGCCTATTCTAGCTTATAGAATGATGATGGTGACGTAGAAGTATTCGCTTAGATAAAAACCACTCAATTCAAAAGGACGGAAATGTCATTTTAGTTAGAATGATCACCCATCTAAATGCGACGGAACCGTAAATAACTTTGGTTCCATAAAAAAATTAACGAGAACTCAAAAACTTTAGAAGCTGTTATTTATCTAGTAGTCTACCTTTTAGCTGTATTAATGAGAGCCGAATAAGGGTTGCAAATAGTGATCGAGTGTTCTAGTGGTTATCAACTTTCTTTTAAAAATTATTGCCCCCCTTATCGTGCATTATTGTCTTAAATATACTTACATTAAAAATATAATTACTAGTAAAAGTGCAATATTATAGATTTTTTTATCAGCTACATTACTAATTACTTCGTAAGTGTCTTAAAATTTGAGGTAATGTAGGTAAGAAGATACGTAAATTAAGTAGTAAATACGTTATGTAATTAAAAATATCAATTATGGAGTTAAATTAGGGAATTCCGACGGGATTTCCTATTTTCTTATTATTCAACCCTCAACACAATTTGTTGATACATCATTGGAATTGTTATCAGGCTTTTGAAAATGATAATTAAAAATACTACGTTTATTTTAACCTTATTACCGCACAAATGCGACAACTGGGCCACGAGTATTAAATAAAATAATTTCTAGTAACTTATCTTTTTTCGACGATAATGAAAATGACATTAGAAAATTGTGCTTGCGAGATTGACATTTGTAAAAATTGCAAGTCCCGACGAATGGAGTTATCGTCGAAATTAGCCGTATTCAAATACAAATCCTAAGTAAAGGAAATGTATGAAAATTATTTAAAAGCACCATAATCTATTAAAAAGCATGTCTCTAGAAGTTAGTTCCTAGAAGTATCCGCAAGAGGCTCTTTACATTCGAAAATAATAGTAACACCGTATCTAGGAATTAAACACTTGAGTAAAGGTAAAAAACACATAGAAAAATCTTTTGATTTTTTTCTAACATAATTCTAGCATATTTTTGATTTTTCTGCTAAGATGAGCTTTTACAGATTTTCATTACCCTCGATAGCGTTATCGTCAACATCTGTCAAAATTAGTGTGTCGAGTCCTGCAAATTTGCGTTGTCGGCGTATCGACTGTCAAAACACCGTGTCGAGTCTCGCAATTCACGAGTTACTCGAGTTAGCATACGTCACTTCGCGACGAAACTACCACGCCAGTCGATACGCCGACAACGCAAATTTGCAGGACTCGACACACTAATTTTGACAGATGTTGACGATAACGCTATCGAAGGCAATGAAAATCTGTAAAAGCTCATCTTAGCAGAAAAATCGAAAATTATGCTAGACTTATGTTAGAAAAAAATCAAAAGATTTTTCTATGTATTTTTTTCCTTTACTCAAGTCTTTACTTCCTAGATACGGTGTACTATTGTTTTTGAATGTAAAGAGCCTCTTACGGATACTTCTATGAACTAACTTCTAGAGACATGCTTTTTAATAGATTATGATGCTTTTCAATAATTTTCATACATTTCCTTTACTTAGGATTTGTATTTGAATACGGCTAATTTTATCTATTTTCGACGATAACTACATTCGTCGAAAAAGCGCGGGAAACGTCGGTTTTGATAGGCGTACTTTTTCTTGCTCTCATAAAATTAATTTGAAATAAGTGTCAGGTTGGAGGTTTAGTGCTTATTTATTTTGTATTTTTATTTATATTTATCATATTTATTACTGCGACATAGTTTTCATCAGTTCTGGGTAAGTTTTAATAGTTGTTCTTTTCGCCATGGGCGACCCGCCGGATCCTGGTGGCGGGACGCTCCTCCACCAGGATTTTAACTTTGTAGCGCCATGTGATGTGCCTGAGCCGTCATATTCAGTAACAATAACACAAAGTCAATCAGGATTAGATACCGAAGGTTCAATAATGGATACGGATGGTTCTTTGTTAGACGAATGTGAGACTGCAAGTCTCCCTAAGAGAAAGAAAACTTCTAGAAAAGTGTGTAAACATGGTAACTTAAAGCGTAAAAACCGTCATGACCATAAGAATCCGGTGACTGATTCTGACTGTCGTTGCTTTGCCTCTACTTTCACTGTAAAAGAAACAAATGTTGTAATTGAAAACAAAAATATGCAACTTGTGCAAGGTTCAAATGAGTCCACTCCAGTATCTGCATCTAACACATCACCTGATATAAACTCACACACAGACTCTAACCCTATTGGAAGAAACTTGTACCAGACTACTGATGTCTCACCTTTTGTTGTGCACATTCAAAGAGAACAAACTGATCCCAGTCAAAACCTTTCTTTACATCCTGTTACAGTGGGCCATTTTCTTAAAAAGAATTCTGTTAGAGGTATTGTGGAAGGTAGCCTAAAGAAGATAGGGAGAAATCGTGTTTCACTTTGCTTTACAAGATTTGAAGATGCCAATGCATTCCTTAAAAATGACCTACTAAGACAACATAAATATAAAACTTTCATTCCTATTTCAAATGTTACTAGGATGGGAGTCATTAGAGGAGTACCTGTTGAATGGAGTGATGAGGACATAGTAGAAAACATTTCATTACCAGTAGGTTGTGGAAAAGTCCTAAAAGTTAGGCGATTAAAAAAAAAGAACATGGTCAATGGAAAACCTGAATTTGTTCCCATTGAAACAGTTGTTGTAACATTTGATGGCCAAATACTTCCTAAAAGAGTATATCTTTGCTATAATTCATTACCGGTTGATCTTTATATTTATCCAACAATTCAATGTTTCCGTTGCTGTCGTTACGGCCATGTAAAAACTCAGTGCAGATCCCTTCCCAGGTGTTATAAATGTGGGCAGGGTCATGCCGGCGATACATGTGAAGTTGAGGAGGAGCATATTGTTTGTTTCTTGTGTTCTGGTCCTCACCAGGCCACAAGCAGAAATTGTCCTGAATTCACAAGACAACGTAACATTAAAGAATCTATGGCAAAAAATTGTATAAGTTATGCTGAAGCTTTGAAGTTGCACCCTGCACTTGGAAAATCTTTTGCTGATGTTTTGAGAAATAGTATCCCTCCACAACAGCAAACTCCTTCTCCTCTATCTTCAACCTCAAAACTTAAATATGTACACAATAATAATCCTGGCTGGAACTCTTACAAAAAAACAGTTTTAATGAAACCAAAATCTCCATTTAAACCTGGCAAAAGCTATAATAGAGATGAACACCAAGCTTTAGTAAATGAATACAATACCCCTTTTGCTCCTAGTAAAAGTATTCTTATAAACAAAGATAATATCAGTGACAACTTGTCTGAATGTTCTGTAAAAGAGTTACTAATTACATTAATTACTTCTTTGAATAAATCTAACTTTGTTTTACCGTCCAACGCCGCCCATAAAATTGATATTTTAGATAAGTTAGAGTCTGCTGTTGATGGGGAAGTTCTCCATAGCAGTCCAATGGAATTGCCGAAGCATAAATAATAAGAAAAGTGATCTATTACATATTATTAACAAATTTGACCCTTTTTTGATTTCTATACAAGAAACATGGCTCCGGCCAAATTCTATTTTTAAAATTTCTGGTTTCTCATGTGCCAGAGAGGATAGGCACGATAGTTATGGTGGTGTAGCTTTACTTATCCATCATTCTTATCAGTTCTCCCATATTCCTATTCCACCTCACAATGATGGTTTTTCCATTATAGCTATATCAATACAAAACATCTCTTTCGTTTCTGTTTACATACCTCATCCATCCTCTGCCATTTATGATGAGATAGAACCAATTTTGAGTAACATTCCTAAACCTATTGTTATCATGGGGGACTTTAACGCTCAGCATCAATCTTGGGGTAGTGGTATTTCCAGCTACTATGGTCATAGAATTTTGGATTTTCTGGATAGTAATAATTTATGTCTTTTAAACACTGGTATTCCTACTCGTCGTACTCAACCACAGGAAGCAATTAGTGCTCCTGACTTGACCATCTGTAGTCCAAATTTAGCATCTTGTCTTTCATGGTCAACTCTTACTTTGACATATGGGAGTGACCATTTTCCAATTATTATTTCCTTCCCTTTTATGACCAGACCAAAAAAACAAATGCGTTCGCCTAGACTTAAATATAAATTGGTTGACCCCGATTGGACTTCATTTAGGGAAAAAGTTGATAGAAAAATTACATCATTGCCAACTTTAAATGATCGTAATATAACATTGTGTGCAGAAAGTTTAGCCTCTCTGTTATTGGAATCAGCAGATGAAGTTTTTCCCTCTAAGAGTACCAATAGTAATCGATTACCTACCCCTCCTTGGTGGGACAGTGAATGCTCAGAAGCAGTAAAAAAGAGAAAGGCAGCTGAAAGGTTATATAATTCTAATACTACTTCGGAAAATTATGAAAATCTTTCCGCTATTATGACTAGTACTAGAAAACTACTCAAACAAAAAAAATGGGAGGGATGGAAATCTTTTTGCCATTCAATTTCCCCGGATACTTCTCCTTCTGCAGTATGGGCCAATATAAGGCGATTTAGGTCAGCTTATAAAGATACCATTTCTATATCACTCAATGAGTCAACAGTAGATATATTGTTAGATAAATTAGCACCCCCATTTGTTCCTCCACAACTGTGTTTACCTATGGAACCTTCTAGTCCTCAATATACGGATCAAACTGGCATAAGTTCTCCATTTTCTTTATCTGAACTAAAAGGTATTCTATCTTATGTTAAAGACTCTGCACCTGGAAGTGACGGAATACCGTACTCCTTTTTAGTTAATTCAAGCGACTCAACGTTATCTTACCTCTTGTCCATTATAAACTCTATAATGTATTCAGGTAGTATTCCTCCATCTTGGAAGGTACAGGAAGTCATCCCTCTCTTAAAACCAAACAAATGCCCTTCAGACGCTAATTCATATCGGCCAATAGCTCTATCTTCAGTCTTGATTAAAATAGCTGAGCACTTAATAAAAAATCGTCTTGAATGGTTTATAGAAAGCCAAGGCTTATTAAGTAATTATCAATTTGGCTTTAGAAAGGGACGAAGTACTTCCGATAGTATTGCTATTTTCACTACTGACATAAGATTAGCCTTTTCCAATAACCAACATTTACTGGCAGCTTTTTTAGACATTTCTTCTGCTTACGACGGGGTGGTTATTTCCATTCTCAGGGATAAATTGCTAAAATTAAATGTACCAATTTTATTAGTAGATTTTATCACAAAAATTTTAGACGAACGTTGTATCCATGTTGTGTGTGCAGATTCCATAAAATTGAGATATTTATTTAACGGTATTCCTCAAGGATCTGTTTTAAGCCCAATTCTTTTTAATATTTACTCTTATGACCTTCAAAACTCTATTACAAACAACGTCAGTATGTTACAATATGCTGACGACCTTCTCCTTTACTTCTCTGATAAGGACGTTTCTAATTTATCTTCTGAACTTAATTTATCACTTCAAATGCTTAAATCTTGGTTAGATATAAATGGTTTATCATTGTCAGTTTCCAAAAGTTCTGTCGTACTTTTTACTAGAATGCGTAGTCCACCACCAGTTTCAGTTCAATATGATAATATTAACATTCCTGTTCATAACGAGGCAAAATTTTTGGGCGTTACCTTAGATTCTAAACTTACTGGTATTACACACTGCTACAATATTAGTGACAAATGCGAACGTCATATAAATATTTTAAGATGTCTAGCAGGCGTCTGGTGGGGTGCTCATCCTTTTAGTATGAAACTAATTTACAATGCCCTAATTAGAAGCTCCCTTGATTATGGTACGCAATTTCTAGAGCCGTGTAATATTGTAGGCGTCAGAAAACTTGATGTCATCCAAACTAAAGCCCTTCGAGTAGTTGTAGGAGCTATGAAAACCAGCCCTAATAACTCTTTACAGGTAGAATGTGTTGATCCACCTTTAAAACTTCGACGACAATTTTTATGTGATAAATTTTTATTCCGTGCACTTCAATTATCAAACCATCCTCTTTTTCCAAAACTGGCAATGTTATCTGAACATGTTGAGAATTCTCCATACTGGTCGCACAAATCTCCTCCCTGTTTAATTATAAGCTATCGTAAAATTCTTTCACTGCAAGCACCCACACATAAATCAATGTATCTCCCAATTTTTTGTTCAAATTTCGAATCCTTGATACTTACTCCGACTGTTATTTTTGACATTGACATATCTAAATCTGATACTGAAGCTGGTGCTAAATTTAACTTCATTGTAGATGATAAATGGGGCGACTGGCATCATTTATATTGTGATGCTTCAAAGCATTTAAATAATGGTCACGTTGGTGTGGGAGTCTACCATGCCCAGTGTAGAATACACCAGATGATAAAATTACCGCCTGAATCATCTGTCTTCACCGGCGAATGCTTTGGCATTTTTAAATCTTTACAGTATATTTTATTAATGAGACTGAATAAAACTGTTATTTTTAGTGACTCAAAAAGTGCTCTTCAAGCATTAACCAAATTTCCCTTTAAAACAAATATTTCATATCCAGTTATCATTGAAAGCAGAAAGTTATTGAATGTTTGCATACAGAAAGGTTTTTCTGTAGTTTTTGTCTGGATTCCGGGACATAGTAACATCTTTGGAAACATGAAAGCGGATTCTTTAGCCAATGCTGCTGTTCACTCTGGGGACCTTTTCCCATATAAAAATTATTGTCATGACCTAGCAGCTCTACCTAAACTTTATTTGCGCGAAAAATGGGAGAAAGAGTGGGAGATCACTAGTCAAACAAAAGGAAAATTCTATAAACAATTACAGCCTTTTATCCCGTCCAAACCTTGGTTTTTCAAGACAAATATGAATAAGTTGATTACTTCCAGTATCATTCGTATGAGACTGGGACATGTATGTGTTCCTGCACATTTAGCAAGACTCAAAATTATAGCAAGTGATGCATGTGAATGCGGTGCTGGAGTGGGCGACTTGAATCATATATTCTTCGCCTGCCAGAATCATGATCGGTCAACTTTTATTTCAGCTTTGTTATACTTACGTGTTCCTTTTCCAACATCCATATCCTGCCTGATATTTAAATATGATTATGATATATATAAATGTATTTCTGAATATCTTTGTTTAAATAACATAAAAATTTAATTTCTTATCGTAATCTATTTATTTTATGAATATAATCCGACCCTCCTTTTAAGCCTGATCCTTATTATATTTGATAATTCCTTTTCCGTTTTGTTTATTCCTTCCCGTTTCCCTACCTTTGTTACTCCGTCCGTGGCTATCGCAAACCGCGGGTGCCAAAGAAAAAAAAAAAAAAAAAAAAACTACATTCGTCGGGACTTGCATTTTTTACAAATGTCAATCTCGCAAGCACAATTTTCTAATGTCATTTTCATTATCGTCGAAAAAAGATGAGTAACTAGAAATTATTTTATTTAATACTCGTGGCCCAGTTGTCGCATTTGTGCGGTAATAAGGTCAAAATAAACGCAGTATTTTTAATTATCATTTTCAAAAGCCTGATAACAATTTCAATGATGTGTACAACAAATTGTGTTGAGGGTTGAATAATAAGAAAATAGAAAATCCCGTCGGAATTCCCTAATTTAACTCCGTAATTGATATTTTTAATTACATGACGTATTTACTACTTTATTTACGTACCTTCTTACGTACCTCAAGCTTTAAGGAAGTATAATAATGTAAGCAGTGATTCATACTAATCATTGGAAATTATTTTATTTAGATACGATAAAACAACCTATACTGTTGCGACTTGACATGAACTCATATATTAAAAAAATATTAAAGACAATAATGTATGATGAGAGGGCGGACGGCAACAGTTATTAAAATAATGTTGATAACCACTAAAACACTCGTTCGCTTTTTGCAAAGTCCCTTATTCGGACCTCGTAACTTAACAAATACCTACTACTACCTATTTTCAACCAAAAAGACATTTACGAGTATTAAAGCATTTCCGTCCTTTGGAATTGAGTGGGGTTTTTCTAGGGTAATACTTCTACTTTCACCATCATTATTCCACAGTATTCAACGGGCAGGGTACATAGCGCGACGGACTGATGGTCATTGGGACAGAAAAGTTTAAGGTTGGAAACCGATGAAGAAGTGGTAATTGGTTATCCAAACAAACATTACATACAAAAACATTATTGATGATAGCTGTCCTATGTCCTATTCGGTGCGACGACTAATCGTCGACCAGCGACGTCAAAATAATGAAAACCCGACTTCAAAACCAATTTTTCAAAGTGGTCTACGATACGAACGACTGCGAAATGAGGAAAAACATTTACAAAAAATACATGCAGTCAAATTAATGACGTCCTCCTCTTTTTTAAAATCGGTTAAAAATCATTCCCGTTCTCGAGTTATTAGTAGTATAACGTATAACTAACGCGACTTGCTGTTATGTAAAGGTATGAGAAAAAAGAGATTTTGTAAAAATTCGTATATTATGTTATTTAATTAAATTTATTGTATTATCATTGTTTTTATTACACTGAAATTATGTCTTCGTTACTCCTTCAATCTTGGCCTGCAGCAATTCGTAAAAATTCCTGAAAATAATTGAAAAAGTAATTAAGAAATCTTTCATATGCACATAACATGTCTCCCGCGTCTTCATGCGCTAAGCTTGGTTGCTTTTTCCGATTTTATAAGTTTTTATGTAGTCTTTTTAACTGTTATTTACTAAAAACTTGTTTTTAAATAGTTCTGCAGTACATGAGGGGCTCGAATCTTATGTAGTGCGAAACCGATCATAAACTCAGTTTGAAAGTGCTACCTTGCAGGGATTTTGATCATTTAATAATAACTAGTTAAATTTTATATTTTAATCATGAAGCTAATAAACAGACACTGAATATTTAGCTACATATGTACAAAAAAACACGTTGCAAAACTTACATGCATGGAATCTATTTATTTATCCGATCTCTACATTAAACGATGTATCAAGAGTTAAGATTATGTGATTATATATCTTCCGACTTAGTATTTCACTATAATTTGCTGGGAATTCTTGTAGAATTTAATTAAATAGTAGCAAAATAAATTATTTGCAAAACTTTGTTTATTTAATGTCAAACTGACATAAGGTATTGATTTACTTACTACCAGTGTTGCAAGAACTATTTTATTTTTCCTTAAATGAATATTCCCCGCGAACCTCCATGCTGGGAGCCGTCGGTAACACTTATATGGTAAAAAGTCCATGTTATTTAAAAAGAAACATGATTGCTGCCTTTTATTTCGAACTTTCGAGTGACTCGATTCGACCTGTCGAAAACAAGTAGTAAAACAAGAACAAGTAGAAAAAAATATGGCTATGTTATTCAATAGCTATAGTATTTTCCATGCGGTTTTCATCTATAAATAAAGTGACTGATTTTTGAAACATTATCGATTATTTAGATACACCTACACGAATTAAGGCCGATTAGGTGTGTGAATCAATTCAGTTCGAGTTTCGTTGAAAGTATAATATTTGTGTAATTATTTATTTTTAAATAAAATGTAATGTTAATTTATTAATAATTTGGAAATGATTATATTTTAAATAATATTACATTATTGTAATTTATTTATTTAAATTGTAAGATGATGAGCGTTATTGCATAAGAATATTTCCTGAATGTTCATTATCATTTATTGCCATTTTTTTCCCTAATTACGATCAGTCAGACAGCTTTCGAAACATGGTCTCTTACTATGGGCCTTATAATGAAGCTCAAAATCACACAACGAGCGATGGAAAGGGCTATGCTGGGTGTTTCTCTACGGGATCGAATCAGAAATGAGGAGATACGTAGAAGAACTAAGGTAACGGACATAGCCTTGAGAATCAGTAAGCTCAAGTGGCAATGGGCAGGGCACATAGCGCGAAGAACTGATGGCCGTTGGGGCAGGAAAGTTCTAGATTGGAGACCCTTCGACCAGAGACGCAGCGTTGGACGTCCACCAACAAGATGGACAGACGACCTTATAAAGATCGCAGGATCAAACTGGATGCAGACCGCTAGTGATCGGTCGCTGTGGAAATCCGTGGGGGAGGCCTATGTTCAGCAGTGGACGTCCTTTGGCTGATAATGATGATGATGATGATGAGACAGCTTTACTTAAATTGAATGATTTATTCATATTTACTGACAGTAAAAACCAACAGATAGGTAGGAAGGACTATAAGCTCTCTCGTATAAAAAATATCTTGCGTTATAATGGTTACCCTCAATAATGGGAGGGTGTGTATCGGGTATGATTCGTGGCAAATGTGGACGTTTGAAGATTGCGTTATGAATACGGGTAAATTTATCAGATTTCGTGATGCTGCAAGCTATTTTTTGTGATAATGAAATGTCAATTTTTTGCAACATCAGACTACCAGCGCAGGCGTGGTAGTTTCGTCGCGAAGTGACGTATGCTAACTCGAGTAACTCGTGAATTGCGAGACTCGACACCGTGTTTTGACAGTCGATACGCCGACAACGCAAATTTGCAGGACTCGACACACTAATTTTGACAGATGTTGACGATAACGCTATCGAGGGTAATGAAAATCTGAAAAAGCTCATCTTAGCAGAAAAATCGAAAATTATGCTAGAATTATGTTAGAAAAAAATCAAAAGATTTTTCTATGTATTTTTTACCTTTACTCAAGTGTTCAATTCCTAGATACGGTGTTACTATTGTTTTCGAATGTAAAGAGCCTCTTGCGGATACTTCTAGGAACTAACTTCTAGAGATATGCTTTTTAATATATTACGATGCTTTTAAATAATTTTCATACATTTCCTTTACTTTGGATTTGTATTTAAATACGGCTAATTTCGACGATAACTCCATTGCAATTTTTACAAATGTCAATCTCGCAAGCACAGTTTTCTAATGTCATTTTCATTATCGTCGAAAAAAGATAAGTAACTAGAAATTATTTTATTTAATACTCGTGGCCCAGTTGTCGCATTTGTGCAGTAATAAGGTTAAAATAATGCAGTATTTTTTATTATTATTTTCAAAAGCCTGATAACAATTCCAATGATGTATACAACAAATTGTGTTGAGGGTTGAATAATAAGAAAAAAGGAAATCCCGTCGGAATTCCCTAATTTAACTCCATAATTGATATTTTTACAACGTATTTACTACTTAATTTACGTACCTTCTTACCTACATTACCTCGAATTTTAAGGCACTTACGAAGTAATTAGTAATGTAGCTGATATAACAATGTATAATATTGCACCTTTACTTGAAATTATATTTTTAAAGTATATTTGAGACAATAATGCACGATGAGAGGTAACAATTTTAAAAGAAAGTTGATAACCACTAGAACACTCGATCACTATTTGCAACCCTTATTTGGCTCTCATTAATACAGCTAAAAGGTAGACTACTATATAAATAACAGCTTCTAAAGCTCTTGAGTTCTTGTTTATTTATTTATGAAACCAAAGTTATTTACGGTTCCGTCGCATTTGGATGGTTTTTATCTAAGCGAATACTTCTACGTCACCATCATCATTCTATAAACTAGAATAGGCCTCCACCACAGTTTTCTACAGTAATCGTTTGCGGGTTGTATCCAGTGTCGCAACGGACTTAGACCAGTGAAACTATAGACCCTTTACTCTTTGTGATTTTTAGCAGCGATGCAGTCGCGATGCAGCATCGATGCAGTCGCGATGATAATGCTGGAAATTGTCAAATTATGTACTGAATTTTGGCGTTTGCATCCATACCAACGCCAACTGCATCAATGCTATATTAAATCTGTTCATTGCGTGAGTCCCGATGCTGAAGCGCATTTTCAACACGCGCGAGTGCAACAATGTTCAAAAAAGTCGCAGCAACGGGCAGAGTACATATCGCAAAGGACAGTCATTGGGACAGAAAAGTTCTAGGTTGCATCGATGAATTAGTGATAAATAGTTATCAAACTAACATTAAATACAAAAGCATTTTATAATGATAGCTGTCGTATGTCCTATTCGGCGCGACGACGAATTTAACTAACTCTAAATAATGAAAATTGTGCCCCCGTCTGGAGTTATTAGTACTGTAACAAACGCGACTTTCTGTTACTATATACTTAACGCATGAGAAACGATAAATAAAAGATTCTGGAATGATTCGCATTTAATGATCATAATAATAATATTAAAGAATATTGCACAAATAAGGACACAAGAAACAAAAACATTTCAATCAAATCATAAGTAGTACAATATTGGCGGTTTTGTCGCTGGGAGCGATCTCTTCCAGACAACCATTGATTAGAGAGAATAACGTTTATTAGAGAGGTAGAATCGTTTATTAGAAGGTATTTTGTGGTTTTCAATTAAATTATTACACTATCATTTTTATTGTACTGCAATTGTTGCTTTGTCACACCTTCAAACTTTCAACTGCAGCAATTCGTGAAAAAGTCCTGAAAATAATTGAAAAACCTATTATAAATCATTCTTAATGCACTTCACATGTCTCCTGCATCTTTATGCGCTCGTTTTGGTTTCGTTTTTCGGATTTGTAAGTTCTTGCTCTCACTTTAAGTCTTTTTAACTGTAACCTGCTGAAAACTTGTTTTTAAATAGTTCTGCAATACCTACATGAGGGGCTCGGATCTTATTAAGTGAGAACCAGATATAAACTCAATTAAATAATCACTAGTTGAATATTATATTTAAATCATGAAACCATAAACAGACACTGAATATCTAGCTTCTTATGCACATAGAAACACGTTGCAAAATTTTATTACTTACATGCATGGAATCTTTTTATTTATAGATCTTCCTTCAAGATAATGTGTTTTTATATTTTCCGATTTTGTATTTTACAGTATTGGCTGAAAATTCTTGTGGAATTTAATTTAATAGTTGCAATAATAAATTATTTGCAAAACGTTGTTTATTTAATGTCAAACTGACATAAGGTATTGATCTACTTATTAACAGTGTTGCAGGAATTATTTTTATATTTCCTTAAATTAATATTCACCGCGAACCTTAAACCTTATTAAAATAAGGCTCGTGTATCGTCATAGCCGTATCACAAATCTTATTTATAGGATTCCGTAGCCGAATGGCAAATAACGGAATCCTTATAGTTTAGTCAAGTCTGTCTGTCTGTCTGTAAGTCCGTCCATATGTCACAGCCACTTTATTCTGAAACTATAAGCATCACACTATTGAAATTTGGCAGGAAGATGTATCCTGTTAACCGCTTTACGATTCTCTTTCAAACCATTTTTTTAATACTAGTTTAACGTCTTTGGCTGTACGCCATACAGACAATTCTTCATTATTATTTTCATTTTATAACACTTAAAACTAGAACTTACACTAAACTAACCTAACTTCTCCTTCAAACCATACAAAATAATGACATTTAAGGAGGGGCTCCCATACACGAAACTAAAACAAAAAAAAAGTCAAACCTATGCGTGTAGCGTGTCTATTTAAAATGACAATGAGGTTTCTCAAACCATTTTCTCTAAAAGTCTAGGTAAAATGTGTGTCCTCCCCCATCGAACTTTTAAACTAAGCGAGTGTAAATTTTGAAAAAAATACACGATGTAGATGTTGGTTTGAACGAGATCGAACTATCAGTTTTTGAGATAGAGCATATTTTCAATAACCGCAAACATAACTTTATTATGCTTTAGAATGTTTTTAACACTCACAGTGTCATATTTTATATTCATAAAGATGAAATAAGAAACCAAAAATTTGCGCACGGGCGGGACTTGAACCAGCAACCTTTTTGGCCAGCCACCATCTAGCCATCTGTTTCATAAACAGATGGCTAGATGGCGCTAAGCGTCACGCAATTGACGTTTTCATAAGAAACCACAAATTTCGCAGGGTCAGACTAACAGCACGGTAGCTCAATTGGTAAGAGCGTTTGGCCCGGTTTGCCAAAAAGGTTGCTGGTTCAAGTCCCGCCCGTGCGCAAAATTTTTGGTTTCTTATTTCATCTTTATGAATAACTTTATTATTTATAGAAATACTATGAAAAGCAAAGTTGTATTTGCTGTCAAAAAAATATTGTGATATTTCGGCTAAATGGAAGTAAGTGGATCTCTTATTGAGTTAAAGTTGGCACGGAACCCTTAGTGAGCGAGTCCTACTTGCACTTGGCCGGTTTTATTGCTGTGTGCTTGTGCTGAGATGAGGTTTATAATATTATTTTCTGAACCTTCATTATGATTTCATGCCATTTTTTTGTCTCTATTTTCAATCAGTCAGACAGCTTTAATTAAATTTGATGAATTGTTGCATATTTATTTACAGTAAAAACCATCAGTTCGACAGTAAGGACTATAAGCTCTCTAATATAAAAATATCTTCCGTTATAACGGTTACCCCAATTAATGGGAGGATGTGTATCGGGTACGATTTTTGGCAAATGTGTACGTTTGAAGATTGCGATATGAATACGGTTAATTTTATCAGATTTCGTGATACTGCAAGCTGTTTTTTGTGATAATGAAATGTCAAATTTTTGCAACATCAGACTACCAGCGCAGGTTGCAATGAGAGGCTCCTGTAAGTTTCGAATCAAGAACTACTCCTAAAAATGTATAATCACTAAATACCGGGATTAGCCGATTATCATAAAGTAATTGAACTGACGGAAGTATGCGCATACGAGAAAACACAACAACGGCACTTTTGGATGGTGATATTGATAGGCCATTAGTATCCATCCATATTGCTAGAAGGGCAAGAGCTGAAGATAACATTATATGGGATTTTTCAATAGAAGTACCAGGGCAGTAAAGCAACTAATCATCAGCATATTGCAAAATTTTCACTTGGTGATTCAATGATGCCGCTAAATCATATGTGTATATATTATACAGTAAAGGGCTGAGAACGGAGTCTTGAGGTAAGCCTTTCCACACAACACGGTTTAAAGGATAATCTGAAAACGGAATTTGGATGTGGCGTTGACTAAGAATATTTACAAACCATAATTTGAGGGAGTCCTATACTTACTTATTTGTTTTTTTAATACCGATAACAGTACATTATCGTATGCAGAATTTATATCAAGGAAAACCCCGATTACGGATTCGTTAGAAGTAAAAGAGAGGCGTATATCAGTTACAAATAAACTAAGGCTATCCATAGTACTTCTGCCCTTCCTAAATCCAAACTAGGTATCATCTAAATATCCACATTTTTCTACATACCACTCGAAACGATTTTTTAGGTGTTCTGTAATTTTTTGTAATGTAGAGGATAGGTAGAAACATGCATCAGCGGAACTTTTATTAGGGGAACCCATCACTTAATCGCAATTTTCTTCATCGATTTTCATTTCCCATAAAACGATTCGCAGATGTTTCAAAATAATATTCAACAAATTCTAGAATCTTGTTACATCGCAATTTCATTTGGTCGAATGCTTATTATCTACAAACCTACTTCATCGTTACTTTTTTTCACAAATTACGTATTTTATCGAAGTAACGTTAGCTTTCTCTTTTGTTACCCATAATTTTATTTCCACGTAAGTTTCAATATGCAGAATTCTTGAAACATCGAATTTTACTTCACTAAAGTCCGTATTTCCAAACGAATTTGTTTCTAATATTATATTGCATACTTTATTAACAGAGAATTTAAAGCATAACTGATATGAATATGTAATAAATATTGATCTGATAAATAAACTGCGTTAATCCCGACTCGCCGTGGTCTCCTCGCCGTGGTACTAGTCTGCCCGATACTAGAGTGTAATTCAAAAGCCGGAGGCGCGGAGGGAGAGCAGCCTCCGCCCGCTGTAACAAGGTGTAGGCACCGAAGGCGACCAGCAAGCCGAAACTGCGTAGGCGAGCGGGGGTGACTGCGCCTTGTTACGCAAGGGCGACGAGGCTGCTATTCCCGCAGCGCCGGAGACGAGGAAATCCTAATGCATGCTGTTTGTTTGCATGCCTGCTTGCTTGCTGAATGCATGCCTGTATGCTTGCATGCATGCATTAATGCATGCCTGCTTGCTTACTTGCATGCATTAATGCATGCATGTATGCCTTCTTACTTGCATGCATATACATGCGCATGCCTTCTTACTTGCTTGCGTATGCATGCATGTGCTTACTTGCATTAAAAGTTATTTGAGGAAAAAAATATGGGAACCGTTACACATTGAAACAAGTTTTTATGAAAGGTTATATCGATAACTTAATAATTCTATGAAACATTAGTTTGATATATCGTTATTCTGCTTAACAAAACAGTTGCGAAACATTTTTTTTGGTGAACTGTTATTCGATGTTATAAAACGACGATTATTAACTATTCGATTAATCAAGAAAAAAAGATTTTAAGATTCATTGAATAGTTTTCTGTGAAATGAAATTCGATATCAAAAAATTCTGTGTTATGATAGATACCCTTTTATTAGGCTTTAAAATAGGCAAAATCATTTGGGTTCTCCAAGAAGATGGAATAGATCCAGTAACAAAAAATGAATTTACTAGATTTAAATAGTAATTAAAAGTCTCGTCGTTAAAACTACAGAATAGAGAATATGTTATTCCATCGACTCCCGGAGCCGAATCATTAGTATAGTCAATAATACCTTTAAGTTCATACAAAGAAAAAGGAGCGCATAGTGCAGAAATTGAACTAGTAGCAAGTGATGATGGCAAATTAGTATTTTGTAATAATGATGTAAAATTATCAGTACAGCGAACTGATGGATTTAATTGTTCCGAAACCCATGGAGGAGCTAATTTGTCTATGAATGTGTCAGCTAAAGATCTATGTATGATATTAAAGTGTAACGTTGTATATTTTTATATAAGTTCGCGTGAAACGAAAAGCTGAATGGATGTAGGACTCCAGTCCATATTTTGGCATAGATATGATGACACTGACATTTGTCAAGTGTGACAGCTGCTTTTTTTCCGGTTCCGCACTGTTGGTCGTGCGTCGGAGTGGAACGTGTGTGGAAAATGAAAAATTAGATATTTGAATATGGGGCACGCCCCAATTATTTTGTAGTTTGATAGTTATTCCTGGTAAGTATCTGCAGAAAGGTTTGCGTTGAATTTTGTTTGTTGCGAGACATTTCTTAGAGTCTGAGCACATGGTTCTTTTATCGTTTCAGACGCCGCCAACATGTCAATTTGGATGAATTAATTTCAAAAATGATTTGATATAAATGACTGGAAAATGGTACGTATTTCGGGGAAACTCCTTTGGAAATCCTTGTAAAGAAAATGTAGCCTACCTACATCTGGTCATATTGTATTGAGAGTTGTAATTTTTATCATTTCAGGTCTCAAATAGAAAAATTAGCATAAATGTTTAGTAATTAATTCAGAAATTATATGGCGAGCCAGCTTTTGCAGGTATTAAATTGGTTTATTATAGATTTCATAAATAGGGTGATGAAAAGTATAACCACCCTCACTTAGAAAAAAAAATTGGTTGTTAACTAGAACTTTCTTTTATTTCTAGGTTTCGCTTTTGATATGTGTCTGTAAGTTGAACAGTCACAATTTGGTGATCATGTTGTAACCTCAGGTAAATATTTATTATGAAAAGTTAGTGTTTTTTAACTTTTACTTTGGTTTGTGCGTTGAACTAACCTTTTGTAAATTCTTTTCAGTGACCTTACTTAGACCTTACTAAGACCTTACTTAGACCTCATTTGGATAAATTTTTGAAGTCAGAACTTCCTTATGGATTGATTTGCTTCTTGTCTGCTGTTTTGAGGATGGATCGGTATCGGTGAAATTTTGGGGTAATGTTGCAGAATTGTTTGTAGTTTGATGCAACAAAGATTTGAAATAGTAACCTCCGTTGAAATCAAAGGTTGGTTTTCCTTGTATTACTTTAACTTTAGTGAAAAGTGGGATAATTTAGCTATTAATTTAGGCATAATTTAGGAATCCCTTTGAGGATAAATTTTGGAATTTATTTAGGTAATTAAACTCTTAAATTGGTGGTTTATCTTTATTTAATTAGAAATTTGTGAACATTAAGATTTGTAATAGTATAGATATTGATAACTAAATTAGAACCTAACCTAGTCTCTACTGTATTCTGAGCTATTAAGTTTTGTATTTGATTTTTTTGAAGGTGTTAAAAGGTAATTGTGAAATAGCAAATTTGAATAAACTTTTGTTGCCAAATGCTATACCCGGATTTCTTTATTTCATTCGAATATTAGTACCTTTTAAACACCCTTTGTCCACACTAGCCGGGAGTGACTGCGACAAATGGCGCCCAACTTTAGAATTAGTTATTAGTACAATTTTGAGCACTTTGTTGTTAGAATTTTTTTGGAATGCTAATTAACCACCATATTATTTAGCTTAGGTTTATTTTGCCTGTGTTACTAACTGGTTAGGAATTATCCCACAAGTTTAGTGTTGCATCAAACAATTTGTATTTACTAACCAAATAAAAGTTATTGTTATGGTGTAAACCTTATTTTGTGAAATCCCAAAACCTTTTGTTTGCTTTTACCTAGCATTAATGAAATTCTCTAAACCTGTATATGTATTGAGGTATATTTTGTATTTGTTTTGATTGTGATATTTTCACACCTATTTTAACCATTATAACTTTGTTGTAAAAAGAAAACATTTGCCTAGGTCACAACTTGTAAAAATATAAACCACCAAAAGAAATAGTGAATAATTTGATTTAACAGTGATATAACAGTGTAATTTATATAAGTTTGCATTGCAAATTAGTTGAAAAAATTGAAATTTAATAATGGCTTGTAAGGAAGTTATTCCGTCACATTTAAATAAAGATGAATTGGTATATGAAGTCAAAATTAGAGAGGAGACACCAGAAAGTACAGTTGATGCTCTTAGAAAACAATTGAGAAATTTGCTGAATGATAATCCTTCGGATCAAATATCAGAAACTGATTTGGATCCAAAAGAGGAGTTAGTAGTCATTGAACAAAAACTTAAAGATTTACAAGAAAATATCATTAAACAGAGTAGGTCACCTTCTGGTTCTTCACTAAACAGATCAAAAACATTAGCTTGCCACTTACATTACAGGTTGAAGAGGGTTGCAGTGGAGGATGTTTCAATAAAACAAAAGGTAAGTTTTTGTTTCGGTTCATTAAAAACTTTACTTGCCATGTTGGAACAAACAACTTCTAGCAACATAGACGAGGAAGACGTTGAAGTCAGGGATCTTCAGGTAGAAAAATTGGCTGTTACAGATGGCAGTCAAGTTGGTGACAAATGTGTTTCGAAGTGGAACGTTCGGTTCAATGGTGTTTCAGATCCGAGATCTTTCCTTGATCGGGTTGAAGACTTGCAAAGAGCTGACGGGGTTTCTGACCAGAAACTTTTAAATTCTGCAGCACGACTTTTTGTAGACCAGGCACTGATTTGGTATAGGGCAGTGCGTTCAAATGTGTCATCGTGGAGTGAACTTAAATCTTTATTGTTGGAGGATTTTAGTGTTGTGGATTACGATTACAAGCTCTTAGGTGAGATTCGTCTTCGCACACAGGGAACGGATGAACCGCTTCATATTTACTTTTCTATAATGAAGTGTATGTTTGACAGGTTGAGAAAACAGCTTCCTGAAACAGAAAAATTAGAGATTTTACTTCGTAATATTAGACCATTCTATTCACAGCAGTTGGCTTTTGTTGAGGTTACTTCGGTAGATGAGTTGTTGCGTAGATGCAAGGTCATTGAGGTTACGCGTCAGCGTTGTTTGGATTTTTCTGAACCGGAAAAACAAAAGTTTTCGGTACTTACGTCTGAGTTTTTGTATAAACCGAAAAAGCAGTCACAATTTTCTTCGGTAGCTAGTGTTTCGAAGCCAAGTGTCAAACACGATTTGAAAGTAAATAATGTGGAAAGTAGTGACAGCAATGTTTCGAGTGTTTCCGGTACTACCAAGAGTAAAAAACTTTGTTTTAAATGTGGTAAACCTAACCACAATTTTAAATTGTGCAAAACCTACACAAATGGAAATTTTAAACCATTGTCATGCTTCAAGTGTGGTAAAGATGGTCATTTTGCTAGAAATTGCTTAAATAAAATAGGCGAACAGGCTAAAGATCCAAAAAACTAGGCAGCTTGGACTGTAACAATAACATTGTAGAAAATAATAAATGCTTAGATTCAGTTAGGAAGTACTACAGTTTTAGCTCAATTGCTACAGTCCGGTTTGCAACAAATAAGGATGATGTTCGGCCGTATCTAAAATTTAAGATTCAGGATTTGGAAACGATTGGTTTGTTGGACTCTGGTGCTTGTGTTTCAATTTTAGGAAATAATTCGCATACACACTTTGAAAATTTGGGTTTTACGTTCGTGCATGAAAAAAATATGTCGTGTAGTGTTGCGAATGGTTGTAAGTTGGAAACAATTGGACGTTTTTATTTGCCAGTGACGTTCAACAATCAAACTCATGTTATTCAGTTTTATGTTATTCCGTCAGTAGTTTCTGATGTGATATTAGGTTGTGACTTTTGGAAACGATTTAACTTGGCCCCTGAAATTTTTGAACGTATTGATTATAGAAGATCCCCGGAACATATTTTTTCGTATAACATTTTGACAAATTCAGATCAGTTTCACTGTATAACACCTTATGGCAATTTGACTCCAGAACAACGTGAGCTTGCAGCTACTGTGATTGACAAGTTTGAGGAAATTTCAACTGAAAAGGCAGGTTTAGGTAGGACAACACTGATTGAACATGTGATTGACACCGGTGATGCTGCACCTATTAAGGCCAGACAATATCCTTTGTCTCCAGAGAAAAAGGAAGCCTTAGGCAAGGAGTTAGACAGGATGTTGAGCCTTGATGTGGTAGCTCCAAGTGAAAGTCCATGGAACAATCCAGTACTTTTGGTCCCAAAGCCAAACGATGAATGGAGATTTTGTTTGGACAGTCGTAAGTTAAATGCTGTCACTAAAAGTGATTCTTATGGCATTCCATATATTCCTCAAATCTTAGACAGCTTAAAGGAAGCCAGGTTTCTGTCCTCTATTGATTTATCTTCTAGTTTTTGGCAAATCCCTTTAAATGCTGCGTCACAGGAAAAGACAACATTTACAGTTCCGGGTCGAGGTTCTTTTAAATTTAAAGTTATGGCCTTTGGTCTTTGTGGAGCTCCTTCTAGACAGCAAAGACTGATGGACATGCTGTTCAATCAGAACTTTTGTAGTGATATAGAGGGCGGTAAAGTATTTTGTTACATAGATGATATAATTATTTGTTCAAATTCGTTTTCTTGTCATCTTTTGTTGTTAAATCGAGTTTTGGAAAAACTTAAAATGGCTAACTTGACAATTAACAGGGAAAAATGCAAATTTTTTAGAGAATCTCTTAAATATCTGGGATATGTTATTGATGAGCATGGTTTAAGAACTGATCCTGGTAAAGTAGCATCTATAATGGAATTTAGAACACCAACTTCAGCTCATGATGTTAAAGTATTTTTAGGAATGTGCTCATGGTATCGCAGATTCATTCGGAACTTTTCAACAATAGCCGCGCCTTTAAACAGGTTGACTTCGAAGGGCAAAAATTCACCTCTGTTTAAATGGTCTGATGAAGCCGAAGAAGCCTTCAATAAGCTGAAGGATGCTTTAGTTACGGCACCTATTTTGGCTGTGCCTGATTTCAGTAAACCTTTCACGGTACACTGCGATGCTTCTGCGTACGGTTTGGGTGGTATGCTCGCTCAAGAAATTGATGGCCGTGAACATCCTATTGCTTACGTTAGCCGGTCATTGAACAAAGCTGAGCAAAACTATGGTGCAACCGAGCGGGAAGCTCTTGCGGTTATTTTTGCAGTTGAAAAATTTCAGGCATATTTGGGTTCTAGGAAATTCAAGGTTGTTACTGACCATTCCTCATTAAAATGGTTTCTTAAACTTGAAAACCCGTCGGGAAGATTAGCTCGTTGGGGTTGTCGCTTATCCCAGTTCAATTTTGAGATAGAGCATAGGAGAGGTACGGATAACGTAGTCCCTGATGCACTATCTAGACTTTTGCCTGTTAGTGTCATAAATGATGTAGAAACGTCACAAAAGGTCGATGATCCTTGGTATGACCGTTTGTTTAAAAATTGTCAGGATAACCCGACCAATGTCCCAAATTACCAAATTAAGGATGGTATACTGTACAGGTACAGTAAAGGTAAGTACAGTTTGACGTCAGAGTTTGATTGGAAGGAAGTCGTTCGTAAGGATCGCAGAGAAACAATTATCCGCGAGAATCATTCAGTACCGACAGCAGCACATTTAGGGGTATTTAAAACGCACAGAAAACTTTGTTTGAGATATTTTTGGCCCGGAATGTTTGCTGACGTGCAAAGATTCATTAAGAACTGTGATACTTGCGCTGCTTATAAACACTCCACCAGGCGAACTCTGGGGTTGATGGGTAATCCTAAGGTTTGTCAGAGACCATTCCAAGTGGTTTCCGTTGATTTAGTTGGTCCTCTACCCAGGTCACAATCAGGGTTTACCTTTTTGTTAGTTGTGACGTGTTGTTTTAGTAAATTCACTTTGTTATTTCCACTTAGGCGGGCTACTAGTGCGAATGTTGCAAAAAATTTTGAAAATCATGTTATATTAACCCATGGAGTTCCTGAAACCGTGATTGTGGATAACGGGACACAATTTACGGGATCAGAATTTAGGGAGTTACTGGTTCGTTACAACATTCCGAAACATCATTACACACCCAGATACACGCCCCAGGTAAACCTTGTGGAAAGGTACAACAAAACCGTGATGACTGCGGTAGCTTCTTTCGTTCAGGAAAACCATCGTTCGTGGGACAGACACCTGCACAAGATACAATTCGCAATCAATAGTGCTGTCAACGAATCGACTGGGTTTTCTCCATTCTTCCTAGTACATGCTAGGGAACCAGTCATCAACGGATCATTCTACAGGGATACCGAGGCGGAGTATTCAGTGAATATGCCTAGGGAGGAGTATGCCGGTGAGTTCGGTTGTCTTAAGGACATTTTTGGGAAGGTTCGTGCACACATGCTAAATGCTCATGCTAGAAATGCCACTTATTATAATTTGAGGCGCAGAAATGCGAAATTTTCGGTTGGTGATGTAGTTTGGAAGACCAACTACACTCAAAGTGATGCCCAAAACTTTAAAATGGCCAAGTTGGCGCCAAAGTTTATTAAGTGCAGGATCACTAAAGTTTTGTCACCATTGGTTTACGAGTTGGAGACGATGGATGGTCATTCACTCGGTTCGTGGCATATTAAGGATATTAAAGCATAAGTTCTGGTTCGACTAGAGTTTCTTTAGTTGTGTTTAAATTGATGAAAATTCTAAACACAAAAGTGAAAGAGTTCAGTTTTATTTGAATTTGGAAATAAAACTGTTTGTTTTGTATGATGAAGTATGAATGGCGAGGTTGATAGAATGGTTTGTTTGTGGATGAATGATATAACTTTGGTTGGGGATTTGTTTTAGCTGAAACCTTTAAGGAGAGTCTCTTGTAACTTATGACTTTGAATTGTTGTCTAGCTTTAGGTCATTCCAGATTGGTTTGGCGATGTTTTTTTTTCAGGATTTTAACATAATTTACTTAATGATTATGAGTAAATTATAATAATAAAAAAGGTTGAGGATGTTTGTTACTGTGTTTTCTTTCACGGTAAGAAAATATAAGGATATTATATAGTCATTATGCATGAAATGGCTGTATGGATTGCGGGTTTATTTTTATTTTTTTTGAGCTTCGAAGCTTTGTACTTATTTATGGTTAGGAGTTTTATTTTGAGGCCTCTTAGATGTAGTTTTTTGGTTTATACTTTTGGATCCTTCAAATAATATCAACTAGTGATATAGTAAATAGAATGTCTTCTTAGGTTAGTTTGAACTTGTTGGATAGTGGAAGGAAATTATTTTGATTTTATTTTGGCATTTGGTAACAGTACATATTTTTACAGTTACGGAAGCTGGGGACAGCTTTCGGTTCACTGTAGTGAACCTCTTTTCTTTGGGAGGGGGGTATTGTAACGTTGTATATTTTTATATAAGTTCGCGTGAAACGAAAAGCTGAATGGATGTAGGACTCCAGTCCATATTTTGGCATAGATATGATGACACTGACATTTGTCAAGTGTGACAGCTGCTTTTTTTCCGGTTCCGCACTGTTGGTCGTGCGTCGGAGTGGAACGTGTGTGGAAAATGAAAAATTAGATATTTGAATATGGGGCACGCCCCAATTATTTTGTAGTTTGATAGTTATTCCTGGTAAGTATCTGCAGAAAGGTTTGCGTTGAATTTTGTTTGTTGCGAGACATTTCTTAGAGTCTGAGCACATGGTTCTTTTATCGTTTCAGACGCCGCCAACATGTCAATTTGGATGAATTAATTTCAAAAATGATTTGATATAAATGACTGGAAAATGGTACGTATTTCGGGGAAACTCCTTTGGAAATCCTTGTAAAGAAAATGTAGCCTACCTACATCTGGTCATATTGTATTGAGAGTTGTAATTTTTATCATTTCAGGTCTCAAATAGAAAAATTAGCATAAATGTTTAGTAATTAATTCAGAAATTATATGGCGAGCCAGCTTTTGCAGGTATTAAATTGGTTTATTATAGATTTCATAAATAGGGTGATGAAAAGTATAACCACCCTCACTTAGAAAAAAAAATTGGTTGTTAACTAGAACTTTCTTTTATTTCTAGGTTTCGCTTTTGATATGTGTCTGTAAGTTGAACAGTCACAATTTGGTGATCATGTTGTAACCTCAGGTAAATATTTATTATGAAAAGTTAGTGTTTTTTAACTTTTACTTTGGTTTGTGCGTTGAACTAACCTTTTGTAAATTCTTTTCAGTGACCTTACTTAGACCTTACTAAGACCTTACTTAGACCTCATTTGGATAAATTTTTGAAGTCAGAACTTCCTTATGGATTGATTTGCTTCTTGTCTGCTGTTTTGAGGATGGATCGGTATCGGTGAAATTTTGGGGTAATGTTGCAGAATTGTTTGTAGTTTGATGCAACAAAGATTTGAAATAGTAACCTCCGTTGAAATCAAAGGTTGGTTTTCCTTGTATTACTTTAACTTTAGTGAAAAGTGGGATAATTTAGCTATTAATTTAGGCATAATTTAGGAATCCCTTTGAGGATAAATTTTGGAATTTATTTAGGTAATTAAACTCTTAAATTGGTGGTTTATCTTTATTTAATTAGAAATTTGTGAACATTAAGATTTGTAATAGTATAGATATTGATAACTAAATTAGAACCTAACCTAGTCTCTACTGTATTCTGAGCTATTAAGTTTTGTATTTGATTTTTTTGAAGGTGTTAAAAGGTAATTGTGAAATAGCAAATTTGAATAAACTTTTGTTGCCAAATGCTATACCCGGATTTCTTTATTTCATTCGAATATTAGTACCTTTTAAACACCCTTTGTCCACACTAGCCGGGAGTGACTGTGACAAAAGGAAGAGTTTGTTAAGGCAGATTTAAACTTTCTAATATAACGCCATACTATTGATGAAGAAGTATCAGGAGAAATAGTGGAACAGAATTTCCTCCATCCCTTAAATTTCTTTTTCTTTAACAATTTACGTGTTTCAGCAATTGCTTGTGTAACTAATTAAAAATTATCACTAGACATATTCAATTTGTATACCTTTTCAGCCTCTTTTCTCTTTTTAACGGACTTAGCACACTCTTCATCCCACCATGGTGGACCAGGTCGAGAGTGTCGAGAGTTATTTTTTATTCCAAATACTTCTTTAGCAGACTCTGCCAAAATATTACAAAAAGCCTCGGCACACTGTTCATTATTCTCTATATTAAATTGTGGGAGTGAGGATACTTTCTTAACTACAATACTTTTAAAAACTGACCATTTATCACTATCTTTATCAGGAATCTTATAGTTTAATCTTGAGAGATCATTGGACCTAAAATAGTTTCTTAGTGGAAAATTAATTAATATAGGATAGTGATCACTGCCATGACTTGAAGGCAAAACTTCCCAACGAGCAGAAGCAGCCAAATTAGAAGTACTGATTGATAAATCCACTGCACTGATATTTTTACCTAGTTCCGTGCGTCGCTGCTGTAGGAGTACCAGTATTAAGCATACATAAGTTATGAGCTTCAATAATTTCTAATAAATCTACCCCATTGGGTTTAGTTATAGAGCTACCCCATAAACGGTGGTGACAGTTAAAATCATCTAATAATATATAAGGTTTAGGGAGAGACAACATCAAAGTATTTAATTCATTTAAAAATTCATTTGAAGGATAAGGAATATATACACTAACATAACAAACATTTTTAATATTTACAGCTATAATACAAATATCTACACTATGGGCAGGTAGTGAAACATTAGTATATGGTATAGATTTTTTAATGAGTAAGGCTACACCACCATACCCATCTGACCTGTCCTCACGGACAACAGAGTAACCATTTACTCTGAATGTGTAATAAGGTGC
Source organism: Pyrausta purpuralis (assembly GCA_963924145.1). Classification (NCBI taxonomy): domain Eukaryota; kingdom Metazoa; phylum Arthropoda; class Insecta; order Lepidoptera; family Crambidae; genus Pyrausta; species Pyrausta purpuralis. The sequence continues at coordinate 14,608,746 of OZ001645.1, read as the reverse complement.
GAGCCTTGTCTCTGTTAAAGCACAGAGAAATGGCTCAAACCTATTACACAAATAAATTAAATCACTTTTATTACTAATAGCGCTACGGCAATTCCACTGAATTTCCCTAGCCATTTGTGCCATCTTTAATGACTTGCATGTACTTTTCAATCAAGTAAGCAGCGTTTGACGGTAAGTTGAAAATTGATTTATTTAAAATAACACTTAAGAGGGCTACAATAAGATCTTTCAATGATTGTTCTGAATTATCTTGTCTATCATCTGACTTTTCTACATTGAACGCACATCCATTTGATGGGGAAGGTATACTATACTCATTAATTAGTGCTTGATGAGCCTTCTGGTCATAACCTTTTACCATAGGCGGAGGAGAGCGGGGATTCAAAAAAATAGTTTTTTTATATGACTTATTATTTGGAGAAATACTTGTATTATGAAAGTTTTTAATTTGTTTCTCATGTAAGTATGATTTATTAGAAGTAGAAACAACTACATCAGCAAAAGACCGATTAACAAGAGGGTGCAATTTTGAGGCTTCAACATATGATAAGCAGCTGTTTGCCATTGAAGATTTAATATCCTTTTGTCTGATAAATTCAGGGCAACTCTTACTAGTGGCAAAATGATAGCCAGTACATAAACAAGATGATCTCTCTTCGGTAATGTGACATAGTCGCCTGTATGGTTTTGACCGCACTTAAAACATCTTGGTTTGGATCTACATTGCAACTTAGTGTGGCCAAAGCGACAGCAGTTGTAACACTGAATAGTTGGATATACGAGGGTCAAACTGAAAGTTCTTAGAAAATCAAAAACTGATTACATTAGCCAGTTATTATTTTTATTATTTCTTTTCAAAATATTGTCCATTGACGTCAATACACCGCTGCATGCGATGGAACCACTGGGAAAAGCACTTTGCCCACTCGTCCTTAGGGGTCTCTTCAATGGCATCGCGATACGCAGCCACCGCTTCTTCAGCATTCATTAACCGCTTTCCTTTAAGTTTTTCTTTAATTTTTGGAAATAAATAAAAATCACAAGGCGCGAGGTCGGGGCTATACGGCGGGTGACCCAGTAATTCAACGTTTGATGTCGCCAAATAGTCGATCGTTCGCTTGGCGGTGTGCGACGAGGCGTTGTCGTGGTGAAGGAGGATCCTACTGCGAGGTCGTTTCTCTCGAACTTTTTCCAAGACAAGTGGCAAACAATTGGTAGTGTACCATTCTGCAGAAACTGTTTTTTGATCCTCTAACACAATTGTCGCGAAATGACCTATCCTTCCAAAGAACGAGGCCACCATTTTTTTTCCCGCACTTCGATCTCTCTTCACTTTAGTTGGCAACTCCTCGAAAGGAAACACCCACTGAGCAGATTGTCTTTTGGTTTCAGGATCATAACAGTAAATCCAGCTTTCGTCACCTGTTAGTATGTCGAACACAGCATTTGAGTCACCTCCGTTAAATCTTTCAATCATTTTACGGCACCAATCCACACGATGGAGTTTTTGAGCCTTAGTCAAATTATGAGGTACCCACCGGGCGCAAAGCTTCCTGACCGCTAAATGTTCGTGGAGGATTTTGTGCACTTGACTCATACCGATGCCTAAGCTTGTCCGAATCTGCTGATAGGTCACTCTTTTGTCAGTCTCTATCATACGCCGCACAACACAGATGTTATTTTCAGTCGTCGCCGTAGAAGGCCGTCCCTCGCGTACATCATCAGTGAGATTAGTGCGACCACGTTTAGACTCATTAAACCAGTTGTAAACAGTCGCACGAGATGGGGCTTCATCGTGAAAGGCCAATCGTAGTCTATCATAACTTTCTTGTTGACTTAAATGACATCGAAAGTCATAAAAAATCATTGCACGAAAATTTTCTCGTGTTAAATTCATGTTGACGTGACACAGTCAATTTTCAATTTGCCGCCAAATCGTAAAACAAATGACAAATGAATGAAATGTATACTCAGTAATATTGGCAAAGAGTTCTATTTTCAAATTTTAGAATATTTTTTTTATTATATTGTTTATAAGTGGCCAGTTCTAAGAACTTTCAGTTTGACCCTCGTATATATAGATCTACATTGAGTGCATTATAGCACATAAATACTCTTTTTGGCAAAACTTGACCATCAAATGTTACAACTACTGTTTGCGAAGGCTTCGAAACAGGTGAACCGTCAATAAATTGTTTAAAATTCAGTCTCCTAACTTTAATAATATTACCACATCCAATTGGAACTTTAATATTTTCCATTATCTCCTCAGGAGACCAGTCTGAAGGAACACCTCTTATTAAACCCATTCGGGTGACATTGAAACTTGGTATAAAAGCTTTTAATTTACTCGCTTCTAAATTTTTGTTTGAGACAAATTGATTCGCATCAGAATAATCAGAGAAAGCTATGGTAAATTTGTTGCGGCCTATTTGTTGAACACTACCATTTACTACATTTTTAATAGAATTTGTCACTAAGAATTTACCAAGCATTACTGGGTGAATAGAAGTACCTGAGTTAGGTGTATTTTCATTTTTTGAACATGTACCACAAATGGAGCAACATCTGTACTATTATAACATTGTCGACCGGTCACTGCAGGAGCAGTAGTAGGAGCTTGAGGTTGTGCTGTGTCTGTGTTCATAGGAACTTCCAGAATAAATATGTTTTTTTTCGAAGATGATGGTTCATTATCAAACCAATCGTCACGAGTTTCGTTTTCTTCATGGCGCTTTCTACGTCTTTTATGTTTAGACCATTGAGAATGGCGACTACTACGTTTGAGAGATCTTGCAGATCCTGAACAATCTGAGTCAGTAGATACATTAACATAATGAGCTACAGGTGGGACATTTTCGGTCTGCAAAGCAGTTGTTACTTGTTCTTTAGGTGCAGCCGGAGTGGCAAATTCTACAGTGGGGAAAAGTTCAGCTGAAGCAGCAATTTCTATTGGTTGTAGTAAATGTTTTTGTAAGTATTCATCCGAGGGAATGTTCTCCCCCGGATCCGGGGGAAAACTCATGCGAGTGAAATAACTATCTTACTCACCAATATCGAAGAATTTGAGCAGTAACTACAATATATGTATACACACTATACAAAGAAAATACGCAAAAAAATACTCCACTGATCACTTATAACTACGAAAATAACAAATTAAAACTTAGCAGCAAAAAGAAGACGCCCGACGCGCACAACGTTTCCCGCCTTTTTTTCCGCTTTGTTCTTATTGTTTTTCTCTTCTTCTCTTTTTTATGGCTAATCGTGATGTCACTTCGCCAATGTCAAGTGAGTATAGTTTTTACACTGTTTGAGGGGAATGAATCAATGTAGTTCTGTATTACTTGTTAGTATCTTTAACAAACACAAAAAGTACGACGTCACAATGAGTACATTTAAAAAAAAATATATACACATAATAAAGAATAGATGTAAGTCTCTACTTACATCTATTCTAAAAATTCTGTGTTATGATAGATACCCCTCTGGGTATCTATCATAACACAGAATTTTTAATATCGAATTTCATTTCACAGAAAACTATTCAATGAATGTTAATATCTTTTTTCTTGTTTAATCGAATAGTTATTCATCGTCGTTTCATAACATCGAATAACAGTTCACCAAAAAAATGTTTCGCAACTGTTTTGTTAAGCAGAATAACAATATACCAAACTAATGTTTCATATAATTATTAAGTTATCGATATAACCTTTCATAAAAACTTGTTTAAATGTGTAACGGTTCCCATATATTTTTGCATACGCATGCAAGTAAGAAGGCATGCGCATGCATACGCATGCAAGTACGAAGGCCTGCTTGCTTACATGCATGCATTAATGCATGCAAGTAAGCAAGCAGGCATGCATAAATGCATGCATGCAAGCAAGCAGGCATGCAAACAAGCAGCAAGCATTAGGATTTCCTCGTCTCCGGCGCTGCGGGAATAGCAGCCTCGTCACCCTTGCGTAACAAGGTGTAGGCACCCTACGCTCGCCTACGCAGCTTCGGCTTGCTGGTCGCCTACGCAGCTTCGGCTTGCTGGTCGCCTTCGGCGACCAGCCTCAGCCGCTCCGGCTCGCGCGGGTGCCTACACCTTGCTGCAGCGGGCGGAGGCTGCTCTCCCTCCGCGCCTCCGGCTTTTAAATAACACTCTAGTATCGGGCAGACTAGTACCACGGCGAGGAGACCACGGCGTGTCGGGATTAACGCGGTTTATTTATTAGATCAATATATATTACATATTTATATCAGTTATGCTTTAAATTGTCTATTAATAAAGTATGCAATATAAGATTAGTAACAAATTCGTTTGGAAATACGGACTTAAGTGAAGTAAAATTCGATGTTTCAAGAATTCTGCATTTTGAAACTTACTTGGAAATAAAATTATGAGTAACAAAATAGAAAGCTAACGTTACTTCGAAAAACTACGTAATTTATGAAAAGAAGTAACGATGAAGTAAGTTTGTAGTAATAAGCATTCGAGTAAATGAAATTGTGATGTAACAAGATTCTAGTATTTGTTGAATATTATATTGATTTAAACTTACATGGTCATTAACATTAGAATTGATTGTAACGATTGATTGTAATTCAAAAATAATAAGGTAAATGGTAGCAATCCCGTTACAATCAATTCTATTGTTGAATATTATTTTGAAACATCTGCGAATCGTTTTATGGGAAATAAAAATCGATGAAGAAACTTGCGACTAAGTGAAGGATAAAATTCTTTGGGTTTGCGTACAACGTATAGCTGCACGTTTATATTCTATATAATTATCAACGATCATCGCATGACTATAAGTTTTCTCGGCAGTTTTGCACTTGCGGATAGCAGTAGTGCATTCTGCATCCCACCATGGAAGAGAAGGTGCTTTCCTAAATGGTTTTTTGATAGGAATGGATGCGTCAGCAGCGGAAGTCAGAACCCCGACAAAATCAGAGTAACAAGTAGATGAATTGTTAGAATTTAGAGAAGGGAGGGAATCTAGTTTTTCATCAACTAAAGTAGAGTATGTTGCCTGACTTAGTTTATATTTTAACAAAGGAGGGGGGTGATTACCAGCTAGAAAGGAATTGGAAAAAGAAATTAAAATAGGGAAATGATCGCTTCCAAAAGTGCTATCAAGGACCTTCCAGGAAAGAGTAGATGATATGTTTGGATGGCGAAATGAGATATCTACAGCGGAGGCCGGATATTGGAAAGGCGAACATCTTCTTGTTATAGAACCGTTATTAAGTAGGTAGAGGTTTAAATCATCTAGTAGCTGAAGGAGGGATGTGCCAGGGGAATCTGTAATGTGACAGCCCCAGGAAGTGTGATGGCAATTTAGGTCACCCATGACTAAAACTGGTGGGGGGGGGAGAGAAAAAATTAACGAAAAGAGTTCAGAGAGAATAGAAGAGTTGGGTCGGGGGATATAAACAGAAAGAAATGAAATATTAAAAACACAACATTTAAGTTCTGGCTATGGGAAGGTAGGGGAAGTTGATTAAAGTTGAGGGAGCGCCTTACTAATAAGGCACTTCCTGCATAACCATCATCCCTGTCATCTCGGAGACATTATACCCCGAAACACGAAAATGTGAATCCGGAACTAGCCAAGTCTCCGAGATAGCGAGGATAGATAGGGAGTACTTTCTAATGATAAATAATAGTTCATGTTTTCTCCTACGGATACTTTTACAGTTCCATTGCAGAACCGCCGAAGGAGCCATGAGGTAAAGCTAAATTGCCAATTTGGGTTAGTTTTTGGGCGACGTTGTGCGGTAGGAAGTTAGCATGGGAAGATAGTAGGCAGAGCAGCATTGACAGAAGATAATCTAAAAGGCTTTCTGTTGATGTCGTCATGGGATTTTTTTCTTCTTCTTCATTGTTATCATTGCTAGACAGTGCACATCCATTAGGGAGGGATGACGGACAACTGCCTATAATGGACTGGTGGGCTTGCCTGTCATAGCCCTTGCCTAGGGGAGCATGGGGACGAGATGGGCGAGAGATTGTCTTCCTGTAAGAGACTGAAGAGGTGGATGTTTTATTGGGGGCTGTCTGGGGAGTCAACAGTGATTGTGTAATTGGGGATTTTGCAGTGTCTGCATATGATTTGCGCACTGAAGAGAATTGAGTGGATGCCTCAGAGTAAGAAATGTTGCCTTGGGACATGACAAACTTAATTGATTTTTGCTTTAAATGCTCAGGGCATTATTTGTTGAGTGCCGAATGAGGGCCTAAGCAAAGAATGCAAGTGGAGTTGGATTTTGTGACAACGCAGTTTGCTCCAGGGTGAGGTTGGGTGCATCGGAAACAACGGGGTTGGGACCTACATTGTGTCTTTACATGCCCAAAGCGGCAGCAGTTGAGGCATTGGATTGTAGGGAGCTGGTAGGTGTCCACTGGAATTGAAGTGTGACAACAATAGATCCGTGCGGGGAGAGTCTGTCCTTTAAAGGTCAAGACGACCACTTTGGTTGGAATCCACGATGCTTTGCCATCTACAATAATTTTCCTATTGAGGCATCTTGCTTTGAGCAAGATGCCGCAACCTTCTGGGGTTTCAATGGATTCGGCTAGATCATTCATAGACATGTCAACTGGGATGTCCTTGACGATACCCATGCGGGTAATATTGAATGTGGGGATGGAGGCTATGTATTGGTGGGAGCCGAGTAAGTCATTGTTAAAGAAGTTATTTGCATCAGCAGCAAATTTCAATTCCACTGACACACGGTTCCTAACTACTAATTAACATTTTTTCCTTCATAGGCGTAGTTACTGACTACGTAATTTATTATTTTAAAAGCAGGAGAAAGCATCCGCCTTGATATGAGGGGCTTTAGCTTACATTTTCTACTAAATTGTCTTTCCGTTTCCATAAAGAGTGCGAAGTGTGGCCACCCAAATGCATCAATGTACGGGAAACATTTGAAATGCTTATAACTTTTGATTGGCGGCATATAGAGTCGTCACTTAGGATTTTTAGTTCTTAGAGGCCGCGTCACATCAGATTAGATGAGTTTTCAGCTTCGTACAACACCTGGAAGTGGTAGAACTGGGTGGCTCAGACAGCCAGCATCCGGCTGTCTGAGCCAGCAGTTTTTTCTCAATTTCTCCAAAACGCGTGCGTCATGAAGGTTCAAATCTGGTCGAGAGCTGTCACTAACGTCGTCACATCAGTAAATCCTAAAAACATTTGTCCGAAACGTAACATTTCGTGAAATATAGAGAAAAACAAGTTGGCTCAGACGACCGGATATCAGGCTGTCTGAGCCACACGTTTATCACGATTTCTCAAAAAGTACTGGATGAAAATGGATAAAACTACTTCGGATGACCGTCACTTACGCGTCACATCACATTTTATAAGAAATGAAACCCTCTGATAGTTGAGATCTGGAAAGTCAGAAAATGCGAAATTCTGGCTGTCTGAGCCTAGTTTTTTTGATTTTCCAAGAAAACTATTGCGTCACAAACGATGAAACCTGGATATATCAGCGTCACTAACGATTCGTTATCAGCCTAGATATGCTAGATCTCTCCAGAAGCCTGGCTCAGACGGCCGGATGTACACTACAGTGGGTCAAGTAATAGTTTATGCTTTACAGAATAAATTCAACTTGTTAATTGATGACGCTTTGCTATCTTATGGTTAAGAATGTTTTTAACACTCAGTGCCATATTTTATATTCATAAAGATGAAATAAGAAACTAAAATTTGCGCACGGGCGGGTCTCTAACCAGCAACTTCATGGCTAACCAGACCAAACGCTCAACTCATTGAGCTATCGTGCTGTCGGTCCGACCTTGCGCAATTCTGATTGAAGTCATTAAATACAATTTACTCAACGAAAATATGATATTCTGACCTAAACATTTTTATTTAGTTAAATTTTTCTACAGTTTTTAAAGGCAGACTGAGGCATTAAGACACATATGAACGCTGACATCATCAAAATGAGTAAACAGACTAAGTCAAAGTTAAGACCTCACTTTGATGTGAGGTGGTGTTTGCTTGACTATCTTTTAACGTTTCAATGGTGATCTTATTCTTATTACAATATCATTGGGCTGATATTAAGGAAATTGGGTGTGTTCATACTAAAAAATATGTTTAAGTGAATGTTGTCCAAATTTTAAATAGTTTATAACATCATAGATAAGTCTTTTTTTTTTAAATCTAGTAAGCAAAGCTTATAAATGTGAGAATAAGAAGCAAATTAATGTGAAATTTTGTTGACATGGCAGATACAAAATGGTTCTACCCTAAAATCAAAATGAATTTTGTTATTAATACAAAATCTAGTTAAAAGATAATTAACACTTTTTAGGGCAGTATCAGACACAATAGAATTCTATTGTTTTAAGGCTATAGCTGTTTACTATCCTGAAAGTGTTAAAGGGATTTTAACCAAAGAATTTTTAATTCATTTAAAAGTGATTTTCGCTCCATGCGGGAATACTTGCAACTGAATATTTTAAAAAAACTGGACTACCTGGCCTTAAATCAACTTTCGTTTATTAGTCCAAATATTTCATTAAATGCATGATTTAATCCAATTTCAGACATATATTTTGAAAAGTCACTCATATTCAATTGAATTTCTTCAAAGTTTACAAACTTCGATGATGGTGTAAAAAGATCTTCAGTTTTTCTAATGACGATTTTCTTCCAATTCATTGATTTTATGTCTTTCCACCAATCATAACAATCAGAATCAGGTCCTTCAACACAAATAATGCCTGGTTTACCTGATAAACAGAATCCAATTAAATTTAATTCCCTGGCTTTCTTCACAATTTCTTCCCGTTTTTTCTTGTTGTAAATATGATGAGAATATATCCATAATCTTATGTATTTTTTCAGAATAGTTTTGGTTGATACTATGCTATCATCTACTTTACTTGATTTGTAACCTTCAATATTTTCTTGCAGCCAATTAATTGCATTGTATAAACATACTTCTCCAAGATGATTGCTTTGGATGTAATGTGATAATTCAGAGTTGAGTTGGGTTTCTTGCTGACGATTTAACTGATTACATCTGACATAAATGTTAGGCTGTTTCTCTGGGTACAAGCTAGGCAAATCAATACATACCTCTAACTTCATATTATTTACAAGTAAGTTTATGGTGAAGTCGAGGTGTTTAGGTATGTATTCAGTAGGATTGATCAAAAAGTTCCGAATTTCTTCGAAATTATTATTGTCACCCAAAACTACATCATTATTGTTAGGATACATCGATTTTAACAGTTCAAATTCACATATTTGTTGGGATAAACAACTGGTATATTGCTCTTTAATATCTTCTTTTTCACTTGTGCTCATGTTTACCACTGATCACTGATCATGGTAATCTTTACATTCACTTATATCAGCACAAGACAGACAAATATGCATCTTTAGACAATTAGGCTGCGTTCCGTTTTGCGCCAATATCACTGTTAGCACTGTGAGCGTCAAAAGCCGTTCCGATTTGATTAGCGTGCTGACAGCGCTGTTGACGCGATTTCATTTCGGAACGGTTATTTAGCGCATCGTAAGCGAGCGATATCATTTTCGCGCGAGATTTTGTAATAAATGATAACCTAAGACCTTGCTAAAAACAAAGAAAGAGTAGGTACCAAATAAAGTAATAATAAATTATTATGGATATTCATGAAATAAATACTGTATTTATTAGACAGCGATGATGACTGTGACAGCTAGTCATCATCGTCTTCGAAAGGAGGATTTCGCAGTAGGTACAATTTAACAGTAAGAAATCTAGAGAACCAATCCCTAGAACAAAACACAGATGTATAATAATGTAGGTATCTAGAATAAGTGTATGTGAATGATGTTGCATCCAAGTACAACTCTGAAACATTTAAATTATGGCTGCGTTCCGTATTGCGCTAACAGCAAAAATTACACTGATATCGCGCTTACAAACCGTTCCGATTTGGCGTTAGCGGGTCAACGAAAGCTATAGTCACGTCACGGCTGACGTCACTATCACCGCCATCTTGCGTTCACAGTGCAATCGTTTTGCCGCGTTAGCACCGTGAGCGGCTGTGAGCGGACTGTCACATTGACGCATTTGACGTCTTTTTGCTTCAAATGGCTTCAAAGAACAGCAAATCTATACTAATATTATAAAGCTGAAGAGTTTGTTTGTTTGTTTGTTTGTTTGTTTGTTTGAACGCGCTAATCTCTAAAACTACTGGCCCGATTTGAAAAATTATTTTTACGTTGGATAGTCCATTTAACGAGGAAGGCTTTAGGCCATATAACATAAAGATAGGACTCATAAGACCACAGCAGAAATGAAAAATGTTGCGAAAACGGGAGAAAGATATTCCTTTTGAGAGCTTCCGCTGCATACGCTGCGGAAACCGCTTAAGTTACACAAAAATCATGTATGACAGGATTGTTCAGCATTAAGAGTTCTATAATAAAGTCCGCGACAGCATATGTCTTTCTTTTATGGTTGACTTACTACAACCTTTTTTATGTTAATAAATTTGTAAAAAAATAATGCATTATTTTTAGAGGTGTATTATACACACAGGTATTTATTCTTATCAAAATAAATACATTCATCATCACGGGCATTTCATTTAGAACCAAGTTGCCCTTTATATCATTTGATTTCAATAAATATCTTAGGAGCTATCACAGTTTTAACATAACTCCGCACCAAAATAATGTTCGCAGCTTAAGTACAACGTGCGCTTGCGCTAATATATTATAAAGCTGAAGAGTTTGTTTGTTTAAACACGCTTATCTCAAGAACTGCTGAACCGATTTGAAAAAATATTTCTGTGTTGGATAGCTCATTTATCGAGAAAGGCTTTAGGATATAAAACATAACGCTGCGACGGGAGGCGAGGGAGCAAACTCAAAACGCGCGGACGAAGTCGCGGGGGACCGCTAGTGTTATCTAAAACCGTTCCGAAATGAAATCGCGTCAACAGCGCTGTCGGCACGCTAATCAAATCGGAACGGCTTTTGACGCTCACAGTGCTAACAGTGATATTGGCGCAAAACGGAACGCAGCCTTAGACATACCTACTCTTACTAATCTGTGCAAAAAGGCTACCTATGTTTTTTTTTTTCTTGTTATGGCATGCACGGTTAGTGCGTCAGCCACGGCGATGAATAAAAAGGTAAGGAATCGTATAGGAATATGAAGGAATGAGTGCAACGGAACGGAAATTTGGAAAATAGGATCAGGAAAGTTGGGAGTAATCAATAAAGGTATATCAAAGCTAATTAAATTTTAATATTATTGATAGTCATAAATAAAGATAGAATATTATATACATTAAAATTATTCATAGCCAACAGATAAACTATAGAAGTAGGAAAAGGAATATGGAGGGATCTCAAGTTTTCAAACAAACAGGAATGGTCATACAAAGGGCAACTGAAAAAAAGATGGTTTAAATCTCCTATATCTGTACCACACTCACATAAATCAGAAGCTACGGTGTGTAAACCAATTCCTGGGAAGAGCAATAAGGTCGTGACAAAAAATCTTATATGGATACAAATCTCCATCATCAATAGCCTGTTTAGCTAACTGATCACCTTTTTTGTTTCCAAAAATATTAGTGTGGCTTGGAATCCAAGCAAATGTTATTTTGAGCCCCAATAAATTACACTTAAAAAGTAAGTATCTACACTGAATAATGACAGGATATTGAATATTACATTTAAATGGAAATCTTTCCAAGGCCTGTAAGGCACTCTTGGAATCTATAAATATAATGGTTTTCCTAAGTTTAGCAAGATGGATATACTGATGTTTCAGGTGGTAGTTTTATTTTTTCAACAACACCATACTGATGGTGATAAAGACTAACCCCGACAATGCCATCATTACCTTTTTTAGATGCATCACAGTAAATATGATGCCAGTCAGGCCAGCTGTTATTGATGATGAAGTTAAAGTTTTTGTTAACAGAACATGACTTTTTCGGAATATCTAGGTCATATTTAATTTCAGGCGATAAAATTAGAGAATCAAAAGATACAGAAAAAATTGGAAGTGAAAGGGATCTATGCGTAGGTGCTTGAAGAGACATGAATTTGCGGAAACTCAAAACTAAACAAGGTAGCCTTTTGTGAGCCCAATAGGGTGAGTTTTCTATGAGATTTGATAATGATTGCAGTTTGAAAAAGAGAGGGTGATTCCTAAATTGCAGAGCCCGGAATAAATATTTGTCGCATAGAAATTGACGGCGCAAACTAAGCGGTGGTTCGACGCATTCTACCTGTAAAGCGTTTATCGGACTTGATTTCATTGCCCCAGATACAATGCGAAGAGCTTTTGACTGGATACTATCTAATTTCTTAAGGCCCACCATATTACAAGGTTCCAAGAAGTAGGAACCATAAATAAGAACACTGCGTATTAAAGCATTATAGAGGAGTTTAAGAGTTGATGGGTGAGCTCCCCACCAGACTCCAGATAAGCAACGTAGAATATTCAACAATCGTTCACATTTGGCAGTTATGTAATAACAATGAGAAACTCCAAATAGTTTACTATCCAAAATCATACCTAAAAACTTAGCTTCTTTACATGTCGGAATATTGGCGTTATCATAATATACATAAACTGGAGGAGGCATTTGCATCCTACTAAAAAGAACCACACAGCTTTTTTCAACGGACAATGTTAAGCCATTATTGTCTAACCAAGTTTTGAGAGAGTTTAACGCAGAAGTTAAGCTGTGACATAATTGATTAACAGAAAATCCGGAAATATAAAGAAGTAAATCGTCAGCGTATTGTAAAATATTAACTTTATCTCCTAAAACAGAATCTAGGTCATAAGTGTACACATTATAAAGCAAGGGACTCAAAACGGACCCTTGTGGTAACTCTCTCCATAAAATTTGAGTCAGTGTTCGTGACTCTTGTGTCGAAACCCTTATAAATCTTCCAGATAAAGAATTAATAATAAAATTTACTAAGATAAGTGGAATTTGTAATTTGATGAGTTTACTTTTTAGTATAGTTAGGTCTACCGAATCGTATGCGGATTTTATATCAAGGAAAGCCGCAAGGAGAGACTTATTCGATGTAAAAGCTAGCCGAATATCGGTAGTAAAGATTCCTAAACTATCCATTGTGATCTTTCCTTTCCTAAAACCATACTGACTAGATGATAACAAACCCTTATTTTCTAGAAACCATTCCAGTCTATTTTTAACTAAGTGTTCTGCAAGTTTGTGCTACCTATGTTTATTACACAAAAATCTATCAACTTTTTTTTTATATACACAAGGTTAACGTTTTTGGCTGTACGCCATACAGACAATTCTTCATTGAATGTTAATTTTCAAAACTGAAAACTAAAACTAACACCAAACTAGCATAACTTAACCTAACTCATTAAAATGCGAGGCTAAGATGTTTTTATTGATGCGAGGTGGTTCGCATTTCAATAGGTTCTCAACAGGGAAGCTAAACGCAGGAACAGCAATCCGAAAAAGACGGCGCGATCAGCTCGCTTCACCATAATTCTCACATTAACTTCATTGCTTTCTTCGAAAGCACAAATTATCATGATAATTCCACCATACAAACACAATAATTTCTAAAATGAAGACAACAATATATGTTCCACCCTTCCCTTTTCGTTTCCCGCGCATAACTCCATCAACATATTTTTTTATATACAAGTTTAACGTCTTTAGACGAAGCCATACCGATTATTCTTTATTAGTAAGTTTAATATTTACACTTATCACTATAAAACTAACTCTAAACATGCTTAGCCTTTCTTTACGTCAGGAAATGCTAATTATTCACCGTATCTCTCTGGCAGGAAACGGAAGGGCGTGTGTGGGACTCCCCCGGTTTCGGGTATACCCACTAAAACCGGACGACGCCCGCGTTTGTTGGCCTGGTCAGCAGCAACGTCCACCATCTAGCAGAAGGGCAGATCACATCCCACTCCATACAAAGTTATTTTTGCTATGAACAAAATATTGTGGTGCATTGGCTAGAAAGTGAGTAAAACCCTTATTTAGTTGAAGCTGGCACGGAAACCTCAGTGCGCGAGTATAACTCGCACTTGGTCAATGTTTTTTAAATACATGTTTAACGTCTTTGGTTGGACGCCATACAGACAATTCTTCATACGTGTCAATCCGCATCAAAAACGCGCCTGCGCGTGCGCGCATATGTCATAAGACAACCGCGCGCGTGGCCTCGACTCTGTCTGGTACCAAGCGCCCGCCATCGGGCGGGCCGCGCAATTTACAAAAATATAAATATCTCGCGGTAGGAATGAGCTATCTTCATTTTGTAAACGGGGATTTGTTGTTTATTGTATTAGCTATCACACTGTTATACTAAATATTACGTTTCTGAAATATTTTAATTATACTGAAACTTTTGGCGATAAAGAAGGAAGCGCGGGAAAAACCATGGCTTACCGTGTGTTGTTTAGGTGCTTGAAAATTAGGTTGACTATCGAATGACAGGATACGGAGTGCAACAAAAAATGCGTGTGGTTTGGACGATGAATTTATTGCGACTGTTTTTACCCGGACTTTGAATGAATGAATGCATTAAGCTTACTACAAACATAACATGCCGCCCACCAAAGTACGACAGGACTTTCAAAAAATATCTATGTAAGGTTAACCTTACAATACAAAGGTCGATGACAATGGTACGCATGCATGTACTTACAATTGCTTGAATCAATGAAATTTTATAGAATTTATGCTCACAAACATATATGACCAAAGTTAACAAAATATTGAAACTTAAACAAAAGAATACACTGATAATTATAACAAATTCATACATGCATGAAAGTTTACATAATAATGTATGCAATCAAAAAACCAAACTATCTTTATCACTGATAGGTAACGCACACAACTTACTAATAGAACGTTTTACAAATGATGTTGTAAAACGTTCTATTAGTAAGTTGTGTGGTACGGTACCTAACACCATATACTCTGGTACAACCATCTGGACCAGGATGCTTGGCAACAATTCTACCTAATGACCATTTGCCAGGAGGTAATTGTTCATCTTTAAGTAAAACAATGTCACCTATATTGAATACACTTTGTTTTTTAAGTCATTTAGGTCTAGTTTGTAATATCTAGCCAAATATTCAGTTCGCCATCTTTGCCAAAAATCCCTTACCATTTTTTGAGTCATTTGCCTACGATTTAAACGATTTAAATTAATATTTTGTAAATCAGGAGTAGGTACAGTAACTGGAGGTTCCCCTATCAAAAAATGACCCGGCGTTAACGGTTCCGGTGCGTCTGGATCAGAAGTGTCTATCGGAACCAAAGGTCGTGAATTAAGGCAAGCTTCTATGTCACACAGAGTGGTGGTCATTTCTTCGAAGGTCAGATGTAATAAATAATAAATAATATAATAAATATCCTTTGGACATTCCCACACATCGCCATCTAGTCCCAAAGTAAGCTAATTAAAGCTTGTGTTATGGGTGCCAGACAAAGGATATAATACTTAAATACTTTTTGTTTGTAAATACATACATAATATACATAGAAAACACCCAGACCAATACAAACAGACATGTTCATGCACACAAATGTTTGTATTGTGCGGGGTTCGAACCCGCACCCGCTGCGTAGTAGGCGATTTCTTGACCACTACACCAGACGGGTCGTCAAAGATGTGCTGTAAGTATTCGCCGTAGGTGGTATTTTATAGATTTAACTCCGGCTTCCCATAGTCCTCCGAAATTCGGGCTATAGGGGGGAATGAAGTGCCATTGCGTACCCTCTAAGGCTAACTTGTAAATGACCAGGGAGTTTCAATTGTGCGATTTGAAATTCTGCTGCTAGCTGTTTGTTAGCACCAACAAAGTTCCTGCCCTGATACAAAACTGCGAGCTACAAAACGACGAAACGCCCCAATGAAAGACTCAGATGTTAAATCACCAACAAGTTTCAAGTGAATGGCTTTAGTGGACATACATATAAATATGGCTATATATGCCTTATTCTGCTTAGCTCCACGTCCCTTTGACATCAGTACATACAAAGGACCAGCAAAATCAACACCACTATGTTGAAAAGGACGCGCAGGTGTTGTGCGAACTTGCGGTAAGTCTCCCATCAGTTGTGTCTTAACAAGTGCTTTTTGCCTAGCACATATCAAACACTTATGAATGTGTGCTTTAACTGTATTTTTTGCTTGCAGAATCCAGTACTTCGAACGAAGATAGGTCAAAACTAGCTGCGTTCCACCGTGTAAAGTTCTTCTATGTGCATCAGTGATGATCAGGTAAGTAAATTTGCTTTTATTTTTCAGGATAATGGGATGTTTGCTGTCTTCAGGTAAGTTAGAATTCCTTAATCTTCCGCCCACCCTGAGTATACCATCTTCATCAATATACGGATTTAGTGTTTTTAATTTGCTACTTTTCTTTACGTTCTTATTTGCTTTCAGGTCTTCGAGTTCTTCTTTAAATTCATCTTGTTCTATTTTAATGCATTTTTTCAAAGCAGAGTTTAATTCTATATATAAGTTACTCTATTCCGTCTGGATTCTTCTTGCTGTGTAAAAATCTTCAACTGTAGACGATTACTGTTAAAAGTTCATTTAAAGTAGTAAATTCTTCGAAATCAATTTTCTTTTCATGCTCTACCTTTAAATTTACTTGTACATTTCTCCGTTCCATTTCAGTTTGTGTCACATTCGGTCGTGTAAATTTAATTTCTTATTGACATAGCCATTCAGGCCCTTCCCACCATAGGCGGCAAGTCCAAGTCCGAGAGAGGCGCACCACGAGAAGCAATGTCAGCGGGGTTTTCGTCAGACACAACATGAAACCATTGATCGTGCTTGACATTCTCCAGAATTTCGACGACGCGGTTCGCGACGAATTGTTTCCAACGCGATGGTTCTCCGCACAGCCAAGATAAGACGATTGACGAATCAGTCCAAGCGAAAATTTGTGATGCAGGTATTCGCATTGCAGTTGCCACATGTTTAAGGAGCTTTGAAAGTAAAACTGCACCACAGAGCTCTAGTCTTGGTACTGAAACTGTCTTGACAGGAGCGACTGCATCTGAAAATCCATGCAGCTCAATCCGTTCGCTGTCTTTTGTAGAAAATCCTAACCATCTGTTGACACGAATGTTCTGAACGTTTTCGAAGTCTTGTCTTATTTTCAACCATTCTTCTATCAGCATCTCATTAATTTGTTCATCCCAGTCTAATTTCTTCAACCATAATTTCTGTATCAAGATTTTAGCCATAACTATGGTTGGTGCAATTCATCCAAGGGGATCAAAAAGTTTTTGTATTTCGGATAGAATGATTCGTTTTGTAAAAGGGTTGTCTACAACAGGAGGTAAGTTAATGTCATATTTGAATTCGTCTCTTGCTAAATTCCACAGTATACCCAAAGTTTTGATAGTTCCGTCTATATTTAAATTCAGTTGTACTTTTGATGATCGATCTTCAGGTTTGATAGATTTCATGAACTCTGTACTATTGGATGACCATTTTTGTAATTCGAATCCACCTATTTTCAATAAGTTCATCATCTGTTCACTAGCTTCTATGGCTGAAGCAGCATCCTCAAATGAACACAGAACGTCATCCATGTAAAAATCTTCTTTCAGGATTTTAGAAGCAATCGGAAAGTCGGCACCTTCATCTTCGGCCAGCTGTATCAACGTCTTCACAGCGAGGTAAGGTGCAGATGCAGTTCCGAACGTCACAGTAAGTAAACGATATTCTTTGATATTTTCAGTTGGGTCTTTTCTCCACAGTATACGTTGAAAATCCGTATGTTCTTCAGCTACTAACATCATTCTGTACATCTTTTTCAGGTCTGAAACGAAACAAACGGCGTTCATTCTCCATCTCAAGACTATACTGCGAAGATCTTCCTGCAAGACTGGACCCACGAGCAGTTCGTCGTTTAGTGATACTCCATTAGTACCCTTGCATGATGCGTCAAACACGACTGGTGTGCTCTCACTATCGTTACGTATAACTGCATGATGACATAAATAAACTGCTTTCTTATCACACTCTTCTTTTGGTATTTCTTTTGCATGCTTTAAGTTCACATATTCTTCAATAACCTCTGTATATTTCTTCTTAAGTTCAGGTTTCTTCTGTAATTGTCTTTCTAATTGTAATAAAATAAACTTAAAAAAAAGTAAAAACCGACTTCAAAACCAAAATGCACTAAAAAGTCTTAAATAAACTCTTCACCATTGAAAGGAAAGGAATCCGTTTTAGGCAAACAATTTCTTTTTGGAGTCGGTGCTGTGATAGTTAATGCTTGATGGTGAAAGTGATGGCACCGACTCCAAAAAGAAATTGTTTGCCTAAAGCGGATTCCTTTCCTTTCAATGGTGAAGAGTTTATTTAAGACTTTTTAGTGCATTTTGGTTTTGAAGTCGGTTTTTATTTTAAGTTTATTTTATTTCTTCATTTTTAGTGATTACATAAGAGGGGGGGGGGGGGGGGGGAGTTGCACCTTATGATTATATTTTTTAAGAAGCTACAAATTACATTTCATAAGTTCCGTCATTATAATTACCTAACTCCTAAGCGTTAAGGAGTTCCACCATCAGTCCAGCCCCACAAGATGTTGACTATCAGACGTAACAACACGTCAACATTAAGATTCTAGTAAAGAAACACTATACATGCCTTTAAAATTTGAGGGTTTTCCTCGATTACACCAAGATCCCATCATCAGATCCCGAAATGGAAAAAATGGGACCAACTAGAAGATACACCCTCTATGTAGGCGAACAAATTTTTCAATTCGGTCGACAAATGACTGAGATATGAGGTAACATACATACAAAAAAAAAAAACATACAGTCGAATTGATAACCTCCTCCTTTTTTGAAGTCGGTTAAAATCTTCTCATTGCTATCTCTTTGCTGTTACCATCTAATGATTTCTGTTCTTCGTTTTTAAATGGTAAATTGACTATATATCTTCCTGTTTCGTTTCTTTTGTGTGTATTTTGATAAATTTCCTCGCATTGTTTCTCTTCTTGTGTAAGTTTTCTTCCATTTTCAGAGTCTAATTCCCACATTGATTTCAGCATTTCATCCAAATCTACTTGATGATGCATAACTAGCAGAGACGGCTTTTCAGATTCTCTCTCCTTTTCTATGTTTCCAAACAGAATCCAGCCAAGATAAGTCTTTTGAGCACATGGTGTTCCTGGGGGCCCCTATTATCTCAGGCTAAATAATTTGTGTATACTCGTTTACCCCGATCAACATATCGATCGGTGCTGTTTTGCAATGCGATACAATGCTCAAGAAAGAAGTTTAGCACGAGAATAACGATCTAAATAAGAGGGCAGGATCTGCGATCAAAGTACGCTTTACTTCGTAAAAATCCCCTGAATCCCCAGACGTTTAAATGTTGCACACGTGTCTTTGGTGGAACGTTGTACCAGGCAGCTGGTAAACTTATGTTCGTCGCCACAAAAGAAAAAGAAGAAGAAGAAGAAGTAGAAGTAGATGACGCCCGCGAACTAAAAGAGTACACAATTATGGCACTGTCTGATTAATGGATGTCAATGGATTGACTTGATTGATTCGCATTGTTGGAGGCTTAGAAAAAACACGTGTTTTAAGGTTAACGAGTTGTTTGTGTTTTGTCAAGTGTTTATTCTATCCCATTTTACTAACAAATTCTGTGTTTAGTGTCTCTGACATCAGGTAAATCACTTACCTGATACATCCATCACCCCCTGATCCACCGGATCCCCCAGACGGGGTAACCGACGTCTCGCAAGATGAAGTCGATTCCTCACCTCCCTTGTTTTCGCAGTCAGGTACTAAACGTAGATTGGTTCCTGATACCGACCCAGAACCTGCAAAGAGAGCTGTTATTGATTTTTCACTTAGCAACCCTGGTACCTTTACGCACCCCTCGCTCGTTATCTCCCCTAAATCGTACGGTCCCGAGGACAACGGCCCATTCATTATCTATGTCTCTCGAATGGAGTCTGAGTCTCCTTCTGCCACATACATACATCCCATGAAGTTCGGCCAACTCTTAATGAAAAATAAAGTTTGTGATATTGTCAAGGATGGTATCAAGAAGATAGGTAGGAACCGTGTGTCAGTGGAATTGAAATTTGCTGCTGATGCAAATAACTTCTTTAACAATGACTTACTCGGCTCCCACCAATACATAGCCTCCATCCCCACATTCAATATTACCCGCATGGGTATCGTCAAGGACATCCCAGTTGACATGTCTATGAATGATCTAGCCGAATCCATTGAAACCCCAGAAGGTTGCGGCATCTTGCTCAAAGCAAGATGCCTCAATAGGAAAATTATTGTAGATGGCAAAGCATCGTGGATTCCAACCAAAGTGGTCGTCTTGACCTTTAAAGGACAGACTCTCCCCGCACGGATCTATTGTTGTCACACTTCAATTCCAGTGGACACCTACCAGCTCCCTACAATCCAATGCCTCAACTGCTGCCGCTTTGGGCATGTAAAGACACAATGTAGGTCCCAACCCCGTTGTTTCCGATGCACCCAACCTCACCCTGGAGCAAACTGCGTTGTCACAAAATCCAACTCCACTTGCATTCTTTGCTTAGGCCCTCATTCGGCACTCAACAAATAATGCCCTGAGCATTTAAAGCAAAAATCAATTAAGTTTGTCATGTCCCAAGGCAACATTTCTTACTCTGAGGCATCCACTCAATTCTCTTCAGTGCGCAAATCATATGCAGACACTGCAAAATCCCCAATTACACAATCACTGTTGACTCCCCAGACAGCCCCCAATAAAACATCCACCTCTTCAGTCTCTTACAGGAAGACAATCTCTCGCCCATCTCGTCCCCATGCTCCCCTAGGCAAGGGCTATGACAGGCAAGCCCACCAGTCCATTATAGGCAGTTGTCCGTCATCCCTCCCTAATGGATGTGCACTGTCTAGCAATGATAACAATGAAGAAGAAGAAAAAAATCCCATGACGACATCAACAGAAAGCCTTTTAGATTATCTTCTGTCAATGCTGCTCTGCCTACTATCTTCCCATGCTAACTTCCTACCGCACAACGTCGCCCAAAAACTAACCCAAATTGGCAATTTAGCTTTACCTCATGGCTCCTTCGGCGGTTCTGCAATGGAACTGTAAAAGTATCCGTAGGAGAAAACATGAACTATTATTTATCATTAGAAAGTACTCCCTATCTATCCTCGCTATCTCGGAGACTTGGCTAGTTCCGGATTCACATTTTCGTGTTTCGGGGTATAATGTCTCCGAGATGACAGGGATGATGGTTATGCAGGAAGTGCCTTATTAGTAAGGCGCTCCCTTAACTTTAATCAACTTCCCCTACCTTCCCATAGCCAGAACTTAAATGTTGTGTTTTTAATATTTCATTTCTTTCTGTTTATATCCCCCGACCCAACTCTTCTATTCTCTCTGAACTCTTTTCGTTAATTTTTTCTCTCCCCCCCCACCAGTTTTAGTCATGGGTGACCTAAATTGCCATCACACTTCCTGGGGCTGTCACATTACAGATTCCCCTGGCACATCCCTCCTTCAGCTACTAGATGATTTAAACCTCTACCTTCTTAATAACGGTTCTATAACAAGAAGATGTTCGCCTTTCCAATATCCGGCCTCCGCTGTAGATATCTCATTTCGCCATCCAAACATATCATCTACTCTTTCCTGGAAGGTCCTTGATAGCACTTTTGGAAGCGATCATTTCCCTATTTTAATTTCTTTTTCCAATTCCTCTCTAGCTGGTAATCACCCCCCTCCTTTGTTAAAATATAAACTAAGTCAGGCCGACTGGGCAACATACTCTACTTTAGTTGATGAAAAACTAGATTCCCTCCCTTCTCTAAATTCTAACAATTCATCTACTTGTTACTCTGATTTTGTCGGGGTTCTGACTTCCGCTGCTGACGCATCCATTCCTATCAAAAAACCATTTAGGAAAGCACCTTCTCTTCCATGGTGGGATGCAGAATGCACTACTGCTATCCGCAAGTGCAAAACTGCCGAGAAAACTTATAGTCTTATAGTTTCAAAGTCAAATTCAAATTCACCGTCCCACGCTGCCTATATTATTGAAAAGTGTATGAGAGTTATTCAAGATGGCGATGGCACAAGATAAGCTGCTACAGTGGAACTGTCGCAGTGTGATCAGTAAAAAAAGTGAAATAATTTACTACTTGTTATATAAATATGAGCCATTTGTCTTTGCCCTGTCAGAGACGTGGCTTATGCTAATGCAACATTTCAAGTTGCATGGTTACATCACTGTCAGAGATGACAGAACTTGGTACTGCACTGTTAATATTTTTATTAACAGTGCAGTACCAAGGAACTATGGAATAGGACACTGATTTCTGATTTCATAAACTATATTTTTTTCCCTCCCTAGACCTTTTCTAGTTTTAGGTGATTTTAATGCTCACCATCAGTCATGGGGTTGCTCTATCAATGATAGTTATGGTGATGACATTTTAGAGATAATGGATAGGCAGAATGTTTGTCTTCTGAATACAGGAACCCCCACCCGACGTACTCAACCAGGCCAAAACATTAGCGCAGTAGACCTTCCTATTTGTACACCTAACCTAGCATCTTCACTTTCCTGGGAACCATTAGTATCCACATTTGGGTAGTAGTTTGCATTGTAAGGCCATGAATTAGGGGGGATGAGGGGGAGGGTTGGGCTACCCCCCTGCACCACTCCCCACACTCGATTGGGCCTAGTTTGGGAGATATGAATTTTTGAAAAATACAAAAATATTACCTAAAATTGCAATAAATTTATCCAAATCTCTCTGAGGCATAAAATGGGGAGGTTACAGGGTTACCACCTGGGAGGGGGGGCTCCCCACCTCCCCCAGGGGGTACCCAACTCATCTATAACCTAACCTCCCCCTCCTCCCCCATGCAAGACGCTAACGAAGCACTAGAAAATGGCGCTCGGCGGCCGCTTTCGCGCGCGGCACGCTCGCTCGACTTCGGGCGCTGTGTGGTCGCACTTATAACGTACCTAACCTAACCTAGTTTCCTTAACCTTCCTTCCTTAACCTTCATGTTTTTTATTAAGGGGGTAATGCAAGCAATTTGGATTTTCTCGTCTCCGGCGCTGCGGGAAGTGCAGCCTCTTCGTCCTTACGTAACAAAACGCAGGCGGTGGGCGGAGGCTACTCTCCCTCTGCGCCTCCGGCTTTGGAATTACGCTCTAGTATCGGGCAGACTAGTACCACGGCCAAAAGACCACGGCAAGTCGGGGTTAACAAATGATTTATTCATTTTAACCCTGACAAAAATGTAAGGAATTCTTAGTATCAAAAACCTGCATAAAAATAATGAAACGCAATGACAGATCAATCGTCGATAAAAAAAAGAACACACAAAATTTACAAAATTCTAGTGATTTTCGAAAATACGGTCTGTCAATAAACGATGATCGACGACCCGTCTGGTGTAGTGGTCGAGAAATCGCCTACTACGCAGCGGGTGCGGGTTCGATCCCCGCACAATACAAACATTTGTGTGCATGAACATATTGTCTGTTTGTATTGGTCTGGGTGTTTTCTATGTATATCATGTATGTATTTACAAACAAAAAGTATTGTAAGTATTATATCCGTTATCTAGCACCCATAACACAAGCTTTGAGTAGCTTACTTTGGGGCTAGATGGCGATGTGTGGGAATGTCCAAAGGAAAGGAAAGGAAAAGGAATAAAGTCTTGAAATAAAATGAGGGCGCTAGTGTCGTGTATGTAGCAACCCCGTATAGTCTTAATAAAATGATTTTGATACTTGCAGACTTTATTCTTTTTGGATCTTTACTTTACTTACTTTTTTCTTTGGATCTTTGCTCAGAAGGGTTCGCGGCAGCCGCAATAGTGTTCTGGATGCCATAGCCAATCGTGGGGACTGTTCACTTATTGGCAAACTTATTCGTCGTGTAAAATCTATTGCGACTTACTGTGTTTTCTGAATTGTACTAACATAGGATATAAGCGATTGTTACTAACACTCTGGATCTTGTTGTCTGAATAATAAATGTTTTTATTTTTATTTTTTATTTATTTACTTTTTATAAAAATAAGACTGCCTATACTGCCTAAACAAAAAACTATTAAAAGAATTGCTCAATAGACTTACTAAATAAGCTGTCATTACTATATCAATTAGTCATTAAATAGATGAATGAGGGCAAGAGAAAAGCTACTATCAATTTGTGAGATCCATTTAAATAAAACAAGGAAATAAAAGAAAATATAGTGAAACTTGGTTAAGTGGGACCTGGATAAGTGAGAAACCTCCATAACTGGAACTCATGCTGAGGTCCCAACACTTTGGCACTGAATTACCTCTGTTACTCTGTTAGTGGGACGAGGTAAGCCTTTATATCTGGGATTTGTTCTTTCGATTTATCATCATAGTTACCTCAATAACTGAGACATCAAGTAAATTTTATATACATAAACCTCTGTAACTGAGATAAGATTGTTTGTTTACTCATTCTCATCCTACCCACAAATTTCACACGTAATTCCAAGTACGTAAGTAATTTTGAGCTTCAGTTACCTTCAGTTTTAGTTTCGCTGTACTATCATACAGATGTTTATTTGAAAAATGCCAAAACGAAAGCTACAATCGTTATCATTACGTGAAACACTTAAGTTAATCTCCGTTTATGAAAGTGGGAAGACACGCGAAGAAGTTTGTGCCGAATTTAATGTGCCAAAGTCTCCTCTCTGTAGAATAATTCAGAGTAAACATAAAATTGAATCACAATGTTTTGAAGGACAAGCAAAACTAAAACGTGTACGTTTATCAGAATATCCTGAACTTGAACAGTGTTTGCTAACATGGGTCAAGCAACTTCGTAACAAAAACGTTCCGGTAAGTGGACCGATGATTAAAGAAAAGGCACAAGATTTCGCGCGAAGGCTCGATATTTATTATTTTCGTAGCTGCAATGGTTGGATGAAAGGGTTTAAGAAAAAAAGTGTACATCCGGCCGTCTGAGCCAGGCTTCTATAGAGATCTTGCATATCTAGGCTTATAACGAATCGTTAGTGACGCTGATGTATCCAGGTTTCATCGTTTGTGACGCAATAGTTTTCTCGGAAAAACAAAAATACTAGGCTCAGACAGCCAGAATTTCGCATTTTCTGACTTTCCAGACCTCAACTATCAGAGGGTTTCAGGTCGCTGTTTCTTATAAAATGTGATGTGACGCGTTAGTGACGGTCATCCGAAGTAGTTTCATCCATTTAAATCCAGTACTTTTTGAGAAATCGTGATAAACGTGTGGCTCAGACAGCCTGATATCCGGTCGTCTGAGCCAACTTGTTTTTCTTTATATTTCACGAAATGTTACGTTTCGGACAAATGTTTTTAGGATTTACTGATGTGACGACGTTAGTGACAGCTCTCGACTAGATTTGAACTTTCGTGACGCACGCGTTTTGGAGAAATTGAGAAAAAACTGCTGGCTCAGACAGCCGGATGCTGGCTGTCTGAACCACCCAGTTCTACCACTTCCAGGTGTTGTACGAAGCTGAAAACTCATCTAATCTGATGAGACGCGGCCTCTAAGTACAAAAAATCGTAAGTGACGGCTCTGTATGCCGCCAATCAAAAGTTATAAGCATTTCAAATGTTTTCCATACATCGATGCATTTGGGTGGCCACACTTCGCACTCTTTATGGAAACGGAAAGACAATTTAGTAGAAAATGTAAGCTAAAGCCCCTCATATCAAAGCGGATGCTTTCTCCTGCTATTTAAGTATTTAATTACGTTGTCAATAACTACGCCGATGAAGGAAAATATGTTAATTATTTATGGTCTCAGGTATTCCAAGGAAAAAAATCGTTAGATTACCATTTATTTGAAAACAACCGCTAGTTTATCGAAGGTACTACAATATTAGAGAATTTTGGTAAGGTACATACTACTTACATATTACTCGACTCTTCCCATGTGATTTTACGGCCCACTTGGGACAAGATGCAAAAAATCAATATAAATACTAACTTAATCCTGCAAGTCGTATCCTTTTTTGTTTGGATGGAAAACTTAGTACTTCATTGACTCGTCCCACCATGCCTATATAATATTTGGGACGAAATGCGGAAAATCAAAGATATATTTACAAACTGCAGCTCGTCCTGAGTAATTCTTAAACTTTCTCAACGTTTAAAAGAAGGCTTTTATTTTTATTTCTAGTTTAAAGAGATGATCTTACCAAAATTATCAGACCATGTACACTTGTATAGGCTCATATTTTATTCACCATTTAAAAAATCAGGAATATGCTATCAAGTTAAAAAAAATATGTGAAATAAGAACATTAAAACACTTTTTAATCACTGTTAATTCGACATGCAAGATAGCGTCAGACGAAAAAGTAGACAGACAGTGAGTAGTAGACATTTACAGTGATGACAGTTGCTGAAAAAAATCCGCACTACTGATTAGTGACTGATGTACTGACAAGAAAACCTGCACTTACGAAGTTCATCATTAAAAAATGCATTTAAAGAAATTTATGGTGATAATATTGGGCTAGTTATACTAAAAGGGGGCACAAAGACTTATGACAACAATCAGGCATGTTTTGACGAGAGCTCCAGACTCAGACCTCAGTAAGCAGAGCAGTACTTAGTTGGACTACTTACTACTTTTACTAGGCGTAGTCAGCGTTCTCTTGAAAAAAGCTAGGCTCCAGGCTGACTAGGCATACTCAGCGCTTTGCACTTACTTTTTTTACTCGGCGTTTAGATAGCTGTTTACTGATAATTCTGATATCACCCAACGTCTAAGAATTACCATGTGGAAGTCTCCTGTTATTGATATTTTAGTAAAAAAAAAAGTTATTTTACGAATTGTTTCTGGTGTAGCATTTATACAAATAGTAGTTCATCAATTCATCCCATACATGTCTACAGCTTATTTTGGACGAGATGCAGATAATTTAATCAAATGATTTTTAACGTCATTTAATGTAATCAAAAAGTTAAAACTACCAATATGAGTATAATCAGAAAAAAAAACAATAATATTGTTACAAAAAAGTTAACACAATTTTGTTGTATGAAAGGAAACCCTTTAAATGATTACAAAGTAAAATATAATATACATCTGATAAAACAATTTTAGTCAAATGTGAATAATACTCCTCGTAAATAGTTATAATCTATAGCTATAGGTAGCTATAATCGTCATAAAATCAATAAAGTCTACGAACTAAGTAAAAATCCACGAGCACAAAACTTATATCATTGCTTTATTAAAACAAAATAATTATTACTTGTCCTATGAACATAAACTTTAAAAGAAGATAAACGCTACAACCTGTGGTAGTAAACATGACAGGTCCAAAACAATTTTTTTTTTTTCATTTTATTTCATTATTTTCGTAAGTTGGTTTCTACGCACCTCTCTTACCGCCATATTTATTGTTACTTACTTACATTTTTATTTATTATGTATACATTTTGTAACATACATATTTAAACTTTCTTATAAAATTCAACAACAATCTTTTGGGCTATAAAAATAAATGATATTAAGTGGTTGATTTCTTTCCATCCTGCATAATTTTATAGTCTATCTATATATTTTTATATATATGATCAGCCATTTGACCACTATCACAACTGGTGGTAAGTGATGATGTCGTCGAGGATTGGTCATGTCTGATCAGTAATAGCGTAATCATTCTTATTTTGAAAATGCCCAAATTAAGGGTTTCGGGAACACCTCAGCCGGTAGCGTATTCCATTCTTTATTCCCCCGCATCAGAAATATTGTTCGAAACTGTTTAGTGCGCATTGATGGCATGTCAACGACACAAAGATGGCGCGCGTCTCGTGTTCCGAAGGTGAAATAAGGCTGGCTTAGTAATTTTTGTTCGTAATAATAATAAGCGGTCCCAGAGAACTGCGTTTCACCTTATGTTTTATGGTTATTACGAGGGTCAAACTGAAAGTTCTTAGAACTGGCCACTTATAAACAATATAATAAAAAAAATATTCTAAAATTTGAAAAAAGAACTCTTTGCCAATATTACTGAGTAAATATTTCATTCATTTGTCATTTGTTTTACGATTTGGCGGCAAATTGAAAATTGTCTGTGTCACGTCAACATGAATTTAACACGAGAAAATTTTCGTGCAATGATTTTTTATGACTTTCGATGTCATTTAAGTCAACAAGAAAGTTATGATAGACTACGATTGGCCTTTCACGATGAAGCCCCATCTCGTGCGACTGTTTACAACTGGTTTAATGAGTTTAAACGTGGTCGCACTAATCTCACTGATGATGTACGTGAGGGACGGCCTTCTACGGCGACGACTGAAAATAACATCTGTGTTGTGCGGCGTATGATAGAGACTGACAAAAGAGTGACCTATCAGCAGATTCGGACAAGCTTAGGCATCGGTATGAGTCAAGTGCACAAAATCCTCCACGAACATTTAGCGGTCAGGAAGCTTTGCGCCCGGTGAATACCTCATAATTTGACTAAGGCTCAAAAACTCCATCGTAAGGATTGGTGCCGTAAAATTATTGAAAGATTAAACGGAGGTGACTCAAATGCTGTGTTCGACATACTAACAGGTGACGAAAGCTGGATTTACTGTTATGATCCTGAAACCAAAAGACAATCTGCTCAGTGGGTGTTTCCTTTCGAGGAGTTGCCAACTAAAGTGAAGAGAGATCGAAGTGCGGGAAAAAAAATGGTGGCCTCGTTCTTTGGAAGGATAGGTCATTTCGCAACAATTGTGTTAGAGGATCAAAAAACAGTTTCTGCAGAATGGTACACTACCAATTGTTTGCCACTTGTCTTGGAAAAAGTTCGAGAGAAACGACCTCGCAGTAGGATCCTCCTTCACCACGACAACGCCTCGTCGCACACCGCCAAGCGAACGATCGACTATTTGGCGACATCAAACGTTGAATTACTGGGTCACCCGCCGTATAGCCCCGACCTCGCGCCTTGTGATTTTTATTTATTTCCAAAAATTAAAGAAAAGCGGTTTATGAATGCTGAAGAAGCGGTGGCTGCGTATCGCGATGCCATTGAAGAGACCCCTAAGGACGAGTGGGCAAAGTGCTTTTCCCAGTGGTTCCATCGCATGCAGCGGTGTATTGACGTCAATGGACAATATTTTGAAAAGATATAATAAAACTAATAACTGGCTAATGTAATCAGTTTTTGATTTTCTAAGAACTTTCAGTTTGACCCTCGTATTTTGCACCCAAAAAAGCAGGAGACGATTTGCATAAAGATTAAAATTAATTATTACATCTTGTCCCAAATGGGCCGTAATAATATGGGACGAGTTGAGGAATGAGTACTTAGTATGTATTTAATACCGAAAAAGTCTTATATTGTAGTAACCAGCTGGAGCTAGTGGTTATTTTAAAATAAAGAGTTATTTTAAAACCTGGAATACCCCATACTTAACATATTTTCCTTCATCGGCGTAGTTATTGACTACGTAATTAAATACTTAAATTACAGGAGAAAGCATCCGCTTTGATATGAGGGGCTTTAGCCTTACATTTTCTACTAAATTGTCTTTCCGTTTCCATAAAGAGTGCGAAGTGTGGCCACCCAAATGCATCGATGTATGGAAAACATTTGAAATGCTTATAACTTTTGATTGGCGGCATATAGAGCCGTCACTTACGATTTTTTGTACTTAGAGGCCGCGTCACATCAGATTAGATGAGTTTTCAGCTTCGTACAACACCTGGAAGTGGTAGAACTGGGTGGCTCAGACAGCCAGCATCCGGCTGTCTGAGTCAGCAGTTTTTTCTCAATTTCTCCAAAACGCGTGCGTCACGAAGGTTCAAATCTGGTCGAGAGCTGTCACTAACGTCGTCACATCAGTAAATCCTAAAAACATTTGTCCGAAACGTAACATTTCGTGAAATATAGAGAAAAACAAGTTGGTTTAGACGACCGGATATCAAGCTGTCTAATCAAAAGAAACGGTATAGGTTTTAAAGCAATTTGTGGAGAAAGTAACGCTGTTGATGTGAACAAATGTAGCCAATGGATTGAAAACCTACCAGTTCTATTACGCAATTATTCTGCTGATGATATTTTATCATATTCGTACATACATATGTGTTATGTACGTGTAAAAACGTGCTTGAATATTTTTGTTGATTACATTTATATGATTGCCTTTAAGTAGGTACTATTTTTTTTTTATTAAAACTCATGTACGGACAACAGCACGTGAAGGTAAACACTGCGGTATCTTATACAGTTATAATAAGGGCTAGTTTGCAACAAAAATGGGTAACCTGATGTGCTGACGACTGTACATACATAACACATTATTTTATTTAATGATCGCACCTCTATAACTGAAATAACCTGTATTCTCACCTCTATTAATGGAACCCTCTGTAAATGAGACAGATATTTATTTATACCTGTATATCTGAGACACTGGGTAAGTGGAATACCTCTATAAGTGATACAACATTGCAGGTCTCTTAATAAATAAATAAATAAATATCCTTTGGACATTCCCACACATCGCCATCTAGCCCCAAAGTAAGCTACTCAAAGCTTGTGATATGGGTGCCAGACAACGGATATAATACTTAAATACTTTTTGTTTGTAAATACATACATGATATACATAGAAAACACCCAGACCAATACAAACAGACATGTTCATGCACACAAATGTTTGTATTGTGCGGGGATCGAACCCGCACCCGCTGCGTAGTAGGCGATTTCTCGACCACTACACCAGACGGGTCGTCTGGTGTAGTGGTCGAGAAATCGCCTAATGTCTCACTTAACCAGGTTTCACTGTATTTATTATTGAACATCAAAAGCACTATTGTTAATTATTATCAACATCACTATCATCGTCCGTTTCCAAATATTCTACACCCCAAAATAATTATGGCCATGTACAGTCGCCATCAGATATATCGGAGCAGATAAAGTGGCAGATGAAGGTCTAATGTCTCACTTAACCAGGTTTCACTGTATTTATTATTGAACATCAAAAGCACTATTGTTAATTATTATCAACATCACTATCATCGTCCGTTTCCAAATATTCTACACCCCAAAATAATTATGGCCATGTACAGTCGCCATCAGATATATCGGAGCAGATAAAGTGACCAAATACTTCTGAACAGTTTAAAATTTCAATAAGTTCCATACACTACAAGTTACCATTAATATCAGAACATTCATTACTTCATAAATATCTGAGCAGATGTTAGTCAATAACTTCTATACACACAACTAACCAATAATATCTGAACACTCACTTGCCTGAATTTATTTACTGCCTGACACTTTCATGACAGTGATGACAATACTGAAAACTACAAAGCGTTACTAACTGCCAGCCTCATCTTACTATAATATAAACTATGAAAAGAGTTCCTATTATGAATAAGTATTTATGGTTAAGTTGGAAGCACTTCCTTCTGCAATTTGCCTCGATTGCTCAGATATTAAAGACCGACTGCGTAGATACATTTGACGTTTTGAGTGTTCAGATAATTTTGGTTAGTTGTGTGTATAGAAGTTATTGACTAGTTTATGCTCAGATATTAATGAAGTAATGAATGTTCTGATATTAATGGTAACTTGTAGTGTATGGAACTTATTGACATTTTATACTGTTCAGAAGTATTTGGTCACTTTGTCCGCTCCAATATATCTGACGGCGACTCTACGAAAACAGTGGACTGTAAAGGTGGTCTGATGTAATTTTGGTGTTTGAAAAGAATAGGTAGGTACCTAACAATGTGGTCGCGACAATAACTCTGAATTATTTCATACCTGGTTGGTGTCGGCGATTGCTAAGAAGGCAACACATTCAAAGGATGTATCTATTACACTTAGATTACTGGCCAGCAATGAAATTATATTAGTAACGATACCCCAATGGTGCGTTGATTGTCGATTCTACGCCAACTTCGAGCACTCACTAACTTTGGTCGGATGGATCTTTAATAAATCACTTAAATAACGCTCAATGTATTTTTTATATTGATAATAATTATTTCGGCACTCAACAAACTAAAAAGGTGACGATCCAATTCAAAGCGCGGAACGAGAGAGCAGTTTCTTTTCTACTATATAGGGTTACCAGTTACAAAACATGCGGATCTGAACTCACAGGAGTCAGAGGCCTAGAGTTAAGCATCGCCTCGACTTGCGATAGTATCGTAATAAACTCTTCGTAGGTGACGCGCTGATCACCCACGACACGCTTCAAATGTGTCTTAACCGATTTAATTCCGGATTCTGCCAAAGCATTGAAATGTGGGCTACCAGGAGCATTAAACGCGAATTTGATGTGCTGTGCCCGAGTGGCATCAGTCATAATTTTTTCCAAAACATTACTAGCGCCAACAAAATTCCTGCCCTGGTCCGACACTATCAGGTTGCACCGACCACGACGAGCAACAAAACGCTTGAGGGCAGCGATAAACGCTTCCGTAGAAAGCTCTGAGGCAAGTTCAATGTGAATTGCCTTCGTGCTTGTGCACACAAAAACACAAATATAGGCATAAGGCCTAGTCTTGACCCCACGACCACGACCGAGAGCGATATCGAAAGGGCCACCGTAATCAATCGCAACCGTAGAAAATTGTTTGATTTGTGTGATTCTATATGACGATAAGTTACCCATAATGGGAACAGGAGCTGGTTTGGGGTTAGCGCGAAAGCACTTATCACACTTCGATACGACATAATGAATAGCCCTTTTTGGAGACAAAATCCAAAAGGATTGTGCCAGTAAATTTTGCAACGTCTGTACGCCAGGGTGCATAAATTTTCTGTGGAATTCGTCGATAATTAAAAAGGTCAGTCGATTCTTCCTAGGTAGCAGGAGGGGAAATTTAGCATCAAAAGGCACGTTTGCCTTCTCAACACGACCGCCCACCCTGAGGAGACCTCATTCATCAATGAAAGGAGACAGTTTTCGAAGATTCTTAGGCAACGAATTAGGCGAATCATTCCTCAATTTAGCAAATTCATCAGAAAATTCAATACCCTGAACATGCTTTATCAAAAGTTCAAAGGCTTGATTAACCTCAGACGATTGGAGAGATATATCAACGATTTTACAATCCAGATGATTATTTTTATTAATTTTAATATCACGCAAAAAGCGAAGACAATAAGCTAACACGTTTTGCAGCTTTGAAAACGATGAGAAACGATTTAACAAATTTTCAATCAAATTGGAATCAGAAACATTGGTCACAAGATTAACAATCTTACTTTCTGCTGACAATGCAGAATCGTCAGACAGGGGGAACAACGAAGGCCAATTATCTTCAGTTTCCGACAGAAACGAGGGACCATGACGCCACAACTCTTGCTTCGACGTGAAATCATTTGGGAGCATGCCACGTGAGCCGTAATCGGCTGGGTTATCTGCAGTCCCAACATGCCTCCAGCATCCAGACGGTATCTTATCCTGCACGTGAGCAACCCTGTTTGCAACAAATGTTTGCCATTTCGAAGGGCACGATTTAATCCACGACAAGGCAATAGTGGAATCAGACCACGCGAAAACCTTTTCAAAATGATAAAATGGTTTTAGGGCATCGATAACAGACTGGAATAAGTCTGATAAAAGAACAGCGGCTTGAAGTTCCAACCTTGGGATTGTGAGCCTTTTAAGCGGAGCAACCTTTGACTTCGAACAACAAAGTTCAGTACGTATTTCACCGTTAGGTTGTACGACTCGAAAAAAGACTGCTGCGCTATAGCCACGTTCGGAAGCATCACAGAAGCCATGAACTTGCAAATCAACGAAAGGTTTAACAAGACGACGAGGAAACGAAAGCAAGGTCAACGACTGAAGTTCATTTTTAAAACGAAACCACTCTGTAGCAATATTTTCAGGAACGTCATCATCCCATGAAATTCCAGAACACCACAAAAGCTGCATGAGAAATTTTGCATAGAACGTAACAGGACCAACTAAACCCAGTGGATCGTAAATGCGGGCAATATCTGAGAGAATTGTCCGTTTTGTCAGTCTAC
Organism: Pyrausta purpuralis; assembly: GCA_963924145.1. Lineage (NCBI taxonomy): Eukaryota > Metazoa > Arthropoda > Insecta > Lepidoptera > Crambidae > Pyrausta > Pyrausta purpuralis. The sequence continues at coordinate 14,574,663 of OZ001645.1, read as the reverse complement.
GGCGATCAGTAGCAACTTTGAAGGTGAAACTATCTTCTTGTGGCAACCACAACAAACCAAGAATTTTCAGGGAGATGTCTGACTCATCTTCAAATTTTCTGAATTCTTCAGAATACAAATCAGAGGGAGGTAAATCGCGAAGAAATTGCTTGTCATTCGAGCTTCATTTCGTGAGATGGAAACCAGCCGAATGCATAATTTCAATTAATTCAGATTTCAGTTGATGAGCCAGTTCCAGGGACGATGTGCCAGTTACAATGTCATCAACGTATATGTCACGCGATAGAACAGAAGCTCCGAGGAGGAACTCTGACGACGAAATCTTTGCCAATTCAGCGATGGTACGAAGAGCCTGATACGGAGCAGAAGAGACTCCATATGTAACAGTACGTAGTCTAAAGTTACGTACCGGACCGACAGGGGAACGTCGCCACAAAATGCGTTGATATTCAGCATCTTCCTCGGGTACTAATATTTGACGATACATTTGCTTCACGTCACCTGTAAACACAATGGAATGCCACCGGAAGCGAACGAGAAGATCGAATATATTGGTTTGCAATTTGGGACCAACCTGCAAAGAATCATTAAGCGACAAGCCACGAGAATCTTTGGCGCTCGCATCGAAAACCACACTAAGAGGAGTACTGACTGACTCCGGACGCAAAATACCGTGATGAGGTATATAGTAAAAATTGCCAACATCCTTTGAAGGGGCAGCAATTTCTTCGAGATGACCACAATTTGCATAAATCCATGCAGGATACGTATGCTTCACGAAAATTAGGATTTGAATCGAAATTCCTTTCCAACGACGAAAACCTTTTAAGGGCGATCGCACGAGAGTCATAAAAAACCGGCTTGTGCGACGGCTCAACGAAAGGTAGAGGAACGACAAATCTACCATCACTCGAACGTGAATGGTTTTCGACAAAATTAGCTCCACAAGTTTTTTCAGCCTGTGACAGTATATTTTTACGCTGACAAACTTCTTCTAACGCCCAAAAATCTTTTATAGCGTTATTCAACGACAAATTCGAAACGAGAAGGCAATCATTACTGGTTGCACGACGACGAGAAGTGGTGGAGGAAACGACATCACAACCACCCAAAAGTATCCATCCAAAGATGGTTTCCATTGCAATTGGTTGACCATGTTTTCCTCTTCTGAGGCCCGACAGCAACGATGACGCAAACACATCAGCATTCAGCAACATATCAACAGGTCCAGGAGTATCAAACAGAGGGTCGGCCAAAGCTATATATATATATAAGCCTTGAATATGTGACCAAAGAGAAGAATCCACAGACTGGGTAGGTTGATCAGCACAAATCGACGATAGAACGAGAGCATCATCGACAATATCCGACGATAAACGAGATTTAAATGGTCGTAGATTACGTGACACAGTCCCAGATGGCTTGGCAGTCGAACAACCAATACCATTTACCTGGTGATTTCCCCGAACAATTGACAAATCCAACGATTTAGCAGCATGTTAAGAAATAAAATTGCATGCACTAGCAGAATCAAGTAAAACTCGAATAGGCTGGAAATCACCATTGGTGTCCTGTATTTAAATTCTTGTAGTCGAAAATAAAATATTATTACTAGGAACTATTGTAGTAAGTGTGGTTCCAGCAGCAGAAGGCTGCAAATCAACAGTTGAAGGCACAGCGTTATTCAAATTGTTGTCACTTTCTTTCGATACAGAAGGTTTTACAATATTAAAATGCAACAAAGTATGGTATGCATGATGGCAAATATTGCAACCTTCTTTGTTACAACCTTTGACTTGATGCGATGGATAGAAGCACACGAGACAAAGTCCTGTTCTTTTAATGAAATCAAAACGTGCCTGTACTTCCAACCTTTTAAATTTTAAACAAGTTTCCAAAGAATGCTTAAGTGAACTAAATTTACATGGATCTGTAATCGAGACAACATCAATAAAACTTTGTAAGACTTCAAATTCTGAACCTCATTACTATTATGTTCCAATTGGAACTTTTCCTGCAATATCCTATCAAGCTTCGACCATAGTAAATGAAACAACATAAAGTTCTTATCGGGCAAACCAAATTTACTTAAAACCGACAATTTTTTTGAAAATGTGTAGCTAACTCTTTGTAACTCAGATTCTGAAACAATTTTTATGGGTTCACATGACAACAATTTATCATAAAATGTAATACTCAATGCCCATTTCTTGTTATAGTGTTTATTGAGAAGATTATACGCATCTATATAACTATCATCCTTTAATGGGAAATTTTTAATTAGTTCATAAGCTGGCCCCTTGACTGACGACAAAAGGTAGTAAAACTTTTCAACATTGGTAATGTTTTTGGTGTGGATCAAAGAGTTAAAGAGTTGAATGAATGGAATCCAGTTGTATAGCGCCCCATCGAATGCCTTTATATCTATTTTAGGTAATCTTGCAACTGATTCCGAGTGGTTTTGACACACTTGTTTAGCCTTTACCGAACCCCGACTTAATTCCTCACGCAATCTGCATCGCACTCTAGCCATTTTGTGCTCGAAAGTCATGATCACCTCCAATTCATTTTTACTTCGAGTTTCGGTACCATGGCGAGAATATTTTGCTGGGCACTATGGAATTTCTTAGCTAATTCCCTAAATTCTTTCTCAGAATAGCCCACCAAATCACCTTGTTCTATATTTTCGAGACGCATCAATGCATAATCGCGGGTAATCCTATTCATATCAGCTTGTTGACTATATTCAGCCATTGACTCGCTTTCATTTACCATTGTATACACAAACAAACTCGAAATGCAACAAGAACAAAAACGAAACCAAACGAAAACGAAAATTATTTTTTTTGTGTATGAACGAATACAACAGAATAACAAATGATAAGTTGTCAATGAATATTTTTTTTTTTTTTTGTTATTTTCGTTCCATTTTGGAACAGGCTAAGGTCAAAGACCATGCTGCCTTGTCGTAGGTTTTTCATTTCTTTTGTCAAATTAGGGAAAATAAAGTCTTCAGTATTTGTGATGTCTTCAATCCATGGCTTAGTCATTCATTTCAAATGTAAAGCAAAATACACTTAAAATCCAGTAGAGTACAATGTCATAAGTTTGTTTATTTATCTAGTACATTTAGGGATAATTAATTCTTTAGTTTTATATGCATGTCTTATCCTAGAAATCAGTCTTTTTTGAGATAGTTAGATCCATTTTTATTTAAATGTATTAAGTAAAATCCAATAGAGCACAGGTATAAAAATCCATGTGGGATCAAAATGTCATAACCAGGGAACGAAGCGACGTATCAAACGTCAATGTCAAATTCAAAAATTATCAACAAACAAGCAATTACAAAAAATAACAACAAGAAAGTTTTATACACCATTGACTAATTCAAAGTTTTTACAACGTTTTAACCACAACTAAATTTATACATATTTACAAAAACATTAGATTCTGCAAACTGTACAGAGAATAAATTTGTAGAGAGGTATGTAAGTCAGGCTATTTACAAGAAGAGCTTGAATGGAGCGCGGCACCAAATCAGGCTTGCCATAAATTTTAATCAGCTCGTCCATAAGCACAAGGCGCTGAATGCCAAAGGCCGAGCAAACAAAGAAAATGTGTGATAGAGTTTGCTCTACCACAAAATCACAATAATCACAATGAGAGCTATCCACCATTTTCAATCGGAAGAGATGAAAATTCAAATTACAGTGTCCAAATCGTAGCCTTAGAATTGAAATGTAAAATTTCCTGTTTAAATAGGTGTCACCTTTGCAGAACCAAGGCATAATTCCAATTTGGGTTTTACACTCATCATACCACACACCTTTCTTTTCAATTTGAACTTTATGTTTATAATGTTTTCTCCAAATGTCAATGTACCTTTTCTTCAAAAGAGGAACAATATCAGAACAAGGTACATGGACATCTAGATTACTACTAGAATCAGGGACTATTGTAGCACAATTTGTTATGGTTCTAGCTAAAAAGTCAGCTCTCTCATTACCTATGACACCAACATGAGACGGTACCCAACTAAAAGAAACATTAAAATTATTCATTGTTATTAATTCCAACCATAACTGTTTGATTGCAACAATCAAATAGTTAGTGTTGGCATTAAATTTATTATTTTTAAGATTTTCTAAGACACTCATACTGTCACTGACTATTATCCATTTAAGACAACCACTATTTTTGTGTTTTATATGTTTCAAAGCAGCAAGAATAGCCACAGCCTCAGCTGTGAATATGCTTGTGTTTGAATTTATTTTATAACCAGAACCAGTATTCAATAAACTATCAAAAATAGCAAAAGAAACAGCAGACTCAGTTTTGGACCCATCAGTAAAGATAAATCTACAATCATCAAATTCAGAGAATTTACTATATACATCTTCTTTTGAGAACAAATTATGATCAATTATAATGTTGATTGCAGGAAAGTGACTTTGGAAGACTCCAACATAACATGGAAGTACAGAAGACCTATGTATTTGCAAAGTTTCAAGGAAATTTAGGAATTGACTGAATCCCTGCAATATGTAAAGGGGATTACGTAAGGGAGGAGGTGGGGCAAGTTTTAGGTTAAGAAACAGGTGATTATTAATTTTACTGTAAAGTTTCAATATGAATCTCTCTTTTAAATATGAGAACCTTATGCTTAAAGGTGGAAGTCTACATTCAACTTGCATTGCATTTATAGGAGTGCTTTTAAATGCTCCAGTTATAAGCCTCAAACTTTTATTTTGTATTTTTTCTAAGACATTAACCAGTCTAGTGTCATTGGCAAAACAAAGGAAACCATATTCAAAATGACTTCGAATCAAAGATTTGTACAACATTAACACTATCTTTGGATCAGCTCCCCAAGATGTTCTACATAATGATTTCAAAATATTGAAGGCTTTATTAGCTCTAGAAGCTATTAAATCAATGTAATTTTTCCAGGAAAGGTTATGAGTGAAAGTAACACCTAAAAACTTAACTTCATGAGAAACAGGGATAGGAACTTGATTGTAGACAATTTCAGGGGTAGAATTTCTAACATTTCCAAATACTAAGAGTTTTGATTTTGATGCATTAACTTCAAGATTTAAGTATGAGAAATAAGTAAACAATCCTTCCAATGACTTATTTATAAGGGTTCTAACATTAGCTAAACTTTTTCCAGATGTATAAACTACTAAGTCATCAGCAAATTGAAGATTTTTAACATCAGAACCCAAGATCATATTCAAACGACGAATATAGAGAATAAAAATTAACGGGGACAAGATGCCACCTTGGTTTGTGCCAACTGAAGCAAATCTTGGACCATACAACAATCCATTATATTTAACATAAATTTCCCTTTCTATCAAAAAATTTTGAATCCAATGAACCACTTTGCTTGGAATCCCAATAGAAAGTAGTTCATTGCCCAAAATATCAACATTTACACTATTAAAAGCTCCAGAAACATCAAAAAACACAGACAACACAAAATTATTTTTATATAAACTACTTTGAATATCAAGCTGTAATTGAGAAATGCTTTCACGAGCAGACATACCCCTACGAAATCCATATTGATTAGAAGGTAGAAGGTTATTTTTTTCTATATAAAATTCCAGTCGTTGCTTCAATAACTGTTCAAATACCTTTCCTACACAAGATGTAACTGCGATAGGGCGATAGGAGTCTGGACTAGATCGCTGCTTATCTGGTTTTAATATGGGAACTATACAATCAGTCTTCCATGCATGTGGGATATTGTTTGTTAGCCATAGATTGTTCAGAATGAACAGGAGCATGTCCAATCCTTTGGTGCTAAGCTTTTTTAACATCATGTATGGCACACCATCAAGACCAAAAGCACCATCCTTTCTAGAATACAAGGCAGATATTAACTCTTGCTTGGTAAAGGAATCGGTCAAGAAACTATTTACAGAATTAGCATCACTAATGAAAGGAATGTTTGTTTTATTATTTACATAATCAGGAGTGTACTTACAAAGAAAATCTAGAACCCAACTGTCATCATTATTTGTCCAGGAGTATGTTTTATTAAATTTTCGCATAAAATTCCAGATTGTCGACAAGGGAGTACATCGATTAAAAGAGTTGCACAATTCTATCCAGCTATTGGATCTAACCGTTTTCAAGGTAAGTTTTTTAACAGCTTGTAAACGCTTAAATTCAATATATGTCTCATCTGAAGGGTTGTTTTTAAAGTTAATATATGCAGATTTAGACTTTTGGACAGCATCTGAACATGTTTTGTTCCACCAAGGAAGGGGAGGGTATTTGAATTTTTTTTTAGGTGTACTATTAAAAGTAGTAGTAACAGTAGTATTACTATTGCTATTAGCAGTAGTAGGGAAAGACATAGATACTTTTTGGTTTGGAAGGCACTTATTTACAGCAGTGTGCAAAATTTTTATGAAAGTGGAGTATGCATCCAGTGGAGAATAATTTTCAATTTGAAAGTCAGACAGCTCAAAATCTAGGATTTGCCCATACATTTTCCAATTTACACTTTTAAAGTTAGGGTAAATTGGAGAATGCATGATACCATTATTATACAACTGATCTCTATTTACATTATTATTTACAAAGACTTTTATGATTACAGGAAGATGATAGCTGCTGCCAAGAGGATCGTTATGTACGGACCAGTCACAAGAAAGAGCTAATGATGAGGAAACCAACGATAAATCCAATGCATTTGAACGCCACGATAGAGATCCAACAGTTGTTACATGACCATTATTTAATAATACCAAATCACTGTTGTCAATTATATCTAAAATGTCTCTGCCTCTAGAATCTATAGAGTGACAACCCCAATGTGTGTGATGAGCGTTAAAATCACCTGCAAAAATCATTGGTTCAGGTATTGAATCTATTAAAGACTGGAATTTAAGTTTATCAAAAGATGGTGTGGAATTCGCTGGGCAATAAAAACTAACAATACTTATTTCTACACTATGTAAAGTTATTCTAACACAAATGTTTTGTAAAGAATTGTCAGAAAATGTGTTGATTTTTTTGTAATTTATACTATTGTGAATTAAAATAGCTACTCCATTGTGTTTGTTGCCTATATCATTTCTTTCGGTTATATATCCTTTAATATTAAAACTTTTAATTGGCGTAAGCCAAGTTTCAGAAATAATAGCTATGTGTATATTGTTATCATATAAATATTTTGTAAGTGAAATCTTATTACTGATTATACTTTGTGCATTCCATTGAATAAAGTTAAGTTCCATTTACGGGAAAAGAAGCGTTGTTTCGGAAGGTTAGGTGTAGGGTTTCTTTAATAGTTGTAGAGTTTATTGGGTTTTCTTTTTGATTCAAAATTAATTTGGTGACTGCGTTAGTCAGAATGTTCATAAAAAAATCTGATTTAGTAAGATTTTCTAACTGAGTTTCTATGTTTCTTAATGACAAATGAGGGAAAGAATTTTCTTTAAATAGTTCGGAATAAGTGGTAGCTCTGGATTTGATTTTATTTTCTTCAATTTTGGCTTTCTTTTGTGGGCATGAATTTGAAATAGCAACATGGTTACCACTACAGTTTATACATTTGGCATCTTTTTGTTCAACTGTACAAGATTTGAAACTGTGAGAACCTGAGCAGATAGAGCATACTTCAGCATTTTTACAATATTGAGCGATATGGCCAAACCTCATACAGCGCAGACACTGCTTGACCGGCGGCACGTACACACTTACCTCATGTCTCCACGAGTCGAGGTATACGTACTGCGGGAGCTCTGTGGAGGCGAACGTCACCGCAACAGTCTGAGTGGGCTGGTACGAGACCGCACCACCCTCACTACGCACTCGACGCATAAACCGTCGGACTTGTATGACATTACGTGAGCTGCCAATAAGAGCCGAAATCTTTTTATTTGATAAATCGGTGGGTACTGAAGTGAGAACCCCAGTCACCTCCGTGTCGCTTGCCGGAATTGTACCTTTTAGACCTAAATCATCCAGAAGTTTCCTGTTTTGTAAGAATACATTGGCATTGTTAGATAAATCAAAAGTTATACCGATTTTGTACTTATTGATGGACTTTAGATGGAGTATACCAGTCACGCAATACTTTCGTATGGCGTGAGAAATTGCTAGTCTATCTTTGTCGCTAAAAGGCTTTTCTTCTTTGTGGGATACAAAAACTATGTACTCGGATTTTTTACTATTTTCAGGGTACTTTCTGGAGTACCCTGGTACCTTAAAGATTTGATATTTCGATGAAGCATCTTCTTCATCAGATGATGAGTCACTTATTGGAGGCCCATCGGGAGGGTCTTGCTTTTTCCTCTTCTTGCTACCCCCCATGACTCCAACACTTTCACATAAGAAACAAACTATTTACTATATATATACAACGATATTAACAAGAAATGTACAGTAATAATAATAAACTTTGAATTTTTTAAAAATTGGGCGCCTTTCTCTAACAAGGTTCCCGCGCTTTTTTTCTTGTCAATGAATACCTACAAACTAAACTGTCACGCGCTCTTTTTTTTTATACATGTTTAACGTCTTCGGCTCTAAGCCATACAGACAATACTTTAGTGAATTTTCAGTATTTTAACACTTAAAACTAAATCTAACACTAAACTAGCCTACCTATATCCTAGCCTAACCTATCTTAACCTAACTCATTGAAATGCGAGGTGGTCCGCATTCCAATGCTCAACAAGGAAGCTAAGCGCAGGAACAGCGATCCGGGTAGGACGACGCGATTAGAGCTCGCTTCACCATAATTCTCACTTTAACTTCATTGTTTTCTTCAAAAGCACGAATTGTCATGACAATTCCACCGCACAATCACAATAATTGACCCGAAAATAACAATTTCTAAAATGAAGAAATATGGTCCATCCTTCCTTTGCTTGCCTTTCCCGCGCAAAACTCCGTCACGCGCTCTAAATGGTCAAACGTCAAAACGAAAATCAATATGTCAAATAGTGCCGTTTCCGGAAACAAATATGCGAAACGGAACGCAATTGAAGCACCGATACAATACCAACACAAAACTTCAAATTCAAAATGGATGCTTTTTCAAACTTACCTACATTCGGTATAAAATATTTCACTACAGAGAACGACCAATATAACCTACAAATATCGAAAAGATACCAAAACTACATCAATCCATCGTCCGCGGAACAACTAAATCCGAATCGAAGGATCAAAAATGTACGAAAACAGTGGACTGTAAAGGTGGTCTGATGTAATTTTGGTGTTTGAAAAGAATACCTGACAATGTGGTCGTGACAATAACTTTGAATATTTCATACCTGGTTGGTGTCGGCGATTGCTAAGAAGGCAACACATTCAAAGGATGTATCTATTACACTTAGATTACTGGCCAGCAATGAAATTATATTAGTAACGATACCCCAATGGTTCGTTGATTGTCGATTCCACGCCAACTTCGAGCACTCACTAACTTTGGTCGGATGGATCTTTAATAAATCACTTAAATAACGCTCAATGTATTTTTTATATTGATAATAAATATTTCGGCACTCAACAAACTAAAAAGGTGACGATCCAATTCAAAGCGCGGCAACGAGATAGCAGTTTCTTTTCTACTACAAAGGGTTACCAGTTACAAAACTTAAAATTTACTATAAAAAATGTTACCACATTACTAAACGAAAACTAACCATGAACAACAAATGTGAACAGCCATTTTCCCTTTATATGTTTGCCTTTGACACACTTTGTGTTACACCTTCGATAAATAATTGACTGCTAGCACTTTTTTACTTTGTATGAAGAATGTTCATAGCTTATGTCTAAATAAATTATATTATTTTGCAATTCTTTTGGCAAATCTCGATTCTTCATAATAATACTCAAATACCACTTTTTTTCCTGCAATATGAAGTTTTTCGATTAAAGCTTTCCTATAACTTTGGCATTTCTTATATGAAACCCCAATAGTTTTTAATATTTTACGCAAATGCTCAAGCCTGCAGTCAAACTCAAGTTCATTTTTTGCAACCATCAGCAACTTCCTATATATAAAAAAACTATATTTTATAACGTAGTGAACATTATGGTAAAGTCATCCATTTCCTTACTAGGACGGAGATCTGTTTTGCCGGGAGTGCTGAATTTTTCATCGTTTTTGAAGCCTTCATCCACAATCCGCCTGACAGTGCTTTCCGATTTTCCTAAAAACAAGTAAAATATACGAATAAGGTAACATCAAGTATCTACATACTACTATAGTAGGATTACGTACCTAGTCGTACAATATAATGAATATTTTGTTACTGGAAACTTGAATGGAAAAAATCAAATATCCATTTGGAGACTCTGCCTGGGATGTTATAACTATGCAGGATCTTAACAAGCGTAGGTAGATCTACAGAATCAAATGCTCCGCTTACATCTAAAGAGGTACTTAGTAAATAACTGTTACTTACAAATGACTCCTGAATATCACCTGTAAATTTGAAAAGGCTATCAATCGTACTTCGACCTTTACGGAATCCAAACTGATCATGAGGGATAAGTAATCTAGATTCAGCGTATAATTCTAACCTATTTTTTAACATAGTTTCGAAAATCTTTCCAATGCATGAAGATAAAGAAATCGGTCTATAGGAATCTGCGAACTGAGGGTCCTTTTCCGGTTTTAAAATTGGGACTACAGCAATAGTTTTCCATGAGGAAGGTATTATACCGGTTGACCATAAATCATTAAAAATCTTTAATAAAATTGATTTAGCTGCAGAATCTAAACGCTTGATCAGAACATAAGGAATATCATCTAGTCCGGGAGATGTGTCTCTTCTACTATTTAGTTACAAATGAAATTCAGAAAGTGAGAATGGAGAAATTAAATGTGTATTCAGCTCGTTAAAATTAAAAATATGATCAAGATTACTAAAGTTAGCAGAAGGGTGATCAGGAGCAATTTTATCAAAAAAAACTGTCAAAAACTGATCGTCTTTAGATTTGATAGAGCCAATTTTCCTGTTAAATATTTTAATAAATCCCCACAACATGCTGATTGGAGTATTTCTATCAAAACTGCTACACAAATTCTTCCAACTCAATGCTTTTTGTTGCTTGATGATCAACCTTTTCAATGCATCTAGTTTTTTATACAGGATGTAATTTTCTATTGTTGGATATCGTCTGTACATAAAAAGAGCAAGTTTGGCTTCCTTAACAGCGCCGGAACACGTATCGTTCCACCACGGCATGGGTTTATGATGACTACGGCTATCTGTAGCAGATGATTTGTAAATTGGAATAAATTCCTTTCTTAATCTTTTCAAAATATAACAAAACTAGCGGTCCCCCGCGACTTCGTCCGCGCGTTTTGAGTTTGCTCCCTCCCCTCCCGTCGCAGCGTCATGTTTTATATCCTAAAGCCTTTCTCGATAAATAAGCTATCCAACACAGATTTTTTTTTCAAATCGGTCCAGCAGTTCCTGAGATAAGCGTGTTCAAACAAACAAACTCTTCAGCTTTATAATATATTAGCGCAAGCGCACGTTGTACTTAAGCTGCGAACATTATTTTAGTGCGGAGTTATGTTAAAACTGTGATAGCTCCTAAGATATTTATTGAAATCAAATGATATAAAGGGCAACTTGGTTCTAAATGAAATGCTCGTGATGATGAATGTATTTATTTTGATAACAATAAATACCTGTGTGTATAATACACCTCTAAAAATAATGCATTATTTTTTTACAAATGTATTCACATAAAAAAGGTTGTAGTAAGTCAACCATAAAAATAGACATATGCTGTCGCGGACTTTATTATAGAACTCTTAATGCTGAACAATCCTGTCATACATGATTTTTGTGTAACTTAAGCGGTTTCCGCAGCGTATGCAGCGAAAGCTCTCAAAAGGAATATCTTTCTCCCGTTTTCGCAACATTTTTCATTTCTGCTGTGGTCTTATGAGTCGTATCTTTATGTTATATAGCCTAAAGCCTTCCTCGATAAATGGACTATCCAAAGTAAAAAATTTTTTTCAAATCGGGCCAGTAGTTTTTGAGATTAGCGCGTTCAAACAAACAAACAAACAAACAAACAAACAAACTCTTCAGCTTTATAATATTAGTATAGAGTATAGATTCGTCAATGGCCAATAGGGGATCTTCATATAAAACCAAATGATTAAAAGTAGTACTGGATATTCAAGCCAGTCTGCTTTATTACGAGGGTCAAACTGAAAGTTCTTAGAACTGGCCACTTATAAACATTATAATAAAAAAAATATTCTAAAATTTGAAAATAGAACTCTTTGCCAATATTACTGAGTATATATTTCATTCATTTGTCATTTGTTTTACGATTTGGCGGCAAATTGAAAATTGTCTGTGTCACGTCAACATGAATTTAACACGAGAAAATTTTCGTGCAATGATTTTTTATGACTTTCGATGTCATTTAAGTCAACAAGAAAGTTACGATAGACTACGATTGGCCTTTCACGATGAAGCCCCATCTCGTGTGACTGTTTACAACTGGTTTAATGAGTTTAAACGTGGTCGCACTAATCTCACTGATGATGTACGTGAGGGACGGCCTTCTACGGCGACGACTGAAAATAACATCTGTGTTGTGCGGCGTATGATAGAGACTGACAAAAGAGTGACCTATCAGCAGATTCGGACAAGCTTAGGCATCGGTATGAGTCAAGTGCACAAAATCCTCCACGGACATTTAGCGGTCAGGAAGCTTTGCGCCCGGTGGATACCTCATAATTTGACTAAGACTCAAAAACTCCATCGTGTGGATTGGTGCCGTAAAATGATTGAAAGATTTAACGGAGGTGACTCAAATGCTGTGTTCGACATACTAACAGGTGACGAAAGCTGGATTTACTGTTATGATCCTGAAACCAAAAGACAATCTGCTCAGTGGGTGTTTCCTTTCGAGGAGTTGCCAACTAAAGTGAAGAGAGATCGAAGTGCGGGAAAAAAAATGGTGGCCTCGTTCTTTGGAAGGATAGGTCATTTCGCAACAATTGTGTTAGAGGATCAAAAAACAGTTTCTGCAGATTGGTACACTACCAATTGTTTGCCACTTGTCTTGGAAAAAGTTCGAGAGAAACGACCTCGCAGTAGGATCCTCCCTCACCACGACAACGTCTCGTCGCACACCGCCAAGCGAACGATCGACTATTTGGCGACATCAAACGTTGAATGACTGGGTCACCCGCCGTATAGCCCCGACCTCGCGCCTTGTGATTTTTATTTATTTCCAAAAATTAAAGAAAAACTTAAAGGAAAGCGGTTTATGAATGCTGAAGAAGCGGTGGCTGCGTATCGCGATGCCATTGAAGAGACCCCTAAGGACGAGTGGGCAAAGTGCTTTTCCCAGTGGTTCCATCGCATGCAGCGGTGTATTGACGTCAAAGGACAATATTTTGAAAAGATATAATAAAACTAATAACTGGCTAATGTAATCAGTTTTTGATTTTCTAAGAACTTTCAGTTTGACCCTCGTATACAAAAATTTTACTATATTTCTTGGCTTTTCATAAATTTCACAGGTCATGTTTAATAGAACTAAAGTTGGAAAATGGTAGCTGCCTAATGTATCGTCAGTGTATACTGACCACTCAGCTGATGCTGCTAAAATCGGTGATACAAATGTGATATCTATGGCAGATGCAGAATGATTAGGACGGGGAAGAGTGGTGAGCTGACCATCATTTAATATACACATATCGAGTTCATCTAACATGTCATAAACCTGGATGCCTCTAGTTTTGTTTGATATCGACCCAAAAGCAGTGTGATGGGCGTTAAAATCACCCATTACAATAATCAGAGAAGGTAACAATCGAACTAATTTTTTTAATGTATTAATAGGGAAACGCCAGGCCGTGGAGGACAGTACACACCTAAAACAGTTAAACAAGAATTATGGTTGATTTTTACGCTAACGCACAATGATTGAATTCTATCAGAACTAGCACTTATAATTTCAGAATAATTCAGGGAGTTTTTACAAACAATAGCGATTGACGACCCGTCTGGTGTAGTGGTCAAGAAATCGCCTACTACGCAGCATGGGATGACAGAAAAGATGTATTTGTCAATAAAGAGTTTGCATTCTTTGCATTGTCAAATATAATAGCATACCGCAAAGCATTTACTTGTTTGATTTCCTTCACTCCTTTATTATAGCGACCAAATATATTATTTAAGTAGATTGGGTCCTTGTTACCGAATTTAATTAACTCATTTGTACTTTGAATATAGACTGGGAATACATTGCCTGGTGAATTGTCTCGGTAACTGCGAATGTGTTTTTTTTTGTAGTATGGAGTATGTTTAGACTCCTCGTCATCGTCCGATAGATCCACTGCTGGGGCGTTGGTTTTTCGTTTTTTAGGGGCCGCACCCCCACTTTCGGAGCCCATCCTGCCCCTTTAGCACTTGAACTGTTTGAGATTAAACTATTTATAAATATTTTATTTTAGAGCCGAGACAAATTAAACCTCCCGCCTTGAAGGTTTCCCGCCAAAAACAAACACGAAGCAAAAAGACCCATTGACAGCTGATGTACTTGACAGCAATGACTTGACAAGTAATAATAATAATAATAATAATAATAACAATAATAATACAATAATAATAAAAATACAAATTAATTGCAGAAAATATCCCGCCGTATTACCAATATTCCCCGAAGCCTGTACTGGAAAATAATGGTTACAAGCTATACTACAACGACCTCTATGTTACACTAGACACGCTGTTTAGAGCAAACTTTGTTCTACAGTAAGTTGAGGCCAAGTGGAGCATCTGTGTTTAGTCTGTTGCCAGAAACTACCATGTCAAAACGTCCCTTACGTCAAAAGACGATATAAACAAATTACTTAAAAATGTGTTCTTGCGCCCGTATTTTGAACATTTAGTTTTTTTTAGTTGTATGTAGTAAATATAAGTGGTTAAAAGATTCGTTGAAAGCGTAGAAGTATTAATTTTCGTTTTCTCACAATTTTCATAGAAACCCAAAGATCAACCAAAAACAGACATGCCAAAACTCTTATAGGTAGAATATGTTTTATCTATGTCTCCCCTTCAGAATTATAGGGCCAAGTTATATTCTATGAAGTTTGAGTTTTATTTCAATTGACTTTATCATTAAAGTCCGATTTTCTAAGCGAGCTATAGAAAATATCTCAGTGTTAAATAATTATTGCCTATGTAAAATTTGAGTTTTGTATTTATCTTATTTTAAAATAAATCATTATGTAAAAAGGAATGTCAAGCAAGATTGTTTACAATATTAGACTAGAAAAAAAAGGGACTAAGTAAATATCTGTATGTACAGGAGTAGTATTGTAAGATAATTGGTACGAATTATGTTGTTATAATATTGGTGGGCATATAATTACCCTTTTTTGTGAAAATAACATCACATAAACGTTATCATTTAAAATTTTAAAAATAGACATTTTACTAGTACATATATCGAATCATAGGCAGAAAACTAAACACCAGCAAGGTGTCATATCTGTTCGATTACTCTTTGCTACCTATGACAGCTCAGTGTTGTTGTTGTAATGGCTATTGTCATGTTTGGAAGAAATGGGGAAAAAATATCGATGTGATATCTTTTTGGGATTTGTTTGTTTTTAAGGTGTTTTGTTTTCTCTATTGCTTGAAAACGTTTTCAAATATCACGATGTTGAAATGTATTTGCTATAGTAGCTTAACATTGATTGTCCACGAAGAAACACAACAATATTCAGCATCAAACAGGAGAAATCAAAAATATTAAATAGCAACACTTCATACTTCTGTCATTTTAAAAATGTGACACAAAATTTGTTCTGAACAGCGTGTCTAGTAGAATACATATAAGTCTATGCTATACTATGACAGAGCAATACTCACGGATAGGACAATACATAATAATAGGCCAGACATAACACTTATCGACAAACACAACAAAACAGTACACATCATATATATTGCAGTCCGAAACACACACAACCTCCATAAAACCATTACCGAAAAAATCCACAAATACACAGAGCTAAAGTACGAAATACTACATATATGGCGAATGGATAAGGTACCTATTCATCGTGCCATTGGTGCTGTCCTGTACAGGAGTCATCCCAAGACATCTAATTACAGCACTACGTACTCTTGACCTCCCTGAATACACATACATATCTATGCAGAAGGCGGCCATATTAAACACATGCCGCATCGTCAGGATTTTTTTACAACTCCGACGTAATTTTAGGCAATGAAACCCACTTGGCCTAGGCCCGTGAGTTTCATAATACACCGAGGCAGATAAAAAGACATCTTTTTATGTGGCTCGAGATTAAAAATATATAATAATAATAATATAATATTTTTATAGAATACAATATTTATTTATTGCGCTATAGTACACAAACATTACAATTTATATTATATTAAATTACATTAAAAAGTTTATCTTTTAGAAAAATCAACTTACATCCATAATTTCGCCAACCGTCTTACGGTTTTTCGATCAGCCTACGTGTCTTGACGCGAGTTTCACATTTTTCCCCCATCCCACAAAAGTGCTCAACGCCGCTAAAGAAGTTTTCACTTCAAAAAACAGTTCTAATATCATATTTTCGTTAAGTAAATTGTATTTAATGATGCCTATCATGTATGATTGAAGTATTTTCAATAAAATTAGTGAGTTTTGTTTCTTAGCCAACCCACGGACTAACATGGTCGATATCCTAAGACAGTGCTATACGGGCTTGTCTCAAAAAAAGTGTACCGTGACGTACATGTAAAGGACTAGTTACGCACATGTTTGTAACGCACATGTACTAAAAGTTACGCACATGTTGACATTAAGGCATGTTCATAATAAAAGCATTATTTGAGTATTCAAAGGTATTTATTCAATAAAAGTACACATTGCAAGGTTTCTTAATATCTATTTAGCCATCACATACGTATTTGACTATTATCATCTATTCTAGATAAAAGTCAAATTAGGCAAGTCGGTAAAAACTATACGGTTTTTTTTTATATATAGGTTCCGAATGTAACCATGTTATAATATGTGAGCGCCCAATTTCATCAATTTCTTCACATTTCAAATACATAAATTCATTTCTAACGACATGTTTCAAGGGTTTTATTTTGTATCTTCCAAAATATTTCCTTAAGACTTTACCAACATAATGATTCCCTTTTAGGCCAATCACTACCCAACTACCATTTTCAAATTCTGATACTATTGCTTTGGAATGTTTTTAACACTCACAGTGTCATATTTTATATTCATAAAGATGAAATAAGAAACCAAAAATTTGCGCACGGGCGGGACTTGAACCAGCAACCTTTTGGCAAACCGGGCCAAACGCTCTTACCAATTGAGCTACCGTGCTGTTAGTCCGACCCTGCGAAATTTGTGGTTTCTTATGAAAACGTCAATTGCGTGACGCTTAGCGCCATCTAGCCGTCTGTTTATGAAACAGATGGCCCAAGCAGTTATTCTTTACAGAATAAATTCAACTTGGAAATTGATGTCGCTTCGCTATCTAATGCTTTGGAATGTTTTTAACACTCACAGTGTCATATTTTATATTCATAAAGATGAAATAAGAAACCAAAAATTTTGCGCACGGGCGGGACTTGAACCAGCAACCTTTTTTGGCAAACCGGGCCAAACGCTCTTACCAATTGAGCTACCGTGCTGTTAGTCCGACCCTGCGAAATTTGTGGTTTCTTATGAAAACGTCAATTGCGTGACGCTTAGCGCCATCTAGCCGTCTGTTTATGAAACAGATGGCCAAACCAAAAAATTTTTGGTTTCTTATTTCATCTTTATGAATATAAAATATGACACTGTGAGTGTTAAAAACATTCCAAAGCATTAGATAGCGAAGCGACATCAATTTCCAAGTTGAATTTATTCTGTAAAGAATAACTGCTTGGGCCATCTGTTTCATAAACAGACGGCTAGATGGCGCTAAGCGTCACGCAATTGACGTTTTCATAAGAAACCACAAATTTCGCAGGGTCGGACTAACAGCACGGTAGCTCAATTGGTAAGAGCGTTTGGCCCGGTTTGCCAAAAGGTTGCTGGTTCAAGTCCCGCCCGTGCGCAAATTTTTGGTTTCTTATTTCATCTTTCTGATACTATGTTTTCATGCGACTGCCACGCATCATCATAAAAACTTTTACAATAATTTTCAGATGTTAAAGTTGAATTTGTTGTTTTTGGTAGAATCCCTGTTTTTTCTTTATCTGTCTTTATGATTTGTTTCTTGGTTATAATTAATTTATCATCGAGTCCTATTGGGAAAAATACGTTTTTTTGCTTCTTTATGTTTAATTTATTCTTTATATTAGTATCATCACAATGAAACTGGAGTACTTTATCAGAAAGGATTGTAAGTTTTTTTGAAGGTGGGGAAACATAGGTGCTACAGTTTTGAGAATTGGGCTGTTTTGAAAAATCATTGAAATCTTCATCTTCAGTTTCTATTTTATATGAACTGTCATCAGATTCTGCGTATGTCACATCCGAGTCATTCGGTGTAGTGGATTCACTAATTCTCCGATTCTTGGATGAGGCTTTAGGTACTTTGCTCTTTTTTTTGGGTGTTGTTACTAGATTACTAGTGGTAGCCAATTGAAAATCTGTACAATTAGTTAATTGTTCGTTGTTTTTTACCAGGTTATGTTTCCTTACACCAAAACAAGAACAAAGACCTTTTGCAGGGCCACAGAAACAGCTAACATCCCGAAAATAAACGTTCTCATTACGAAAAATTACTTGGTGAATGTTCATAGTTCCGGGTACAGGAAC
This sequence comes from Pyrausta purpuralis, assembly GCA_963924145.1. Classification (NCBI taxonomy): domain Eukaryota; kingdom Metazoa; phylum Arthropoda; class Insecta; order Lepidoptera; family Crambidae; genus Pyrausta; species Pyrausta purpuralis. Next base: position 14,555,838 of record OZ001645.1, on the reverse strand, counting down.
TAAATAATTAGGTATTTTATTTTGTTGCTCTCTGATTTCTTTTTCTGATACAAAAAAAATACAGTTTTTGAATTTTCTTTTAAAATACGAACGGCTTCATCGACTTCCAAGATATCTTTTCCGAAAGCCACCTGGTCGTCAAGCATTCTTTTAAGTGATCCACCTACACCATCCGCGGCACTTTTACCATGACCAGCTTCTGAAAAGGACCATGTACCGAATTCGAAGCCATGATCTCTTGTCAGTTTATTTGTCATATAGAAGTTTTTTTTCTGTCGGTATTGTGTCAATGGTCCATCTGAGAAGACATGAATAACATTTATGTTACGATTTTCTTCCTTTATATATTTGATGACTGGTTCAAGATGGGCTCTTATTGCCCCAGGGTCATGATCATTACATCCTGAAAGCGAAGCAAATGATTTGGCTTTGGCATCTTTTAAATAAAGAACACCTGTATATATCGTGAACTGCTGTTGAGATGCTCCAAAATGGCACGACTGGATAGCTTGATTGAATTTGCAAAGATAATTTTCAGCAAAGTCCACTAAAATGCAAGCTTCATTTTCGTTTAAGCTGCTGATGATTTTTCTATAGTTCGATTGGTGATTAATAATATTAAAATAATGTATTTTGAACTGCTGTAGTTCTTTCACAAATGTTTGTTGCAGATCTCTTAATTTACCATGGACAACGTCTGTAATATATCTTTTTGTCTTTGTGTTCTTTATTGACCCATCTATGCCTCGTTTGGCACATTCATAATCTTTTCGAACCCAATGAATCCACTCGCATTTTTCCTCACTTGAACAAGTATTATTATCAAATGTCGGTATCTGCTTTTTACAATGTGTACATTTACCGTACATGCAGTCATAATTCTTTGAACTACATGATACTACATTCACTAAATCCTCGAGATCAGAAGTCTCAATAACATTAAGCTTCTTCAATTTTATTGCTTTGAGTAAAAGGTTACAATGTCTAATGCATGCACAGGTGTCTCTATCACTCAGTGTCGGTATTCTCACGTTATTCGGTTTTCCTCTGCAAAAAGTAGCGAAGGAAACCATACCCCCTTCTGTTTTATATTTAATTTTGAAAAAAAGCTTTTTCATGCTCTGTAAGAGAAAACGTTTTTGTATTTTATTTTTTCCATCTTTTGCGAACTCTTTTTTTCCAGCTGTATTCCTGCTATTATCATCTCTATTAAAAAACGCAATATTTTATTGACGTTCTTTAAGTTCACGCTTCTTGTTACTGTTCTGGGAGCGTTTACGTATTTTTCCCTTGAGACCTAAACTCTGCGACAGACGTGTCTTTAATTTATATTTTGTTATAGAGCTATTCGTAGCAACTTCTTTTAAAATATTTTTTGTGATGTTATTATCTGCAGTGGCATAGACATGTTCTAATGATTTGTTTAGTACATTTAATTCGAGTATTTTTTTCTTCACTCTCTCTTTATCTATTTCCGATATATTTGGTAGATGATCATTTACATAATTTTCAGTTTTTGTCAAAGGTGTGTTCATTTCTACTACAGTATCATCTTTGAAGTTATCTTCATTAGTAGCCGCATCTATCTTTGTTTTCGTATTTTTTCTTTTACGTCTGTATATTTGTTTTTTGAGCCTTTGGGTTTCTTTCGTCAATTTTTCTATTAAATTTTTCTGGTTGCTTATTTCCTTTTTCAGTTCTATAAATTCTTGGACATCATTTTTCACAATTATTACGTTATCTAAAAATGTACTTGGAGCTGTAGCTTCGTCTTTCTTATCTTCCTTTTCAATATTTTTGTTTTTCTCAGCCTTCTTCTTGTCACTTCGCTTCTTATTTGCTTTCTGCCACTGTTCTCGTATCTTATTCTTTTCTGCTTCAGATTTAAGGTTTATAGGCTTTCTCTTTTTCATCCTCTCCCTCTGCTTTTGTTTTACCTCTTCATGTTTTTCAGGGTTATTTTTAATTTTTTCTCGAAACTTTCTTTGCCGTTCTGCTGCTGTCATCGGCATCTTAAAAAATAAAGTATTGAATAAAACAAGTTTTAAAAGATAAAGATTCGAAATACAACAACGCGACTATCCATATGTAAGAAAAATGGCTACAAATAATGACATGGCATATTAGAAATCCATATCTTACAAAGGCCTCAAATGAATACTTATTCGCTCCTATTGCAATTTTTGTTATTACAAGCTATTGAGTTTCAAAAAGTGAGAATATTTCGTGTATTCGTAGTCCAATAGCAAAAACTTATCTCTTTTTGAAGTCGGTTAAAAATATCTCAAAACTAAAGTAAGAATAGGTTATGTAGGTAAGAAAATATAATAATAAGTAGTTACGCACATGTAGATACATGTGCGTAACTACATTAGAATACATCCATGTAGAGGCGCCTTTACTTCTCCGTCGTGACGCACATGTTTGTGACGCTCATGTTAAATAACCTATAAAATCTCTTTTCTAACCAAAATACACAGCTTAGTCTTGATTTTCCTTACCTTTGTTTCAAACGACTCAAAGCACTTTAGAAAGTATCAATTAGAAAACTCAAACCACTTATACTTTTGAAGAAATTTTCGCGTTAAGCACATGTAAATTATTTTCAATAATAACAAGACATTGAGTAGGTAATGCACGCACTCGTCATAGAATTTTGACACGTAAATTCAAAATGGCGTCCTTCAACATCGATCAACGAGCAAAACAGGGTTGCCATAAAAGAAAAATCGGTGCATTTAGTAGATTATTTAAATTTTACAGTTTTAACGACCAAATATTTTTTTCTGTTACGCACATGTTAAAATAGATGGACAAACATGCAAATTGTATAGATAATTCGATACTAATTAAATATGAAAAGGACACGAATTTAGTCAATAAGTACACTTTTTTTGAGACAAACCCATACATGGAGTAGTTTGGTACTACCTACATATATTTTTAATAATAATTTAACGACCGTCATAGTGTAGTGGTTTACGTTCCGGACTACAAAGATAAGCAGTCGCGGGTTCGAATCCCGCCCTCACGACCTAAACAAATATGTCTATTGAAATGTATGTTAATATGTCTGTTATATAACTATAAATTACACCTTCAATTTTTTTAAAGTAACAGCGTAGACGCTCACGGATCAAAAGGTCACCGGCACTCGCGTTAACAAAAGTATAACAAAAGACTGTTGATAAACACATCTGTTAGGGAACAAATATGTACGCTCACTATTGGCGTGTTATTTGAAGAAATCATCCTGTTTACATGATGCCAGATGGCTATGGTGTATTAATAAATATTTCTATATTTATTAAAATAAGGACTGTCAATATTTTAATTAATTTAATTTGTAAAAAATATACATGTGGTCACGTGATCGTGAATGCCTAGCAGTGAACGAGACTCTGATATTGGCGCCATGGCGTTTCACGTGATACATTTAAATTGCATTTATTACTTAATTATTCAATATTTTAAATGTTAAATAGTTTCAAAATAAAATATTTTTGTTGATTAAAATACTACCGAGCTAAAGTGTGAACTCGATTTTAAAATTAGGCCGACGAGTCTGTACCTACAAACTTTAAAAAATATATTAAGAAAGCTACGCTATAAAAACTCTGTTTCAAATCTGATGTCTGATGTGATAGATGTCAATCCATTGACATCCATTAATCAGACGGTGCCATATTTGTGTACTCTTTTAGTTCGCGAGGCGTCATCTACTTCTAAATACAATATCATTGCTTTTTGACAGACGAACGATCGCGCCGTCTTACCCGGATCGCTGTTCCTGCGCTGAGATTCCTTGTTGAACATTGAAATGCGAACCACCTCTCAATTCAATGGCTTAGGTTAAAATAGGTTAGGCTAGGATATAGGTAGGCTCCCCCTCGAATGGAGCACGCCTTGTCGTGGCGAGGGGGCTCAGTAGCCTGTCGCAATCCAGCGGCAGGTGAAGCCAAGATGCTCCGTGGAGAGTGCCGCTGCGTCTGTTCCCGTATCGGGCGGCAGTGGCCATAGTGAGTCGCGTCTGTCTCGCATCGAGCGGCGGCTCACTAAAAGTCGTTGGACTCCCGGCACCCCTCTGATTTAACAGAGGAGGCAGGGGATGTCCTGAGGACTTTGGTCCTCTGGGCGAGCTCGGCGTGCATTTGCAGTCGGGGGTGGCTTGCCTCGTCGGGAGGGTCTCGGACAGACGGTGTGGGGACACCTCTGTCCAATCACCAGGGACCCTCCTGAGGCGCCAGTGTGCCGTCGGGATTGGGATCGCCCCACTCCGTGGAGATCCGCCCTCCTCATGGAGGGTGGAGGTTGCGCTGGCAAGGGTCGCGGGACTGTTGAGACACCGCGGCCCCTGCTGTCAAAGCCACCAAACGCGGCGGGCGTCGTCAGGTTTTAGTGGGTATACCCGGGGGCGTATCCGGGGGAGTCCCACACACGCCCCTCCGTTCCCCGACGGAGAGGTACGGTGCGTAATTGCATTTCCTGACGTTAAAAAAAAAAAAAAAAAAAGGATATAGGTAGGCTCCCCCTCGAATGGAGCACGCCTTGTCGTGGCGAGGGGGCTCAGTAGCCTGTCGCAATCCAGCTGCAGGTGAAGCCAAGATGCTCCGTGGAGAGTGCCGCTGCGTCTGTTCCCGTATCGGGCGGCAGTGGCCATAGTGAGTCGCGTCTGTCTCGCATCGAGCGGCGGCTCACTAAAAGTCGTTGGACTCCCGGCACCCCTCTGGTTTATCAGAGGAGGCAGGGGATGTCCTGAGGACTTTGGTCCTCTGGGCGAGCTCGGCGTGCATCTGCCGTCGGGCGTGGCTCGCCTCGTCGGGAGGGTCTCGGACAGACGGTGTGGGGACACCTCTGTCCAATCACAAGAGACCTCCTGAGGCGCCAGTGTGCCGTCGTCGTCGTCAGTGGACGTTGCTGCTGGCAAGGGCCGTGGACTGTTGAGACACCGCAGCCCCTGCTATCACAGCAAACGCGGCTGGCGTCGTCAGGTTTTAGTGGGTATACCCGAATTCGGTATATCCCCGAGTCCCACACACGCCCCTCCGTTCCCCGACGGAGAGGTACGGTGCGTAATCAGCATTTCCTGATGATAAAAAAAAAAGAATATAGGTAGGCTAGTTTAGTGTTAGTTTTAGTTTTAAGTGTTAAAAAACTGAAAATTCATTTAAGTATTGTCTGTATGGCCTAGAGCCGAAGACGTTATACATGTAAAAATTAAAAAAAAAAATGCTAAAGACTAAACAAGAAAAAAAAGCGCGGGAAACGTTCAACTTGACGGGCGTGTTTTTTTGTTTCTCTTAATTTTCAATTTAATTATTTTGTTTAAACTTTTAATTTAAACGTTTAAACTTGATCAGGAGAGGTCTTTTTGTCTTTTTATATTGTAGTTTATAGTGTATATATGTATCGATAAAGTGTATTGAATTGCTGTATTTGGGTAAGTTCAATACTTTTACATTGTAAAAATGAATAAGCCCCCCGATCCTGGGGAGGCTCCCCAGGCGGGCGATTTTGTGACGATTCCAGCACAATCGAATGGTAGTGAACTGGGTGCGATGGTGCCTGTTTCTGGAGATCTGGCGCTAGGCCCGATGGTGCCTATTTCTAATGGTTCTGCAATGGACACGGACGGCGCCCCAGCAGCACAGGGTCGCAAACGATCTCGTGTTCGTAAATGTAAGCACTGCAGCAAGTATAAACGAAAACATCGTGGATCTGAGACTAATGAGCATGACTGTACTTGCGATTCAACACTCTCACCTACTGAATCCATATCTAGTCTAACAAACAAAAGTACTAAGAAAAATGAACCTGCTAAGCCAAATTTTGAAAATGACTCCCAGCCTTCTGCTACTCTTGATTTAAGTAGAAAAGTGTATAATGATACTGATGCTTCACCATACATCATCCATGTACAAAGAAATCAACAATCTCCGAATGACAGTTCCTCAATGCACTCAGTCTCATTTGGAAAATTTTTGAAAAGAAATGCTTTTAAAAATATTATAGATGGCAGCATAAAACAGATTGGTAGGAATAAAATAGCCTTGTTCTTTTCGAACTACTTAGATGCAAATTCATTCATAAACCACAATAGTTTACAAGCAAATAACTACAAAGCTTTTATCCCTACATTTAATGTGACACGAATGGAAATTGTACGAGGAATACCAGCTGAATGGTCTCCAGAAGAGATCATGGCGAATATTAATGTTCCAATAGGTTGTGGAGGTATATTAAAAGTCCGTAGGCTTAATTTTATGTATGTTATGTATATAATGGCACATCTGTATGGAAACCATCACAATCAGTTGTTTTGACGTTTGATGGTCAAGTATTACCTAAATGCATTTTTGTTTGCTACAACTCACTGTCTGTAGAACTCTATATTTACCCTACAATACAGTGTTATAATTGTTGTCGATTTGGCCATACCAAAGTCCAGTGTAGGTCAAAACCTCGCTGTTTCAAGTGTGGTCATGATCACTCAGGGGATTCTTGCAACTTAGATGAAGATAATGGTTACTGCTGCTTGTGCACTGGTGCTCATTTCGCTACTAGTAAGGTGTGCCCAGAACTTGCTCGACAAAAACAAATTAAGCTATATATGGCCAACAATTGTGTCTCTTATGCAGAAGCATCTAAGCTGCACCCTCCAGTATCAAAATCGTTTGCAGATGTGGTCTCAACTAGTAGTCCTATAAATAAATCAAAAGATAACTCATATGTAAAAGTCACTCATCCCTCATCTACCTCATACAAAAAGACAGTATTTTTAAAACCACGTTCACCCCCACCACTAAGAAATGGTTATGATAAACATGCCCACCAAGAACTTATAAATGAATATAATATCCCATCCCGATCCCAATGGATGTGCCTTACAGAATAAGTCTGAGGCTAACACCAATGTCAAACAGATAACAGATTTAATTATTGTCTTAATCAATTTTCTGACACAATTCAGTAATAGTTCACCGTCCAAATGTTGCCCCTTTAATAAATTCGATAGTTCAGCAACTGGTTCAAAATGACTCAAGCGAAGGTTCTCCAGTGGAACTGCCTAAGTGTAACTAGTAAAAAGAGTGAGTTAATAAACTTGCTCAATGACCACGAGCCTATGGTATCTGCTTTAGCAGAAACCTGGCTCAAACCAAGCAGCAATTTTAAAATGAAAAATTACCACATCATTAGAGAGGACAGACCTGATGGGTATGGTGGTGTGGCTTTACTTGTCAGGGATTCTGTTCCCTTCAAACCTGTAAATGTACCTGTACATAATAATAATGATCTGACTATTGTCGCCTGTAGTGTAAATAATATTTGTATAGTTTCTGTATATATCCCTCATCCTTCCTTATCTATTTTTAATGACCTAGATCAAATTATCTCTTCACTACCTAGACCATTTTTAGTACTAGGTGATTTAAATGCACATCATCAGGCCTAGGGGGTTCTCAAAATAATGGTTATGGAGAGGCACTACTTGAAATTATTGAAAATCATAACTTTTGTGTTTTGAATAATGGTACCCCCACTCGCCGCACATCACCAGGGCAGATTATAAGTGCAGTAGATCTTGCCATAATTATGTTCACCAAGTTTAGCAGCTTCTCTGTCTTGGGATATTCTTTCATCCTCACATGTAGGACAAATTTAAAAACCTTGTAAGTGATAAAATACCGTTTACCTATACCTTTTGATAAAAAAAATGCTAGTGACTTGTATGAACAATTATTTCAGGTAGTTAAAAAAAATGATATTACTTTCCCTCAAAAGAAAATAGTTATCAATAACTGTAAACCGAAATTCAGTGACTGGGCTACACTAGGAGTTTATACAATTAGGAAAAAAATGTTTGAATTGTATAACAAAAAATCATATAGAAAGGATCTATCGTTTCATGAGTACGTTAAGATGTACTCAAAAAATTTCAAAAGAGTTTGCTATGTAGCTAAGTCGAATTACATACGCGATAAAATTAAAAAATCTAGTAATAAAATCAAAGAAATATGGAATATTATAAATAAAGAAACATGTAAAACGAAATCTCATGATAACAAATTTAGTCTAGAAATAAACAACAAGCTTATTAAATCTGATGACGAGGTTGCAAACAATTTTGAGGATTACTTCTGTAATATTCCTATAGAGATGACTAAATAGTTGAGTTCTTGCTCAAGTCACGCGAAATCATTACTAGTGTCGAGTGTTCATAGGTGCAAATTCTCATTTAAATTCAGAAATGTTGGTCCTTTAGACATCATAAAAACATTTAAAGAATTAAAACAAAAGAAAACAGAGGATAAATTGGGTATATCAATAGACACAATAAAACCCATTATACCTCTAATAGCTCCTTACTTATCTTATATCTTTAATGAATGTATTGACCAAAATCAGTTTCCAAATTTATTGAAACATAGTAAGGTTGTCCCTTTATTTAAATCAGGAGACAAAAGTGACCCCAGCAATTTTAGGCCTATTTCAATATTACCCATTATAAGTAAAATTTTTGAAAACCTCATTTATAATCAATTACTTTCCCATTTTAAACTTAATAATTTACTACACGAAAAACAGTTTGGGTTCTCTAAAGGTAGAAATACAACTGATGCCGGAGTAGCACTCATCAGACACATTCTTGATGCTTATGAAGACAAACATGATGCCGTAGGTGTATTTTGTGATTTATCAAAGGCGTTTGATTGTGTAGACCATCAGACACAGCTCATTAAGTTAGAACACTATGGTGTCTCGGAAAACTCATCTAAGTTGTTAAGTTCGTACTTATCAGGTAGAATACAATCAGTTAACATAAATGGTGCCTACTCTTCCGGAGCCCCTCTTCAAATGGGGGTCCCCCAGGGCTCAATATTGGGGCCTTTACTTTTCCTGATATATGTAAACGACGTATCGTATTAAAGATGTAAAGTACGTATCCTGTAAAAAGAAAAACATGTAATAAAATTCCCTCTCCACCTTGGTGGGATGCAGAACGTACAGAGGCTGTAAAGCGTAGAAAGGAAGTTGAACGTCAGTATAAGTTTAACATGACTGAGGAGAATTTTGACTTGGTTATAGCTACTGGTAAAGACACGAGCCAACTACTCAAAAGAAAAAATCTGAGAGCTGGAAAAACATTTGCCTGTCGATTTCTCCGAATACTCCACCCTCTGTAGTGTGGCGTAGTATCAAGAGATTTAAGTCTGCATTTAGTGATGTATCTAGTTCAGTTATTCCGTCAACTTTGGCTGATGACTTTTTGGATAGACTAGCACCGCCATGGGTCCCTCAAAATATAATTGAAACACCACTGACTTTAACTACTATTTCCTCTACATCAAAATTAGTTTCATCCTTCACCCTTTAGAACACTATGGTGTCTCGGAAAACTCATCTACGTTGTTAAGTTCGTACTTATCAGGTAGAATACAATCAGTTAACATAAATGGTACCTACTCTTCCGGAGCCCCTCTTCAAATGGGGGTCCCCCAGGGCTCAATATTGGGGCCTTTACTTTTCCTGATATATGTAAACGACCTGCCATTTTATTTCACAAATCTTTGTGTGATAGTTCTGTTTGCTGATGATACTTCTTTGATTTTTAAAATGAAAAGACATGAAGAAAATTTTGACGAAGTAAACAATACTCTCTCCAAAGTATTGAATTGGTTCACCACCAATAACTTGTTGCTGAATGCTAGTAAAACTTAATGTGTAAAATTCACTTTGCATTTTGTAAAGCAACTTACACCAAATATTGTGCTAAATGGTAATAATCTAGTCTTAATAGACTCTACTGTATTTCTGGGCATTACACTTGACTCAAAATTTCAGTGGGGACCTCATATTGAAGCCCTAGCTAGGAGGCTAAGCTCGGCTGCCTTTGCAGTTAGAAAAATAAGGTATCTGACTGATGCTGAAACGGCGAGGCTTGTGTATTTTAGTTACTTCCACAGTATTATGTCTTACGGTCTTCTCTTGTGGGGTTCTGCTGCAGACATTGATACCATATTTATTTTGCAGAAAAGAGCCATTCGTGCTATTTATAAACTTAGTTCTCGTGACTCCCTGAGAGAGGTCTTTAAGAGAATTAACATATTAACTGTGGCTTCTCAATACATTTTTGGCAATATAATGTACGTCCGTAAAAATTTAGATAATTTCATGAAGAAGAGCGACATCCACTCATATAACACAAGAAATAAACACAAGCTTGTCGTTCCTAACTTCAGATGAGTTAAAACTAGTAATTCGTTCATGGGAAATTGTATAAAATTCTTTAATAATATACCACACAATCTTGTCGAATTGCCGGTTGATAAATTTAAGAAACACGTTAAAAACACGCTTATGTCTAAAGGCTATTATAAGGTTCAAGACTACCTGAACGACACGAATGTGTGGTCTGTCCAGCCTGCACCGACTGATGAACTTACCTTTGATGATTTTGATTTTACGGCAGCTAGTGGTGACTGAGTTTGTTCCGGCGATTCTTCTCAGCACTTGCCTAATTGTCTGTGTTCTGTCTCGAAGCGCTGGTAGGGCCCATAAGATAAGGAGACATGATTCGGCCCCTTCAGGGCACATTTATTTTTATTTTATTTTTCACTGTACATCTGACGTTCATAAGTGGCATATTGTGTCTTAAATTGAATAAAAAAAAATATATTTGAATGTGAATTTAAATTTGACATGGAAGCGACCATTTTCCAATTTTCTCTCACTTCCATACAGTAAGCCTGTAGCCCTGAAACACACTTCTAAATTAAAACATAAGTTACCAGTAAAAATTGGGAAAAATATAAAAAGTGTGTAGAAAGTAAGGCTTCTATCTTACCTGACTACTTGCAGGTAGTGAAATAGAATGTGCTCAAGCCCTTGCAGATATCCGTATAGAAGCAGCTAATGAGATTTTTTCCTGTAAAAAGAAAAACATGTAATAAAATCCCCTCTCCACCTTGGTGGGATGCAGAACGTACAGAGGCTGTAAAGAGTAGAAAGGAAGTTGAACGTCAGTATAAGTTTAACATGACTCAGGAGAATTTTGACTTGGTTATAGCTACTGGTAAATACACGAGCAAACTACTCAAACAGAAAAAAATCTGAGAGCTGGAAAAACATTTGCCTGTCGATTTCTCCGAATACTCCACCCTCTGTAGTGTGGCGTAGTAACAAGAGATTTAAGTCTGCATTTAGTGATGTATCTAGTCCAGTTATTCCGTCAACTTTGGCTGATGACTTTTTGGATAGACTAGCACCCACAAAATATACTTGAAACACCACTGACTTTAACTACTATTTCCTCTACATCAAAATTAGTTTCACCCTTCACCCTTTATGAATTAAAAGGAATTCTCTCTCATATAAAAAAACTCATCTTCAGGTGCTGACGGAATTCCATATTCATTCTTTTCTAACCTAAGTGACCGTCTATTGTTTTATTATTTAAATCTTGTAAACAATATGATGTTTTCTGGTAATATTCCCTCAACATGGAAAACACAAGTAGTGTTGCCAGTATTGAAACCTAATAAATTCCCTACTGATGCATCCGCTTTTCGTCCAATAGCTTTGTCGTCAGTTTTAATCAAACTTGCAGAACATTTAGTAAAAAACCGCTTAGAATGGCATTAGAAAGCAACAATTTATTGGCGACCAGTCAGTATGGGTTTAGAAAGGGAAAATGTACTTCAGATAATGTCAGCCTCCTCGTGTCAGATATACGTCTAGCCTTTTCAGCTAACAAATCTTTATTAGCAACCTTTTTAGATGTTTCAGCAGCCTATGAAAGTGTGCTGCTGGACATCCTAAAAACAAAACTTCTTGCTCTCAGAGTTCCTCTTACATTATCTAACTTTATTTTAAATATCCTATATAATAGGACTGTATGTCTTTCTCGTGCAGAGACTATGGGAGTAAGAAGTGTGTGGAAAGGTATTCCTCAAGGATCTGTCCTTAGTCCCCTGTTGTATAGCGTATATACTTATGATTTGGATAGTTTTGCCGTCACTGACTTAAAGATTTTACGGTATGCTGATGATCTCTTACTGTATACTACCCATAAATCTGCTGAAGTTGCCTGTAACGTTATGTCATCTGCACTAACTTCATTGAAACAATGAATGGTTTAGAAATATCCGCTCTTAAAAGCGCTGCAGTCTTTTTCACCAGAATGAAATCACCTCCACCCATTCAATTGTCGTATAATGATACTCCAATTCCAATTAAAACAGAGTTCAAGTTTCTGGGTGTAATTTTAGATAATAAACTTTCTGGTAATCAACACTGTGAATACATTATAAGTAAATGTGAACGCCAATTAAATATGCTTAGATGTTTTTCAGGTGTGTGGTGGGGTGCTCATCCGTTTTCTTTGAAACTTGTATACAACGCACTAGTAAGATCAGTTTTAGACTATGGAGTTTTTCTCTTAGAACCCGGAAATGTTACAAGTTTTGGAGAGTTGGATCGTATTCAATCAAAAGCATTACGTATAGTTACAGGGGCTATGAAATCTAGTCCCATTAATGCTTTGCAGGTAGAGTGTTGCGATCCTCCATTAATCTTGCGCAGACAGCTTCAATCAGATAAATTCTTATATCATGCTTTACAATTTTCCAATCATCCATTGATTGAAAAACTTCAAATGTTGTCTGACATGATACCAATCTCTAGTTATTGGACTCATAAATCACTTCCGTGCTTAATAATTAGTTACCGAAAATGGACTTCTTGCAGTTCCTTAACCCATCGTTCTAACTATTTACCCCTTTTCAAATGTGATCTTGAGGCCCTTATAAATCCACTTACAATTAGGTATCTCCCTATTAATACAGATGACTATTATGCAGCAACAAGTTTTAATTTAATTATAGAGACAGAATATAATGACTTCCATCACTTATTCACTGATGCTTCTAAGCATGACGATTTCTCCTGTACAGGAATAGGAGTATCCCATTCTCAATTTAACATCGTACAGAAAGTTATGGCTCCGCCTGAAGCGACAGTGTTTACTGGTGAATGTCTAGGTCTTCTTAAAGCAGTAGAATACATTTTACTAGCGAGACTATCAAAATCAGTTATATTTACTGATTCAAAAAGGGCGTTGGAGGCTTTAGAAAAGTTCCCTTTTAAATCTAAACAATATCCTGTTATTTTTCAAATAAGGAATGCGATTCATAAATGTTCTTTAAAAGGATATGTACTACACTTTGCGTGGCTTCCAAGCCACAGAAATATTACAGGCAATGAAACGGCTGATCGACTTGCAAATGAGGCTGTGTATTGTGGAGATAAGTTCCCATACTTAAATTACTGCCATGATTTAGCTACACTCCCTAAAACACTCTATATTCAAAAGTGGCAAGAAGAATGGGAAGAGTCTAGTAAAATAAAAGGTAGAGCATATTTTAAAATCCAACCGACAATCCCAGTCAAAACCTGTTTTTTTTAAATAAAGTTTAACAAAACGGAAACATCAATAATTTCGAGAATGCGTTTGGGCCATACTTGCATCCGCGCTCATCTTACTAGACTCAAAATTTTTGATAATGAACTATGTGAGTGTGGTGAGGACGTAGAAGACCTGAATCATATTTTCTTTTCTTGCTCACGGTATGACCGATCCCTGTTCCTTGCAAAACTATTATCTTTACGTATACCATTTCCTACCTCAATCATTTCTTTATTGCACATTAATAGTAGTGATGTGTATAAATGTATAGTATTCTTTATTTCTACCAATAATATAAAAAAATAATATGAAGGATTCCTGTATATAAATGTAAATATGTTTAATTCTATCTGTATTTGTGTTTCCACTCCTTTCCTGATCCTTGCTTTTCTAAATCCGCATTTTCCAAAAATGTTTCCTTATTTCCCGTTTCCCCGTTTTTAAACTCGACTCTGGCAAGGCGAAGGCCGCAGATTGCCATTAAAAAAGAAAAAAAAGACTAAACAAACGTTCAAACTAACGTTCGTTCGCCATTCAAACGAAGAAGAAGAAGAAAACAGAGTTTTTTGCGCGGGAAACGAAAAGGGAAGGACGCACCTTATTTCTTCGTTTTAGTAATTGTTTTTTTCGGGTCAATTATTGTGATTGTGTAGTGGAATTATCATGATAATTTGTGCTTTTGTTCTTCAAAATGTTCAAAATGTTTTCTTAACAATGCAATTAAAGTGGGGAATTTAGTGAAGCGATCTGAGGCCTTACTCTGGACACAAAACCCGATCCAATGAATATACCTATCCCTGTCACTCATACCGGGCCGTGTACGCGTGTGACAGGGATGGCTATATTCATTGGATGGGGTTTTGTGTCCAGAGTAAGGGGGCTGATCGCGCCGTCTTACCCGGATCGCTGTTACTGCGCTAAGCTTCCTTATTGAGCATTGAAATGCGAACCACCTCGCATTTCAATGAGTTAGGTTAAGATAGGCTAGTTTAGTGTTAGTTTTAGTCAATAAGTGTTAAAAATGAACATTATTTACCGAAGAATAGTCTGTATGGCATAGAGCCGAAGACGTAAAACTTGTGTGAAAAAAAAAAGAAGAAAACAAACGTTGGTGGTGTGTTGTTTGATTTGAAGGTTGTTAGAATCATCGGGTTCAAGATCACCTGTTTGGTTGGACTATTTGATTTCTTTATTTTATTACGAGTTCCAGTTGAAACGGGCTTTTTTATGTTTCTTCTGCAACAATGTATCACTGTGGTATGAGACAAATGGAGGAGAGGCATGTAGCCAATCAAGTGGATCTAATGATATGGAGTAATAGGCTTGATCTTCTTGCCTTGAGTAATTTTAAAGGTTAGTACAGATCAGACCAATCCAGACATATTTTTTAGCCTTTTGCTATCCTCTAACCCCTTTTACTCGTTATCGTACTTAACCTTTTTCTACTGGCTTTGGTAATAATGATATACCTACTAAGTTCTTCCTCTTTCAGGCGAAGTCCAAGTTCATAGACTGCATTGGCAAAAGGTGTGGAATTTGCCACCCCCCAAAGAAAATGTTACTGTATCTTGTATGGCTTGGAGACCTGATGGAAAGGTAGTTAAGTACAAATAAAAGTTGTAATTTATTATATAAGTGTATGTTAATTAGAAAAACATATATTTCAGGCTTTAGCTGTTGGTTACAGTACTGGCAGTGTTTACGTGATTGATGTAGAAGACAAAGAGATTTTAGATAAATATGAATTAGAACAAGAAATTTCTGAAGACTTTGAAGGAATTAAAAAATGTGGTATCACATGTATAACATGGGCTGTGCGTGCAGGAGCACTGGAAAGTGCCACAGAATACAATTTGTATGTTAGTACATTTATTTATATTTGTTTTACTAGAGCAGACTATTTTAGTTGCAGCAATGTTCTTAAAAAAACAGTAAAATATGGATTAATTTTGTTATCTTAACACTGATGCTGTGATATTTTTTAATTGATAATTGGTACTTCCTTTCAGGATGATACTTCAATATTTCTCCAAAAACCTTCTACTTTATCATCAGCAAATAGTAACTATAAAAATCAAGAAAATGAAGATACTGTAAAAAATATGAAAGAAATTCAAGAACCAACACAACTAAATATGCTTTTGGTTGCATATGGATCTGGGCACATTTACATGAGTATTTTTGGAAGATATCCATATGGGACAGTGCAATTAGCACAGGTCACAAAAGATGAAGGGGGTGACTATAAAGTGACTGATATCAACCTATCGGATGACTTTAGTGTAATGCAAGTTGTGTATGAAGACAGAGTCACTAAAAATGTACTTGTATCTCTTATCAATACCAGTGTGCTATCAGCTTATGCTGAAGAAATTTTCATAGTGGCTAATAAGCATGGACAGGTAGCACAGTTGCTGTCATGTTTGGATCAGACTATGACTTCTATAACTGAAGCATGGGAGCATATATTGTTGGAGATGGACACTAAAATGGCATACTATGCAGCATCTGTTCCTGAGGGAGGTGTTTCAGCAGATTTGTTGGAATTACTAATGTTAGGTTTGTATAAATATTTGTTACTAGAATTAAATTATTTTTTTACTGCATGTTTTAACTTGTGATTATTATATTTCATATTATTTTATTATTTATTTACAGGCGTCCCTTCAGATGAGTTAGAATTATTTTTGCTGCAGGAATTAACAGCTAAGGGTCTTAAAAAGTTTGGAAACTCTGTTGAACTTAGTTATTCCACAATTCAAAAATTGGTCCTAAGACAGTTAAATATTGTTGGACAGCATTTAACTTACTATTTATCTGAACTTCGGGGTCTAACTCGAATACCAGACAGATATAAGGTGGCTGTTTATTATATCTCATAATAGACAAATAAGTTTTTTTACCAGTTCATATTAAATATTTTTTGGTATTTTCAGATTTTGGGTGTTGAAGAAAGTGCTGTTACTGAGGCAATTCGAGCATGTTGTGCTTTTTTGAACAAATGCCTTGAGTTGCAACAAGTTATTGATGTATCCATGCGCAACTATAAAGCTTTCTTTAGATGGTTGTTTGTTGTTATAGTAAGATTGTTAGATGAGCAAACACCGAGTGAAATTGTAAAAATTAATCAACAAGAATTGAGTCATATTGCTGAGTTTTTGTACAATTTTGATCATGTACAGGAACAGAGTGATAATTCCCCAGAAAAACCAGTAAAATTTAATCTTGAACGGCTAGGCCAGTACCTGCAAGACCAAGATTTGTCAATAATGCCTGATGATGAAGATAATCCTTGGCATAAATTTTTAAGAGATAATTCTTGTCTTATTAAGGACAATGATACAATTTTTTCTATGGCAGAATTCAAAAAGTTTTCTTTAGTAAAACAGCAAGCGTTTTTGAAGAGTGCTGTGCACAAAATTTTTGATGTCTCAAATAAAGACATAAGCAAACATTTTTCAGCCCTTTACAATATTAAATGCTATGAAAACCAAACAGATGGTAGTATCAAAAACAATTTTAGACTAACCCAATGGTTTGATGCCATTCAGCAGAGATTTATGATAGCATTTGTAAATATAAATGATAACAATGAATTTTGTTTCATGTCTACGAATATAAAAGAGAAAATGTGCAGTGCTACTGCTTCAAAATATCATTTCTTACCAAATATTTTGAAGGAAATTAGAGAACTGTCTGAGTATCAACATGGCATTGGCGTTTTAGATGTACAGTTTTATTCTTCAGATTATTTGTCTGTTCTTATAGAACACCCACACAATGATGACAGTACAGTATTTGTACAAGTTCCATTGAAGATTGCCCTAGAAAACTGTTGTGACTTTAATATTAAGTCAAAATCTTGTGTGTTTGGAGATAAAATTCAGAATATAAATATATCATCATTGTTAGACCACAATGTCAGTAAGGTCCTTGACAAAATGGACGGATATAGAATAGCTGTGTCTGGGGGAAGAAAAGTTGCTGTGGTCTTGTCTAAGAGCTACAGAAAGGTTCGGGTATTTGAAATGGAAGCAGATGGGGAGGAAGAAGAAGATGAGACTCTTGATACCACACCTCAGTCTCATACTAATCGAAGTATTAATAGTATGTCTGATCAGCAAAATATTACATTCTAATGAAATAAATGATATCATGGTGTACATTTTGTTTTATTATCAATATTTAAAAAAATACATAAACATATTAACATTAGACAGCAAGTTTTTTAACCAAGCCAAAACTATAGGTTAAAACAGTGAATAACTAGCTTGTCAACAAACATTACAATATGTATAGATTTTTGTTTACAAACTAATTAGATTATAATAATCTAAATAAGTTTTATTTAACAAGATGCTCAGTTAATGTATGATTAATAATATTAATATCTTACAATTATTTAGGAATATGTTCCTAATTATTTACTATACATTACATATCTACAAAACTGCTAAAATTATGTTATGGATATCACTTTATTAGATAAGGCTTGCATTGGGAGGTTGTTTGATTTGAATATTTTCAAACACTGAATTAAAATCTGTATCTAGCCCTTGATTATCTATTCCATATAAAAGTTGCTCTGATGACTGGTTACGACTTGGTCCTGGGACAGCTTGGTTTATAACTGTAGTAGTACGATTATATACTTCATCACCATCTTCTTCTTCCACTTCATCAACTAAAACAAATATGGTTTGTCAGGTCATTTAAAAAAATATTGAAAATATATGTTTTTTTGGCAACTTACCCACTACTTACTTACCAGAGACTACTGTACGACCATCATATTTGTTCCATTCTTTTCTTAGACGAAAATAAATGACTGCACATGCAATAAGGACAATGATAGAAACAACAATAGCTACAAGTTTCACTGCATCAATAGCCGAGAATGTAGATCCTGTAACAATCATCTCCACAGTTCCAGCAGCTCTTTCTGAGCCGGTTATTTTCTGTGATATGCATGAATAAAATCCTGAATCAGAAGGAGATACACTCTGAAATAAAACAAAACAATTTGACTTTAATCCCTCAAGCGTATGTGAACGAGACACAATAGGTATTCTATTGTTATGCGGTCGCATGCGACCGCTCGGGTGTTGAGGTATTAATTTTTAAAATCTGCATTTTAAGGATCTTGATAAAAGCAAAGGTTTTTTCCAAAATTAAGTGATAATATTATTATTACATAATACATACAAACTTACATCAATGCTGAGTTTTCCAGACAAAACATTATATTTGAATTTCCTTTCATCATATGCATTTCCTGGGCCAATTATCTTGCTCATGTTCAATAGCCAAAACATGAAATTGTGATTGTAATCATTGCTAGAACAGTTTAAAACAACTGTAGATCCAGCAGGGACTTCAGCAGTTTCTAGGCTTTTGATAACGGTGCCACTATTAAATTCAGCCATTATTGTACAAGTTACTAAACCTCTCAAAATATACCAGATTAGCACTGACGGTGTTTGACATTATACAAACACATCTGTGATGTCAATGAACATGTGCCAAGTTTAAAATTATCTTTAGAAGTCACATGTCTGTTCTCTGAAGTTGCAGGTTTATTCTAGTTCAAGGTGTCTTCTGGTTCAGTTTGGATTTACATTTTTGATGTTTTAGTATCTACTGTTCCCACTGGAATGTTTTATTAAATGCATAAAAACTTCAACACAGAGTACTGGAAGTAACATCCAAATAGGTGTCATCACAACATATATTGGTAGATTTACTTTTGTATACTCTAGTTTAATGCATATAATTATTTGGGCTGCCATTTTCAGTCCAATAGCAGCAATGTACCATACATTTTTATTGATAGTACCACGGAATCTTTCAATACCATTCCTGCAGTGGGAAATCATATGAAATAGCACATATATTAAAAGTATGCTATCATATACCCACATGGGTATAAATACGATAAACCAATTCCAGTGTGTTCGTGATTCTAGCCTGAGGCACAAAAGTATAAGAAAGACTAGAAATATAAACCATGTGAAAAGAGCCCTATGCAATATAGCCATATTTTGTAACCAAATACCGAAGGTCCACTTCAACTATGGTATTTTTCAGCACAAGATTTTGAAGATAGATTTTTACATTCAGTGTTTCTTCAATCTTCCCTGAAGTTCAGTGACAGCTAAAACAAGTCCATAACCGTATTGTTTTTTTTAAATAATTAATCCTTAATTTCACTGCTAATTACATATTTTGATAAAGGCAGCATCTAAATATATATTTATTTAGGTATCAATCCATCCAGAAATAAAACTAAAAAAATAGACCCCGCAAGCAGGAAACAGTATCGAAGTCACAGATTAGTTAGTAAGAGTATGATCACATGATCACAGATTAGTAAGAGAGTATGATTTTTTTTTTTTTTTTTTTTGTTATTTTCGTTCCATTTTGGAACAGGCTAAGGTCAAAGACCATGCTGCCTTGTCGTAGGTTTTTCATTTCTTTTGTCAAATTAGGGAAAATAAAGTCTTCAGTATTTGTGATGTCTTCAATCCATGGCTTAGTCATTCATTTCAAATGTAAAGCAAAATACACTTAAAATCCAGTAGAGTACAATGTCATAAGTTTGTTTATTTATCTAGTACATTTAGGGATAATTAATTCTTTAGTTTTATATGCATGTCTTATCCAAGAAATCAGTCTTTTTTGAGATAGTTAGATCCATTTTTATTTAAATGTATTAGGTAAAATCCAATAGAGCACAGGTATAAAAATCCATGTGGGATCAAAATGTCATAACCAGGGAACGAAGCGACGTATCAAACGTCAATGTCAAATTCAAAAATTATCAACAAACAAGCAATTACAAAAAATAACAACAAGAAAGTTTTATACACCATTGACTAATTCAAAGTTTTTACAACGTTTTAACCACAACTAAATTTATACATATTTACAAAAACATTAGATTCTGCAAACTGTACAGAGAATAAATTTGTAGAGAGGTATGTAAGTCAGGCTATTTACAAGAAGAGCTTGAATGGAGCGCGGCACCAAATCAGGCTTGCCATAAATTTTAATCAGCTCGTCCATAAGCACAAGGCGCTGAATGCCAAAGGCCGAGCAAACAAAGAAAATGTGTGATAGAGTTTGCTCTACCACAAAATCACAATAATCACAATGAGAGCTATCCACCATTTTCAATCGGAAGAGATGAAAATTCAAATTACAGTGTCCAAATCGTAGCCTTAGAATTGAAATGTAAAATTTCCTGTTTAAATAGGTGTCACCTTTGCAGAACCAAGGCATAATTCCAATTTGGGTTTTACACTCATCATACCACACACCTTTCTTTTCAATTTGAACTTTATGTTTATAATGTTTTCTCCAAATGTCAATGTACCTTTTCTTCAAAAGAGGAACAATATCAGAACAAGGTACATGGACATCTAGATTACTACTAGAATCAGGGACTATTGTAGCACAATTTGTTATGGTTCTAGCTAAAAAGTCAGCTCTCTCATTACCTATGACACCAACATGAGACGGTACCCAAATAAAAGAAACATTAAAATTATTCATTGTTATTAATTCCAACCATAACTGTTTGATTGCAACAATCAAATAGTTAGTGTTGGCATTAAATTTATTATTTTTAAGATTTTCTAAGACACTCATACTGTCACTGACTATTATCCATTTAAGACAACCACTATTTTTGTGTTTTATATGTTTCAAAGCAGCAAGAATAGCCACAGCCTCAGCTGTGAATATGCTTGTGTTTGAATTTATTTTATAACCAGAACCAGTATTCAATAAACTATCAAAAATAGCAAAAGAAACAGCAGACTCAGTTTTGGACCCATCAGTAAAGATAAATCTACAATCATCAAATTCAGAGAATTTACTATATACATCTTCTTTTGAGAACAAATTATGATCAATTATAATGTTGATTGCAGGAAAGTGACTTTGGAAGACTCCAACATAACATGGAAGTACAGAAGACCTATGTATTTGCAAAGTTTCAAGGAAATTTAGGAATTGACTGAATCCCTGCAATATGTAAAGGGGATTACGTAAGGGAGGAGGTGGGGCAAGTTTTAGGTTAAGAAACAGGTGATTATTAATTTTACTGTAAAGTTTCAATATGAATCTCTCTTTTAAATATGAGAACCTTATGCTTAAAGGTGGAAGTCTACATTCAACTTGCATTGCATTTATAGGAGTGCTTTTAAATGCTCCAGTTATAAGCCTCAAACTTTTATTTTGTATTTTTTCTAAGACATTAACCAGTCTAGTGTCATTGGCAAAACAAAGGAAACCATATTCAAAATGACTTCGAATCAAAGATTTGTACAACATTAACACTATCTTTGGATCAGCTCCCCAAGATGTTCTACATAATGATTTCAAAATATTGAAGGCTTTATTAGCTCTAGAAGCTATTAAATCAATGTAATTTTTCCAGGAAAGGTTATGAGTGAAAGTAACACCTAAAAACTTAACTTCATGAGAAACAGGGATAGGAACTTGATTGTAGACAATTTCAGGGGTAGAATTTCTAACATTTCCAAATACTAAGAGTTTTGATTTTGATGCATTAACTTCAAGATTTAAGTATGAGAAATAAGTAAACAATCCTTCCAATGACTTATTTATAAGGGTTCTAACATTAGCTAAACTTTTTCCAGATGTATAAACTACTAAGTCATCAGCAAATTGAAGATTTTTAACATCAGAACCCAAGATCATATTCAAACGACGAATATAGAGAATAAAAATTAACGGGGACAAGATGCCACCTTGGTTTGTGCCAACTGAAGCAAATCTTGGACCATACAACAATCCATTATATTTAACATAAATTTCCCTTTCTATCAAAAAATTTTGAATCCAATGAACCACTTTGCTTGGAATCCCAATAGAAAGTAGTTCATTGCTCAAAATATCAACATTTACACTATTAAAAGCTCCAGAAACATCAAAAAACACAGACAACACAAAATTATTTTTATATAAACTACTTTGAATATCAAGCTGTAATTGAGAAATGCTTTCCCGAGCAGACATACCCCTACGAAATCCATATTGATTAGAAGGTAGAAGGTTATTTTTTTCTATATAAAATTCCAGTCGTTGCTTCAATAACTGTTCAAATACCTTTCCTACACAAGATGTAACTGCGATAGGGCGATAGGAGTCTGGACTAGATCGCTGCTTATCTGGTTTTAATATGGGAACTATACAATCAGTCTTCCATGCATGTGGGATATTGTTTGTTAGCCATAGATTGTTCAGAATGAACAGGAGCATGTCCAATCCTTTGGTGCTAAGCTTTTTTAACATCATGTATGGCACACCATCAAGACCAAAAGCACCATCCTTTCTAGAATACAAGGCAGATATTAACTCTTGCTTGGTAAAGGAATCGGTCAAGAAACTATTTACAGAATTAGCATCACTAATGAAAGGAATGTTTGTTTTATTATTTACATAATCAGGAGTGTACTTAAAAAGAAAATCTAGAACCCAACTGTCATCATTATTTGTCCAGGAGTATGTTTTATTAAATTTTCGCATAAAATTCCAGATTGTCGACAAGGGAGTACATCGATTAAAAGAGTTGCACAATTCTATCCAGCTATTGGATCTAACCGTTTTCAAGGTAAGTTTTTTAACAGCTTGTAAACGCTTAAATTCAATATATGTCTCATCTGAAGGGTTGTTTTTAAAGTTAATATATGCAGATTTAGACTTTTGGACAGCATCTGAACATGTTTTGTTCCACCAAGGAAGGGGAGGGTATTTGAATTTTTTTTTAGGTGTACTATTAAAAGTAGTAGTAACAGTAGTATTACTATTGCTATTAGCAGTAGTAGGGAAAGACATAGATACTTTTTGGTTTGGAAGGCACTTATTTACAGCAGTGTGCAAAATTTTTATGAAAGTGGAGTATGCATCCAGTGGAGAATAATTTTCAATTTGAAAGTCAGACAGCTCAAAATCTAGAATTTGCCCATACATTTTCCAATTTACACTTTTAAAGTTAGGGTAAATTGGAGAATGCATGATACCATTATTATACAACTGATCTCTATTTACATTATTATTTACAAAGACTTTTATGATTACAGGAAGATGATAGCTGCTGCCAAGAGGATCGTTATGTACGGACCAGTCACAAGAAAGAGCTAATGATGAGGAAACCAACGATAAATCCAATGCATTTGAACGCCACGATAGAGATCCAACAGTTGTTACATGACCATTATTTAATAATACCAAATCACTGTTGTCAATTATATCTAAAATGTCTCTGCCTCTAGAATCTATAGAGTGACAACCCCAATGTGTGTGATGAGCGTTAAAATCACCTGCAAAAATCATTGGTTCAGGTATTGAATCTATTAAAGACTGGAATTTAAGTTTATCAAAAGATGGTGTGGAATTCGCTGGGCAATAAAAACTAACAATACTTATTTCTACACTATGTAAAGTTATTCTAACACAAATGTTTTGTAAAGAATTGTCAGAAAATGTGTTGATTTTTTTGTAATTTATACTATTGTGAATTAAAATAGCTACTCCATTGTGTTTGTTGCCTATATCATTTCTTTCGGTTATATATCCTTTAATATTAAAACTTTTAATTGGCGTAAGCCAAGTTTCAGAAATAATAGCTATGTGTATATTGTTATCATATAAATATTTTGTAAGTGAAATCTTATTACTGATTATACTTTGTGCATTCCATTGAATAAAGTTAAGTTCCATTTACGGGAAAAGAAGCGTTGTTTCGGAAGGTTAGGTGTAGGGTTTCTTTAATAGTTGTAGAGTTTATTGGGTTTTCTTTTCAAAATTAATTTGGTGACTGCGTTAGTCAGAATGTTCATAAAAAAATCTGATTTAGTAAGATTTTCTAACTGAGTTTCTATGTTTCTTAATGACAAATGAGGGAAAGAATTTTCTTTAAATAGTTCGGAATAAGTGGTAGCTCTGGATTTGATTTTATTTTCTTCAATTTTGGCTTTCTTTTGTGGGCATGAATTTGAAATAGCAACATGGTTACCACTACAGTTTATACATTTGGCATCTTTTTGTTCAACTGTACAAGATTTGAAACTGTGAGAACCTGAGCAGATAGAGCATACTTCAGCATTTTTACAATATTGAGCGATATGGCCAAACCTCATACAGCGCAGACACTGCTTGACCGGCGGCACGTACACACTTACCTCATGTCTCCACGAGTCGAGGTATACGTACTGCGGGAGCTCTGTGGAGGCGAACGTCACCGCAACAGTCTGAGTGGGCTGGTACGAGACCGCACCACCCTCACTACGCACTCGACGCATAAACCGTCGGACTTGTATGACATTACGTGAGCTGCCAATAAGAGCCGAAATCTTTTTATTTGATAAATCGGTGGGTACTGAAGTGAGAACCCCAGTCACCTCCGTGTCGCTTGCCGGAATTGTACCTTTTAGACCTAAATCATCCAGAAGTTTCCTGTTTTGTAAGAATACATTGGCATTGTTAGATAAATCAAAAGTTATACCGATTTTGTACTTATTGATGGACTTTAGATGGAGTATACCAGTCACGCAATACTTTCGTATGGCGTGAGAAATTGCTAGTCTATCTTTGTCGCTAAAAGGCTTTTCTTCTTTGTGGGATACAAAAACTATGTACTCGGATTTTTTACTATTTTCAGGGTACTTTCTGGAGTACCCTGGTACCTTAAAGATTTGATATTTCGATGAAACATCTTCTTCATCAGATGATGAGTCACTTATTGGAGGCCCATCGGGAGGGTCTTGCTTTTTCCTCTTCTTGCTACCCCCCATGACTCCAACACTTTCACATAAGAAACAAACTATTTACTATATATTTACAACGATATTAACAAGAAATATACAGTAATAATAATAAACTTTGAATTTTTTAAAAATTGGGCGCCTTTCTCTAACAAGGTTCCCGCGCTTTTTTTTCTAAGAGAGTATGATCGAAGTAGCTAGCTGTCAAGCTGTCATACTCAGTCAGTGTTGCCATCGGCGTTGGCCCTGATGTCACCGTTTCTCATGCATCTAGTAGCCTAAAGTAGCCGAATTTCAGTTGTAGGAGTATAAAGTAGCCCATTTACCAAAATAGCAATATAAATATGCCAATTACACTTTTAATAATATACATACATAATAAAGTAAAATGTAGTATTTACAAATTTGTTTTCCCATTTTGGCAGAAAGATGCATTTGAAACACGAAAAAAACTAAAATAGCTTTGAAATTACACGACTATAGCATAGGAGAAGTTGTAGGTGTATATCTATTATATTAAAACAGATAATTGCAGTAGTCTTTATTCACAGTAGACTAAGACATATTGAAATGAAATGAAATGACTTTATTCGACATAAAGTACAATAAATGAATTAAAAAAAGAAACCAATCGAATTGAATATAATACGAGTAAGTAGTTGTGTCGAAAAGGTATTCCCCTTTGGCGTAATAGGATCAGCCCTCTTACTTTGGACACAAAACCCGATCCAATGAATATACCCATCCCTGTCACACGCGTACACGGCCTGGTATGAGTGATAGAGATGGGTATATTCATTGGATCGGGTTTTGTGTTCGGAGTAAGGGGGCAGGAAGGAAAGGAGAAGCGCCTCTTTCCGACCGAGGTATTCCACCCTGGTGAAATACCTTCTGGGTGTTCTATACAGGGTCTAGCAAAACTAGTGATCGATAGCCAACGGTCCAATCTATAACTCACAATGATCACGCTCACCAAATTGGGTCTAAAATACAGGCTATTTACTACTACATTATACATGAACATTCGGTCGGTGCCCATCTAGTGTTACCAGCATAAAGAAAAATGCACAAATTATATCTTCATCATCATCATCATCATTATCAGCCAAAGAACGTCCACTGCTGAACATGGGGGCCTATGTTTAGCAGTGGACGTCCTATGGTTTCTTTTGGCATGGTTTTCCGTAGCGACCGAAATGGAAAAACAAATTATGTAAACGATTGAAATTTTGCGATTATCTTTGATTAAAAAAAATATACCTAAGTGCTTTTGTGGTGTCTACTATCTATGATCTATCAGAACGATAAATTTGAATTGAAGAAACTAAGGAAACACCCTCAAGAATAATGGCAATA
Source organism: Pyrausta purpuralis (assembly GCA_963924145.1). Taxonomy (NCBI): domain Eukaryota; kingdom Metazoa; phylum Arthropoda; class Insecta; order Lepidoptera; family Crambidae; genus Pyrausta; species Pyrausta purpuralis. Next base: position 14,529,225 of record OZ001645.1, on the reverse strand, counting down.
ATAATAAAGATTTGGCTGGATGGCTAAGCCGCAAGCTATAAATTTCAATATTAAAAAAAAACAAGTTTGTCAAATGTCATAGTGTCAATTTATCTAAATAAAGCCAATATTTAATTTGGTTGTATCTTATTTCATAACAATTTATTCAGTTAAATAAATATGCCTAAAAATGACGGAGTCAAAAGAGGATATCAATATTACAACTGATTTTAATAAAGAAGCAAAATAATTGAACAAGATGATGTTGGATGGACTTTCACGATTTTTACGGCCCGATAAGTTTGAATCGGAGCCTGAAACTAACCTCGCCGAAATCAGGTGGGTGAGCCCAATGGCATCGAACATTTTTAAATTTCATCGCAGCTGAATGCACTGAATCAACACCCGATTTCATAAAACTAAATTTACTTATAAATCATCTTGACGTAACTGTATACTCAAATTTTCGAGAATGCAAGCAATTCGATGGAGCAATACGCTTGTTGGATAATCTTTATACTAGGCAAAAAAACGACGTAAATGCTAGTTACGATCCTTGAAAATTCTTGCCCATGATTGTAAGTTCAAATCCGTTTCAGCTGAAGAGTACAGAGATGAATATATTCGCGATGCTTTTTTCGCTGGCATCTCGTTACAATGAATAAGGCAGCGATTTTTGGAAAACTTTATATTTTAGAAGGAGCTCAAAACCAAGCTCTTTCTCTGGAAATGGCGGAAACAAATTGTAAATCTTTCCAAGCGTCTGGCGATATACATCTAAATGCTCAAAATATTCGTCCATCTGCAGAAGTCTCCAGAACTCTATCACCCCAACGACGACGGAAGCGATGTTTTTTTTGCAAAAGCACGCAAGCACGCAATGAACCTTGTCGTCCCCAAGCAAGATACAACGATTGATAAAGAGTATACTTCTTCATACACTAACGTTATCTATCTATCTGCATCACCGGCCAGTTTACAAAAAGAATCTGTATGTATCTATTATTATAAACAATCTACGTGCCGATGCCCTCATAGATACTGGCAGCTCTGTCAGCTTTATTGATAAAGATTTAGCGCACAATATGAAGCTTAAGAAGAAACATTGTGATCAAACTATCACACTGGCCTCTCTGAATAATGTTTCTCATGTCGATGGTGCTTGTTTTGCAACAATACAAATTGGAAAACACATTTACAAAAATCGTCAACTACTGATAGTTAATAACTTATGTGCGGATATAATAATTGGACCATGATTTACTTAAAGATCTCATCATTGGAATTAAACTTGGGTGGTGATAAAGAAACTCCTAAAATCTGTAGTGTCATGCATTCTTCTGTACCGCCTGCTTCAGTTTTTGGCAATCTATCTACAGATATAAAACCTATTGCTATAAAATCAAGGAGACATTCGGTAGAAGATCAGAAATTTATAGAGAAAGAAATAGGTCAGCTTTTAGAAGGGGGAATATATATATTTATGAACCTAGTATGTCTTCCTGGAGTGCACAAGTTCTAATAACTAGAGGAACATGACCTTAGAATGGGGAAAGCAAAACAAACTGAACTTCGCGGCGCATAAGACCAATGCCATGCTTATCTCCCGAAGACTAAAATTTACCCCTCCTAAACTTATAATGTCAGGAGTACAACTCCCCCTCGTTGATGAGATCTAACTTCTCGGACTCATAATAGACAAACGACTCAACTTCAACTCACACATATCCGCCATCTGCAAAAAGTCAGCGGACATATATAAACAGCTAGCGTGTGCAGCGAGGGTCACATGGGGTCTAAACGGCGAGATAGTACGGACCATATACGTGGCGGTAATAGAACCCATCATCATATACGGCGCGGCAGCCTGGGCAGTGGCAACTCAGCTCCAAATGAACAAAACGCGCCTGGAGGCGGTACAGAGGGGCTTTGCGCAGAAAATATGTAAGGCTTATAGAACCACTTCATTAACCTCTGTACAGATTCTCTCTAGGACCCTACCTCTAGACCTACGCATCCAGGAAACAGCAAGCCTGTACGAGGCAAAGAGAGGATACGCAGCCGATTTCTTACCCCCTGGCAGGAACCTGGAAAACAAAGTTAAATTTACAGACTTTCAATTCCATCCAACACCACTGCCTTGGGGTATGAACTCCTTGAGGACATGAACCCGGAAACCCAAAAACGCCACGACATCTCAGGCCCACAGGTTTATACCGATGGAAGCAAGATAGAGGGTAGAGTAGGAGCAGCCCTCACGTGGTGGGAAAACGGTAAGGAGACAGGCAAGGAAACCTTCAGCTTACACCCAACCTGCACAGTCTTCCAACCGGAACTTTATGCTCTCCTTAGGGCAGTGCTAAGGGCAAAAGAGAGCGGAACGGACACAGTGAACATATTAAGTGACTCACGATCTTCACTGGAACTACTATCTAACCCCGCTCTCCTACACCCACTGGCAAAGACCATTAAGGAGAACATATCAGCCATAAATGCAGAAGGGAGACAGGTGAGGCTGTTTTTGCTAAAAGCACACGTTGGAACAGCGGGAAATGAAAGAGCTGACGAGCTAGCAAAAACAGCCGCTACAACAGAAAAGTCAGAGCCAGACTACGCAGAAGTCCCATTGTCTTATGTGAAGAAAAAGATCAGGGAGGAATCGGTCCAGAGATGGCAAGACAGATATGACACCTCTGCAACGGGATCAGTTACCAAGGCCTTCTTCCCAGACGTACGCGAGGCGTACCGGCTGGTGAGAGCAGTAAAACTGACCCTGCTCCAGACCCAAATCTTCACAGGTTTCGGGGAATACTTACATCGGTTTAAGCTTCGCAGCTCCCCCGGATGCGAGTGTGACCCGGACACAAGCGAAACAGTCTGGCATATATTATTAGATTGCCCGCGGTTTCAACTGAGCAAGCACAACCTGGAATGCGACATTCAGATGGAGCTGACCAAAAATACTATGACAAAAGTCCTAAAAAGTGAACCACTTTCTTAAACTACGTGGAATCAGTCGCCAAAATAACAACAAGGCGGAATAGCGCAATACCACAGTGCACACCCACAACACAAGACACACAACAACAAATACAACAACTCACCACACAGAAACCCTAAAGTCAACCTAAACCCTACAATCTGCTGGCATCCGGTAAACCGGGAGAGCCTGGAATAAGGCTGCGGGGAGTCGCGCTGTTCATGGACAACGACTCGGAGCGGCTAGGAATCGCATTCTGTAACGCCATGGTACGAAACACGGTCTATATTTCACCCGGTCTCGGCGCGCTTATCAACGGAAGTACCTTTAAAACATCAATGAGACGAAAGGTCTACAACGAATTACCAATTGTAACAATAGAGCAGCAAGAGTGTAGAATAGTGCGAAAGAAAAATAAGACTATCGCACTATTCTCCAACGAACTGCATGTTACGGAATTCGAACAGGCATGCAAGGTACTTACAAAGATAGGTGAGCGAGGGGAGAAAGGAACATCGAGACCGGTTAAGATCAGTCTGGATGCGATGGTCGTAAGCTACCAAAAAGGCAATACCGAGGACTACCTTGGGGCCGTGGCAGCTTCTAAATATCACGAGGTCGTGGTCTATGAGGACAGAGGCCAAAACCTCAGCTTCCTTAAACCACGACCAGCAGACCAAAACGCACCACCACCACCCACAGATTGCTGGGACCACCCTATAGTCAGAACTGACATCAGTGGGTCCGAGCGATTGGAACTTAGGGTGAGAAGTGAAAAGTACCAGACAAAACGGAGTGCGAAAGAGCTGAGCGTCAACGAGAAAGAGGAAACTCAAGACACACTCTCCACTATGACAGCAGCACTCAGCAGTGCTTTCAAGGCGATCCCGGAAATGATCACCAGAAAAATAACGAGGATAAGGAGTATAGCAGCGATCGAGAAAGCAGTCGAAAAGATTACCTCACCACCACCAGAGGAGGAAAAAACCCAAGAGTGGAACGCACCAGGACAGACATGGGACAAGTAGCTCCACCGACTCTCAGACCAGCCTGTCAACCACAGGAGCACATGCTAAACGCCTTTATCGAGTTCGTAGCGGTAACTAAAGCCACTAGAAAAGTCAACGAAGACACTTGCAAGGGCATCATGCATGCGTACAATCTTGACAATCTGGGACTGCTGCGAGCTAAATTAAAGGACGCAGAGGCCGCAATATACGACAGCGAACAATCCAAGGTTATCCATGGACAAATGTCGGGGTCGTATATGGCGGCATACAGCAACGCGTGTGGCTTCGTGGGACAGGACGAACAATTAAGTAACTTAGAGGTGGGAAAACTTGTCTTCAAAACACCGTCCGAAGACCCCATAGTCGTAGTCGCAAAGTGTACGAAGGTCATGCTCGACGACAGAATAATCGAAATGGCTAACACCATATCGGGAGATCTGTCGAAAGGTAAGGTCCCGGAACACTGGACTATACCGACAATTACATGGGTCAATGGAGTCCCTGGTTGTGGAAAAACCACGTGGGTAATGTCCCATATAAACCCCAAAGAGGACATAATAATCACAACCACGACTGAAGCAGCAAAGGACCTCCGAGAGAAACTGGCAACGAGAATAGGGGAAGAGAGGGCGAAAAGGAGAGTCAGAACAATGGCATCACTTCTTGTAATGGTATGAGTGAGGGAGAATCGTGCACACGCCTCATGGTGGATGAAGCCCTCATGAACCATTTTGGATCCATTGTACTGGCTATCCAAATAGCGAAAGCCAGTGAGGTGACTTTGTTAGGAGATAATAACCAACTCCCATACATAGATCGCTGTAATCTCTTCACCTTGGAATACAACAGACCTAATAAAATCACAGAGGTTACTAAGGAGTTACTGTGCACCTATCGAAACCCCCATGCCCTTAGTGAAATCTACAGCGGCATATACTCAGCCAATACTCAAGTACAGTCCCTTTTCCTCAAGCGCTTCTCAGGTGCAGTGATCCCAAAGTCGGAAAGAACCCTATACCTTACTCACACCCAAGCTGAAAAGGCAAGCCTAATCAGCCAAGGATACGGGAAAGACGAAGGATCACGCACATTTACCATACATGAAGCACAGGGGCAGACTTTTGAGTCAGTGGTGATAGTGCGCACAGTATCAAAAAAATCCCATCTCCTGAAGAGTGTTCCCCACGCTGTTGTGGCCATCTCTAGACACACAAAGTCTTGTGTTTATTACACAGACAATGCCACCGACGACGCCACAGCTCGTCTGATAATCCGGGCAGAGAAGGCCACACCAACAATAATCCGGGACTACAACCCACCAAATAACCACCAAATAAATCCACCAACATAACTAACTCCATCAACCAAGTCACTAAGAACATCTTAGTACCTAAAGGCGACGGACGAGGGATTACTTTACTCCCCAAACACAAACACAATCACTAATACAAATTAGAATAAGAGCAATATTGTTTAATATTGTATAGCAAATCACAACAATAATAGAATTACAAAACCTTATAGAAAAATACAAATATGTAATAATAATAACAAAAAAAAATACAACAAAAATATATACAAATAAATATAGAAAAAGAAAATAGCAATTATAATAACAACACAAGAAAAAAAACAAAAACAAAAAAATATATAAATATTAAGTTATCTTAAGTAAAAATAAGAGACGATGTTTAACTTATAAGAGAGTTATAGCATGAACTAACAGCCCTAGTATAAGTATTGTAAAAAGCACTGTAAATTTTGCGCGGAGCGAAAATAAAAATTAACCCAACATAACAAAAAACCTTAATAAAAAGGCACGGACCAAAGAGTCTGTAGACTGTAGTTTTATTAATAAAAAATAACTAGAGGAACTAATCACAAAAAGAGAATGGTAATCGATTACTCTCGAACCAGAAATAAATTTGCCTATTAAGATGCCGATCCCCTTCCTCACATCGAATCTATAATTAACAAAGTAGTAATGTATAATTACTTAAGCCAAATTGACTTAAAAGGTGCATATCATCATATCCCGATATAAGTAAATGAAAAACCATTTACAGCTTTTGAAGCATACGGAAACTTATAGTTCACGAGAATTCCATTTGGTGTCACTAATGGCCTTGCGGCTTTCCAGGGGTCGTTACAGTACACCATAAAATCGGAGAACCTAACTTGCACGTACCTTGATGACGTCACTATATGTGGCAAAACAAAAGAAATTCACGATCAAAACCTCGCCAATTTCATGGACGCTGTAAAGAAGTCAAGTTGCCTATCAACGAGCAAAAATCTACTTTCTGTACAGACAATTTAGGCTATAACCATTCACAATAACGAAATAAAACCAGATAAGGACAGATTAGATCCATTACTTTAGCTCCCAATACCGAATGACATTCAAGCTCTCAAAAGAGCTCTGCGTATCTGTTAATATTTCAGAAAATGATAAAGCATTAATGGTATTGTAGAATTTACGCATATTATTTTTGTTAAAATCACTTCTCATTTCAAACCACTCCAAAGTTATTATTTTAAGATTTAATTTAAATTCAGCTGTTTGTGCCATGTGATCTGATATACCTAAATCATGAACGGTAGCTTTGGTTCCTTGTATGTTACTAGCAATGTGGTCTATACATCTGTTGAGTCGAGTGGGTAGTTGATTTATACGAGGGTCAAACTGAAAGTTCTTAGAACTGGCCACTTATAAACAATATAATAAAAAAAATATTCTAAAATTTGAAAATAGAACTCTTTGCCAATATTACTGAGTATGTATTTCATTCATTTGTCATTTGTTTTACGATTTGGCGGCAAATTGAAAATTGTCTGTGTCACGTCAACATGAATTTAACACGAGAAAATTTTCGTGCAATGATTTTTTATGACTTTCGATGTCATTTAAGTCAACAAGAAAGTTATGATAGACTACGATTGGCCTTTCACGATGAAGCCCCATCTCGTGCGACTGTTTACAACTGGTTTAATGAGTTTAAACGTGGTCGCACTAATCTCACTGATGATTTACGTGAGGGACGGCCTTCTACGGCGACGACTGAAAATAACATCTGTGTTGTGCGGCGTATGATAGAGACTGACAAAAGAGTGACCTATCAGCAGATTCGGACAAGCTTAGGCATCGGTATGAGTCAAGTGCACAAAATCCTCCACGAACATTTAGCGGTCAGGAAGCTTTGCGCCCGGTGGATACCTCATAATTTGTCTAAGGCTCAAAAACTCCATCGTGTGGATTGGTGCCGTAAAATGATTGAAAGATTTAACGGAGGTGACTCAAATGCTGTGTTCGACATACTAACAGGTGACGAAAGCTGGATTTACTGTTATGATCCTGAAACCAAAAGACAATCTGCTCAGTGGGTGTTTCCTTTCGAGGAGTTGCCAACTAAAGTGAAGAGAGATCGAAGTGCGGGAAAAAAAATGGTGGCCTCGTTCTTTGGAAGGATAGGTCATTTCGCAACAATTGTGTTAGAGGATCAAAAAACAGTTTCTGCAGAATGGTACACTACCAATTGTTTGCCACTTGTCTTGGAAAAAGTTCGAGAGAAACGACCTCGCAGTAGGATCCTTCTTCACCACGACAACGCCTCGTCGCACACCGCCAAGCGAACGATCGACTATTTGGCGACATCAAACGTTGAATTACTGGGTCACCCGCCGTATAGCCCCGACCTCGCGCCTTGTGATTTTTATTTATTTCCAAAAATTAAAGAAAAACTTAAAGGAAAGCGGTTTATGAATGCTGAAGAAGCGGTGGCTGCGTATCGCGATGCCATTGAAGAGACCCCTAAGGACGAGTGGGCAAAGTGCTTTTCCCATTGGTTCCATCGCATGCAGCGGTGTATTGACGTCAATGGAAAATATTTTGAAAAGATATAATAAAACTAATAACTGGCTAATGTAATCAGGTTTTGATTTTCTAAGAACTTTCAGTTTGACCCTCGTATGTAGTTCAATGCTAAAAGATTTCGAAATATTTACCAAGTTTTTGAAGTGAACATCTGAGACCATTGTATTATTATTGAAATTCCCAGTAATAATTATTTTCTTTTGAATTTTTTTTTCCATTAGTCTCTAGAAATATCTTATTTAGAATCAGTACGATAGATGCAAAATATGATTAGGATACTATTTTTTATTTCAATTCCACAAAATTCATAACTCTTGCAAGAAGTAATAGAAGTAGTAAGTAGTTCGCGCTAGTCGAGAGACTTCCGTAGTCCACGCGATAAATTACACACGAATTTTCATTCTCAATTTGTCTTGTGGACGCATTGTATTGGCTGCATGGCTGCTAGCGCTACTGCTAGCTACGCGCTTTGGTGAGATAGGTATCTCACCAAAGCGCGTACGATTTCACGCGCGTAAGATTCGTGATTCTTACTAATCTGTAAATTAGCAGGGCGGATTTGTGTCTTGTCCGTTACGTAATGGAATTCCACAATATCGAAAACATTAATTTTCCTGCATTTGTGTCTTGATTTAATCATTTTTGAATAAAGTATTAGAAAATCAATATTATTACTTTGAAATATTCATTAGTTTTTGCATAAAATGAAGTCAAAAATGTACTCAGTCGAGTATGAGTTCCACTACGTCACTAAATTAAGTTGCCATTAAAGACAAACTAATCAATTGTTTGCTAAATTAGTATTTATTATATATAAAGTATTTTATTTATTTTATTTTATTTAGGACAAAAAACAATTGTACAATCCTCTTAATAAGTAATCTTAAATGTTTAGTATTATTGCACAACCAACAACTTTATCCACATATTGTGTGATCGCAAAAACAATCAAATCTAGTTTTTAATATTGTGAGACTCTGCAGTGCACCCGCAGTACCGTGAATGCTAGATAGGCGCTTTTGCCGACTCGGGCCGAGCGCAGCCAATACAATAGGTGTGTATTGTCAATTGCCAGTAGGTACACTCAGCATTCACCGCACGCAACCGCACGGACAGTTACTTAAAATATATATATTTAAAATTACATAGTAGTTGGTAGTTGACTTAACATACCCAAGCAAGTAAATACATTTTAATGAAAAATAAAAAACAGTCTTAAGAAACAACTAATAGGTAGCTACTTTCGAGAAAGAACTTGGGTGACATGCTTTTTGTATAAAGTCAATGAAAGACTAAAAATATCAATACCATTAAGGTCGGTATTGTATTGTTTCATTACCCTGTACAGCGGAGCTCGCTTCCCAGCATTAGTCTTGCATTTTGGTAGTGAGAATAAATCGTGGTGGTAGTTATTACGAATTCTTATGGATTTACTTGGTATTTTATAATAAATAATATTTATTAATTGAATACAGTCAAACGAATTATGACAAAGTTTATATAAAAATGTTGAACTTAGGAGCGACCTTCTAATCTGTAAAGAATGTAGCGAGAATTTTTCTAGTGATTTGTCGTACGACATTTTTGAGCGATAGCATTTAAAATTAACATATTTAAGAAACTTACGCTGGATAGACTCAAGCTGATTATGATATTTATGGTAAAAAGGATTCCATACAACAACGCCGTATTCAAGTTGAGATCTTATTAAAGATTTGAAGAGGTGTAAATATGTACCTGGACGTTTAAAAGATGGACAAGATCTTGCTACAAAACCAAAGAGCTTATAGGCTTTGCTAGTGATGTTATCTATATGTGCATCTAGATGTAACTTGGAGTCCAAGAGGATCCCCAAGTCGCGAATACTTGAAACATTATCCAACGGTGTATCATTAAGGTAGTATGTATTATTTATGACATTTTGCTTTTTGGTAAAGGTTATCGATTTGCATTTGGGTAAACTAAGGAATAATTTATTATCACTGCAATAAAGTGACAAGCGGTCTAAGTCTTGTTGAAGCTTAATACAATCATCCTTAGAGTCGATGATGCGGTACACTTTTAAATCATCGGCATAGAGAAGAAAGTTGCTATGCTTAAAGCAACCGGAAATGTCATTAATGAATAAAATGAAAAGCAACGGTCCTAAAATGGAGCCCTGGGCGACACCAGATGTAACATGAATTGTAGAAGAAGCAAAACCATTGACAACTACTTTCTGAGTCCTGTTAACTATGTAAGATTGAAACCAACGAAAGAGATTACCGCGAATTCCGTTATAGGCAATTTTACTAAGTAGCAAAGTATGATCGACCTTATCGAAAGCCTTACAAAAGTCTGTGTACACTGAGTCAACCTGTTTGCGATCGTCCATACACTGAAACAAAAAATTTGAATATGATACCAGATTAGTCACTGTGGAGCGTTTCTTTACAAAGCCGTGCTGTTCTTGTATGATTTTCAAATGAAGGTTAGGGTAAATTGCATTGTGTACAAGTCTCTCCAAGACCTTCGATAAGGCAGACAGCAGAGAGATAGGTCGATAGTTTTCCACATCATGTTTGCTACCGCTTTTATGTATGGGTACAACGTTTGCAGTTTTCCAGGCTGATGGCACATAACCATTACGAATGCTAAGGTTGAAGAGTATAAAGAGTGGCACACTTATAGTATCTACTGTTGATTTTAAGAAAAGAGGTGGTATGCCATCAGGACCCGCTCCCTTTGCCAAATTAAGTTTCTTAATAATGTCTGTTATTGTATCGAGTGAGAATTGTATGTCAGATGTCGTGATAACATCGCTAGGATGATCAAGAGATGTTTCGATACCGAGGCAATTTAGATTAGACGGTTCATAGACAGACCCAAAATAATTGGAGAATAATTCGCAAGCTTCGCTTGGATCATCAGTTTCACAGCTTTTGTATTTAATTTTGATAGGTATGCCACTCTTAGATTTACGACTGTTAATATAAGACCAAAATACACGAATATCGACACGAATTCCATCTTCAATCTTATTAAGGTAGGTATCTAAACAGTTCTTACACAATGTTTTAAATCTCTGACGATACAAAGAAAACGTCTCATAGTCCGAGATATTGTTAGATTTTTTCCATCTAATCCACGCTTTATTTTTGTTTTTAAATATATGAATAAGTGGTTTAGAAAACCAAATAGGAAAATCATTATTTTTATACGGACGTGCTGGCACCCGTTCTTTTATTATTTTATAAATATTTTCGTAGAAAATGTTTACGGCTTCGTCAATTGATAATTTGTTGAAGGCTGTGTGCCAGTCAATACTGGCAATATCTTTATTAATTAGATCGTAGTCAGCCTCAGCAAACCTGTAACGCGGCACCGAGTTCCGTATCATTGCTTTGTTATTATAGTTAAGAGGAGTGGTAATAATAAATGGCGGATGAATGGGGTCAGGTGGGACCAAGTTACCGATTGGGGCATTAAGATTGCATGTAGATGATCCCGTAATGAATAGGTCTAGTATGCGATTTTTATTATTTCTTATAAAATTTAATTGATATGCATTCAGATAACTAAGAAAATTAATAATATATTTGTGAATGCAACCGCTTTTATTAGTAAGGCATGGGGTTAAAATGCCACTGGTGTGATCTAAACACCAATCTAACGTTGGAATATTAAAGTCACCTAAAATAAAAAAAGCCATCAACATCCCGCGAAATAAACATGCTTTGTATTACGTCAAGAAAAGATTTATAGGTATTATATGATTGGTCCGGTGGTATATACAAAGCGCATAGTGTGTGGCGCTTAGAATTATGCATAGAAATGTCGATTATTACATAATCAATTATAGGATAAACCACGAATTCGTTATCAGCGCTTGTGGAATGTGCAGCGGTCTCGGAAGGCGGCGGCGCGTCGCAGTTAGGCCGAGTCGCACCGCCACCAAAACTCCGCCGCCATTCTGTTTACCTGTCGCTTTGCAATCTCGGTCGCACCTAAACACTGTGTAACGGCAGTTTATAAACAAACTGTCTTGGATATCTGGTACCAACCAGGTTTCTGTAAGAACTATTATGTCATAGCACTCAGATAGTATGTTCATGTAAATAGTGTTCAGCCTGGTTATTAAGCCACGGCAGTTTTGGTAATATAATGTAATATTTTTATCCATCCCTAACAACAAATAAGTCAATATGTATTACTAAAAAGCTATGAAAACGGCTATAAACGACAGTTGAGTCGGAAAAAACAAGTCCAACACTACAGTTAAGGTAAAAATTCGTAATTAATTTTGCAATAAAGCTCAAAAGGCACACGATGCAACATGTAATAAGCCAAATAGAAGAAAAGTATATACGTAATGTCACTCCTAGGTTCGCAAATATAACTAATAGTTTATGTGATTGAACCACAATAAAAAAGTATATAGATTTATTTGGTTGGAAGTATTTATAATTGAAATTTAAGTCAGTATTAACATTATTTTTAAGAAATCCATGCGAATGATTTGTGTAAAATTTATTATGGTGGGTAAGCATGAAGTAAAGATCGAGCGAGGAACATTTTAGCTGTACAGAGTAATGCACAAGACAGAGACTTACGTGGCAAGGCACCCGATGTTGTGAAGTAGCAATTTTGTCTACTAGAGAAAACCAAAGTAAGGCAATATACAGACCGTTACGAACGACAATAATGTAAAAAGTAATTTCACACACAACACAAAACAACTGATCACACAGGTCGAGCTTTAAGCTTAGCGATGTCGTCCTCACTCCGCACCGCAAAGATTGGACTTGACTCTGTTGCACGAAGTAAGATGGTTCCATGTTTAATCCAGACAAATTTGAGTCCCCTTTGCTTGGCGATTTCACGAGTTTCACGAAACAATTGTTTATTTTTCAAACAATTGTTTCGTGAAACTCGTGAAATCGCCAAGCAAAGGGGACTCAAATTTGTCTGGATTAAACATGGAATTGATCACTCGTGTACATCCGGCCGTATGAGCCAGGCTTCTATAGAGATCGTGCATAGCTAGGCTTATAACGAATCGTTAGTGACGCTGATGTATCCAGGTTTCATCGTTTGTGACGCAATAGTTTTCTTGGAAAATCAAAAAAACTAGGCTCAGACAGCCAGAATTTCGCATTTTCTGACTTTCCAGATCTCAACTATCAGAGGGTTTCAGGTCGCTGTTTCTTATAAAATGTGATGTGACGCGTTAGTGACGGTCATCCGAAGTAGTTTCATCCATTTTAATCCAGTACTTTTTGAGAAATCCTGATAAACGTGTGGCTCAGACAGCCTGATATCCGGTCGTCTGAGCCAACTTGTTTTTCTCTATATTTTACGAAATGTTACGTTTCGGACAAATGTTTTTAGGATTTACTGATGTGACGACGTTAGTGACAGCTCTCGACCAGATTTGAACCTTCGTGACGCACGCGTTTTGGAGAAATTGAGAAAAAACTGCTGGCTCAGACAGCCGGATGCTGGCTGTCTGAGCCACCCAGTTCTACCACTTCCAGGTGTTGTACGAAGCTGAAAACTCATCTAATCTGATGTGACGCGGCCTCTTAGTGCAAAAAATCGTAAGTGACGGCTCTATATGCCGCCAATCAAAAGTTATAAGCATTTCAAATGTTTTCCATACATCGATGCATTTGGGTGGCCACACTTCGCACTCTTTGTGGAAACGGAAAGACAATTTAGTAGAAAATGTAAGCTAAAGCCCCTCATATCAAAGCGGATGCTTTCTCCTGCTATTTAAATATTTAATTACGTAGTCAATAACTACGCTGATGAAGGAAAATATGTTAATTATTTATGGTCTCAGGTATTCCAAGGAAAAATATCGTTAGATTACTATTTATTTGAAACCAACCGCTAGTTTAACGAATGTACTACAATATTAGAGAATTTTGGTAAGGTACATACTACTTACATATTACTCGACTCTTCCCATGATATTTTACGGCCCACTTGGGACAAGATGCAAAAATCAATATAAATACTAACTTAATCCTGCAAGTCGTTCCCTTTTTTGTTTGGATGGAAAACCTAGTAATTCATTGACTCGTCCCACCATGCCTATATAATATTTGGGACGAAATGCGGAAAATCAAAGATATATTTACAAACTGCAACTCGTCCTGAGTAATTCTTAAACTTTCTCAACGTTTAAAACAAGGCTTTTATTTTTATTTCTAGTTTAAAGAGATGATCTTACCAAGATTATCAGACCATGTACACTTGTACAGGTTCATATTTTATTCACCATTTAAAAAATCAGGAATATGCTATCAAGTTAAAGAAAATATGTTAAATAAGAACATTAAAACACTTTTTAATCACTGTTAATTCGACATGCAAGATAGCGTCAGACGAAAAAGTAGACATTTAAAGTGATGACAGTTGCTGAAAAAAAATCCGCACTACTGATTAGTGACTGATGTACTGACAAGGAAACCTGCACTTACGAATTTAATCATTAAAAAATGCATTTAAAGAAATTTATGGTGATAATATTGGGCTAGTTATACTAAAAGGGGGCACAAAGACTTATGACAACAATCAGGCATGTTTTGACGTGAGCTCCAGACTCAGACCTCAGTAAGCAGAGCAGTATTTAGTTGGACTACTTACTACTTTTACTAGGCGTAGTCAGCGTTCTCTTGAAAAAAGCTAGGCTCCAGGCTGACTAGGCATATTCAGCGCTTTGCACTTACTTTTTTACTCGGCGTTTAGATAGCTGTTTACACTGATAATTCTGATATCACCCAACGTCTAAGAATTACCATGTGGAAGTCTCCTGTTATTGATATTTTAGTAAATAAAAAAGTTATTTTACGAATTGTTTCTGGTGTAGCATTTATACAAATAGTCGTTCATCAATTCATCCCATACATGTCTACAGCTTATTTTGGACGAGATGCAGATAATTTAATCAAATGATTTTTAACGTCATTTAATGTAATCAAAAAGTTAAAACTATCAATATGAGTATAATCAGAAAAAAAAACAATAATATTGTTACAAAAAAGTTAACACAATTTTGTTGTATGAAAGGAAACCCTTTTAATGATTACAAAGTAAAATATAATATACATCTGATAAAACAATTTTAGTCAAATGTGAATAATACTACTCGTAAATAGGTATACTATACTCGTCATAAAATCAATAAAGTCTACGAACTTAGTAAAAATCCACGAGCACAAAACTCGCGTCGCGCGAAACTTGAGTCGCGCGCGCGCATCCCTCCGTGTCGTGCGTGTTTTGAGGTCCGACGTTTTGAGTCCGCAAAAATGTCGTGTTCGGTAAAATGTGTTGGTTGTAATATTGTGATCAACGAGCTATTGGCCTATTTGAGAGCGAAACTGTCAAAAGCTGACGAAGAAACCCTGGTGAAGTTATGTACATCAACATACTCCAGTGATGAAATTCAAAAATCGCATTCGTTACTGTTTGAATCCGTACCGTCAGATCAACGAAAAATCGTGCGCAAAGGAAAAGGAAAAGAAGATCGTTTGGTGTACGATATGATCAACTTATTAAAAGCTGCGGAGCCTGATAAACTACCTGTGTTTGTGGCCAGGGATTTGGACAAACTTCCCAATTTAACAATAGACCATCTAGATGTATCTAAACTATTGAAAGATATATCACTGCTGCAGGCAGATTTAATGAAAATAAAAGCATCGTACGTTACTACTGAGCAGCTAGAACTCGCTAAAAAGGAGTGCATGAACAGTAAAAATCTTTCGCCTCCATTTTCTGCAGTAAAAATAAATATGAAGAGAGGAGCCTACCGTGACAGTGGACCCACAGGCCTATCACTTTTTAACGATTCTCATTCTAATATTGACGAATCGTTATCTTCGAAGGATACGAGTTTGCATTATCGAGACATACGAAGTAAAGATATTGCGGGTAAGAATGATACGGCGCCAGCAGACGTTAGCTTGCTAACCAGCTGCCTGAGCGATGAGTCACAGCCGCCGCGGCCGACGGGCGCAGTACCTACTATCGTGACCCGGCCGGCCGATCAGCTGAGCGTGAAGTCGTGTGCAAAAGAGATGTCGTATGCACAAGCGGCTGAACAAGGAAGTAAAGAATGGACAGTTGTTCAAAAGAAGATTAAAAAGTCAAAGAACCGTATTGAAGGAAAATCAGGGATAGCAGTAATTGGAGAAGGTGAAACATTTAGAGCTGCTGAACGAAAAACCCCTGTATTTATAACTAATATTCACCAAAGTACTAGTGACGCCGACATAATCCGATATATCTACAAGATGACGCAGGAGACCGTTGAACTAGAAAAAATAGCTATTCAACGACAGTGTGACTATAACGCCTATAAATTCTATGTGCCTCAGAAAAAACTATCTCAGTTCTTGGATGAGAAGATATGGCCAAAGGGAATAATCTTCCGTCGATTTGTTAACTACAAATTAAGTCGTAAAATGAAACCTTCAAACGAAGGAGTCGGCCCGTCTCAAGGAAATAAATAAATAATGACACACAAATTTGTCACGTTTAACTGTAAAAATGTAAAACGCTCAGTAGACAACATTCGAGATCTATGTAAGGAATGCGATATAATAGCACTTCAAGAATCATGGTTGACTAACGAAGAGATTCCGTTTTTAAACACTATAAGTAGTGACTTCAGCAGCACTGGCGTATCAGCGATGGACTCGTCGGCTGGCCTGCTGAGAGGGCGGCCCTATGGAGGAGTAGCTTTGCTGTGGCGGTGCAGCGTGTTTGTGAATGTGGTTGTGATCGAGTGCGATAACCCGCGTATTTGTGCGATCAAGGTAATATCGAATCAAAAGTCATTTTTGGTGATGTGCGTGTATATGCCTACGGACGAGAAAGCGAACCTGGCCGAGTTCACGGATGTTCTCAGTGCGGTAAGCGCTATAATAGACAACTGTAGTGTAGACTGTGTATACATAATGGGAGATTTTAATGCTCATCCCCAAGAACAGTTTTATTATGAACTGTTAAATTTTTGCTCAGACCAGAAGTGGTCTTGTATCGACTTAGATATGCTAGGTTTAGCCAGTAGCACGCATACTTATATTAGTGAGATAAATGGGTCTAGGAGGTGGTTGGATCACATTTTATCTAGTAAAGCAGCAGTCAATTCGATTCAAAATGTGTATGTTATGTATGACATTGTGTGGTCGGATCATTATCCACTAGCAATTGAGTGCGACTTGGACTTTATTTTGCCTACAAAAATAAATATATCATTTCATCAAAATGAGTTTGTTTGGGGAGAAAGGACTCAAGAGCAGATAGATTTATATAGGCAAGAATGTAATCAAAGGCTCAGGCTCATAGACTATGCTATTGAACTGCATAATTGTTGCGAGAAGATGTGTAATAATGATACTCACAAATGTGTAATTGACAATTTGTATCACGATATAGTACTTGCGATAAGGGAATCCTCAATAATTAGTAAAAGGAGAAAAAAAACAAAAAGGAAAGTAGTGGCGGGCTGGAACAAACATGTGGCTGAAGCTCATAGGAAGGCCAGGCTTAGATTTCAATTATGGGAGTTGCATGGTAAACCAGCAAGTGGCGACATTTATGAACAAATGTGTGAGGCTAGAAAAATATTTAAATCGCGTTTAAAATGGTGCCAAGATCATGAAACGCAAATTAAAATGGATATTCTGGCCTCCCATCACGCGAGAAAAGATTTTTCATCATTTTGGAAACACACCAATCGATTGCAGTGTAGGCCTGGTCAACCTGTGAGTGTCGATGGTGTCAGCGAGCCTAAAGGGATCGCTAACATGTTTGTAGATCGTTTTAAAGTAAAGTCCCCCCTAGGGCCTTCGAAATCAACCGTGAATGCTGAGTCCGAAGTGGAGAGGCAAATAACTTTTTCTATTAAAGATATAGCAGACACGATTAAGTCTATGACTAAAGGTAAATCGCCTGGCCACGACGGGCTCAGTATTGAACACCTTAAGTTTGCTGGTCCGCACTTACCGCGTGTGCTGTTTTTATTGTTCAATTACTGTTTATCTCATAGTTACATGCCTCAGGACATGATAAGAACTTTAGTAGTACCTATAGTTAAAAATAGAACGGGAGACCTCGCAGATAAAAATAATTATAGGCCTATATCGTTAGCAACGGTAATTGCTAAGGTGTTTGATGGTGTGCTTAACATACATCTGAATAATTACGTGAAACTGCATGATAATCAGTTTGGTTTTCGGCCTAAATTATCAACAGAAAGCGCTGTTTTGTGTGTTAAGCATACCATCACGTACTATATGCAGCGAAAAACACCAATCTTTGCCTGCTTTTTAGACCTATCGAAGGCTTTTGACCTGGTTTCTTATGATATCCTGTGGCATAAGTTACAAAAATCTAAATTACCAGTAGAACTCATAAATCTACTCAGGTACTGGTATGGAAACCAGGTCAACAGCGTGAGATGGGACGGGGCACTGTCCGAGCCGTACAGGTTGGAGTGCGGGGTGAGGCAGGGGGGATTAAGCTCGCCCACGCTTTTCAGCCTGTATGTTAATGACCTGATTGAGGCGTTGAGCAGCACCAATGTCGGATGTCATATAGACGGTGTCTGCGTTAATAACATTAGCTACGCGGACGACATGGTGCTGCTCAGTGCATCCATCTGTGGTCTGCGTAGACTGGTGTCTATTTGCGAAGAGTACGCCACATCTCACGGATTGGTTTACAATGTTGACAAGAGTCAAGTTATGGTCTTTGGAGCCGGGAGTAAAATATATGAAAACATACCACCTGTAAAAATAAATAACAATGCTTTACAAAGAGTTTTTAAATTCAAATACCTTGGTCATATGTTGACTCCCGACCTCAAGGACGATGAAGATATTGAGAGGGAACGGAGAGCGCTGTCAGTCAGAGCGAACATGCTGGCTCGGAGGTTTGCACGCTGTACACGCGACGTAAAGATAACGTTGTTCAGGGCTTACTGTACATCTTTTTACACGTGCAGCCTCTGGGCTAGATATACTCAAAAGGCTTATGGCGCTCTCCGTGTCCAGTATAATAACGCTTTTAGGGTGCTGTTGCGGCTGCCCCGCTTCTGTAGTGCATCGGGGATGTTCGCTGAAGCAGGCGTAGATTGCTTCTACGCAACAATGCGCAAGCGGTGCGCGTCCCTGGTGCGCAGGGTGCGGGGGAGTGGTAACAGTATCCTGAACATGATTGCCAGCAGACTAGACTGCCTTTACGTCGGTCGATCACGTACCATTTCGGGGGGAGTGGTGCAGAACTGGCCGCTTTAAATTAATTTTATTTCTGTTGATAAGTAATTTAATTTATGTATTTTATTGTATTCAACTAACATAGTTTATAAGTTATACTAACAAAAATGAGTCATTGTTACTTGCAATAAAAAATAAAAAAAAAAAAAATTTCATTCAAAACTTATATCATTGCTTTATTAAAACAAAATAATTGTTACTTGTCCTATGAACATAAACTTTAAAAGAAGATAAACGCTACAACCTGTGGTAATAAACATGACAGGTTCAAAACAAATATTTTTTTTTCATTTTATTTTATTATTTTCGTAAGTTGGTTTCTACGCACCTCTCTAATCGCCATATCCATTGTTACTTACTTACATTTTTATTTATTATATATACATTTTGTAACATACATATTTAAACTTTCTTGTAAAATTCAACAACAATCTTTTGGGCTATAAAAATAAATGATATTAAGTGGATGATTTCTTTCCATCCTGCATAGTTTTATAGTCTATCTATATATTTTTATATATATGATCAGCCATTTGACCACTATCACAACTGGTGGTAAGTGATGATGTCGTCGAGGATTGATCATGTCTGATCAGTAATAGCGTAATCATTCTTCTTTTGAAAATGCCCAAATTAAGGGTTTCGGGAACACCTCAGCCGGTAGCGCATTCCATTCTTTATCCCCCGCATCAGAAATATTGTTCGAAACTGTTAAGTGCGCATTGATGGCATGTCAACGACACAAAGATGGCGCGCGTCTCGTGTTCCGAAGGTGAAATAAGGCTGGCTTAGTAATTTTTGTTCGTTATAATAATAAGCGGTCCCAGATAACTGCGTTTCACCTTCTGCGCTGTTTTATGGTTATTATTTTGCACCCAAAAAGCAGGAGACGATTTGCATAATGATTAAAATTAATTATTACATCTTGTCCCAAATGGGCCGTAATCATATGGGACGAGTTGAGGAATGAGTTCTTAGTATATATTTAATACCGAAAAAGTCTTTATTGTGGTATCCAGCTGGAGCTAGTCGTTATTTTTAAATAAAGAGTTATTTTAAAAAACCTGGAATACCCCATACATAATTAACATATTTTCCTTCATCGGCGTAGTTATTGACTACGTAATTAAATATTTAAATAGCAGGAGAAAGCATCCGCTTTGATATGAGGGGCTTTAGCTTACATTTTCTACTAAATTGTCTTTCCGTTTCCACAAAGAGTGCGAAGTGTGGCCACCCAAATGCATCGATGTATGGAAAACATTTGAAATGCTTATAACTTTTGATTGGCGGCATATAGAGCCGTCACTTACGATTTTTTGCACTAAGAGGCCGCGTCACATCAGATTAGATGAGTTTTCAGCTTCGTACAACACCTGGAAGTGGTAGAATTGGGTGGCTCAGACAGCCAGCATCCGGCTGTCTGAGCCAGCAGTTTTTTCTCAATTTCTCCAAAACGCGTGCGTCACGAAGGTTCAAATCTGGTCGAGAGCTGTCACTAACGTCGTCACATCAGTAAATCCTAAAAACATTTGTCCGAAACGTAACATTTCGTGAAATATAGAGAAAAACAAGTTGGCTCAGACGACCGGATATCAGGCTGTCTGAGCCACACGTTTATGACGATTTCTCAAAAAGTACTGGATTAAAATGGATGAAACTACTTCGGATGACCGTCACTAACGCGTCACATCACATTTTATAAGAAACAGCGTCCTGAAACCCTCTGATAGTTGAGATCTGGAAAGTCAGAAAATGCGAAATTCTGGCTGTCTGAGCCTAGTTTTTTGATTTTCCAAGAAAACTATTGCGTCACAAACAATGAAACCTGGATACATCAGCGTCACTATGTTTATGTTTAAAGACATTTATTTCTCATAAGAATTACAAATTCACTTACTGAGAAAACAGTTTACAATAAAAAATGGTATCAGATGAGCGTACAATATTATTAAGCTAGTTGAGGGTACACATATAATAATTTAAGTGAGCCGAGCTGCGCGATGACCATTCAGACAGAAAAACAAGTCCACCGATGTATGTGCAAGACGCGTGAATGGATGCGGCATTGATGAGCGTAGTTGAAGTAAATAAAAATAGTATTTATTTTGATAAATTTAAGTAGGTTATTGTATTGATTTGTTTAAGGTTGACGTAAAGTAAAAAGTTTACATTGTATAATATTTAAATTGCTTCTAGGATATAATAATTTTTCAGATGTTTTTTAAAAATATTTAGAGTTTCTGATTCTTTAATGTAATTTGGTAGCGAATTATATAGTTTAACTCCTTCATATTTTATTGTTTTTTTACCGTAATTAGTTCGGCATTTATAGGTGACCAAATGGTTGGAATTTCTCAATTTCATTTTGTGGCCATTACTTTTTTTAATAAAGTTAAAATTAATATTTATTTGTTTGTTTAAAATTTTATAAATCAGTATACACGTATTATACCTATATAATTGTTTTATATTCATAATTCTGGTATCTTTATAAATTTTATCTGTGTTTGTTGAATAGTTATACTTAAATAATGTTCTTATTAACTTATTTTGAGCTATTTGAATTATATCCAGGTTTTTTTTCGCTGCTGTGCCCCAAATCTCAATCAAATATTCCAACTGTGGTTTAACCAAAGAATTATAAACAAGATGACGCATTTTCCTAGGAAGACATTTTGTAATTCCGTACAACATACCGGTAAGTGATGCTAATTTTAGTTTAATTTTGTCTAAATGTGGCCTCCATCTAAGATGGTTGTCTAGAATTAGGCCTAAATATTTTTCGCTTGATTTTTGGTTTATAATTTGCTCATTAATTTTTAGCTGTATTTGGGATCCCTTGTTTTTATTTATAGCAGAAAATATTATATAATTTGTTTTGGTTGCATTAATTGTTAGTAAGTTATAGCTAAACCATTCGTTTAGCTTATTTAAATCACTTTGAATTACTAACGATTCGTTATAAGCCTAGCTATGCACGATCTCTATAGAAGCCTGGCTCAGACGGCCGGATGTACACGATCACTCGTAATGGACTTGGCAACACGAGCCGCGGTGACAAAATTATCACGCAAAATCCGACTGGAGAACTTGATCACGACATTCTTGGGTCGCGAGCTCTTAGGATTGGCGTGTGGAACGCGATGTGGAGATAAAATGTCCTGTGATGTGATTGGCAGCTTGATAATACTACCGATAGATATAATTATCTTTGTTAAATCCTCATTTCTTTTATCAGGCAAGTTGTTAATTTCAACATTATTTTGTCGGGCCTGCTGCTCCATAACGTCAAGTTTGTGCTCCAACTGCGACAGGTGATGTTTTTGTTGTTCGACTTGGCCAAGTCTGTCTCCCAAAGAGGATATCTGCTTGCCCATCGTCCCAGTCTTTTCATTCAAATCTTCGTATTGTTTATTTATAAATACAATAGAAGTCTTGATACTCTCAAACTCAACCAGTAAGTGACTGAATTTGTCATCCTGTTTAGTAAACCACTTCTCTAGCATTGAATGGGTCGACTGCTGAAATGCTCTGAATTCAGTACGCAAGCATCGCTCATAGATGGCAGGACTCTCTGTGGCTTTCTTTCGCACGGTGATGTTTTCAGGAGACGTTTTCCTCAGCTGGTCGAAATCACTCTCCTGTGAGGTCATACTGACGTCAACTAAATTGTCGTCTTCTTTAGTTGCGGTGTGAATAAATGTATCGTTCATGCTTGATTGGTGTAGTCTCTGAACTCAGTATTGGTCTGTGGCACACGCACCGATATCACTCGCGTATTGTGTAGGTAGAAACGATCGAAGCGCGGCAACGGCTTGCAGCGGGCAGGCACGGACACGACCGGTTCACAGCAGAGCGCACGACGAATCTATAACATAACAAAGATATTGGATATTGATTGTTATATAAGTATAACAATCAATATCCAAACAAATATCAAATTTTGTTTAATTTTCTAACATAACTAGTACATAATAATAAATTTAACATAACGTCACTTTTGGTTACAAAGCACCTCACAACAATGTCGGTTACGCTGCTACGACACGACGTGAAGTAATTCTTTATTATAATATATGAAATATATTCAATAGTCTTTTTTCTTATTATTTCGTGCACAAAAACATAAGACACGTCACGGTAATGGGAAGTGTCGTGACGAAAAGAAACTATAGGGCAATGGTCACATTGTATTGAAAAAAAGGCAATTAAAAGCTAAGTAATACTGAATAAAATGTAACAACTTTTAAATATCATACTAGAATAATAAAATCCTAATAAAGTCAGTATTTCTATAAGGAGATCCAAAATCACAACAAAAAAGCAATTGTAACAAGATATGCTTTGTAACCTTTTAAAATCAAGTATTATTTGAACATGTCGTAGCATAATTTATTCTTAGTACGCTTATTCTAAGTAATTTAGGATTATTAAGGTTCGTCACATGTTTCTTTCTTTTCTTTTTGTTTCTTTTTTTTTCTCTCCACTTTTTTCTTCTTTCCTTCTTTTAATCTTTATTAAAATAATCAATATTTTTTTAGGATTTTTTAAGTCTTATTAACTTTTTTTATGTTCTTCATATTTTTTTGTCCAGTTTATTTTTTTCTTAATACCGTTTAGACCTTCACCATCAGCAGCAGCATCATCAACACCCTTTTGACAATCTAAAATAATAAAAACGTTGTGAATAATCATACATTATTACAGGTGTAAAAAAAAGGTCATACGAGGGTCAAACTGAAAGTTCTTAGAACTGGCCACTTATAAACAATATAATAAAAAAAATATTCTAAAATTTGAAAATAGAACTCTTTTCCAATATTACTGAGTATATATTTCATTCATTTGTCATTTGTTTTACGATTTGGCGGCAAATTGAAAATTGTCTGTGTCACGTCAACATGAATTCAACACGAGAAAATTTTCGTGCAATGATTTTTTATGACTTTCGATGTCATTTAAGTCAACAAGAAAGTTATGATAGACTACGATTGGCCTTTCACGATGAAGCCCCATCTCGTGCGACTGTTTACAACTGGTTTAATGAGTTTAAACGTGGTCGCACTAATCTTACTGATGATGTACGTGAGAGACGGCCTTCTACGGCGCCGACTGAAAATAACATCTGTGTTGTGCGGCGTATGATAGAGACTGACAAAATAGTGACCTATCAGCAGATTTGGACAAGCTTAGGCATCGGTATGAGTCAAGTGCACAAAATCCTCCACGAACATTTAGCGGTCAGGAAGCTTTGCGCCCGGTGGATACCTCATAATTTGACCAAGGCTCAAAAACTCCATCGTGTGGATTGGTGCCGTAAAATGATTGAAAGATTTAACGGAGGTGACTCAAATGCTGTGTTCGACATACTAACAGGTGACGAAAGCTGGATTTACTGTTATGATCCTGAAACCAAAAGACAATCTGCTCAGTGGGTGTTTCCTTTCGAGGAGTTGCCAACTAAAGTGAAGAGAGATCGAAGTGCGGGAAAAAAAATGGTGGCCTCGTTCTTTGGAAGGATAGGTCATTTCGCAACAATTGTGTTAGAGGATCAAAAAACAGTTTCTGCAGAATGGTACACTACCAATTGTTTGCCACTTGTCTTGGAAAAAGTTCGAGAGAAACGACCTCGCAGTAGGATCCTCCTTCACCACGACAACGCCTCGTCGCACACCGCCAAGCGAACGATCGACTATTTGGCGACATCAAACGTTGAATTACTGGGTCACCCGCCGTATAGCCCCGACCTCGCGCCTTGTGATTTTTATTTATTTCCAAAAATTAAAGAAAAACTTAAAGGAAAGCGGTTTATGAATGCTGAAGAAGCGGTGGCTGCGTATCGCGATGCCATTTAAGAGACCCCTAAGGACGAGTGGGCAAAGTGCTTTTCCCAGTGGTTCCATCGCATGCAGCGGTGTATTGACGTCAATGGACAATATTTTGAAAAGATATAATAAAACTAATAACTGGCTAATGTAATCAGTTTTTGATTTTCTAAGAACTTTCAGTTTGACCCTCGTACACCATCAAATACGCAACATCTAGTTAAATGAAGAAATCCCAGTTCTATTCCTTGTGAACATGGCTTAAGTATTCCATTACGTCACGTTTTTCAATCCCTTGTATGTCACATCACGTAATGGACGTGACGTATCCCAATACATCGTCAATGTAGTGCAAATTTTGAATAAATTAGGGCAAATGTACACATATAACCACAATTTATCATCTAAAGGAAATATACAAAAACAGATAGCGTAAAAAAAACAACAATAAAGAGTAACCTTACCTTCGAAAACGACCATTCGTAATGGAACTATAATTTTGACCACGCTACGCACCACCACACACGGATTTTGGCGAGACTGGCTGTCAAAAATAAATTATGGCGGTCGCGCATACGATGAAAGTGTTGCGATTTATCATAATAAAGTCACGTATGGTAGTATTTCACATCTGAACTGGAAAAACATACACCGTGACGTCTTGTGGAAGTTCCACCCAACACAATTCTAATGACCACAAAAATCATTAATTTATTTATTGTTTTGATAAAATGTCGTGTTATATAAATATCAAATTTACTGCTGGATTATATGATCTTCATATAAAACAAATGAAACCTACGGTAAGAGTGACTGCATTGAAAAAAATATACATCATATCTGTGACGGTTGGCGGTGGACATTCGAAATTTTGATGGTTTATATTTATTTTATCTATTTTTTTCTAATATTTAATATTAATCTAACATTTTTTTCTTATTAAATCGTTAGTATATTTATTCATTCCATCGTTGAATGTTAGGAAAATATGTTTTGAAGCAATACTTCGCTAAGAAATAAGTCATAAGACATGGGACACACAGATTTTATGCGGACAACATTTGGGAAATCCACCCAGCAGCAGTTAATCCGCCCTCCCAGACGAGGCCAGAGACATAGACGAGGCCTTACGGTTAGGGGTAAATATTTTTGAAAGTTGGTAACATACGTCACGTCATCACATCATGTCACTTTTGTTTGTGACATCATTGACATCAACCACAGATGAATAATAAATGTGACATCACATCAACCACAACCATCAACAAACACAGTAGGCCGGTACCTAATAGTTGCATTATATTTTTAGGAATTCAATTATATTTATTTCGCAGCGATAACGAAAATGATTTTACAAATAGCATTGATTGTCACTACAATCAAAGTATTCTTCATACCATTTTAGTAAGTTCATAGTGAAAGGTTTCACCTTTTAGCAACTTAGACAAGTACTTATATTTTGGTTCCTTTCAGCTATTCAACTGACTTTGAAGTCCATAGAAACTGGCTTGCTGTTACTCATAACCTTTCCACTGATCAGTGGTATTATGATAATACTTCAGAATGGACTCTGGATTATCCACCGTTCTTTGCCTGGTTGGAATATGGGTTGTCCCATGTCGCTAAGCTTTTCGATCCCAAGATGCTATATTTGACAAATTTAAACTATAACTCTGATATGACGGTGCTCTTCCAAAGGTTGTCTGTTATAGCATTGGATGCTGTTTATTTGTTAGCAGCTAGAAGGTAAAAAATGTATTTGATATAATGAATATGGGAAATGGGCAGTGATTACCAATCTTAAGCAAAACATTACCATGACATAGACAGTAAATTTTGTGACAACCTTAACGCTTCAAACCCAATCGGTTGCAGGTAACCGCATAACATCTCTTGTTTACATATGCTTGAGGGATGAATACTACAGATATTTGTTAGCTGAATCCAGTCACAAAACCAATAAATAAATAAATCCTGTTAATATTATGGATTCAAAAGTTTGTGAGGATGGATGTATATTTTTTACTCCTTCACCCTTAATCCCATAAACTTCTCAATGGATTTTGATGAAACTTAACAGCATTAAAGCTTATACATTGTTATAACACAGGCTACAATTTAGAATGATATTTTTTGAGATACAAAACTTACAGAGTGAGCTGTTAGTAATAATTAAATATTCACCAGACAACACACATGATATGATTTTGAAGTAAGGAATTTGCTTCCTTGTGTAATGAGCACCAGACAATGATAATGATGAGTGTGGTTCACATAGATACTTAATAAAAACATATAAACATCTAAGACTTAGGTGCAAATGTTTGTGCTCATCACATTTTAATTTGGCCCTAGTGGGATTCAAACCGGTGTCTGCCGGCATAGTAATCGGCAGGGCTAACCACTACCACAAATGTTTCGTCAAGATTGTTCATAAAAAATTAAGTGAGGAAATAAGTAGCGAGTTGATATATGTTATTAAAATTGCAGCTGTTCAAAACTCATAAGCAATGGGAAACTGCTTGTGTATATGATATTAGTCACAAATGTTGGATTGCTGATGGTTGATCATATTCACTTCCAATACAATGGGTTTTTGTATGGATTTCTTCTTTTTTCCATTTCCAATATGATAAAGGTATAATAATTTTACAATATGTCTTTTCAATATAATATGTATACATGATTAAAATAAAGATCTGTAAAAATAATTAATATTTATTTTGTTTCAGAGTAATTTCCTTCAATCAGCACTGTGGTTTGCTGTATTGCTAAATTTGAAGCATATATATTTGTATGTCGCACCAGTGTATTTTGTGTACTTACTAAGAGCCTATTGTTTTACTGTTTCTTCTGAAGATGGAGTTCATACACCTTGGTATTCCTTCTCTATCATGAATTTTATCAAATTGGCTGTTGCTGTATTAACTGTCTTCGGTGCATCCTTTATTCCTTTCTTAGACCATATTCCCCAGGTAAAATGTAAATTGATTATGTGAAGTATTTTTTTATAAAGGTCCTAAGTCCAAGCCATTTAATGTCAGTTAAATTTTTACAGATTATCTCCAGATTGTTTCCATTCAAACGAGGACTAAGTCATGCATATTGGGCCCCAAACTTTTGGGCTTTGTACAACTTTGCTGATAAAATTTTACAAGTTGGATGTAAGTAAAATTTAACATCATACAAATTTAAATTAATTAAATTATAGAGAGAAAGTGTCTAAAAGTTTGTGATAACATTTCCACAGGCAATAAAGCGAGTATAATGATTCGCAAATCAGAAGCTACCATGACTGGTGGCTTAGTGCAAGAATATGATCATGCTGTGCTTCCGTCTGTTACACCAACAGTAACCTTTGCATTTACATTCCTCACAATGGTCCCAGCTCTTATAAAATTGTGGAACTTATGTGCTGATGGCAAATATAGAAGTTTAAGTTTCATAAGGTATGGATATTATAATACACGACAACCCGTCTGGTGTAGTGGTCGAGAAATCGCCTACTACACAGCGGGTTGCGGGTTCGATCCCCGCACAATACAAACATTTTGTGTGCATGAACATGTCTGTTTGTATTGGTCTGGGTGTTTTCTATGTATATCATGTATGTATTTACAAACAATAAGTATTTAAGTATTATATCCGTTGTCTGGCACCCATAACACAAGCTTTGAGTAGCTTACTTTGGGACTAGATGGCGATGTGTGGAAATGTCCAAAGGATATTTATTTTATACACCATTAGTACACCAAGGCGTTCGCGACGGCACATGCGAATTTTGCATATGCCAAGTCTCGCTATAACATAGCTGGATGTGATAGTTGCATCCTTGTCAGTACGGTCGCTACGGCACGCGAATGCGTTGGCTTGGTGTACTAACGGCGTCAGACACTGCCTTATTATTTATGAAAGTATTCATGATATTTTTTATATTGCAGGTGTATGATTATATGCGCATTTTGCTCCTTTATATTTGGATGGCATGTTCATGAAAAAGCTATTTTGATGATGATTATACCATTGAGGTAGGTGTTTTTTATCTATATATGCAACAATCGCTGTAAAGATTTTTACAAAACAGATCCATACGTGGGTCTCCGTGCGCAGATTCCGCTCTACATACCGTTTGTCCCGGATCTATAACGTTCTGGGGCCCTATTTTTGAATCACTCGCTTCGAAATGGCGAGTGATTTTCGTTCGACAACGAGTTTTTTTCTATGACTTATAATTCATCTTCGAACGAAAATCACTCGCCATTTCGAAGCGAGTGATTCAAAAATAGAGCTCCTGTGCATTGCCATGAGTAGGTACTGTGTAAATAGCTGAATAGTATAGTACAAAGATGATAATCATAACTTTTGGAAATCAAGAAAAATTAACAGGATTAGACCAACAATTAAGGATAATCCTGATATTGGAAATAGGTCACATTTAGCCTGTTATAATAGGCCAAAAAATAACACTATTTTCGACATACCTTCAAATTTACTATTTAAAAAAAAATGCGACCTTGTTCATTGTAAATCATGTACTTTTCACAAATATTGATTTTTTTAAGGCCAAATTATTATTTTAGCACACAAATAATTGAGGCATTTCAATTGCCTTGTTCACAAAAAATATTTTTAGAAAACTTGAAATTGTATAGTTTGTAATGTTTTTGGTAAATCTAAAAGACTTTCATAGCCTGTGGTTTAAAAAAAATACCAAGAGCAAAGTGCCATTTTCTTTAAAAACTTGCTTAGTATCTGCCAACTTGAAAATTGAAACTATTATTCAGAAATTACTTTTAATGAAAGTGAGGGAGGGACGTAAGGGACCTTAACCAAGACCCAAAGCTCCAAGCCAACCTCACCTTCACGCGGTGCGTCCTGTTTCAACAGACGAGGCTCTGGCGACCGACCGATGGCGGGATAACCATCCAACAAAAGGCGCAGTAAAATTTTGAGCTGTGATGGGCAGCAGCGTCACACCTAAAAGAGACTGCGCCTCTGCGCTCGCCAACCCGCCTGCCAAGCGTGGCTAGTACTGGCAAATACCCCCCTAAATGGTAGGACACAAAAAATCCAGGCCCCCAGTCTCCGGCAGCCCCGCTATTCCTGATTCCGGTAGCGGTCACGGTAACGGCGGGGCAGGGGATGCTTAGAATCCCCGGAGGCAATCGCGCTACCACCCCCAACGACAACTGGCCCTGGTAACTTATAATGCGTGCACACTGAGGACAGACGAGAAGTTGCTCGAGCTGGAGGAAGAATTGAGCAGGTTACTCAGAAGTCCGCAGAGAAGGCGAGGACACGATAACTCTGAAGTCTGGCAACCTGCTCTTCTACCGGGTGGGTGACCAAAAGTCCCAAGGTGGTGTTGGGTTTCTTGTCCACAGGTCCCTCGTAAACAACATCGTAAACATCAAGAGTGTGTCGAACAGGGTGATATACCTTATACTCAGAATAACCGAAAGGTATTCGCTGAAGGTCATACAGGTATATGCACCGACCTTGAACCACCCGGATGAAGAGTTGGAGGAAATGTATGAGGACGTAAGTAGAGTCATACACACTTCCAAAACCTATTTCACTGTTGTTATGGGGGACTTCAACGCAAAACTCGGCAAGCGAGGAGAGGATGAGTTGAAAGTGGGACCTTTTGGATATGATCAAAGGAACGCCAGGCGAAATAGGCTGGCCGACTTTCTGGAGAAGGAGGGACTCTTTGCGATGAACTCTTTCTTCCAGAAGCCGCCTCAAAGGAAATAGACCTGGTTGAGTCCGGATGGCAAGGCGAGAAATGAGATAGACTTCATCATGACCACCAAGAGACGGTTATTCAATGATGTCTCCGTGATCAACAGGGTAAAAACCGGTAGTGATCACCGTATGGTTCGAGGCACATTGAATATAAATGTCAAATTGGAAAGGTCCCGCTTGATGAAGTCCACGCTCCGACCTACTCGTGCCCATATCCAAAATCCCGGGAGCTTTCAACTCGAGCTGTCAAACCGCTTTGATTGCCTAGAGAATTGCGTATCAGTGGACGAAATAAACAACGGGTTTGTGGAAACTGTCCAAACGGTCGGATCTAAGTTTTTTAGACCTGTCCGTAAAAAAAAAACCTCAAAAACTCTCGGTCCACACTCTCGACCTTATGGCAGAACGTCGATCTATGGCACTGCAGACCTCCGTTAATGCTCAAACCTACAGGCAGCTTAATAGACGAATATTGAAGTCTCTGCGACATGACATTCGTTCCTTTAACACGAATAGTGTTAAAGAAACAATAGAGCGGAACCAAGGCTCCAAAGTGTTTGCAAGGTACATGTCTATTGGGCAAAGCCTGTTGATGAAGCTTAAGACGGAGGACGGCAGTGTAGCGTCGACGAAAGCAGAGGTTTTGAGGGAGATCGAAAGGTTCTATGGGCAGTTGTACACCTCAGTAGCCAGACCACATTCATACGCTAAGGCAAATTATACAGAAGTCCGAGGAGTATTATATGCCTCTATGTTTAGCTTTTGTGGACTAGGCCTTTGATTCGATCGAATCCGCACGCCTATACTTCGTTTAGTTTGCACGATGTAGGAAAGGCCACAGGAACGTTAATTATATTATTGAGTGACGGTAGTGTATATTTTTCAAAACTCTGTAAATGACAAATAACATCTTAGTCTACCCGTGACCACGAACGCTGTAAAGTGTTCGAAACGTCGGGATAAAATTAATAAACTCGCGAAAAGTTAATCCGTAAAAAAGTTGTTTTATTTCGAGGATAATCCTTCATTTTCGGGACATCTTGTATATTAGAAATGGAATGATTCGAAACTCTTGACTCTACTAGAATATTGGGTACATATGTCACCGTCATAATTAAAAAACCGGCCAAGTGCGAGTCGGACGCGCGCACTGAGGGTTCCGTGCCAACTTTAACTGAATTATGGAATCCACTTACTTCCACTTAGTAAAATACCACAATATTTTGTTGACAGCAAATATAACTTTGTTTTTCATAGTATTTGCATGAAGAACACAGTTATGTTTGCGGTTGTCGAAATTGTGCTATATCTCAAAAACTTCTCGTTCGATCCTGTCCGAACCAATTTTCGTTGAAAGCATTTGGTAAGATCTACATTTTTTTTTAAATTTATACTCGTTTAGGTTAGAAGTTAGAGAGGGGGGGGGGGGGGGGAGGGGCACGCCATTTTACCACTTTGGAAGCGTCTCGCTGTGAAACGTTAGACTTGAAAAGAAAATTGTTATAAAAACTTCAATGTCATTTTAAAAGACTTATCCACAGACACCCCATACGCATACGTTTGATGAAAAAAAAATATTTTTGGTTATAGTTTCATGTATGGGAGCCCCCCTGAAATCTGAAATGTCATTGTTTTTATTTTATGAATGACAATCGTAAAGCGGTTAACGGGATACATCTTTCTACCAAATTAAAAAGCCACAAGATTATGATCTAACGGTTTTAAATCCGTAAGATTGTAATCTGTCGATTTATTGTGGACAAGCTCGACAAGGTTTCGCATTTATGATTTTTTTGGTACTTACATATCACCTTACACGATTCGTCATTTCAGTTTACGTTATAAACTTTAATGTATAAAATTCGGTACTATTCACAATAAATCGATACAATCTGACGGATTCAAAGCTGTAAGCTTGTTATCACGCTGTTTTTACAATACAACGGTTACAGATACATTGATGATAAATAATCATCATTTATTTTATTTCTTTCAGTTTCATGTCAGTGCTTGGTGTTGTCGATGGAAGAATGTTCCTGTTGCTGTCAACAGTTGGGCACTATTCACTATTTCCCTTGCTTTACCCAAAGAATCTAATGTCAATCAAATTATTTCTCCTGCTTACACATTGTGCCATCGGATTTAGTACTATTCCATTTTTATACATTCCAGCGAAACTAAAAAGTAGCAAAAGAAAACGTTTTCTACGATTACCTCTGCTAAGTCACTCGGAAACATTGTATTTATATGGTTTATTAGGTTTGTTTATTTACGAAAATGTGTTTCATATCGCATGGGGCTTAAATAAAACTCTTCCGTTTTTACCTCTCATGCTTACATCAGTATATTGTGCTCTAGGTGTTATGTATTGTTGGATTTCCTATTATCATTATTTTCTAACCTTTAACCTGAGTGGAGTCCCTACAGTGGGCGTAGTCAATTTAAATAGGTATGTTAAAAAAGTAAATTAATTTATTGCATTAATTTGTTTCAATTTTAAAGTATTTAAACATAATACCCCAATTACAATCACAACTAGCTACTCATAGCAGCAGCATATTACTGATATACAGCTGTATACATAACTAGCGGACCCACGTGACTTCGTCCGCGCGTATTGAGTTTGCTCCGTCGTCTCCCGTCACAGTGTGATGATAGCCTTGCTCGATAAATAAGCTATACATTTGAAAAAATATTTTTCAAATCGGTCCAGTAGTTACTGAGATTAGCGCGTTCAAACAAGCAAACTCTTCAGATTTATAATATTAGTATAAATGTATTATAGGTGTATATGTTACAGTCAAAATCCTTAACCAGTCAATAACCTTATTGACCGGTAAAAAATAGGCAATAAGATTATTATTCTAAGGTTGGCGGTCAAAACCCTCATATACTGTATTTATCTGACAAAATCAGTCAATATGGATATTGATATATAAATAGAAATAGTTTATTGTTCGTAGTCACATTACAATACTTTTAAAGGTATATACGCCCTTCAAGGGCATGACAACTATGACAAACAATGATCGCTAGTCGCTTAGAATCAAATTCAATGACAATTAAATTAAACTTTAATTAAAACATCTAAGTATTAAGTTCTATGGTTATAGATTTTAATTAACATGTTGTGAGGACTAGATGAAAATAATTTTACTGACCGACACTCTTAGTCAACCTTATTTACTCATTTAAGGACCAGATATGCAGTCAATATAGGTGATGACTAACGTGCCCAGTCAAAACTGATATGGACTGATTAGTAAGTCAAACGCTAAGTAAAAATTCATTAAAAGTTTCAAGTTTAAAGTGGTTTCAGTTTTGGTTGATTGCAGTGTTTGGGATTAAGGGAAGAATGAGTATTTTTTGAGGGGTTTGAGTAGGTACGGGCACCTGCGATATCGGAGAGTGACCAATATGTTGCCGCCGACCTAGAGCTCTGTTAGCTCGCCTTTTCAAGGATTCCATATTAAAGCCCGAAGGAGACACCTTAGGGGCAGCTTGGTACCTACTGATTCTGATTGCAATTCTTGTACCGGAACCGGTACTAAAACTAAGTATAATACCTAATAAAACCAAAATCTGAATCGGAAGTTGTAGTAATATCAAAGAAGTACTAAACTTAAACCGATACGGTAATTGGAATCAGAAAACGAAAACGAGACCGAGAGGTAGATATCGGTTATATTTTAGCAAATGTTTACTTCGATTGGTATCTATAATCAAATAGGGTTTATATTTAACTGATCACCTGATTTAGTAAAATATCACAGGCAAAAATAGTAAATGATCACCAAAATATAAAACCGCATTTTAATTTAAAACTATAACCAAAGTTTGTACATCTTGCTATCCTATTAAAGCAAATGACTCCAAACAAATCATAGTTGACCCAAAAATAGTAAATGATCATTAAAATTTAAACCGCAGTTTAATATGAAATTATAACCAAAGTTTAAACATCTTGCTACCCTATTAAAGCAAATGACTCCAAAAAAAAAATACTGTTGACCCAAAATAGTTAATGAATACCAAACTACGAGGGTCAAACTGAAAGTTCTTAGAACTGGCCACTTATAAACAATATAATAAAAAAAATGTTCTAAAATTTGAAAATAGAACTCTTTGCCAATATTACTGAGTATATATTTCATTCATTTGTCATTTGTTTTACGATTTGGCGGCAAATTGAAAATTGTCTGTGTCACGTCAACATGAATTTAACACGAGAAAATTTTCGTGCAATGATTTTTTATGACTTTCGATGTCATTTAAGTCAACAAGAAAGTTATGATAGACTACGATTGGCCTTTCACGATGAAGCCCCATCTAGTGCGACTGTTTACAACTGGTTTAATGAGTTCAAACGTGGTCGCACTAATCTCACTGATGATGTACGTGAGGGACGGCCTTCTACGGCGACGACTGAAAATAACATCTGTGTTGTGCGGCGTATGATAGAGACTGACAAAAGAGTGACCTATCAGCAGATTCGGACAAGCTTAGGCATCGGTATGAGTCAAGTGCACAAAATCCTCCACGAACATTTAGCGGTCAGGAAGCTTTGCGCCCGGTGGATACCTCATAATTTGACTAAGGCTCAAAAACTCCATCGTGTGGATTGGTGCCGTAAAATGATTGAAAGATTTAACGGAGGTGACTCAAATGCTGTGTTCGACATACTAACAGGTGACGAAAGCTGGATTTACTGTTATGATCCTGAAACCAAAAGACAATCTGCTCAGTGGGTGTTTCCTTTCGAGGAGTTGCCAATTAAAGTGAAGAGAGATCGAAGTGCGGGAAAAAAAATGGTGGCCTCGTTCTTTGGAAGGATAGGTCATTTCGCAACAATTGTGTTAGAGGATCAAAAAACAGTTTCTGCAGAATGGTACACTACCAATTGTTTGCCACTTGTCTTGGAAAAAGTTCGAGAGAAACGACCTCGCAGTAGGATCCTCCTTCACCACGACAACGCCTCGTCGCACACCGCCAAGCGAACGATCGACTATTTGGCGACATCAAACGTTGAATTACTGGGTCACCCGCCGTATAGCCCCGACCTCGCGCCTTGTGATTTTTATTTATTTCCAAAAATTAAAGAAAAACTTAAAGGAAAGCGGTTTATGAATGCTGAAGAAGCGGTGGCTGCGTATCGCGATGCCATTGAAGAGACCCCTAAGGACGAGTGGGCAAAGTGCTTTTCCCAGTGGTTCCATCGCATGCAGCGGTGTATTGACGTCAATGGACAATATTTTGAAAAGATATAATAAAACTAATAACTGGCTAATGTAATCAGTTTTTGATTTTCTAAGAACTTTCAGTTTGACCCTCGTATTACAATATTTAAATTAAAAATGACATGTATAATATTTAACATCTCGTTTACCTATTTAAGTAAATTACGCTTTACGAGGGTCAAACTGAAAGTTCTTAGAACTGGCCACTTATAAACAATATAAAAAAGAAATAATCTAAAATTTGAAAATAGAACTCTTTGCCAATATTACTGAGTATATATTTCATTCATTTGTCATTTGTTTTACGATTTGGCGGCAAATTGAAAATTGTCTGTGTCACGTCAACATGAATTTAACACGAGAAAATTTTCGTGCAATGATTTTTTATGACTTTCGATGTCATTTAAGTCAACAAGAAAGTTATGATAGACTACGATTGGCCTTTCACGATGAAGCCCCATCTAGTGCGACTGTTTACAACTGGTTTAATGAGTTCAAACGTGGTCGCACTAATCTCACTGATGATGTACGTGAGGGACGGCCTTCTACGGCGACGACTGAAAATAACATCTGTGTTGTGCGGCGTATGATAGAGACTGACAAAAGAGTGACCTATCAGCAGATTCGGACAAGCTTAGGCATCGGTATGAGTCAAGTGCACAAAATCCTCCACGAACATTTAGCGGTCAGGAAGCTTTGCGCCCGGTGGATACCTCATAATTTGACTAAGGCTCAAAAACTCCATCGTGTGGATTGGTGCCGTAAAATGATTGAAAGATTTAACGGAGGTGACTCAAATGCTGTGTTCGACATACTAACAGGTGACGAAAGCTGGATTTACTGTTATGATCCTGAAACCAAAAGACAATCTGCTCAGTGGGTGTTTCCTTTCGAGGAGTTGCCAATTAAAGTGAAGAGAGATCGAAGTGCGGGAAAAAAAATGGTGGCCTCGTTCTTTGGAAGGATAGGTCATTTCGCAACAATTGTGTTAGAGGATCAAAAAACAGTTTCTGCAGAATGGTACACTACCAATTGTTTGCCACTTGTCTTGGAAAAAGTTCGAGAGAAACGACCTCGCAGTAGGATCCTCCTTCACCACGACAACGCCTCGTCGCACACCGCCAAGCGAACGATCGACTATTTGGCGACATCAAACGTTGAATTACTGGGTCACCCGCCGTATAGCCCCGACCTCGCGCCTTGTGATTTTTATTTATTTCCAAAAATTAAAGAAAAACTTAAAGGAAAGCGGTTTATGAATGCTGAAGAAGCGGTGGCTGCGTATCGCGATGCCATTGAAGAGACCCCTAAGGACGAGTGGGCAAAGTGCTTTTCCCAGTGGTTCCATCGCATGCAGCGGTGTATTGACGTCAATGGACAATATTTTGAAAAGATATAATAAAACTAATAACTAGCTAATGTAATCAGTTTTTGATTTTCTAAGAACTTTCAGTTTGACCCTCGTATAAATATATTTTTAACCAAACACAGTAAATGTTTTTTACCCTAGTTTGACCCTTTATTATCTGAACTGATTAACCATAAAAAAATATTTCTTGTGCGTTTGTTCTACCAAATGTCTTTAGCTCTAAAACAAATAAGAATCATACAAATCCGTACCAGCTGGAATTTTGTATGAGCAATTTAGCTCAGTTCTATTCTTTAATACCACCGTCGATAGTTTTGCCCATTGGTAACTTTCTGTCCACGTTTTTAAAGACACTTGTGACATTTGACATTTATGCTTCAAAGATAGCATCATGAATCATCAACATCTAATAGTCGGGAATATTTTAACAACATTTTTTGTCAATTTAATCCTCTCTCTCTTCTACTTTTCTTGGTAATCTATACTAATATTATAAAGCTGAAGAGTTTGTTTGTTTGTTTGTTTGTTTGTTTGAACGCGCTAATCTCAAAAACTACTGGCCCGATTTGAAAAATTTTTTTTACGTTGGATAGTCCATTTATCGAGGAAGGCTTTAAGCTATATAACATAGAGATACGATTCATAAGACCACAGCAGAAATGAAAAATGTTGCGAAAACGGGAGAAAGATACTCCTTTTGAGAGCTTCCGCTGCATACGCTGCGGAAACCGCTTAAGTTACACAAAAATCATGTATGACAGGATTGTTCAGCATTAAAAGTTCTATAATAAAGTCCGCAACAGCATATGTCTATCTTTTATGGTTGACTTACTACAACCTTTTTTATGTTAATAAATTTGTAAAAAAATAATGCATTATTTTTAGAGGTGTATTATACACACAGGTATTCTTATCAAAATAAATACATTCATCATCACGAGCATTTCATTTAGAACCAAGTTGCCATTTATATCATTTGATTTCAATAAATATCTTAGGAGCTATCACAGTTTTAACATAACTCCGCACCAAAATAATGTTCGAAGCTTAAGTACAACGTGCGCTTGCGCTAATATATTATAAAGCTGAAGAGTTTGTTTGTTTGAACGCGCTTATCTCAGGAACTGCTGGACCGATTTGAAAAAATATTTCAGTGTGTGGATAGCTTATTTATCGAGAAAGGCTTTAGGATATAAAACATGACGCTGCGACGGGAGGGGAGGGAGCAAACTCAAAACGCGCGGACGAAGTCGCGGGGGACCGCTAGTGTCTTCTAAAATTGCTTCTTCAGTGAGGAGAGACTGAATAATTAGCATAATTCCATTGTTTTTTGATAAAATACTTTAAAACGATACCTGTACAGCTATCGTATGTTTTGAGGTTAATTTCCGAAACTCTTTACGTCAAAATTCGATCTATCGCCTGTCAGTCGCGGTTTCGTAGTAGCATTTTTCGACGAAAACGTCAAAACAACGAGCATCGTTTCCGATGTCGGATTCGAAGTGTTATATAGTAAGCAATCCGCCAAGCCGCCAAACGATAATCGTCTTGTCGGATATCGTTTTTCGTAGTTGACCTACTGATGGCAGTTGAATAAATCGTCTCTCAATCATGTATTCATTAGACTAGTCCTTTACCGTATCAGAAGCAATACTAAGTACATGATTACATGACTTAATATGGAATCATTATACATTATTTGATAATGCGGTCACATTTTTTGGGAATAGCACATTAATTTGCTCGCAAAAATTTGGTGATCATTTACTATTTTTGGAGCTCTATTTTTGAATCACTCGCTTCAAGATGGCGAGTGATTTTCGTTCGAAGATGAATTAAAAGTCATAGAAAAAAACTCGTTGTCGAACGAAAATCACTCGCCATTTCGAAGCGAGTGATTCAAAAATAGGGCCCTTGGTCCTCAAATACAATTTGAACTACAGTCGTGAATAAAACAGCTAAAACTGTTATTTTTTAAGCTCGATTTTTTGGTGTTCAGTATATATTTTTGGTAAAAGAGCTTAGGGTATCGAAGTATTTTCTGGTGGCCATAATATTTATTCCTATAAAATAGTACCTATAAATTACAGAGTTGTTCATAAACTTAAAGCAAAATAAAACTGTGGAAGAAGAAATAGAAACTGTGGTATATATTGGTATTGACTGTCTCTTTTAGCTGTAAGGTAATCAAAGTTGTGTCAGTTGTGTGTCATCGTCATTAAAAGAAACAACGGGTTTTGTCTCAAAATTTCGAATAATTTGTTTTGGGAACGAAATAAGGTGATCTTTATCATATTGTACAGGTCATTTTAGGGCAATTAAAGTGCTTACATATAATCTATATTCCTACAGAACCCTCCATACGCGAGTCCGACTCGCACTTGGTCGGTTTTTAAATTGTGCAATACCTATTTGTGTGAGGGTAAAAATTGATTAAGTATTTATACGTAATACAAGACAGGCTCGAAAGGACACGTACACGTGTTTACAGTGAATAAAGGGAAGGCACGAGATCGTGGCATGAATATTCAGAGAGCGCGCGCGGTGATTACACGCAGATTTGTCGCGAGCGCGTCACCTTTCACTTGATCACTTGGCTTTCCCTACGATTGGAGATTTATCATTGAGTATAAACTAAAATAAACAGGTTTGCCGTCAGAGGTCTCATAGAAGTCTTATATGCTACACCCATGTGTGTAAACTTGTGACTACTATATTTAAAGGTGTTATTAAAAAAAAAAAATGAACAGGCATTTGACCACTATTGATGGAAGGTGATGATGTGGTCGAGGATGCATCATTTCTGTCCAGTTATAGCCTATTCACTACTCTTCTCTTGAAAATGCCCAAATCATAGGTAGTATTTGACGACCCGTCTGGTGTAGTGGTCGAGAAATCGCCTACTACGCAGCGGGTGCGGGTTCGATCCCCGCACAATACAAACATTTGTGTGCATGAACATGTCTGTTTGTATTGGTCTGGGTGTTTCTATGTATATCATGTATGTATTTACAAACAAAAAGTATTTAAGTATTATATCCGTTGTCTGGTACCCATAACACAAGCTTTGAGTAGCTTACTGTGGGACTAGATGGCGATGTGTGGGAATGTCCAAAGGATATTTATTATTTATTTATTTATTTATATAAGTAGGCTAAGGGAAGAAATTCACATTTTTCAGATTTTAACACTTGCCTCGCGCTCGTGCGTCTAAGCAGGACTATCAGCGTATCATAATTATAGTTAATAATCAGAAATCATAAAAAAACCGGCCAAGTTCGAGTCGGACTCGCGCACTGAGGGTTCCGTGCCAATTTTAACTGAATTAGGGAATCCACTTACTTCAACTTAGCTAAAATACCACACACATTTTTTGTTGACAGCAAATATAACTTTGTTTTTCATTTTTAGAAGTTATAGGGGGGGAGGGGGGGGGGTTATTGTACCACTTTGGAAGCGCCTCTCTGTTAAACGTTTTACTTAAAAAGAAAATGGATTTAGGAACTTCAATGGAATTAGGAACCAAAAAATACACGCATTGGTTTGATAAAAAAATATATATTCGGTTTTAGTTTAATGTATGGGAGCCGTCCAATTTTTTTTGTATAAGAATCGTAAAGCGGTTAACAGGATACATCTTTCTATCAAATTTCCACAGTGTGATGCTTATAGTTAGGTACAGAGTAAAGTGGCTGTGACATACGGACGGACAGACAGACAGACAGACAGAGTTTACCAAACTACGAGTATAAGGGTTTCGTTTTTTGCCATTCGGCTACGGAACCCTAAATACGTTTTACTAAAGATAAAGGATTACATCACAGTCAAAACATTTTTTCAAAACATAAAAGTACTAAAAACATAATGTAATTTAGGTAATCATTTATTGCATTTGAATTTTGAATTTTTTCATGTTCAGTTGTCAGATTTCAGAGTGAAAAGTAAGCACAAGAGGTCAGATTAGCTCTTTTTTTGAATCATTCGCTTGGATAAGGCGTGTAATTTCCGTTCGAAAGCGAACTAAAAAGTAACAAAAGTCGAATAAATTATATACGTAAATACTCACAAAATTGAGTCATGTTTTTTGTTTTCAACCCTGTGTGAAATTAAACTGTTTTTTATTCGAAAATCGAACATTAATTAATGAATATCACACGCCATTTTGACGCAGGTGATTCAAAAATGGAGCTGACGGTAAATGGTTTTTGATTTACAACCCGAAATCATATGTGGTACCGTTCGCAATCTAGGCAGTATGTACTGGAACATTTTCATTTGAAAAAAATATATTATTTCTGGGGGCACGGCAGTGCCCCCACCAAGTCGAGCAAAAAAGCGTCACGGCCGTACCATCCTTTTCTCGAAGCAATTCAGACCATTTTCGACCCCCTGTAACTTCGTTGTGGATAAAACTAGAAGACTGAAATTTCAGTAACCATGCAGGCATTGTAAAGACACGGTATATTTCAATTTTCATTCAATTTGAACCAGTATTTTAGGAATTATAACGGGTCAAATGTCTTAATTTTGTCACTCACTGACTCACCGATCATCAAAATGCAAAGGCACTTCTAGCAGACCTAGAAGCTTCAAAATTGGAATATAAGTAGTGTTTGGTGTATGAATCAAGGAAAAACTAAAAAATTTAGAAAAGGCCGCAAAGAAAATTAAGGCCATACAGCCAAGTCTTCAGTTAAATTTTTCAATATTGGCTTTATTCGTAACGATGTTTTACGGCAGTTATTATTATTGCGTGCGAAGCCGCGGGTTTAAGCTAGTCCCATATAAATATAGGCGCATAGTAGTGCCCCTGCCAAATCGAGCAAAAAATGGGTATTTCCGTCATGAAAACACGTGTAAATTAAATTATTTAATGCAATAAACGTACTTACATGCGTATTCGTACTTATTACGAGTAAGTAAGGTTGTAAATTAATTATTATACCACGCGCTGCGCGGCGCTAGCGCGAGGGCGCGGGGCGGAGACAGTGGCGGGGCGCGCGGAAAGGTGAATGTCGCCGAGCGAGCAGCAGCCGCGCTCGTACGCGCGAGCGACCCAATGCTGTTCGGATGTGCCCAGAATTCTTACCTATAACTTTGCGATTTTCAATGATAATTTCGATTGCTATATTAGTTTGACGACTAAAGGCTACTCTCATTGGTCTACTGATATTTTTAAGATAAGATAAAGATAAAGATTTTATTTCATTCCAAGCTTAAAACTATAACAATGATTGTAATTGAGACTACCTAGTAAGTATTTATATAACACTTGTGGCAGGTAGCCCCGCTCTTCCATATCAATATTACATCAAGATTTGAAATGAAACAATCAAATTATCAACTTATAAGATACATGCTTATCTTTTATTAACTACCAATAAATAATGACTATTCATACTCATACAATACTTTATATTATGTATGTAGTTTTAACAGATGGTTATTTTTATTACACCCTATCATGCTACTTTAATGAACAATTGAAGTTTATTATACTTATACATCTGTATTTCTATAATATTGTTTTATTATTATTTTTGATTATATTTCATTTTATTTTTGATAACCCCCCAATAATTCTTCAATTTTATTATAATTTTGTACTTTTAGCCAATCTATCAATATTTTTCTACATTTTTTAGTTGTAAGTTTATGAATTTCAATATGTTTATTTATCAAGTTGTATATGTGGACTGATTTTGTTTTAAACTGATTTCTAGCCAGCTTTGTTTTTGTAGGATATTGATCTATCACTTTATCTTTCCTTCTTTTAGATGTTTTAGGATTATATGGTATTGATTTATGTAATTTCAAGATAATCTGATAAACATACAATTTTCTAATTGATAATAGTTCACTGCAGCTATAAAGCTCTTCAGTAGGGATCCTAAAGGGCATAGAATACATCACCTTAAGAAGGCAGCGTTGGGCCCTTTCGGCTTCTAGAAATTTTGTTTTAGTGGCACCGCCCCAGACAGTGATGCAATAGCCCACTATTGATTGTACCAATGCAGTATAGATTTGTGTTATTATTATTTTTGTTGTAATATGTCTAGAACTCTTAAAAATCCAGATGAGTTTTCTAATTCTGGTGCTGATAAATTCAATTTGAGGATGCCAACAAAGACGTTGATCGATAAAAATTCCAAGATATTTTGTGGCAGTCACTTTTTCAATTTTAGGGCAATTACAGTTAATTCGATCATCATCATTACATTCGTGTATTTTTAGTGTAAGCAAAGAATCAGGTTGTGTTTTGAGTGTAGAAGAAAAACAAATAAAGTTAGTTTTAGTCGTATTTAGTGTTAGTAAGTTCAAGTTTAGCCAATTTGCAATTTTAATCAGACCCAATTCAGCTAGTTTGAATACCGAATTCCATGAAGATGAGCTAAATACAACTGCAGTATCATCCGCGAAGGAAAATACTTGTCCCCCATCAACAGACATATTCGTTAGCTCATTAATATAAACGAGGAAAAGCGTTGGTCCTAATACGCTTCCCTGTGGGATTCCGTAGGTGATTTCAGCCTCCTCACTTATATAATCACCAATTTTGACTCTTTGCGTGCGACCGTACAAATAATCCTGCAGCAATTTTAAGGGTGTGCCTCTTATACCATTTAACTCTAGTTTTTTTACAAGAATGGGAAGAGAGACAGTGTCGAATGCCTTTTTAAGGTCTAGAAAGACAGTAATACATTTTTTATTACTATCCATTTTATCAGCAATCAAGGAAGTGAGTCTTAAAATTGCGTCTTCCGTTGATTTATTACGTCTAAAACCAAATTGTGAATCCGAAATTAAATTAAATTTATCAAGGAAATTTAGAAGTCGTGTATTAATTATTTTCTCCATTATTTTAGAAATTGAAGGCAGCACTGAAATCGGCCTATAGTTACTCACGTCGTCTCTCTTCCCACTCTTGTAAACTGGTGTGACAATTGATAGTTTTAGCATATGTGGAAAAACACCTTTTTGAAAACACAGATTTACTAAGTGACAAATTACAGGAATAGTTATATGTTTAGTTAATTTAAGGAAGCTGCTAGGGATCCCATCCCACCCCGGTGCACTACTAGCCTTTAGACCCATGATTATACTTTCTACCTCCTGATAATCAGTATCTAGCAGCACGAAAGATGAGTTACTACCTTTAATTAAAGTTGTTTCGTATTTTTTTTCTGTGGGAATCTTTGCTTGAATATTATTTGCCAAATTATTCCCGATAGTTGCAAAAAAGTTATTAACACAATTGACTGCAGTCGTCGCGGAATCAGACGATCTCAGTAATTCAGAGTTGGTCTGTTTTTGGGTTTTTAGATTGGTGAATGTTTTAATGTTATGCCACAGTAATTTAGAGTTACCAATAGATTTCTTTAATTCTTCTCGTTCATAGTTACGTTTTAGCTTTTTAAGTAATTTAGTACAGAAATTGCGGTATCTAGTGTAAGTAATTTTTAATATATTATTATGAGGATCCGATCTAAGTTTAAGCTGCATTTTATTTCTGTTTCTGATGCATCTCATAATACCCGGAGTAATCCAGGGTTTTATATTCCTTCTACTTTTAGGTAGACACACTACAGATCTACTGAGGTTAAGGGACTCAGACAAAGATGTTATGAGCTGCTCTGTAATATACGTAGGATTGTCACTATCTAAAAGTTCAAAGAGATTCTTTTGGGCTAAGTAAGT
This sequence comes from Pyrausta purpuralis, assembly GCA_963924145.1. NCBI lineage: Eukaryota > Metazoa > Arthropoda > Insecta > Lepidoptera > Crambidae > Pyrausta > Pyrausta purpuralis. Next base: position 14,484,232 of record OZ001645.1, on the reverse strand, counting down.
AGCTGCCAGTTCCATGTTTAATGGCCTTATTATTTTAGGTGACACAGTTTTTAAGTTTTAGATTAGATAGGGCCAGCAATATGGTTCGATGGTCAGTAACACTAGTATTAAGAACAGCTACTAGAGCAGTAAACTTAGTTTTGTCTAGTTTTAACATGAAGTGGTCGAGGCAATTACCTAACCTCGTGGGAAACAAGTGGCCAGGTAAGATGCCATGGGTAGGCAGCATATTTAGATAACTATTTCTATTATTTATTTCATAAGATGGCGCATTAATTCTAGGTATAAGATTTATATTAATGTCACCTGTAAGGATAATATTGTCACATGATTTTATGGAGTTAAGATATGAATTTAGGGACTCAATAAATTTTAACGCATTCAAGTGAGAAGGAGAGCGATATATGCCAATAATTGTAGTGTTCGGCATTGTTAGCTGTAAACAGGATGCATGATGAAGCCGTATTTCAGTTACAGAAGCATTAAGATTATTATTTACATAGATTACTACCCCATCGTTTCGGTTAAGGTTATGAACTGATTGATAGGATGTATAGTTTTTTATTTGAGGTATAGTTTTATTTGTTTCAAGCCGACACTCCGTGAGGATTATTATATCAAAGCATAGGTTCGTATGAGATAATGTTACTTGGAAATCATCGAAATTGGCATAAATACTCCTTATATTCTGAGAAATAACTGTGAGATCTGTATTGCATATACAGTGCAACCTCGATATAACAAATCGGAGGGGAACAAGAAAATATTCGTAATATCAAGTAATTCGTTGAACTGAGGTTTGTTATGTTGAGGTTAGATTGGTCTAAAATTCGTTATAAAGAGGTAAAAGAATAGTTTTATTCACCTCAATATTACGTACTTATCTTGTTATAGCGAACAACTTCTACTAATAAATGATAATACATTTTTATCAAATTACTATATGTATTTGGTATGTATTTAAAAAAAATTAGGTAGATAATATTTTTTTTTCTTACATTAATAATCAAAAACAATTAACAACGTGGTTATATAGTAGCTTAATCTCAATTTTGTTCATTGATTAGTCTTAAAAAGTCATTGATAGTTGTCTGTTTACCACCGGTATGAGTTATGACATCCATAGCGCAATCTAATTTCGTGATGAACGCCTTTTACGTTTCTGAGCCATTTTAACTAAAATTTTTAACAATAGTGATGAGCAGAGGTGTTTACATTACTTTCCACCAAAACAACAATGATTAATTTACAAACAAAAGCGTGTCGAAACATGTCGAGACATGAATCACATTATAAGATTAAGAGTTATATTATTGGTGGAAACTTTATATAAAGGTTTTGGGTTGGCAAAATTCGTTAATTAGAGGTATGAATACTTTTTCTTGATAGTTGAAAATTCGTTATAAAGAGGTTGTACGCAAAGAATGTTCGCAATGTAAAGGTATATTTTATATTGACTCTTAAGGACAATTCAAGGGGATTATGAAGAATTTGTTAAATCGAGGAAGTCGTTATATTAAGGTTGCACTGTATTACTCTTGTTAATTAGGTTATGTGGATCACATTCTATTGAGACCGCGATTTCTGTTGAGTCTATTTCTTTTAATGTGTTTAGCGAACTATTCATAATTTAATTTAGAAATAAATAAATAATAATAATTCAGAAGTGCTAAAACCAATCTAATTATAATGTTTATCTTTTTTGTTTGCCCAAATAATGAAATATGAATCATTTGTATAAGGTTTTTTTGGTTACGTAATGATGAATTATTAACGTAGCGTAATGTAATTATTAAACTTAAAAAAGTTTGATTAAACTTGAATGTGGGATAAAGCTTAGATAAAGTAAGATTGCTAGTACATAAGTTTGATAAGTCGAAACAAATTAGAATCGTTAGATATATTAAACATATAAATTGTTTTACACTGACTGGGTAGATATTACCTGTTAAATTCAGTCTATGGCATAGTCATTTTTTTACTGATAGCGCCTGAATTTGCGCTTCATTCGAGATGAGTACAATAGGGGATGTTTCATCTTTTCGTAGTTATACCTTCCCGTACGCGGTCCAGCAGAACTTAAATAATTTAGCTTTAACAAGATCTCGCGCCAGAAAGTGCAATCGAGAGGCGTGGGAGGTAAGTTGCTCCGAGACGAAAATCGGCGTATCTTCGGAGGTCTTAAAGCCCAGGTGCTTAGCACAGAGTTTTGATTTGTTTTTAATATTGTAAGTTTTGTTCAATTTTAGGACGTCGTTTTTGAGTAAGGTAGATGTGGTTTCAACAATCACGGTCGCATTCTGCGTATTTTCTTTTTTGTTGCGAATTCTATAAATGTCTTTTATATCAGCTCTGTTGATTTCACAACCAATGTTTTTTGATAGGCATTTGACCATACATATAAGGTCATCTTTGGTTTCGCTGCTCTTTTTCGGGACATTTTTTATTTCAAAATTAGCCTTGCGGCTTTCTCTTTGTAATTCCTCTATCCGATTTTCCAAAAATGTTATGTTTCTTGTCCTCTTTTGACTGAATTTCTAGGGAATCTAATTTTTTTCGCAGTTCCTCATTCTGTGCTGCCAGGAATGACATCGAACTTTCAATACTGACATTCGTCTGCTGTATTTCTTTTAAGGTTGTAGCATTTTTTTGGATTTCTTTTTTTTGTGTATGCATCAAACCTGCGATCATTTCTTTTAAGTCGTTTATTTCCTCCTTAAATGTTTGAAATTCAGCAGAGAATTCATCTTCCCTCTTTCTTTTACCTTGTTCTCGGCATGTCACAAAGGTAGGCGGTGAGCGATCTGGCGAAGCCGCAGCACGCTGCTCCGATTCCGATGACGAGTTACTCATTTTTTATGATGCCCGTTTAGGTTATTATTCAGAAAAGGCCCGCTGTCCGTAGCCACTCGAACTCGTAGCAATCCGTAGCGCAAAGGTGGGGCGGCGGGGAGTACGCCAGAGTATATATCGTAGCTCGTAGTCTCGTAGCAGTGTTGTCGTCGTATATGATTTGTCTCTTTCCTTCGCGGCGGAATGCGGTTTGGCGCGCACAATGATTCACACACACGTTATGTTCGGTTTTATTACTGCTGATAAGGAATGAATACTTGAGCGCGCGCGGCACGTCTGCACTCGGCGCGATCACGGACGAAAGAGGAATATTATTTGCTTACAATTGCTTACAATTTGGACGTTGTTCGGATAAATAATTTTAATTAAATATTGATACTTTAAGTACCTAAGTATTTATAAATTTCTTATTACCTATTCGTATTTCTGCATAAAAATAACTTTGCAATCTAACTTGTAGGTAGTCGCAATGGATTCAGTAAGGAAAAAAGTAGAACTGTCTACAAAATACAAAAAGAAATGAGATCCCATCAAAAACAATACTTGTCAAAAAAACCAAGTCTCGCAACTCAGCTGTTCTGCGGTAAAAAGTTGTGAGATCCATGTAATACCAAGTCGGTTATTAATTTATTCAGTCTCTACTGAAGCGACTTTCTGTCTTAATACGTCCAGTCTCTAAGACCACGATCGTGGTCCATAACAATTGAAAATCAATTGTGTCTGGAATCTCCGTACTCGAAGCATTAAGTTGTTACGTAATAATTAACAGCATCTTATAGTGACGCATATCAATATTAAAATTCTTTAATGTTTTATATAAATATATTGAGACTTGGTCATCGCCTGAAAACACGTGTAAATTCAATCGCCTGAAAACACATGTGAATTCAATTATTGAGTGCGATGGCCAAGTCTCAATACCTATATTTATATAAAACATTAAAGAATTTTTATATTGATATGCGTCACTATAAGATGCTGTTAATTATTACGTAACAACTTAATGCTTCGAGTACGGAGATTCCAGACACAATTGATTTTCAATTGTTATGGACCACGATCGTGGTCTTAGAGACTGGACGTATTAAGACAGAAAGTCGCTTCAGTAGAGACTGAATAAATTAATAACCGACTTGGTATTACATGGTTCTCACAACTTTTTACCGCAGAACAACTGAGTTGCGAGACTTGTTTTTTTGACAAGTATTGTTTTTGATGGGATTCTCATTTTCTTGTTCATCGCCGTAAAGTATTGCCAAAGAATGAGATTTTCCTGATAATTAAATGACACGTTTATTCGTATAATTTATGTATTCTCCGCTAATCCCATAATTCTACTCAATGGTAAAAAATTAGAAATATCAAACTCCACTGCTTTTCTGGGCATTACATTGGATTCGAATTGTAACGGGGATCACATGTTGACGCTCTGGCTGGGAGACTCGCTTCAGCTGCCATATGGGCCATAATTGATTGATATTAACCATAAAATTAATATTCCAATCGGAAGAGAAGGACAAGTAAAAGCTGCCAAACGAAACCGATTTAAGATGTCAGCAACTAACTTAAGAAAGTAGTAGTAGTAGTAAGTAAAATGAGATTACCTTTCGTTTAGGTGATTTATACCAATCTTCCTAAGTTAAACATATTAGTTTACCACATGATTAACAGTCGACGCAAAATATAGAAGATGCAGATCTAGTGTAAAACTAAATCTTATTTCTTGATACAAAATATTCGTAGATATGCATTGCCTGTGTTATTTTGTCTTTTCTTTTCGTAAATTTACGTTTATAGAATAGAATAATCAAACTGCGTACTTTCAATTTGAAGCGCATTAGTAAATATAAGTCGTCTATTAAGAGGCATCAATTTGGACTAATTTACCTGTTTAATTATTATTTGTTGGGATTGTTTCGCTGTAATAAACAAAAATCAATCACCGATCAAGTCACCATGTTTCAGGATAACTATTTGTTCCAAATATACACAATTTCACTTACATTAAAAAAAAAAAACAAATGAAAGATATTTTCAGCGAGCCTTCATGGGCTTCCAAACTGACTGACAGCAGCCAAAAACGGTTCTGCAACATCGCATCTCCCATCTCTTTTTATCACAGTTTGCTGCTAGTGACATCTCGCTTTTGCCGTTCTATTCCAAGAGGTCAACTTATTGGATTGTCTGTAGAATTGATAACCTCCTCCGTTTTGCAGTCGGTTAAAAAAGAGTTAAAATGTGAATTTAACTAATTGGCTAGAAAACTTGACCTAACGACAACAATTAAACGAAATATTGAAACTGCGAGGGGAGTGTGTAAAATTTTTATTTTCACATATTAATTCATAATCTTCATTGATCGCTTATTTACTACTAAAACGCTAACTACTACCTAAACAAAACTGTGAAACTTTGAGCGCGAAATTTTTAACAAAAAGTTACAACGCGTAACGATGTGAAATTTCGCATACATATTTTCCTTTATTTTACAGATTAATTCATGGTAATGTTGACTGAAAATGTTAAAAACCAAAGAAACTCTTTACTCGCGATAAGATCGCGAGTGAAGCGAGCGCGTTAATTACTTTATGCTTCTCAAAAAAATCTGTCAATTTTGTCATGTTTTCGGCATCCTTTACTTAGTAATCTCAATCCACTAATGATTTTCCTTCAAATGTATGAAGGAGTAGCTATATTTTTTGTTGGAATAGTGCTCGCGAGCCGCAGTTTTTTGCGTCTCTGATACCTATAAGCTTTCGGGATAGTCGCCGATCAATTTTCTGTTGTGTTTTAGAAATATTAATATTCAGAAAAATCCCATAAAATATAAATAATCAGTAATCGAAAGGCTAAAAAGTTACTTATTAATATCTTTATACAGAATGTAAGCATAACCACAGAATGTAAGTAAGTTCCTCTAAAACTTATTCGAAATAAGTAACTAAGCATACGAGTATGAATCAGAATGTAATGTTCAGTTAGCTTTGCGAGAGCACGTAGCAAAGTTTACGTCTTCGGTACGTCGGTTTATGACTGAGGAGTAGATTGAACGCTCCGACCAACGAGTTATATGTGCTGGAGATGATAAAGGTAGTACCTACTACTAGATAATACACCAAGTTCTCTACTACAATTAAATAAAATTATATTAGAATGTTTTTAACACTCACAGTGTCATATTTTATATTCATAAAGATGAAATAAGAAACCAAAAATTTGCACACGGGCGGGACTTGAACCAGCAACCTTTTGGCTGACCGGGACAAAATGCTCTTACCAATTGAGCTACCGTGCTGTCAGTCCGACCCTGCGAAATTTGTGGTCTCTTATGATAACGTCAATTGCGTGACGCTTAGCGCCATCTAGCCGTCTGTTTATGAAACAGATGGCCCAAGCAGTTATTCTATACAGAATAAGTTCACCTTAGAAATTGATGACGTTTCGCTATCTAATGCTTAAGAATGTTTTTAACACTCACAGTGTCATATTTGATATTAATAAAGATGAAATAAGAAACCAAAAATTTTCGCACGGGCGGGACTTTGCCTAATGTAAAGCAACTTACACCAAATATTGTACCACTTGCCTAATTGTCTGTGTTCTGTCTCGAAGCGCTGGTAGGGCCCAAAAGATAAGGAGACATGATTCGGCCCCTTCAGGGCACATTTATTTTTATTTTATTTTTCACTGTACATTTGACGTTCATAAGTGGCATATTGTGTCCTAAATTGAATAAACAATATTTGACTTTGACTTTGACTTTGACTTTGACTTTGACTTTGACTTGAACCAGCAACCTTTTGGCTGACCGGGCCAAACGCTCTTACCTATTGAGCTACCGTGCTGTCAGTCCGACCCTGCGAAATTTGTGGTCTCTTATGAAAACGTCAATTGCGTGACGCTTAGCGCCATCTAGCCGTCTGTTTATGAAACAGATGGCCCAAGCAGTTATTCTATACAGAATAAGTTCACCTTAGAAATTGATGACGTTTCGCTATCTAATGCTTAAGAATGTTTTTAACACTCACAGCGTCACAGGTTTACACAATAAATTCAACTTGGAAATTGATGACGCTTCGCTATCTAATGCTTTTTAAGAATGTTTTTAACACTCACAGTGTCATATTTTATATTCATAAAGATGAAATAAGAAACGAAAAATTTGCGCACGGGCGGGACTTGAACCAGCAACCTTTTGGCTGACCGGGACAAACGCTCTTACCAATTGAGCTACCGTGCTGTCAGTCCGACCCTGCGAAATTTGTGGTCTCTTATGATAACGTCAACTGCGTGACGCTTAGCGCCATCTAGCCGTCTGTTTATGAAACAGATGGCCCAAGCAGTTATTCTTTACAAGATAAATTCAACTTGGATATTGATGACGTTTCGCTATCTAATGCTTTAGAATTAGAATGGTTCAAGTCCCGCTCGTGTGCAAATTTTTGGTTAAATTTGGTTGAAATCTTATAAAACAATTTGATTATGTTTTACAGGGCATTATTAGGCGAATACGACTCGCACTTGGTCGGGTGGTTTCGTCAAGTCTGTCTGAAAGAGGAAGACAAAGAAGCTAGTAAAAAAAAAAGACAAAATGTAGATCTTTACAAATCCTTTCAAAGAATTGGTCTGAACAAGATAGAACTAGAAGTTTTTGACATACAGCACATTTTCAACAACCGCAAATATAACTTTGCCTTCATTTATGTTCAATTTTCAATGTAAGTTCAATTCATATGTGAATTGAATAGGAAGTGTTTAATCAAAATTAATAATTTTAGTTATTATTTCGTAAGAAAAGAAAATTACAAATCATATACGTTCGATCAAAATAAATGTTTTTATTTAATAAGGCATTGCTTTGGTACATTGTGACAACAATATTAAATATTTATTTTATTTACTTTATAAAATAATATTTTCAGTCTTGCGATGTTGTTTGCGTGAAACGGAAGAATGTGTCATTTAAAAAATAAACTTTAAAAAAAGAAAAAACCGACTTCAAAACCATAATGCACTAAAAAGTCTTAAATAAACTCTTGTACATTGAAAGGAAAGGAATCCGTTTTAGGCAAACAATTTCTTTTTGGAGTCGGTACCTTATGATTCTATTTTTTAAGAAGCTACAAATTACCTATCATAAGTTCCGTCATTATAATTATTAAGCTCCTAAGCGTTAAGGAGTTCCACCATCAGCTTAGCCCCACAAGATGTTGACTATCAGACGTAACCATACGTCAACATTAAGATTCTAGTAAAGAAACACTATACGTGCCTTTAAAATTTAAGGGTTTCCCTCGATTACACCAAGATCCCATCATCAGATCCTAAAATGGAAAAAATGGGACCAACTAGAAGGTACATCCTCTAAGTAGGTGAAAAAAAATTCGATTCGGTCGACAAACGACTGAGATATGAGGTAACATACATACAAAAAAAAAACCATACAGTCGAATTGATAACCTCCTCCTTTTTTGAAGTCGGTTAAAAATACGATTCATCATAAAACATACGACTATAAAAAAAACAACACACCGTCATTCACTGCGCGCAGTCGTGACTGTCTGCATACTGAGATTGTGTTCGTGGCGCGTAGGTATGGCTCGCGCTTCGTCCGTTGGTATGAAGTTGGGATACTTTATAGATAACATTACCGTGCTACGGACATAGCTACGACGGCTACGGCGCTACGACGTAGGTATTCCAGGAGAAATCATCACTATTACCGGAATTTAAGGAAGCCGGTTGATGAAATTAAGATTAACTGATGGTTTAGAATGTTTTTAACACTCACAGTGTCATATTTTTATATTCATAAAGATGAAATAAGAAACCAAAAAATTTGCGCACGGGCGGGACTTGAACCAGCAACCTTTTGTCCCGGTCAGCCAAACCAACGCTTCTGATTTCTTATTTCATCTTTATGAAATAAGATTAACTGTTAAAAATTATCTTGTTTCTGAATAAATGACTACATACTGGCATTTCTAGAATGTTATATTATAATTCAATGACTTCAATGGATTATACTATGCTGTACGTGCTCCGCTACTAATGGCGTTACTTCATTTCTAACCAACGCTTCTGATTTCTTCACGAATGTTGTGGCTCTTTCTTTGTTATTGTTACTACCAGTCCTTCATAAATAAGAACACTGCACTCTGTATAACATTCCTAATTATTATCAATGAACGACAGTACCGTAACGTAAGTTACAGGAACCAAATTCACTAGCTCTTCTTAGGAAAACCAAATGGACGGAACGTCCTAAATGGCTGAAATTAAATTAATTGTGGAGAGAGGGGATTCGCTCATTACCGCCGTGGTGTGTACTTAATACTAGTAACATTTCCTCTCTCAGTCTGCTAAAGTTTATTTTTAAGTATATCCGTCAACGTAGCGACTCTCGAATTCTTTGCATTCTACACACTATTCTGTATTACCTCTTTCCGTTTCTTATCTTTGAGACACATCGAGACATCTTTCCAATTATAAGTCAAACTCATGATCGTTCTCTCCGTTCCTCTGACAACCTTCTGCTAGGTACGCAAGCTCACCGCTCCTCGTTCGATAATAAGTCATTTTCAGTGACAGCAAGACGACTCTGGAACTCTCTTCCCCTAGATATAAAGAATACTGATTCGAAGTTATCTTTCAAGAATAAATAAAGTTCGTACATTTCTGAAAGAGTGAATAATTGCATAATAATAATCTATACTAATATTATAAAGCTGAAGAGTTTGTTTGTTTGAACGCGCTTATCTCTGAAACTACTGGCCCGATTTGAAAAAATATTTCTACGTTGGATAGTCCATTTATCGAGGAAGGCTTTAGGCTATATAACATAAAGATACGACTCATAAGACCACAGCAGCAATGAAAAATGTTGCGAAAACGGGAGAAAGATATTCCTTTTGAGAGCTTCCCCTGCGTACGCTGCGAAAACCGCTTAAGTAACACAAAAATCATGTATGACAGGATTGTTCAGCATTAATAGTTCTATAATAAAGTCCGCAACAGCATATGTCTATCTTTTATGGTTGACTTACTATAACCTTTTTTATGTTCATAAATTTGTAAAAAAAAAATGCATTATTTTTAGAGGTTTATTATACACACAGGTATTTATTTAATATAATTATACACACAGGTATTTATATAATTCAATAAATATCTTAGGAGCTATCACAGTTTTAACATAACTCCGCACCAAAATAATGTTCGCAGCTTAAGTACACCGTGCGCTTGCGCTAATATATTATAAAGCTGAAGAGTTTGTTTGTTTTAACGCGCTTATTTCAGGAACTGCTGGACCGATTTGAAAAAATATTTCTCTGTTGGATAGCTTATTTATCGAGAAAGGCTTTAGGGTATTAAACGACGGGAGCGGAGTATTAAAGTGCCTTTACAATAACGCCACCATGTCAGACACGGAACACGAGGGCGATTCCACTGCGGAGACGTGTGAGACAGGAAAATGTTATATCTCCGAAACTGTTCACAGCGGCATTGGAAGACGCCTTCAAACTTCTGGCGAATACATCACACACCTCTGATTTGCCGATGATATTGTCGTTGTGGCAAAGACGCTGGACAATCTTGGCAAACTCTTTGAGCAAACTCAAAACGCGCGGACGAAGGCGCGGGGGACCGCTAGTATTATTATATGTATGTATTTTTGTTTCTTTCTTTAGAAGCTTTTCACTGCACCCGTTGCCATCTTACTGCATGACCTAAAGGTTTGACTGGCAGATAATGCTTTTAGCATTAAGTCCACCTTTGTTCACTAAATTAGTGCAATAGTCTTTAAAAAGAAACAAAAAATATGATAAGTGAAATGAAACGTATTACAGATTAAACAATACTTTTGTTTTACGTCAGGAAATGCCTTACCCATACTACACCGGCGGCGGGGGCCGCTGTGGGTTATGTAGGGCTCCCCTCTACCCGGTAAGAGCGGGTATACCTACTAAAAACCACCTGGCTTCGGGGAGAAGTTAGCTTCCTCCCCGGTATATTGCGAGCGGCGTGCAGGACACTCGCAACGCCGTCGCGGACTACCTTTACTGGACGTCTGACACCCTCGTGTCAGTCACCTAAGGTATGGACCTTAGGCGATTTGGCCTGGATGGCCAGGAGGGGCAGATTGAGGGCGTGTAGCCTCCTGCGGCGTCCAGGACGGCGACTGCGGATAGTTGTAGCGTCGGCCAAGGCCTCTCGCTCCCCCTCGGCCGCCTCCTTCTGCATGATGATAGACTCGCTGAAGGTGAGCATCGTCTTCCACACCTCCTCGCTTTCCACAATCCGAGCTACCACCATATCTCACCTGCACCTGGAGGAGGGCTCTCGGGTAATGCGGTACAAGTATTTTCCAAAACAGTCGTGACCCGTGTGGATTTCGGTCACTCTATATAATACTGGCCTAACTGTGTGTGTGTGTGTGCTATGTGAGTGTGTGTGTGTGTGTGTGTGTGTGTGTGTGTGTGTGTGTGTGTGTGTGTGTGTGTGTGTGTGTGTGTGTGTGTGTTCGCATTGTTTGCATTGCTATTCCATTAATAAAATACTCGAACTGTATTATAATTGATTACATAGATTATTAGTGATAAGATGATAGAAACAAAAGGTATTATTTATATTTATACAAGTCTACTTATATAATTTATTGAAGAGCTATTGGGTAGAAGTTAAGAAGGTAATTGAGTTTGTTATAGAGAAAGCTTCCAAAGTAGCAGTAGAATTTCTGTGCAGTTGCAGTTTTTAGAGGTAGCCTGTCACATACAAAACCGTAATGTCGAATCCGTTCCACCAAGCGAAGGTCATAGTTTAACCCTGAGTGTTTGGTCAATATTGTCTGAAGAATGTACGTCTGTCTCACCAAAAGACGCTCCATTTCTGAAAAGGTCTTCTGTAGAGTATAGAATTACGAGACCAGCTGCAACTTTTAAGATCGCCCTCTGAGTCCGTCCCACTTCCAGCACAGTAGTCTTGTGGATACTACCTCATGAGGAAACACAATACTCCAGGAATGGTAGGCACAAGGCGTAATACTCCACTACGAAACACGGCAGGGTTTTAAAGATAAAAATGTGTTTACGGATCCTAGGAACGAGCGATTGAACATAGGGGTTTAAAAGTCATGCATTAGTCCACAGTCACACCAAGCTATTTAATACTAGAAGTTCGTTCTAGTGGGCTACAAAGGCAAGGGCAGGACTGTGTGGGGCAGACTTGAGCAGTTATATGCATACTAAGAGCAAGCTGATGGCCACTTCGTACTGCTTAATCACTTGTTACAGGTGTTAAGGACTTGTAATGTTATTAATAGTATCAGTGTTAAGGTTTTGTTGCTGTTTGGCCTCTTATAAGAGTCGCAAGCCACCCGCCGCAGAGCATAATGCATGGAAAACACACCTGCAGGTAAGTACAGGATGTCCAAAAAGAGTGTCGTTTTTTTTCCATAAAACAAAGAGTAATTGGTTGATTTATATTTTTTTAGTGAATATTAGAATACGAAATAGGAATTTCGAAAGATATTATAATTTTATCCAATTAGTGACCGCTGCTGACAATCTTATTATTTGAAATAAAGATTAGTGATAACACGCTTACTCATAGTTCTTCGATATTGCTGTCATTTCTACCCTAATGTTTTGTTTCAATCGCATTAGATTAGACGAATTATTAATATGACCCTTAGATTTAAGGTACCTCCGTACAAAACAGTCAAGAGAACTATAATCGGGCTTAAAACTTAATGTTACCTCTACTCGCCTCCATCTTATTAGAGAATAATTTGTTCACATCTTCAATTTATTGATTTGTTGTCAAGGCAAGTGTCTCTCTTATTGCAGCCACATTTTGAAACCATAACCTCCTACAACTATCAAAAAAATCGCAGCATATCGCAATATCTGTCATTATTAGGTAACATTAGAACATTTGGCATCACTGATTCTCATAAAAACAAGCACCGGTCTTATTCCTTAATCAGACATAGAGGAAGGAACCCCAGAGGCCTGACCTTGACCTTTTCTCATAAGAATACCTTAAAAGTAGCAAGCAATATCGAGCTGTATCAGCTATTCGCCACCAATTTTCGTTCCAGATTTGAAGTCGTGTAGCAGCGTGACGGTCACTAATTAGATAATATGTTCTTTTCAAAATAAATTTCCATATCATATTCTTATAGTGAACACAAAAATATATAAAACTGCTTAGTGTTTTTTATTAAAGAAACAAATACACGATACTCTTTTTGGAGATTCTGTATAAACTAACATGTATGCGTATTGGAAAGAATGCGATTCACTGAGTTAGAAACATGTCCATTGATGCAAATATTCTCGTTGATTCCCTGTTTGCGCAAAATGTTGTGTAGATGAGTGGTCATGTCAGGTCATATACATAGTTTTTAGAGTTCCATACTTGCAAAGGAAAAACGGTAGGTAAAAATTGACTTTTGTCTTGCTACTTCATTTAAAGTAAGTACTGATTTGCACTAGATCGGTTCCCGCATTACTCAGTCCCTCGCCTGTAATATTACTTTGTAAATCGGTTTAATACATGTTAAACCTTGAAAGGAACCAAAACCTTTGAGTATCTTTTTTTTTTAAATAATATGAACTCCGTTCCTTTTTGCTTGTCGAATATTGTAAACAATCTTGACATTCTTTTGTACCGTAATAGTTCATTTTAAAATAACATTATCACATAGGTGAATTATCGGTTAACACTGAGATCTAACTTTTTAAATAAAATAGTATATGATTTTATTTCACTGATATTATTTTGAAAGTTATGAAAAGATTGTTTACGTTCGACTAGCAAAGAAAAGACTTTACATGTATTTTCCTAGTCGAATCTATTTATATTTTCTATACTGTTTAATTCGGCTTTTTATGAACCAGTACATTTTTATGAACATGCCAAGCCTAGGGGTTAATCGGCGACCGAGCGCCGGTTAAGTAGGGCTCATTTGATCACATGGCAGAGTAGACACGATCAAAGCGGGCCCGTTCTGTGCGATCGCGCGTGAACTCGAATCCAATGAATTAACACATATGACATACTTGCTCAAATTTCTTTCCAGTTTATTCACTTTCCAAAACGAGAATACAGATATAAAAAAAACATATGTTTCTTAATTTCGACCTCCCACCTCGTAGCGCAGTGGTGGCAGAACTTTGGTAATCATTACTGAAGCGATGCAAGTAACAGCGGTCGTGTTTGGATGGGTGACCACTCCAACCATATAAGTGACGTCTACCATGAGCATCTCCGTGCTGCGGAAGGCACGTAAAGCTGTTAGTACTGACCAGAGGCCCTATCTTAATAACTCAATTAATAATAATAATAATAATTATAAAATGTATTGGGATGGTGTGGCCATTTTGACTAATAATACTAAACATTTCAATGGGCCCGATATAACCATACACGATAATAGTTAAAAAAACGTTTACCTAGTTGACATCGCCATTCCAAACACACAATCTTCAGAACACAATTCCTGAAAAAAATGCAAAATATCAAGACCTTAGAATAGAATTAAAAACCCAATGGCATGCACAAACAGTTCACATAATACCCATAGTGATTGCGTCTACAGGAGTAATACCAAGAAGTTTAAATAGAAGCTTTCAAGCGCTTGACATTATCCAAAAAGTAGTCATACTAAATACATGGCGTATCACCAGAAAATGTTTGTATACTTACACTTCGTTACATACTGTGTCGCTTAGCTAAAGCCCGCGTCACAGTTGTTTTACCAATTGCTTACCATATAGTATAGTCCCCCTAGCCGATTTCGACTACGGTGGCCAGTCACATCGACTAACCGACTGCGCGGAACATATAATAGTGCACAAGTGTGTGCGCAAACACAGGTGCACTCTCTATTCCTTTCACTCTCATAGCCCGATGGGACAGCAATCTGACACGACCGGAGAAAGTTCAGGCGCAGGACCAACGGCTTTACGTGCTTTCCGAGGCACGGGGGTGAAACACCGCCAACTTCCAAACTCCGGGCTACCCTAAGAATTTCTGAACAGAAAACTCAGGTAAATATTTTTGGCCTGACCCGGGGATCGAACCCGGGACCTCTGGCGCAGCCATCGCTTTAAAGTGCGACCCTCCTACCGCTGCGCCACCGAGGCAGTTCGCATACCATAATGGAGAATCCAGATAATCAATCTGCCGATTCGTCACTTCGTTGGGCAGTAGCGACCCCACGTACCTGACAGCTTCTGGGGGATCCCCTGTTCCTCAACTCTGTCTGCTTCACTAGCCGGGCAGAGTGAACGCTGACGAGGGACAGGATCTGCTACCTCAGGCTTGCCTTAATTGGCTGGCTTGAGTGGACACTTGCTAGAGCAGAGATGATCGAGGGAAGGAAGTGTGCCAGTAAGATGAGTGTGCCAGTAAGATGCGGAGGGATCTTGATCGATTACCGGGATTGTCCCGAGAGCTTTCAAACACCTCACCACTCTCCTAGCATCTCAACTGGTGTTGCCCCTTGTTGTCTCTCACTTTGTGAACTGAGCCCATCGGCTGAGTATGCAGGACACCCCATTTTTAACCCATGTCCTGCAATAGATCTATACAAGCCTCTGCGTGTTGGCTTCGGCCCCATGCCCTGTGATTCCGAGATGACAAAATGACCAACATAATAATATAGAGGTGCTCGTAGCGCAGTGGTAGCAGCGCTTTGGTAGTGATACCGAACTGAAGCAACCTACGGCGCGGTCGTGTTTGGATGGGTGACCATTCCAACCATATAAGTGACATACATCACGAGCATCTCCGTGCTTCGGAAGGCACGTTAAGCCGTTGGTCCCGGCTAATATCGGTTGATATTATGCGTTAAGCCTAGTCAGAGGCCTTATGGGCGCCTTGATAAACTCTGACTGCAGGGTTAGTCGCTTGCCTTGCAAACATCCCTCCACAAACCCGCACTGAGCCTGCGTGGTGGAGTATGGCTCAAACTACCTCATAGTTGAGGTAAGGCCTTTGCCCAGTAGTGGGATGTTACAGGCTAACTTTACTTTTACTTTTTAATAATATTCATAATATAGGACACCAATCACATACATTGCTCTGATCCCAAGGTAAGTAGCCAATCCACTTGGTTTATGGTAATCAAATGCAACGGTGGTACCACAACACTCAGTCCCGAGATATTATAGAAAATAATGAATTTTACATTGACCCAACCGGGAATCGAACCCGAGACCTCGGAGCGCCAGCGCCTTGAAACCCAGCGTTCTTAATTTACAGCAAAGTTGATCGCTTGCCTTGAAAACACCCCACCACCAATTTGCACTAAGGAGGATGACACACTACCTCATACTGGAGGTAAGCTCTTTGACCAGCAATGGGAGTTTTACGGGCTAATAACTATACATTGTATAAACTGTTTAATAACAGTTACTCTTAGGTGATACTGACTACTGTGAAGTCACTTCACTTGTTTGGAAGTTAAATTGTACCTACACACTATAAAGAGTTAAAAGTTTTTTGGTTGATAGGGTTTTGGGAACTCAACATTTTCTCGGTATTCCTTAATGATCATTTATGTAAGCGATAGTAACGAAAGTTCACTCTCTAATCGTGTGCTAAAAATAAATTATTTTATTTTGATAGCATTAAGTTAGTAGGTCCATTATTTCTATTTAAATTGGAGTTTCGAACTTTGTATTTGGATGTCTATTGATTGTTTTGGTTAGGAATATTCGTATTGGTATTTAATAACAGCTCATTTGCTGCTAGCCAGATAAATATATTTGATTTGGTAAAAAAATAACTATACAAAAAGAAAAATCGTGACTTTATTTACGAGATTAGTTCTACAGTGGAACCATAGCTTAGAAACAGTTTCAAAGTTTACATGCCTGTTTTCTTTAGGCAAAGCTACAAAAGAATGCATTTGATCACTTTGTATGATTTTACTAAACATTTATTTTAAAAAGTAGAAAAATACAACCTGTATTAATGAGCATTTGAAACATCAAAAATGGTCACCGTTGCCCAACTTCATAGGAAATCGCTAATAAGCGCCAAAAGTTGGCTATTGAAATCGTGCAAAGCAATCCTATTCATTTGACAGTTCAAAACGTACGGTATGATCCGTCAAACGTATGCCGTTTGACATGATCTGTGGTTCTGCAGTTCATAGTATTCACTTGATAGTTCAAAACAACGTATGCCGTTCCGCCGTTTGACAGAAGAACCCTTAGAGTTACTAGGACTTAAAGAAAACCCTCAAGAATCAATAAATTATATAAACCAATATTTTATCAATGTAGGTTGCGAATTATCTAACAGAATTTTACACAAAATGAACATTACGGAGGAGTCTTTGGCTTGTGGTTACAAATGTAACAACACTTCTGTCAATTTATTTGTACTTCTTGATATGGATGAATTGGAAGTATGCGAAGTTGCTAGGTCACTAAAAGACACTAGTTCAACAGGATGGGATGGGATATCATCAATATTTATAAAACGTTTTATACATATATTGGCTGGTCCCTTGACTCGTTTATTCAACTTGTGCTTATCATCAGGAAATTTCCCGTCTGCTCTTAAGAACTCTTTAGTAATACCAGTGTTTAAATCCGGGGATAAGCGAAGTGTTACCAATTTCCGACCAATATCTCTGTTGCCTACGATAGCTAAAATGCTAGAAAAAATTATAAACATACGGTTAGTCAATTATTTGGAAAAGTATTCTATAATCTTAAATATAATATGCAAAAAATTCCATTGTTTGCCGCATATTGCGATCATATAACAAACATTTTCACTCATTAGATCCATTTCACCTAAGTAAAAGAACATTTATAAAACGTGTGCTTGAACTTACGCAATCTGACTCCTAGAAAACACACACACACACACACACACACACACACACACACACACACACACACAGAAAGGTTGACGACATCAGTCACACTCACCTAAATGTTATTTGTTTATAAAATGTAAATCCAATGTTGGCTGTATATTTAGTATTAAGAAACATGTAAAACTGTAATTTTGAGAGCTGTGGATTTTGTTGTAATAATAAAAATAAAAAATAAAAAATTAAATAACCAGTACGGGTTCAGGAAGGGTAGGTCAACAGAAGATTCTATTGAGACTCTGGTTACCAGTGTGGCTTCGGGACTTGATGGGAAGCAGAAGTGCATCGGAGTCTTCCTGGACCTAGCCAAAGCATTTGACACTGTTTCCGTTCCCTTACTGGTTCGTAAGCTGAATTCCATTGGGATAAGAGGTATTGCACTGGATCTTTTTAAGGATTACCTTTTCAACCGGACACAAGCTGTCAAAATTGGAGACTTAGTTAGTTCGCAACGTAAAGTTGAATTTGGAGTCCCTCAAGGCTCAGTGCTTGGACCAACCCTTTTCTCAATATATATAAATGAACTTTGTAATATTCATATACCGAATTCTAAAATCATAACTTTTGCGGATGACACTGTAATTCTATTTCAAGGAAAATCGTGGTCATCTGTTAAAAAGTGGCAGAAGACGGAATGAACATACTAACTCAGTGGCTAGACCTAAATTTACTTACATTAAATCTCAGTAAAACTAAATACTTAACCTTTAGCATTCGAAATAATTTTCAGCTCGATTCTGATTTTGTAATCAAAGTACATAATGTTTATGTACATAATTGCCCTAAAGATTCAAATTGTGATTGTTTGACCCTTCAATCTGCGATAAGTCTTTAATATTTAGGGATTGAAATAGACAGAAACTTAAGGTGGGAACAGCACATCCATAATTTAAGGAACCGGATACGTAAACTTATACCTATATTCAAAAGACTTAGGAATCTTAAAGATAATTATACTAACAGGATAGTATTCTTAACTCTATGCCAATCCTTACTAACATATGGCATTTCGGCATGGGGTGGGGCGAATAAAAGCACTATATTGGAAGTTGAAAGAGCACAGAGATGTATTCTGAAAGTAATGAATTTTAAACATTATAGATATCCCAACTATATAACTATACAAAGAATGCAATTTTTTAAATGTTCGGCAACTCTTCATAAAAAATATATTATTGAGAATTCACTCCCGTCAATCACCAGATATTAAAGAACCTAAAAGACTAGCGCATAAAGTATATAATGTACCAGCATGTACAACTGTTTTTGCAAAAAGTTTCTCATTTTTCTTAGCCCCATTCCTATATAACCGTATAAGTCAGACTGTACTTCTGAAAAATTTTACACGCCATGTCTGCCGAGGGGCTCTGGATGATTACCTGAGAGAAAAAGATTGAGGGGACTGAGGAACTATTTATAATAGTAGAATAACATAAAATAACACTTTTGTGGTAAAATACTCAAACATATTTATTTTATATATAATATAGAGTAATATATGTATTATATCAATATAATCTCATTTTAAAAAGTTAATAGATATTATTATATATATATATTATCTAGAATAACGTCTGGTACGCTATTTTCTATAATGATTAAGTTACTACAAACACTAAGTACTATAATATTTTTTAAATTGCACTCTCTGTTTATTTTGCGTATACTGCAGGTTGTTTACGCCGACCACTATTGTAAGTTACTCTTATCTCGATTGGACTCATCGGTTCTATTGAGCCGTAACTATTTATGCATTATTATTGTAAAATGATCCTTATTATCGGTTAGCTGCAGTTGGTATCTTATGATGAGCGTGAATCTTACCTTGCCGTAACACAGTTTTTACTAGCACGGAAGGTAAAGAACAACTTTATCTGAGTACCGCCTTTTTGTTGTTAGATATGCTTAAAGATAGATGAGATATAAATTAAAAACTACAGTAATTTTGTAGTTTTTAATTTTATCAAAACTTAATAAGTTAACTCATTCATACGGCCTATGAATCAAAGGTTTTGTAGTGAAATTTAATGTGTCTACAAATAAGCTTTTCTTAACTGACTATTGTAAATCTGCCCATAGTTAAGTTTATACTTAAGTATGTAGATTAAAGTACGCTGTAATATTGATGAATAAATTATTACTATTACTATTACAGATCATACCGTACGTTTATAACTGTCAAATGAATACGATTGCTTTACACAATTTCCACCTCTCTGTTCGATTTGAAGGTTTCACTCTACCGTTCCGGTATAACAATATTGAAAAATGTCTCTCCAGTATTGTTTTTTATAGAGATAATTTTCTAAAAGGTCAGGAGCTCTATTATTAAATAATTCGTGTTAATGTTTCAAGAGATTTTCGTTCAAATACCAACGAAACTGTAGTTATTGTTTTTAAAATAAATAAAAATAGTTATATATACTTGCAAAATTTAGTTATTGTTAAAAAAATCCCTGCGTTGTGGATTTCACATGAATTTTATTCGAAAATATAACATTAATTTGCGACAATCACACGCGATATTGACGCGAGAGAGATTTTCGTGTGGTAACTCGATTGCGAGTTTAACAGTTGTACCTAAAAATCCATTAAAATATCTCAACCTAAAAAATCTGTTGATTATGTTAATCAAAATACTTAGAAATCGTCGAACCTTAGAAATAAAAAAAAACTGAAAAAACCATTTTTTCTTTGACAAAGAAAATTCGATCAGTGAACTTTTTTCGTACCTATACAAATTGCACGAGAATTGTCCCTGATTTTTGTTTTTTTTTAGTTTTGATTTTAGCAACTTTTCAGCTTAATCACATCACGTAATATGTGAAGCAAGTAAAATAGTAATTTTAAAATGACATCAAATAAGCTTTCATTTGACATCAATGCTCGTTTAAACTCGTTTATTCTCTCGTCAGTCGTCAAACGTCAGATTTAAGTTGTACAAATTTTAAAACGGCAATCCACCTATGCAAGGTTATTTTTACCATTACCATTATTGAAAAAAAAGGGGATAGACTCATTCATACAAGTTATTGATATTCAAAGATCGAATTCACAGAGTTCAACATATAAAATGTTAAAGTTTAGTTGCGCGGTAGTGGAATTAACATAACTTGATATTCAGTGGCGTCGCTGGTAACATCGTAAATTTCGCAGAACTTCCAAACGCACTCGGTTTTGATTCTTAACTTATAGCTGTCTATAAATTATTAAACTCATGGCATAATCTTAGGGTTATTTAACTGAAAATGTATTCATACACAGTTAGTTTACCTTAATATAAGTACATACACTTCATTTACTTAAGAGTACACGTGGAGACGAATGCGTGTTCCTTTCGTTCATTCCTTTCAATTTTAGCTAACCGCGCCGAATCAGTAGTTGATACCAAAGATATTAGAACCAACCTTTTTTTTTAAAATTCACGTTGCAGGTAGATAGGGTAGTTAAGTAGTACATTTTTGTATTTAACATCTATTGTTGTTTATCGTGGAGATTACCAACACATTACCACCAGGGTAGGTTGTCATATAGACGGCGTCTGCGTCAACAACATTAGTTACGCGGAGGACATGGTGCTGCTGATTGCATCTATTTGTGGTCTGCGTAGACTGGTGTCAATCTGTGAAGAGTACACCATATCTCACGGTTTAGCTTATAATGTAAAAAAGAGCCAAGTAATGGTTTTTGGGTTCGGGAGTAAGGGTTATGACTACATACCACCTGTAAAAATAGGCAATAACGTTATACAAAGAGTGTTCAAATTTAAATATCTAGATATTTAAATTTGAACACTCTTCTCTGCGGACCTTCTACCTCTGCGGACGACCCCGGCCTGCCAATTCCGCTCCAGGGTCTCCGATTTCTCTCCGGCCCGGGGCATCTACCCCGGTAACCCGTACAGGGAACCTTATTCTTCCTTTATAATCTTGGTGCTGCATCAAGCGGTGCCTGGCGCCCATACCTTCTTTAGTATTATTATACGTAGTATTAGTTGGAAGTGTGATTGCTCCCTAAAGGAAAACTTTCTACTTATCGGCTCCGGTCTCACCCCAAAATCTACCAACAACTCCCATTTTGATCTGCCGTAGGCTAGACTGGCTTTGTCTCATATTAAGTTTAATTGTGTAACTAATTCTTAAGGTTGTGATTTAAATTTAAATTAATTAATTTAATAAATCTGATATTCAAAGGAAGAATTTTTATTATTTAACAGTGGCTTTATCTCCAAAATTCCCATTTATTCGCCCAGGTCGTAAATGCTGCATACAAAATTCGCACCAAAACTATTTTCAGTACCAAAATTTAATAAATCTTTCTAAAAAAAATATAGTTTAGAAACTAAAAATACACGCATTTTTAAAGCAATTGAACTAAAAAATAAAACTACAGTTATCAATTGAAAAAAATATATTATTATACAAAACAAGTACTTAATAATAATAATAATAACAGGTGCCCGAAGTAGGTTTCATAGAAACCTGTGACACAGGTCACCAGGCCCCCCACGGACATACATAAGATTCATCCAAATTAATCATATATCAGTATGAGCAATGTGAAAAGAGAATATAGTAACTAAAA
Source organism: Pyrausta purpuralis (assembly GCA_963924145.1). Taxonomy (NCBI): domain Eukaryota; kingdom Metazoa; phylum Arthropoda; class Insecta; order Lepidoptera; family Crambidae; genus Pyrausta; species Pyrausta purpuralis. The sequence goes on along the minus strand of OZ001645.1, from coordinate 14,461,893 downwards.
GTATACATACTAAAGGATTATTACTATTGAAAGATATGAGCTAAGATATAAGTGGGGTGCTTGTTATGATATCCACAGATTATAGTTAATTATCGATAAAATGTTTACCACAATCGAAATCCAGCCCCCACGCTTTTTGTATAATAATATGATTTTTTAATTGATAACTGTAGTTTTATTTTTAATTTTTTAGTTCAATCAGTTTTAAATGCGTGTTTTTTTAGTTTTTTGAACTATAATTTATTTTTCACTTTTAAGTTTGGTTTATTAGATTTAATTCCTTTTTTATCGACTGTAAGTCCAAAGCTATGCAGGAATCGTAATTGACACAGAAGTAATCGGGAGTAAGAACTTATTTTAGGAGAGGGAGCTTGAGAAATGGCTACTACAGCCGAGGAAAGCAAAAGGCGCGCAAATCACCCACTCCCTTAATAAAAAGGAGGGATCCACAGAAAATTACGTTAACATATCTGCTTCCGTTGTGTTGTGTCGAGTGTCCGAGCGAAAGAGTAAGTCCGAAACTGCGGACATGCGCATATCACGCGATAGCTCTATCTTTCTTACTCCCTTACAGAGGATCCACGAAAGAATTTATTAATCGTGGCGGTCCTTATAATGATATTGGGTAACTGTTATTAAATTATTGCATTGTCATCGGTCCTTGATACGTGTGCAAAGTTTCAAATTAATCAAATTTCTGGAAATCGGTCAAATTAATGCTCAAAAATTCCATTACATACATACAGACATAGATAAAACCCAAGGTAATAAAAAAGCGTGGTAAAAACTATTATTTTACTCGCGTTATGTGAATCTATCATAATCTTTCGGCTATATCTTCAAATAAACTAACAGGATTTGGACCGCCTCGGGCAAAACTTTATTATAAACTAGCTTTTGCCCGCGACTTCGTTCGCGTGGACTTCAGGTTCGTCCCGTCTAGTCTAGTAATAAGTAAGAAATACGGTAACTAAGCACTGCAGAGCCCTAATCATAGGTCTATAGGTAGCTACTGCAGTATGCTCCTATAAACTACATTTAACGATCTTTTTCCTTCAGCATAAACATGCAGATTCTTCGCTTTGGAAACACGTGAGCAAGCCACATAGAGCTGACCGTGAGAAAAACATGGCGTGCCCAAATGTAGGCCTGCTACCTTCAAGGTTTGACCCTGCGATTTGTTGATCGTCATTGAAAATGCGACTTTTACGCCCCGTTCACCTGGCACCGCTGCCGGTATTTATCACCGAAACGGTATTTATCGCCGAAATTGCTGTGACTCTGCATTTTAAATCTGTGATATCTTCGAAAATATTTATTTAATTTACATGCTGTAAAAAGCCATATTGATCTTTATTAAATGCACAATGTATTTAAGATACTTAATTGGATAAGGATTAATACTGTATTGCCTAAAATCGCTTCGTAAATAAGCCATTATTTCTCATAAAAAGTAAAGGATAAAAAATGGTTATTGTGGGTTATTCCTAAGAGATAAACATATACCATCACGGACTTTTTTGGAGACCTTTTTAAGTTGTACAATACTGTAGTACATTGTTTTGATCTATCTTGTAGGATTCAGTCAGCGTTTGCAATGTAAGCGCAAAAAATGTGTTTTTTTACGACCTCACATCGCAAAAAATGAGTTTTTTTACGACCTCACATTAGAAACCTCAAAAATTGTAGCCTATATGTTATTCTGATGTATAAGCTATATTGTGGTAAAGTTTCATTCAAATCCATTCAGTAGTTTTTACGTGAAAGAGTAACAAACATCCATACATCCATACATCCATACTTACAAACTTTCGCCTTTATAATAGTAGTAGGATGGGAGCCCCCTCTTATTTATACAAAAATTTTGTATGCAGCAGTTTGCGACCTGGGGCACATAATGAGAAAATTTTTGGAGTAGTTTATTTTCATTGACACACGATGTGTATTAAACTATTGTTTATTTTCATTGACACACGATGTGTATTATACCAAACATCCTGTATATTTTTTTTAGTTTTGTATGGGATGGTCCACTGCCGCGAGGGACGTAGATATACAGGGTGGCTTCACCAAAGCGCCATCTAAGAACCTACTCATGATTCATAATCCTTTCCAGCTATTAAAATTGATATTAATTTTTGTAAAATATATTTTAATGAAACCGAGAAAAACCATATTGGACACTTCAAAATTGAGATTTTCAATAATTGTCGAATAATATATAAGTATCAATAAAATTACTCCGCCTTTACGGATTTCTAAAATCGAAGGGATACTTTATGATTTTTCTACGTTTCATCAAATCAAATGATATTAATTATAATATGTGAAAGGGACTATAAATTATGAGTAGGTTCTTAGTTTAAAATAATGCCAAGGTTTTTAAAGTCAACCTGTATATTTCTCGAATGGCTCAAAAAATTCTTAGCTCGGTATATAAAATATAATATTTTTCAGTGAAAGGGGTTCCATTGTTAACTATGGTGAGCGATTTACATTATAATATTTTTTTAAGTGAATAGGCACCTGAGTTGGAATTGTGTAAAGCAATCGTATTCATTTGACAGTTCATAACGTACGGTATGATCTGTCAAATGCTTTGTTCTTTGCCGTTTGACAGATCATACCGTACGTTTTTTAGACACTTTACACAATCGCACCTCTATCTACTGAGTGTGTTACGACACAATATTTCACTTCCTTTGACTTTGACCATTGACATATACTCATTTGATTGACTTTTAAAGTCAATCAATTTACGAACTTTCTTTTTTTTGCCTATTATTGTATTTTTATTGCTTTCATTTGATAAATAATACATTTGATAGGTATTTAGTACACAGTAATTATAGGATTAATAATTTAAGTATCTGAAAGTGATTGTATAAATGTCGGACGATGATGATGAAGGTGGATTTGGCGGTTTGTACGAAGACGGGCACTGGGCGTGGGATGAGTCAGCCAAAGGATTGGTTTTCATTAGGTTCGTTACTTTTAAGTTCATTTTTAAGGATTGATTTGTAGATTGATTTTCACCTATTGTATATACATATATTGTTTTATAGTGATCTGCCGCCGCAGCCTGTGGAAGCAATTCAGATTTTGGCAAAAGCACCTACAGGCACTATAGAGTTTAGAGATGATGTAGATTTGATAGAACAGGTAAGTAAAAATACATAATATCGTACCTTTCGCACACGCACACCTACCTACAATTTAAAACGACATTTAGTACAAAATTAATAATTGTTGAAGATTCGCTTTCGACGACGCTACCAAAGGAAACTGAAGCCTGGACAAGCAGACGTTATAACATGTCAGGTACCTAAAAGAAAAATTGAATAATTATTGTATGAAGATTTCTTCAGTTATTGACTTACATGATTTCCAGGATGTGAAAGATATTGCATTGTACACTGCCCCCGTCAACATAATGAGCCCGATGCTTATAAATATGCTACACCTTCCAACAACTGAGCGATTTATAAGAGCGCTCATATTGTATACGGAGTACTATCTGCAGGTGGAATCTATGAATAGATATCTAATAATAATAACATTGGACTTCGCAACGTTTCAAATGAGCTTATAACTTGGTTGTTTGTAGGTAGCGGACGAAATGGCACATCGCATATTACAGTTGGAAACGAAAGTTCGGACTCCGGATTGCGAGATACTTGAGAATGCATATCGAGACAATTTAGCTGATTTACGTCTGTTAGTGGCGAAAGAGTACTGCACAATGCTTATCGGTAATCCTTGTTATGCCTCACTAGCGTTCCCGGCAGACTTCGTACCTACCTTTTCCGTACGACGAAAGTCCCAAAAAAGCAAAAATCATAAAAATCTGTCCACCCGTTCTCGAGTATAAAATGTGTAACTAACAAGACTATCATCAAGGAAGATTCGCACAAACGTGTAAGTCTTGGCCTATAAGTTTGTTATTGTTATTTCTTGTAGGTGGCAGCGATACTAGAAAATTCCACCACATGGGCCCTCAGAAGAAGCGGCAGTCTTTGTCAGACAAGGACGCGAGGCTGTTTGAAACTTTGCTTCGAATGTGTGTTCAGATTGTTTGGCTTGCATTAGGGCGAAAGTCTTTCAATCAAATTGGTAAACAATCTGCGCCTTGACTTTAAACTTGACGGTGTTGTTGCCTTGAGATAAAGTCATGCACATCTAGGCCCCTATCTTTGAATTACTCACGTCAAGATATGCTATGTAATGTACGATTTTCCAATGAAAATTAGTGAAAATCCACACGCGATTGATAAAAATAAAGTTAACTGTATTTTGTGAGTATCTACGTTCTTATTTTGTGTGATTTTCATTGATTTTTAATTGCTATTCAAACAAAATCACGCGCCATATTCAAGCGAGTCATTCAAAAAAAGGGCGCCTGTACTGTTACCATAAATTTACTCGCTAGCGACGACGTAAAAAAGTGGAAAATTTTAGTTCTGCAAGTGAACGCAAGTGCAATTTTCAATACACTTTTTTTATGTCGTCGCTAGCGGGTAAAACCGCCGTAAACTCATGGTTACGGTACTGAAGTAGTTAGTTGTAAGTAATACTAAATTATAAAAGGGTTGTTAGTTAACCTTATAATGACATATAGTTTGGTAAAATCTAACAAGTAAAGAAAATCTAACAGAGTCTTGTATCCCGTTTAAGAGTTAGAATTAAATCGCATTTTCAAGTCGGAGATATTCAACGCAGTGGAGCATAACCTCCGGACTGGATACTTAAGTAAGATGTCGAAGGAAGAACGAAACGTATTACTGGGTCATTGCCTCCGTCACGACAAAAAGTTGAATACACGATCTCCACTGATGAACGAGGTCTTCTGTCACCGACAGATTGACTACCGTATGATGGGCCTTGGCGTTATAAAGACACAACAGTGAGTATAACCTGGTTATCTTAAGAGTGGTGCTGTCACGTTACTACTTGGTGAGATAGGTGTGCAAAGATGAACTGTATTGTATACACGAAACGTACAAAAGCGGGGAAGCAGGGGCGTGCCATGCATGACAGGTCTATTCTAACGATAACCGGGTGATAAAATAATAAAAAAAGAAATAATGTTGAATTTCTCCACTTGCTTGTTGATATGAAAATGTTTATTGTAGGATGTCTTCTCGTCTTCACTACATGCTTCAGGCAGTGGCAGGGCCTGAAGATAAGTTGGTAGAATTGGGGGTAGTTGTAGGCATTCTTGGTATGTCGCGCAGTGCTTTTGACACTATGCTGAGAGTTTTGCCTACAGCAGCTGTGGAAGGAAAATCGAGGGGTTCTATGTGAGTACTTTTATACGGTAGTGAAATTCGATGTAGAATGTTTTGATATTTTCCCTTGCATAAGGCAAGGGAAAATATCAAAAGACCCTTCCAAAGACCTTCTTATCATACATCGAAAAAATAAAATTTAACTGTGTCATTTGTAGGTCCTCAGCGAGCGTCTATAGCACAAGCAAAAGTTCGAGTTCGATTAGGAAAAGTACGACGACCACAATCCTAAAGTTGTATCCAGATGTGGTGTTGCCTCCGAGGGAGACTAGAGAGTTAGTTATTAGATAGTTTTGTTATTATCTGTTAATTTTTCCTTTATTCTAACGATTATTTTCAGAATCAGACTCCAATACAATGCTTTGTTTAAAGTGCATTTTCCAATTTAAACCTTATATTACATATCAAACTATAAGGGAAACTTTTTAGCGTTAAGAACCGCAGTACAGTCAAAAGTCCATGTCGCAGTTATAAGCTGTACTTCTAGAATTTCTCTAGCACAGTTTTTAAAATACATTCATTCTTTTTTATATTTAATATCAAATTGACATGGACAATGATAGAGATTGAATGAACCAGTTAATAGATTTGTCTGTGCATTCGTAATATTCACGTTACATTACTATGGCCATGAAAGTGTACTGTAAAATGCATGTTTATTACTTAAATGGATCTCTTAACACTTTCCTAGGTTAATATTCCCTCCATCATTCCCCGATGAGCCAGAGGCAATCCGGCCGTGCAGCGAGACGCAGCGGCGCCGATGGCAGAACCGACTCATGAGGCTCCTCCATCCGCATGGCCGCTGATCATCATATCAGGCTACATGAAGCTACCCGAGTTTACTTCATCACCATGGCCGCACGCTGATCATAATCATGATAAAGATTTAAAGCTACACCTTCCGCAAGGCCACTAACCATTATAAAGATAAAAAATCACGAAGCTACTCTATTCCCCTTGGCCGCCGATCATCATTAATATAAGGAATGATGTTTTAAGTTTTGTTGGGAAGAAGATTCCTGATTTTATTTGTAGTTTCGCTTATTTCCGGTTGAGTGAGTTTTCTTGTAGTTATAATGTTTGTTTTTGTTAAAGTTTTACTGTATTGTATTAGTTTTGAATTAAACAATAAAAATGTGACATGCCATTATTTAGGTCGATCTATTTTAAGGGTAGGTAGTTATGATATCTACAAAGTTCTGAAACTCGACAATAGCATCGTACTTCTATCCACTTTTGACAAGATAATTGAGCGCTGTAGAGTTAGACGCCAATCACAGATATGCCCTAATAAAAGGATTTTATTTATTAACAACTACCCATACAATTTCTGCATGAATAACATTGTATTCGAACATCATTATAAAGGATTGCTATGGTACTATCAAGTTATTTATGCAGTTGGCGTATCTCGTAAACCGAATTATTATAGGGAATTAAGTAATGTCTTACGGCACACCGGCACCATCTTGACTTACGAGCGAATTGAAAGGATTACAATTATGTCTCCCGAGCGAAGCGAGAGAGTTACAAGTTTTTGTCCCGAGCGTAAGCGAGGGAGGTGATAGAGAATCCTGAGTGTAGCAAAGGTTATTAAACTGGCACAAGACGAAGACAACTATATTCTCGTGGTGAAAACTATGCTTTTCGCTCCTCTTGGCGAGGAAATTTATAAGATTATCTACTAAGTTTATACAAATTTTGACTTGAATGCACGCAAGCCGCTGCATTAAATCACAAGTTACCATTCAATATAAGTAAGATTTAGTTTAGTAAGTATTTTAATCTGAAAGAAACTGCCAGCTCACCCTTTTTCCAAGTGGCTTTATTAATAAATCAAAAAGAAGCCTCTTAATATTTTCTTCCAAACAAACCTTTTTCTTATAAATAATTACATTCATCTTTGTTAATTTTGTCTTTACAAAATATTCATTTCGGTACCTAATGCGATTCAATACAGCGGGTCGCCACTGGGAACAATCAAAATTATGAACGTACTTTGTGCCAACAATCAGACAAAAATACTATTCTACCATATTAAAAATTTTTGACGCCGCACAGTATTACGTTACCATGATAGCATTCTAATTTAAGTCGGGTTATACGTGAAATTAAATGTTGGTATTATTGTTAAATGTCGCCATTTAATGTCTTTCTTTGTCATTTCGTTGATCTTGTTTTGAAAATTTGTTTCATTAGATATAACAGAAGAATCGAGTAAATTCGCGAGTTATGGGAGGCAAAGCACTAAAAAAATGTGAAGTTCGTTATGCGAGGCGAGTCAGAAAATGTACTTCTGACATATTTTAGCCAGATTTCCTCTGGAACCTAACAGGTACATGATCAGCAAGTTTACGTTTTTTCTCATCATGTACATGCAAATTATGATGTCTAATTCTGAATTCAACTACCTACTAGCTAAATTTGTTACAAAAATCGCATAAAAATTAAAATAATAATATTCACGTTTGTAAATAGTGCGGTGCTCATACATAAAATTATGTCGATATTTTCGACGAGATATTTCTATTAAACGTGCTATTTTCGTGATGTGATCAAAATTTAAATGGTTATTTTTTAATTCTAGATGTTGCTTGTGTGTTAAAGCTACTGGCAATAAAGATTTGGCTTATTTAACTTTATTTGAATTAAATGAAAACAAATTCATCTGCGGAAATCACTTTTCTCGTAGGTAGGCCCCAAAAGATGGACTGCAGACCGAAAACTTCCGAATGAGGATAGATCTGGACCGGTTGTTGTGAAGAAAGTCCAGCTAAAGACTACTAACGGCTGACGTGATTATAATGATGAATCTCAATAAGTCTAAATAAACGACTTGATTCTTACTCTTCTTCTTTATTAGAAAAAGTCAGCGGTAACCTTTTCACAGCATGTCAATATTCTTACAATAAATGTATTCTGTATATATGCACTTTGAAGGCGTGCTGAAGTGGAATTTACCGCTTGCTTTTATTTTCGTTTAAAGTAAAATATTTGAGATTTTGAAAGCAAATACTAAGCAGTATTTTTATCGATATCGATACCATGTTCAGGTTTCAGGTTGGTGCAGCACTATGATTTTGACGTTCATTGTTAAAGTTGGTAGCACTATTTTTGTTGTTAGGTTGGTAGAAAGTACGTTCATAATCGTGACAACGGCTAGTAGGAAAGTGCCGACTCTTATAACCATAAAATCATTATCCCTTTGGAATAGAACGACAAAAGCGAGATGTCACTAGCAGCAAACTGTGTGATAAAAAGAGATGGGTAGCAGAACCATTTTTGTCAGATGTCAAACAGTTGACCGCCCTGCAGAGGCTTGCTGAAAATTACTTCCATTTGATTTTTCCATGATTCTTCATAATTTCAAGTGAAATCGTGTATATTTTGCTTCTGAAACATGGTGTCCTGTTCGGTGATTGATTGTTGTTCAACACAGCAAAATAATCCCAACAAATTTTCATTTCACAGGTAAAATATTCCGAATCGACACGTCCTAATTTACGCTTTATTTTTGCCAATGTGCTTCAAATTTTAAGTACTGAGTATGATTACTCTTTTCTTTAGGCGTTTATTTACGTAAAAATCAAAGATCAAATAACATATAATACATATTTACGAATATTTTGTGTAAAGAAATAATTTTCATTTTACACTAGGGCTGCTTCAAGTTATCGATATTTCGTGTCGACTATTTATCACGCTGTAAACTAATACGCTTAACCCACGACGATTTAAGTATTAGTCACTTGGGTGCATTGTAATCTCATTTATAATTAATTCGCTGATTGACAAAACATTTAAGTAATGTAATGTTTCGCGCATACATGGCAGTTTGTATACGTATCAGGTTTTGACTATTAGAATAGTATGGGACTAATTGCAACCGTTATTATATTGTTCAAATATAAATATAATAGTAAAAATACATTGGTAATTTATGTATCTTTTAGATTTCCTAATAAATTGGATACCTACTAAAAATGCATGGCTCAGATTAATCGACCGGCGAAACTGGATTCTTAAAACATACTCGTATGTCTGCAGTAAGCATTTTAAAGAAACATGTTTCACGACGCGAGGAGGCAAACGATGTTTGATGAAATTTTCAATTCCAACTGAGTTTGTTCCGGTAAGCTAAATGAATATAATCTTCTGCTGTTGATTTATTAGAAATATAGTAACATGTTTTTTTTCGTATGGTACGAATGGAATTATTTAATTAATAAATAAAATATTTTTGGAATTGTTTTTATTTTATTCAAAAATTAGCGGTCCCAACGAATGCGAAACCGTTTGTCCGCGAGTCCAACTCTTACTTACCTACTATCACTGATACTAATGATATCGATTGCACTAGTAAAAAGCAACTTTGGCTGTGTCTGTCACAGCTAAAGTTGCTTTTTAAAAGTGAAATTTATATTTTTTAGTTTGTATATTTGTCACATAAAACAACTATAAAAACAATACAACTATTACAATATTCATGATGTTATCGATATCAATGTAAAAAGCGGTATGGCAAACATCACTAACACGCATACATAAACAATTTTACACACATAAATGTCATCTTAAATCGGTTTCGTTTGACAGCTTTTACTTGTCCTTCTATTCCGATAGGAATATTAATTTTATGCTTATAACGTAGTGGTTCTATCCTCTTTGATTCAATAATAACCTAGACATACTTTTTTTTTTTACAAAAAAATGCAATGAAATATGGTGTCCCGTGTCATACAGCCAAATCACCAAGTATTTCACACTTTTTTCTTTTTTTCTCTTCGAGGCGGAGCGTGGCCATCTCGATTTTCGAATTATAACCACTTTCGTGCAACCTCGCGCACACTGCCGCGTTCATACGAGATGGTCTTCTAAATTCAATCTCATTACACTTTACGAGTATAGGCCGCGATTGTTTTTCATACGATATATTTTCGAACCGTGGTCACTGATGTGGCACTTTAAGTGCGCCTTCACATTAGAGCATTAGCAGCGCGACAGCAGCCCGGCAGCAGCGGATGCTTTTACATTACGCGCGACCGTGCGACTGGGTCGGTCCCAAGCGAGGCAACTGGCCAGTAACTATCGATACCTTCGTTTTATCGATATCCATATATCTCTAGCTGTATATGCTTGTGGGAAATGCGTTTATAGTTGTGAAAAAAGCGCAGGACTTCATGTATAGATTTCAGGCTGCAATACACATGCCTGTAAAACGGACCAGTAGCTTGCATGCAAGTTAATGGCATGTGCTAGTTTAGCAATTTGCGTCCTTGCAAACCAAAACTCTATAGAAACTCGGCCCACTTTGCGTCTGCATGCGTCTTTGCGAATTGTTCGGATAAAATATATATAAATATGTATTTGAAAGAATACAGACAAAAAATATTTTTCAAAAATAATTAGGGGTTTACGAGGAATTCAATGGCAGATTAGACATTTTGAGGTTATGTTTTGTGATTGCAGAGTTACTGCACCTCACCAACATTCATTTTGATACATTCAGAAGATAATTGTTTTATTTAATTACAGTGCTCAATACTTACTTACTTAGTTACCCTTAAAATACCAGGTCAATAACCTTTCACACGCGGCAGTTTTTGAGCCCCTCGCGTCCCCTCCGTCATATTGCATGCCAGCAAGCGTGTCCCTGCACATACAAGTAGATGGCATGCAAGTGTGCCAGCAACAGGCATGTGTATCCTTTATGTGACTCTTTGATATTTACAAAATTACTGCTATTTTCTTTGTTTCTTAATATTACAGTATGACCTTTCTTATTTTAAAACTGACAAATATGTATCGCACTATGCAAATACTTACAGCACAATGACCCAATCATGAGGCTAAGTGCGGAAAACACCCCAGCCAAACTAACTAACTACGTATCGCACTAGATACAATGATAGACGAGTTACTTCATTTAGGTTCTGAATTAAATAGAATACCTTAAAACCCGGGCCTCGTCCCGGCTCAAGGAGTACGGAAAAATTATGGCTCCGACCTATTACCCATTTCAGTGCTAATACGGGGATAGTATTACCTCTGCAATGGGTAATGGGTACAATGGGACGGACCCGCGTGATTTACGCGCCACTGCGGCGCTGCTGCCGTGCTGTTGTGTATAGTATGAAATCATCGGCAGCGCGACTGTCGCGCTCAAGTCGCGCTGCCAAAGTCGCCTAAATGTGAAACCGCTCTAAGTCAATATTATGTGACGTGTAATCTTCTGTGCAAGTGAAGCGAAAAGTTGATTATTCACCCAGGGTGTAAAGTGGTGTCTTCCTGCGCGGGTGCCACCTTGAATCACGAGCGAAGCGAGGGCATTATAAGGTTCACTCACGGACATAATAGAAAGTCCTGAATGTAGCGAGGGCTTTAAGTTCGCCCAAGACAAAGACACCCTTATGCCCGAGGTAAATACTCTGCTTTTGACGCTTTCTGAAAGGCAATATATTATGTTAACTAATAAGTTATATGTATGCACTGACGCGCCACGATGTATTAAATCATTTCAACAAAGTATATGAAAGTACGCATCAACTTAATTCCTGTGAAATCAGTCGCCCATCTTTGCATTTCACAAGTCATACACGTAAATATTATTGTACTAATAAGCTCGCAATGTTTTGTTGTCTTTCCGGTGCGTGGTGGTCGATTTTCGATTATCGCCTTCTTGAATGGTGCTACAGTATTGACTAGCCCATCTTTGTTATGTTTGGTTGAGTATTGCCCATCTTTACTAAATATTATTTCACTAATTAAAAAAGGTAAAAGTTAAGTTAAAAAAGTAAAGGTAATAGTCCCACTGATAGGAAAAGGCCTTACCTCAACTATGAGGTAGTTTGAGCCGGACCTACTCCACCACGCGGGCTCAGTGCGCATTGGTGGAGGGGTGTTTGCAAGGCAAGCGACTAATCTTGCTGTCATATGTTATCAAGCCGCACTTTATAAGGCCTCTGACTAGGCTTAACGACTTATTTCCACCGATATAAGCCGAGACCAACGGTTTAACGTGCCTTCCGAAACACGGAGATGCACGTGATATACGTCACTAACCATACCATATTATGGTCGGAATCGTTACCCATCCAAACACAATAGCGCCGTAGGTTGCTTCACTTCAGGATCACTACCAAAGCGCTGCTACCACTGCGCTACGAGCAACTCATTATTATACTAATAATTTATAATTCACTCATATTGATTACACACACTAATAATTTCGCAATATTTTTTCGTCGTCAGGCGCGTGGTCCGATTTTCGAACTATTTCCTCATTGCTGGATGATGGTGCAGGCGAATTGTGCCAAATTATCGGTAATTATCAGAATCTTAATTATTGTATGAAAATCCATAACGCGATAGTCGGCTATCGCGTTATGGAGTTTCATACAATAATTCAGCCCATGAGCCGAGACGAGAAGTCAACATTACATGACACGTAATTGAAGTTTCCAATCTGATAGTGTGTGTGTAGGCAATAAAATTAATATTCCTATCTGAATAGAAGGACAAGTAAAAGCTGTCAAACGAAACCGATTTAAGATGTCAGTAACTAACATAAGTAAGTAACATTTGTGGCTTTAAATGAGATAACCTTTCGATCAGGTGATTTATAACAATGTTCCTAAGTTAAATATATAGTTTACTGCATGATAAACAGTCGACACAAAATATTGAACATGCAGCTCTAGTGTAAAACTAAATGTTATTTCATTATACAAAATATTCGTCGATATACATTCCCTGTGTTATTCTGTCTTTATTTTTTACGTAAATAAACGTTTGTAGAATAGAATAATCAAACTGCGTACTTTAAATTTGAAGCGCATTGGTAAATAGAAGTCGTATATTAAGAGGCTTCGATTTGGACTGATCTACCTGTTAAATGATTATTTGTTGGGGTTATGCCGCTGTAATGCTTAACAATCAATCACCGATCAAGTCACCATGTTTCAGACGCATTATTTCTCCAAAATATACACAATTTCACTTTTAAATATAAAAAAATCAAATGCACGTAATTTTCAGCGAGCTTCTGCGGGGCGGTCAACTGTTTGACATCTGCCAAAAATGGTTCTGCTACCCATCTCTTTTTATCACACAGTTTGCTGCTAGTGACATCTCGCTTTTATCGTTCTACTCCAAAGGGATAATTATTTTATGATGTAAACCATAAAATTATTATCCCTTTGGAAAGTAATATTAATTTCATGATGTAAACAGATAAGTCATTATAGGTAATCATCGATCTGTTACCTACTTAGGCCTTTTCTGTGTGTTAAAAACTATCAATTAAGAAAAGCTTATCGAATTAAATGAATAAGATTATTAACTAAAAAAAAGGAAAAACTGACTTTAAAAAACAAAATGCACGAAAAAGTCTTAAATAAACTCTTGACTCTTTACAGGAAAGGATCCATTTTAAGCAAACAACGTATATTGGAAACGGTGCTCTGATACGTACGCTCTGGTATACCTTTTGACTCAAGTCTTTATTAAGCTACAAATTACGAAATTAAGCTATAGATTTTTTTTCGAATCGTTCGACAAATGACTGAGGTATGAGGTAACATAGATACTAAAAAAATTATACAGTCGAATTGATAACCTCCTCCTTTTTTGTAGTTAAAATAACTATGAAGCATATGTTACACGATGATTCCCGATCCTAGTCTGCCCCACATATTTACTCATTCTGTAATAGTAGATTTGTGCACTAAGCCACACACTCACTGTGTGTGACTTATGTAACCCCACTGTATTCACTAAATTACTCATTCTCTTCCTCATATTATGTTCAATACATCATAATTTATACACCTATCTAGGTGTCAAACCTATTCAACGTTTGTTATGGAAATGCCGGAAGTGTCCACCATGTTGAATGTAACTCGGCTATGATATAAGAATATTTTGAATTAATCTTTAGATTATCTTATTATTGTAATAATATTTTATTAATTGTAAATTGATTATTTAAAGATAATTAGGACACTTATTAGATTTTTATGTTTGCCGTATAACAAATGTTCATTTTGCCGCCAAAAGGAAGTTGCCTCTGATTGGTTGGTGGAAGTTAGATTTATTTTAAATATTGTTACTATTAAAATAATAATCTAAAAGGCTTACTACATTCGGTACGATGAATAATTAAATAATTAATGAATTTATATATTCAATTAGCAGATTGTTTATCCCTACCAATAAATATTATAGTAAATGTTCATATATGGAACGGATGTCGTACCCACTGTTTTCCTACCGTTGTTCAGGGTTTTGATTGGTATAAAAGCGAGCTGCATGCCAGAATATGGCCTCTGTTTGTACTCTTTCACTTTGTGTCCTATATTTGTGCTATTTTGTTGGAATAAAACTATTGGAGAAGAACCTGGAGATTTGTACTACGTGTTTATTATTCAAGCACCCCACACGCGGTCACACATACATTATACATTACATATATTCTATACCTATATAAAGAAATGACTGCTATTTATTAACACGGCCGAACCGATTTGGCTTATTTTAGTCTTGAAGTCTAGGGAAGGTTTAAACGGGAAAAAATATAGAATAAACACTATGAAACAGAAGGATATCAATAATCATCTCGCTTTTCCTTTTCTTACTATTTTTTTTTCTCTCTCCATGTGACTGTCAGATCCGCTGGTCGCAACCTAAATGCATTTTTTTACACGTTTAATTACAATAATATGGTATATATTTTATATTTGTAAATATGTATAATATTTATGTATTAGTTCCTATATTTTGTGTTATGATATGTATTTTATAATTATTTATTAACCTGTAATTTTATGTAGATAGTGTGTACATAAACCTCTTTTCTTTTTGTCTTCAATCAAATCTGTCCACTTTTTCTTTTGTTTAAAATATTTCATCGCCATGCTACTTCTCTCATTCTTTATACTTTTCCTCACCTGAAGGTTGTCTGGAAGAAATTGCATCAAGCAATAAGACCGCTTGAATTGTACTCCTTATACCTAAGATGTTTTATGTAAATATTTGTTGTATATGGTGTGCAATAAAGAATACTTATTATTTTTATTTATTAAACAGGGACGGGGACGAAACGAAGTTCGCTGGAATCGCTAGTATTTGATAAAAAATATGTTGCATCGAGTTATCAGATCGGTGAAGGTCCATCTTCACCGGCTCTTAGACTTTAAAATTGTTCCAGTAAAATATGGCATGGCCTTGCCGCTTTGAGCCACTAATATTACATATTGACTTGCTACGTTTATTGTTAACCATTTAAAAATATTTTAATCCCAGTTTCACCTGGTCATTAATGACCTACTTTTTTAGGGTTCAGCATTTCTCGTATAGTTTTTTGATGAGTATATCTCTTTAATATCTTTCTACTAGCGGCTTCCTTACCTTGCTTTCAGTATTTGCATTTTTTTTTCAAATGAAGCTCGTATTTTTTCAGTTTTATCTATACCCACAAGGTACCCTCTGAAAATCAGTGTCGTGCATGCATCTCGCTACCACGATTAATACTGAGAGGGTGGGTGCCTTTTCGACTCATTCTCGATGTTATGATAAATAGTGTGTGTGTGTGTGTGTGTGTGTCTGTTTATTGTATATTTGTTTACGAGTCAATGTATTGTGTATGTGTTTGTAAGTCGGATAAATGTATTTTCTTTCTTTTTCCCAACTGCTCGTTGCGTAGAGTTGATGGCAAATATGCCTACAGCACACTTACACTTACACTACACTTACTCCAGCAAATATAACTTTGTTTTTCATAGCATTTGTATGAATAACAAAGTTATGTTTGAGATTATAAAAATGTGCTCGTATCTCAAAAACTACTGGTTCGATCTCGATTAAACCAATTTTCGTTGAAAGTCTTTCTTAAGATCTACATCAGTTTTTTTTTTCAATATTTGGGTACACTCGGTTAGTTTAAATGTTAATTTGGGAATTTTACAGGTTTAGTTTCATGTATGGGAGCCCCCTCTTAAATGTCATCATCATCATAATCAGCCAAAAGACGTCCACTGCTGAACATAGGCCTCCCCCACGGCTTTCCACAGCGACCGATCACTAGCGGTCTGCATACAGTTTGATCCTGCGATTTTTTTAAGGTCGTCTGTCCATCTTGTTGGTGGACGTCCTACGCTGCGTCTTTGGTCGAAGGATCTCCAATCTAGAACTTTCCTGCCCCAACGGCCATCAGTTCTTCGCTCTATGTGCCCTGCCCACTGCCACTTAAGCTTACTGATTCTCAAGGCTATGTCCGTTACCTTGGTTCTTCTACGTATCTCTTCGTTTCTGATTCGATCTCGTAGAGAAACACCGAGCATAGCCCGCTCCATCGCTCGTTGTGTAATTTTAAGCTTCTTTATGAGGTCCATAGTTAGAGACCACGTTTCGGATCCGTATGTCATCACTAGTAACACACACTGATTGAAGACTTTCGTCTTCAGACACTGAGGTAATTGAGACGAGAAGACGCTCTTGCGCAGTTTCCCGAACGCTGCCCAGCCGAGTTGGATTCGTCGATTGACCTCTTTCTCAAAGTTGGACCTACCCAATTGGATCACTTGTCCGAGGTAGACGTACTCGTCGACAACTTCGAGAGTTGAGTTCCCAATGGATACTGGAGTGGGTACAACAAGGGAACTCGACATAGTTTTCGTCTTCTCCATGTTCATTTCAAGACCCACTTGTTGGGTCGAGGTCTTCGAGCATAGTGCCTAGATCATCCAGCGTCTTTGCCACAACGACTATGTCATCGGCAAACCGAAGGTGTGTTATGTATTCGCCATTGACGGAGATGCCGAATCCTTCCCATTCCAGGAGCTGAAAGGCGTCTTCCAATGCCGCTGTAAACAGTTTCGGAGATATAACATCGCCCTGTCTTACACCTCTTCGCAATGGAATCGCCCTCGTATTGTGTTCCTGTACTCGGACCGACATGGTGGCGTTGTTATAGACACTTTAACACCTCTTTATACCTATAGTGTGTGTGACACCGCTGAAGAGACCGAAGCACCGCCCAAGTTTCGATCGAATCAAAGGCCTTCTCATAGTCCACAAAAGCTAAACATAAGAGGCATATTATACTCCTCGGACTTCTGTATAATTTGCCTTAGCGTATGAATGTGGTCTATGGTACTGTAGCCTTTTCGGAATCCGGCTTGTTCGGGAGGCTGGAAGTCATCAAACCTACGTGCGAGACGATTCGCGATGACCCTTGAGAACAGCTTGTAGACATGGCTCAGGAGTGAGATGGGTCTATAGTTCTTCAATAAGGTTTTGTCTCCTTTTTTGAAGAACAACACCACCACACTCCTGTTCCATGCCTCAGGCGTGATGCCCTCTAGCAGAACGGAATTAAAGAGTCTCTGAAGGACTTTAAGTACCGGTGTTCCACCCGCTTTCAGGAGCTCTGCTGTGATTCCGTCCTCGCCAGGTGCCTTATTGTTTTTAAGCTGTTTCAGGGCCATCCTAATCTCGTAGAGGCTGATGTCCGGGATGTCTTCAGTGTAGTGTCGGGTCAGAATAGCTCGTGGGTCTCCGGCCGAGCTATCAACGGGTTTGGCTACTGAGGTGTACAACTGCCCATAGAACCTTTCGATCTCCCTCAAAACCTATGCTTTCGTCGACGCTACACTGCCGTCCTCCGTCTTAAACTTCGTCAACAGGCTTTGCCCAATAGACATGTCCCTTGCAAACACTTTGGAGCCTTGGTTCCGCTCTATAGTTACGTATACCTCTTAAATGTATTTTTTTTAATTTTTTTGTATATGAATCGTGAAGCGGTTAAAAGGATCTACCTACTAAGTTTCAACTGTGTTATACTAATACTTAAAGAATAAAGTGACGAAGCTGTAAGGGTTCCGTTTTTTGCCTTTTGGCTACTGAACCCCAAAAAACTCTGTCTGTTCTAAATGATTTACAAAACTTTTGTTTGGATCTACATTTCTATTCCGAATTGGCTAGGAAGCACGAAGAAGTGTCACCAGTATAACGCTGATGAGGATACAGCACAACATAGACTCAAGACATGCCCGGCCTGGGCGAAGAAGCGCGAAGTTCTCGTAACGAAAGTTTGGCAAGACGTGTCCTTAATAACCGCCCAAATGGTGAACAAGGAGGAAGCTAGGAATAAAGTGCGACCCTTCTTTAAGGTTGTAATATTACAGAAAGCCACGGAAAGGGAGCGAGAGGCTTCGGATGTCGCCTTATGACCTCCATGCGAACGTCTTCGTTGGACTTCGGACGACCCACACGAGGGTATTAGTCGTTCGGTAAAGGAGGCCCGATGCGGTGATGCGATGCGTTCCGCGCACCGTTGACAGCAGCAAGCAAGGGCGACTTCACCCCCTGCACCCGGGTGGCGCTCGCTGCATCAGTGAGCTTTAGCCAGAGACAAGAACTGCAGACAAATGCTTAGGGCTCATGCCTAGGGCGTAACTCGTCAGTTCTTGCCTCACTTAATGGCATGGGAGAAAACCGTCACATTTTAGTAGGTAGGCAGGCTCCGAAGTCTGGGGGCCTCTTGGTCCTGCATTTCCTATCAAAAACAGATTGACATGTTTTTAGTTACAAAACTAAATAAAATAACATATTAAATTGCAGTCAATTTAAGTTTAACAATAATTTAAGTCAAACAAATAAAAATAAAACTTATATCAGTAGAATGTTTTTTTTAATGCACACTCATTTTTGCTCAAGTATCGTTGTTTTGTTTCCGGTAAAGCGTAAAATACTTACCTTGAAATGCTACCAAACCGGCAAGCTAATTTTTATTCAAAATACTTCAAATGAATGATCAGCATCATTGAATGAAATTTATATAAAGAAAATATGATAGTCCAACTGAATGGGGGCGCTAGCATTAAATATGAGTAGCCAGTGTAAAAAAAACTACCTTGATTCAGGGAGTCTATGTATTTATTAGGATCTTGTATTTATTTATAATCTTCTTAAATTTTTTGCCCGACCAAGACAAATGGGACCAATGGGAACGTTAATTATTATAATAGTACTATACATACATGTTTATATCATTGTAAAACAATTGTTTTAACAATAAAAGCCATTGAAAATTATTACTATATTTAAGGAGTTGATCATTTTAATAGTTTACACCATAGAAAAAATGAATAAGGTTAGAATGGTTTTGATCGTTCGTTTGTATGGGAACCTCTGTCGCCAGTGGGAGTTACCGCGCTGTTGCTGCAGTGATAAAAGTACCAATCAATGAATTAACGCACCAATATCACAAACCAATCACAATTTCCGCTAGGAGCTCTGTGATTGGTGTAATTAGTACTTGTAACCAACTACCAATCACAGAGCTTCTAGCGGTGAAACCTCCAATCATCATTCAGATACGTTCGTTCTTTTATATCAAAATACTAGTGATGTGGTAAAGGTCGCTTATTATAAATTCAATTACCGATGTAATGTTGTTTCTCTTTGTAAATAAACATGTAGGATTTAAGTTTGAAATAATTTGTATAATTTAACAGCTCATTTGATCGTAACAAAGGGTATTAACTATTGCCTTTCGGTAAAAACAATAGAAGAAAAAAAAGGGGTTGCTAAACGTTACTTGAAATAGAGTAACTTATACCTTTAAACATTAAAGTAGTTTCTAAAAATAGTTCTATTAGCAGAATTGAATCATTCTTTGTATAAGGAATAAGTAATATTACTTATATACGACAAATAGATTCTAATGTAAAGAAAAATGTTTAAATGTATAAAAGCATAAAGGCCATGGTCTACATTATTCAGGTATTTTATCTTACCATGCTATTTATACATTTGTATTCTTAGCTAATACAATAAAGCTGAAGAGTTTGTATGTGTTTAATCGCGCTAATCTCAGGAACTACTGGACCAATTAAAAAAAAGTTTTTGTGTTGGATGTCTAATTTATCGAGAAAGACTTTAGGCTTGAACTTTACGCAGGGACGGAAGGGGAGAGAACAAACTCAAATCGAAAATAGTTAAGATTACAATTAAAAAAATACAATATACCTTTAGACGTATGGTTGACCGTATAGAATGCTTTTGGCATTAAGTCCGCCACGTGTACAATTTTATGTTTCGTGCATGTGCTAGTTTTCAATAAATAAATATTACCCCAGGTTAGTATGGTGGTTAAGTTAAAGAAATGTACAGCTGCATGATACAACAGTTAACCTTGCAGTGCTTTTGTTCGCATTTAAATCACATCACCAAAGGGGCTTTGCAGAGGTTTGTTAAATTACAAAATTATACACAAACTCACAATAAGTGTATAGCTGACTACAAATAACTCTTACAAAAATATTTGTATGCAGGGTTATTGAAAATATGACCAGATCCTTTTAAGAGTTGATGGGGGAGCTCATTTGGGACAATCTTGATCCCAGAATATACTTTCAAAAAGTCAACCATTTTAAGGAAATTTTCTTTTTAAGTTTTTGTAGGAAAACGAGATTTCGAAATTATGATAAAATTAATACCGAATGCTTTTATATGCTGTAAGAAAATATCAACCGATACTAGCTTACTAGCTTAACGTGGTTCATGAAGCAAGGAGATGCTCGTTGTTTAGGTCACTTAAATATGGTGGCTATGGTCACTCATTAAAACACGATCGCGCCGTAAGTTGTTTAACTTCGGTATCACTGCCGAAGGGAGCAGATTGTTGACAGTAAACTAATGTAGAACTTGTGAAGAGTATTGAACACATATCGATTTTAAACTGTGAATTGTCGTACCCTATTTTACAAATAAATAGACCAAACGATAAATTAGAAAAGTTGAGGATTAAGCAGTGCGTTTTTGCTGAGTTATATTTTTATTGCAGGAATACGTTATTTTGGCAGCACGAATTAGAATATAATACATTTTTTTTTCAAATAGCTCTAGTAGTTCCTGAGATAAGCGCGTTTCAAAATATGAACTCTACAACTTTATTGTATTTATTTAATCATTATTATGTTTCAAATAATTAATAAACAAAACTTATTTTTGTCTTTTTATGCATCAGTAGGGAAATTACCATTTATCGATAATTTTACTGTGCAGTGAGCTACATCCCTAGTGATGCGTATACAAGCGAACAAAGTAAATTGGACGCGATACATTGCGTGTTAAGTTAGCAGATTTGTTAAAAATATGCGTGGACAGTCATCAATGAATATTTTTTTTTGAACTTATCGCAAGAAAACCGCTATCATTTGAAATATCATAATTAAAAAGTGTTTTTTTTTGCAAATAATGTCGAAATAACTACGTATTATTACTCACCGGTGAAAAAATACACTTTCTCTCTCATTTTTTATGACCTGGCTTCACGCTCTTCAAGTAATTATAGCAAAAGACGGCATTTTTGACAAAAAATAATGCAACGCTCTTGTCACGCGACTGAAGTAGCTATGGCTCAATGCAGGCATATGCCTACAATCAAGCTCGCTGCCGCACTGACCGGGGCCATTCTAACCTTATTCATTTTTTCTATGGTTTACACAGAACACGTACGAAAATAATTCAAAAGGAAAAATCGGAAAATCTCTTGTAAGATTGGGGAGGTGTAGCTACACTGATCTGGCAAGTGCATATTTGAATTTGACAGCGTTAGTTCTGATTTTTGCCGTTGGCCAAAAGATCCATGTCGCACTAAGTCAAAGTTATAATCCCTCCCACTTTGAAGTGAGGTGTTGTTTGCTTGACAATCTTTAGGATATTCACGCTACGACATTGGCATTGGCACACGTGGCTCTTAAGGTGTGTCTCATCTCACTTCATAAAAAATATTATTTTTTCTCTATTTTTTTTTTGTGTTTAGTTTTCTTTCGTATGTGTTTGATTGTATGTCCTTCCAATAAATACTTTTCTTTCTTTCTCTCTTTCAAAAATGTATACAATAATTTTTGACCATGCCCCAGGGCCGGCGCCTGGTCGGTGCCCGTTCCGGCGCTGGCAATGGTGAATATTGTAGTGTTTGCTGCGTCATTTTTGATATTGTTGTAAGTAAGTACAGGTTGTGCACACTTGTTTGACATAATCATAATCAATCCGTTTTAGACTTAATTATCAAAAGGGACCGTGAGACCAAATGTGTGGTGGTGAATAAAATTAATGTACGGTACCACACGTTATTGCAAAAGTAAATTTATACTTAATAATTAAATATTACTGCATTTAATATTTGTTCAGCTTGTTAACATTTGGTGTGTTTGAAGAAGTAATGCAGGTATGCAAGTAAAGACCATTGTTAAGGTTCCATATAAAACGTCACAATCTCTTAAATTTTTTCATTACTATTCTTGTTCATAAAATTATTTTAACGAGGCAGCAACGATGAGGTTTCTCATTGATCTCGTGGCTATCACGGTGAGTGGTCTTTGAAACTTGATCATTACGGATATCTTCTGAAAATCTATGTAATTACATGCCTTTTGGCATTTGCTTCATTCAGCATTTGGCGATCTCTCAAATCGTAAACAACTTTTTAATAAAGATTTCTTATGATCTTTGATTTTAATGAATGGGGTGTGCGGTTCCATAAAGGTTGGCGTGTTGTCCGGCGCATATTTTATTTATTTATTATGTCAGGGATTCTATCAATAATAAGTATTACATATTATATTTATTTTACTTCACAGGTCTTAGCAGTTGTTATCGCTTTGCAATGTAAGTATTCAAACGAGTTAGTCTGTGACGAATAATAAAAAGTGCGCAAGTTTTTGATACCCCATCTACAACTACATGCCGCGTAAGAACGTAATAGTTTTATTGGAGATTAACAGGCCTCGCGGTTTCACCCGCGTTATGTAAGATTTACCTTAAAAACCTTCACCCCGTTAAGATTTGCAAATCTCCTTTAATCCCTCAAGCGTATGTGAACGAGACACAATGCAAATTCTATTGTTATGCGGTTGCCTGCAACCGCTCGGGTGTTGAAGTATTAAGATTGGTTCAATATATTAAATATCCTACATACTTTAAAAATATATGTATTAAGAAAGCTATGACTATTCCGAAACTGATGTCCATTAATCAAACGGTGCTTTATTTGTGAGCTCTTTTAGTTCGTGAGGCGTCATCTACTTCTAAATACAATATCATAGTTTAGATTAGTAGTAGGATTTTATGCGGGCTAAATATTTTAAAAAAAAACTGATAAACGATTCGTTATATTTGGTATCATCGTATCTTGTGATGTATTCTGCCAGCGACGTGTCTGCCGGCCAGCCGCGCCAGCCATCGCTCCCGCTGAATAGGGTTGCAATGCGCCGCTTCTTTTGGCTTAGACGGAAATTCTTCAGGCAACCACTCCCTGGAAACATTTACAACGGTGACCAAGAGCTGTAACATACTGCTTACTCGTATATCGCGGTAAAAAAGCAGAACAACAGTTTTTATTTTGAAACTCTTGCTCTTTTTGGAATTTTCAACGCTAGCCATCCCTATACATATTACTAAGTGTATACTACTCCGAAGAATAAATCGGTATTACTTTTATTGACTGTAGCTATGGCAGCATCGTCATGTTGCCTAAGGTGACAATGACTTAATTTGCACACCTGAAAATTGGTAGGACCGAAAATTCTTTCTAGACTTCAGGGCCCAGATTCTCGCGTCAATCGAACTTTTTCCGTGGGGTATTTCGATTACAAGTTTGACCGTTTTCACGAAAAATCAAGTAATAGATTCACACATGAAAAAAAATGCTACACTCAATAAATCTAAACGCATATTAATGCCATCCACGAAGGCGCGCGCCATACCCAGCGGTGTAGCCCATGTAAAATTCGGATTTTCCGTTTTTTTTTTAACGCAATACACATTATCTTTGGAAGTAAGAGCTCAGAAACCATAGCGGTTAACGCAAACGCGTGCTGTACGACCACTTTTTTGGTGCGGAGTCATTTTAAAACTGTGATAGCTTCTAAGACATTTATTCAAATCAAATGATGTTAATTTTGTTTAAAAAAATGCTCGTAATTATAAATTCTTTTATTTTGATAAGAGTAAATACCCGTGCGCATAAAAATAGTACATTATTTATATAAAATTTATGAACATAAAAAAGTTTGACGTGACTAAACCATAATTATGAGACATATGCTTTTCTTTTATTACTGTCTTAAAAAAGAGGTAATCAATTCAATGTGTAGGTATGTATGTAAAATCGTTAGAATTTGATTATATTTGAGTATGTTGATCTATTAAGGCTTCCAAACACGTGTGCCAAATTTCGTAAGAGTATGCGTGAATGTATGTATATTTGAATGATTGTCCAGGGATTTATTGTAAACGAGAAGCCGACGATACAAAAGGAGATCATTCTTATTAGTTCAATTAGGTATATTTCAACTTACAGTACAGTTCATTGTAAGTTTCATCAAAATCGGTCTTGTAGTTTTTTGAGATATGAGTAATAACTAAAAATCATGAAATATGAATATAACTTAAAAAAAATAACCGTCTACAAAAAACTGACAAACAAGCTCAAATTAACGCATTTTCCCTCTGTTTAGGAGAAATTTGGAGTCGGTGCATGATCTCAAGCTTACGTACCTCAATAGTCACACATCATGCACCGATTCTGAAAATGAATTTGATTCTTAACAGAGGGCAATGCCTTATTTTGAGCTTATTAGTCAGTTATTTGATCAACAACGTGTGGGGCGCGCCATCGTGGATGGCACTATCTATACAAATCGTGAACCTGATAAAAAAAAGTGTATTTCATTCGGCAAAGAAAATTCTATCGTTTAACTATTTCCCAATTCGAACTGCATAAGAATTGACACCCAGCCACCTGTCAGCTGAATCTGGCCGTGAACACAATTCATTGTTACCAAGATTCAGAATTTCAATTTCAGATTCAACAAGGACGTAAAAGATTAAATTGGTACTTGTTAACTAACACCATACATATTAAATAAAAATAATAACACCTAACGTGCACTTCAGCTCTAAAACAATAACAAATGCAAAGACAGTTAAATGGAATATATGTACAATGATGGGCTTACGTCTCATATTTCTTAAGCGGCAACATTATGTCAGGGTAAAGTTTTTTCTCTATCATTGTGCTCTTACGGAGACTACGTGTACTACTGCTACGCGAAATTCTGGACGTCGACCTGAAAAAAAGTGATTTCGTTTTAAAAATATGTGAACGATTTATCATAGTTTCCTTTAGTTTATAGTGTAAATTTTACCAGTAGAATATTTACACTGTTCTAGTAAGTAATTGGAAGACAAATAGTCTTAATAATTGTACACACCTTGAAAGTATCTGCTATATCTTATGCCGTTGTAGTAAGGGCTAGTTTGCAACAAAAGTGGGTAACCTGAAGTGCTGGCGACTGTACATTTTAATCGTAACGTTGGTTATATAAATATCAATATAAGACAATTTATTAAATATAAGAACCAGAAAAATATGTTCATAGTAACAATTTACATTGTTTGATCGTGGTAGAAGAAAATAGAACCAATAGCCACTAGTTTAATTTTCTTCTGCCCTACTAAGACTACATGTGAAAAAGTTTTGGATTGAAATATCAAGAAAATCGAAACAACATTATCTGACATGACCATTTTCTTAGTATCGTAGCATAGGAAATTTGTCTCATTTAACTGTTGATGTATCAATGATTAAATATTTTATAATTACAGACTTAAAAATTACAAATTTACATAAACAAAAACCGGCTAAGTGCGAGTCGTACCCGCCCACTGAGGGTTCCGTGCCAACTTTAACTGAATTAGGCATCCACTTACTGCCACTAAGCTAAAATACAACAATATTTTGTTGACAGCAAATATAACTTTGTTTTTCATAGTGTTTGTATGAAGTACAAAGTTATGTTTGCGTTTGTCGAAAATGCGCTATATCTCAAAAACTTGTTGTTCGATCCCGTCCGAACCAATTTTCGTTGAAAGTATTTGTTAAGATCTAGAAGAGTATTTGTTAGAATTTACACTCGCTGAGTTAAGAAGTTAGATGGGGGGAGGGGGGGGGGGGACGACCATTTCACCACTTAGGAAGCATCTAGCTATGAAACGTTAGACTTTAAAAGAAAATGGTTTTTGGAACCTCGGTGTCATTTTAAAAGACCTATCTATAGACACCCCACACGTATAGGTTTGGCTATAAAAAATTTTTTTGGTTTTACTTTCATGTATGGGAGCCCCCCCCCCTTAAATGACATATTTTTTTATTTTTTGTATGAGAATCGGTAAGCGGTTAACAGGATACATCTTCCTACCAAATTTCAACAGTGTGATGGTTATAGTTACAGAATAAAATGGCTGTGACATACGGACGGACAGACAGACAGATAGACTTGACGAAACTATAAGGGTCCCTTTTATTGCCATTCGGCTACGGAACCCTAAAAATGAGGTAATTAATTCAATGTGCATGGATGTGGTAATGTTGGAATTTAATAATATTTCAGTATGTTGATCTATTAAGGCTGCTAAATATGTTTCCTAAATTTCGTAGGAGTTTGTTATTGTATATTTGTATGATGTATGTTTGCCCACGGATTTCTCGACAACGGAAAATCAAAGCGAGATGTTTTTTTTTTAGTTCAATCAGGTATATTTTAACTTAGGATACGGTGTAAGTTTCATTAAAATCGATCCAATCGTTTTTGTGATATGAATTATAACTAAATCCAGATTATTTAACTCAATCGCCTTCCAAGAACCGACTAAATAGCTTAAAATATCGCGTTCGACGTCTATTTCGTAGTCAGGAGTAAGTATTTAGGAATACTTCTATGTCAAGCTTACGTACACCAATAGTGTACACGCATCATGCACCGACTCCAAAAGCATTTGTCCTATAAATATAGAAGACGAATGCATTTAAGGGGCTACCCGGATTTTTAACGCGCACACTAGCGCCACTTTAGTAGAAAAATCATAACTCGTTAAATAAAAAAACAATAAAAAATCTGGTAAATACGATTGTAGAACAGGTTTTATATTTTATTTAGTACGTTTAAATTGTTTCTAAATATCTGCAGTTACAGTTAGAAAAAATGCCAAAAGTGGCCATATTTAGCAGTTTTTCTAACTCTAATTACAGTAAACTACTTTAGAAACAAGTTAACCGTACTTAATAAACTATAGAACCTGTACTACAATCGTGTTTACCAGATTTTTGATTGGTCTTTTATTTCACGAGTTATGATTTTTCTCCTAAAGTGGCGCTAGTGTGCGCGTTGAAAATCCGGGTAGCGCCTTAATCAGTTTATTGATGGCGGTTTAAATTTTTTTGACATACCTCGCTCGGAAGCTTATTGAGGAACTAGTAGTGAGCGTGTTCATTTTAAGTTCCCGCAGCGTGGTGTCAAAGTTAGACCGTGGCATCCCCAGAATGCCCAGAGTTATTTTGTTCTGTTCGAACAGCCGCTCATCCATAGACAATGTTTGCTCCATATAAAGTAACCGTGGAGTTAGCCTTTGGAAAAGTGAGGAAAAGTTAAAATCATATTGCCACTTCAATAATTTAATACCAAGCAAAGCTCTGTCACTCAGGTTTTTAACATTTTAGTTTATTGTTGTCATATTCTAGGCCCAATATATGAAAAGTGAAGTTGGGCTGTAAAGATCCCACTGTTGGGCAAAGGCCTCACCTCAAAAATGAGATGGTATCAGCGACACTTTACCAAGCTGGCTTAGTGCGATTATGGGGGACGGAGGGTTGATTGTAAGACAAGCGACCAAACTTGCTGTCAGATTTAAGCAAGCATATTTTTCTTTCGATTAAGTTATTATCTAAGTGTTATCTTCTGACTATGGCTATGGCAATGGACTATAAATATAGACTGGAGAGTAGGCTATTTGAGTTATTTCTTGTGTTAGCTTTAAGGATGTTGTCAAGTACATTTTTCCGAACTCTTCTATCGTCCCTGTCTGATTGTACTCGCATGCGTTTATGGTGATTCGAGTCGTTATTGTAAGTGGTCCACTACGCTGGTAAATACTGGTTAATAACTGCGACCGTACGTAATACTATGACATTAAAAATAATAAGTCACTAAAATCTAGTACGCACACGGGTATTTTTGTAGTCCCAAGGGCGAAGATCCTGAAGTCCATAGGTCGTTTACAGTGGACTTCGTTAATCAAAGGAGAGAGCATGTTCAGTTTTTGTCTTTCATTCACGCAGTGTCCGAGAAGTACCGAACGCTCATACGGTGACATTTTAGACACGTAATTTGTCTTCAGTTTGTGCTCAATCATGTTGTATAATTGAGACTTAAACATCCTGTGAGTTTCAAGCTCTGAAATTCATTGGATATCACTTAATCTGGCAGAACTTTCGTTGGGCTTAAATATTAAGAGAATGTAAGACTAAGATAATTATATACCAATTTGGTTAAAAGACAGTCGTCCAAGTGCCAACCATACTATTTGCAGACTAATACGTAAAACTGATTCAAAAATTAGTGCGTCCTTTCTTGATAATGAGCGTACTTTTTTGTTCGGTCCCATGTGATGAAATTTTCCTAAGTCTGCTCCACCTATGAGTATGAATTATTTTAGTTTAATGCATGAAATACAAGAACCATTTCTTGTATTATTTCATGCATTAAACTAAAATAATTCATAATCATATAATGAGAGACTCTGCTGAAGCTATTGCAACATCACAATACGCGGACTCCAACCTAAAATCATTGTGCAATATTCTTTAGCAACAAGTAACCGTAGATCGTCCAAGTCATTTCTTAATTCCGATTCCACGGCTGCACTTCTAGTAGTTCGAACTTTTGTTTCTAGTTCTTGCACTCTCTTGACCATCACATCTGCAACCTGATGAATAAAACATCGTTATTTTAATAGTTAAATAATATTTGGAACCGGGTTAATATCACTTTAATATTACCTGTAAATAATATTGAAAGTAGAAAATTAATGATCGAATAAACCGATCCGCAGTCTGAAGGTGCATGATTTTTACCACAGTTGGAGTTAATATAGAATATGGAGCAGTATATAGCACATAGTCCTTAACATCCTGAAAAAAATATCTTACAGTATAAAGCTTAAATGGTGATAAACAATACGATTTAATGTATGATTATTTTTGAACGGATAACCTGGAGAATAACAACATCATTGTCTCCAGATGGTTTTCTTTGAAAACGTTTTCGATATCTTTGCTGAAAATAAAACCGATTATATTTATAGAGCAAAATATTCCATCGTTGTGTTTTTTAGGTCCCTGAGCACTTACCTGCTCCATTAGATCCATATCATCTTTGAACTCTATAGCACCAAATCTTACTGGCACATGTAGACTAAAGTCTTCTTGTGACACAGAAACATCACTGTAAGTTGTACATAGAAGAGATATAGTAATTTAGTCTGTTTTACTGATGCTTAACGTGCACTCATGAGCAAAATTAAATCAAGGAAGCAAAGTTGAAACAGGGAAAACAATCCTAACTTTTCAAAAGAAAGTTCCTTTGTTGCTTCGTTCCATATCCAGTGTCCATCTTGATATAGTCCACCAAAATCATCTTCATCATCGTTTTCTTTACCGTCAGACATATTGTAAAAAATAGTAGCAAAAAAATAAAGAAAAGTATACAAGCACTATAGTTATGAAAAAAATAATGCAATAAATACAAAAATAAAATTTATATTAGTAAAAGTGAAAAAGTCAAAACCGTCCTCATAATCAGTTCCTTTTGACATGTGTGTGTCAAGAACATAGAAAAAAAGAATAAGGTCAAGAAGATTACAGTGTGACAAGAATCTTCTGGTCGATAGATAACATTGACTGGGAGGCGCTAGCATTCAATCAAGGTTCAAGGTAGCCGATGCGAAACATCTCCATTGATTTCAGAAAACTTCAGGGAACAGGGAGTTCAGAAAACTAATATTTTTTACCTAGCTATGGCCAATTCGAATAGAAGGGTACTAATTTAAATCAGTAATAAGCATGATGGTAGAGTATAGAGGATGTTGTGTTTGTAATTAGCATCCAACTCAAGGATAAATATGAGTAATGCTTATTCTAAAAATATATTTTCTTTAAATTATTTGTAAGTTTTATACAATAAAACCTCTTCGAAACATTTAAAAAAAAAACGTATGGAAAAACTCGCACCCTCACGCGAAGCTCGCGTGTATCTACGAAATACTACGCCTTAGCTAGTAACCTACGAAGAGCCGACGTGGTGTTGGTAGTTTTTACTCACTCGCTAGTCCGCAATAATAAATTGTTGTTTTTTTTCCCAATACAATAAAATAAAAATTGGCATCAGTATCATTGTACAACCACCTCTGAGTCGCTCATCACTGACCTAAACAAAACCCTGTAAAATGTACGTTTCACCGATTTAAAACGCAAAACAATTTTATTAACAATACAAAGGATTGAAAATTATAACTTAATTTAAGGAGTTTAGCTTACGGTACTTAAAAAGTATCATTTTCATTTTATTTTAAACACAAAGTATAACGAAAATGAAACATCAGGGAGGCGTTATGAAAAATGAGTAAATCTCCTCTGAAATTAACAACATTTCAAAATTTTTATGTGCACATTTTTATTTTTTTCCTAAAAAAACTTCTAAAATGAAGGCTCGCATATTTTTTAATTTTAATTTCTTTCGAGTATTTTCTCTTATAATAATTGTTTAAAAACTCTTCATTCTAAAATAGCGTAAGTACAGTCAACAGCACATCAGGCTACCCACTCTTGTTGCAAACTAGCCCTTATAACAACTGCATAAGATACCGCAGTGTTTACCTCGACATGCTGTTTTCTGTACATAAGGTTTGATGTTACGAGGTCACGTCTTTGCTATATTCGATAAAAAAAGACGTTTATAGTCTTGTGGTCTGAATCCATTGTAGAATTAAGATGTCGATATCAATGGTATATCCATTAATTATTGAATTTTACCTTATTATGTAGATTATTTTATGTAGATAGCTGATTTAAGTATATTTAAACATTAAACACTGATTTAAGTTATGCAAACAGTAATCAAACGAAGCTAACCTAGCATCCTCTCTTATTTAATATTATTATTATGTCTGAATATTACTCAAATATTTTCTCATAACTACAAATATCAATCATATTTCGAATGAGGAATAATGATTTTCGTATACGAAATCGGAACTAAAAAATAATTTGAATACAAAATGTTTTTTTTTTAATAATGTTTAATTTACCTTATCGTAATTTTTCGATAATGCCCAATACAACACCGGAAACAACAACAACACTACATATCAAAGTGACAGCTGACAGCAAGCTCAAAGTTCAAAAGCATTTTTTTTCTGCATGAAATGTCATTGCAAAGGCGTAACCTGTGAAATGCAAACTTCCATATTATTTTCAGTCTTTTTCATTTAACTTCAAAAATAAAGCGTACAAAAATCTTAAAAAATGTTTGACAAGCTTAGAATCGCGAAGTCTTGAAACGGTTTTCGAATTTTCATACTCTTACAAAAATGAAATGTGACAACGGCATTTTCGAAAATGACAGCGTTTTTTCTTACTTTAGCCAAAAAGATTACATGATCAGTGCTTTCGCCGTCGAACAAAAGAGCTTTATTTCTTTACAAGTTTTTTCCGAGCAATCCTCTATCAATGCAATGTTATCTTGTCCCTCATCGCTTTTTTGACATAGCATGAAATTTTATTCAAGATTCCGCCTGAAAAATAAAACATTGTGAAATTAAAATCATAGATCATTCCATTACTATGTTTGCATACAGTGTGACAAGGATCTTCTGGCAGATAGATGACATTGACAGGGGGCGCTAGCATTCAATCAGGATAGCCAATGCAAAAATCTCCCTTGATTTAAGGGATTTATGAAGCTGTTTAACAAATGTTTTTTACCCAACCATGGCAAGTCTAAATTCTCATTTAAAAGGCTCGTCCTTGACACTATTGAACACTATGTATATCAGAATGTACAGCATCAACATAGTGTTATCCATAATCGTCTACAATATCTTCATAATATATACTATAGTATATATAGCTTATGTATTTATTTTAATTACTTGTGCTATGTTATACGTGTTATTTAATAAATAAATAATAAATAAATATCCTTTGGACATTCCCACACATCGCCATCTAGCCCCAAAGTAAGCTACTCAAAGCTTGTGTTATGTTAATAGTTTATTTTGCCTTTACAATAAACTGTTTTCATTGTAGGTTATTATATATTTTTGTGCATGTGTTTTTTTTTTGTAATAGTAGTTTTTAATTGTCGCACCGCCCACAATCATTTTTGCTTAGCCAAAAGGTATGACTGGTAGCGAATGCTATATGGCGTTAAGTCCACTATTGGTACAAATTTTGGTTTCGCAATAAAGTATGAATTAATAAATAAAAGTCAAAGAGAGGTAATAATTTAAAGCAGTATAATTATGTATGTTTGTATGTTCCACTCTCATTTTAAACTTAAAACAATTGTATAAACAATAAAAATAATTGAAAATTATAACTTTAGTTAAGGAGTTTAGCTCTACGGTATTTAAAAATAATCATTTTAATATTTTACACAGAATATGTAGCATAATAAAACATTAGGAAAAATTGGAAAGTAGCTCGTTCGATTGGGGATAATAGCCTACACTAGATCTGGCAACCGCTTTTCTGAAG
This sequence comes from Pyrausta purpuralis, assembly GCA_963924145.1. Classification (NCBI taxonomy): domain Eukaryota; kingdom Metazoa; phylum Arthropoda; class Insecta; order Lepidoptera; family Crambidae; genus Pyrausta; species Pyrausta purpuralis. The sequence goes on along the minus strand of OZ001645.1, from coordinate 14,428,941 downwards.
ATGACAGCGTTAGTCCTGATTTCCTCCTTCGGCCGGAAGATCCATGTCGCAGATGCGCGACCGATTTCGGTAATGGTGCCCCATAGACAAAAGAGACGAAGGTCGTCTCTTTTGGTAGTCCCAGACGGATTTTTTGGTGACCCCATATTGCCAAGTGCACTCTCTGTTCCTTCTGAGATGGTAATCCGATGTCATCTACGATGTTGGAGCGCAAGAGAAAATCAAGTATATTACTTGATTTTATTTTATTATAGATTAAACACGTAGAAAAACTACCACAAGAAAGAAATCGTGACCCAGCTGAGGGTTCTGAGTGAAAACAGGAATTCCCAGAAACTTTCGGTTTGGTTTTTTTGACGACCTCCGTGGTGTAGTGGCTAAACACGCTGGGTTTCAAAGCGTCGCGGCTCCGAGGTTCCGGGTTCGATTCCTGGTCGGGTCAATATAGAAAGCAAAATTTTCTACATTGTGTCGGGTCTGGGTGTTATGGTACCACCGTTATGTCTGATTTCCATAACACAGGTGCATTGGCTACTTACTTTGGGATCGTAGCAATGCATGTGATTGGTGTCCAATGTCTATTTTGGTCTGACCCGTTATTCGAACCCAGGACCTCGATGTACGTAATTTTAGTTTAACACTTTGTTCACTACAGAGTTGTAGAACTAATCATTAAATATTTTTTGTACACGGGAGCTTTTTGTACATGATGTTCTCGCGATTGTAAGGGATTTAAGGTGATCGCATAATATTAGTTACGAGTATAACATCTAAAATATGTTGTGATCACGGTTGGGCGCGAGGCTTTGAAAACGCTTGGTGGACCGTGAGCGCTTCTATGGCCAATGAGCCGCTCTCTGCCCATGCACTTGTCTGATGTCCTGGAAACTCGGGCAAGGGCGAACTTATATACCCCTTGGGCCTTAAAACACACGTGTAAGTTTCCCCCTTGTTATGATATCCATCCGTTAATATAAATAGTGACGAGCCGAAAAGTAAGTTTTTAATGTTTTTTAATCCCCGACGCAAAATACTGGAGTAATAAGTTTAACGTGTCTGTGTATGTGGTATCGTAGCTTCCAAATAGATGAACCTATTTTTGTTTACTTTCATAGATTTATCTCGAGTATACTTTGTCATGATTCATGAAAATCTGTTCAGCCGTTTCTTGATTTGCGATCGGGGTTTTTATGTAAAATTTAATGAAATAATTAAGACTCGATGATGATATAATAACAAAAAAAATAGTAGTATAAAATTGACTCATAAATCTGCTGTTCTGAAACAACAAAAAATGGGGTACCTATCGGCAATGGCGCAAAAAGGTTTTTCAAAACAAAATGGCATGCAGTTAGCGTTAGATTGAAGTATAATATTTCATCATCGGCAATAAAGCTGCCCGCTACAACGCCTATACAATTTATCACTTAGAGCGGGTCGCCCGTCCGGAGCGAACAGTTAGTAGCTGAATGGCCTGTCGATATCAGGCAGCGCGATCAATCGAGTGTATCAACGACTATGTTATTCAAGCCACTTCATTGACCTTGCGCTAATTTAAAGAAAGAATTTAATTCTCAAAGCAAGACGTTCGCATAGCCAATGATAACGCTCGCCATTCATTCGTGAATACACTGCACAAGTGAGCGCATGTAAACCCATTTATTGACATGTCAGTTGTGCCATTTTCAGTTGAAAAGGAGTATGCAAAAGTACCACAGCTTAGACGTGATGTTGAGGAGATTCGAAAATGGTTGAGGACGCAATCACATCTTCCCCAGCACATTACAGGTAAGTATTGAACAGATACAAATAAGTCGTTTTTAGTATGCAACTATTGTTTATGAAGGCAGTGACTGATAACGAAACATTTACACGTGTGTTACCAAGTAGCACGGTATTATTACTCGTATGTACAAGTAGGATTAGATTCGACTTGTTCGCTGCATTCGAACCCACTTAGACTACAATTTGTGTTTCAGATTTAGATATTATGTTGGCTTATAATTATTGTAACGGTGATATAGAGCAGACGAAGCAATTGATTGATCTTAATTTCACTTTAAGGACCTTGTTATGTTTTTATTCGAACAGAAAAGTAGACAAATCTTTACAAGTGGCTCTAAATACGTGGTAAGTGCAGAAAAAACAGCTAATCAATTGTTTTTGTTATATTTTATTGGTAATTTCTTTTGTATTTCAGGCTAATAACCCCTCTCGATGAGTCAACTCTGAAAGGATACCGAGTGGTTTATTGTTATTTATTAGATCCAGATATCAATAACTTTGTCTACAAGGAGGCAGTTAGGTATTAGCAGAGTTGCTATTATTCAGTTTAGGTTCATGTCATATATTTTTTAACTCGTAATCTACTTATTAAAGGACTTTTGTAATGATACTGGATCTGTGGCAATATGAGAAAGGGACGTTAACAGAGATAGCTGTAGTTGTTGATATGGATCGGGTGACTCTCAGTCACATATCGGCTATCAATGTAACTGTAGCACAGCAATTCTTCTTTTTCTTACAGGTAGGTCTTAATTTGAAATGAAAATTAATGTATGTTTGTAATTAACTTTATACATACATCAATTATCTTTGGGTACACGTTTCTAAAACTAACTCGAAGCGTAGTATAGTATTCTAGTCTGCACGCCATACAAAGTTTATTCGATAAGTACGCATATATATTTTTATTATAATGGTGACGCAAGCGATGTTTTATTTTCTAACAATCAGAGTCAACTCGTTAATTGCATAATTATTAACTATTATTATTTAAATTTATAATTCCCTACCGGTCGCTGCGTAGAAAGTTACGGAGGAGGCCTTATGTTCAGCAGTGGACGTCCTACGGTTGATAATGATGATAATTTCATTGCACCAAAAATATCAACTAGCATTATCATTACCGACCGGTCGCCGCGTGTTAAAACGTGAGGGACGTCTATATGTTCAGCAATTGATGACTACGATTTAAATTATAATGTTACAGAAGGCAATGTTTATTCGACTTCGTGAGTTCCACTTCATCAACGCCCCGAAGTTTGTTGACAAGATGCTTTCCATGATAAAACCTTACATGGCTGGAATGCTGGATCGACTGAAGGTACATTCTGCTGGATCTAACACACTGGACGAATACCTGCCTCGGTCTGCCTTACCAAAGGAGGCGGGTGGGGAGTTTAAAGATGTCAAAACGTTAAGAGGTAAAAAATATTTTATTAAATTAAATTATGTGATATACTTAACATTAATTAACTATATCACATTTTCAGAAGTAACGTGGAAGTACATGAATCTTCTTTTTGATTTGCCTGAGTCATAGTTAGGTATTTGTTGAATTGTTTTTGTAAAAATGTGTTTTGTAAGATACAAATACTGAGACTTTGTTGCAATATCAAAATAATTTAAATTAAATAAAGGTACCTACCTATGTTTTTATTATTAAAAATACTTCTGGGCCCAGGTACTCGTGTCAATCGAATTCATTCCGTGTGGTAATTCAATTACGAGTTTCACAGTTTATCTGAAAATATCAAGTAAAATACCTACATACATAAAAAAACTACCACATGAAAGAAATCGAAATGCCCAAAAATTGTGACTATACACTATTATAATAAAGTAATAACTGTATTTAAGTAATATCTGTATTTTCGTCAAAAACAGAATTTGATTTTTGAATTAAAACACTAAACGGATATATTTCGCGAGCATCAGACACATAGTTTTGAATAAATGTGCGTGAAGATTATGAGTAAATCCTTTAAATTCAATGAGTACCTAGTAAAGTATTCGTGTAAACTTAATATGATCGGTGAACTTTTTTCGAATGCGAGCCCTACGATAATTGAGCTCTAGTTATTAAAAAAAAAGATGTGGTTCTTGAGAAACGGAAAGTGATGATGTTTACGAACAATATAATGCATATCAATTAAAATAAAATCAAAGTATTAGGTAATTTATTTCTCACCATTATCCTTAGTTACAAAATACATAATCATAGGTTACACTAAAGATAAGTAAGTACACTGACGATGCTGGTTACTTTTTTAGATGAAATGTGGAACAAACTAACAGCCAACACAGAGTTCTTCAAGGAAGAGTCATTGAAAAGGGTTGATGAATCAAAAAGGCAGAGCCGCCCGAAAACGATAAGCACATTTTTCCCAAGTATTGATGGCAGCTTTAAAAACCTTACAATTGACTAAAATTTTGAAAAGATAGGTGCTACTTTAAGATAAATAAAACATTAAACATTTATTCATATGGACGTTTAGAGTTTTACATTACCTTAAAGACATGTGTTATATTAAGTGGTTTTAATTAAATTATTATATGTGGTTAGTAGTTACCCTTATTTTTCTTGTTTAGTATCAATATCGCTTATTTACTAGTATTCGATTAAGCCAAGAAGGAACATAAGCAGTTTATACTTTAGCGTGGTATAACTCGTTAGTTTAAATAGGTAGTGACGCCGAAAGCAGTTTAAAGTTGATCACGTTGCTCTGATCGAGCAAGCGACGAAGTCCTCTATTGTCCTGGATAGCGTTCGTTCCACTCAATCAACAGTCCGGCTATTCTTGTCCAAATTAGATAACGTCCCCAGGAAAATATAAAATGTTACGGTGCGTGCGATTTTTGATTAGCCGACAAAACGGCTCGCGACGAGATTAATTTGACATTCAAAAGGTCGTTTGTCACAGATGGTAGATTGGGATAAATGGGAAGTTGCGGATCTCAACCTTATTTAGGGCTGAAGGTCTGTAGAAGATACAGACAATATTAAGTGTCTACTTTCAGAGGGAAATGTATTCCGTGGCGAGGTACTGCTTGGATTTTGATAAAATAGGTACAGTTTACAAAAAAAATGTACACCTACACTACATTCTCTTACAGCACAATAAATAGAATACTAATATGGAAAACACTTATGACTAACTAACCTGCCAAGTATTGTTTATTTTTAATGGTTTAGAATGTTTTTAACACTCACAGTGTCATATTTTGTATTCATAAAGATGAAATAAGAAACCAAAAATTTTCGCACGGGCGGGACTTGAACCAGCAACTTCTTGGCTGACCGGGCCAAACGCTCTTACCAATTGAGCTACCGTGCTGTCAGTCCGACCTTGCGAAATTGTGGTCTCTTATGGATGCGTCATTGCGTGACGCTTAGCGCCATCTAGCCATCTGTTTATGAAACAGTCGCAATGTCGGACTGACAGCACGGTAACTCAATTGGTAAGAGCGTTTGGCCCGGTCAGCAAAGCGATTGCTGCAAGGCCCGCCCGTGCGCAATTTTTTGGTTTCTCATTTCGACTTTATGAATTGTTTAATTTTGTTAAGAATTTTTAATGATTTTTTCGCTGTGCATATGTCACTTTTATAATTGTAAAAACTGCGTGATTACAATCAAACGGTTTTAAATCCGTTAGATTATAATTGGTCAATTTATTGTGAACTTTACTTCATAACTTAAACATTATAACGTAAACCGAAATGACGACGTACTGGGAAAGTGGTGTGTCAGGGTAGGTTAAGGAACGGTGTTAGCGAAGCGAGTCCTCGTCTATCCTTTGTGTTAGGTTGACATGTAAGTACCAAAAAAGCATAAATGCGAAACTTCGTAGAGCTTGTTTACAATAAAATCGACAGGACACAATCTAACGGATTCAAAACCGTTAAGTTTTTACAATATTACGGTGACACATATATGACAATTCTAAATTAGTGGATATAATTGTAACTCAGGGTATTTGGGTCCTAGGAATAGTTTCAAAATGTCCCTCACACAGCATTGTATTGATACAATGATTTCGACGACAATGGCGTAATGGTCGAAAATAAAATACCAAAGCAGCACTGCAATCGCGCTACCATTGTCCCTAAATACAGCACAAAAGAAATTCGAATTTAGCGAAATGCTTGCATTCAGCTACAGATAAGAGGATAGTAATTTGCACTAATCTGTGCCAAAGATTTCGTGGATACGGTTTTTTTTATAAGTAGCATTACCTATAACTGTATAATTCATTCTTTATTAACACCACAACACAATGCAGCACTACGGCAACTCAAATATCGAGAGGAGTTATCATACATTTTTATGAGAAGATGCTTTACAAGTTGAAAATAATGACATGAATTAGGACCCCAGTGGTGTTTATCCCCGACTTATAAATGTAGGTTTTTTTTTATTGCGATTTGCTCTGAGTACAGTCAATGAAAGAAGTTTCCAAATTACATTATTATATATTGTCGTGCACGTATAACGTATTTATTATAAATAAATACCCAACAAACAAATACGTTTTATAAGTCTTGACTTGTACAACCTAAAGTTGGATAGCCGTCTTACAATGGTAATGAGATGACTACCAGGTCCTATAGATGTCTTTAATGCAACTAATTAGTCGTGCGACGAATATGTCATAGTAAACTGGTATTAGCAACGTTGGGGAGGCTAAACGATACGACGTTATATTACAGTCTTAGCTAAAACGTTTGTACGACAACGCAATAGTCATACTAACGTTATAGTCCAATAAACGTTTTAAAAACACCAAATTATGTTTTTGGAAAACCTTTATACGACATTTATACAACGTGGATGTTATATAGACGTTTTCATAGTGCCGTTTATATAACAATCAGTACCTTGTTTTACAGCGGTCAATTAAATACTCTTAAATGACTGGGTTGTTTATTGACGATTCAAATATAACCTTTATATTACATGATGTCCGTTTAAAGCCCTGTCCTGACTTTAATCAAACTTGCAGTCGCATTTAAGTCAGGTTTTGACTTTATAATGATTAGACGGCCATTTTTACGGAAGTTACTCTAGCTGTCATGGCGACCATGATCATCATCATCAGGTCGTACAGAGGTAAGTGTGCGACAAAAGCAACTTAAAAAAAAAACTATTTTTGTTAATGAAAATATAATGAAAAAATTACACAAAATTACGAGGGGGCATGAAAATCTGAATAGTATTCACATAGGTATATTATCATAAAACTTTAGTTCCCATTCAAACTAAATAGCATGAGAGACAGATAGAGTAAGCAAGATATGAAAATTAAATAACACTCGTATTTCCTTGTAGTATTTATTGTATTTCCTTGTAGTATTTATTTTACACTAAATTAAATCTTCGAACCACAAACGACTACTGCGCGACGAAAGTGGTTATCACATAACATTTGTACGACTGTTGAATGACGTTAACGAAGTTGGCTCGAGCTTTCTGTATGACCATTATACGACCATTTAGGTCTTATAACTGGGGCCATTTTCGCGTTTAGTAAACGTTATTATAACGTTAGTATGACTTTATTATAGCGATGTATGGTATTCAGATAACGTTTACTTAACCTTTATACGACGTTAAATTGTTACCTGGGTATGCAGGTATTATGCCGCGGTTCCACTGACCAGCTTTATGAAATGAACCATTTACGATTGATAATTTTATTTACTATTATAACACTTTTGAGACGCATTGTTATAAATAATATGATTATTTTCTTCGATTTTCATGATATGAAAGTACCTTAACCTAATCAAAACTATGATTTTGCAGTATTTTACGTAAGATTTTATAGATTTATATGTCATTTCATTACTTCACAAATAAATCATTTGACATAATGAAACTAAGTCATTTTATTATACCAAAGACTGTGCAGTCTCTGTAACAGTGATATAAATGATACAATATCAAACTAAATATTATTAATCAATCGTTGATTCTCAAAGTGTATATTTTTTTTGGTGGAAGCATTTTTAACCTGGCTGTACTTTTGATAAAAAATTGCTTTAAATCGATCGGCCTCAAACATCATCGTCATAATCCACGAACCCGAGAAGCAACAATGTTTTGTAGGTAGACGAATATCAACAAAATGCATACCAGTAGGTACCTATATATCTGTAGTTACTCAGAACTGTCGAGTAGGATGTTTATGATGCCATGGTCAGTTGGTCTCTATCTTGTCTATATTAATGTGGGAACTTTGTCATGCACAAACGATGCAACTGGGAGTCTTTGACATAGGACACGCATTGTAACTCTGCTAGTTACTGGAAGTTGTAAGGTTAATGAGACGGAAAAACAGTTTGTTAACGGTAAAGTTATAAACTTAGATTTATTTTTGTAATATTAATCTGAAATGTATTTTACATCTATACTTTTTTCATTGGGATACATTTTGATCTTTATGGAACTTTCAGCTTCCTACGTACAAAGCGATCGTGCAGGGCGGCAATAAAACAAAGTTCCACACGTATAAAACAAAAGGTTTCAATACTAAAAATCGGCTGCAGAATAAAGTGCATGTGCTGTTACATAGTAAATAATTCTGGCGGGCGCTCCGCCATCCACACTTGCAATAAAACGAACAATGCAATTTAGCTAGTGCGGCATTGGAGCGATGGCTTCTCTGTAAAAGTTGCTTGTTTGAGCGCCCGACGATTACCCACGCAGACCACAAAACAAAAATAACGCGAATCAGCGCACTGCAACATATTAGGGGTCAGGTGCCGATCTAACAGAATGTATTTTAACGCAAATAAAACAAACAAAAACACGTGTTCACTCTGCAGATTCATTTTTCAGCGTATCGTTACCTACAAAAATTTTGGATGCGCGACAGTATTTTGTTTGTTATAACATAAAAATATTCTCAGTTGAGAGAGTTGGCTTCGCTATTTTCGTTGTTTACATATGTATATAACCAATTTATTCGTAAGTATAGTACCTACATAATGTATTTTTTTAATGATATGCAGGCAGGAACGTAAGTACACATGGCTATGTGTCCTAACCAAATTATATCATTTAAACGAAACTATGCCACAATAAAGTATCAAAATTGTAGCTCTAACGTATCCCACTAATAAAATTGGACATCGGACAGCCCCGACACAATTCCTCATAAAATGCAGCGCGGTCCGATTTGTGGAATAGCGTATAAAAATTTCAGAGGGCCTGCGAGCGACGCGCGCGCCGCATCACCCGCGCTGCATAAAACATGCAAATTGCACTACTTCGCTGCTGCGCCTAACTTCACTCGCTTTTACACTTTTATGTAAAATGGAGCCCCATTAGTCATGTAAATATTGTTAAAACGTACCTTTGACCCACCTCAAGTATTAGGTTTTGTTATTTTAGTACGCTCATCTTTCGTACGTAGGTTACAAAGTAAGATGCCCAAGTTTAGTTCTGAAAATTAACCGTATAATGGTTTATAAATTAACGTGAACTTATCATAAAATGTACTTTGGAACTTATCAAGATTCTGTAATAATAATTAAAAATGTGTCAAAAGGTAATAACTTGATGGTTAGGAACTGAGGTTTGTTTACTTAGTGCATGCGGCTGAATATTGCGGTGTAAGCGCTTTAATGAGCTTCTTGTAAAAAATGATAATCCAATAACATAAACGCAATGGGATTCATTTGTGTTAGTTGTATAATTTTTTTTATCAATTTGATAAGTTACGGATTTTATTTTTTTGCTAGCAATAATAGCGACTCCACCATCTAGCTATGACCTTTCAATAAGCAAAAAGCTTATGCACTTTATACCACAGCCCTATAATAAATAAGCCATGTTGCCATCTAGGCATATCGGTTTTTAGGGTTCCGTAGCCGAATGGCAAAAAACGGAACCCTTATAGATTCGTCAAGTCTGTCTGTCTGTCTGTCTGTCTGTCCGTATGTCACAGCCATTTTGATTCCGTATCTATAAGCATTACACAATTGAAATTTGGTAGGAAGTTGTATCTTGTTAACCGCTTACCGATTCTTATACAAAAAGTAAAAAATAATGACAGTTAAGGGGGGGGGGGGCTCCCATACATGAAATTTAAACCAAAAATTTTTTTTTAGTCAAACCTATGCGTGTGGGGAGTCTATGGATAGGTCTTTTATAATGACATAGAGGTTCTTAAAACCATTTTCTTTTAAAGTCTAACGTTTCATAGCTAGACGCTTCCTAAGTGGTAAAATGAGCGTCCCCCCACATCTAATTTCTAAACCAAGCAAGTGTAAATTTTGAAAAAAAAAAATATTATGTAGATCTTAACAAATACTTTCAACGAAAATTGGTTCGGACTGGATCAAACGAGTAGTTTTTGAGATATAGCACATTTTCAACAACCGCAAACATAACTTTGTACTTCATACAAACACTAAATATTGTGGTATTTTACTAAGTAGAAATAAGTGGATTCTCTAATTCAGTAAAAGTTGGCACGGAACCCTCAGTGCGCGAGTCTGACTTGCACTTGGCCGTTTTTTTTCTGTAGAGATTTTGTGAACGTGGCATTGGCATACGACGGGCGGATATAAAGCTCTTCGAACAAACGTCAAAATTTAAATTTGGTCCCAAATAAAATAAAAAAAGACGTAACACGTTCGCGACGCTTGGTCGCTAGTGTTTATAAAGTTAGTCTGGCTGTCGAAGGTGGCGGCAAGAGATTAACCACTGGTCTTGCGACGGCTCCATCAATTATGTGGTCCCTCCGTCGCGGGCTATGTCGGAGACGCCCGATTTTCGCAAAAACGCTGCGGAATATATATATGATGGGTGCAGACCCCAGACATGTTTTGTGGCTTCATGTGTTGTGATGGGTATGCATTGTCGACAAAGCTGATATTTTTCACCAATCTAAATAAGTAGTTCCTAGTAGTTGTCATGGTTTAAAACGCCATTAAACCTCTAATTAATATTTTATTATACTTATATTTTTACAGCAGATTTGTTTTCTTGTGTAGGGTGTTAAAACAAAATGATGGTAGAGAGTATCACACTACGGTACACACTATAATAAATAATAATAATAAATATCCTTTGGACATTCCCACACATCGCCATATAGTCCCAAAGTAAGCTCATAGCTTGTGTTATGGGTACCAGACAACGGATATAATACTTAAATATTTTTTGTTTGTAAATACATACATAATATACATAGAAAACACCCAGACCAATACAAACAGACAGAAACTATGGTATATATCATTATTTTTTAGTCACAAATCTAACGTTATTGAACATCGGATTATTGATTGATTAAGTAGAGTCGAGTGGTTCCAGCATAAGCCCACCCATCGCACGGCAATTGCCGACGACCAGACATACGGCGCCTCGCTACATCTGCTTGAGTTCGAATCCGACCTTCAGTTCGCTAGTGATTGATCTCGCCTCACACGACTCCAACTTACTTGAACTTGCAAGAACATTTCATTTCCTGTACAATCCGTCTTGGTTCCTCACGCTAACTTTCAAAGATGAACGAAAGGGATGGCAGAGCTCTGGTATCTGTAGTCAAGCCAGTTTACTTTGATGCATTTTGCACAAGTAAACCACCTGCTTTAGGTTGGAATTTTACAGAACACCTGACAAGTTAATTATTCGTTAACGTGTGAGTAAAGTTATGGCCTTAACGATTTATTAATTGGATTTGTTATGATGATTTATCGTATAAGTGCAATATATTAGTAGTCGTTGATAAAACATTAATAATGTATTAGTTTCATGATAAAAAGTACCAACTATTGTTATTATAATGACGTCTGTTAAAGTTAACTCCCTAACTGTCTGACAGCCTAAAATCCTAACTAAATAACTAACTTATCCTAACTTTTAGAGTATTTATTTATATTTATATAAGCTTTATGCACTGTGAGTTATACAATTGGCGGACTTAAAGCTACACTACCAGTCCGTTAACTACTACTTGATAAAACTTAAATAAAATCGTATCGTATTCATTTGGTTGCAAGCAACGTATAAGGGTGCACTGTGCAGAGCTGATCATTGTTGCATTGTTTATCGTTGTGCAATTACGCCGGATTGGCACTCGGCTCAGAACAAATTGAACGCATTAACGATCCCATGCTACACGTAACGATGTGGCAGAGTGTTATATTTGTACTTTTTACACTTTTACGTGGCAAATTAAACCTCGGCCAACATATTTGAAAGAAATCAATAAAGCAACGTAACGTTATATAACAACACATCCATAAATATGCAACCTGTTTAAAAAAAAACCTAAACCATGCTTTTTGAACGATCCACCAACCAAGCTGTGTAGCTCGATATTATCCAAAAGACAGTCGAAATATATTATTAACTAAGTACGTTTGGCAAAAACCGGTGACAGCAGTTAGACTCACGATGTCATGGATGAGTAAGTATTTAATTATGTCAAGATTTCTTAGACTAGGATATTTAAACACCATTTCATATTGTGCCGTTCTATTCGGAAATCATTTTTTTTATATGCTTGCTCATCGCAATTGAGCACCTCCCTTTACCAACTTTCGAGGTTGGTAGAATAAACTTCCTCATACACACACCCCTGCTCCTGCATTGAAAATGTCATTCAGGTAAGATATTATAATTAGAGTGTCCAATGGACCCATATCGGGCGAGGGGCGCGCGGCACTCGAACCCACGACCTTTCCACTTTAATGGATACCGAAAACCTTCTACGCTTTTACGTGAAAAATCTTCAGGAAAATAAATGAATCCATACCGTATGTAAATCGGACTCCGTTGAAAGTTTTTATTGAAAAACTTGAAGAGCTGATGAAAATGGGCCCGCGACGTTAAAGATCTCTCCTCTGCGTTCGTCTTATGAATGTGATACTAAGTTCCAAACGTTTCTAACTTTCGGAACTTGCAGAGCTGAGTTTTGCCTTTTTTGTGTAAAATAATATTCGATATGGAATAATTTATTAAGTTACCGTTACGACGCGGTATATATTAAAGAAGTTGGTTCAATAGTTGGTAAGTGCGTCTGAATTAATTAATGAATTCACGTAAGGGTAGGTCATAATCAAGTTATTTAAGATTAATTAAAGGCGAGGCGAGTGGACGCCGAGCAGGGCAGAGGGTAGGAGCAACCGCCGCAGCGGTTGAGTAATTGATAAAGCTAACCCTGCAATCTTTAATCAGGGTCAGCTCAAAGGTAATTTGATAAGAGGCATTTATTAAGTTGTCTGCGAAGTTATCAATAAGTTGGTGATTGCGGAGGCTGCGAGAGTGCGGCCGCGTGCCAGCATTTTCGACGTGACGTCACTCGAAACTTTCATAATCCGGAGACTAAAGTTCACAGTAACTAGGTATGTATTCTATACATACTTTTAGACCAATTAATTAACGGAACACAATCACAGGTCTTTCGTGACATTTTAGTTTGTTAAATGGGTTTTGTAATTGTTAATTATGACATTAATTAATTACGTGACCGATAGATAAAGCTAATCTCATATTGTTATAAGAGATTTGTGTAGTATTAGTAGAGAAGCTAATAAACCAGTCATCTATTCCATGGATGGCTATGATGACTCGTCAGAACCCGCGTGTATTGGGTAATTTATACACACGCTGTCTTGAGTCGTGCTCGTGACTCATGTGTACCGGGCCACTTATTAATAAACATATACAAAGAAAAAAAGTAAACTACTAACTTCCTTCGCGTGCCTACAGACATAAAAGTTGTTCGTGCGTATCCCAACAAAAACATAAATTAGGTAAATTTACTACTTTTATAGAGACCATCCCCTTTGCTACAGTATGTTCGTAACGACAAGGGGGTCAATGCGCAGCAGATCTCCCCCGCACATTCGGAAGCCGCTCGGATCGGCGAAATTATCAAAACTTTTTAACTTATAACTTTTGCTTGAACGTGGAGTGAGCTTTTTCATTCGTTTGCGGCTTTCGAGAGTCCCGCTTTGTCCTTGTCTCGCGATTCAGATGTCGCCTATTGGGGACAGAGACAGGCGAAGCTCCGCCGAAATAGAGCCGTCGTCGGCTCGTGTGCGGCGGGTGTGCCGGTTCCAGCCAGGGCACTCTGTCTCCGCGGCTCGACTCCGAGTTAGCTTTCAGTTCCCAACGCTGCGATGCCGCTGGCGCACGCCTCGCCGGCCGCCCGTCGACGACTCTACGTAGCGTCGATCGCGCCGATACTTTTCCAACTAATAAATCAGGCGAAGTAACCTCACGGACAGATTATAAGTTGATATGAGATAACCAGCCCGCGTTCCCACCGCGGTGATTAATCGCCGAAGTCCGTTCAACTCGAATGATTCGAGCGTAATCTCGGTTTGGTTTTAGAAGCGGGTAACGTAAACAGATAAACATTGTTGAAGTTTTCCGGAACTGTTTGTTGACGTTAGAATTAGTATAGGGTGCATTGTATGGATTGTTATGCGATAATGCGTGTCGGGTGCGGGGATTCGAGGTAGTCGAGTCGAGTGTGCGGCTGTGTATGTGGTCAGGTGCGGGTTAGGATGGGTGGGCAGTGGACGGTGGGGCTGATGTTGGTGGGGCTGGTCCTGGAGCTGCTGGCCGCGGCCGGAGCTGACTCCTGGGCCGCTTACCAGGAGCAACCCTGCTGCCGGCCGGTCTCGCACCACCGCGTCAGGCACCATAGAGGTGAGTCATCGCGATAACTGTTTCCTAATCGCAAATATTTTAACTGCGCTGACATTCAACGGTAACACCATTAGTCATGTTTCCAGAAAGTTGAGCAACACACTGAATAAACTTTACTCAACGAATACCTACAATTACCGTCTTGTTTACAAAATGCGGTCCAGCGTGTATCATTTGCCAGTATACAGTAATTATGTGTAATTTTGTAATCATGTCATTATACAATCGAATATTAAATACATTTTAGTAGGTTGATAATTAACCAGTCGATAAGATAGCAAAATAGAAACAAAGCTTAATTCTTTTTGGACGTAAATTAGGACGTAACGACTTCATTTTTTGAACCATTCGCTGACTCAATTCGCTCGTCTCTCGGAAATGAGTTAATTTCTGGAAACTTCATAGATTTCTTAATCGGTAAATAATTTTATTTCAAAACTAACGATACACGTAACTAAGAGATATCCTCTTATCTATATAAAGTCATCTTAAACGTAAAAAATAGACATTTGGTGAGTTATTTTTCAATTGATCGCGTCAATATGGCGTATGATTTTTGTTGATCAATTTTTCAAATATTTGTGCTTATGTTTTGTGTGGATTTCATTAACTTTTAAATTATTTTCGAACGAGAATCACTCGGAATATTTTCGCGAGTTATTCAAAAATAGAGCTCCAGCAACACCTAAATCATTACGATAATCACTTACTTACCTTCTAAAAGAATTTAACACTTTATTGGACAGTAAACGCCTATAGGCGTGATAAAAATATAATTTCTATTTTGTCGGATCACTGTACTCGTACACTAATGTGTTAAATAACAAAGTATTCGAATTTTCTGAAAGGTTAAGCTAAGTGTAATAAAAAGATACATACTTAGTACTTTACGCAGAGGTTAGCTTCTCAAGTAAACGGAAATATAAATATTTTTCTTGAGAGTATTTTTGCAAATAACTAGCAAAAAAATCTGACATTACAAACAAGAAAGTATTTATGTCAAACATAAACAAATAAAATATTGTGTTTCGTATCTGCGTCGGTACGTGTAAAGGCGAACGCACGCGATTTTGTGATACTACCGATTCGAAGCCTAAAACGGGACCTACTCACGAAATGTGAATAACAGCCTATTAACAATCCTATACCTCATGTTCCCCTCTCGAACAACTATTAATACGCTATTACATGGATATAAAACAAAGTGCATGCTTCAGAATAATTCGGTTGGTTATATCGCAATATTTTGGTTATATGATGTACTTAAATTTTATCCCTCTTATTCATAAAAACGCAAACAGTCTAATAAACCTTTTTTAACTATTACCCTGTTTTGTCTATTTCTTGGAGCTGTCATAGTTTGACAGAAAGTGACAAAACAGTGTAATCTATGCTAATATTATAAAGCTGAAGAGTTTGTTTGTTTGTTTGTTTGTTTGTTTGTTTGAACGCGCTAATCTCAAAAACTACTGGCCCGATTTGAAAATTTTTTTTTACGTTGGATAGTCCATTTATCGAGGAAGGCTTTCGGCTATATAACATAAAGATACGGCTCATAAGACCACAGCAGCAATGAAAAATGTTGCAAAAACGGGAGAAAGATATTCCTTTTGAGAGCTTCCGCTGCATACGCTGCGGAAACCGCTTAAGTTACACAAAAATCATGTATGACAGGATTGTTCAGCATTAAAAGTTCTATAATAAAGTCTGCGACAGCATATGTCTATCTTTTATGGTTGACTTACTACAACCTTTTTTATGTGAATAAATTGGTAAAAAAATAATGCATTATTTTTAGAGGTGTATTATACACACAGGTATTTATTCTTATCAAAATAAATACATTCATCATCACGAGCATTTCATATAGAACCAAGTTGCCCTGTATATCATTTGATTTCAATAAATATCTTAGGAGCTATCACAGTTTTAACATAACTCCGCACCAAAATAATGTTCGCAGCTTAAGTACAACGTGCGCTTGCGCTAATATATTATAAAGCTGAAGAGTTTGTTTGTTTGAACGCGCTTATCTCAGGAACTGCTGGACCGATTTGAAAAAAAAAATTCTGTGTTGGATAGCTTATTTATCGAGAAAGGCTTTAGGATATAAAACATGACGCTGCGACGGGAGGGGAGGGAGCAAACTCAAAACGCGCGGACGAAGTCGCGGGGGACCGCTAGTAGCTAATAAAATAGGTTGACTAGACTGTTTAAGTTATTACCTACCTACTTTTTTAATAAATGTATGCGGGATTCACGTACGCTGTACGTAACATCCTTAGCCCTACAAGTGTAAAATATAAGTTTCGTTTTCACACAACAACTGCAATATTGATGAATTTTGAAATAGAGTTAAATACTTCAGAGAGTTTTTTTATTCCAAAATACCAATTGAAGATTAAGTAGAAGAAGAATGAACCGCAGTGAGCTACTAGTAAAGTATGTAATACTGTAAAGTTATATCATTATTGTAATTTTGTTATTTTGTGTTTTTATAGTCTGCATCTTTGTGTATGCAATTTTGCAATGAAGTATTAGATGTTTATTGTTTTTTTAGTATTTGGTCAGGTACATATACATGTTTTTCAACTATTTTAGTGTTATTTGTTCTTTTGACGAGATTCGTGGGAATTTGCCATACACAGGAAGTCTCATTAAAATAGAATTGTGTAATTTTCTAATCCGTTTAATTTTAAGTCACTATTTTGAGTATTGCCCAAGAAAATACCGGTTCCAGTAACCAAATTAATGTTAATGTGAATTAATTTGACGTGAGTATCAAGATATTGAGATACAATTATAACGACGGGATGTGATTTGTAACCGATTACAGCTTTATGGGGTAAATAGTTCAAGCATCACAAAAATACACAAC
Organism: Pyrausta purpuralis; assembly: GCA_963924145.1. Classification (NCBI taxonomy): domain Eukaryota; kingdom Metazoa; phylum Arthropoda; class Insecta; order Lepidoptera; family Crambidae; genus Pyrausta; species Pyrausta purpuralis. The sequence goes on along the minus strand of OZ001645.1, from coordinate 14,411,605 downwards.
ATTGTATTTATCAAACAAATGTATAATTTGTTTGAAAAATTATACAGAATTGATACAATTCAGCTTGTCTAGAAGTGGAGTATTTTTCTTATAATCGCTATAACAATCATCATTGTTTCTTAGAAATACAATATTCTTAACTACGAATATCTACATAAATAAATACCATATCCTAAATAACGACTCTACATTTTTATAAATCAGATCAAGCAAGGTTATTGATTGCTAAAAGCAAATGTAAAAAGTAAACTCTATTATTTCAAATGTATAAAGTAAACTCTACTTTATTGATGATTAACCTTGAGTATACGTAAAGTTAGAAAAAAGTTTGCGGTCCAGTTATTATATCTCTGTACATTTAAGACCCCTTATATACTGCGATTTTTAGCATCGATGCGATCGCGACTCACGCAATGAACAGATTTAATTTAGCATCGATGCAGTCACGCGTTTGCATTGATGCAGAAGCGTGACTGCATCGATGCTAACACGCATGTGTATCGATGGAGTCGCCAAAATTCAGTACATAATTTGTCAATTTCAAACTTCTGCATCGCGACTGTATCTATGCTAAAAGTAGCGCAGTGTGTAAAGGTTGACATTTTGCGAATGCATCGATGTAACGCGCGTTCACATCGCGGCTGCATCGCTGCTAAAAGTCGCAGTGTGTAAAGGGTCTAAGGTTGCATTTTTTTCTTTAAATAATAACTAACTAAGTAATATTTGCATACCCAAATGCTAGGAAGACCTCACTTAAACATATGTGTTATATTTTCTTGTTCCAAATCTCAACTGAAATTGATTTAGGTCCAGTGGTCTCGTTTGCTAAGCGCGTTCTCATGTCTGGATAAATATTTAATTTTAGGCACGAAATAGCCCCTCTCGAATTCTTTTCGGACGTCTATAGGACGGCGAGGACAATTTCACGTCATTAGCACAAGTAACAAACATTCTTCGCTGACGCCGGGATAAAAACGCACCATATTAAATTGTCCCGAGTCTTATCATGCCGGCAGAACATAACAGCTTTACGCTATAAAATATTAAGCGTTATCATTTAGCTCTAACAGTAGTAATTATCTCTGTCTATTGAGTTATTCATTCCAATTATCCACTTAGAAATTATTATCATAAATATACAGCGAAGAATTATTTATTGTCTTAGATCTCGCTGATAGAGTTGAGTGAGTGAGCCGGTTTCCGATCGCGTACATTCGTTATAGATAACGAGGATCGGTTGAGGGTTCTGCTCGCGAGGAGCTAGAAGAGCAAAAAATACATTATGCACGATGGTCCCAGGTCGTTTGTGGCTGGTGAGGGGGAGGGGGAGGGGAAGGATCACTGCGAACCGGCTCCGCGTGCGTCCGCGCAGGTAATTGACTCGCCCGCGCGAGCTCTGGCTAAATTAAGTTATAAACGAGCTAGTGTAATCGGTTTGTAAGCGATGCCCGACAGTTTTATTATTATGGCGTCAGTGCTACATCATTCCGATGGTATTCCGTAATGACCACGGAGATTAGGCGCGAATAGCTGATATTTACGTTACTAACCCTAATCTATCCGAGTCTGACGCTAATAAATAGTTAATTTGCGCCTGCCATTGTTATAAATTGATGTCCGTTAGTCAACGAAGCTGAAAATAAACGTATCCCAAATAAAACAGAGAGGAGTCGCATCGTCTTAATTTACTCTGCTGTGTACGGAATTGTATGAATCGCTTCGGGCTCTGCAGGTTCTGTTGCTCTATGTTCTTTATTTTTACCGACTTCAAAAAGGGAGTTAATCAATTCGAGCCGTATTTGAGATGTTCTTTACATTATGATTAGCATATTGATGATTCTTGTCGATTGTACAATTAATCACGTAATTTTACCCGACTTAATAAAAGGAGGTAATCAATTCGATTTGTATGCATGATACAACGTCAGAATTGGAAAAAATATATATATTGATCTATTAAGGCTTCCTAACACGTGCGCAAAATTTCGTAATTGTATGTATGTTTGTATATGCGTGTTTGTCTAAGGATTTCTCGAAAACGAGGAGAACGAGAATTGAGATGTATGTTTTATTTCAATCAGGTATGTAGAGAATACAATCCCGAGCATGTTTTTCAATCCCGGGATTACGGGATTTTTGAACCGTAATCCCGGGATCCCGGGCCTATCCCGGGATTAGACTATGTGGTTTCTAATTGGGCTCAAATTAAAAAAAAACTTGAGTAATTAAAAAACTTTATAATGTCTTTGCACAACAGTCAACACAAATCACAATAATAATAAGAAAATAAAAAAGACAAAACAAAAAAATTATACTTTTGCAAGAAATTAAAAAGATAACATAAGTATACTATTTAGTATTTCGAAAATATAATCGCAGAAATATCAAAGCATCCAATGTTTGACTTCCAAGCCTGCTTCGTAGTTTATTGCTAACATAAGCGGCAGCTGAAAACGCTCGCTCAGGTTCAACGCTGGTTGGAGGAATAGACAATAGATACTTGTATGCTGTTTCTAAGTGATATCCACGAACTCCTCCATTTTCGAACAGGCTCATTTCACGTCTAATACTATTTGCCAACCCCAATTCATTTTGTACTTGTACATCAGGATCTGGGGATTTCATACTCTTGTTAATTTCCAGCTGTAACTTTTCCTTTAATGTCAATTGGGGTTGGGAGGTTTCTGGCCTTAGCTCATCATCTATTTGTGATCCTGACCTTTCTTCTTCTTCTGTGTCATCTCGACTATTAAGTCTTTTAACAATACTCTTTATTTGCTTCCTCACTATAGCCTGTGTCGGAACTGGAAATAAGTCATGCCATTCCAAATCCGATAACAACTGATTTTCATCATTCATTCGTGGATTTTGTAAATAATTTAATACACCAGTTAAATTATCACTTCGTCGTTGCTTTATACGTTCCACTAAGGATGTTTTCATTTTTTTGGCAAGTGCTGAGTTTTTGCTAGACAGTTGTTTTATAAGAAATTTCAAAGCGGCATCAGCTGTGCATAAATTAGCATCTCGCCTACAGATTGCTTCTACTGTCAATTTAATTGGGGTCAGCACATCAACAATTTTATTTACCAATTCAAAATCAACATCTTCTAAACGAATTGGATGATTGAGATCTATAAGAGCTTTTTGAATGCATGCTTTTAAAAGATAAAATCGCTCCAGCATTGTTAAAAGACTATTCCATCTGGTTTTACAGTCCAAAAGAAGTGACAGCTCTTTTCCATGTTCAATTTTCACATATTTTTGAAGTACTGTTTCATTTTTAAATGGTGATCTTTTGAAATACACTACAACTTTGCGGATTTTCTTTATCAGCTCATTAATATTTTCATATTGTATTAACTCTGGTACGTGTTCTGGCGCAAGATCATTTTGTGACATTACGATTAAACCTGATTCTGGACAGTCTAAGTCTTCTAAATCGTGTTCATCATCGCTGTCGTCCATATAATCAACAGTAACAGCTGGTTCATTCAGAGTATCATCTGAGGTAGGGCTATGTTGCAAATAATTATGTTTTTCATAAAGCACATCACAGACCGCCAAATTGATACCATGTGCGAGACACAGTTGATGTTCGGTGCAAACAAGCCGCCCCACCTTTATCATAACATTCGGTCCATCGGTTACAATAGCCACGATGTCAGTTTCCAGGGAAATATCAAATTCACTGAGACGCTCTTTCAATATACGAAGACAATTTTCAGCTGTCATACTTCCGTAAATAGGAACAAGTCCTAAGTTCCAAAATTTTTTATATGAATGAACGTTGACAGCCATGTATCGTTTATTGGAAGTTGAATTCCACTCGTCGAAAGAAAGACTAAATCTTTCACCTGCACTTTTCAATTGTTTCAATTCTGCAATTACTTGCTTTTTGATTTTTTCACTGTAATTCATAACACGTTTTCGAACAGTGACGGCTGACTTTGGTAAATCCGGGTATTTTGCTAAGAGCAATTTTCTCAAATCATCTGAAGCTATGAATACACTGAATGGAAATCCATCTAATGCAACCATTCTTGCCAAAACATCATCCAGGCTATCGTCGGCACTTTTAGTAAAATAATCATCTAACTTTCGCTTGGTTGGCGGCGGCGGAGCTGTGTTCATATTTTCAGAATCTTGACTTGTTGAAGCTGATATAACCTTGATGTTATGTTTTGATAACAAATGTGTATGTAATCCCTTAGTCGATCCACCCAAAGTCTTGAGAATGGCTGGGCACCGCTTACATTTAGCACTATTCCCATCCTTCGCGACTAAAAAATAACTCCACACTGACGTCGCATCACTGTCTTTTTTATGTTTAACAAAGTCTGCCGCCATTTGAAATACTTAATTTCAGGTAATTTACTTTAAATTTAAATGACGAAACCTTCGTAACCCGTCACTGACAGAATAATAAATGAAAAAAATAAAATTTGATTAGCATATTTATACTTTCATACAGGGAATCCCCGACGGGAAAATACCCGCAACAATACTATGATATGAGATGATCGGGTGATTTCCCTGTTGGTTCGTTGGGGACTTGGGGAATCACCTTAAAAGTAGCATATTTAATACTTTCGTACAGGGAAACCCCGACGGGAAATACCCGCAAAAATATTATGATATTATGAGATGATCGGGTGATTCCCCTGTTAGTTCATTCATTGGGGAATTACCTTAAGAGTATTGTATTGAAGTACTCAGAGTGGGGAAGTCCCTTCTAAGTTTACAACAAACATATTAAGACTGTACCTGTGTGTGTAGTGAATAGTACGTATCGTATGACGGCGTATCTAAAAGTGTTTTTTGTCGTTATGTATTAAATGCTATTAAATAACCTAGGCAAGGTTATCGTCAAGGCGCAACGGACTACGGCATATAAACTAAACTTGTATGTGGCAATCCCGAAAATCCCGAGATTAGCCAAGTGCAGTCCCGGGATTTTCGGGGCCAGAAAACGGTCGGGATCCCGGGATCCCGAGATTCGGGATCCCGGGATTGTATTCTCTAGGTATAGGTCACTTTGGGGTACAGTTTAAGCTTCATCAAAATCAGTCCAGTAGTTAAAGAGATATGAGCAATATCTAAAAATCATAAAATGAAAAATCAAATTAATATTTACTTAAAAATATTTTTCTTGAACAACTTATAAGGAACACAGTATCAACTAAGTTATGAATAAGTAGATCAGCTACGAGGAACACTGCTGAGAGCATGGCGTGTGGTCCGCGAGAGGTCGACCAATGCCTCCTCCGACGGCGGCGATGTTATCGCGCATTGTATAAACCTATTTACTGGGCTGTACAGGCGTTAGATACCGCTATTTTGTGTACCGTTCACCGGACGAAGGCCTTCAAAATAAGTCTGGTGCAGAGACAACTTACCTTCTTATCTGTTCTTTCATACTGAAACAATGAAGCTCAAATGTCAAGTAGAATGAACGTATCGTATACTACTGGTTTTAACTTTTGTATTGTGCATTAAATGGACGGTTGGCTTTTCGAAACACGTACCTTTATCAATGTCAGCTTTTGCACTAAACCAGTCAAATCTATCAGAAATAACGATATCATAAATCCATCTAAATAAGTCGTAATTTTTCTAGAAATATATGTACAATAATTATAAAAAACAATAACTTAACAAAGAAAGCTACATTATAAAATTTCAAAACTGCACCAACTGTCCAAATGATCTCATCGATGCCAACATTTTCACCATTGTATTTTATGTGACCAGATATTTAGATTGATTTGGACACGTTTATCTTTAAAATTCAAATTAGGTGTCAGCCGTTGCACTGTGAATATATTAAACTATTTTATGATTGTTTTACTGTTGTCCAAGTTCGTGGGGCTGGCTATAAAACGAAATCTTTGGTGACTTCAGTTATATCGTTGCGCGCCGAGCAGTGTTGTCGCGTCAATAAATTGCACCTTGTAACGACTTTGTTTAAAGCGTCTTTATAAAGTCGTAGTGCGAGGTATTTTATTGCTCAGTTCCTGTAGCATTGATGTAAGTGAAGTTTAACTAAAGTCTTGCCAATTTCACACGGTACCTTTAGTGTAAGGTCGGGTGAGGCACAGCTAAACCAGCTTTGTTGGTCGTGTAGCATCACTAGCATTCGGGCTCGACTCGTGTTAATCGAACTGACAGACATGCACTCGGATTGACTGACGCGGCTTGAACCGAACACCCCGATCTTAATCACTCTAGGAACATAGGTGTATGCCAACCTGTAATTGGAGAATGCTTGTGCGATTTAATGCCTGTTTACTGTGAGCTCCGATTTATCACCTCATTTAATACCTTTATTATGACTTATGTTCCTTTCTATAGCACGCACAACTTTATTTGAAACAAAAACGGTTGATATATTATCTGATATCTAACTATAAATTCATTGAGTGTGAATGCTATCGTTTATATTGAGCATCTGTTGTAAACATATGGGCCCTATTATTGAAGTTAGAGCTTATGTTTTTGTAGAAAGTGTCTATCTTTACTGAACCGCAACGAATGGATATTAGAAGTTATAGTTTTTGCTGGATGAATGTGGTTAACTGATCATAAACAAGCAAGCTGAATCTGAAAAAATATTAATTTCGATTCAACAATAAAAGTCACTGTTTAATTTGATTAGAATCTCGTATCCAACTAAAATGTTACCGACCTAAACAAAGTCTACTTTCGGGATATAATTACAGTTTCAATATTGACCATCATGTCTAACAACTGAACAAACGCTGTAAAATAAGTCGAACAGCCGTCGCTGGCACGTTATCTTGCCCGGCCCACACAAAGGCCACATATTTCATCAATTTTGTCCCCGTGTTTGCTTTCACATCACTACTTAATGCTTTATATGGGCAATATTGACATTTATGAACCGGTCTTAAGAAGTCATTTGTTTAAATCAAAACTTCAGACTCTGTAGACGAATACTGACAGATGTGGGTGTAGACTGCTTATCAGTAAATCATTAAACAAAACCATTGGCAAGATATATCTGGACGCGAATACTTAAAAAACATCGCCAGCGAAGAATATAACTCGATAATAAAAGATACCTTACCTAAAAGACAACTATTTTTCTCAGTGCTGATCTATACTTTTAAATAGTGAATATCAACTACTTTTTTTAGCGTTAAAACGTGCCTAGATTTGGGATCTGTATGTGAATAGGAGCCAAAGTAACAAGGACCATTGGCCCAGTATTCAAATACTCGATAAGCACGGTAACATGACACTCTGCCTCTGTTCAAGGAACGCCGCCGTCAGAGGACAGGAGTACTCAACATTTTTTTTGTTTTTCACCTTACTATTCCGATAACATTATGGTTAAACCAGAGATTTGGTTAAATGGTAAACGTTATTAGCACTACAGCTTCATCAGTGTTCAGCAAGTTTTAATTATATTTTATTTTTACAATAACACAGGTAGTCTTTCCCAGCCAAACCGTCTCTGGTGTTATTTTCTCATTATGATTTCTTGATATTGAAGTAATATTTATGTATGAAATTGCTTTATCTATGCATAATACATTTCGAGATACTTTTACAGATATCTTGTCTAGACTATAAAATTACCACAATATAACTTAAACTTTCTTATCGGGATCAACAGCAATTCACTGCCTTCTAACAGTTTATTACACAAGAATGAGCACCAATGCAAGTTACCATAAGTTACCCATTGGCTGGAATGGCCCGGTATTCAAATAACCGATAAGCGAAGTAACATGACACTGCCTGTGTTCAAGGAACGTCGCCTGCAGACGTGCCAGCGATAGAGAGAAGGGGGCGTATTGCAATTCAACTTTAGCCGTTCAATTTCCAGGCAGCTCAATTCCGACTCAGTGTAAACGAATATTATCAATATAATCATATTATAATAATACTGCAATGGCACGAATCTTAATATTTATGCTGATATATTATTTAAATAGTTTAATAACTATCATAAATATCATACGAAATCCCAATAAGAATTGTTAATTTGACAGTTAAGGGTACAGGGTAGTAAACATTTTCACTTTACCTTTCCTATTTGGTCGTTAAGGTGGAAAATGAACATGTTTCTTTGATTTGTCTTAATAAAATTTTGCTGTGGTAAATCTTCTATAAAGATATATTATATTAAAACCGTTACTTAAACAAATTAAAGTCAAGTAAAAGTTAATTAATAGCTGTCTATTTTATTCCGTACTTGCGTCCATCTGAGTGAATAGACTAGCTTGACAATACTCAATGGCGAGACGATGCCTTCGATCATTAACAGCTATGTAAGTAAACGTAGCCGATTTATGTGCCGCCAGCCGAACAGGGCAAGTGCTGAACAGCTATAAATTTATCTGACGGCAGAGTAGTGTGTAGTTGTGAATACTTCGTTAGCCGGACCACGCTCCCACCTAGCTCGACGTTGACAGGCTGTAAAAGTGGTGAAATACGAGATGTTTTGTTTTACGGTTCGACGTAAAGAGCAAATAATTTTCTAAGCGCTAGGAGTATGTTAGGAGACTGTAATTATTGTGTGTTATGTGAAATGGGAATACCGGGGTTAAAACTCAAGTAACCCGTTACTACAGATATCGCTGTGAGTTTGATTACAAAAATACTAATTGAGAGAGCTTTCCAAAGTTAAGTAAAAATAAGTTTTTATAGGCACACATAGTCGTAAATACTTACTTTGTAGCTTAGAGCCCGTTAGGGTAAAAAATCGGAAAGTTAATACCAATACAATACACCGTAACTCAATTGAAAACCGTTTACATTTCAGTAGCTCACACCGAAAAAGGCGTTATAATAGTGCGCGTCGTCCGTTGTGCTGATAATTGATATTTGTGCGTGAATGCTGTACTAACAATAAATTGGCAATTATTTCCAATTTTTTGTGCCATTCATACCGGCCGGGTTGTGTTTATGGCAACGCTTAGTTGAGTGGAATGATTGTGTAAAGCGTTGGACGAGGTCCAACGGGTGCGCGAGAAACAAACGCTACAAATAAAGTCAAATAAGTGAAGCCGGCATAGCACGCTGCGGGCCGCGGCCGCGCCAATGGCGGAGATCAACCGGAATATTGGGCTCGCAAAAAACTTTTACAATGAAACTTATATGTATTTCAATCCCAACTCTGTAGTCAGCAATATGTTTTCCACAGTCCCAGTCAGTAGCTCACTTTACTATCCATCCAAAATCTAACCGTTTGAGACAAAAGAGTCAAAGACAAACAAAACAAAGACAGTTGAAGTTATCTGACTAAAACAGAAGTTATACGAGTATTAAGCTTACTTGTAATTGTCGTTTCCATCGCACTGTCAATAAGGACACCAAATTTTGATGTCACCGAGTTGAACTAAACGGTCCTCAAAAGCTGCTTACGCACATTTAATAACTTGCCCATTGTTTTTCGGTCAGCCGCTTTTGATGAAGTAACATTTTAACTCCATGAATTTTTATATCGCTGCAGATATTCCAGTGGATTCGCGGAATGTTGTCGCGGGGTTATTTCTGTGTAGCGTTTGTTTCTTCCGAGAATTGTCCGCAAGTATCGTGAATTTTCCATTCTGTCGCGATTCGGTTGCGGACGTGTGATCTGTTGCGCGATCTCTGTAATCTAGAGGGAGTGATAAAGAGTCGAGTGCACGACTCGTGTCGCGGCCTCGCTTGCACATCGTGTTCAATTTTATTAGAGCACATAAACATGCGCCATTCCTTGTTCCATCTTCTCGTAATTTGTTGATGAAGCAAGTAGATTTACCTACATGTATGTTTTGACGAAAATGATATAAACTACCCGAATTAAGCTGGTTTACTACTCATATCTTGACTGAAAAACCGATTACACAGAAATAATTTATTTGGTTTGAATATCCGCGGAGTTTTGTTTCGATACAAAGACTTGCATCATATAAAATATTTCACTTCATCCTAAATTCTTATCTGAAGAATGGCGAATTGAAACTTATTGCAATAGTGGGAGATATGTATTAAACGTATAGATTGCGTGTTGCTCCGTGGCTGGCAGAGCTCCAGTCGTTTCAATTTTATCCCGCGGGCCGCCTGTCTGTAAACATCCCTAAATGATAAACGCATAATTTAACGCCCCAACGAAACACGAAAAATTGTGCACCCATTTATTTTCTCGATCATAGAAGCGTGAAGACGTCCGCTTTCAAATTTATGGGTTCATGTTAGAGTTCAATAGTCATAGTGAATTATTTGTCCGGTCTCTGTCTGTGCTCTATTGTGTCACGTGGAGTGACAAATAAACGCAATTAACAAACACAATGTGCTTTTATGAGAGAGAAATGAGTTATTAAACTTCTTCGGAATGCGATGGCTTGATTACGGGTGCAATAAAACGAGATACCAGCAGTTATATTGCCTGCGTTTATGAAGTTTTTATACGCTATAAGGGACTTTATTAATCCAAAAGGGATGTAAAGCGTTTTCACGTCATTAATGGAGAGTTTCGTTAGCAGTCTTATATTTGTTGTAAGCTTCTCATTAAACTTTACCAAAAGTATATTTTTAAATTTTCCACGTTCCCTGGCATCGTAGGTTATTGAAAGAAAGAAAGAAAAAAAGTTTTTATTAATTAGGGACATCACAAACATACACACACACACACACAAACAAACGCTCGCACAACTTAACAAAGAAACTAATTATATAGTATAATTGTAACTGATTTACCAGTTGCTTAGATATTGGGCACCAATCAGATACACTACTCTGATCCCAAAGTAAGTAGCTAATGCACTTGTGTTATGGAAATCAGACACAAAGATGCATGGTACCACAACACCCAGACCCGAGACAATATAGAAAATTTTGATTTCTACATTGACCCGTCCCCGGGACGTCGGAGTGGCGACGCCTTGAAGCCAATATTTTTAGCCGTTTTAGGTCGTGAGTTTCTTAGATATTTAGTACCTACCTACCTACCCGTATCATATCAATCATCTTTATATTTTTCCTAGAAGTGTGTGTGAAACGTAGGTTACTCCTACTAATTATTACTAGGTAATAACTCACTTTATAATGTGGTAAAAACGAGTAATGCTAACATGAAATCAGACTCGGTTAATGCTAAGAAACATAAAGTTTCTTGAAAACTTTACCGAGCACATTTATTGTTCAGTTGTTCGAGTGGCTGTCTCGTGGCGAAACAAGTTCAGCGAGTTCAGGAAGACTATTAAATTTCCCGCGACTATGTTCCCTTGCCGTGATGCTTTGACAAGGTATATTGTGCAAAATCCAATTCCCACGGACAACAATGGGTGGTAGCGTCGCGCGGAGCTGATACCATCGCAGCCTTCCTCGCTAGCCCACATAAATCTAGCTTTGATACATTTTGGTAAGAAGCCAACTGCACTGCATACATCGACGCCGCCTACTCGACCTGTGAAATAACAACACTCTACCTCACAGAAACCACCCAAAAAAGGCTCACATCAAATCCCATTGTTTCAAAAATCACCTACGTGGTCATTAGTGTAACAATAGAGATTTAATGCATTGTAGCTTTGTAATCAGTCACCGAGTATACTACAATCATGAGCTGAGTCACTACACGTCGTTCATTCGATATTCATATTAAACAAATCCGATTGTGGCAGCGATTTATCTTGTGCAATAAAGGCATTGTGGATGAAGCTCGGCCAAGGGGCATGTTCGTATCGAAATAAAGACATTATAATATTATTAGTTAGTTATGGTGAATAGCGGGCGCACTGGCTGGTTACAATAATGAATCACGGATGCGAGCTGATACCATCTGTGCCCGTTGGGGAGCCCGCAAGACGAGCTTGGCCGCGGCCTCGCACCGCACTTTCCTTAAACGGTTGACGTATAATGGAGCAGGAACTGTTATAATGATATACAACACAAGTTGTTTTTCGTGTAAATCTGTATAATCTCATACATGCAACATACTCCTTGGTCCTATAGCTCACAAATGCACTAGACAAAGGTGCAACGGCTTGTTAGCTGCAGCGTGTGAGTTTAAGGAGCTAATAAGGCTCTAAACAGTTACTCGTGGGGTAAAAGTCAGCAATTAGCGAGTTCTTTCCTCGGGCGATAAGTCCGTTAAGTAATAGGGTTCATTTTCAAGTCGGAGAAGCTCGCTCGTTAATCACCGCGGTCGGGCACGCTTCCGCCGGTCGCCGGCCGCTTATTTTTGATTGTTTTTGATAAAACAAACAAAGACGAATGATTAAAGTAAATCGTTAATCATGTGTGCGGATTAAAGTATACTTCCGACCGCAATGTTATAAACAAAGCTTAATAAAAATTGCTCATATTTTGTCACTGCGAATTTCACAGCGCGGCAAGAAATTTGGTCGTACAGAAATGTCAGCCCAAAGAGAAAGATCTTTACAAACTTTTACATTTACAATATAAGTAAGATGCCCGATGAATTCTGATTTCAGTTATCTATCAGGGGTGCGATTGTCTAAAGCAATCGTAATTATTTGACAGTTCAAAACGTACGATATGGTCTGTCAAATGGCAAAGAACAAAGGGTTTGACAGATCATATTACGTTTTGAACTGTCAAATGAATACGATTGCTTTACACAATTCCACCTCTGAACCTTTATCTACTAATTATTTTATTTCAATGGCCCTCAATGAAGACGCTTTGGAATGTCGAAGTTATCTATCGAAAACTGGGCGCTATAAATACATACATTGCCTGTAAAGACTTTCAGCTTGTTCTAGAGAATAATGTTCTGGAAGTAAGTTTAGCTAAACTAAGGCCCAATTTTTTTCATCTATAGTAATGGTAATGTGTTGGCCAGCAACCAGTGGTTGAATTTACGATTCTGTGTTTTGGACATTCCAAGCTGTTTTCGTTGAGGACCATTGAAATCAATGAATTACCTAGTAATTCAATAAAGGTACTAATAGATAACCGAAACCAAATTTTATCGGGCATCTTACTTATATTGTACGTAAATATTAAAGTTTGTAGGGACGGATAAGTATGTTGCTTACTCCTTCATGTAAACCTACGGGATGATAGCACATTGGCTATAATTCATAACGATATTTTTAGAGATTCAAAATGCGGGCAACAGCTAGTTAACAATCTTTTGTTTCCAATAAAAGTGGAAACAAACGAGCATCGCGTTCGAAAAAAATGGGTGTCGTTCATGTTAATGAAAACGCTAATCAGATTACCGAAATTAAAAATAGAACATAACTGGAGCGCGCCGTGGCATGCTTGATCCGGGCGTTATGAAAAAGCGATCAGCCTCGCGCCTCGCACCGGTTACCAAATTAATGTGTCATGAGCCGCGACGCCATCACGCTGATGTTGAAAAATGATGTGCTTTGACGTTTGATTGCAATCGTAAATCTCGGCTTGGTGCAGACTATACGGCCGCGCGCTTAGTCATAGTGAGAGGAAAAGAAGAATGAAACGTTGAGAAAGATATAGGCAAATAAATAAGCAAATTATATCTTCATAGGCTTCATAGCGGTATATGTTATTGTTCAAGACATTTTGTTCGCAAAATATAACTCACTAACTATTAGAGCCTAAAACCAGTGACAGCGAGAAGGTTTACTTGTTTATAGGTAGGTAATATCTATCTCATGCCTAACAGCTAGGAACCGCTCAGCTGTTATGTATAAATCAAATCAAATCATTTATTTGTGATACACAGGTAAATAGATGTTAAGTATATAAATAATGTGTATAGAGAGTGCGCATTGTATGAATTCTACACTCGCACCACTGTGCGAACTTTGACTGTCTAGCTTTCTTAGCCAATATTACATCCATTATAAAAACTACATACAAATGCTCTTTTTCACTGGGTACCCAATATTACGCTGGCTTGTAACGTAGTTCGCTGTCTCGCTTAAAGCATTAATAATAAAATATTTGTCTACCGTCAAACAATCGCTCGCTTCGCTTTCGCTCCCTGATCTCAGCGGGTAGCCAGCATTAAGCCGCCACAGCCGTGCTGTGGAACAGCGTAGTGCGTTGTTCCACATAGAGCGCCATGACCTATCAATCATAAATTATGCGCGAGCGCACAGGTCATCGCTTTACATTTAAACTTGACCATCTTATAATTTGTAAGTCCGACAGATACCTTTATTTGTTAATTATTTGTTAAATATAAAGTCAAACAGTTTTAAGTGGCTTTGCATATATCAAAGAACGAGAACACCATCATTAGTTTTTGGAAATTCGAGTTTCATTTACTTTCTCTTACAAAGAAAAAAAAATATTTTTTATACAGCACCGTGACAATTTCAAAAGTTATTTACGTCATTGGCTTCGTCTTTCTTGCCCAAACCTTCTTTTCCTCTATTAACCTTAACCTTAACCTTAATTAAAAATAAATTGAATAAGCACCTTCAAAAACGGACTAAAAAGCTTGCACCGACTCCAAAAGTATTGGTTTTCCTTAATAGAAGAGTACGGTATTTAAACCTTCTGGCCAGTTTTTTGGAGGCGGTATAATTTTTACTATCTTTTTTAATTCTTGATTTATTATTATTACTCATATCTCAAATACTACTGGACCGATATTGATGAAACTTACACTGTATCCTAAAATTCTTAAGTTACACGATATCTGATTGAACTAAAAAATAATATTCTCCCTATGACTTCTCATTTCCGAAAAATCCTGAGACCACATAGTAAATATACAAACATATTGAATATACTTTCTTTACTTAATGTATGTGATTGGTGTCCAATCTAACTTTATAACTTTCGAAATATTGCACACGTGTAAGGAAACCTTATAGATTAAAATACATTTTTTCCCAATTATGACGATATCACATACATACAGGTCCAATTGATTATTTTTGTTTTAAATTCGGTAAAAAAAAACAAAGTCTGAAACAAATAATTATTTTACTGACCAATTTTCTTTAAAAAAATAGCGTATAAAACCCAGTGTTTTCTACAAAAAAAATGATGAATGGGTCTTTTAAATATTATCACATAAAACATAACGAAGTGACCTTTTCAATATAAAACTAAAAATTTACTGTTAGGTAGGTACTCGTAAGTACGATTAGAGTCCAACTTACGCTGCTACGCAAGATCCCGGTAACATTAATTTACATACACGAAACTATAGCAAATTGTATTCATCATCATCATCATTATCAGCCAAAGGACTCCACTGCTGAACATAGGCCTCCCCCACGGCTTTCCACAGCGACCGATCACTAGCGGTCTGCATCCAGTTTGATTCTGCGATCTTTTTAAGGTCGTCTGTCCATCTTGTTGGTGGACGTCCTACGCTGCTAAATAGTATTTTTTAATGATAATGTTACAGTTGGATGCGTAATTTTATAGTAGGTGGATAATGGTGGCAATATATCTTATGATTAATAGTGGGTTTATTCACCGAATGTGGACACACGAGATCGGCGCGATTATCGCGCGTTCACGCTCCACTGATCGCCGCGCAAAATTAATTTTAGGTTTGAAGCAGTTAGCTCACTCACTTCACTGACACGTTCCTTTGGTTCATTGTACAGTCGACAGCACATCAGGTTACCCACTTTTGTTGCAAACTAGCCCTTATTACAACTACATAAGATACCGCAGTGTTTACCTTGACGTGCTGTTGTCCGTACTAACCTAAGATGGAACAGACGAAAACTCCTTAGTACGAAACGTGTAAAAAGTGGTGTGTGAAAAGTGGTGTGTTGTCTGGCGCATATTTATTTATATAACGAATATTTGTATAATATACACTCACCTAGAACTTAAGTGGTGGGTGTGTACCAAATTATACCGTTAGCACAAATTCTAATTTTAGACAGTTCCGTCTGTAAGTAAGTAAACCACTTTACTTTGGTTACTGTCTAACGTTCTGGTATTCATTGCTACATAAATAGGGGTTGGTGCGTACCAAATGTTGTGGTTTATCACAAACACTTAATAATTTTGAACGTAATTGGTAGTGGTAAGATTCGTAATTAGGCCCTACCTTACTTTCGGTGATGTCTAATCGGTAGACATTTATTACTTCGTATGTAGGCAATAAAATATTATTAGGTTAAGGTAAGACGTAGAAATATGAAATCAATACGATGTTTATCAACAATAAAGACACTCCACTTAATCACGGATGTCATCCCTTTTCAACACCCGATACAATCTTGAAGCGGAGTGTTAAATTCATTCATTAATTTTTAATCAAACAGTATTTTCCCCGCGCGTAGACAGGGTTTAATGTTTCAATACACCCAATGCAGTCGATATTTAATTAGCTTGACATTTAACGATTTATGTCCTCAATACGGGAATTTTCAGCGATGGAGTGAACTGTTTACGTATTTTTGTCAGATGAGGTGCATACAGCACTTAGACCCTTTACACACTGCAACTTTTAGCATCGATACAGTCGCGATGCTAACGCGCGTTAGTATTGATACAGTCGCGTTGCAGAAGCTGGAAATTATCAAATTATGTACTGAATTTTGGCGACTACATAGATACTAACGCGCGACTGCATTGATGCTAAATTAAATCTGTTCATTACGTGAGCCGCGATGCTGAAGCGCGTTTTCAAAACGCGCGACGGCATGATGCTAAAAGTCACTGTGTGTAAGGTAGTAGTTGACTTAAAATAGACAAATGAATACGTGTTCATAGGAATGTTAGTTGTGACTGAAAACGTGTTCATTGGACTGATAGTAAAATAAACTTATTTTATTAAGCTATCGTGGCATGTGGCTATTAACTTCTTATTTTGAGCTGAGCTTTATTTCTCACCTGTTACTATTTTATACTCTTAAACAAGCAAGAATGTCCTTTTAGCACTCGTAAATTGTTATGTTCGGTTTATGTCACAGTTCATAGCATCAATTGACTTTTCCATAGACAATGTGTGAATCGAACGTCTGTAGAATGGAATGGAACGCAATTTTAGAACAATGAGGTGGAAATTGTTCCGAGTCCGCTGTCCGCAGGCGCCCGGCCTGGCTGAGGCTGCGGTTACCGCCTGCATTTGCTGCCTGGCCTCACGGTAAAGGCCTTATGAATCTATTGTAGGTACTTATCTAATTTGGTTATTGTTCGTAACAACAATTGCTTATTTTTGATAGTAGTTTTAAGCCTTAAGATTTAAATTTACACTCGAAAATAAATTATCCTTTGATATCGAGATCTCAACTCTGACTACATACAAGTAATGAATGAGGTACATGGATAGCACTGTGTTGATATCTCCCTGCTGATACTGTATGATATTGATGCGGTCATACCTCATTTGCGAGTTGCAACAGTAAGGTGGTATAAATATCGTAGGCGTAGTAAGACGTCGGTTGTACCTATAGAGGTATTCCACCATTGAACTAACATTACTTGCGTATAGAACTGACACCAGGGACAAATTTTGCGCTCCATAAATTGACGCCATTCGTCATCAGCTTATACAAACGGTATCATGTTCGACATTTAAATTTCAAGGAGCACGTCACAACTTCTCTTTATGTATATAGTATTCCACTGACTACCTCCGTGGTGTAGGGGCTAAGCATGATTCCCGGTCGGGTCAATATAGAAATATTTTTTTCTATATTTGCTCGAGTCTGGGTGTTGTGGTACCACCGTTGTGTCTGATTTTCATAACACAAGTGCATTAACTACTTACTTTGGGATCTGAGCAATGTTTGTGATTGGAGTCCAATATGTATAAATATTTATATAAAATCGATACCGCCTTTGTTTAGGTTTACCTAAAGTTCCTGAGTCCCATTTAGTTTTTTTTCTAAGTGTCACATTGTCATTTTTGTGTTTTGTTATTTTACTTACAAAACATATATTTGGAAAACCGATAATTTATACCCGGAACCCGATACTTATTTAACTTTATCAATCCTAAAGAAATTCAAAAGTATTCCAGTCATAAATAATTCCTCAGGAACACCAAAGTTTATTTCATGGTGTCAATCAATATCAGGTATGTTATATGTTTGGGGCGGCTGGTTTATTAGTCTTAGAACGCTCTATAGCGGGGACGTGTTATTTAATCTATATTATGGCTATTACGTCGTTTCGGGATCGAAACCTATTATTCTCGTAACGATGTAGGTAGGTAATATCCATAGATTAAGTTATGTAAGTAATACCTTTGCTGCAACATCTCGCGTTTACCCGAGGCCGACTGGCGTTATGGACCAATTATACTCCTCAACCCATGTGGGTGTGAATTATCGTGATATTCCACGATAGCTCTTGGGCTCTTGTCTGTATACAAAATAAATCCACAGATTGTAATTATAATTCTTAATACATCCCATATGATTTAAGGTTTAATAGCAGTTATTAATTTAAGCCAGGTGATAAATTCATTAGGCAATGAGTTGATTCAAATTTAATGCTTGAATATCATGGCTTGGGAATTTAAATATACGTAAAAATTATCAATTTTAATGTAGAGTTCATTTAACTTGCGGAATCCGTGTAAGTTTTATTAAAACAGATGGAGCTTTAAGGGCACTATAAAACAAATGACAATTACAAAACAGTGCTCACTTCAATATTTTTACAACGATATAAAATATTACTCGTACGATATAATACTATCACTTATTATTTCATTGATTTCCTGCAGTATTGAAATATGGGGTCGTCAAATCGCTTACCTCCCTAAAAATGGAATAAATTGATTTCAAAGTGATTGCGTTGTTTAATAATTTTATGAATAAATGTATTTTAGTTCATTAATTGACTATTCAATCTTTTCAAGTAACTCAGTCCGCGGGTGCTTTACAACGCACGGTGAGTCATGTGACTCATGTGACTGTCACTTGCGTCTAGTACGCACTCTCGCGCACCGAGGACTGCTGTAAATCTGCCCGCTCCGAAATGGGTACAGCATCGACCCCATAAATTGGCCATCCATAGTTTACGATGCACTGTGAAAGGAAGCTGCCTTGCTCGCCGCACTGCTTTAACTCACAACCTAAAATATTTCAACAGTTATGAGCTCTATATCAATATTTTAACCTCATGAATACATAAAACGAAAACTGCGACTCGATTTTAATAATAAATCTTTCAATAACACTTTTGCTAGCGCAACCCTCTCTGCTAATATAGTGGGTAAACTTAAACTTAACTTTAACTGCTTAACTAACAATCTGATAGCACTTATCTTTATGAAAGTAAATTGGAGCCATCTTATATCTTTACTCATTGCGGTCAATTAAACTCTTGTTTAGATGAAGCGTCTTTTAATAAATTCCAACATTTCTGTACCACTTTAAAAGTTATATCGGTCATGATGGCCTTTGGCGTAATTGGCGAAACTATTTAGAAATATCTTAGATGATTACGAGTATTAAAAGTTAAATTAAGTGGTTAAATATTGACTTAAATGCTTGCTATAATATTACTGATATTGTGTAAAATACAATTTACTGGAAAATACTTTTCGAGAAGAAATATGTTTAAAACATCTGTAATTATGTGACGTGGGCGTGCAGTATATCCCTAAAACAGCCCTAAGGCAGACGCCAAGACGCTGTCTCGTCATTAAGAATACATAGCTTCATTACAGTTTTTACGCTAAGCCCATTAACCGTTCCATCATAAAGATACAGACAGCTAGTACAACACAGAAAAATAAAAGTGAACTCACGTAGGGTTAAAATAAAACATTATTTAAAGAACAGGCGCTCTATCTGTGGGGTTAACTGCTTATTTTGTTTTTAATATGGACTCTGTTGTTAAACGACTTTTTAGTTGCTGCCTTTTTATTTCTTTTTCCTGTTTAGTTATTGCTTTTTATTTTGGTGCTGCTTATTTCAGTTTAAATTAGAATCAAACAAATGAACTCTAGTATTCAGATGACAGGATCTATTTTTGTTTCCTTTTACTTAATAATTCATTGCAGGTGTACCTGTGCGGGATAGGATGCCTACCCAAACTGTGTCTGCGCCATTGAGCGGAGGTCGATCAAGATTTAATTAAGAACCGTAACAGACGCTCATGCGGAAGAGTAAATGGCAAGAGTGAGATCTATCGTGAATCCCAAACAGGCCCGAAATTATTTCCGTGAGGCTGAATCAATCAGAGCTAGGTGCTGCCTTGAAGCCTCATTGAGATGCAAGGGATCCATTTATTACTTCGCATTCAATTTGCAAATCCTCTGTTTTCTTCTGAAGAAATGTTAATGAAAGCGTCTATTAAACGCCTATTGTTGATGTTTTTATATTAAAATTCATTAATTTTGCGGAACTCAAGTTTGCCTTTGCTTTGATGAATATGGTTGGAAATGTTATGTCATGAAATGCTTTTTAGGGCATATTTAAGAACAAAAACTTTTTTTAAAACTACTTATTGAATTTTTCAAACCTTGTCGTATTTTTGACTTCATAAAGATTAATAGCACGGTGGACGTAAGCGTACTTGATTGACATAAAAATTGTTTTGTACTCATTAAAACTCCGAAACTCCGGTTGTCTGCTAAACACGTACAAAGTAAGAGTATATATAACATTTGCTTTCAGGATTTGCAGTGATACGTGAGCGGTCGTTGTTTATTTATTCGCGGATTAAGCATGGAGCGGTACAGCGCTCACGGCTGGTTCTACTTAAAGTTCGCTAAATGGCCGGCTTTCGCGTTGCCCAATTATCGATATTTTGACTGTCGATAGATCAGTTGGTTCAACGCTATTGACACACAACAATCCTTGATAGTTTAATATTCGAAGCTCAATATTGAATAAACTATCAATTGTATCGGCTTTGACTTCAGAGTCAGAATAGTCAGCTATAGCTACTATTGATTACTTACTACGAATTACTATCAATGCTATCTCTATTGATATTTTTCCTCTACTATAGCTTGTAACTATCGATAAACTAAAGACGGTGGTTTATCGAGCAGCACGAGACTTCTAAACTACGCCTGCGTTTTGCGCTTGGTATTTTGCGGGTTGAAATAATATTGCCAGAGATTATCGCTAAGCTCTAGACTACATTAGTTTTAAAGTATTAGTAGAATCTAGGTTAAATGTTGTGATTTGTACAGATAACTAATACTTGCTCTGTGTGTTTGAAACTATTTTGCAGCGTTGATTTATGCATTCAAACATCAAACAAGACATTCTAGAACTGAATACCGTTACCATACTATTCTTGAGATGAATCTACAGGAGTTTAAATTGTAAAGACAATGTTTTACCTAGTACATTACATTACAGCCTCTGAACTTGATATTACTTTTCATCTCCTGAATCAACAGACAAATTAGTCAGGGTAATGAGTAAATAGATAAACAAAGTGACAGTCGATAGTAAAGTAATACGTCCAAGATCCTTTACACACTGCGACTTTAAGCATCGATGCAGTCGCGCGTTTTGAAAACGCGCTACAGCATCGCGACTTACGCAATGAACAGATTTATCTAAGCATCGACGCAGAAGCACGACTACATCGATGCTAACGCGCGTTAGTATCGATGCAGTCGCCAAAATTCAGGACATAATTTGACAATATCCAGCTTCTTCGTCGCGGCTGTATCAATGCTAACGCGCGTTAGCATCGCGACTGTATCGATACTAAAAGTAGCGCAGTGTGTTAAGGTTGACATTTTGCGACTGTATCGATATCATGCATCGAAAAGTCACAGTGTGTAAAGATCCAAGGTACACATAAAAATATAATATAAAACATAATTCATCGACTAGTAATACAAACTAGAATAAATTAACCACCCGACCCCGATAAACAAAACTTTCAACGAAACCCGATATGAGAATGAAGTCGCGTTGCTTATCGTGTCTGCGGAATGAAATGGTGGCTCCGAAAATAGCCATAACTAGTTGTGCTAAGTGAGTGGCGTCTGGATGCCTGTCAGAAGTTGCCCGGCGGAGTTGGATGCTACGGCCCGGGGCGCGGCCTGTCACTCTAGGGTGGGAATAAACACTGGATTATGAGAGTACTGAGGTACCTACTACGCCCGAGTTTCGTTTTTAAAGCAGTGAAATTGGTCGAGGATTAGTGATTAGATTATTCAGTGACTATTTAAAAAATTGCTTGGCTTCGAGGCTCGCTTTTAAAAAGTGAACTGTGTGAACTTAGTTATGGGCCGTTAGAGGATTAAAAATGATCCAGTCGTTAGAAAAAAACCTTAATGAACGTATAACTTTCAAATTTTCCATGGTCACCATTAGAATAGTTTGTTATTCAGGCACCGAGATTCAAATCACAAGCGTCACTAAAATATGACACTGTGAGTGTTAAAATCATTCTAAAGCATTAGATAGCGAAGCGACATCAATTTCCAAGTTGAATTTATTCTAACAAAATAACTGCTTGGGCCATCTGTTTCATAAACAGACGGCTAGATGGCGCTAAGCGTCACGCAATTGACGTTTTCATAAGAAACCACAAATTTCGCAGGGTCGGACTAACAGCACGGTAGCTCAATTGGTAAGAGCGTTTGGCCCGGTCTGCCAAAAGGTTGCTGGTTCAAGTCCCGCCCGTGCGCAAATTTTTGGTTTCTTATTTCATCTTTATGAATACAAGCGTCAATCAATGTTACGGTGGCCCATGTGGATTCGTTGGGTCTAGGCGGACTATGAGCTTTTTACAGATAATGTCCTTACGGTACACCAGTAAAGAGCCAATATATGGTGATGGGATAAATTTGATCAATAGTAGATAAATATGGATGACTGTCAGAAGTTGTTGGGCGGAGTTGGATGCAATGGGCCCGGGATGCGACCTGTCACTCCTGGGTGAGTATAAATACTGGTTTATAAAATACTAGTTCTCCCCCGAGACTGCGTCCGCCCATTTTGACTTTGCTCCGTCCCCTCCCGTCACAGCGTGATGTTTTATAACCATCCCCAAAAAATATACTATCCAACACAAAAATATTTTCATAAATCGGTTTAGTAATTCCTGACATTCGGTCGTTCAAACAAACAAACAATCAAACAACCTCTTTGGCTTTAAAATATTATCGAGTAAACATTAAGTACTAGGCCCAAATTTTATTGTTCATTGCAAAATGAGGAGGAATAGTTAGAAGATCGATATTAGTATTAATAAAAAAGAAGTATTTAAAAAGTTGAATTGATTGAACAGAATTTGAACATGGGTAGTTTACAAGTTAATTGAACGTAAAAACTTGTTGAAACTTTCATGGTCACCGTAAGAATATTATGGGTCTGGTATGATATGGGATGCGTACTCTGTTAGTTACATTGTTTATGATATTTTTCCGTATTGTTAAACTCAACTTTTACAGTACAACAATAAAATGAAAACTTAGCGGTATCACTTGTTGAATAGTTTTTCAACACAAAGAAATAAAAATCAAACTATCTTTAAGATAATCTGCTGAAGTAGGAGCTATTGAAAATTGGCAGTGGCGAGCAGCACTCTTATCCATGTTTTCTTAAAATATTTATTATAGTATTTAGTAGTATCATGTATGATAAAATATTGATATAAGTAAAGTTAGCCTGTAACATCCCACTGCTGGGCAATAGCCTTACCTCAACTATGAGGTAGTTTTAAGCAATATTTCACCACGCGGGCTCAGTGCGGGCTGGTGGAGGGGTATTTGCAAGGCAAGCGAATAACCCTGCTGTCAGATGTTATCAAGCCGTTTATAAGGCCTCTGACTAGGCTTAACGACTAATATCAACCGATATTAGCTGGGACCAAAGGCTTTACGTGCCTTCCGAAGCACGGAGATGCTCTTAATGTACGTCACTTATATGGTCGGAATGGTCACCCATCCTAGCACGACCGCGCTGTAGGTTGCTTCACTTCGGTATCAACCAAAGCGCTGGTACCACTGCGCTACGAGCACCTCTAAATAAAAATGTATATAATAATTTCTCATAAGTATAGATATAATAATTTCTAATATTTTCTAACTAGTCTCAAATGAGAACCCTAGTACTATTATGATTCGGATCAAAGAACGCAGCGTCCACTGTATTTCCCCAATGATCTACTCCTATACACACGGACACGACCGCTATTTTTAATTACGGGAACGAGTTCAGAAACTGATAATGGAGTATGCACGTCGATTAATAATTTTGAATCACATCAAAGCGGCAGCTAATGTGAAGCGGCAGTATTCCGAAACCGCCATTATCTGGCACTTCAAAAAGCATTCGCTCTATAGCCCCGTAGTTATCACCGACTAATTAGGCCGAGCAGCTCCCGCTCGGCGATGATTTATTTTTATTATAGACAAGCCATAAGGATTAGCTTACATCTAAAAAAGATCAGGGTGCGCTAGTAAAACGTGCTCGTATAATTGATTGCCTATCAATTATGTACGCTGACGGCAAAATATAATGTTGCTCAGAAAATGTAGAGCTTAAGTTTTATGATCTCATTCTAGATTTATACTATCTTAAGAAAGAACTTTTGTAGATTGAATGACGATTAATTATAGGTTTAGGTTTAAAGATTCATTATTTCTCAATAAAATCATATTGTCACTTACTTGAGAACAAAAACAGACAAAAAGTATTATTAACGTGTACATCGTTCGCGCACGTCTCTTAGAAGCTATACAAAAGTTATACATAAATAATTAAAAAAGTTTAACTACTACAAACTAATATTAAATATTTTTGAGACATATTTATGTAGTAAGTACCATCAGACTATTTATCAAACTTTAGTTTTGTGTTTTGAAAATAAAACAGTTATATGCCGACCAAAATGACCCCAGAAACAATTTTACCCAGCAGCGACCCTGAGGGCCAAATAATGAAAATAAGAGGAACTATAAGTGCTTTATTTGTCAAGGCACACATAGCTATAACCAATAAATCCGTCTGTTTTGATAAAACGGTAAAGCAGAGCAGCCCAGTGAGTACACACGCTCAGAGAATAACATCTGCATTTGCATTAATAAATCCAGTAGCATTCCTACTTACCTATTGTGGTGGAAGGAACAACGTTGGACTTTAAAAGCTTTCCGTCGTTTTTTCCCCGAAGTTGTGTTAGTATGGCGGGCAGATATATCGGGTTACGGTGAATAATAAACGATCGTCGTCGCGGCTGCTATCGGTACATCGCTAATGCATCGGCCATTCTTGTTTACATTACCCACTGATTCTATCAAATCCTTTAAATTCAATGAAGACCGATATCGAAATAGATTTCAATTGAAATCGGTAGTAAAGCGTTGATGGCTTCTAAGTTTCTGCTATTAAAGTTGTTTGTCTTTCGTTTATTGCTTACAAACATCAGTTAAGCAGGGTTTTGGGTTACTAAAGGGAAAGCAAACATAATTCTAATTAGTTCTTAGTCATCATTTGTATTTTACTTTCGTAATTATTTTAAATGGATAATTACTCACATTTTCTATTACCACAACATTTACTAT
Organism: Pyrausta purpuralis; assembly: GCA_963924145.1. Taxonomy (NCBI): domain Eukaryota; kingdom Metazoa; phylum Arthropoda; class Insecta; order Lepidoptera; family Crambidae; genus Pyrausta; species Pyrausta purpuralis. The sequence continues at coordinate 14,386,215 of OZ001645.1, read as the reverse complement.
GTCTAGCAGAGTATTTTTTATTTGCATTGTGGCTAATTAAGCAGTAAAATCGCTACTAAGTCGGTCAAGCGCGATTCGCTTATCGCTATCGCTTGTGTGAGGCGTGAAGCACGTGGCAGTAGCGCAAAACGTTGCAACCTGCAAGTAAGTGGTCATCGTAGTATCCGCGCGAGCAGTCGGCGCCCGCCGTCCCTCCGCTTTCATTAAAGACACATTACTCCTTTTATTCTCGTTTAGATTGCAAATTCTCTCACAGTCCTTTGTCTCATTTAGCATTTATTTACGGCGTATTCAATTTAAATACCGCTCCTTTCGCGTTTTATCGCTGTAGGAATTGCCGGAGTCGGACCTCGGCTCTGTTTTATTTATTTCACAGATTTGTTCTTGTTGTTGGTGTCACGATTACGTTTTGAATTCGAAGGCTGTGCACTTTCCGCTAAATTAAGTCTTTAAATATTGTTGATTGTTTTAGAGGTATTAACTTGAGTGTTATCACGATATTTGTTAAAGGTAAAATGTATAATGGGGTACACGTGTATTAGTTAGGTGAACACTCGCGTGTAATACCTACTTTTACAGTTAAATTGTATAGTTTCATTAATATGCTTCTTAACCTTGCGTAGATAAGCGATGTGTTGATCGGTCGAACTCGGAGCGCGCGTTAACAAGTTACATGATAGAACGATTCAACTGAGTGATCTGGCACAACCAACACTAGTTTATAATCACACTGGTATTAATGTACCTACCTAGATTACGTTTTTCTGTATGAATTTTAATAACTAAAATAAAATATTTCTAAATAGAACTGAAATACTGTTTAGACCTATGACTGACTGGTAAGGAATGCTTGTAGCATAGTCTGCTATAATGTACCATTTACGAGTATATGTGCAGAAGAAAAAAAAAGTATTATTTACTGAATGAAACTGTGACTCGGTACTACAAGTGTCTACGAGCTACGAGCTCGTAGCCTCGTAGCAGCGACATTCACAAGAGTTTGTTGTAGTAGCGTAATTAAAACTTTTTATGTGTATTAAGTCAAAGTGATTCAATATTTATGTACCTACTATTATTATAAGCTACTTATAAACCTTAGTAGTAAAAATAGCATAAAATACATTGTTCTACTTGGGTGGGTTTGATATTTTCAAAGTAGGTATTGTAGGATAAAAGTGACTAAGAAAACAAGGTTGAGTGACTAAGAGTAAATTTGTAATTAAAATGAATACGAGTAAATAAATAAAGTACCTAGTGTTTTTTGTTGACACACAATTTAAATCCCTTAAGCCAACAACAATGCAATAAAAACCCTCTAATGTCACAGTTCCAATGAGAACAAACGCTCGATTTCTCGTCCGCTAAGTTTGCAGAGGCGTAATTAAAACTTAAAACTCGTAATGGGCGGCGCGAACTGTGCCAAGTGTCGGATTTCGAACGTGCGCGGCGTCCGCAATGCACCCGTCGCAGACTCACCCACTTCCTGCTAATCCCGAGAGGTATAAGTTAAATCGATAGACATTGTATCGCAATCGTCAATGATAACAGAGGTGTTCGTAGCGCAGTGGTAGCAGCGCTTTGGTAGTGATACCGAAGTGAAGCAACCTACGGCGCGGTCGTGTTTGGATGGGTGCCCATTCCGACCAAATAAGTGACGTACATCACGAGCATCTCCGTGCTTCGGAAGGCACGTTAAGCCGTTGGTCCCGGTTAATATCAGTTGATATTAGTCGTTAAGCCTAGTCAGAGGCCTTATGGGCGGCTTGATAACATCTGACAGCAGGGTTAGTCGCTTGCCTTGCAAACACCCCTCCACCAACCCGCACTGAGCCCGCGTGGTGTAGTATGGCTCGAACTACCTCTTGGTTGAGGTAAGGCCTTTGCCCAGCAGTGGGATGTTACAGGCTCACTTTACAATGATAACATGACGGTATTTTTAAACGTCGCAAAACTTTTTCGTTACCCAATGCATTGCTGTCAAATAGAAGTGAGTAAAGGAATAGAGGGTGTGACTACTGCGATCACTATTTTTATGACCCACAAAAGTGGTTTATCTCATTTGAGATTGGCTGCCGTGGTTGGATACAGCCAGAAGGAAGAGCATAGGTTAAAAGCTGCGAAGTAAATACTTACTAAACTCTGTTTTTTAAACAGATCGACCAAAATGACATTTGAAGGGATGCCAATTTTTCGTAATTTAAAAATAGTTTTGTTCCTAAATAATCGAAAAATTCAGTTGTTGATGTTCAATCGCTTTTGTAAATAATTATAAAAAATTATATAGTTTTGTGTTGTGTATTATTATGAATTAGAAGTGTTATTATAAAAAATCTTTAACAAAAATCTGTTTTAAAATTATGTTTCTTAAATATATTATTATAATTACTAATAATTACTACTAATAAAGAGCAGCAGAAATCAAAATAGGTAAACTTTATATTCATAATATTGCATTTTGCAAGTGAAAGTGCGTAATTTTTAAGTCATAAGAATTATTGTTTTTTGTATCTAAATTGCTTAGAATAGTTCTTTGCAATATTTTACATATAATAATGTTTATCCAAATGAGTTGAATCACATTATTGAAAACTCATATCACAAATTCAATTAATCGCAAACAGTCGAACTGATACAACACTATGGTACTATGCTAGCAACATTAAAAAAGAAAAAGTGTGTTTGAAGCTGTCATTCTGGTCTACCTGATTAAAAATCAGAGTATAGCATTTGGCAACGCTGATAAATGCTCGATTGTTTTACGCCGTAGGTATCCGCAATTTCACTTACAAGCGTTTTAATTGATTACAATATATACAATGCCTATCCTACACACGAATTGCAATTGCGTCCCGAGTTCTCGAAAGTTATGTAATACGTGCTGGGCCCACGTTTTTCGTAGACATGCGTAAATAAAACATTTGCTTGTGAATGCATTACATATTTTCTGCGGTATTTGTAAGAAATGTTTTGTGTGCTTGTTTTTTTGCGTCAGTTCCGACTTTTTGAGCAAGGCTGTAGATGTACATAACATTTCTTAACATACAATAGATTTAAAAATATTTGTGCATTGCAGACATTTATTAGCAACACTTTATGACTGCGACAACTTTTCTATTTATTTTATTTTATTTTAAAATTTCTGGAAGACTAACAGCTAGAACAAGATTGCTTAAAAACTATTAATAAAAAGAAGGCCTTCACATGTCTTTGTCACTGGCAGAACAAAAATTAGATATTTGCCTATTATGCTTTTTATTTTATTTATTGGAGACATAACATTTTGTCTGCAATAAGTTATATCATAATGCCTCGTGTATCGCCACCATATCTCGTTCCTTTGAGATTTCGAAATCCGACGCATATGCAAAATAATCGGCATCTCAGTTTCTGCAAAGATTCCCGTGGAGATGTTCTGTAGAGAAGGTACTAAGGCAAATAGTTAACGTGGGCTCACTGTGGGAGGATTAAAACATGGTGCGTGATAAGACAAAAAAAATATAAATATTGCCAAACACTTTACTTTTTGCTTTCATGAGCAGTACCGTGACCATGAATTTACGGCGGTTTTACTCGCTAGTTGCACAGCGCCTCTAGCGGTCACTTGCAGAACCAAATTTTTCCATAAACTTTTTATACGTCGTCGCTAGCGTACTAGCGTAACAGTACAAACATATTTTGTTATAGATCTAGGATGAACATATTTAAATCCAGTGGAAATAACTTATAAATCATTGTGGTATTTTGTCATGCAAAAAAACACAAACTTTACCTTCGATTGAGCTACATATATTAAAAGACACTAAGGACCAAGCACACCATGTTTCCACTGAGCTGTGGTGCACTCGGCTCTGCGGCCTTACTCTGCACACAAAACCCGATCCAATGAATATCCCCATCCCTGTCACCCATACCAGGCTGTGTGACAGGGATGGCTATATTCATTGGATCGGGTTTTGTGTCCAGAGTAATGGGGCTGCACGGGCTAATTAAAATGTTGGCACGCGAACGCGCGGTATCAACTCTTTGCGTCGGATTTATACCTATCTTTTTTAGCAACCGAATGGTTAGCTGGAAAGATCCATGCTGAGATTATGAAATCGTTCATTACATTGCTTAAGGTGCTATAAAATAGAATAGTAGCAGGTAATCCTGAAGTCAATTGCAATTTATTAGTACATAATATTATAATATGCCATATCAACATATGACATATTATAATATTACCCTTATATACATTAACTTTATAACCCTAGAACAACTTCTAGGGTTATAAAGCACCGAAGTCGTTATTTTAAGTCACAAGCAAAACATGCAGGAAAATCCTAAACGAATTTTCTTATACGTTCTTGGATCGACCCAAAATTAATTTTATTCATGAGCATTACAATAAAATTTGCGGTAGCTAAAATTTTGCTAACTCTCATAAAGTATTGTGGGTTCAAAAGTTGTGACGTTTTAATTAAAATTACAACTCGTTTTTGTGTCCGCCGTATGTGTCTCATGCACGTGACATCCATTGTGATAAACTTTGTGAAGCGTGCTCGCCAACAACAAGAGAAATAATTTGTTAATACTAACCCTCGACTTTGAGTTTCGACCTTTATTTTAGACTTATTATCACATACTTAAAATTAAATAGGGTTTGAATTAATCTATTAAAAGTTATCATCACAAAGCTTTGTTACGCATACTGTATTGTTAATTCAAAGTTATAAATCAAACTTTTATATAGGTACCATCCATTTTATCAATAGTTACATTTAAAACAACACGAAAAAAATACTGAAAAATACTACCAGGGGCTCGGCTAAACAGCTGAATCGCAAATCACTCTACCTCTCACTGTATAAAATACCTACTTCTTTCACCTACATAAAATGATATATGATACCTTTAATAGATAAGTTTTTTTAATGATTTTCCACGTCATTCCAAAGCCTATATACAATCTTATTGACTTTCTAGAGATTAGGTTCGAAGGGAAATTTGTTTGACAAATTGTAATAGGGCGGATATTTTCTTCTCGGCTTATCCAGGATTATCTTGAAGATTTTCGTAAGTATTTTTAAGGTTAGGCAGACAAACCGTTTCTCGTAAAACTAGGCGTCTATATTTCAGTTTAAAATAAATATTTGTTCGGTTTGAAGTATCACAATTAGAGACAGTTGCGGCAAAATAATTTGAGAGACAGGCCGACTCATGAAAGGGAAAGTCATGAACTCATCGCGGGACCATTCCAACGCCGAACAAAATAAATATATTTTGCTGATTCGAGACGAAATTTGCAAGTCTGCCAAGAATATTCGTACCAAATCGTTTTCCTATAATTGGAGTACATGTGAATTTGTATTCAGTAGCGCATCCACGGCGGATGGAATCTCGCCATTTCGCGGCAACCCCGTCCTACATCATGCGTGCTTATTGAAGTAATTTGTGTAACCCTGCGTGTGTGAGTTCATAACTTTTTCTTGACTCCTATATTATATTCATAATGTACAATTATGAGGTGCTCGTAGCGCAGTGGTAGTAGCACTTTGGTAGTTATACCGAAGTGAAGCAACCTACGGCGCGGTCGTGTTTGGATGGGTGACCATTCCGACCACATAAGTGACGTACATCACGAGCATCTCCGTGCTTCGGAACGCACGTTAAGCCGTTGGTCCCGGCTAATACCGGTGGATATTAGTCGTTAAGCTTAGTCAGAGGTCTTATGGGCGGCTTGATAACATCTGACATCAGGGTTAGTCGCTTGCCTTGCAAACACCCCTCCACTAACCCGCACTGAGCCCGCGTGGTGGAGTATGGCTCAAATTGCTTCATAGATGAGGTAATGTATTTGCCCAGCAGTGGGATGTTACAGGCTAACTTTACTTTTATGTACAATTATGAACAGTTTTGGGAAAGATTAATTAGTTTTACACCATGATTTTATAAGATCAGTGCCTACATAAACACGGCGACGGTCTTGTTTTCTAACAAGTTGATTAGTTATTCAACAGAGCACGGCACGGAGCCCAGTTGGCAAATGTTCCGGGCCCATCGGATCAGATTGTAACATGTTTATTTACAAAAGTAAACTTCAGTATTTTCTCTAAGGTCGTAAATTATTAAGCCTACCCCCGGAGAGTTGGCCAGAATGCTGTCTTTAAAAGACAGGATGGCCTATAAAACAAATTGATCCGCTGGGGCCGGACGAACGTAAATAGTATTTTACAAATAAAGCGGACCAGTCAGGATAAATAAATTTTAATTTTCTAATAAAAAGGAAAATGCGCCGCAGCTTTCACGTCTTTTTCGAAATAGGTCATTATGTTTTAACAAATCTTCTCAACCGAATTTTGTTCATAAATTATTAAAGAATGTTTAAATGTACTCGTACCCGCTGCTTATTAAACAACACAGCACTAACCTTGCCGTGAAAATGTCAATTAGTCACCCTAACCTAACCCACTCTCCCAAACAAACTTTCTTGTTACGCATGTGTGATGCTTTAAAAGTAAAGAGTTCTTAACCTCCCGTTTTCGGTACACTTTGTGTATAGTATTTCGGGATGTGTTTTCCCAAAGCATTAACTGTGGCGGTAAAAATTTAGAAAATTCATAATTACGATGGAAGGATGATATTAATTGCGCGCAAAGACTAATATAAGTATTAAGATATGATTATGACTCTTTGTATTCCTATAGCCCTAGCAAAAACTTTTAGAGTATTCGTAAGCTTAGCAAGTTTACTACGATTAAAACAGCTAGCTATCGACAGAAAGATTCGTGATTGCAAAACTATAAACATCAAAGGATTCGTACGTTTACGTCCGATGGAGGCGCCTTTACGATTTTTATACATTTTTTTACGTTAATCATGCGAATACTTTGACGCAAATTATTCTCGCTTGCCCTACTGAATATAATTTTTAAATGAACTCTTAGAAAACGCATAAAAAATATTATTGTTGGCATGAAAATTTATCAAAAGATATTTATTGTTATATTTTTTTGACATGGCAGTATAAAGGACGCGGGAGACAGTAGTACGCCATGATTTGCTACATTTTAGAGTGCAATAAATATTAAAGTAAGTTAGCAACGGAATGTCCTAACTACAAGGCAACTTGTATCAAAGCCATTTCTGCGACACGTCGTCTGGTGCTTTATCATTACAAAAATTCGTGCAGTCGCGATTGCTTCTAGCTCAGACCACAGCCTCAGGATGCACATGCGGATTATTATTTGCAGACAGGCGCGACTCGACTCCATGCGACGCGCTTGACTGCCCGGTGGACCCGCGCCCCATGCACTCATTTTGGCTTGTTTACTTGTGCACTGTGCTCAGAGCTACTTAAGTTGTCATGAAGATTGAGTATCTTCATTTATATCATGCGTTCAGTCGATTAATGTATCTCTATTCGATTTGTGTATCCCTACCCAAGATATCGTAATAGTTGCTGTTGTTGATTTAAAACATAAGTTACTAGCGGACCCAGCGAACTTTGTTTCGCTTCCAGCCCCGTCCCACCCCAGCCCCGGCCCGTCTTTCTCCTGGTTCTAAGCTACCTCCCCACGAAGTTTTAGACAAATCGGTGCAGCCGTTCTTGAGTTCTATATAGTGTAACTATCACGACTTTCGTTTATATAAATAGAAGATATAGATTTGGTTTAGTGATTCATCGACAAAGCTTTAGGAAGATTTTCCGAAATTTATGTGCAGCAGTGACCATCCGACCTACGGGCGAAGTCTGATGCATCATTTTTGACATTTCGCGTCGACAATTTCAATTTTATGATTTTTCAATTCATCAAATATCATTTTAACTTACGTATCTATATCTTTAATAAATCTTAAAAAATATTTGTAGTTTTTTAAGCATCATTGAAAAAAATTTCTCAATCAATAAATACACGAAAACACCAATTTTGTCTCAGCATTTTTCGAGCGCCACCTGGTGGTTTTACACGGAACTATGTCGAGACTTCCGACACTAGATTTTACAATTAGAATGCTATTTCAATTTGTTTCGTCATATTTAATTTGAGTTACTATCATACTTATTTATTATAATATTTTCATCTATAAATGAAATTCTTAAGAGAGGATAGAGCGTCAATATATTGTTGTATTATGGCTATAGAATGTCGGGTTTATTGCATGTTTAAAACCGCTGCCACACCAGCGCGCAGCTGTTACGGTTATGAGTCCGTTGATCAGCAACGAGTATCTAAAATCTAAATTTAGAAAAGTGCATCGCGATACTGGGTGACAGGAAGCCCGAAGCTCATTTCACGGCGGCCGCACTCATATTTTACACTATCCAAAATACCCGTAGTGCCGGGTAAAAACCTCGTTTACCTCGCACGTGTAAATACCCCTTATAACGACCCGCGCAGAGCACAGTTTCCCTTGCTCGTGCTGTACTCGCTTTTATCTTGCTCTACAAACTAGTTTCGCCATAATGTATGCTTGCATGTAAGCTAGGACAAAGAATTAAAGTCGTTACTCTATATTTTGTACGTTTTACCTGCTGTCGTATATATTTTTTTTATGGCCGATGTTTAAGTCAGGTAAGGTTAATTTAGCCTAGTTACAAAAAAATACGTATCTAATTAGCCAGACATTGCTGTTAAATAACATGAAGGCTTTTACCACTGAGAGTATCCAATCAAATATACAAATAAATAATGCTTATGAATGATTCTATAGTGCATCCACTCAGCGCGTAGAGTGCCTTTCGATATAAAGGCGGATTAAAAGCTCGGGGATCGTGCATCGGGACATATTAGAGAGTGCACTAAACCGCCTTATCTACCCTACTTATTTAGATAAATGGCAACTTCGTCCATAAGATGCATCTATAAGAAGCATGCCGATAAGATTTTATGCTCCAGTAATGTCTACTAGGTAGCTTAATGCGAAGGGGCTTAACGTATAAAGTCCGCATAAATGTAAAGCAGCCGTCCATTTTAGTGGTCCGCCGTGGAAAGTTAAAAATAAAAAATTGCGTGAATTTAGTGCAAATGAACGTGGGATGTTACTCGCGTTAGTGCTGTTATGTGTGAATGTTTTATTCGCAAGTTAACAAGATAATTGGTGAAAAGCGAGTAATTTCGCGGGTTGGCACGCGGGAGCCGGTCGGCTGCGGGTCGCGGCACAATCGGCGCCGAATCTGCCTTCACCTCACGCTGGTCCACTCCGCACTCACTGACCTACATCCGCTTTGGCACCGCTCACAATCGCCGCTTCAACTTAATTGTCCCGACACTTCGTGCTCTCCTAACGACTGTGCTGCAATCGGCCGATTTAAGGGGGCGTCCTGACCTGCGAGCTGCGGCGACCGTATCGGTCACGCTCCGCGCAGATATCACACCGGGTCAAACGGCAGCCGCAGTGAAGATGACGTTATGCAAATCGCGGCTTTGTTGCGATTCCAACATTTGTTAGTCAAACACTCGGCGTTCCTTTCACGAAAAAAAAATTGTGGATTTCACGTTGTGGTAGATGGAATAAACTAAAAATACGACACATTGTCTGGGTGCCATGTTACGGGCATATACATATAATGAAAGAGGGGGATTACAATTTGCCTTTGTGACGGCGTCGTCCAATTACATTAATCTGGCGCACTCGTGCCTCGGCGGCGCCGCCGCAAGCAACTTGATTAAAAATTCTATTAGTTGAAAAGCACAGGCATCTTCTTAATAGATAAAGTGCACTTTGCTAGTTTATGGGGACTTACACATCAGATTTCGTTAGATCCCATTCAATTAATAATTGCCAAGCACGTAGCGTAGATACGGTTCTATTATTGGTGATTAGGACCTTAATCTCGAGTCTCTCTCGACAAGTTAATTTAATTTTACGATTTTTTTTCTGATATTGTATACCAGAGTGCGTATTGTATGCAGCTCTGCTTTAGTGTCAAATTCGCCACTCGTTATGTGATTTCGCATTATATTAATATAATGACATAAATATATATTGATACCATTTAAGTTTTGTTATAATATTATCAATATTATTATATTCTTTACACTGAGTGAGAATTGAACTGCTTGGAAATTGAACGGATTAAGTTGGATCGCAATACCCCTTGGATAATTTATTTGTATATGTTACATAAAGGTACTTACTCGCTTGGTCTTACCGTCGTTACTATCTTTGGTACTTTAATGTCTAGTAATTAATTTATTTACACATCGTATTAAAAAGTTTACTTGGAAGAAAAAAAAGATACCGCTTTAACGGGTGTCTTTTAAAATGATGATGTTATTAATCGAATTTCAGGTACTCTCTCAGGTATCTAGAACATCTCATTATTTTCTTTAGATAATGATTGTCGATTAATTTAATCACACACAAGCTTTTTGAGTCAATCTTCTAGCTTTACCAAGACCCACCTCAATTTTAATGGTTCGCGCAGAAGTGTCGGCAAGTGGAGGCTGGTGCCGCATCGCCCGCCCGAAATGAGTTACAGCGCGGCATAATGTCGGCAATTGAATTAAGCGAGGCGACTCCGCCTCTCGTCACCTTACCACGTAATTGTACAGCCGAAATCCGCGTAAAAACAACGGCTCGTAATGAACGCCCCCGGGCGGACCAACTCCACAGGAAAATTCAATTTCCAACAGTTTTGTATAGCAAAAAAAGGTGTCGTTATATATGTTAAATTTTAGAGTACTCCTGAATTCCTATGACACGTACAAAATATTTTACAGTTTGATGTTGAAGTGGCTAAATTGCTGCTTCCTACTTTCGCTTTATCGAGTTTCATGACTTTATATTTTAACATTTTAGTGGAATATCTATTTCGATACGTGAAAGTAAAATATAAAAACGGTCCACGTTTTCGAACACTGTAATACACACAACATTATCGTTAAATTTCTGAGTGCAAGCATAATAAGAATCTATAAAATGATAAAAAATATTTATGTATGTCGTAGGGATTTTAATTAATAAAATATTTTTTAGTGATATAATAATTACACTGAATAATTTCAGTATGTATGTACTGGTTTATATGATTTCACGGGCTCTTTTCAGTGATATTTCAATTTCACAGGGCTTCAACAGATGAAATTAAAATAAATCTAGGTTTATATTATAAGTTGAGTTTGTGATGTAAGCCCTCAAGCGTTCTGATTGGTCAATTGAGTAACCTAATCAGTCGCCATTTGCTGATGATTAGTAAGCGTTATAAAATTTATATTTTATTTTAATTCTATATTTTTTAAAACTTGTTCACTCAGTTGGTAATGAAAACGGGCCGATCAGCGATCGCTGTGACTTTCTTAAACCAGTGCTATTGTTAAAATATTACTGTCTTAAAATGTCAGTGCCATTATATGGCACTACGTTACATTACAAGCAATGCAAACGATTGAAAATAATCAGTGTAATTATGATATCACGATTTTAATGACATCCCTGCAACACATACAATATGTTTATTAAACTTTATTCCAAATCTATCACTGCTCGCCTACCAACAACTTACTACAAAATACTAGATCCTAAAACAGTATCAAGCGATGTTTTATCTGCTAAAATAAATCAATGTGAGGATTGGAACTGGGAAAAAGGAGTAAGTTTCCAGTGTGGTTCCGGCGATAGTATCGCGGTAGGCGGCGCCGGGCAGATTTACGCGAAGACCCGCGTATCGCCGCCGCAGACTACATCTCAGCTGACAAAAAAACTATAAAAACGACGCCCGTACTACTGAGCTTTTTGCTAAGGCCGCAAACACACCTATTTTGGCAAAAATACGAGCTTTGATAGTAAACATTGAAACATAAATTTAGCAACGTCTAACTAAAAGTAAATTCTACAAACAAGTGCACTGCAAAATACCCACCAACACACTTAAAATAAGTATTACTACCGCAATTAGGTGTGTCGTTCTTACGCACTTTACGATTGCAATAAGCTTCGGTATGCGTCCAACTCGAACAAATATTGCTAATGGCTTTCTTAATTGCTCACTGTGTGTAAGTTGCCTTACCTTAGACCCGCAGACTCCAGTCTTTTTAAAGTACCGCCTAACACTAGTAGGGGACTCGCACACAAACGTTGGTAAAGCGTTTACCAGGGAATTGTTCTTTTTAAGTACACACAGAACTCTCTCTGCAAGTCGCCGACACTCGTATGAGCGCTTTGTAAATACGACATTATTTGAACAACGGCTACGGCGCCTGATTTACTTAATTTCGGTTTAGGAGGGCGCACACCAACAGCAGATCCCTGATCAAATACAAAGTGATGAGGATCAGCTGAATAACTTTTCGGATTTTGATTAAATTATGCTAAAGAAGGAACTCTATGATAAACTGGCATTTTACTCTTTTTCTAATTAGAAACAGAACACATTGCATCGGTTCACTAATGTTAAATTATGTATGTGTAAATATTCATAGGTGGAATGGAATGGAATAAGATCATCAGACGTCAACTAGGTCCCTCATCTACTACATACTTACTCACTTTATTTACTTATTTTATATAGCTTTTATTACTGACGTAAGCGTAGTCAGGATCATATCGGAAGCAGATTTTTTTTATTCTTTTTATGCCCAAGGTGCTGTTAGTTTCATAACATGAATTTTCGTCACTTTTAGATTAATTTAGTCGTTTTTATGTCTATGAGTCGTATGTACATTAAAGTATTATTTCTACAGTTGCTCGTAGAGCTGCATGTGAACAAAAAGAATAAGTTTGACAAGACCATCTGTTGTCTTTCGAGTGCAAGCATTGTATGGGACTCCTCTTTTTGGAACCCACATGAAGCCATGAGCCCTTTTCATGCCAACGTTGCAGAGTTGTTTCTATCCTGTGGTTTCTTATATCAGATATGTGTAAATAACATTGAGTCGGTTTCATAATAATTAAAGCTAGCTAATGGTTTTAAAAGTTAGGTATAATGTTATAAAAAGACAGAATTTTATGGGTGCCCTCAGAAGTTTAGGTAAAGAAAAACAAAATATGTGTGTGAAAAACGTTCAAAGTTAAAATTAACGACATCCTAAAGTACTTGGTATTAATAAGTGTAACTAAATGCTTTTCCTGTACCTGTGTAATGATTGAAAAGCATTAAACTAGTAGCATTATTGATTTGAACGTGTGGTATGTACGGATGAGGAAACCGCCACCTTACCACTTTTAAAAGAAACTCACACACTAAAACGGGCTTCAGCTTCAAACAAAAGACGATGTGAGCTGCAAACGATTTTAGCAAGAAATTATTATAGTAAAGCGGCGGTGTCCTCGATAGTACAAACTCACAAAATTAAAAATACAAAATTTCTTCCAAAACTCATATGAGTAGAAAGCAACTATTAAACCATCGAATGCGTTGTCGCAATTTGTTGGATCGCCGAACCGCTTCCTTTAGAGTGGCAATTTTAATTTTGGGAAAAGCCAAAAGCTTTGTGAAAAAAGAGCAAACGCAGGAACATCTGCCAAGTGCACTGCTGCACAGCGCGAGTATTGTAGCCTAACACTTGATTTTTAGAGCTGACCATTCCGAATAGCCTCGCTTACTTGCTATCGATAGAGCTCGGCAATTTAACTGACGAATGAACTGCGGGATAATCAAAGTTAAAGCGAATGTAATTCTTATTAAAAATTATTATTTATTTCGTAGGTCAGGTTAAACTCGCTTCAATCTGGTATGTATGAATATTTAATTAACCACGAGGAGATGAGCTCGCCGTAAACGTAATAACGCCGTAACGTAATTTAAAACCTCAGATAATCTGTAACCGTAGGCTCTTCATTCGTTCGCAAACAGTACAATCGGCTTCAGCAGTTTACTTGTTGCGATATTTAACCGGCGATGTTATCTACATAATGCGGTCGTCAGTGCTGGCGTAGCGCGATACTTCACCTCGTTATTATGTATTGGATTTACATTTTAACCGCATTCACCCGTATTGCCTATTTTGTGTAAATTAATTTATTGCGCAATTTAGCGTCGCTATCTTAGGGGGTATTTTAGCAATTAATAAATCAGGGAATTATTAATTAGAGGATGACGCGCTTCGCACCCGGTCAGGTAGGTATAAATCGCTGTACACAGTTCGTTAGGTATTCAAACAATGAGTTCATTAGCGCTGTAATCGCTGCGGTATCACCGCTCGGAGCCCGTTGCAACAAAACACACACGCCCGGTCAAGTATAGATGCCATGTCGAATTATTTATTGTTTGCTAAATTACTGTTTTATGTAAATGTGACAAAATTTTCGAATTTTCACCGTAATGATGTTGAAAATTGGGATGTTATTTTCGTATATTTAGCAGCCTGAATAGGCAGTTCAAAGTTATGGAGCATTACCATTGAATGGTTATTTTTAAAGGTCTACCGTTAAACTATTTTTGGTAAAAATAAAACGGTGGAGTTGCCTTAATAGTTTCTGGCTACCGCAGGACGTTTCTAGCTAACAACTGGTGGTATTTTCGGATAGCTACCATGCAATAAGTAGCCATTAAAAGATATATCCAGTTTTAATATATTTAAGTAGCGGTTGTTGTAAAATACGAAGTGGGAGGCGCGCGGTCACGTGAGGTTGCGTGCTGCGCAGGACCACCTGCCAATAGCCCTATAGCTGGCGGTTATAATTAGCTGCCCAAATCACCGCATTTGTTTAATAAGAAAGGCTTTCTAGGCAATGCGGGCGCCATGGCCTATGATATTTGGTATTTACAAGCTTAAAACACTACACAATAAAGCATACGGTCTAGAGGGTCTGCTGAATTCACTTAGCCTTTAGTTTAAGATTATTAACCTAGCACGCAACCCATAGATAGAGTGACGAGAAAGGTTGGTTTTTCGTTCGTACCTTGAATTTCAAAATAAAATCGATGTACTTATCGCAAAAGATAGGCCTTTAATGGTGCCTAAATTCATTATGAAGCTAGCGGTTTTTTTTTTGTTTAAAATGATCAAAACAATAAATAAATATGCCAATGGATCCAAAGACACACAAACCTTTCGATATTTTCATTGCTTTTCTGGAAAATTTTGGTACATACATAACAGAAATAATTTTAATTTCAAATATTCATATCATTTGTGACTTTTGATGATATAGAGTTTTATAAGGTGTGATCTTTAATTTGTATTTTCAAATAATCAAGTTGGAACATTCTGATAAACTTATACGTTACCAAAATATTCCAGGTTACTACGATGTTTAATTCAATGTTTTGTAGAACTACAATTTTTTTGATAAATTACTAATCCATTGCAAAAACTGCATGTCAATCGGTCTAGCCGTTCTGGAGGTACATGGGAACATTCGTTTGCGCACAAGTACATGAACACACAAACTTCGTCTCACCTCAAACGCATACACGTTTTTCATTCGTCGCGGGTGAAAATAGAGAAAATACAAATCAATTCTTACAAATCTCTGATGGACGTCCGATGGCGGACATCCTCCTTTTCAAAGTAGGTTGATATGGTGGGTTGTAATAAATTAGTTTTACTCCAAGTAAAGATATCACTAAACCGTGCTTTCTTTTGTTTCAGATAACATACGAGAATTTACGTGCGGTAATCTTTTCTACCGCACGCTGTATCTGAATGAAGATAGAAATATTTTATATGTTGGTGCTATGTAAGTACTGCGTGATTATTTAAGACACAATTGTAGAAGTTAAGGATCAAATTACAATTACTAGAGTATGGAACTGATATCACGAAAAAATTTCATACCACATGAATTAACGCCACCTGTCATCAACGAATACAAACAATTTATATTCGACATTAAAATTCCAAGGAATACTTACGCGACAATCTTGTCATCGAGTTGCGACACATTTTTTGGTTGACAAAGCGTCTCTATACATAGTAATAACAATTTACTGTTTTAAAAATCGAGTAATTGAACATTAAAAAGCTATCATCACTACAAAAAGACATGAAAATATTGTGATTGAATTTTTTCGTCCCATTTCGCTAGAGAGCAATTAGAGGCAATGCACAAACTAGACAAAAGTAGAAAAGAAATTGTTTAAGCAAGTGGCATAATGTGGACGGGCCGACTATTCTGCTTAATTTATACGGCTCGTTGCGCGGAGACTTGAGCAAATAAAATAGATAGAACGGTCGCATTCAGCGCATATGCTCCTCCGCCGCAAAAAGTGGCGTTCGTTCCATTCCACCGCGGATTGTCTACTTACTCTTGCTACACTCTTCTTTTATTCCCCACAATTTAAATGCAACTCGAATACTTTTTACATGCACGCTATTGCTCAACAAAAAACTATTTCGGCGTACTCACGAATATTTTTGTTCCAGGGATCGTGTTTTCAAACTTAACATGACCGACATAAGTCAGTCTCATTGTGAGGTAAGTTGTGTTGTATCAACACAAAATGTTACGCAAATGTGTTAAGTTTAACTCCAAAGAGGTGCTTGCATGAACTCAAAAAGATATTTCTATAAAGTAAAAAGAGAAATGTTTTCTCATGGTCGTTAAGAACGAAAGTTCTGTAAAGCCACTTTTACGGTACTACACTGGATTTTTAATGCGCCCCTCACATAAGGTTTTCCTACGTTTCCACACCTAAGTGTCATAACCTTTTCAAAGGCAAAACTCTTATGTAAGCGCTGCACTTTATACTTGCAAATTCTACTTCACTTTTGTGCTAAAAGGAAAATAAGACATTAAAAATGTTTGAATAATCCGTTAACGTAACAAAGTACATTAGTACTCTTCATTAAAATGCGAAAAAGATTTCCTTGCAATTTTTGCTGGGATCCGTTTGAGATATCTCTAAATATTTTTTCTATTATTTCAATTATTTTTCGAACCAAAAAAGCAAATGACAACGGCTTAATTTTCTTATAGAGAGATGCGTTACTACTGGAAGCGAGTAATGTAGCCCGGTGCGTGAGTAAGGGCAAGTCGGAGCCGTTCGAGTGTCGGAACCACATTCGAGTGCTGCAGCCGCTTGGCGACGGCGAACGGCTCTACGTGTGCGGGACCAACGCGCACAGCCCTAAGGATTGGGTAATCTACGTAAGTGATAAACAATTATGGTACAGCGGCCAACACATCAGGCTACCCAATTCTGTTGTAAACTAGCTCTTATTACAACTGACTAAGATACCGCTGTATTGAACTTGACGTTCTGTTGTCCGTACATGGAGCATGATATAAGGTTCATATTAGTAATTATATAGTAAATTTGTTCATAAATAGGTATTAACGGCCTGTTTCACAATATCCTCATAAGTAACGAGTAACTATAAATCTGTTCATTACTTCATACGAAATAACGTTCCATATTTGATTTATTTATTTGTCGAAAGTAAAACAGGCCCTTAGTATTACGAAGCCGCAGATTCTCAATCCCTCCTTTTAGGCTAAGCTCTTAGGATTAGGCATTTAATTAGATTAAAGTACTTTTTCCTTTTTTATAGTCTAATCTAGTCTAGTACAATAATTATTTTCTAAGAAAATCAGCTATTTACACTTATCCTTTTCCACAGCTAAACTTAACGCACCTACCGCGGCACGAGTACATCCCCGGCGTTGGGCTAGGGGTGGCAAAATGCCCGTACGACCCCGCAGACAACAGCACTGCGGTGTGGGTCACAGAAGGCAACCCTGGAGGCCTGCCCGCCATCTACGCCGGGACCAACGCAGAGTTCACCAAGGCCGACCCGGTCATCTTCCGAAACGACCTCTTCGACTTTAGAACGGGACAGAAAAAGTTCAACTTCAAAAGAACCCTAAAATACGACTCAAAGTGGCTAGACAGTAAGTTTGGCGTAATTTACTAAGTAACCCTTTTCAAGTGAACCTACCAGCTTTAATTAGCAATTCTTTTTCTCATGAAAACCTATTTCTAAAACAATTAGCTACATGCTTTTAGACGGTCGGTGGCTAGTTAGGTATTTTCTTTACAAAGCCAGTGTTATTTAACGTTGAACGATATTTTAATTTAACAGCGCTAAAATGGTTTTCTTTGTTACAGAGACCAACTTTGTCGGGTCATTTGACGTCGGCGAGTATGTTTTGTTCTTCTTTCGTGAAACGGCCGTGGAGTTTATGAATTGTGGCAAAGCTGTGTACTCCAGAGTGGCGAGGGTCTGCAAGCACGATACGGGCGGCAAACATATACTTAGCCAGAATTGGGCCACTTATCTCAAAGCCAGACTAAACTGCAGTATTCCCGGCGAGTTTCCCTTCTACTTCGATGAAATACGTAAGAAAAATTTATGCTTAAACGTAGTTATATGTAGAGACGCGAAGCAATCATAATGAACGTGATTTAAAAATGTGAGGCGCTAATTAAGGAAAGCCCCCGTGGACGCACAATGCGCGTAATTATTTTAATGTCTAACTTTAGCTCATTTGCTGCAAAGTTTCTCATTTCTTGTGAGTTCGTTAATTTTTGCTCGATATCTTTTTTATCTTGCAGCTACGTTACGTACCTTTTATGTAGATACAATAGCCAGCTTTTAAAATTGTTTTGTTCATACTCACCCATATATCACCATATTTTATGATACCACAGAGTTTAGCTTGATGTGACTTTGTCTACATTAGACCCCTTACACCTCGCGAAGCAGCATCGGTGCAATCGCAATCTGTCAACCTATACACACTGCGCTACTTTTAGCATCGATGCAGTCGCGATGCTAACGCGCATTAGCATCGATGCAGAAGCATGAAATTGTCAAATTATGTACTGTATTTTGGTGACTGCATCGATGCTAAATAAATCAGTTCATTGCGTGAGTCGCGATGCTGAAGCGCGTCATCTGGTCGTCGTATACCTATACATGCATGTAATATTCTGCCATACTGCAAGATAATAATGATAATCAGAATCAAAGCTATGCCTTAGTCCTTTATGGGTATATCCATTAGGAACTGATTGTTCAATTCTATCACAGAAAGCGTGTACCAAATGCCAGGGGATCCAACAAAATTCTACGCTGCTTTTACAACGGGCGCAAGCGATGGTCTCGTAGGCTCAGCTATATGCACATACACCATGGACGACATACAAGAAGCCTTCAGTGGACGCTTCAAGGAACAGGTCAGCAAAAAAACAAGCATTAAATGATTTTTTTAGGTCTATTCTTTTTTATATATTTACGACTACGACCTAGTTAGGTACCTACTTTTGAATTTACAATTTGTGCAACACTGCTATGGAAGTCTCGACATAGTTCCCTATTAAACCACCAGGTGGCGCTAGAAAAACGCTAAGACACAATTTGTCTTCGTGTATTATTGATTAAAAAGAATTTTTGGGTGAGACTTGAAAAAATATAAATATTTTTAAGAACTATTACCGACTATTATTGTTACGTAAGTTAAAAGGATATTGGACCCAACAGAAAATCTGAAAATTTAAATAGTCTACGTGAAATATCAAAAGTTTGGCTTCAGTCCTCGACCGCTGGTATAATTTTATTAGCATCTTACGTGATTGCTTCACACACACAGAATTACATGGAATTGAATAATGCAATTGCGACTTACAACGCAAAAGTTAAGAAAATAACACGTCTCTCTGTGGCATTAGTGATATTGTTTATTGCAATGCCAGTTTCAATTCTTCTGCGAAACAATTTCAGTGCATTTTCCAAGAAAATGGGTCAGCTGGCGTGCTTTAAATAATTATATTGCTTCATTACCTGAGTAATGGATTCGTAAACGCAATAACGTAGTGCTTTTACGGCAATAGATGAAATAGCCACGACTTGCTACTTTTTTGAGAGCAACGTAATAACGTAAGTCGTACTAGAAACAAATAGTGATATGTTAACTAGCTGGCATTATATCTGCATACAAGTATTGTTAAAATTTATAGGGTTTTTTAACAAGCTGATTTAATTAGGTAAGACCCTACGATGCTTCAACCAAAAAGCTGAATTACTGTTACTACAGTTTAACATACAGCACGACAAGGTAACCTTTAAATATTGGCCACTGGACGAAAAAGGTGCAATTAAAGTAAACTAATATGATTAAATTCGTAACTTTCTCAATCTACATCTACAAATTATTTTATGTTCAAGGTCATTGAACTATAAGTACAATGTCTTTTAATGACATTTTGTGATGTCAGGCGACGTCAAGCTCAGCTTGGCTGCCGGTGCTACGAGCGCGCGTGCCCGAGCCGCGGCCTGGCACCTGCGTCAACAACACCGAAGCGCTGCCCGACAACGTGCTCAACTTCATCAGGTATGAACGTTCGAGGTCACAGACACCTAACCACTTTCAACGAAAATCGCTTGCACTACACAAAAATGGACGTAACCTCAAACCTTGTTCATGAAAGCTTCAAATAAAGAATAAATGAGATTTTGGCTCTTAAGTTAGTTAAGCACGAGAGACGATTGATAGTGCTTCATTCTGGCTATTGCTTGAAATTCTGCATGTTAGCAGTTAGAGCACAGCCATGATGGGTCGCCGTTGTCTTGCTTGAGTGGGGCTGCGACGTGATAGCGGTTTAGGTCAGTTGTTGTTACATACAAATCTGAATGGTATGGCACGGCTTGTTGCGTTGACGCAACGTATCAGCTCATTTGGCATGCATTTACATTAATATATAGAAGAATAGAGCGTTAGCGCTCCGTTGTCGCAGCGCTAATGCAACGTAACGGCGACGCCTTATGTGGTTTCAGTCTATCTGTACAATTCAAATCGAAGATTTTTTGTAATACTGTACTAAATAAAGTGCAGTAAGATGCACTAATCAGTTACAATAACGAGTGACTATGCAAATAATTTACGTCCACCGTCAAGGCAGAGAGGCAAATAGTTTGTTTTTCATCGGCATTTTTTAAACTATCACATTCGCTTGTTTGTCTTGTAGACTTAACCTTACAATTATACGGATTGCTCCCAGGTCTCACCCGTTAATGGACTCGGCAGTACGCCACGAGGGTGACGCGCCTGCCTTCTACAAGCGGGACCTGGTGCTCACAACCCTGGTGGTGGACCGCCAGTTCGTTGACATGCTCACTGATGACGTCACTTACACCGTGTTCTATGCTGGCACTAGTGAGTAAACAGTTTTCATTTTCAATAATAATTCCAGTGGTGTTTTGCGGCCAGACATTTACCTACAGAATCTTATAACGTAGTTACTAACATAATCTTAAAATGAATATATGACTTATTTTTTATAAAGTTAACACATTTCTTTTTATGTTCATTGATTTGAGCCGTCAGGATTTTACTTTCAGTAGCTAATATTTTTTTTGATGGTTTTAAGCGTTTGGTACCTTGTCCAATATAATTCGTATGAAGCATATTAAAAAGTATCGCTTTCCTTCGCCTTTGTGAACATGATATCTTAACCGAAGTGGTCATAGTTAGGACAGCGAAATACTTTCATTAAACATGTAGACACTTAAAAATTTGACCGGCAAAAAATGTTTTTAGCATTACAATAAGTAATCCATTTTGTGAAAAAGCCAAAGTTGATCGTCCCTAAGACCAAAAACTATTATGGTAAGCGCACTAGGTGCTGGCTGACTTCTGTCTATAGTAATGAGTTACCTTACGATTTGCTGCATACAGTGCATCAACAAGAAACATCTGAAGACTTTGCTAAGAATACACTACTTGTCTTTATGTCCATAGTCATGATTAAGGGCTTATAATATATACCTAGGCTAATATAATTCTACTTTTTGCACGGTACCCCTTACTAATAACATGGATCGTGCGTGGATTATAAACAACTAACTCGAAAAGTTTATCGCTACATTAACATTAACACAATGTGTCTAATGAAATGTCACTTTAAGTAGTCAAAATTGCTTGGTTGATTAACCCCGTTTGTTGTAGTCTGTTGTTTTCATTGATGAGGGAGTATATGTAGGTATATATTTAAATATAAATTTATAAAAAAGGACGAATGTTATTAACTGAGTTTGGTAATTTATTAACTGTTTATTTCTAAGTCCTGTATAAGTGTAGCATTTATTAAAAACTATAACTAGCCACGTGAAGTACTGCCGACAAACTGTTGCACAGTTTGGCAGAAAGCTAACGTAAACTTTGTAATATATGTTAAATAAAAAAATTAAAGACATTCTTCATGTCTTTTTTTTTTCGTTCTTCACTTCATTTCTTGTGATAGGTGCTGGCGAGGTGTACAAAATAGTGCAGTGGGCGGGCGGCGGGTCGCGCGTGGCCGATGTGTGGCGCGCGGCCGGCACTGAGCCCGTGCGCGCGCTCGCCCTGTCGCGCCGCACGCACGCGCTGTACCTGGCCACAGACTACCGCCTCCGGCAGCTGCCTCTGCGCGTCTGTGCTCATCGGTGAGTCTTCTTCTTAGTAACCAAAGTTAAGTGAACTAGGTTAATATATGGGCTTCATAAGTAGTAGTCCCCCTAGCCGATTTCGACTACAGTGGCCAGTCACAACGACTAACGCGGGACATATTATAGTGCACAAGTGTGTGCGCAAACACAGGGGCACTTTCCTTTCACTCTCTTAGCCTGATGGTACAGCAATCTGACACGACCGGAGAGAGTTCAGGCGCAGGAACAACGGCTTTACGTGATTTTCCGAGGCACGGGGGTGAAACACCAACTTCCAAATTCAAAAAACAAGAAACAACAACAAAACAGAAAAACTCAGGTTTATATTTTTGACCCGATCCCGGGACCTCCGGCGCAGTCGTCGCTTTAAAGTGCTACACTCTTAGCGCTGCGCCACCGAGACAGTTAAATTATTACACCTTTCACCTATGTAATGTTATATTTACACCTAGTATTCAAGTATAAATTATTAAATAAAGTTGCTGGCTTGAAGATCGTGTACACGCTAGGCCTTTTACTCCGCACGCTTGCCTTGCACCTAGCCACTGTTGAATTTTACTATATCAAGAGTTTTTTTACAGCCTAGTAAGTGCTAATTAAAACCGCCGACTATCCACCTTAAGAACCAAAATTGGCTTGCATCTCGTGTCATCTTTTGTTTAAAGTAACGCCCATTTTTTTCGTCGTGTGTGCAAGAGATTTTCGTTTAATATAAGTTAAGTGGCAGAAAAATTAACCGTAAATCATATACACTACTGTCTGCTACTGTTCTGATGAGATTATACTGAACACTTACCACCTTAACAGGTATGACAGCTGCGTCCGCTGCGTCCTGGACCCTTACTGCGGGTGGGACAAAGAAGCAGGCCTGTGCCGGCCGTACGCCCCTGGTCTTCTTCACGACGCCACCAACTCCACACCTTCCATCTGCGAAGCCAGTGCTCCCCTTCGCACCGTCAGAGCTGGATACGGGCAGAGCGTTCATCTGGCTGCCTTTGCGAAGACCCCAGAAGCCCTGAAAGACCAAGTGGTGGTCTGGTATCATCACTCGAGGGAGAAAGGACGATATAAGATCAGTTTTAAGTGAGTTGTAGCCATATAATTAATTATTTTTTTGGTTTATGAACTTAACCTACGTTATATTTTTAATTGAAACATTTTATCAACTCATCAAGAATAAACACGAGTACTAATTCAAGGTCTTACCCTTAAGCATGTAACATTAATTACATACTTTAACAAACCTAATTAAGGATAGCAATAAACACTCGACCTTACCTATACCTACATCTATAGCTGAGCTTTCAAAACTCTTTGATACACATTAAGTAGGCACATTCATATTTTCGCAAATTGAAGGGCTGGATCAAAATACTTTGTACGAAGTTTAACGAAGCGTTTAATTGGAAATATATCACTCATAAATTGTTCCCCTAAACCCGAAGGGTCGCGTTTGCTACGTGGAATGAAATACACAACCAATTTAAACCAGTATTGCGCATTTCTTGATTCGTTACAGTCAGAAATTAGAATTAACGCTACTTAAGAAAGGTCAACATATTACGAGTATAAGGGTACAAGTATGTTTTATGTTAATTAATCCTACATTACCTAAGAATAGCTCAAACTTTGTTGGTTCCTTATAAATTTCTGGAGATTAGATCTTTTTTCCTGGGTTCCGTATAACTTGAAAATGACTTTGTTAAACCTATTCATAATAATATCATTTGTTAAGGGCCAATTTCGTAATCCATAGTTATCTCAACGATTTAACCCCTCAAGCGTATGTGAACGAGACACAATAGATATTTTATTGTTATGTGTTGCCTGCAACCGCTTGGATATTGAAAAGTTAATGTCGTTACCAACGGTTGAATATTTCTGACTTATGGTGAAGGTAGTTTTTCTCCAACCAAATATTTCATAGCTTGTCATATAAGATATACTATTAAACGCCTATTTGGCAGCAATCATGGATGAAAATTATATTTAAAAAACGGTCGTTTTATACGTATTTAGCTGGGAAAGCCTTGTCTGATGATGGTAAAATCGGCATTTAACTATTAATTGTGTTAACTATCGACTATGCAACCGGGCCTTAGGCTTTAATACTGTAGATTTCGCCTTTTATACTGTTTTTTTTTTTAATTCTGCCAGTCTCGCAGACGATGTGACTCATAAAAATAAACATTATCACAGCTGGGACCGCGTGCTGCAGACCTCCGAACGAGGTCTAGTCCTGCTGTCGGTGACGGACGCCGATCGCGGCCGGTACGAGTGCTACTACGGGCCCACTCTCATCGCCTCCTACAACCTTGACATCGACGTACACAGGTAATTAACGTTTAAATACAGGGGCTCTATTTTTGAATCACTCGCGTCAAAATTGCGAGTGATTTTCGTTCGAAAATCAATTAAAATTAAAAAAAAATGTAATTCAAAACTTAATTTTGCTAACTAAGTGTTACAAGAGTTCTAAAAATAATTATTATATAGGTACTCAAGAGTTAGTAACCGCTTAGACATTGCAAATAATAATACGTAAACAAACTCATCAATTTATCAATCAATTTGATTTATTTAAATTCTGAGCAAGTTTTATACAAGAAAACCTCTTCACAACATTCAAAAAAATTACAAAATGGGAAAACTCGCACCCTAGCGCGTAGCTAGCGCTTATCAACGAAATACTACGCCCTAGCTAGTACTAGCTACGAAGCTTACTTACGTAAGCTACGAAGAGGCTTCCTGGTGTTGGTGGTTTTATTTTGTGGGTTTTTTCCATTTAAAAAAAAAATATTTTTTCAGTATCGTTTGTATTGCCACCCCTGAGTCGCTCGTCGCTGACCAAAACAACACCCTGTATAATCAAAGAAAACACACGCCATATTTACGCGAGTGATACAAAAATAGGTACCCTGATTACACGTTAAATAGGTAATCCCTCCCATGAGTCAGTAGGTTGTCTTCAATCAGCTTCGTAGCAGTGCGAATTAAAATTGAAAAACTACGACGTAGCACTGATGGGAAACAAGTCATAATTGCATCAATAAAAAGTCTTAAAAAGTCGACAAAAACACTACGACGTAGCAGACGTCTTCCTACTCGTACATATGTAGGTAATTGTTAAATACAGATGACCGATACGCTATATACCTAAATAAAACCCTCCCCTCACATGAGTCAGTCAGTCGGGTTGCGTCGCGTCGTCTTCAATCAACTTCGTAGCAGTCCAAACCAGAACAGAAAAATCATAACGTCTGAGATGTAACATGTCATATAAAATGTCGTAGAAAAAAATACGTGTTAGCAAAAGAGTAATGTGAAATACCATCATTTTATACTCAATTTGTCTGCGATTGACTTCTTGTACTGTGGGTTGTCAGTTAATATTTGTATGACTGACATTTAAAACAAAATTAATGTTTGCCTGTTTATTATGAACATTATTTCATAAAATTCCTAGTATCTAAAAGATTTTCTTCCCAACAGATGTACACAGCCAAGCAAAACGCAAGAGTACAAGCAAGTGTATTCGGATTGGTGTCACGAGTTTGAGAAATACAAAAGCGCGATGAAAGCTTGGGAGTCTAGGCAAATGGTGAGTTATACACATTCACTTCTCTTTGTTCTTTGGCCCCAAAATTGGGAAATATTCATAAACTTAAATGGTAAAGTATCAAAAGTGAAGTCATTAAAATAATCAAAATAGCAAACAAAAATAATATCGTTAACTTTGATTCATGAAAGGTTAAAGTGAAATCCATTTCATTTGCAACCAATTGAGCCTTATCGCATAAATTCATTACCCCAGTTCGGTAAACTGCATATCTGATGAGTTCTTTGTTTATCGATGGGCCGTTGGAAAGTTTTATTAAATCCAGACCAAAACGGTCAGTTCAGCGTGCACTGTTGTTACGGTGATTAATTGTAGTAGATGATTTATTAGCTCTCCCCTTGCAAATGTGGACACGCCACAAAAACGCGAGTAGGTATTGGTCACTAACGAGTTTCGCAATTTCCAGCAATGCTCCAAAAACCTGAACGCATCGAGCCAGCAAAACAGCATGGCGAACGAGATCGTCGCGTCGCTGCGGTGATAGGGCTGTGATTAATGAACGATTACGCGTTGCCGGTGCCGACTGAACTAGCCGATATGCCGCTCACTAACCCCCGCCCTACGACAGATACCCCCATTTTACCAGATCATTGCTCTCACTCACTTATCAGTAAATGAGCGTTTTAGAAATCCACAGTCATTCACAACCTCATTGCTTTAGGTACTTCGTTCAATTGTTTGAGAAAACAAAAGTCGTAGAACTTTGCGGATGTATGGATAACGAGGCTGTCACAGAATAGCACAAAAAACAATGAGCCATTCATTGCAATATATCGTCATTAGTTTGAAGCGGATTGGAAATAAGTTTCAGAGGTCATTGTTTCGTTTTTTTCTTGTGATACAATTAAGTTGTTTTTATATATTAGAAGTTTGCAGATAACGTCCACTAATTCGTAGTATCGAGAACGACTAGTAAGGGAAACAGCTAAAAGGGGAGCGATAATGTAGTGAAGGGATGATCTGTTAAAATAGATTTGTTGCTCGTTCCGGAGACTGCGCGCTTGATGGATCACTGACTCCTGCTCAACTTCGGTTACAAGTTCCTCTTTGTTTGCGCACACAATCGTGCGGAATAATATCGAATGGTTCATGTCGGCAATTGGCGAAGCAATATTCAAGTATTGTTGAAGAAAGTGACTGAGTAATATTATTGTAAGCCGTAAACTTTCTGCCGAAACTTTTTCTGCACATTGATTATTGATCGATAAGGCTTTCGCCTTGCCACAGGAATTATTATGTAAATATTTCACTGAACGTGTTGTTTCAAAATTATGAGGGTAAGATTCCATCAATACAAAATGCTGTGATATCAGTTCCCGTTGGAATTATGCCATTGTAAATTTCAAAAATAAAATATTGTAGTATTTCATTTGTTAACTAATTAATGTGCAAGTACGTGGATGTCATTAAATGTTTACGTGGGCTGAAGTTTGGGTACATACGTTAAATGCAAGGTGAATTGTATAGTTTCATTTATACACAGATTAAAATTATTAAAGCTAGCTAGTCTCATTCTGAGAGTTATTAAGATAAAATAATGAGCAATATGAACGCCAATTTAGTCCTAAGCGAATGTGTATTAAAAGCTTAAAAATGTACTAAATGAAGCGTTGACGCATAGACTTGATAGCATTTATTTAGATAGGTTTTGTTAATTGGTAACTATTAAAGTTGCATTTTTGACCACAGCCACTATTGTATTTAGAGTATACAGTTTTCGTTTTCATGTTTCGTTTTAAAAAGTTGATTGTTATTGATTTATTGCCATGAAATGTAATTTTAGGCAGACTCGGACATTGAAACCGAATTTAATAGTAGATACCTACTTATGTTTTTCTAGAATTGGGTTGATTAAATCTCGCTAGAATAGTGCCTTGTGATGCATGCTTACGATGCGATAGGAACCTATTCAAATTGATTAATTAATTAATATTAGGTAAGGAATATTTTTGTGTACAATGTAAAAATGAGTAGTGTTTATTATGTAATATAGAAAATACATGCGTAAAGTGAAGCAATAATATTACACTGAATTAAACGTTGCCAGTATTAAAATTTGCAGAAAGTAGTAAGTACCATACAATGAATAATTAAGATTCCATTTTAGCGATAAAAAATAGAAAGATTAATTTTTGTTCTTAATTTTTATAATATTACTATCATATTTTTTCCGAGTGTACTTTTATTTTGAGCAGACAAATGTAGTGGAAGTTAAATATAAAATAAGTATTGAATAAACACAAATTGTTCGTTTGTCTAAAACTACCATAAATGGAAGGTTCGTTTTTATATTAAATAAAAATGTTATTGTATAAAAACTGTAAATAATGGTTTTTGGTAGAAAGATCGCTATTATATGTTTACTGTAAAAATAAATGAATAAGCTATTAATATTATAAGTGATTGTTTTATAAAAGGAAAACAAAAATAAATTATTTTAGAACTAATATTTCTTGTCTATAATTATCTTGGTAGATATCCTATAATTATCATTAAAGGGCTTCGAAGATTTAACATATATGTTGTCAATTGAGCTAAAACGTCACATCGTTATTCTTAAAAAAGTACTTTTCGTCATAAAAGTTCCGAATACATACATACATAACGAGACCTAAGTTTGCACTAAGTACCTACAAAAATGTGTTTAGTAAGTATTAGGTGGTAGTTAACATTCCATGGAACGTTAATATACCCATGAAATCTTAAGGAAAAAAATGAAAGCTCTACTTCTTTAATGTCCATTAACAAAATTTACGGTCACTCAAGTCATTTTTATCCGACTCTCTTAAAATTTCACTTCATTACATGCACTTTTCAGCGTCTCGCAGTAATAAGCTCTTGAAAATCTTTTTACGGTCAATGAAAGCGTAATTCGAGTATCGTAATAGTCGTCTGTCTTAGATTGGCGAACATCATAGAATTTAATTAGTGGGGGCATAACGACGCGTCTGTTCGCTTTACGGCAAAATTAATAGATCCGCCGCATGCCCCGCTGAACCTAACTCAACTCATTTTGATATTAATTGCTGACCTAATGCAGACACTCTTTAATTATTAATACACTAGAATGTGGAAATAAATGAGCTTTAAAATCGAGTACGTCAAAGCAAAATGCTACCGTTGAATACTTAAATATTATATACTAACTACCTTACTTAGTTACAATATGTTTAAGGTTCCTCCTCACCCAACGGTAAAATGGGATTATATCACTAAAGGTTGAAGTTTATCTATCCACCCGTAATGAAAACAGCACCTAATCAACTAGAGGCGTTCAGTACACTTTGTATGAAACTTCATACTTCAACGCACATCTATCAAATACGTAGGGTCAAATCTCGGATCGAGATCAACCTGGTAAAGAGTAGGTCCAGAGTTACTCTGGACCTACTCTTTACCAGACGCGCTTACTGTTACTCGTCTGATATTTGTCAACTATCCGGTCACCCTGTTAAACGGACTGTCATTCAAGAAGAACTGTTATAAGTTGTAGCAAACGCGATCTAAGGTGTTTGCTTTCCGTAGCCGATAGCCGATATGTCTTAAATCAAAAGAGAGGGCAAGGGGTAGCTACTTTTGTATGGAATCA